>OY987327.1:40927280-42184399 GCA_963920685.1 Polydrusus tereticollis
CTTTCCCCAATGCAAAGCATGTCAAGGGAATACTACAGAATGATTTGACGATAGTGGATACATAATTTCCGTTGTATCTATGTACTACTGTGTACCATTGATAGTGGCTTCTGGTCCTTAAGAACACAAGGACACGTTGCCACCCTAGGATAATAAAAAAATAATACGTCATCACATATTACGTCATGGCAAAATTCAAAATAGCTTAGCCGTTAAGATTACTCTTACCTCTATATTTGCAATGCAATCAAAAGTTATATTCGGGGAACAACCCAAGTTTGTCCCCAAAACTGTGAAGTTTTTGTAACGACACCAGACTTAAACAATACAAATTAGGGCTAAAAATCGCGTATTTCGGCATAATTATGGGCATAAAATTTCGCGTCTCCTTGCACTTGTTTTGCACAAAAATGAGAAGGAGGTTTTATTTCCTCTACAAATACTTTTTTCTTTAAAAATATGACGAATATTAATTAAGTTTTAAAAATGATAATATATTTGTGCCCAACGAATAAAAAAGTCACAAAGCTGCCTTCTAAAATTGGATAGGTGCAAGTTACAGAGCAAGCATTAAAAGTCAAGCTGACAGGATAAGATGTTTTTAAAGTGTTAATACACGCAGCTATAAGAAAAAAAATTGTGCTTGGAGGGAAAATAATAAATAAATTTTGCTATCCCCAATTGCGTGTTAAATTTTTAGGAGAATTTCAGTGGCGTAACTAGCCCTCTGACCTGGGGGTGGCCTAGGGTGGGCCTAGGGTAGGCCTGTTATTGTGAATGGTAGTGGCGGCTCGTGTAGGAAAGCCCCGAAATTTTTTTTGGACCACGCCTAAATTTTAACAAATTTGGATAATAATCAACAGTAATATCACAAGACCTCGTTTTTTTATCGGTTAGATTTTTCAGCTGTCACGAAAACTTTTTTTGGAAATTTTTCGAGTTGAATTTGGACATGTTTATTCTGATTAGATCTCGAGAGCGAAGCTCGAGGGATTTAATTTTTGAATAAACAAGCCCAAAGTTCAACGAGTATTGCCAAAAAAGTTTGAGTGAAAAATTGAAAATTTAATCAATAAAAAAATGATGGTCGAGTAATATTTGGCAAGATTATTTATTATAATTTATATAGATTATAATTATAAATTGATGCTATATTTGCGAGGCGAGTAGCAAGCTTACAAAGTCAGCCTTTTTCTGGGGGGGGGGGGGGGCTAGCGACGTCTGGGGGGGGGGCCTAGGTCCCCCTGTAGTTACGCGCCTGGAGAATTTTAAATCCCACCAATCTGCTGTCAGGTAGTATGCGTAAGCGCAGAGCTATTTTTATTTAAGTTTTTTACGTTCAGAACTTGAGTTGGCGAACTTCTTAAATATACTTAAAGCAAAATTAAAGTTAAATTAAAGTAAAAGTGTTCTGCATAAACCCAGCTTTACTTCCGAGACACCTACACCTGCAGTGCGGATGCATTATACAAAGTGTGCAGAAATCTAACGAGAATTGATTAATATCGCGGTAAGACCATCTGTATAGAGGTACTAATAAGTTAAATACACATAAAAACGATTTAACAAATTTTGGGCGGGATCTTAAAATATGGAGCTATTCTGTCAAAACGGGTTTTCAATTTCTACTGGAACTCTATGATTATTCAAAATATAGGTTTGTCAAAACAGGGAATTATATATGTATATTATATATAAATGTATAGTTCAAATATATTGAAGTTTTGCAACAGTAATTTGGCTTAAGCAGAAGTTGATTTTCACTATTTTTTAAGTCATCCATTTTGGAGACTCTATGTGGAGTGACTGAGATTTCTGTATTTATACGTTAGTCACGAGTGTGTCCAATCGACGCAGAGAAATTTCAAATGTTAGAGGTGGACCAACTCGATTTTAATTATTGAATCTGATAATGCTTATGGTTTCCATTTTATAAGTCGTTATGTTAGAAAGGATGCCTGAAGTTACTATTATGATTTCTTGAACTTTGTGTTCGATGCATTTGAATACTTCTGAATAATAACCCCTCTTCCCATGCTTTGTCCGCACTACAGATTTTGATTCTTTCCTTTTTCATTTGAAAGTAAATTGATTTACCAACAAAATAGTTTAATTTTGGTTTCACCACAGATCTAATAACTACATAGTATATACAATATACATTCACTACCCGTAAGAGATGCATTATTTCGTTACCATTTTTCTGAAAATGACCTATTACGCCCCTTGGTTCTCTCCCGTGTTAATTAGGTTCAACATTTTACTTATTAACTTAATTTGTTCATCCGATGACAAAACTCCACATTTTAAACTTAAAATATAGTGAATAAGGTATAAGATCCGAGGTATTCTCAGGTATTCTTGAGGTCTTAATCTTAAAAAAAAACCGAACCGAAACAGATAACACTTACTCTCACTTATTTTACAGTAAATTTTAGTTCCTTCCATTCAATAATCATCACAAAAACTTTAAAAACTAGAGATCGATATACAAAATCTTTCCTGTCGATAATGAGTATTAGACATAACCATAACCTCACTTCAAGTTTAGCGGCAGGGTCGACGTTGCCGAGCCTGTGTTTTAATTTCGATATATGATGTATGTTTGGTTATCTATCCTCAAGTCTGAAACACTTCGTGGTAAGTACTGATATTCTAATGGCAGGGTAGGCATACCGACCCCAGCCTACTTGAAAAGTACAACAATATTTTATGGCGGCTGTAGTTTGCGAGTATAAGGTCCAGTGTTATATGGGCGATTTAAAAATTGGAGTCGTTATTCGCTGGCGGTTTGAGTAATCAATGTTATATTTATGAGGATAACTAATATAATATACTGTGTGGTGTCTATCTGACACTGGGTCGACTTCGCCGACCCTGCCGCCCATGAAAAGCCGCCACTGACGTATGGGAATTTTATTTGGTTTTTCAAAATCAAAAATTGTAGGCCTGTAAGTCCTGTAACTTTCTACAGGCTTGGAGGTCGTATTATAAGTGAGAATACATTTCATTTAGTTATAGTTTAGAGCTGTAAGTTGATAAGCATAGTAATCATTAAGTGTCAGAACATTTCAATGTCTGCTGCTTCATGCTCACTTTCCTGAATAATTATTTCTTCTCTTTCCTGTTCGTCTTTTTTGTTGTCTCTGCTGCTTCTTCATTACTAGAGAGTTCATGAAACAGTTTCTATAATAATTGGATATTACTGTTTTTTCCCACTTACCGCCGTTTTGACTGTGGCAAGATCTAATGAAGCACAAAACTATATGTAGGGATAGGACAAGTTGTTCAACAATTTCCATCCAGACATAATTTGTTTTTCATTATAGCTATGTGTACTCATACTTATAAAACATTTTATCCTGTAGGTACATAGGCTCGAATTGCGTAGAACTGCATTTTACTTGTCCCGTTTAATATTTTATATTTTGAATAAATATGAGCTTGTTAATTACAGTTTATTTGGGCCTAATATTTAGGTAAAACCCCTTGAACAGAGCAATCTAGCGAAAAAAAGATTGGTCTTTCTTTACTGTTCCAAAATAACTATTCAGTAATAAAAATCCCTAAAACTAACAGAATTTTGATAGCCCGAAACAAAACTGATATCAGTTTTAAAAGAATTAATCCAAAATGTAAAGTTCAGGTAGAGTATTTCATGCGGAGAATTTGATTAAATTTAAAAATACATTTAAAGTTATACCATTATTGCAGGAAAAAACGTTTTTTTAAACTTTTATATGAAAATTGAGAAATATTAATATTTGATTGTTGGAGAATTTTTTTTTGTTAACTAACATGTAGATATGAGGCTATTTTAGAAAAAAAATGAAGTTCTATCATTTTTAGAAAAAGTTTTTTTTAAAAAAGGATAAGTGGTTTAAAAAAAATTGAATATAACCTGTGCTAACGACAACCGTGTTAACTACTGCAACGTGATTGTTGAGGCGAGGGTGATTTAAAGAGAATAATGACATTAAAAACGTACAACCAAATAATATTAATATTAAAAGTCAAAACTATTGTTGAAATAAAATGGGATGGTTTAAGGAACTCAATATTAGGTTTATAAAATCCGTACAGAATCAATTGATATTTAGTTGACGTCACTGGACGTTTAAAGTACTTATATCACTTTTAAAACAATTAATCCAAATTGAAAGTTCATGTAGGGTATTTCATGTAAAGAATTTGATTTTATGTTTATTTACTTATCAAAAAAGTATTTTCTTTGATATAAAATAACCCATAAAATTCATTAAGAAAAGTTTTTAGAAATAGCCTTTCAAATTCCTTAATAAAAAAATATCTTACAGCGACCTTTTTTATGCGATATAGGTAAAATGAAATAACCTTATATTTATATTTATCTTTCCATAATATTCTTGTGAACTTTAGTTTCGTAATTTGCTCGAATAACAAACTTTGTAAACATTTCAAAGCACGTATCGTATATGTATATATGCAAGCTTCAGATTATTTCCGTCTTAACTACAGGTCATTTACATGTCAAATATCTAACGCAAAGCAAGTTGAAATTATGAGTATAACGTGAAATTCGCTGTAGGAAGTCGACATATTTGTTTAAGTTTTATTTCGCACTAACTGTATTTTATAATTGCATACTTGTGGGACCTAATGCTCGGATGGTTTTTGGAAGAAAAGCTTCGCAACCGCTTTTTTATTTTTTCCTCTATTTTTCAAGAGTCAGGCTCATAGTGATATACATAAAAATCAGTGGCGGCTCGTTACACGAGAAGCTTTGAGAACCACGCCCAAATTTTGACAAATTTGGTAAATAATAAAGCGCCCGGGATTTTTCTTTTTAAATTTGGCATTAATAACTAACACAGAAAATTAAGTATTGCAAAGAAGGGCTCCCTTCTCCCACCCTTTTCAATGCCTATCTAGTATAAGAATGTTATTCTTAGAACGCCGGATCAAATATTGATTTATAAAAATTGAAACATCGTACAGGGTGTCCAGTTTTCGACGGCTTCACTGTATCTCCGTTATTAGTAAAGATAGAAGAATACGGTTTTCGCAGCACTATGCTACTTTTTTGTATTTTAACAAAAGATGTTGCAATCAGAATTTTCTAGTCCTCCTTGTTTTGGATATACTTTATTTATGAAAATTTTACATTTTGGGACACCCCCCCATATTTAGGTTACCCTGTAACTTATTAACGAGAAAACAAATGTTCATGTAGTTTTTTACGTAGAATCCAGTGACGTACTAAGATTTTTCTACGTTCAATAGTTTCCGAGAAAAAAAACGCTTTTTTTTTAAATGGGTCACCCAATATATTTTTTAATAATATAATTTAGCTTATAACAAGCTTCTCATGAATATATAATACCTTATTTTAATTTTAATTATTAAGCACGAAATTTACGTTTTATTAAGAAATATATATTCTTTGTTAGAAGGCCATGACGAGTATTTAAAAAAAGAAGAGAACGCAGTCATTTATGTCATAAAAAACTTCTATAGTTTCTGTCACAATATTTAGGTTCTCTAAGTTGTTTTAAAATATCTAATTAATAGTAAAAAATCAGTTTGTCCTAATTATGGCAAAAAATGTAAACTTTAAAAATGCCTAATGAAAAATACGACATGCTCGTTTATTATGTCCATTGTAATAAAAATGCAGTTGAGGCATTAGAAGTGTATTTTAATAAGTAAATATACGCCTTTTTGTAGTATCTCTATGAAGATTTATTAAATTTCGTAAATTACTTGTAGATATCCCGAAAGACGACAGCCGGATAAAAGAATTTTTCTAAGGATAAAATCAAATTTAATTGAACACGGTTCATTTTCTAAACCTCGACCTAAAATCTACAACAAGGAAAACCGCAAGACTGATTAAATAAATATTTTCGCTTCAATTGAAACAAATCCAACTAGTTCTTGCAGAACGTTTGAAGGTTCGGTCGGAGTAGTTAAATCCAGAGTTCAAACAATCCTAAAAAAACACAATTTTAAGCCATATTAATTCCACCTAGTACAAAACTTACATCCAGGTGATTCACAGCGCTGTATAGAGTTCTGTAATTGGTATTTACAAAATATCAACAGGGAAAATAATTTTGAAAGAACCGTTATAATATGGTCCAATAAGGCTCATTTTACCAGTGCTGGTATATTTAATCGCCACAATACGAGGTTTTTTTCTCAGGAAAATCAGGATGTAATATTTCCACCCGAGCGGTAAGGCACGTTTGGCTTTAACGTTTCATGTTTTATACTAGGAAGCAAAATAATTTAGAATACATTTGAAGGCAGTCTTAATGCAAATAAATATTTGGAAATTCTGTAAAACGTTGTGCCGGATATTAGCGGATATCAATAACTTGCATCAGCAACAAGATGGAGCACCCGCTCACATTGCGCTAATTATCAGGGCCTACTTAAACCATATTTTCCCAGGCCACTGGATTGGAACTAATGGACATGTAAGATGGCCACCAGGGTCACCCGACTTGTCGGTTTTGGATTTCTTCTTGTGGAAATACCTTGAAAATAAAATTTATTCTATTCAACAAACAACTGCAGATTTAAGAAATACCACTAAAAGAGCATTTAGGGAGTTATAAACGCGGCCTCATATTATTTTAAATTCATTAAGGCGAATAAAAAATATGCGCGAAACATCTCTATAGAGAACAACTTAAGCAATATTTATAAAAAAGTTCTATAAATTTTCAGCGGCTAATTAGATTAGGGAGTCCAAAATATATTTCTTCTGCAGTAATTATCATACCAATTATAGTTTTTTTTTTTAAATACCCGTCATGGCCTACTAACAAAAAATATATATTTTTTAATAAAACGTAAATTTTAATAATAAAAATACAAATGAAGTATTATATATTTCTAAGAAGCTTGGTCTAGACTAAATTATATTATTAGAAAATATATAGGGTGATCCATTTAAAAAAATAGCAAGTTTGTTTTTTTTCTCGGAAACTGTTAAATGTAGAAAAAAATCTGAGTACATCACTGGATTCTACTTAAAAAGTACAAAAGGAACATTTATTTTCTCTTTGATAAGCTACAGGGTAACCTAAATATGGGGGGTGTCCCAAAATGTAAAATTTTCAAGAACATCCCGTTTATCAAAAACAAGGAGGATTATACAAATTCTGATTGCGGCATCTTTTGTTAAAGTACAAAAAAGTAGCAAAATGCTGCGGATACCGTATTCTTCTATCTTTACTAATAACGGAGATACCTCGTAAAACCATCGAAAACTGGACACCCTGTACTAGACATTATGACTTTGGCTTTTTATTTCAGCATGCTTTTTAATACTGACAGACGAATTTTTAAAATCTGAGAATCCCTGAGAAACCCATACGTTATTTTTCCCATTTGCAAGCAACAAACACGGCCAACAATATAGACCTTGTTTAAAATAACTCCCACATAACCCACATAGCCACTTATGACTATCGTACCACTGAGTATTAATAGATCGCGAAAAATTATGTACTTGTTTATGATCACGTTTTGAAATATTAAGGCGCCCTTTATTTATTACATCCCTCCGGCCTAAATAAATAAATACCTACTGTATTCGCGACCATCACGTTCCACTGGTTCTATTCAACTATTTATACTATTTAATATTGTGAGCGTAGGCCACTATTGTATAAGAAAATAAATGTACAAAGTACGATTTCCATCAAATTGTAATATTTATACTATAGTATTTATTTAATATAGCCTAATTACTTCAAATCGACAAAATTCACATTTTTTCAAAAGACGCCTTTGTAAGATATTTTGTTCCCGATATAAAATATTTAATAAAAACGAATTGATATATACAGGGTGTAAGGATAATGCATTCAGAGACTGGGAGTGGTGATTCTACATGTTAAAGTAAAGGTAGTTAGTCATATAACATAAAGTCAAAAACTCAATGCTTTTTGAATAACAGCCTGTCAAAATTCAATTTTCTTCTTATTTTTGAAATTTTGCGGTTAGTTTATAAACCATCAAGTTAATATTTGACACAGGGACTACGCTTAACGACTTCTATCTTTCTGTTATAGACATGTTTCTCTACTATGCCACCAGAGGCCACTTTACCTGAAATTCAAATTTAATTTTTGACATATCTATGTTTATTGTTTTGACAGTTATTGGACCATATGACAGTTATTGGACCATTTGACGGTGTTGGAAACAATATCCAACACCTTTTTTTAGATTAAATCTATTTTTAGGTTGGCAATACTGCAGAATTGCCTCCCCATTTTTATACGCATCGGTGTGAAGTGTCAAAAATTGTATTGGCACGACTGGTGACGCGATATCACTCTCTCTCGTTCGCGAGGAGGTGTGAGCATGTGCTCAATAATATGTTTTTTCCTAAAGTTATTTTATATAAATGTTACCAAAACTAGCTCTGCCTTTTGGGCATCTAAGTGAGCTCTGGTTTCTTACCATCTTACACACAACACCCAACCGTTATGTAAATAGTGTTCAGTGTTCCTAAACAAGTGTAAATAAAAGGTGTATATACGTTCAAAGATGAGTTTCCATTTTGCTTCCCAATCAGAGTATTCCCGGATTTCAGTCTACCTAAACTTTTAATACAGTCCACTTTAAAGATCGAAACTATCCCTTTATGTGTTTCGCACATACGGGTCGCTGAACTACACCGTTTAGGCGTAGTTTTTGAAACTGAAGCAAAGAATCAAGATGCCGTGCTTCAAATTTAGTAATCGTATTGTTTTTTGAACATAATAACACGTTCATACTTTTAACATTAGGTTTAGAGGTAATATAACGCCGCCCTATCATCGCAGCAGTGGCGGCTCCTCAGGGTAGGCCTCTAAGGCCGCGCCTCACCCTCAATCTCCCAATCTCCTCTCAAAAAATACAAATATGTTTTTTTGTAAATTTATAAATTTTCAAATATAAATCCTATATGAAAAATAATTTTCATACTGCTTTACCGAGCGCCGCGCTATAAGCGACTATTTTATTCTGTAAACTTTGGCGACGTCGATGGCCGAGAGGCTAATTGATTTTAGCTTCACTGCTCTGAGTGTTCGTACCTATTTTGGCAAGCCTCATACGAAAATCTCAACGTCTTTTGTTTGGTCTGTCTCTCTCTTACTCGGGGGGTCATTTCGCGTTTGTTTCTCTCATTGAGGCTATAAGAACCTAGCTTGGCTGGTTGTCAATTGGCTGTTTAAATCACATGTTTTATTCTGCGAATTCTGTGGTTCCCCGGCGCCCGGCGTATATCGTAGCATTGGTTTAATTTAGGAAAATTACAAATTGTCATATTTTATTGTGACTGTGCAGGGTAGTCAGGATACAGGTGCGATGCAGGTAATGTAGAAGTGTTGGCAGTGTTTGTTTGGGCAATCTATAATTTCGTGTTCGGCAAATTAAGGTTATATTTTCAAGATCCGGTAAGTTTTAAGATTTCTTTATTATATTATTATTAAACTCTAAATTTTATTGTTTTAAAAAAATATGAATCCTGTTCATGATATTATTCTCTCAGTCATTGAAACGCCATTTTTAAGGAGAAACGAAACGGAAAAAAGACAGATTTTATGTAGTCGTCCAACAGCAAAAAATTCGGCAATATTCAACGATAAGAGACAGGGTAAGCAATATTCAAGAGCTTTTCAGGTAACTTGGTACGAAACCTATAAGTGGCTGTGCGGAAGTATTTATAAGGAAAGTTTATATTGTTGGTCTTGTGTATTTTATTAGGCAGCGTAAAAAACAATTGGAGTTCAGGGGGTGGGTATTCTGATTTAAAAAAATTTTCACGGGCGGTAAAATCACACGAAAGTTCCAAAGAACATATTAAAAATTCTGTAGCGCTTACGAAAGTAGAGCAAAATAGAGACACAATAGCGGATGCACTGAGAGAAAATGCAGGCGTTAATAAAATTATTTATAATAAAAACGTGCGTAAAAATCGCTTATTATTAACTTATTTAGTTGATGTTACTGTAACGTTAGGAAAACAGGAGTTAGCATTTCGAGGCCACAATGAAACGACAGATTTATCTAACCGCGGAAGTTTCAAAGAAATATTTACATGTTTAATAAAGAGAAATACGGAACTTACCGAAAATTGTGCAAAATTTAGTAATATTTTTACAGGACAGTCTAAGACTATTCAAAATGAATTGATTGGTTGCATACATGAATATATTTAAGAACATATACAAAAAGAAATTAATGATACAGATTGTTGTTTTTTTGGCGTAATAGCGGATGATAGTACCGATATAACGGAAAAATCTCAGTGTTCGATAACAGTTATCTTTAAAAGAAAGATTTTTAGGATTTTTTGACGTCGTTGATGATAGAACAGCAGAGAGCCTTTTTCAGATAATAAAAAGTAGTTTAGAGCCTTATGGCATTAAAGAGAAATTGGTCGCGCAGTGTTATTACGGTGCCAGTGTTATGGGGGGTGAAATAAATGGACTTCAAACAAAAGTTAGATCTATCGCGCCTTTAGCTTTATTTAGCCATTGCTGTGCCCACATATTAAATCTAGTATTGCAACAGGGAACAAAACAGATAACTCAAATTCGTAATATTTAAGAAAGTTTGACCCTGACCTTGCAAATTGAATATTTTTCTCGTGAAACCTAGTATTTCAAAATAACTTTATTGCTGGTTGAATTCCTAACTATTCATTTTAAGCCAAAGACCTTGAAATCGCAAAAAATTTTCGCCTGCGGCGCTATATTACGACCTCACTTCCTTATACACCCACGAGCCGCCATTGCATCGGATCGCAATTTATGAGCGCAGTCTCTTATATAAATATAAAATGTTCAAAAACTTGCCACTATCTGCTTTCAAAATAAACGATACTAAGTACAGTAGAGGTAAACGGTTAAATTGATCTCTTTAATATGTATTGTAGCAATTCCTACTATTGACTTTGTGGGGAATGTTCGACTTACCTTTGATTCATTCCTACGCTCGTGTCTGTGGTTTGATGGCACCAGGCGCCGCACATAGGTTGACCATGTATTTCCGTTTTTTTGTCTCCGTCAAGTCGCAGAACGCCCATTTTTAGTTTTGGCAAATTTTATGTATAAGCAAAGTTGTTTGGAATTATTTTCTTCATTTCGTTATTTAATCATTTATGTTCTGGAAAAAGCCCAGGGGCGCATTCACGATTGACGCCGGACGTTCATCGGGTGCGCACCGATTGCACACGGCGATAGGAAAATTCGTTCACGGTTGTACCGGGTAACATTTATACTCGTTCACGGTTGTGGATAACTTTTACCGAACGAAACAACTTTTTAACCAAGTCGGGAGACGGATAAAGTTTGTCCGGCATGCGCAAATGTATTGTTTATTGTTTATGGTGTGAAACACCTGAAAGTTAAAAGTTTTTAAAAGGTTGTTTTTAAAAAAAAAGTTAGCGACTGGATGGATGTCGGTTAAATTTTACCTGGGTTATCTTTACCAATTTGGTGAAAACTATGAACGCGCCCCAGGCTCTCGTATCGTTTGGATCTTTTGTAGTGTGTTTCTGTTCTCTTCTTTTTTTGTTGTTGTCAGGTTAAGTTGGCAAAACTTTATGTCAGCTGATTGTTAAAGGAGGAAAGGTTTCTTTGGAGTTCTCGGGGCCTTTAAATTTACTTTCTGAAAATCCTTCAGACCAGAAGGTCAAGCCAGCCGCCGGCGCCGCGCGCCGTTAGCGAGGGATTAAAAGGCATGTATCAAGCGAACCACAATAATTTAATACATTTAGCCATTTCAATTTAATTAATTCGTCGTAACATTTAAATTAACTGCTATTTAATTAATAACTTGTTTCAAATGTAAAGCCATCTTGACAAAGGTAACCCTTTTATAACCATACACCATCAAAAGATTACAAGGTTCTAGAATCTTCCCTGAGGTTATAGGTACACAAATTTTATTTTAAATACTTGCGTCCGGAAGGCTGTTTTTTGTCTCATTCCTTTTTTTTATAATTCAAGCTAAATTTATTAACAATTTAATAATCATAAAGCTGGCATAAACCTTTTTTTGATAATAAAAACTTTATTATTTGTGTGGGAAGTATTTCCCACACAAATAATCCGGACGCAAGGATTTAAAATAAAATTTGTGTACCTATAACCTCGGGGAAGATTCTAGAACCTTGTAAATCTTTTAATGATGTATGATTATGAAAGGGTTACCTTTGTCAAGATGGCTTTACATTTGAAAAAAGGTATTAATTAAATAGCAGTTAATTTAAATGTTACAACGAATTAATTAAATTGAAATGGCTAAATGTATTAAGTTATTGAGGTTCGCTTTATATAAACCTGTTAATCCCTAGCTTCTGCTGGGGCAGCTATAAGAGGCATGGCCCATGTTGTTCCTGAAAACTACCCGCCATGGTCGGTTAGGTGGAACCCCTAAAAATAATGAAAAAGAGAATTACCCACTGAAGCACAACAAAACAACAAACCAAAAAAAAAGTAATAAAAGAAGCTTACCTCTATAAGGAGAGTGAGAGCTCGTGTCCTTTTGCCAGAAAAAATGGCCTAACGGCGGCTGGCTTGACCTTCTGATCTGAAGGATTTTCAGAAAGTAAATTTAAGAAACCTTTCCTCCTTTAACAATCAGCAGACATAAAGTTTTCCCAACTTAACCTAACACCGACAAAAAAAGAAGATAACAGAGACACACTACAAAAGATCCAAACGATTCGAGAGTCTGGGCTTTTACCAGAACATAAATTAAATAACGAAATAAAGAAAATAATTCCAAACAACTTATTGTTTCTACATAAAATTGCCAAAAATAAAAATGGGCGTTCTGCGACTTGACGGAGACAAAAAACGGAAATACATGATCAACCTATGTGCGGCGCCTGGTGCCATCAAACCACAGAAAAGCAGAAGTAGTTCGTTTGCCACAAATTTGACTAAGGTTCTGTTACAAAGATGATACAACTAAATAACAATTTTTCAATCAAATAACTATACAGAAGTACGACCGTAAGAATCAAAGGTAAGTCAAACATTCCCCACAAAGTCAATAGTGGCAATTTTAAAATTGCTACAGTAAACAATTTCTTCTTTCATTTAAGTCACCTTCACCCACTAGTTATGTAGTTATGTAGCTATGTAAATATGTTAGGGTTACTTTTCACTATAGGTTGAGTTTGTTGTCATTGGATATTGTTGATGACGTTTTCCTAATTTTCCTCTGAATTGGTATTTACTGATATTTTAAATATCGTGTCTGTTTCGTCTATAGCTAAATGGATGTCTGCTTCCAATAATCTCTAAATAAAACAGTACATTTTTGTAAAACAGTGTTTGATAATATAACGACAAAATTATGTTTGGTCTACCTTTCATACTTTAAAAATCTTTCAAAATGTTCTGCCTAGCGGTACTGCCTCCATATCATAATATTTGAAAACTGTTAAATGCCTACGCCTAATACATATTTATAATTTTATAAAATGATAACGTTATAAAACGAAGTCTTTACTGTAATAAGTTATAAAAACGAGAAACTAATTATTTTCAAAATCGATCATCATTGTTAAATTTAACCTCGTCTTCAGTTAAATTAATTAGGTCAAATTTTATGCAATTACAAAAAATAAACCCCATGAAATTTTGAACATTGACGTATTTTTTATGTAAATTCGGCAACATCGCACGGATAGGGGCAATGTTAACAAAGGATGACAAAGATTTGTCGCCGCAATTTTGGCGATACCTTAGATACATACTTTGCAACTTTATTGATATAAGTTTTCTTTGAAATTCTGAATGATAAATTTCTTGTAATATATCTAATCTGAAATGTTAGAAGAATAGCGCCTAAAAATTTGTTATTCTCGATACGGACTCTCTCGGGAATAATGTGTTTTTGCGTTGAAATCCTCTTCTTGAAGAGATAATCTTTGGAAAGAGCTTATCAGGAACTAGGCATATATTTATAAAAAAAAAATATAAATGTGGATGTATATTCAGGAGGTGGTGATAATCCATATTTTTTAATTATTACATTATATTCAACGTATTTATAGGGAATTATATTAAAAATATTTAGTGTGTATGTTCTTTTTATTGAAGACGTAACTTTTTTTTTATTTAAACAGAACTGGTAAACGAAATTTTAACTTGAAGTACTTAGTAATTAAGCTTCGATTTAAATATTGAATCACTTTAGTAAATTTTACGGTTCCATGTTTAATCTAGTTAAGGGCTGGTAAAGCGGTGTATTAAGACACGATACAAAGAAATCATAAAAGAGCGTATGTTTTAAACATTTTAAAATGTTATTTAGTATCGCAGATTATTTCCTTCGTGCCCAGCAACACGATCCAAGAACTGCAGAAAGCGCTGAAGAGAGTATTCCGAGTTGGTTTACAATAATAAACGAATTCGTGCAATGGCCTGTAAATGTAATGGGAAGCATCCGTCTCCAGTATTAGATGTCAAAAGCATCTACTCATATTATATCTTGTACTAGCAGAATCCAAATTTCAAAGCAACATGAACGTTTGAGATCTTACTAGGGTCCTTTTAATTTTTTGTAAGAGTGCCCTATTCTTCTATATTCTGAAAAATCTGCCTCATAATTTTTTTGTTATTACAAATCTTCTTCGAATTCTGTTCCACAATTTCTATCATTGCTGCTAATTGAGCTTAGGTATATGAAACTTTTCACCAACTCGAAGTCATTCAAGAGCTCAGCCAGTTGAAGCTTGTCAAATCTGTCTACAAGTCATCGGCAAGTATGATAAAATTTTATATCTTTCTTCCAGCTATAGGAACTTTCTGTTCTAAATGCTGCAGAATGCGTTCTGTCTATGCAGACAATTACGATTTTTGCCTATACAGGGTTAGTCCTAAATGATATGCTATTATTTATTTTCAGGTTGTAATTCTTGGGACCATTCCAAGAAAAAACTTAACTTGAACTACAAAGTTTTGAGAAAAACATATTTTTTTATAATACCTTTGGTACGATCTCAAATAATTTTCTTAAATTTGGTACACATCATCTATGAATTAAGGGGCATTTTCTGACGTACAACATTTCTTTTTTGTTTTTACCAGCGGCGCTCGTGCGGGAATTTAGTTAAAGACTTTTTAACAGCTTTTTTTTTAAATTAAAATAATTTTTCAAATCGTCCTTGTGCGCAAATCTGGTCTCTTGACTTCTTTTCATCTCCGTATCGCAAATATTTGATACGGTAATTGGTACTTTAAAGTAGTTGTTATGACTTTTCTATAGTAAAAATAATTATGTATAAAAGTAACATAAACAGTTCCGCACGTTTAATATTAAAAAACTTAACAGCTTGGACAATCAAGAATTTTCATAGCTAAAGGCGCCCTCTTACATTGCGGTGGACTTGTGAGGTACTACACCTGTTCAGGTATAGCGGAGACCTGAACAATTCAAATACCTTACGGTAAAATTTTAACCATTCTCTCAGTTCAGTTCGATGGCATCAAAAGATGACGACTCGTTGGCAATGAGAGGTCTCGTATTGACATTAACTTAATATGCGAACCACAAGGAAAAACGTGAAAAATGGTGGCAGCTTTGGTTATTAAAGCGAAATAGTAACAGTCATATTTATTTATGAAACGACATTTAAATCTAAAGATTTCAAAAAATATTTACGAATGGATGAGGGAACATACTTAAAACTGTTTTCTCCACGACCATTACTGAATGCAATAATTCCAAAATCATTTTTGATAATAGAATGTAAAAATTCTCGCTCTTGAGTTGGAATATTTATTCTGAAACACTTGCCTTTATATGCGTTTTGCGTGTATTTTCATTCCATAACAAGATACGGAATGAATATTCTGTAATTGATCTAAACGACATAGGTTGCCATGAATTTCGAAACTGTCAGTGTCAGATAAAAATGGCCGCGTTGTAGTAATTATTTTGAGACAAATTTTAGTGCAAGTCAAAAAATGAGTGAAAATCGGATGAATCAGATATGGAACTGGATAATACTCCACCTGAAATTACGAATATTGCGAATAAATTATAACTTAATTGCTTTGTACAGATTTTATTTGTTTTTATTCGTACTTTCTGGTCGTGGAGAAAATATCGTCTGCTACTCGGTTAGAATGAAAATTCGATACTCGTGGTTCCTCACGCTCGCTACGCTCGCGTTCGGAATCTTCCACTCGGATCGAATTTTCATTCCAACCTCGTTACAGAATCCACTATTCTCTAACACTATTTTAGAAACAACATATTCTTAACTAAAAAAGTGTTATAGAATGGCTTCATTCTAACACACTAGTACAGAATGAAATAATTCTTTATCACCTAGTCAAAGCCAACTAGATTTTCAATTCGACAATCTAAATTGTACGAGGAAACCAAATTATTTTGAAAATCATGATTATAAATTCGACTTTGACAGCGCTTGATTATTCAAGGTAGGTTAGTTTTATTACAAAATATTGATTTTATAACATAATAAATTATTTTTTCTCCGATAGTGTTAGATAAAGTATAGTCTATAACTCGTATGGAATGGCATTTTCGCCCTCGCGAAACCGTAGACCTCGCCTACGGCTTGGCCTACAAACTTTTCGCTCATGCGAAATTTATCCATTTCATACTTGTTATATAATATACTATTCTATGGTTACTTCTTGTATTGCACATACTACAACTTAGGGTGATAAACATGGTCAGCCGATGCCCCCGAATTTTCATATTTATTTTTTTTTCTTCTCGAACGTTGCTACTTAAATTATTTATTTTTATGATCGCATCCTTATTAGCAGCAAAGTCTACTTGATTTAGTTTTTCCACCAATTTTTTGAAAGCTGCTTCCCTTTTTCCATGATCATGATATTCCTTGCCTTAAGTGTCGGCTTGTCAGGGGCGGCAGGGTTGGCAGTACCGACCCAGTGTCAAACAGACAACAGAGAGAGTATATATTATTTACCTACATCAATGACTGCCAAACTGCCAGCTAATAATTGTTTCAATTTTTAAATCGCCCCTTCTAACCAGGTCCGGCAAGCCTAATCTGCCATAAGAAACAAAGATTCCAGGCCACCAAATATGCACCACTTATTATTTGAATACTTAAAACACGACAAAATCTGATTTGTCGATAAATTTGAGGTTTCTTCCAACTCGACCAAAACGGTACCAGTACCCTGCAACAGTCGATTGTCAAGTTCAAAATTTAATTAACAGGCTGGGAATGACTGATCGGACATCGAATAGGTTCGGGGACCAGGCGACGTCGTACGGCTTTTGGTCGGGTTGGAACAAACCTTTAAAGTGAGGTTAGTTAGCTAGTTATTATACTCATTATTTATCGGTTGTTTGTTATTATTCTTGAAAGTAAAGAACTTAATTAGTATAAAAACGTCAGAGTGACCGTTGTCTATTGAAAAAACAAAACTTTCAGTTTGGTTTGCAGGTTTGCATAGGATAAGGATTTCAGATAAGTGTTTCAAATTTTAAATAAAATATCTTGTTTGGACGCATGCACCACGCAATGATATGAAAAAACAGTTAAAACTGAGGTAGAAAGTAATCTTATTATATATACTTTAATTTTAAAATGTGGATTATCGTTTTATTTTTCGTTCCACGAACAAAGTAAAATAAAACAAATGGTCGTGTCCGACGACCCTTAAAATATTGAATTTAATTAACACTGGAGGCAAGGGAAGTAATTTGTAATTTTGAGAAAATTTACTTGAGAAACCCTTATGAGAGCGTCCTACTTCCAGTGCTCTTATACACAAACTTAGAACCTATACACGCATACAGGCTCCGGTGTACCGTGAGGCCGCCGCACTCTGGCACAGATCCACCAAATCGATTTTCGATATTTCTCGGGTCGCATGCACAGGTCCTTATAACTATGAAGTTTATTCATACACACAGGTCTACTGCAAGGAACCTCTATCAAAGGATAATTTTTCTCGTAGCTTCAACGATTGGCGAGAATTTACCTGTTTTATTACAATGATTAAGACTCATTATTATTATTAATATAAAACCATGCCAACTTAGCGAAATATTCAATACAAACTTGGCATCCCATTCAAGAAATCAATACAGTTTTATTGTACTCATTTTGAAAATGTACGTCGAACCCCATCTAGTTAATAAAGAAGTGATTTTAAATAAGAGCAATACGTCTATTGCACTTAATTTTATGAACCATTCAAAAAACGATTCAATTCCCCCCGGTTTTAACAAAATTAAACACGTAGCTTTTTAACTTTATAACAAGCTTAAAATCAATGTCAAATGTTTCGAGAGTAATGACATGATTTTCCCCTGCTATTGTGTCATCTTCTCTGTCAGACAATAAAGGTAAGAAATCGGTTTAGCAGAGAGAAAGGAAGAAACTGGAGAAAACGGATAATATACCTGTTGTGCTTTGTTTGGCCGAAAATAACATTTACATATTCGCAGCTGCTGCTGCTCAAGCTCAGCAGAGCTATGTGACATTAAGCGGCCAATGCTTGGATATCTTAAGTGACGACGCCATGCAGTAAGCTTCGGAAAAATCAATAGTTCAGAAAGAAGGTGTCCGTTTTAGACTTTTAGACGTTGCCAGATTTACAGAGCGTGGCTCGTCCAGCAGCTGCAGCTGTAGAAGCAACATTTGTATTCTTTAGTTTTTTAATGCTAAAACGAGGTGGATTATTAAAAGCATTTTATTAAAGTACCATTTACCTTGATAAACCACATATACATATCGATGGCTAAGTTCTAACAGGTCGTATCCCCAGTGAGGAAAATTTTACAGGAGACACAAAAAACTCTGTAGTGTTTAGTTCTAAATGATCGTATAATCAACTAATTGTCTTAAAAGTTTATTTCTAAAAGGGCCTATCAACACCAATTTTATTTAACGTCTTCTCTATTTGTTTAAAATGACGAATAATCAAATGTAAATTAACTACACCAACTAATGCATGGTATTTAATATTTATAACAAAATTTACTTACCATGGAAATTATAAAAACACCCTTTTAACAACTAAGAATGTTGCTTTAATACACGTGTTTGAAATATGTGAGATACGAATTGTTGGGCCTTTAAAATGAGCAGCGATGATACGACCTAATTTAAAATTGAAATAAAAAAGGTTTCCACTTATTGGGCGCGTATGAACTTTAGGAACTAGTTCAGAGATGTCACAATCCGTCTAAAAGTGCATTAAACGCAATTTCGCAAAAATTGTGGGTTACGACCTGTTAGAACTTAGCCATCGATATGTTGATCGTACGAGAATAAACTACGTCTACAGCTTGAAAGGGGAAACTTCTTTCACATTATACCGTAACAGAAATTGCAGAGATGTAAGAGATGATATCAAAAAGTGGCTTCATATTTTGCCACTGATATTTTTGACATCACTTTTTTTGATTTTACGTAAAACTTATCACTGAATTAAAACTTAAGAAGTTCGCAAAGGTGAGGTTCGGTTAGCAGTTAAAATAACATTTCATGTACTTCAATATAACCAATTTTTATGTTTGGAAAGTTCGTTCCCACTAACGAAGATGCCAGGGGCGTGCGCAGAGTTAGCAGAATGAGGATGCACTGTCGGCAGTTCCGTCAGAGGAAAAGTGCCACAGGCAAAATTATTTTTGAGGGGCCAGGCCCAAATATTGCCATATTGCAATATTCACCTAAGAGCAAAGTTGGGTATCTAGCTACATTTTTGTGCGTATTTCATGTTTACCTGTTTATGTTTAGCATTAGTAATTTTTGGGTGTTTCGCATAAAAACCGATTTATCTGAAAAACCGCCAGTTTTGTCGAAATAAATTGAGAGGACCTTTTTTGAAGAGGAATGAGTATTTAAAAGATCAGTTTTCAGCTCTGGCAAATAACACAAATCAAAACTTGGACCAACTAGTGTGGTGGCAAGTCCGTTCGTGACTTCCCTGGCCATGTAAAACATATAAATATTACAATTTCATTAAATTATACAAATTTGTTCAAAAGGTAGAGCCAAAAGTAAATCGCTGGGTACCCTTTGAGGCTCTATATATCCGTTAAGGGGCACTTTAGTAACTTTTTTCTAATACAAATTAGGGTTATTTTGACCTCCCTGTATGCTCCCGAGAACTTAGGAGGTACTTACCTAATACACCAGGAACGAAATCATTGTTCAAAGCACCACAGCGACATGTTAGCCGCCGTCGCCGTCGTGACTGTTTGGGACATAATCGACGTCGTGTGGTCCCTGGAACCTCAATGTTTCTATTATTTTTTCCACCCAGACTTTTATAAAAATGATATTTAATTAGTTTAAGTCGATAAAATAATGTTGTTATTTATTGTTTAGCAAAAAACAAATTTAACTGTGCAGTATATTTTTTTATTAAGAAGTAAGAAATTGGTCCGTCCACACTAGCGTGTGTCGTCCAAGTCGATGTTTGTTTTTGTAATTAACCATTTATTATTATTTTTAACTTTCATTTGTCATATTTTCTAAATATTCTATATAACAGCGGTTCATTCTCAACTTTTATTTTGTCATATCTCCGCGTCTATGGTCGCCTTTAAAAGTTCTGGGTACCGCCCGTTTTGCGGCGGATCCGGGACGAGAGATTCGAGTTAACTGTGAACCCGGAATCACGTTTTGCTCACGATCGAAAAGTAGTGTTTCGTTTCTATCACCTGCAAGCCCCACAGTTCAATTGACCAAAACCAAGAAAACCGGAAGTCTTCGCCAAAGCTGAGACCTATGTAATAATAGCCAGGTAAGGACTTTTAAAGGCCCGTTTTAATTTCATATTTATTTGGATTGTCCATTCTCTCTCGAGTTGAGTATCGAAGGCTTACTAGGATCTGCACAAATCAGAAATAAACATTTTTTCAGCAAAATTTAACATGGCCGTATTCTAACATAAAAAAAATAAACAATAAATAAAAATAAATTTTTGGATGGTATAATATTATTTATAACATTAAAAAGTAATGATTAGAACCAGTATTTATCACATAAATTTCAGCACGAAAAAATATGCAAATAAAATAAATCACTATTTTTTCTTCAATAAACACTCTCTACTCCATTTGTTCAATACAGTTATTGCATTTTCTTGGAACATTCAAGACATATGGGTCTCTTGCAATTACAGCGTAGGTAAGCAGTTTTCCTTCGTTTTTTTGGAGGGCAAATGTAGCATGTTTCTCGCTCTTTCCTGGATAATTTATCATCCTCATGAGTAGTATTTGGAACCTCTTGCCCTAAAGCTCTGGCAATTGAATACCTTAGTTCGTATGACAATTTTCCGTTATATAAGCGATTACCCATATATGGCTGGATTAATTGTTTTGCTAAAGCTTTTATAGATTCTAGTCTTGTGAATGTTGATGTTGTATTTCGATGGGACTGATGAATGATGAATGCGTTTACGAAACTCATGTCCAAAATTATGTGGAATATAACCATAGGCCAACGTCTTGTACAACGACTAGTACACGTAATGGTCAGCATTTCGAGCATTTGCGGGGGCATTAAAAATCTTCCTTTTATAAATCGATCCTTTTTAGGGCCACAACTTACATAATAGAAAGAATTCCAGAAAAATATAGTTACAATAAAATAAATATTTTAGGGATTTTCGTATAAAATTTTCTATTGCCGATACTTTGGGTTAGGAACAAGATATCGAGATGCGGTTTTCGCGAGCTAGTTTAGGCATCATTTAGCTACTTTTCCATAAAAAAAAATCATACCAATGCATTTTATTTTGTTGAGAAAATTAACCATTTCTGTTGGAATGTCGAAAAAAGCCCTCTAGCGGCGATATGTGAAACATACAAAATTACAAATATAATGACGTTTGTAGCCCAAGAATTGCTCCTTTCAAGGAGCCCAAGTTTGTTCAAATCGGCTTAGCCGTTTCGAAGATACAGGATGTTATTTACGGAAACGTTTGAATACCCCCCCCCACAACTTTATTTTTAGAGATACTGCAAAAAGTGTCAAACAAAAAAGGTTCAGATTATCCTCGACTTTAAAGATCAGGATTTTTTTTATTAGGTTAATTTAGCGGAATTTACAGAAACATCACTTTTTTAGATTCAAGATTGCAGTTACGCCCCCTAGCGGCCATTTCAGAAACTTGAGAATATTTTCCAGGTTTTTCTCTTGGCCATTTTAGTAATAATTTTTTTGGCCGCAAGCCTCTAGGATGGATAGTTTCCCAGATACAGTACCTCGCATTCTTAGTTGGCCACCCTGTACAATAATTGCTGCATTTTTAATCAACAGTCCACACCTCCTTTAGTATTGTTGTAATAAAGCACAATTTCGGGCTTTTTTGTGTCTTTATCAACTTCTTTGGTGTGATGCATCGTTGATATTAGGACAACGGCTTTATTTTTTTTCGGAGCATAAGACACCATAGTAACGTCCCTAGTAAATCCAAAAAGACAAGAATCTACTGGCCATTTAATAGACGGCAGAAAGTCTTTAGGTATCTCCTTCTTATTCTTCTCTAGAGTTCCGACTGAGGTGAGTTTTTTATTCTTGAGCATGTTTGCCAGCTTCATAGAAGTGTACCAATTGTCAGTGGTAATGTTTCGATTGGTTCTAAATATGGGTTTGCATAGTCGTAAAACTGCTCGAGTGGAAATATTATATTTCTTCTCATTCTTAGAAAGGTACATGCCGTCACTACCTTTACCACAATAGAAATAGGTATTGTAAACATAACATGTGCGGGCATCAGCTAAACATTGCATCTTTAGGCCATATTTAGCTGGTTTAGACGGCATGTGCATTTTAAATCCACAACATCTACGAAATGCAACTAACATTTTATCAATAGTTGCATTTGTACCAATTGAATATGCTGCTTGTGAATTTTTGTTGAACTTTTTCAAAATGTCTGATATTGCTGCAACTGGATCGGTTTTTTTACGGTGATCTCTATTTGTAATATCATCGAATCGCAAACAATTCACGATCATGGAAAAATGTCTCTCAGAAAGGGCCAATCTAAGAACTTAACATAATAGACCTAGGAAGCACTTAAGTCTAATTAATATTAGATCTCTTAGTTCAGTACGATTAGGGTTGGAATATTTTGTTCTTACTTGTTGAAGTTTTTGGTTTGTTCGTGTAAGAATGGATTGTAGCAGACTCATCAAAAATTAGCTCCTATGTAGTTAATGGATCAAAGTTATCTCGCTCTATTTGAGGAATACGAATAACAGGCAGTCTCACGATATTATGAGCTGTAGTTCTAATTTTTCGACTAGGTTCTGCTCAAGATCATTTAAACCTATTTTTACCATAATAATAGTTTGGAAGATCGTTGTCATCGTCTGTTGATGTACTACCTTCTGATGTATTATCAGACCGATTGGTTCTGACCTCTCGCTACCAGCCAACTTCAATTTCAGAGTCGGTATCATGCTCGCTTTCATCGACGATATCTTCTTGATCTTTCTCAGATAATTCCACATTCGAGTCAAGAGAGTCTATCATACGATTCATTTTAGCCTTAAAATCAGGATCGGCAATGTTAACCTTGACCGGAGCATGCCCTGATGCCATTATAATTGCTCAAGAGCACAATATAGTTGTCTAAAAAACCTTACACAAGGACCGTCGTCAGTTCCCTCAGACCGCTAGATCAAAATTCCGTAAAGACAGAAAAACTTATTGACGCGACCGCAGCAATCACTTGTTTGTTAAATACAGCAAAGAAACTTATAAGTTTCTTTGCTAACAGGAAGGTACTGCGATGGCCAGAAGCCTAGGCGGAAGATAAGTCGGAGAAATTTGCTTCCAAATTATTTCCGCGGTCCGACGGACGCACGACGGCGGTTAAAGGTTAAGGGTTAAAAGATATTTTAATCAAATTTTAGTTACTGCCATGTTTAAGCGGGATCTCAATTTTTACCTAAGTACTAAATTAATATCACTTCCGGTTTTATCGGAAATTACGCCTTCTCTTTTTTTTAAATGATAACCTGTGTATTTTATTGTTTAATCGAATTTTCCTTAAAATTATCTTTTCAACGGCATAAAACAAAGTGACATTTACTTTCAAAATTGCGGCTTATGAGCCATTTTACAAAATTCAAAATGGCATCTATAAAACAATGTATGCATTTGATATGGGAAGAGAAGTAATAAAATTTGTTAAATAGGGTCCTTTCATTATTCTTTAAGCACTGATATTTACATTTTTTTCTTCAGATTTTGAAGAATTATAATTTTTGATTTTTATGAAAAATCTTATTTTTAATTCAAGATCTAATATAAAAGGCCAAAAGTATCCTTAATCATCTAAAACCATTCTGGAAATCGGAATGCTTTTTGCTGCAGTTTTAAATTTGTTTTAATAAAAATGTGATTAAATTAATTAACAACGGAATGGATAGAATAATAGGTAAACAGTAAAATAATGACTAACGACATGAATATTGCAGACAAATTAACCGTAAATCAAATGTTTAAAACGACCACCATTTTGGTCTTAGCACAAGTTCATCCTTTCGACATTTTCTTGCAAATCATTTTCTAAATTAGTTAGATTAATGGTATAACCGCTCTTCAAATTCTCGCTATAAGGTCGTCTAATGACGTCGCTGCTGTGGCAAATACTTTTGATTTCACATATCCCCATAGAAAAAACTCAAGCGGGGTTAACTCCGGTAATCGGGCAGGCCATCGTATTGGCCCGTTTGTCCCAATCCATCTATCGCCAAACATTTTATTTAAAAAGTTTACGGTAATCCTTGAGTTATGCGGAGGGACGCCGTCTTGCTGGTAATAAATTTAATTTCGTTTATTGAATCTAAAGGTAAGCTGTCCACAAATTCTTCGACGGTATTTTGAAAAATATATAAATATTGAACAGAATTCAAATTATTAAAAAAGAACACTGGACTAACGATTCTCGTTCCCATTATTCCCATCCAGACATTTACACCAAAACGCTCCTGAAAAGCACCTTCTCTAAGTGGGGGGTTTTGAACGGCCCAAAACCGTGTATTATTCCTATTAAACATGTTTGTAAATCTTGCCTCATCGGAAAAGATCATGTTTCGATGGAGAAAATTATTGCCATTGTTCTCCCCAAGAAACAAGTTGCAGCATTGTAGTCTTCTGACAGGGTCGTTTTCTCCCAAATGGTGGTTAACCTGGTATTTAAAGAGCCTAAAACCATGCTTTTCTAATATTCTTCTTATACTTTCGTAGCTAATATTACATTGTTGTCCTATTTCTCGCAAGGAAGATGTGCCAGCCAATACATTTATTTCAGCTCCCTCGCTTACAACAAAGTTCTCATGGTCATTGTTTCTCTCCGATTTTAACTTTTTTTCTAGCCATGGGAGATAATTTTAACTAGGTGATTCACGGTCTGGATAACGCTCTCAGTTCAATGTTTCAGCTCGACGGTCATTCCTGTGACTTTTTCCATAAACAATTAACATATTAATTTGTTCCTCTCTTGTAAACTAAGTAATTTTATTGTTATTTGATCGAACAATGCATCAAACCCACACCCAAAAGCATAAAAAACAAGAAACATTTTGTTACAAGATAACATACTCTGATAATGACGTCTTGATTTATTATTTTGTTTTCCAAAGTCAACTTAGGTGGAAATAAGTTATTCTGTTTTCATTAAAAAATGCACCGATTTCTTTTTATTGTTTTAAACTGAAGCAAAAAGCATTCGGATTTCCAAAATAGCTTTAGATGGTGAAGGATAATTTAGCCTTTTATATTAAATATTGAAAAGTAAATCATATCATTGAAAAAAATTACGTAAGCCAGGGTTGAAGATAAGATTTTTCTTAAAAATAAAAAATTTAAATCCACTTATCCTTTATTATACAATAGTATTTAACAGTTTCACTAACAGAATGTTCTTCTGAAAAATATTTGGTAGGTAATGGTTTGGATTAGTGGAAACAGCGAATTTTTCGCTAATTGTGTTTTATAGCCTAATTTGAGGTACGGATGGGCACATCGAATAAAAACGTCGATTTTGAGCATCAATGTTGAAATAACATCGAATCAAAACCATCAATGTTCGAAAACATCGATGTTTTTATCTTAATTAAGATTTCAGCCACATTTATTTTAAAAAACACTTTTTTTATTTTTCTGTACAACTACTTAATTAATAATGCTCCCTCTGAGATCATGCGCAGAATATAAAACACATGAAATTTATTCTTTATTTATTTTTTATTTATTTATTGTGTAGGAAAAAAAATATCAGTAAAGTGTGGGCTATAATACGACTCTCTGTGTAAATCTGGGGACATTTTTAGTTTCTATACTAGATAATCAATGTAGTCTCAACTCAAATGGTGTAATCTCTCTGTCAAAAAGACCTGCTGGTAAATTTGGTCAACTTGAATAGATTTTCAACATAAATAATATACAATATTAAATATGAATAGCAATATTAACGCATCATTAAAAATTTCCAACAATTTTGATGATGATGACAATAATATTTTGCACATGATAGGTTTATCCTTTAGGAATATTACTGTACTCGCAATTTTTGTTAGGAAGTTAATTTTCATGGTATACCGGGTGTAACAAATATGTTGTGTTTTTTTCCCAAAATTTGAAACACCCTGTGGAATATTCTAGGATTCGTACATTATTGCATAGTAATTCTAACGTGAGCCACGTGCTTTCTCAACGTTTTGTTTTTTGGTTCAATTAGTTGTGTTCAACATTAATGAAGATAGACGATTATTTTCCAGTATACATTTCTATTAGAAAATCATAAGAAGTAACTTTAAAAAAATGGCAATAGCAAAAAATAACAAATAAACAGATTATTAATTATGTTATAAAAATAAGGATTAATTAGTAGCGTGTGTTTCCGCCTCAACTTCTAATAACGGCTGCACATCGGCGTGGCATACCCATAATTAGGTTCTCAAATTGATTTTCTTCAATTTCATTCCAAATTTCAACAACTATCCTTTCTATGTCTTGGAAGGTTGCTGGGGGAGGCTAACGACGTCTTAATTTTCTGCCAATAACGTCCCACATATGCTCGATTGGATTAAGATCTGGACTACGCGATGGCCAATGGAGAATCTCAATATTTACCCCTTGCAAATATTCAGTTACAATACGCGCTACGTGTGGTCTCGCATTGTCGTGCATTAAGGAGAAAAAGGTACAACGTGCTCAGATAAAATATCAGAAATATACCTTTCGCTGTTTAACGAACCTCCACGTAGAGGAACAAGATCTTTCCGCGCTGTTAAGGAAATTCCTCTCCAAACCATCACAGAGCCTCTATTAAATAAAGTTGTATCACGTATGTTGCATTGGGTATACCGCTTGTTTGGTCGTCGAATCACTCTTAGACGTCGATCGGAGCTATACAGTTAAAACCTAGATTCGTCCGTAAACAAAACATGCCCCCAGTCCTCAATAGTCCAGTTTACATGCTGCGTAGCGAATTGTAATCTAGCTCTACGGTGATCTGCGTTTAATGCGAGGCCTGTCGATGATACTCTAATATGCAAGTTGTGCTCGGTAAGACGTCTCCTGACAGTATCAATGCTTGATTGGATGTTATGAACGGCACTAAGTTCAATTAAAATATTTCTCGACGTGGTAAGTCGTTTTCTTAAAGCACGTAATCTAATGAAACGATCTTGAGCCACTGTAGTAACTTGAGGCCTGCCTTACCCAGGACGTCTATGGTAATTGGTTAGTGGAATTGGTTTCTCTGAAGCGTTGAACAACACGGGATATTGTAGTATGGGTAACTCTCAACCTCAAACCAATAGCATGGTAGCTCATTCCTTCGCCATGTAAAGTTACTGCTTGAACACACTCGTCACGGGTCAAATTTCTTGTAACGCGCTCCATTTTCACCCAAGAGCGAAAAATCTGAATTTATTAACTTTCTCGACTTCAAACAATACTTAAATCAAATGGAAATAATTTTCAAAATACAAACCCTGCTGACAATTACTTTGACATTTGCTCACATAGCCCACTTATGTTTGTTAACTGAACCAAAAAACAAAACGTTGAGAAAACACGTGGCTCACGTTAGAATTACTATACAATATTGTACGAATCCTAGAATATTCCACAGCGTGTTTCAAATTTTGGGAAAAAAAACACAACATATTTGTTACACCCGGTATACCATGAAAATTAACTTCCTAACAAAAATGGCGAGTACAGTAATATTCCTAAAGGATAAACCTATCATGTGCAAAAAAAAATCATTTTAATCGGTAAATAGGTTTAAAAGATATATAACATCAAAATTGTTGGAGATTTTTAGTGGTGCGTTAATATTGCTGTTCAGGTATTAGATAATCAAAGAGCAATATGTAAAGCAAACTTTAAACCCTTTTTTTGTTGCGTTCGCAAAAAAACTCCCATATCTATAAAATTTTTTACAATTTAAAAGAAACACAATAGGTATTAATAAAACAAAACACTCAATCACCAGCCATTTCGCCACATGACACAAACAAACAACCCACGCCACAACTTCATAAATTTATTATAATAATGCATATTGTTCGTATTTTGGAATTCGTATAACGTTCCAACTGTCAATTTTAAAAACAGGAGAGGCCGACAGGGGAAACTTCGTACATTTATGAATAAGAATACTGACACCTCGACTGACGAAACTCGTAGCGCCATTTTTAGAATTGCCTTGAGACTTTATACTACACCATTCAGAGGTTGAGTTGAGATTTTATTTCGATGTTTAAAATAAACATCGATGAAAGATAAAAAATTGATGTTTTTAAAACATCGATGCCTTTTGTTCATCCCTAATTTGCGGTCGCTGATCACGATAATGACGTTTGTTCTCCGGAAATAAAAAATTTTTTTTTTTTTTTTATATTCCTATTTTTACCTAAATTTCACTTGTAGAAGTAATGACATACACTTTTTTGTTAATATAAACGAAAACAAACCTAAACTAACCCTGGAAAAAGGCCGAAAAACTTTTAAACTGGTTACAGATAAATTCATATTCGTGATCAGCGATATTTTAGACAAATTAGATTGTATGTAAAAAATTAGTGAAAAATTCACTGTTTCCACTAATCCAAACAATTATCAAATATATAAGATATTGTAAATACGAAAATCACATTTCAAAATCAATGGCACGATGAAGGGATCGCTCAATTTATGTAACAAATGTATTTAAATCTGTAGGATCAAACAAAGCCTTACAGATTTAAAAACATTTAGGAATATCACCGGCCTTAGCAAAGCATAAAAATATAAAACAAGCACAATTTAAGCCAGTCCATATTGGATCACACACAACATACGTATAAATCTTCTTTTTTTGTCACAATTCTTATCTTGGCCATCATTGCTCCACCTTTTTGTAATCATATTTTTATGGTCGTATAGTAGAAAATAGAAATTTTAGAGCTTCTTGCCGTCTCAACACTTTTTTCCCATTTTGACAAATGATATCTCCTTAAATTATTGTATGCACTCACACGTCTTTTAACCCACATATCATTTTTTTGTTTTTTTTTCAGATGTCAGGTATAGTTTTTCCAAAGTCAGTTTGATGACATAAAAAAGCTTCGATCGGGCTTCAAATCGGGGTTGTCAGATATCTTTTTAAAAATTCTTTAAGTTTTTATTATTAAAAGTGTCCTTTCATCAGTATTAAATTGATAGTAAGTAATTCTCTTTGAAAGCTAGTTTTCAAATGTACTTTAAACCAAGAAATGTTCAATGCCAAAGAAAGAAGGATCAAGCCATTCATGAATATTATAATAATTTTTTTAGTACTTCAGAAATATTATTTATTCAAAAATAATTTAAATATAACTTAAAACGAATTTCATTGTTGTTAAACAAAAAAAATAAACAATTAATAAATCCTTATATTCTTCCTACACTTACGAAAACTTTGTAGAACTGGCAACACCCTGGCAATAGACCGTCGAGACCCACTGGCAATTTAAAGTGCGAACTATTTTTTCCGAGTGGGAAAATTAATAGAGCAACATATAAATACAAATTTGTATGCTGTAGTACAAGAACAGCAAATAGGTAAAGGTTCTGCCGATTTGGTGATCCCTTATCAGCTTTAAAATCAGTTGATGTATGAGGTATGCGATATTGGGAATCGGACAGCGGCGTGACTGGTTAAAATGATTTACTGTAATTTACATATTTCATTTTCTGCTATAACTTTGTGGTTTTAGCAGTAAGTTTTTGCTTGGTACCTATATTTTATTATATCAGTATGGCTTCTTGGCGACAATTTGAAAGAGAAGGTCAAGGTGAATTATCGCAGGAACATAATGAGTCGGTGCCAGAGTCGGTCGTCGAAAGCGAAATAAGTCCGGAAATAAGAAGTAAAGATTTACGTGTTCAATGTCAACGCATTATTTTAAATATGTACGCGTGTTTAAAAAAAAATTCCGGGAAAAACTGAAATTGCGCTTTGTACAGGGTGATTGTTTATATTTTACTAGATGGATATCTCGGTTATTATTGGTCTTACAAATAAGTTTAAATTAGCAATTTTGAAGTATTTTTAATTGGTGTTCGGAATCCGTTATCAGAAACAACCAAAAAGCATCAAAAACTTAAAAAATTTAAGTTACCTGGTATTATTTAAATAAAACGCCCTGTATTTTATATTTTTAGTCGCTAGATATCGATCCCCTGAGTTCAAGTAGTATATATAGGTTATTATGGTTATTTTTGTTAATTTTCGAAAAAAATAGACTTTTTCGTATGAATCTAAGGCAGCGGTGGAAGCCTATACGACCATGCTGATTTGTTTTTATCAAAGTAGCCATGGATAAGAAAACAAAGAAATTATTTTTTTTTTTAAATCGACCGGAAAGCAACCACTTTCTACTCAATTTTTTAACCGGAAAATGTCATTTTATCGGTCTAGACCAGAAAGTCATAAAAGAGGGACCGGTAAAGTACTTTACCGGTCCCTCTTTTTACTTTACCGGGCCCTTTTTTTACATTCCGATTAATATTTGAGAAAACGAACCAAACCCATAATAAGTAGGCTTTGACTTGATTGTTTCTTTCATGGCGTTTCATGGCAACGAACTGTCAAATTTGATACTGCTTATTAAAAATTGTGTTTAAAAGTTAAAAGTTAGATTATATTATGGAAATGAATGTGGATGAAGGTGAAATTCCTCTTGAAATAACTGAAGCGGCTGCTAGAGCTACTCACGATTTGTTGCCGCATAAGTCCAGGGACAAGTATGAAAAAACGTTTGCCGTTTTCAAATGTTGGTGTAAAGAAAAAAATTGTACTTTTAACATAACAGTTCAAAAATAGATATTATTAATTATTAGAATAATTCTAATTTTAATTATTTATTAAGTACCTATTATCAAATAATATTTATTATAACTATTATAAATAAAAAAAATTCCTGACTATAGAGTTTTCAATCTGTTTAAAACTATATTAATGTAGTAAGCCATTATCTAAATTTTCTTGTACGCCACTGGTCTTGCGTCGATTTAAAAAAAATATTGTACGTTACACAACCGGAAAGTACGTTTACAGGACGAAGCAGGCAATTTCCAGGGCGAGCCGCCAGGCGAGTCCTGGAAATTGCCTGCTTCGTCCTGTAAAATAGTACTTTCCGGTCTTGTAACGTAATATACTATTTTGACACAACTACCATTTAATTCAAGAGTTGGCTTAAATTCTGAAGATACAATGATATATTCTGAGATAGAAAAAGTTAATATTATGTTTTTATAAAAAGTAATCAAAATCAACACTTGACGCGTCAAGATTATGGACGAATTTATCGTAACAGAAGAACTCCTAGTAAGAAAACATTTGTTAACTTATATAAGCGTTTTAGAAATACCTGTTCGTTGAAGCGAAAACCCAAAATGGTTCGACTAAATGAAAATCAAGAGTTAGCTGATATACTTCTATATTTTCATGATAATATATTTAAGATATCGTTTGTGTAAAATTGTATATAGGGGCCATTTTAAACAAACTACTTTAATGAGTAGTGAATAATTAAATTAGACTGAATTTCTTTGTTCTATTATACATTGATAAAAACAAATCAGCATGGTCGTATAGCCCTCCACTGCTGCCTTAGAATTATACGAAAAAGTCCTATTTTTTTCGAGAATTAACAAAAATAACCATAATAACCTATATATAACAAAAATTTTAAGCTTCTGATACTTTTTTCTTTTTTCTGATAACGGATTCTGAATACCCGTTAAAAATACTTCAAAATTGCTAATTTAAACTTATTTGTAAGACTAATATTAACCGAGATATCCATCTAGTAAAATATATACAATCACCCTGTACAAAAATGTACTTGTAATAAATTAACACAACTTCGGTTTTATAAGAATTTAAAATGTAATTAATTTGGGGACTGTAACCGGTCATTCCATTAAGCGCAAACCAATAAATCAAGAATTCAAAACGGCTTACAATACAACAATCTCTTGAAACATTGCGTGATGTTTTGTTAAAATGTGCCTTTGAACATAAGAAAATTAGATAATCTAATGGTTATAATGGAATCCCCGCGTATCATTGAACTACGATAGGACTATTTGCGCAAAATAAAGAAGTACCATGAATCCGATAAAAGTATAATTTATTTAGACAAACTTGGTTTGATACTCATAATGTTGTTAAGTATGGTTGAGTAGACAGTACAAATTGTACTTTTGGTACACCGTGTTCGAGAGGAAAACGCGTTATCTTGCCGGAAGTAAAGATATCTTTGTACCTAATGTGTTGCTCTTGTCAGCAAAGATTATCACTCAATAATCAATCTCCAACTTTAAACAAAAAAAAATTTGCGGAAAAGTTTCTCCGTCTTGGGGGTAACATGCATGAAATTACACTAGACATTTTTTGACGTTTATGTAAAATCACATTAATTATATTTTTTTTATTTGAATCTTATATTTTACCGATTTTAGTAGATTACATTTAATAAATCGAGGAAGATTAAGCCATTATTACCTCATGTGTAAAGGTTTTATTTAACAAGAGTGAGTAAATAAGAAATTATTTCTTCTCGAAGTAATAGGTAGCCATTATCGTGTCTGCTTACTAACCCACTTATATTAAGTTATAAATAAGTTCTTAAATAGTATATTCTATAACAAGTATGGAATGGATAAATTCCGCACGAGCGAAAAGTTTGTAGGCCGAGCCGTAGGGGAGGTCTACGGTTTCGCGAGGGCCGAAATGTTATTCCATACGAGCCATATGCTATACTTTCCCTAACACTAACGGAGACAAAAATAATTTATTATGTTATAAAATCAATATTTTGTAATAAAACTAACCTACCTTGAATAATCAAGCGCTGTCAAAGTCAAATTTATAACCTGACAGCGTAAAATAAGTAATCCAAGGCTATTATGATCTTTAAAATAATTTGGTTTCCCCATGCAATTTAGATGGCCGAATTGAAAATCTAGTTGGCTTTGACTAGGTGATAGGTACAGAATGATTACATTCTGTGCTAGTGTGTTAGACTGAAGTCATTATATAACACTTTTTTAGTTAAGAACATGTTGTTTCTAAAATAGTGTTAGAGAAACATATTTTTTTAAATACCTGATAGTTGAAATTAAAACAGAAATAAATGATTGGACCATCTTTAGTTTGCTAATAATAATTTTATTTAACTGATGTTATTAGAAGTTATTGCTTCAAAAAATAATTAACGTAGGTTGTAAGTTAATTCCTGCTAAATAACACTTTTTTCTACCGACTTTGGTATAATGAATTTGTAGGAAAACTGAGAGATCCTAACACTTTTGGTGTTTTTTGTACTTTTGCATGGATTATTATCCATTTTTATCTACAACTTCTTAATATTTGATAAGTGAATGGTTAGGTAAACTCCTACAACCCAATATTTGTTATGATATGTAGCTACTACTACTTACTACACATTTATAATTAATAATGAAATACACACACTTATCTGTCTTTACTCCGCGAACTTCACCAATGAAAAAACTATATTATGTGGTTTTTACATAAGTTGCCACCGTAATAGTATATTATTACGTATTAAGTGTTGTAAAAAGCATATTATGCATGAATGGAAAACTTGCGCACGAGCCGCGTAGCGGCGAGTGCAGTAATTACATGAGTGCGTATAATTGCTATACAACACCCAATACGTACTATACTTTTTCTACGACTCTTATATACAATTAATTATAATTTATAAAGTATCGATTTGAACTTCAAATCTCAAATAATGACAATGTCACTGAGTTTTTGAGTGGTTCAAAGCTAACTTGATTGTTATACTATAGTCTATTTCAGATAGGTGTAGAGTAATAAAAGCTCATTAGGTATGCAAAGGGACTACAGAGTGACCCAATGAATATTTAAGCCACTTTTATAATTTGGCATTGATTTTATTGCAAAATTCTTTCTTTTCATCAAGTGCAGGGTAGTACCACCCGGGTTTGGGTCAATTTATGGGTTTTGCCTATTGTTATTTATTCACAAACACTGAAAATGGTGTGACAAAGGCGTGCCGGTAGGATATTCGTAAAAAAAAAAGAATTTTATTTTAACAGAATAAAATTTAGGCATTATGTACAGGGTTATCCAACCAAGACTGGACAAGGCGATTTTTTGACTTTTCCTGTACTTTTATAAAAAAACTGAAATAGCCATCTTAAGTCATTTTCTCCCGCGAATTCGAATATCTTTAGCAAAAAACAATTGAACATCAAACAAAAGTACTACACTTTGATATTTTTTTAAATGGGATGCCGTATTTTTAATGAGCTTATCCGATTTCTCATATAAATTTTGATCTAAAATGTTTGATTTTTAATTCAAAAACGCCTTTTTTCTTCAGTTTTAAATTCGGAAAATGTTCGTCTACCGTAAGATTAATACCTGATAGATGGATACCCGTTTCACCTGTTCACCCTTTAACCTGCTTTAAAGCGTCCGTCAGTTAGACAAAATAATCAAGTTTCAAATTTCTATATATTTTTCACGAATTAATTACAAATTTAGTAGTTTTTGCAAATCTATTATTGCTTACGTATAAAAAAAGTATGACATATTAGAAAAAACTATAAACTAAAGTGAATAACTTTAATCTCAATAATATAATTGTTCTATGTGTCCTCCATTATTTTCAAAACATGACCGATGCCCCCTTTTCAATCTCTCCAAAGAATCTCTTACAATATTTTAATTTGCATAATTGTCAAAAAATTACATTAGTTTTTTTAAAATCGTTCTGCAACTTAATAAACTACTACCTACGTTAAACATCATTCACAAACAGAGACTGACAGATGAGTACATAAAATAAAAAAGGACAACAACAGAAAAGCGCAGTAACGTTGGTCCTGACTATTACTACATGGTCAGGTACCCCGATGTTTCTCAGCGCTTTCACCAAAGCTTACAAAAAGAATCTTCGAAATTATAAAATAATATCATCAACAGTTTTCACATTGGTACTATAACGAAGTGGTACCAATCAACATTTATGAAAACTTACCCTTGTATCCATTGCAAATCCCTAACCAAAATAATTGCTTTATAAGATTTTTTAAACTAACATATTAACGTTATTCGTTTAATCGTCAATGTAAATAATCCCGATTGAAATTATTTGCCGGCGTGTGAAATTCTAATAATTAATTATAAATTAATTAATGATATTTAAGGCGTCATATTTTGCATAGCGTATTTTTTATATAGTTGAGTATACCGGGTGACAATGGAACTACTACCCAGGCTGGCGTTTCAAAACGACTTTAGATAAAAATTTGAAATTTTGATCGACGTCTGGGTTAAGTAATGTGCATATTTTAAGCAAAAAAACAAATGACAATCACTTCCGGTTTCACCGGAAACGATTAAAATTTTGATATTTTAAAGTGCAACCCCCGTATATTTTTGCATATTTGAATGCTGCGAAAAATTCTAAACATTTTTTATGTAGCATGTCCTATACCTTAACTTAACAGATTTTGACCTATGGGGCTTTAAAGTTTGAACTATTTTAACATTTAATTCATTTTTCCAAAAAAAACGAAGAGCGCTACGACCAAAACAAACGGTGCAATTCGTACTTCATTAAAGGCACTCTAGGATAGTAGAATAAAAAAACTGACGCTAGCAATTTTAAAAAATCGATATTTTCGACAAGACGTTTTTCAGTTTTTGATCCATTTTTGTATGAAAACGGTTTAACTTACAACCATAGGACTTTCACTACCCGATCTTACTTTTTTATCTTCTATCCATTTATATTCTCAGTTTTCATTTTTAAACAACGGATATTATTTAATAACTCGCAAATGCAAACGTTTCAAAACTACAAACAAATACTTTATTATACAAAGGTGTACACATGATTAATATTAATTAGCTAATAATAAAAGAAATGAAAAAACGAACCTAATCATAATGAAGATTATCAAAAACCCGACCTTCTTGTTCAATACAGGTCTCACACTTTTCAACAATTTTCCGTAATACATTTTCTTTGTGAGGTATACTAATATCATTAATAGCCCTAATAATTCGAGTCCTTAAAATGTCCAAATTTTCAGGTGGAGTTAAATAGACTTTTTCTTTGATATGACCCCAGAAGAAAAAATCTAGGGGCGTCAAATCTGGCGAACGTGCTGGCCACCTTACAGGCCCATTTGTCCCTATCCATCGGTCCCCAAATCTGTCATTTAAATAATTTACACAAATCCTAGCATTATGAGCCGGCGCACCATCTTGTTGAAAGTAAATGTTGGGAATTTGTGCAAGAGGTAAATTGTCCAGAAAATCGTTGACTGTTGTTTCCAAAAAGTTCAAATAAGTTTGCGCTCTAAGGTGCTCATTAAAAAATATTGGACCCACAACTGTCGTTCCTAAAACACCTAGCCACACATTAACACCGAAGCGTTCTTGAAATGATCCTTCTCTACATAGATGGTGATTTTCATTTGCCCAATATCTTACATTGTTCCTGTTGGACATTCCCAGATTCGTGAAGCGAGACTCATCAGAAAATAATATCAATCTATGAAAGTTATTACTATGGTTATGATTTTCCATAAACCATCGGCAATATTGAACTCGCCGAGCAAAGTCGTTAACACCCAAGTGTTGGTGGATTTGGTATTTGTAAGGCTTGTACTTATGTTTCTTCAAAATTTTGCTTGCACTTTCTCTGTTAACTCCAACTTCATTTTCATTTTCAATTTGGCGAGTAGAAATATTTGGATCAGCATTCACACATGCCAGAACGTTTATTTCTGATTCTTCGCTAATAATAAAATTTTCATCATTTTCATTTTGGGTAACTGTTTTCAAATGTTGTACCAGCCACGGAAAATAAGCATAGCAGGATTGGTTTCTGTCGGGGTATCGTTCTGCGTGGAGTGTTTGAGTCTGCCTTTTATTTTGCGAGCACTCGCCATAAACGAGAAGCATATCTATTTGTTCGGCTCTTGTAAAAATTACCATTTGAAACAGATTACAAAGAACTACTCCAAAAAAAATCACGAAATAAAAAACGATAATTTACAAGAATTTCCAACAATCTGCAAAACACACTAGGTAATAAAAAATAACTGACATAGGTAATATAATTGTTTCTAAAAACCATAGCAACCTGTGTCATGGCTAATATGATTATTTTAATTTTAGTAAAAAGAGCATAAAACGTCCAGCTGGTTCAAAAATAATATCCGTTGTTTGAAAATGAAAACTGAGAATATAAATGGATAGAAGATAAAAAAGTAAGATCGGGTAGTGAAAGTCCTATGGTTGTAAGTTAATCCGTTTTCATACAAAAATGGATCAAAAACTGAAAAACGTCTTGTCGAAAATATCGATTTTTTAAAATTGCTAGCATCAGTTTTTTTATTCTACTATCCTAGAGTGCCTTTAATGAAGTACGAATTGCACCGTTTGTTTTGGTCGTAGCGCTCTTCGTTTTTTTTGGAAAAATGAATTAAATGTTAAAATAGTTCAAACTTTAAAGCCCCATAGGTCAAAATCTGTTAAGTTAAGGTATAGGACATGCTACATAAAAAATGTTTAGAATTTTTCGCAGCATTCAAATATGCAAAAATATACGGGGGTTGCACTTTAAAATATCAAAATTTTAATCGTTTCCGGTGAAACCGGAAGTGATTGTCATTTGTTTTTTTGCTTAAAATATGCACATTACTTAACCCAGACGTCGATCAAAATTTCAAATTTTTATCTAAAGTCGTTTTGAAACGCCAGCCTGGGTAGTAGTTCCATTGTCACCCGGTATTTATGTAATTAGAGAAATGTGCTGGTTTCCTATTTAAGATATGTTTTTTTAACTTACGGTACGTGAAGTTCAATGTCACTGTAACAAAGATTTGGGAGATGAAAGGGGTCATGGCGTAAATTAAAACATATTCCGGTAAATTTTACTCAGAGGAATAAATTACAATACTAAAACTTAAATTGAGCTATGGCTTTATCTCAAAAGCTAAGAAATTGATATAATATACAGGGTGTTATTTAATAATAGGCCTTAATTCCAAGAGCGCATTCCTGAACCAAGTTCAAGTAGAAAAGTTGATATAAACATGAGTTACGTCACACTCCAACCACTAAAGATGCCTAGTCAACACTATTCTGCAAGCGCAGCATTTATTCTACTTTTATTCCTTGTAATAATATAACATTAAATTTATATTGTAACAATTTAGAAATGAAAACGAATTTCCTGGTTTCGATAAGTTATCTGGCGCAGTCAGTAGGATTGATATAATTGATTATTGCACCGTGCAAACCAATTTCGGAGTCCGATTAATCTCTCGATCGAACGTTTTTGTGACTTTTCGTCTAGTGGAGGTGTTGTGTAGAGAGTGGCGTCTCAAAAATTATAAACCTCAATCCATAGTGGACTGTGCGACCCCTATCTGAAACGAAAGATCACGGGACAGGAGTAAACCTTTTCCTCTCCGCAAGAAGCTGTTGTTGACTACAGAAAGCATCGCTGGACCACCAATCCTTATTATAGTTGCGAAACATAAACATGATAATCTACCCAGTTAAAGTTCTTTAAATAACATTCGGATACGAAGAAAGAATTACTGTGAGAAAAATTAATGATAACCCTGGTATAATTCCATTTAAAGTAGGAACAGCAAACGTCCAAGGATTTTCTTATACACTGATACATTGTTATGATTTAAAACCAATTATTTTAGAAATAAATAAATTATTTATCAAATCGAAAAACATATCGGAGACTATAAGTTCTCATCCCGAATATTCTTTTGAGACCTCTAATTATTTTAAAATATTGAAATTAGTTTAGGATAGGGTTGAATCAAAAATTAAGGAAACACTTCCCAATCCAAATAGAATAAAGCGAGGATTAATTAATGCATCAGGATCAGTTTTTAAGGCCGTTTCAGGTAACTTAAGATGCATCTGACGGAGAAAAATATGAAAATCTTATTGCCGACCTGCAAAATAATCGAAATAAATGAGCTGTAAATATTTTGAAAGAAAATTCAATTTCTTTAAGGATAAAAAGTAAATTTAACTCAACTATTCAGCAAATTAATCATAACGAAAAATTGTTGGAACATCATTTAAATCAAATAATTTTTATAGTACAGAAAGCTACATACAGGGAAAATTCGAATATTGTCAAAGATATCCCAAATCAAATTATTAGTATTTATAGAATACCTAATCGATATAAAAAATTCAATTGTCTTCTGCAGATTAAAGACAATGCACCCTAGCATTATAAAAACGGAAGATCTGTATATTGAATTATCAAAAATTCAAAAACAAGTGGGCTTAAAACAAATGCCTTTGGAGGTAGCTCCAGAAAATATTTTAATTTTTGAAAAATTGATCAGCCCAAAGTGCTTCATATTAAATAATAAAGTTACGTATCTCCTACATTTTCCAATAACCTATCCAGAAACATTTAAGTACCTACACCTTTATTCCATACCTGTCTTAAGAAAGAGTCTATTTAAGGGTATTATACAGCGAAACAAATATTTGGTAAAAAATAAATTACACTATACATATCGAGGTCAGGAATGCTAAGAAGTCAAAACCCAGTCGTTTATCTGTAACAGAATGAACTTACAAGTCAACGAAACAGCCCATGTATAGTCAAACTTCTAGGCTCCACTGAAGCCACCTCTAGTTGTTGATAAATTGAAGCGAAAATCACTCAGTCAATCATCAAGCAATTGGAAGTCGCCAATCAATGGATTTTTATCCGGTCAAAGAAAGAAATAGTGAAACTTAAATGCAACCGACAAGTAGGAAGTCAAAAATGCTTTGGGACCTACCTAATACAAATACCAAATAATTGTATGACCACAGTTAACCAAGAATCGACAATTAACTACCAGAAATTAATATCAAGCAGTAGTCAACGAATCCCATAGGCATCGTAACTATAGATCCGACACGCCATTCATAAATGCTATAAAATTGTGATGCCAAAATCGTTTGGTGGCGAGACGCCGTGAGGAGCTAGGTGGGGTCGGGAGTGGGGATTACTCTGAATTTACATAATATGCATGCGACAAAACCACAGAACAATAACGGTTAGGTTGACAAAACTCCAGGAAAACCCACAGAAAAACGCTGTCACAAATCCGAGTATTACCGAGTCGATGCGGATGGCCACGAAAATGATGGGATCTGGGCGGGTTCTTTTTTGCTGCGTTGCCATACTACAGATTTTTTACAAGGTTTTAGGCAATGCTATATATTTCCCACATCATGTTATTCTAGTAAATCATAGAAGTTAATACATTTAACAGAGTAAGCCCAGAAAACTACGTTTTCTGTGGCGTAAGTCTGGCAAACCAAGTGGAGGGGAGCAGCTTGAATGTTGATTTACTTTACACTGGAATACAATGATGACAACACGTTTATTTGTTATTGTTCGGTCTAATAGTTACGAGGTCTATGACGAATCCTGTTCCCTGATTTTGATAACGAACTCAACATCTTACCAACCCTCAATCTCAGCTTCCACATACAAGACGTTAAGCTTGATGGATGAATGAAATTTAAAACGAAATTAAAATTTCATTCATACAAACAATATGAAATTTTTAAACAAGTCAGTGGCGTACATTTTCTTTGTCAATATTATTCGTGAGACTGCTCCTCGGGAGCCACTGGAACTCATAATAATTATCATCTAGTTAGTGCAAACTTAGCGTCTTGTCACGACGAATAACACTGACAAATTTCACCAAGGATCTTTGAAATATTAATAAAAAACGATTTTTCTAAGCTTTGACACCCTGTATCTTAAAAACCAGAAGTTTGAGGACACATGCTTTATGAACTTTTCTAATTGAACTTGGTTCAGAAATGCGCCCTTGGAATTAAGGAATATCATTAAATAACACCCTGTATTTACATCCAGAATTTACTTTATTATTAAAAATTACTTTGTAAAATATTTTGCACCGTAATTTAAGCTGATAAAGTTGGCATTCGCAAGAAAAAAATGAATAATTTATTTTTAATTCACCCTTTTTAAATCATTTAAAATGTGATATAAAGTTAAAATGGCTTCAAACGACCCTGGCCAGACTTCAAATACCCTGCATACGGCAGATTTCTAGGGAAACAAGTCGTCCTGCGCGTTACACCTTTGGTGAAAATTAAACTGCAGTATTCAGAAACTCGTGTATCAGGAACATAGAAAATATGTTTGGTTAATTCTTTACTCTTTTAACCCACTAAACCTTTTGTATATTGTGTCTTTAGGGGAAGCGCAATAAAAATCGATAATTTATAACTCAGAGTTTTGTCGCTGTGGCGGGATTTCACGGGTCCTGATACGACCTTAATCTGTTGTTTTATTTATGCTTTAATTTATGGAACCCATATGAGCAGCCAGGAAATGTTTGGTATGTATTTAATAAGTTACTTAGGTACAAAAGCTACTGAATATTAAAGTTATAACAAATATATTCTGTAGGTTCATGTGTATATAACGCCATATGGCAATCATTTAGAACTATAATGGACATACAGTATCATACAGGGTTTTCGTTTATATTTAGACCCTTATCTAGAGCAAAAACAATTAGAGATAGAAAAAAAATATTAAATAAAAAGTTTTAGGATTTTCACTGAATCATCAGAATCTTAACAAAAAATTTTCAAAAGATGATTATAATGCCGAAAAAAATAAACAACTTATGTTTTTTTAAATGAAAGACCCTGTATCTATTTTATTAAAGTTATAGACCTGATTCCAAAAATATATAGGTTGTCTATATTAGCTCAAATCGTTTTTAAGATATTAGCAATCAAAATTTTAAAAGTTTTATTTATTCTCGTTTATAAGTCTAGAATGCCTTGAAAATCGAATGGCCTACATTGGTGATGCTTCTCTTACTATTAAAATAACATTTAGGAGACGTTAAAAAATAAATGCAACAAGTTTAATTCCATTTGATATCTATTAATTTGTAGCTTGCTATCAAAATTTTTATTTTATCATTAAATATTAATATTTTAGTAACAATAAATAATTGAAATAAAAAATTTATTTTCAGGATTGTTATTTAAATTTTAAAAGAAAATTAATACAATGTTAAAAAGAAAAATAATTAAACATAAACAAAAAATTACTGATTTTCAACGTCCCTTGATTTATTATACATTTTTGAATATTTCCTAATAATTTATGATTTATTGAGTTCATAATTAACGAATACTCGATAGTCTCTATTTAGCATCAAAATTTCTACTCGAATTCTTTGTTCCAAGACTTGAATGTTCTCTGGCCTATTGTACTAAACTCTGTTTTTTAAATAGTCTCAAAGAAAAATATCCAGCACTGTCAAATCGGAGCTATTTGCCGGCCACATTATTGGCCCGTTTCTTCCAATCCACAAATTATATTTTTCATTTAAATGCCTTGTAACAGGGGCAACATTATGAGCTGGCGCATTGTCCTGCCGTCAGATAAGCGTAGCGTGTTAGTTGAGAGGAAGCTCTTGTAAAGAGTTTTCAATCTCATTCTCAAGAAATTCCAAATATCTTAGGCCAGTTAAAGTCATATTATAAATTATTGGACCAATGACTTTATTTTCTATAATGGCGCATCAAGCATTTATAGACCTACGGCCGTGAATTCTAACAGGCTGAATCTTGTGGGGATTAGAAGTTGCCTAAAAATATTTATTTTTTTGATTAAACAAACCAGCTACCAGCTGTGCATCAGCACAGTTGCCTCGTCGGTGAATAAAATTTTGTTTAAAAGATTTCCATTAATTTCACGCCTTTTTGAAATATTCAAACAAAACTCTAACCGCTGTCTCTTGTGATCTTCTGTTAATTTTTGGACTGTTAAAAATTTATAGGGATAATAACAGTATTTTTTAAAAATTTCGTGAATTTTTGATAGAGATTTGTTAAAATAGCCCGCCGCATCTGGTACAGAATACTCAGCATTTTCTGTAATGCAAAAGTAATTATAGTAGGATTTAATAATAAGTATAAATAATGGAAATAATCACCTTTATAGAACAGCAAGATCTTTAAGTATAATTCCTCATCCCTCATTGCTGTCCTTTTTTTCCTATCTAAGCTTTGGCCTCTACAAATTTTTTTGCTACATATTTAATAGTGATTGGTAAAAAGGTAAAAATCTATTGGGAAATAACCTGTGGTTTTCATTACGAGTTGTAAATGAATTTCTATTATTTAAATAATATAGACGGATAACATCGAATTTTTCTGCTGCAGAATATCCCATTTTATTATTATAAATACGAAGGAAAATGTTAGTTTATTACACGCAAACAAGTCAATACCAAAAATGCCATAATAACATTTGCTTTCATGGCTTTCTAGACATAATAATTGCAATAAGAAAAGGCCGGCAGACTTTATCATTTGATTTTCAAGGCATTCTATACTCATAAACGAAAATAAATACAACTTCTTAAAATTTTGATTGCTAATATCTTAAAAACGGTTTGAGCTAATATAGACATAACTATACATTTTTGGAATCAGAAAACCATTTAAAAAAACATAAGTTGCTTATTTTTCTCGGCATTGTAATCATCGTTTGAAAATTTTTTGCTAAGATTCTGATGATTAAGTAAAAATCCTAAAACTTTCGTATTTAAAGTTTTTTTCTATCTCTTATTGTTCTCGCTCTAGATACAAGCGAAAACCCTGTACGTAAACTATAGTTAATAAACAGTTGGTTGTTAATCGTATACAAAATATTTTCAACAATTAATTATTTTCAAAAAAAGTGTAAAAGAATACCTAAACTGAAAAACAATCTATTTAGAAATATTCTCCTTCAAAAATATTGTTTTCTAAAATTCAGCACTTATTATCTGGTACTAGTAACTATGGAAATTACTCGTTGAGATCAGTTGAAACAATGATTTACTGAAGATATAGTTGGTCGAAATATCAAAGTAAAACTCGTAGCCTCAAGATTGCCATTAATTTTACAGGTTCATCTATGATCCTTAAAAAAAAATGCATTGTGTGGCTTACTGAACATGCCAAAGTTACTAAAGATATTTTTTCCTTTATATTGTCCTCTCTCGCTCCCCCTCTGTCTCTTTTTATACTTTTTCTCACTAAGCCTGAAGTCCTTAATGACTGACTAATGCCAGTGGCAGCTTTTCAGGGGCGGCAGTGCCGACCCAGTGTCAAACAGGCAACAGACCAAAGACATTGTTGTAATATCTTTGCAAGAGACTGTATATTATATTATTTATCTACATCAACTTGCATCTTTAATGGCTCGCAAACTACCAGAGAATAACCATTCCACTTTTTAAATCGCCATTGTAACCCCGAACGTCAAAGCAACTCTTTGGTCATAGTGGATTAATTAATTGTATTACTTTTTAAGTCGCCTTATAACCAGAACCAGGTCCGGTAAGCCTACCCTGCCATAGAAGAGAACTTAAAGATTCCAGGCTTTAGGTTAGGCAACCAAACCTACACCACTAATTATTTGAAGACTTCAAACACGGTAAAATCGAATTTTCGGTAAATTTAAGGTTTGTTCAACCCGACTAGAAACCGTATCAGTACAGTCACCGGACGGTCGCACAACTAATTTTTCACTGAAACAGTCGATTGCCATGTTCAAAATTTAATTGACAGCCTGGAATGATCGTTCGATCATACACTGATAAAACTGTGCTCCCTTAATCAAATAATCTGATTTATTTGGTGAATAATTATTGGTAATAAATAAATGTGATTTTAATTAACTAAATTTGATTTAACTGAAATAAATGAGAGTATTTCGTTTTATTTGCAAAGTTATTTGACTGTTGCTTGATTTGTATCAAATCATAGAACCCTTCAAACAAATATCTTACCAAAAAACCACTAAAATAAGAAAATCTAAATAACTAATTATTTAATCGAACTAATTTTTATTTAGGAACTAAAACCCGTTAATCGCTAGTTAAATCACCCAATAGAGAACTATTTAAATGTCTAGGTCATTTAAACTAAATAATTATGTATTTACATTAAATCGTTAAATATAAAACAACCAAATATTTACAAATAACTAATTATTTAATCGAAGTACATTTCAAGTTAAGAACTAAATACCTTTAACTTTAATTTAAATCATTCATTGCCGAACTTTTCAAATAATTTGGTCATCGAAACTAATAATTAAGTATTTAAATGAACTCCTGTCGCCTACTTTGGGCTTTGAGTAATTTGATTGGTTATACAAAAGTGGCCTGATCTTTGCGTTTTGGTCATTGGTGTTCGATTTTGTCTTGTAGAAATTTATGAGTGAGAGTGAAATCTTCTTTGTTAGTGGCGCAGAAGTTAGTGGTTCCATTAAAAATTAAAACGAAGATATGGGGAATAAACGTAATATGAATAATTATTTAGAAGATTGGGGTATATCGAGGGGTATATCCCATATGTTAGATACTTTTCAAGGTAGGAAACTATATTTGAATATTTTAGTTACGCATGAAACGAGTTAAAAAAGTAAGATAAGAGGCAAAGAAAAGGTACTTGTAATACCTAATTTGAAATTTCGAACACAAAATCTTTTTGGAAAAATGTAGCCAGGTATTTATAAATCATGGCTACCTAGGTTACAAATAAGACAGTTTTTCTCAATTTTCACCATAATTCAATACCTATCAAACCTCCTAACGTAAAAAATATAATATAATTAAGGTAATATTAATAATTATTGTACATAATATTTGCAAATTTGACTTTATTTATTTTTTTATCAAAGTTATTAACTTCTCTATAATGTTTTATTGACGTATATTTTAAGGGGAACAACAACTAATGGTCGGCTTATACAGCAAGATAACATAACATAAAAATAAAATAAGAGTTGAATCTACAGATCTGCCATAAGACGTTTATAGAAACACATAACATAACATAAAAATAAGAAATAAAATAAGAGATGGTAATCTTTTAAATTTTATGTTATTTTTATGTAAAAATAGTTGTGCGCGTGCGCGTAATTTGTCATAACCTTTATTTTCGGCAAAAATGTGTTTTTTTCTGTTGGTTTGCCTTATTATTTGAACACTATAAACAATTTGATAAGGTTTGTGATTATTATGGTATAGGTACTGATTAAACCATATTCAATAGCAACATTTCAATATTTCTTATTTTTATGTGACGTCTGTATAAAGACGTACTTGGATAAAATAAGAACTGATTTGAATGAACATTCTGATCTATTGAAAATAAAAAAAAGGTATTTAAACCAAATAAATTTATATTTGATCTAAATAAATATAAAAGACAAGTTAAACAATTATGTACTTGAATAAAAAAACAATCACTTTGATGGAAATCACCGGTTTATTTAAGTCAAATCACTTAAATTGTTTAATTAAATAACGTTGTTGTTACGGCAAATACATGTAAAACAAAAGTAAAATAAATATGTACTTGATAAAATATATATAAATATCAATCAAATAAACATTTTGTTAACTTAACTTTTAACCTATTTACCTTAAGTCATTGAAACGGCTTATTTAAGTTAGGTTAGTGTTAAGGAAATAAATATTTGCTTGAATTTTGTATTTAGTGATTAGTTCCAAATAAAAAGTAATTTGTATCAAATCAGATGATACTAATTGAGGCAAATAATCCCTTGGTATTTTTCAAATACATATTTGTTTGGCTAATAGGAAACAAATATTTATTTGAGTCAATGGTAAATTTTTTTAACTCAAATAATTAATTTTATCAGTGTAGAATAGGAAGAACAAACCTTTAAAATGAGGTTAGTTAGCGGTTGTTTGTTATTATTTTTAAATGAAATGAACTGAATAAGTGTGAGAGTAAGTGTTGTCTGTTGGAAAGCAAAATTTTCGGTTTGGTTTGTAGGTTTGTGTAGGATTAGGACCTCAGGTAAGTGTTCTAAAATTTAAATAGTTTTGATGCATGCACCCCGCTTGGCATGAAAACCTAAGTTGAAACTGAGATAAAAAGTGATCTTATTCAATATATTTTAAGTTTAAAATTTGGATTTTCGACTTCTCTTTCATTCGACGAATAAACTAAAATAAAAATTAATGGTCGTGTCCGACGACCCCTAAAATGTTGAATTTAATTAACGCCGGAGGCAAGGGGAGTAATAGGTAATTTTGTGAAAATTGGTATAAAAAATATGCATGGCTTACGCGATGTGAAACCAAAATTAAACTGTTTTGTTGGACATAATATGCATGTTATTTTCAAATTAAAAAGGAAATAATTTAAATCCGTGGTGCGGCTGTACGACAAATTAAAATAACTTGATTTATTTGGCAAACAAAACATTTCTATTTGACGACAACGAAGTTATTTAGATGGAACAATCACTCTGTTTTGCGTCAATATCATAATTTTTAAGATTTTTACCAAATGATGTGTTATAAAATCCTTGACACAATTACGATGCAAATTGAATCACGCTTTACTAATTTTGAGAAGCTTATTTTTTTTCAATATATAAAGCAGGTTTGAAGGGGTTTCAAAGATTTTCCTAAGTACGTATTTATTGGAAAATCTGTTGTCAATGCTATCAGTCATTTTTTAACATAGAGAACCAGTTTAAAGTGCAATGTTAATTTTTGTATAAACTAGGAAACATCGCCAGCAACAAGTCATGTTTCCCGGCAAATTTTGAAATACAGCAAATTCGATCCTGCAACAAGTTGACAATGATCTTGCGTGGACCAACTAAAATTTGTACCACAGTTGAGTTTTGGCGATATTTCGCTACTACTTTAAAGTGCACTTTAACATCAATTTAACGAAAGCTAATGGTATAGTACCGCTTTTCTATTATTCAATACATCTCAACATTAAAAACCAAAAATAAATTTTAATTTAACATTTTTTGATCCTTTGCAGCCAGCTACTCCAGCGATCTTAGAACGTTGTCGGCAACATCCTACTAAACGAGAAACGTTAGCTGTTGTTGCTGTGCGGTATAGATTATCTTTCGGCCTGTACGTTGCTTAAAACCCAACTTTATTTTAATGCATTGGAAAACTTGCAGCTATTGTAAGTTAGTGATTTCTGAAATATCGCCGTACTATGAGTGGGCACATCGAATGGGAGGCACATATTTGATATTTTTATATATCACGCTAGCTTGGACAAGTCGTACGTTAAACAATTTTTCTTGAAATAACTTACTTTTAACAAAAGACAAAATAAAAGTTCACTTGTTCAAGATGTGTCGCGTACCAATATTTAAATACGATAATTCTGTCAAGAAGTGCCAAAAGGTGTTATACTTTATCCAAAGTCAGTCTAATGACATAAAAAAAGCTTCTAACAGGCTTCAAAGGGACCGGCTACATAATCGGGTTGATCAGATTTTTTTTTTAATTCTTTTCAGTTTTTTTATTAAAAATGTTCTTTTGTATCAGTACTCAATTGATAGTCAGTAACTCTCTTGAAACCTAGTTTGCAAATGTACTTCAAACCAAGAAATTTTAAATGTGAAAGAAAAAATTACAATCCATTCATGAATATTATAATAATTTTTTTAGTACTTAAGGGATATTATTTATACAAAAATAATTGACAATAAAATAAAAAGGATTTTCACTGCTGTTAAAGAAAAAAAAAATAAAAAATTAACAAACCCTTATGTTCCTCCCACTTTTAACGAAAACTTTGTAGAACTGGCAACACCCTGGAGACAGACCGTCGAGGCCCGCTCGCAGCTTAAAGAGCGAACTATTTTGTTTGAATGGGACAATTAATATAGCAACATATTTATGCAAATTTATATCCTGTATACAAAAACAGAAAATAGTTTAAGGTTCTGTCAATTGAGCTATCAATTATCGGCTTTAAAATCATTTGATTTTTGAGGTGTGTGATATTGGGAATCGGACAGTGGTGTGACTGGTTGAAACGATTTGCATAATTTACATATTATTTTATTCTGGGCTGTTACCATGTGTTTTAGACCAGTAAGTTTTTACTTGGTATATCTATATTTTATTATATTAGTATGGCTTTTTGGCGACCATTTGAAATAGACCGTCAAGGTGAATTATCGCAGGAATATAATGAGTCGGTGTCAGAGTCGAAAGCGAAATAAGTTTGAAATTAAGAAACAAAGATTTACAATGACATGTTCAATGTCAATGCATTATTTGAAATATGTACGCGTGTTTAAAAAAAGAAAATCGAAGAAAAACTGAAAATGTACTTTGTACAAGGATTAATGAATTAACTTAACTTAAGTAACGAGAATTTTAACGTAGTTGGGACTGTAACCGATCATTCCATAAAGCGCAAATAAATAAATCAACAATACAGAACAGTTGACAATACAAGGGATTTTATTCGGCGAACTATTTACAACTTTTACAAGGATAATATAGTGCCAACTTTAGCACTGGTTCATGATAAATTGCAAGGTTACCCTGATTATTATTACCAATCTTTAGAAACATTGCATGGTGTTTTATTAAGTTGTGGTTTTAAACATAAAAAAATAGATAATCGAATGGTTATAGTGGAATCTCGTCGTATCATTGAACTACGACAGGACTATTTGCATAAAATAAGTACCATAAATCCGATAAAAGTATAATTTATTTAGACAAAACTTTGTTTGATAATCATAATGTGGTTACGTATGGTTGGGTATAGACAGTACAAAAAATTGCACTTTAAATACACCGTGTTCGAGAGGTAAACGCGGTATTATTCTTCATGCCGGAAGTAAAGATGGCGTTGTACCTTATGCGCTACTCTTGTCAGCAAAAAATATCACTCAATCTTCCGCTGATTATCACAAATATATGACCGCAGATTTGTTTGAAAAATGGTTTACCAAACAGCTTTTACCCAACATTCCGCCGAATTCGGTAACTGTTATGGACAATGCGTCGTATCATTCGCGAATATTAAATAAAATACTTAACATCGACACTAAAAAATAAGATATTCCAACATTTAGGTGAAATAAAAATATGAATATTCCTGAAAGGATTCTAGTAAAAAAGGAATTAAATAAGATCATCAAATGTCCAAACTTTAAAAATGAATACGTGATTGATACTCTTTGCACTGGACGCGGCCATATTCTTTTGCGATTACCCTCATATTATTGTATCTTCAATCCTATCGAAATGGTTTGTGGTACAATAAAAACACGTTTAGGAAAATATAATCAATCACCAACTTTAAGCGCAGTTGTCCTTGATAATATTCAGCATGTAATAATAAAATGAGTAGCGATGTATGGAAAAATTGCGTAGCTCATGTTATAAAAACAGAAAATGGATATTCTGTTTTACCGCCTATAGCGCCAGTAGTAATCCAACCTGGAAACGATGTTACTTCTGAAAGTTCGGAAGATTCTAATCATTAAATTGTTTATGAATTTTAAATTAATTATGTTCGTTTAACACGTACCTTAAAAACGTGTTGTGTTACAGAACGCTGCGATCAATTTGTTGTTCAAATGTATACAGTGAATGCTAACTACTGACTGTATATTTTAACTAACACACCTGAACCTATTCTTTCCTGGCAAGAAAAACTCATACCTCCTTGCGGTCGTTTGCTGGACAAAGACATTTTTTTTTGGCAGAATGAGCTTTTCTGTTTACCGAAAGACCATTTTAAAAATATGAAATTAATGTATTCTCCGCAGGCGAAGTAACAGGTACAAACCTCTTATCGATATAAACTATAATGAACAGGTTGTAAGATATATTATTTAATTATATTAAGAATTTACAATAACCGCTTTTAGTTATTTGATAGAAGCGACGCCTGTGGTCAGGAGTTTAATGCTTTTTTAGGTCATCAAATTAGGCTTGTAACTTGTAACAACTATACTTTAAATTGACATAAAAAAAAAGTAAACAAATCACGGATACTACCTTTTTTACTGAATGTTTTTTTGGTTTAATGTAAATTAAATTAATTTTTGTTTTATGTCTTATAAATGACAAGGAATAAAAATCAAAAATGCGTTTGTGAAAAAATTGCGTTAAACATGCGACAAAAAGGTCTCCTCTGTCTTAAAATAATAGATATTTATGTTATAAGGATCATAATAACGATCATTCTTATAATCAATTTTCTTGAGCCAGACATCAGTCTTTTGCTCTTGTTTTTTGTTGTAGATATCTGGTCGATAACAGATTTGAAAGGTCGTGATTTTGAATTTTGTATTTGATTTTTTTCTCATCTTCTTCTGTTTTGGTCTTACGTGCTTTTCTTATTCTCTTTAATACATATCTGTATTATTTATCAAGGGGGGAGCCAATCTTTAGGGAATTTGTGTTTCGAGTTTGGTAATGAGTGTATGTGTGTGTCTAAAATGAGTCGATTCGTGGATGTACTTGCTCGCGTATGGTATTTTTTAATAATTTTATCATAAAAAGTATTTAATTTGTCCATTCGTAAGTCCCTGTGCAGTACGTCTGTCGGTACATGTCTTTGAGCGTCCGTTATTATGCGTAAAACTCTATTTTGTAATATTTGTAATTTTTTCAGTCTCGTCTTGTTTACGGTGCACCACGTAGGTACACCGTATGTAAGTACAGGTCTTATTATTGTCTTGTAGATCAACGTTTTCGTCTTGATGCTTATTTTGCTTCTTTTGTTTAATAATGAATAGACTGCACTTAATTGGCCTTGTGCCTTTGCAAGTCTCTCTGTCACGTTGTCGTTCCACAATAATTTTCTGTCAAACGTGAGGCCAAGATATTTAATCTTGTTCCTCCAATTAATTTGTGCATCGCCCACTCTTACTCTTGTTTGGGGTAGTTTTGTTATAGCTTTTGAAAAGTAAATTGCTTGGGTCTTACCATCATTTAGACAAAGTTTCCAAGAGTCCAACCATCTCTGTAGGAGATTGATATGGCGTTGCAGACAAAGGACTACAACCCAGGGCAACTTCGAGGTTGCAGTAATCGCAGTATCATCAGCGAACAAATACAATTGGGTTCGCGGATCTCGCGGAATATCACTAGTATAAATATTGTATAGTAAAGAGGCCAGTGGCGACCCCTGTGGCGCTCCCGCCTTAATGTTTCTGGCGCTTGAAATTGTATTTTCTGATGATACCGCGAATGTCCTGTCCTCGAGGTATGAAATTAAAACTTTTACCAAATAATTGGGCAAACCCAACCTTATCAACTTTAATATGAGACCATTATGCCAAACTTTATCGAATGCTTTAGAAACATCAAAGAAGATTGCTCCCGTTGATTTGCGGTCGTTAAATCCTCTCAGTATGTTAGTCGCTAGTCGCGTTGTTTGGCGGACCGTGCAATGAGCAGCTCGAAATCCAAACTGCTCCGGTGGTAAAATATTGTTGTCCAATACAAAATCGGTTAACCGATTTAGTATTAGTTTTTCAACAATCTTGCCAAGACACGATAATAAACTTATCGGTCTGTAGCTGACTGCTAACGTTAAATCTTTACCAGCCTTTGGAGTTAGTACCACTTTGGCTTTTTTCCAAGTATCGGGGAAGCAACCTTCTTTGAGTATAGCCTGGGCTATGTTTACTACATTCAAAACTGTATTTTCTGGCAAAATCTTTAAAGCTGTGTTCCTAATACCGTCAAAACCGGGCGCTTTGTTTGCTTTAATATAATGTAAAGCAGACCAAACTTCCTCAGATGTCACTTGCGGAATGTTACCTTCGCGATGATGCATGGTTTTGTACACTTGAATGGTCCTGGTGATTCGTGCATCTCTTTCCAAATCGTTACTGGGAAATTCACTGAATTGTTCGCAGAGACTGTCTGCAAACAATTCGGTCTTTTCCTCTGGATTTGTAAGTATATGGCCTGTATTTGGATCTTTGATGAAGGGCATAGGTTTCTTCCCTCCTTTAATTAAGGAGCGAGTGAATTTGTAAATTGTGTTATCCTCGATTTTTAATCCTTCAATTTTATCAGACTAAATTCTAGATTCTCTTGCATTTAATGCTGTTCTAATGGCTAGAGTCATTTGATTCGCCTGCGTTTTTATGCGCGGATCGCCAGTCCTATATGCTTGCTTTAGCGTTCTGTTTTTATTTTTGATCATCTGAGTAATTTCGGGTCCTATAGCGCCCCGTTTCGAAAATCTAGACGTTTTCGTTGTAGACGACTCGATTGTGGCTGAAATTATTTTATTAGTTAATTTTGCAACTGCTTCGTTTATTTCCACATTCGTGTGTATTGGTGGTAGATTACCAGACTCTTGAAGCTTTCTCGTAACAAGAGGCCAATTTGTCCTTGTTTTTGTAACGTAGCCATGACCTTTCTCTGCGGGATTGCCCCACTCGATGAGAACAGATCTATGGTCAGAAGTCAGTTCAGTTATAACAATCGGTTGAGACAATCTATCAGTATCTTTGATGAGGAAAATGTCTAGAATCTCCGGCAGTGAGCCCGTTTGGAAATGGGCATGCTGGATCGGCGGTAATATGTGATAATTTAAATCAAGTGACTTGTTGAATAGGGTGAGACCTCGCAAATTCTGCGTCCGGCAGCCCCAAATTCGGTGCTTTGCATTGAGGTCTCCCCCTATTATTGTTGAACTATCAGAGTTAAAGAGTTTTGCCAGACAGCCCTCAACAAAATTGACGTTAAGGCTGCAGTAAACAGAACCCAGTTTGACCCAACAATTTTTTGTTTTAATTTAAACGGAAGTACCTTCAAAATGGGTACAGTTCAATAAACCTGGCATGGCTTGCGCTATGATATTCTTTTTGGCAAGAATCATAGTTCCTCCCTTCGGTCGGCCTTCCCGATCATTTCGGAAAATATTGTAGTTAGGGCATGTGAAGCGTTCTCCCTTGAGCCACGTTTCTTGCACAAGAAGAAAAAAAAAGGTACTAGCCGTGAGTATTATTGGACGAAGCGTCAGCCGAGTCTAATAATACGGCGTGTACCATAATGATTGTTTATGATCCGAATTTGATACAATATTTTATATTCCGACGATTTTAGTGTTTTTTTTTATGAATTTTAAGTTTTCGTCAGTAAACTAATAGCTTGATTTTAATAAAACCAGGTAACTATAGAAATATTTGTTTGTATTGTCATTGTCAGAATTGAATTTTTAATTTTAACGATTATATAATATAATATGGATAATTTGCCATCAGAAATCGAAGAATTCGCCAATAAAGCAGTTGTTGGTTTGTTGCCCGAAAAGTCTAAAGGCATATATGAAAAAACTTGTGCCAATTACAAAACTTGGTGTTCCCAGAAAAAGGTTGTCAATATCGTACACGAAAAGGTACTTTTGGCATATTTCAAGGAAGAATCAATGAAGAAAAAGTCTTCGAGTTTATGGAGTTATTACTCTATGTTAAGGAGTACACTATTACTTAAGAAAAACGTCGACATAAGTAAGTTCAATCAATTGATAGCTTTTTAAAACGAAAATCTGATTCTTACACACCCAAAAAATCCAGGATTTTGACTAAAGAAAATATTGCAAAGTTTTTACAAGAGGCAGACAACGAAACATACTTGCTATTAAAAGTGTCAATGATAATAGGTATAAGTGGAGCATGTCGAAGAGTTGAGTTAAAAAACTTAAGGATAGAAGATGTACACGATGAGGGGGTTGTTTTTCGAATTTTCATACCTAGTACAAAAACCAACGTTCCCCGAGAATTTTACGTAACGCCTGGCGATGTCGAAGGAATAAATATGGTGCAGCTTGTTCGGAACTATGTAGCAATGAGACCCCCCGATGCCGAAGTTTTTCGTTTTTTTCTATCATTTAGAAACAACAAATGTACAAAGCAACCAGTGGGTATCCATACTTTCGGAAATATGTGCAAAACGATCGCTGCTTTTTTAAAGTTACCCCATTCCGCCGAATACACAGGTCATTGTTTACGGAGGTCTTCAGCTTCACTGCTGGCTGATTCAGGAGTCGATCTTCACACTATTAAACGCCATGGTGGCTGGAAAAGTGACACAGTTGCTGAAGGATATATAGAGAACTCTTGCGAAAACAAGAAAATAATTTCAGCAGCCATTCTCGGGAAAAAATCATCATCGAGTGTTTCATCGACTGTCGTTCCCTCAGAAGAAACAGAAACCATAGAAATTAAAAATCACAACAATGCAATAATTTGAACTCCTATGTCCAACATCAATTTAACGAATTGTAATAATGTTACTTTTAATTTTAATCATTAAATTTTGTTCCATTTTGTTTTAAATAAATTTTTTCGTTTTTGCGTCTATTTTTCATTATAGTACTCAGTCCTATAATGAAATCATTATAGTACTCAGTCCTATAAAGTATGTCATTTTGACACTGAAAATGAAATCCATAATAATGTCATTATGACACGTCGGAATATAAACACATTTTATTTTTATTTAGAGAGCAAAATAATATTTTTCACTTTACAGTATAATTAAATTAATAAATAGTGACCATTTAAAATATTCAATTATGGCTCTATAATTAATTTGCGAATCAAGCGGCCAAATGAACGGAATAATTTGTGTAATTATTAACTAGCCAAATGGAGTATTTAAAACGAAACTAATTAATACTACCATAATGAATATGCGAACATTATTTTTTTATTTGTGCATACATATTATACATGAATGGATGGATTTACATAGAGGAAACTATTGTGTATTTAACCGGGATGAAGAATATGGTTGTTTATAGTTAAGGTGATCAACTTTCCAAAACTGAAAAACAGACAAAATGGCAACCCAAAAAAATTACTTTTCTATGGAAAAAACTTTTCAGGTTAGGAAGTATTTATGTAAAAACCTGTCTATACTTACTTTTATAATAAATTTTTGCATGTTTAAAGTTTTATTAATTACTTGGAACACCGGAAACAGCGAATTTTTGCATATATCCTAAAATGTGGCTATTCCCAATAAAATATCACTTGCATAATATACACTTCTTTCTTTCTTTCTTAAACTGGACCCTGAAAAAATGCCAAATAACGTAGTAACTTGTATGGAAACAGAAAAATGTAGATTGTCTGACAAAAACAGCGGACAACCGCAAAGACTACCGTTCGTATGCTGGCCGAAGCGCTGTTGCCACGTTTACCTATAACGATTTTATTGCTATATCACGAATTTGGAACAAAAAGAAGGATTAGAAACCGATCAGCAACCTTGTTACCGATGTAAGTCTACTGTAAAATGCAGTACCATTGGAATAAATTACTAATGGCTTCTTAAAAAGTGTAGTTGACCTAGTTGAACAACCTGCAGTTCAAATATCCTATATTTCAGTTATACAAAGAACCATGGCAACATCGTAACGTTTAAGTCACACATTAAATTATTGTGATTTGGCAGTTTCATTACAAATTATTTCCATTTTAACGACGATTTTAATTAAATTTGCAGTTTCTTTGTTGTTTTTTAATAAAATGTTGTTCTTATTTTATGAACAGATGGTTTGGTGCAAGTTTTATCACTGATTTTAAACAGAAAGCCACAAAATTCCGGAAATTAAAAGGAAAGGGGAACCTAACTTACAATTTAAGAAATTTTAATTTTCTTTTTCCCAAAAAATAGGCGATTCCGGAGAAAAAGCGTATGAAAAATTGTGATCAGCGACCTTTAATTAGCTTACATAAAAAATTTTAACAAAAAATTACCTATTTCTAGTGTTCGAAATCCGAAACTTTGAATAAAATTTAGAAAGGCTGTAATTAAAGATAATTATAATTTTATTGGAGAGTAAAATTATTTAATTAAACGAACAAAAAATGTATAACTGATTGGTCGGCTTGTTCCCCAGGAACTGTCAACAAGAGAGTCCGAAATTTAAAATAGGCCTATGAAAATGTAAAGGTTAGTCGCTAGTTGCTACTGATCTTAAATAACGAATAGACAGCTTCTTTCTTGTCGGACTTGTCCGGGTTTCTTTCGGTTACCGCCGTCTGTACGTATGTCAAGGATTGACTAAGCCTCACCTTTAAGCCATGTTGGCGAACTGTAAAAATTTTTTTAGGTAAAGTACGACACACGATAAATGGTCAAGACTAACTAACGCCTTTATACTTTATACCTGCGTTTCATACCTTTGTCCTTCTATTTTGACATATAAACCATTCCGGTTCAGGGTGGTAGTAGGAAAATTGAAACAGTGTTTGTAAATGTACAAAAATTTATTGTGTATGCTGACTTTGACGTAAATTATTAATATGCGTGAAAGTAGTAAGCCGTAATATATAGTTTTTTATATAAGGGTGTTACACGTAGAAGTTCCATCCCCCTTTCTTTTCTTTAGTTTTTGAGATATCGGAATTTTTTTTTTTGTTTGAAAACGAATGAGATAGGCTTTTTTGACATATGTGTAATTACCGGGTTAAAAATGCGGAACTTCTACGTGGAACACCCGGTATAAAACCGTATGAATAAAATGAGTCATCTCAATAGTTTAAATCTGTACTATCACTATCATCCACTGATATAATCAAAGGTTTTACGTTTTCCCAAAATTTTTTATAATTATTTTCGACTTCAAGTACATGACTAACGCACACTCTCCAATTGCTCTATGGCAGCGGTTCTCAAACTTTTTTGGTGACGGAACCCTTTTGGGAAGCAAAATACTTGATGGAACCCTACAATAAAACAAAAGTTTTTAAAAGTGTATTCTTTATTAATAAGCATAATAAAAGTACAATGTAACAGTTACTAATTATTACTTACTTTACCTCATGGCAAGTACAATAATAGAAGATATTAAAAAAGAAAAAATCTAACTAATGGGAGGTATGAAACTGTTTTTTATTTTTCATCAATTGGTTGATATCAGGTTTGATAGAAGACAGTTGAAGTCTCATATCAGGTTCGGCGTCCAGTCTATTGCGATATTTTGTTTTCGTGGCTGCATAGGTTGAGAATCCTGTTTCGCACAAATATGTTGTTGGGAACGGGAGAAGAATATTCAGAGCCATTTTGCCAAGCATTGGATATTTATCACGGATTCTGCACCAAAAATCGTTGAGAGGCGTCGTTTTGAACAGTGACTCCATACTTGTGTCTGATGACATTTCTAAAAGAGATTCATATATCTCGTTTGACATACTTTCGGGCTTTTCCAAGTTGGGTAAAAAAGGATTATGAATCCATGAATTCAGTTTAATTTTTGTATTCTGTTCCTCGGGAAAATACTTTTCAAAAGATGCGCGCATCGAACTGAGATATTGGACCAATTCTTCAAACACATCATCTTGTAACATTTCTGAGTCGTTATCGCTAACAAACTCACTGAGTGACGTAAAGCTTTCTATTTCTTTCTTACCAACGCAAATAATCCAAAAATCTAATTTTCTTTTGAAGGCAGTTATTTTATTATTGGCCTGAAATACTGTTGTCTGTTTACCTTGCAATGATAAATTCAATTCGTTCAGTTTTTGAAAGATATCCGCCATAAAAGACAATCGGAACAACCAAGTTTTATCATACAAACGGTCCTTCAAATTAAAAGAAGTATCTGCTGAAAGAAACATTTGTAACTCGGCTCTAAGTTCAAATAGCCTTGTTAAAGTTTTACCCCGAAACAGCCATCGCACTTCTGTATGGAGCAGCAGTGTTTTATGTTTGCTGCCATAATCTTCACACAATAATGAGAACAATCGGGATTGTAGTGGTCGTGATTTGATAAAATTAATTATTTTTACCGCTTCATCCATAACTAATTTTAGATTTGACGGCATTTGCTTCATCGCAAGTGCTTGTCTATGCAGAATACAATGGCTGGAACTACAATTAGGCGCTTTATTTTTTATTCGTGACACTGCTCCTGCTGTTTTACCTGTCATCGCCTTGGCCCCATCTGTACAAATGTCAATGCAATTGTTCCAACTGAGATTATTTTCTTTAAAAAATATATTTATTTTATTAAAAATTTCTTTCCCGGTAGTGTTTGTGAGCAGCGGTGAACACATAAGCATGTCTTCTTCAAAAGAACTTTCATATGGATATCTCACGATAACCAGCAAGATAGCCAAACCAGCGACATCAGTTGACTCGTCCATTTGCAAGGCGAATCGTGTTTTTTGTAGACGTGTAACTAGTTCTTGTTTGACGTAGCTTGTCAGATCATGGATTCGCCGTGAAACAGTATCGTTTGATAGCGGCACAGTAGAAAGATGCTTTGCAGATTTTTCATCGAGCATACATTTTGTTATGTCTAATACACATGGCTTTATTAAATTCTCAGCGATAGTGTGCGCTTCACCTGCTTGTGCAATGCGATAGCTAACTAAATATGATGCCTCCGTGGCCTTTTCGTTGATAGTTTTTGTTACATGCATCATATTTTTTTGACTTTCCAATAACTGATCTTTTCTACGAACAAAAAATTCTTCATTCTTGTCTTAGACTCGGGGTGTACAGTTTGTAAATGTCGGCGCAATTTGGCAGGTGCCATGGAACTATTAGGAAGCAGTTTACTACATAGCATGCAGAGAGGTGAGCCGTTGGAATCAACAAATCCGAAACTGATATATGATTCATCATACTTCCTTTTTTTCGTCTTTGAAACCGTCGAGCTTGACGCCGTGGCATCATCGTCTGGATCGGTGATTGCTATATTCTCCGCGCGTACTGCTTTTGAACATTCAGCGTCATTAGAAGATGTTGTTGCAACACGTTTAACACCTTTAAGCCAACGTTCCATTCTTCTTTATTTATAATGTTACACGTCAGGATGGTGGGGTCTAAATAATGCACAATTGTTACTGCGTATAAGAGACTAAGTTTAGTACAATGAAGAAATGTATAAAACTGAGACAACAGAATACAGCAGGCAGTAGAACAATGAACACTAGTTTCTCGCTAGCGAGCTTGTAAGTAGGTAGGTAGGAACTTATCGCTCCGAACGCTAATCGTCAACTGACTGACGAGGCGCGACGCGCGATCGCCGCTTTTATACATAGTCCTAGACTCGATCTCGAATATTCTCGAAAATACTCGAGTCGGCGCCTTTGATAAACAAAAAGCAAAAATAAAAAGAGAAATATAAAAATTGCGTTGTAAACAATTCAGAGGCGGCTTTTATCAAAGGGACTGCGCGCTCACAAGTATACAAGTATACATGTTGATACCAAACTTATGAGATATTGTACCAGCTATTGTAACACATGTTTATACAAATACAAATAAATAAATAAATATACCTACGCGCGGCCGCGGAGTCAAAACGTTCGACCAGAGAGAGGTGCTTTGATTTTTTTTCTAAATTCTTGAGGAACCCCTACAGAGGTATCGCGGAACCCTAGGGTTCCGCGGAACACACTTAGAGTATAGCTGCTCTATGGTATTAATTCACACTGAGTTTTAATTATTTTAATTATATTAACGGACAATTTTGGGTTTACATTATTGCGTCTATCTTTGTTTTTTAATTCGGACCATATCATTTCTATAGGATTCAAATCGCAATGGTAGGGGGACAATCTAAGTGGTATGCTACCGGATGCTTTTATGGCCTCATCTACGCAATATATTTTATCATACGATTTGGTTTTTAGTACCTCAACTATTTTTATTGTTTGCATAATTATCTTCAAAATAGAGGTCATGTTGGCTAAGGAACCCTTGCAGTACCTCTTTTTTTCTGCTTATGGTTGGTATTTTCAAATGATTTAATAATAATTCGACAATTTCTAATGTCTCGACAGGTATAATTAATTAAACCTAAAATACGTACATTATCAAAATAAAAATAAAATACCTCCCTGTTACTGAGAAACGCTTGCAAACCAGAGCCCTTAATTGCTTTATTAGGGGTAATGTCACCAGATCCTTATAAAGCAGGTATAATCATGACCATTTATCTTGTGTCAGACTATACGTTGACTGTCTAAAATCGAGAAAAATAAGGACAATATTAAAAACTCAGGACAAATACAAGGTCGGCTTCCAGGACAATACTCAAAAAACCTAAACCCGTCCTGGGTAAATCAGGACGATTGGTCACCTTATTCATAGTAAAAAGAGAAAGTTCTAGTTTCTAGTTTTCGTCACAAAATATTTTATTTTATTTATTACAGTTGAGGTATTTCGGTTATATTACTTATATTTTCATTACCAAATGTACCAAAAAAGTTGAAAAAATTCATATCTATACAAAAAAAGAAATTGAAACAATGTTCTTATACAGGGTGAGGTTTATAGTTTGTTACAATGCAAAATCGGAAAAACAGCTGGAAATATTTTATTCAACTTTTAGGACATCAATAGGCAGGTTGGGAGACATGCATAGTATTTAAACATTTTTGACATTTACTCCCCTCCAGATTTTATCTGGCTGGTGAAAAATTTTAAACATCAAATGGAAAGGTATCTATTTTTCTCGATAATTTGATTCCTCGCCAGCAAGTAAGCAGAAAATTGTTATATTTACTCTACTTCACTGAACTGCAAAAAAAGTGACGCACCCAACATTTTGTGAAAGTTTGATGACTCGTAACTTCTGAACTGGTTAATCGATTTAAATGATTTTTTTTATTTTATAGAGTTACTCTTTAGGATTAATATTCATGTTGAATTTTGTTACTTCCTTATGACTTTGTGGTGTTTATAACCTAAAACAGATATTATTGTTTTTTTCAGAAAACTTAGAACACCCTGTGGATTGTTTCAGCATTCAATTTTGTTTTAAGCTAATAATAACTTATTGAATGAAATACTGTTTATCTTTTGTTTTTTGATTCATATACCTATCTTATGTAGGTCAGAAAATACCATGGTTTTATTAAAGAAAAGTACCTACTTTTCACTCTGCGTAAAGGAATAGCACTGTCAACCGTATGTTTAAATGGTAAGTAGGCGATGAAACACATGTTACAGATTTTCATTTGATTCTATATGTCATAATTCGGGAACGTTAGTGTTTCAGTTTGTCAATAAGAATTTTCTCTTTGTGCGGTAATTTAAATAAATGCCTCAACAAATTACACCACAACAAGTCGCTCGTATCATCGTTTTAGTAGCAGAAGGCAAAAGTAAGAGATATGCTTCTCGGGCCACTGGTATTTGTGAAGCTACCGGACGTCGGCGTCGCGCAATTCAAAGGTATGAAGAAAGAGGCCAGTACCGTAGAAGAGTAGGTTCCGGCCATCCTAGATGTATACCGAATTTTGATGATCGTTTTATTCAAATGCAAACGTTACGAAACCGCTTTCAAACTGCGATGGAAACAAACCATCTGTTATTCATCACGCGGTATACATGTACGTGATCATACAGTCTGTCCAAGATTTAAGTAGATAAATTTGAGAGCAAGAAGACCAACAACTAGTCCAATATTACTTTTCAGGCATCTTGCAGCTCGCCGAAAATTTTGTAAAATGTATGGACGTTGGAATGAGCGACAATGGTCTCAGGTTTTATTTACCGATGAGTCTCGATTTTGTTTGTTTTCATCGGATTGTCGTCAAAGAGTTTGGAGACGAACTGGAGAACGATACCAACAAGGTTTAATCAGCGAACGAGAAAGCTATGGAGAGGATCCGTAATGATATGACGAGGAATATCACTAGAAGGCCGCACAGAACTCTGTGTGTTACCAAGAAATGCTCTTACAGTGCAAATGTATGTCGAAAATATTTTGCAGGATTATGTTGTTCCCTATGCACATTTTATTGGGAACAATTTTATTCTTATGCACGACAATGCGAGACCGCATACCGCACGAATTGTCAATGCATATCTTAATGGTCAATGGTATAGTCACCAAAAAGTCCAGATATGAACCCAATCGAATAATTGTGGGATAAATTGGGGCTGCGAGTTCCGCAAACTTTAGATGCCTTAGAAGAAGCTCTAGTGGAGGAGTGTAATAATATTCCTCAGGTGACCATTTTCAACCTCATCCAAAGCATGCCAAAGCGAATAGAGGATTTAATTAGGGCAAGAGGTGGTAACACTCGGTACTAAATTGCAGTTTCCTTACATCTTGTTTCATACTTTCCTGTTTCTGTTGTTCTTAATAAAGCTTTTAAATGTTGACAGTGTTTTTTCTTTATGCAGGGTGAAAAGTACTTTTCTGAATCAAAAAACAGAAAATCAACAATATTTCATTCAATAAGCTAATGTTAGTTTAAAACAAAATTGAATGCTGAAACAATCCACAGGGTGTTCTAAATTTTCTGAAAAAAAAACAATCATATCTGTTTTAGAGGATAAACACCACAAAATCATAAGAAAGAAACAAAATTCAACATGTATATTAATCCTAAAGATTAACTCTATAAAATAAAAAAAAATCATTCAAATCGGTTAACCAGTTCAGAAGTTACGAGCCATCAAACTTTCACAAAATTTTAGGTGCGTCACTTTTTTTGCAGTTCAGTGTAGTTAATGAGTTGGGAATTTTTTAATAAACATTTTATTTTATTTTATAACTATATTAACTCTTACCCCATGCTACCTTCAGTTTTCCCCTTCAATTTAACTCTAAGCCTTCATCTCTTTTACTCCACTATACCATATCAACAATATAAGAATTTATCCCTAACTCCTCGACCATCAGATTTCATTTCCCAACAATAAACTTACTAATACAATAATCTTTTAACAATGTCAACTTTACCACTTTCTGCCTTCATTTTACAACATTAATTCAACCCCAATTCTTCAACTCTTTAACTGTAATAAAGTTTAAACTACTTTAACTTCTCGATTATCATATTCTTTTATTCCACATCAATATAATATAATATAAAATCCTTTTCACAATTTTACTCCATTGATTATTATTTATAAAAACTTTGGATTTTTTTTGTGGGGTTCTATAAAAGATAAAGTTATGGCTATACCAACAACCACACCAGAAAATATAAATGATCGACCTGCATGTAATTTAGTAACTCCTCAAATGTTGAATCGCGTGCGCTACTCATGTCAAAAAAGAATTGTAAAATGTTTAGAAGTAGATGGGAACATTTCGAACATCTTTTTAAGCACGATCGTCATTAAATTAAAAGTAGTCTGATAGTGTTCCAATTTTGTTCATTCAAACACTCGTAACTAAGCAAGCAATAGAGTAAATGTAACAATTTTCTGCTTACTTACAGACGTAGTTATTGACGGAGAATCAAATTATCGAAGAAAATTAACACCTTGTCATTTCTGATTTTTTTGTGGAGAAAACGAGGACTTTTTCTTCTATACTATGACTTACAAGGGAAAGTTCGTGATATTTCCAAGATATTTAGAGTTAAAGCGCACCTTAAATTATTATATCAGGTATATAATGACATTAAACATGTTAAACGTTTCAGAATTACACCTCAATATCGGATTTTTTGTAATTTACAGGATAAACCTTAAAGTATGTCAGAAATTCAACCGAGACAAATATCTTCTAATATATGCTCGCATCATGCATTTTTAAACACATATGCACCGCCATGCTTTAAGCGATCTTACGCTGCAAAAATAATGATTTAAAAACGTTGTTTGAGCTGTGTTTTTAAAAGTGGACTCTAGGGGCGAAAAGATCCAGATCAATGCACAGGGAATTCCTGCCAAAACGATTTTCTCTAAGCAACTTGTTAAGTATGGTTCTGGAGAAACCGAGGTCAGAGTTCCATTTTAAAATAGATAATCTGTGAACAGAGCTTCACCAAAATAGACATTTTCTTTTAAAATCTTGTGTATTAGATACTCAATGAAACCATCTATACAGAGTGGCAAAAAAGTCGCGCATAATGCCTGTAAATTTTGAATCACCTCGTATACGAAAAAATTACTTTCATGAAAGTTATTCAGTAAATTATTCCCCATATTTCTACTTGCATGAATTTTTTCTGTCATTTCTGGTTTGGTTGCCACAGAGACCAACTTACTTTTTTTAAATGGAACACCCTGCATATGATTGCATATTTGGATTCTACTGGGAAAACTCTGAATTTTTTGTATTTTGAATTTTTATTTATTTAAAATTGTAACAAACTTTATAATATCAAATAAATAGCCTAGAAAATTGAACAACTTAACATCTAAATAATAAACAAGTGAAACCTTTTCAGTGGATCAGGTGTTCAAAATGACCACCATTTTCTGCTAAGCAGAGCGGCAGTCGATCCCTGAACCCGTCGACAATATTATATACAATACAAAATACAAATTTTAGCACTAATTCTGACTTTTAAGATTGTAAGTAATTTGGACGGTTAACGTAGACTTTGTTCTGTAAGTGTCCCCACAAAAAGAAGTCGAGAGGGGTTAAGTCCGGGGATCGCGCTGACCAGTCAATAGCACCTCTTCTGCGTATCCAACGTCCTGGAAATTATTCGCTTATGTATTGTCTAACATTTACTGCATAATGCGCAGGTGCTCCATCTTGCTGGAACCATACCGGTTCGTTTATGCCATTATGTACACCCGGTAAAACCATTCTGCAAGAAGGAATTATGTGACTCCTGAGGAGGTCCAGATATTTTTGGCAATTCAAATTACCATCAATAGATAAAGGTCCCACAATATGTCTACCAACTATGCTCGCAAAACAATAAATTTTCCGGGCCTCTGAGGATGACCTTCCTGGAACCAGTGAGCATTCTCAACAGACCAATAACGATAATTGTGTCTATTAACAATGCCATTTAAATGAAAGGTGGCTTTATCCGAGAAAATGATATTTGTTACGAAGTTATTATCGTTATTGCATCTTTCCATCATCAGCTCACAAAATTTAGCTCTTCTATCAAAATCGTCCTCGTTTAACTCGTGCACTAACTTTATCTTGTAGGGATGCAACTTCTCCTGCTTAAACAAATTTTTCACTGACTGATGAGACACATTAAAATCCATTGCCATTGGCCCAGGTGATTGTGTTGAATTTTCATGTATTGAGAGCATGATATCCAACGCTTGGTCTCTCCCGGTTGCTGTTTTAGGTCGACCTGATCTAGCGGCTTCCCTAACACTGCCTGTTTCTCAAAATTTGTTTACCACTCGACACACCGTTGACTGATTTATTTGAGACCTATTTGGATATAATTCATTGAAAGTTGACAAATCTGATATTGCGATCTCTTCATATTTCCATAACTGCTCATTATTAAAATTTCAACTCGTTGTGATTCAGATAAACCATAGTGTAAACAAATTAGAAATCATACAACAGAAAATTAGACAGAAACTCAAAATTGACACCTCTTAGGCCGCTGTCATGAAAACCACCTTAACACAACTGATGAGTATTAGGTAGGAATAATTATATAATTAGAAAGTTTTTATTTTTGAGCTGTCATTATCTAGGAAACGCAGATAGGTAACAATTTGAAATACAAAAAATTTAGAGCTTTCCCAGTAGAATCCAAATATGCAATAATATGCAGGATGTTCCATTTAAAAAAAGTAAGTTAGTCTCTATGGCAACCAAACCAGAAATGACAGAAAAAATTCATGCAGGTAGAAAAGTGGGGAATAATTTACTGAACAACTTTCATAAAGGTCACTTTTTCGTATACGAGGTAATTCAAAAGTTACAGGCATTATGCGCGACTCCTTTGCCACTCTGTATATTATAATATACTTTAAAATAATTATTTCTTTTATGATCCTAAATCCTGTACAGGTTTATCCAACCAAGACTAGACAAGGCGATTTTTTGACTTTTCCTGTACTTTTATAAAAAAACTGAAATAGCCATCTTAAGTCATTTTTTCCCGCGAATTCGAATATCTTCAGCAAAAAACAATTGAACATCAAACAAAAGTACTAGGGGTCACTTTGATATTTTTTTAAATGGGATGCCGTATTTTTAATGAGCTTATCCGATTTCTCATATAAATTTTGATCTAAAATGTTGGATTTTTAATTTTTTTTTTTTTAATTTTTACGGTAGACGAACATTTTCCGAATTTAAAACTGAAGAAAAAAGGCGTTTTTGAATTAAAAATCCAACATTTTAGATCAAAATTTATATGAGAAATCGGATAAGCTCATTAAAAATACGGCATCCCATTTAAAAAAATATCAAAGTGACCCCTAGTACTTTTGTTTGATGTTCAATTGTTTTTTGCTGAAGAAATTCGAATTCGCGGGAGAAAATGACTTAAGATGGCTATTTCAGTTTTTTTATAAAAGTACAGGAAAAGTCAAAAAATCGCCTTGTCTAGTCTTGGTTGGATAACCCTGTACAATACAAACAACAACCATGTTTAAATTTCTACTGTCCTGCTTGCTGAGTCAAGTTATTTCATAACAGCTGTCCACCCCAGATTGTGCCGGAAATTAAAAATACTGAGAGCCTATGGGATGTCGCATCAAAATAATATTCATATTTTGTGTACTCTATATTCATTTAGGACAATAAATACAATATTATAATTTATAATAAATTAGATATTCAAATTATTCTCAAATAATATATCATAATTAAATAGAATATGATTTGTGAAGATCAAGCAAATATAATTCGCAATACCGTAGGCAAGAAGAGCTAAATGAAAAGTTCTTACTATAGCAACCTATTAGAGACTTAACCATGATTTCTCGTCACTGTCAGTTTGAAGTTTAATGTCACGTAATAGTATATTGTACAACAAGTTTAGTGAGAAATATGTGATTTTCTCACGTGTCGTACACTGTACTTTTTCTAGGGATGCGTTGTTTTTATGTATTCAAAACGAGGTTCAGAATTAAAATACATAATACATTAGTATATTAAAGTACACGTTTTATAAAGCATTATATTATAGCACGGGTCCATGTTAAAAAACGAGCCGCTTGCGGCGAGTTTTTTAAGGGGACAAGTGCTATAATGGCTTTATAAAACATGTGCTTTATACTAGTTTTTCTATTTTGTCGTTTTTTTTTTAATAAATAAACACATATTTAAAAAGAAAACAAACCCTTCAAAATTTATAAATTATTATGTCCAAAATTTATGTTGGTAACACTATTACAATTTTTTTATCAAGCTTGCCATGAAAATAAATAAATTTTAAATTGTGTCAGCCATTTTGCCACAAAATTTGTGTTTTAAAATTTTATTTATATTAACAAAATATTATGGAGCAAGATAATTTAAGTTTAACTCCCCCTGAGTTAAGGGATATTGCACATAAATGTATAAATCAACTTTTGCCAGAAAAATCCCGAAAATTATATGAAGGACTATGAGACCTTCACAAGTTGGTGCAAAGGGCGTGTGTAAGATTTCAGAAAATGTTTTACTAGCCTATTTTGAGGAAGAAAGTAAAACCAAAATGTCATCCACCCTGTGGTCCTTATACTCAAAATTAAGAGCTTGCATTAATATTGACAAGAACATAGATATAAAGGATTATGCTAGACTGCAAGCATTGTTAAAAAGAAAATCTGTGGGCTACAAACCCAAAAAGTCTCTTGTTTTAGACTTAGACGATATTAATAAGTTTATAAATGGGGCTGATAATAGCAGTTATTTAGGATTAAAAGTAAGTAGTATTTACATATCTATATGCATTTTGTTTTGTACAATTTCACAGGTTTTATAAAAAAAATTTTTTTACAATAAAGTTGGAGAACGAACATTTTTAAATTACACCAATTTCTATTCTATCGTATGAACAGTAGGTAGACAGCTATCGAGATACAATAGTGGTAACTATGTAAATTCTAGGTTGCTTTAATTATGGGGTACAATGGAGCATGCCGGAGAGAAGAACTGACCAATATGGATGTAAAAGACATTCACTTTAAGGTTGCTTCCATTACAGTACACATTCCCAAAACTAAAACACATGGAACAAGAACGTTTCTTATAATTGATCAATCATGGATTAATTTGATTAGACAATATTTTGATTTACGTCCTAAGAATGTTACATCAAGATTTTTTCTTACGTATAGGAATGGGCATTGCATAAACTCACCTGTAGGTCTAAATACAATGGGAAAAGCTCCTAGCCTTATTGCAAAATACCTGTGCAAACCAAATCCAGAATGTTTACTGGCCACTGCTTTAGACGGTCTAGTGTCACCGAGCTGGCCAACAAGGGAAGCGATTTGGTTACCATTAAAAGGCACGGGGGATGGAAGTCTTCAGCCGTGGCTGAAGGCTATATTGAAGATTCTCTAAAAGCGAAAATGGATGTAGCGCAGAGCCTCTCTTCTAGTTTAACACCTTCATTAATAGATAATATTGATAATACTGCTACACCCTTACCTGGATCATCAAGATCGACAATAATTGAAGGAGTAGAAACTGCTTTTCAACCAAGTCTAATTAAAAATGGATTGGATTCTGGGGTCAGTTATCACAAAGTTTCGCATACTATGAATACTCAAACTATGCCTGAATTTAAGGTTAACGCGTCCGACACGAGTACAGTGACATTAAATGTTTATAATAACTGCACTATAAACAATGCCTAATTAGCATTATAATATAGTTGGAATTTGTATTTTTAAGATTTAATTGATATTTTTTGCAAAATAGTTCTCCTGTTAATAAAGTTAATATTTAATATGTTTTTTAATATTTTATGAACCAAAACAACACGTCAATCACGTCATACAGATTTGTAGATCTAGGCAACCAAACATACATACGTGGTTTTGTGTAGTATTTCGCACATTTGGACTAAAAAATATTAGTTATCTAGAATGCTATGCCGAACGGTGAAAAAAAAACATGTCAGTAGGGCCAACCTTTAAATAATAATAGCGCGTTCGAAATATCTATTTTTCGAGACAAAATTAGAAAAATTACATTAACTCATTTTTATATTTTACTTAAAATTGTAATTAACAGTTATATTTGAACAATTTTGGAAAGAATCAATATTTAACAAATGTGAACTATTTTAGTATAAAAAACCACAATAAAACTATTCCCGTTTGGCAACAGGCTAGGATAAAGCTGGATTTATAAACTCGAAAAGTTGGCGAGGTTGAGGTTCAGTTGGTGTTGGAAATAGGAGTTCAATTTAAACTAAAGGGAACACTCAGTTCTATTTATACACTCGTTCATGTTGTTCATGTAAAGCTCATGTAAGGTTCGAAAACTTCCCGGGTTGTTCGAGATAATCAATTTTTATGCTCGGAATTCGGAATATCTAACCTCACAACTTGACCATAACTTCAACCTCACCAACTTTTCGAGTTTATAAATCCAGCTTAACTTGAATGGTGAAGATCGTTCCCCGTTCGTTTAGTTCTTTAAACCAGACGATGATGGCGCTACTGTATGAATTTTGTTTTATAAGGTTGTTCATATCCTAACGTTGGTAGCGGTAAAACTTGTATTTAGAATGAGCGTGAGGAACGTTCTCTATCTTTCTCTCTCTGAACTCAACCGTACCGGCTAAGGTGCGATCAAGATAAAAATATGACTTATGTGCTGATCCATAAAAAAATATCTTTCGGAGTCGGACCCAAGCGACATTGACATTTTAAAATTAAATTTTTAAACGAAGCGGCGCGACATATAAGTTTATTAAGTTTATTCTGCTAAAATGGTGATTTATAGTTGCGTTCCCGGATGTAAAGTACCAAGCGGGAAACGTGTAAAAATGCACAGGTTTCCAAAAAGCGACCCGGTAAGTTTTTTGTTGTTTTAGCGAAGTAATAAAAAAGGGTGTATCGTGACAAGCCAAAAAGGCACCTTGCGCCTATACTGTATACAAAATATTGTTGCTATCTAAAAAAAATGTATGCAGGACACCTTTTGATCCTGAATAATCATAAACATTACTTATATACTGATTTTCTTACAGTTATGACAGTTTATACGATCTTAGTATAATGTCCGTGTATTTTTAGACGCATACACTTTGTGTAAATGCTATTCAAAATCCATTACTCTGTGGCAAAGACAAGACTGGCATTCAAAAAACTTTGTCACACACATTTTGAATATGACCAAAAAATTGACCATGGCTAAGGAGGATCCCGTTTAAAGCTGAACGATGTTCCTATGTTAATTCTTTACAGCACAATCCTAGGGAAAACTTGCCTGATTATTATATTAATTTGTGTAAATATCTAATATTAATAAAGCTTGTCGCCATATCAGAAACGTAGTTACAACTTCCTTTTAATCTCCCAAAATATATTGACTTTAATTCAAAAGGTTCGCGCTTCTAACTTTTCCATCAGAGAAGCGCGAAAATTTGAATTCAAAGTTGTAAAATTTAAATTTTCATGCGTGGCGCCGACCCCCCGCCCCTCGCCCACAGTGCTACATTTAGTTCTTCAACCAGACACGAATGGCGCTATAAGGGAACCAATTTATTATGTTAAGGTGCCTATCTATCCCACTAGCGTCTAGAGACAGGAATATCACTCTTGCTTCCTGGCTTCCTGGCTTCCGCATGCGCAACAGCCTCGGAAGCATTCGGCTCATCGGCTCCTTTCGATACGTTGTCTAGATTAACTAAAGTCCGTAAGCAATTCAGTGGAACTGTGGATATAGCGAGGCACCAAACACAACATACTTACTAAAACACATTAACTGGAGACAATATAGACAAATACTAAACGAACAGACCACAATAAACAATAACATTAACACACCAAACGAACTAGAAACAGAAGTTGACAAACTGACAAAAAATATACAATACGCACGAGACTGTGTCGCAACCGTTGTCAAAATACGACACAAAGAAGACAGACTGCCTGACGAAATACTCAAATTAATTAAATTCAAAAACAAAATACGCCGACAATGGCAACGGTTGCAAAGACCAATTGACAGACAACGAACAAACGAACTACAACATACTATACGAGATAAAATCAACAAGTACAAAAATGACATGTGGACCAACACACTGACAGGACTAACAGCTCAAGACTCCTCTTTATGGCGCCTAACTAAGCGCCTAAAGAGGAAGTTCAAAAAGATACCGACGCTACAAAACAACAATGTACAAACAGACGAGGAGAAGGCAGACTGCATTGCCGCATCACTGGCAGCAGTCTGTGTTTCTCCTGAAAATACAACAAACGAACAAAATTACATAACAAACAAAACAGTAAATTTAATAAGACAAAAATACCCGATACCGCCGACAGTACTAGCAAAAATACAAATCAGACCCGGAACCTTGCGAGAGATGATTAAAACACTACCTCTATGCAAGGCACCCGGACCAGACGCAATACATAACATACTTTTACGCAACATTCCTCGTAAGACATTTGTACAATTACTCTATATTATCAACAATATATTCTTGCAGCAACATTTTCCCAAACAATGGAAAGAAGCCACTGTCATACCCATACTAAAGCCAAACAAGGACCCAACGCAACCTGACAGTTATAGACCAGTAGCACTGACTAACACACTATCCAAACTGACCGAAAAACTCATTTTACGTAACATACACAAACTAAACTTAACAAACAAAATACCAGACCAACAATTTGGATTTAGACCAGGCCATGGTACCACCATGCTTGTGGCGAAGGTTACGCAAGATGCCATGACAAAATTCAATCAAGGAATGAACACGGTTCTCCTGTCATTGGACATCAAACGTGCCTTCGACACAGTATGGCACCATGGTCTAATACATAAACTATACAACGAACATAACTTTCCTTTACATTACGTAACTTTATTAAATTCATACCTAAACAATAGACGTTTCTTTGTGAGGGTTGAAAGTGCACTGTCCGCACCCAGGGTGGTTAATGCGGGGGTGCCGCAAGGCACGGTGTTATCACCTATATTATATAACTTATATACAGCCGATATGCCGCAGTACCCTCTCACCAACCTCGCTCTGTATGCGGACGATGCGCTAATATACGCACAATCGTTCTATGCAGAGGCAGCAAAGAGGAAGATCCAGACGCACGTCAACTTGCTGTTACCATACTTTTCCAAATGGAAAATTAGGGTAAACTCTGAGAAGACCGTTTGTGCTATCCTCACAAAGAAGTTTACGAATAACAAAATAATTATACCTATTAAAATCAACAACGATTACATAAGACCAACAAACAAAATACTATACTTAGGAATTACATTAGATGAACGACTATCTTTCCAAACACATATTTCCAACACCCTCAGAAAGGCTTTTGCAGCAATGCAAAGCCTTTATTCCTTACTCTCACCAAAATCCCCACTCTCTCCAACTAACAAGAGACTAATTTACATTCAAATCATTAGACCAATACTGACGTACGCAGCGCCCATATGGTGTTCTGCATCTAATACTCAACTACAACGACTATTAAGATTTGAGAACAAGATACTGCGATGCGTGACCTCCTCCGGAAGGTACACACGCATCGCAGACCTTCACCATATGGCTGCTGTCGAAGACATACGACAGCACATTACAGACATAGCAACTAAATTTTACTTATACAAAATACATAATTCACCATTAACGACAAACATAACAGAACAAAGACATGACAATAACATACAAATAAAACACGGACCAATATACAAAAGGCTGCCTATCTGGCACCTTCCACTGCATTAATCACAAAACATTAAATAAGTATATAACACATTACATAATACAATTAAACATATACATAACACACACAAGATAACAGACAAACATTACACTAGAGTTTCGAGTCCATGGTTGGCTCCGCCCACATTAAATGCGAGGAGACTGCTAAGGGACTTGGAACTCAGACCTACACCAAAACTACACAATGCGCACACATACAAACCAAAACACCCACAATGCAGTGGAAGGAGCTTGTTAAGGGAGCTCAAACTGAATGACTACCGACGACAAACAAAAATTTAAACAGTGGCTTCTTTCCATTAACCCAAACTCTATCTCAAATCACTTGCATAATTCTGTTTTCAAATTTAAATTAAAATCTCAAACACTTGTTAACTTTACAAACAAGATAGGATTGCCCTACATAAGCTTTAAGCCACCGGAATGGTCGTAAGTCGCTGCTACGCTGTACCTGAAATTTTAATGAGGTTTTTTGGCAGATTTTTCCTCAAATGCCAGCCGTACTCCAGTTCGTGATTATTATCAGTGTCATGCAATCCTTCATACCGCAAGGTAAAAAATAAAATTAAACACCCTTAGAGGCCTCTGGCCGGAACGCGAGTTACGTGATCTAGTACTTAAACATTTTCACCATTTTAAGGGTCAGGCCAACGACCCGCCGGGGCTGCGCCCCCGGTATTATAGGCAACTGGGTAGGGTGGAGAACCCGGTGTGGGAGCTGCGCTCCCACACCGGGGGAGACTAGCTCCAGGGGCCTAAGCCAAACAAAAGTTAGGTGTGATGTAACTTGTTATTAGAATAATAAAGAGCCCTTTAAAATTAATTTTGGGTTTGGTGCCATAGGTCCCGGGTTCGATTCCCGTTTCGGGCACTTTTTCTTTATGACTTTTTTTTAGTTTTTTATCTCTTTTATTTTTTTTTAAGTAGATCCACTCAAAAAGGGCTGGTAAATAATTGGCCGGTGAACTTGAAAAAGGCGAATATGAACAAAAAAGGTGGATTAGATGCCGTGTTAGCGCTGTTTAACCAATATAAGTCTATAATTATTACAATTTTTTTATATCTAGCATATACCGAATTGCAACCAAAAAGGTGGATTAGATGCCGTGTTAGCGCCTGTTTAACCAATAAAGTCTATAATTATTAGTTACAGCATTATGTGCGCATGCGGAAGCCAGGAAGCCAGGAAGCAAGAGTGATATTCCTGTCTGTAGACGCCAGTATCTATCCCTACCATAAGCGCATCTCCCTTGTCCATGTTTGGCCATTGATGTTTGGCAAGGTGATAGCAATAATAATTGTGCAGTGTTTCGCTCCGGTTGTTATGGAAATGCCGGCAAATGGTTTCATGGCCTAAGTAGATATTGCGCGCTAATCGTCGGCGTTGCGTCGTTATGGCTGACTTGGGTTATCATAATAACAGTGAGAAATTATTTCTCACTATAATGGCGTATAATAAAAGTACTTTTTTTACTACTGTATAAATAAATTAACCTTCGGGCCCTAGCAACACGAAAGATCACGAAAGTAAACATTAGAGTTACCTGAATATTATAGGTTGCTAGCTACGAAAGTACTACTTTCGGTGCTAGGACAAAAAGACACGAATACTCATAGGAAAGTTTTATTGTATTTATTCAAGCGAATTTTGGAAAAAAACTTAATAACAAAATGCTTTTATTTATTGAAAAAACAAGTGGTATAGTAACAATAATATAAAACTTAAATAATAATTATTTATTGTCATTAAGGTTAATAGTGAAATTTGAACAGTTGGAAAAATAAATTGATGGAATATTATTCGATTCAATAGCTTCGCCGCTTCGTATTAGAGTCTCGTTATTATCCTGGACTTGGACCATATTAGAACTCGTCCTATTTGTCACTCTCACGTAGTTAGATGGAATAAAAGAAGGAGTTCCATTTAAGATCTTTTGGAAATTTTGATTTTATTAGTATACGAATCATCAATATCCGCAACGAACGAAGACCTCCAACCGCCATATCTTTTTAAATCCAAAATGTCGACACCTGAAAACATTCAAAACAGTGTGTTTTCCAATCGCCTGATTCACACACCTACCTCGTTCATAGCGATAGAACAAGCGTTCGTCTTGTGCATTATTTGACCGAAGTTTAATGTAATCTTGTAGAAACCTCGCAAAAGAAACTGGACCTCCATCATCTGTTGTCACAAAACTTCTTTGAACCTTGTTTTTGCTCTGGAGGTTTTTAACTATGACTACATCATCCTTGATTTCGACGTCTTTCAACCTCATTTTATGGATCTCATCGGTGCGGCATGCTCCAGCTATTCCCATTACTGCTATCACTTTCATAGATATACAGGGTTGGGCAAATGTTCCGGAACGGCTTAATTACAAGCGAACGAAAAGTGATATCGAATCGGGGTTTTGGGCAATCTATAGGACAAAAATTTTACTATTTGACTGGTATACCATATGTCAGTAATGTCACCAACTGTCAAGTGTCGACGATATTTTTTTATTTTTTTAAATGGAACACCCTGTATATTATCAGATATTCTAGATCTTCAATAAATTACAAATATTTTTCATATAGCATACCATATGATTAAATTCAACTGTTTCGGAAATACGGGCAAATGAATGTAGTACATTTTATTTAAACAAAACCAAGGTAATAACTTATGGTTATTTAATTAAATGTTCAAAATGTCGTCCTTCAGCCACCTGACAGTGTCCAATCCTGTCGGAAAATTCAGAACGCACGTTTTGCAAATGTTCACGAGAAATAACATGCACAGCATCTCAAATTCTGTTTTGAAGATCCTCCAAAGTCTTAGGTTGTGTACGATATACGACAGTCTTTAAATGACCCCAGAGGTAGAAATCTAGAGGTGTTAAATCTGGAGATCCAGGAGGCCATTCAATGGACCCTTTCCTACCTATCCACCTTCCAGGAAAAGTTTGATCTAAATAATTTCTGACATGTATACCAAAATGAGCTGGCGCCCCATCTTGCTAAAACCAAATGTCATTCGCTAGTATTTGATCGTTAACCTGATCATGATATAAATTAATCAAATTTGGTATAATTCTATTTCGAAGCAGATCTAAGTAGTAAATAGATGTCAAGTTTCCATCAAGGAAGAAAGGCCCAATAATACGGTTTCCAATTATACCTGCCCACACATTTAATTTTTGGGGGTGTTGCGTACGGTGCTCAATCATCCAATGGGGATTATGGTCTGACCAGTATCGACAGTTGTGCCTATTGACGAAACCATTAAGACAGAATGTAGCCTCGTCAGAAAATAAAATACGACTTACAAAGTTAGGTTGTAGGTCTATGTAGTCCATTATTTCTTGACAAAATTGCATACGCCTATCAGGATCGTCCTCTGATAGTTCTTGAAGCAAGCTGACTTTATAAGGAAACATTTTATTTTTTTTGAGGATTCTTCTAATTGATTTTTCGCTGTTTTCATGTGCAAGAGCAAGCTTTGGAACTGACGTCTGTGGTTCTTCTTGCAGGGCAAGCAAAACATCCAGGGATTTCTCGTCATTTGTAGCAGTTTTCGGACGACCTGTTTTTGGCAAGTTTTTTACCGTACCCGTATGCTCAAAGTTATGGAATATTCTATTAGCAGTTGATTTAGAAATGGGGTCTCGAACAGGAAAACTTTGATTGAAAAGGTCGGTTGCTTCTTGAAAAGATCTCCGTCTATCCCCATATCCTATCATCATAAGCAGAGTAATCCGTTCTTGTTCAGTTAGCTGAACCATAGTTTTATCAGTTATATCAGAGGTTTAGTCGATAAATAAAAAACTCGCACAACTCACTTAATACAAATAAATAAAAATTAAATAGGAAATGTGTCAGAGTGACACTTGGGAGTCATGGAAACTAAGACTTTTATTTGGAATGTCATAATAAAAGAAATATGTTGCTTGATTTTTAAACAAAATGTAATATGGGCTTTCTAGATTCATTTGCCCGTATTTCCGAAACAGTTGAATTTAATCATATGGTATGCTATATGAAAAATATTTGTAATTTATTGAAGATCTAGAATATCTGATAATATAAAGGGTGTTCCATTTAAAAAAATAAAAAAATATCGTCGACACTTGACAGTTGGTGACATTACTGACATATGGTATACCAGTCAAATAGTAAAATTTTTGTCCTATAGATTGCCCAAAACCCCGATTCGATATCACTTTTCGTTCGCTTGTAATTAAGCCGTTCCGGAACATTTGCCCAACCCTGTATAGCTATGATTAGAAGCGTCAAGTAGAACCCTTATTATTTCTTCTTTTTTGAAAATTTTAGATTTTTTAGATTTGTAACCATTGTTTTTTGTTTAATACTTAAATGCAATGAGTTTCTTAAACTACGAAATATCTATATTTTTGGGTGATTTTCCAGTTTATCGGCTTATGCGAAAAATGGCGTAAAATAAAAAACGTTTCTTGCAATATGTAGCACGTACTTCCTAAACGACAAATCCGGGTACCACTCCAGTTTATCGGCTTATGCGAAAAATGGCGTAAAATGAAAAACGTTTCTTGCAATATGTAGCACGTACTTTCTAAACGACAAATCCGGGTACCACTCTAGTTTATCGGCTTATGCGAAAAATGGCGTAAAATGAAAAACGTTTCTTGCAATATGTAGCACGTACTTTCTATACGACAAATCCGCGAGCGGAAAACCATTTTTTTTAATTGCAAATATAAAAAAAAAATGTGAAAATAGGGTACCCGCTTGTGACAAAAATAAAAAACTCTTGTTGATTTATGTAGCATATCGTCGGTGAAACCCGAAAATAGTGTAAGTCCAAAAATGTTAATTTTACAGGAGAGCATTCAAACATTTTAGCAGTCATAAATTCAATAAAAATGATTATATTATTGTATTACATGGTAAGGTAGTGCCTCAGCTCTAGTATTAACATTAAAATAATATAATTGAGTACTTTCTTTAATTTTTAATGGAGATACATACTTTTCGTTTTAAAAATATTTTATTTCTTGGACATACACATTTTTCACAAATCATAAAAACAATTAACAAAGAATTTTAAAAAACGTACAAAACAAATTAATTAGCAAATTAAATAAAATTAAAACTTAAAAACACAAAAGAGGAAAAGTTAATAGTGTGGGAGGGCATCGTAAAATGCATGAAAATCTGACATGATGCTTTGTTTTAGTGATTGGAGATGGTCAAATTTTTCCTTTTTGATTTTTCTTCTCTCACTGTAAAGTATTGGCAACCGACTCGTATCAGATTGTTGCTCTTTGAGTCTCATTCTCATAGTATATTCTTGCCAATCATCGTCAGTATGTCGCAGTTTAAATTTTATTGTTCCATCTTGTGCGTATTTTAATTGTTTTATATCTGTGACAGTGGAATCTCCAACTTTTTTGCCAGACCTTATAGAGCTATAATATTTTAGTTCAGAAAAATTTTTAAAAAATGTATGTTCCAGGTAAGAAACTTGAAAAGGAAAAGGGTTAATCCATGCATTTTTGCAGTGTATGACGTAGTCTGCTGGAACGTTAATATCTTTGTTGCGAATCCTTCTTTCGAGTATAGAATGCATGGCATCCGCTTCCATTTGCGTATGCCCCTTAAGTAAATATTTCTGAATTATCATTAATTTGTGCACGATGGCTGTATTAAGTAACGGATTAGCTAAATAGGAATTTCCGTTTTGTCCCGTACAGCCATCACTCCAAAAAATTATTTTGCGATTTTCGTCTTTCATGTTTGGTAATTTTATTGTTTCAATGAACGATACAAGAATACTTGAAAATTCATTGGCAGTTAAGCCACCTTCTACTGCGCTCCACAAATAACAGTATCCTTCTTTGGTCTTGATGTTATATAGAGTAAAATTGTGAACAGTCAGTTTCGTTTTGTAATACATGGAACTAACTTTGTTTTTGGGCGCCAGCAAAACTGACTGTAGATCCATTGTATATACAAATTGTGATTCTTCTTGGGTTTTATATTGATCCTTTTCATTTCTTGCTTCATTCTTAAAAACTAAATGCTTCTGATAATCTTCTTCTCGTGTGTTTTTTGTTCTATACCCCACGCACACTTCACACTGATCTTTTTTAGGGTGATACAGCGAGAGATTAATTTTATCAAAAACCTCATTAAAATGGGTTCTAGAGTAAGGTTTTAGGATTTGCTCTTTGCAGTAATTATTATAGTAAAAGCGATATAAATTCTTGTTTACTTTGCCAAATAGGCTCTAGGTATAGTTTTTTCGTTAAAGAACGGCAATAATGTGACTCCATCTTTGGCAACGACTCAAAGAAGCCCCGCAGTTGTAAATTTATATTTGCAGACTCTTTACTGCTTCTTATCTCCTTCTGTTGTTGATTATTTACTGCTTCCGCTGTGTTCGTTATATCCTCATCGTTAACATCTCTTCTTTCAAGAGTATCTGGTTTAATCCAATTCCCGGCAGTATTCTGTTTAAGACCAAGCGTAGCATTAAACATTTTTTTGCACACTCTATATCTCCAGAGGTCATTTCCAACATAATACTTAACCGACAAATTGCGACGGGATTTATCCTTTCCTCCTCGGCGTCTTTTTACTGACTCTACTTGTGTATGCCCTCTCACATATTCCCCTTTTTCAGGCCAGCTCTTTTTCCAAAATAAATCAAAAACACGTCGTCTCATGTTTTTATCAAGCTTCTGACCCTCCAAACTATTATATTTTTCCGAGAATTTACAGCTGCATGGGTTTAGCAAAAATTTCTGTGGCTTTTGTACTACATAGTTCCATTTTCTTTCGTTCTTTTTTTGGCCTGAGTAGGCCATTCCCAATTCTCCTTTTCTTTTGTTATCTTTATAAGTTTCGTCTCTCTTAACAATAGGCAGCTTTCTTTTCTTTGTTTTGCCTACATCTTTGACCTCCATACTTTCTGTATGTCCTTGGTTCCTACCGATATTTTCTTGTGTGTTAAACTCTTCTTCATGTTCTTCACTTTTTGCATCCTCATCTGATTGATGTGAAGGTTCGTAATCCCTGTCGTCTTTCGTGTCCCGATCGTCTTTAGTCTCTATAGATTTTGCATCTCCCATCTCGTGCTCGTCTTCAGTTTCTATATTTTCAATACTTTGCACAGATGTTTCCAATATGGCGTCATCATTATGTCCGAAATGAATGATTCCGTCATCCCCCACAAATAATATCTCATTTTGCAAAGCCTGATTCAAAACGTCTGTCTGTTCCTCTAAATGTAATTTATTGGCTTCTGTCCTTTTTCTACCTGTAGTATATTTGCGCATGTAATATTTTCTGAGGGGGAATTTTTCCTGATTGTTTCTGGAGGTTTTATGTTAAATAACTCAAACATTTTCTTTACACGTGACATTCTGTTTTCTGAAAAAAAAAGTTTTTATTGAATTGAAAAATATTTTGTACAATTGATGCCGAAAGAAACGAGAACAATGCGACACGCATCTACTGCAAAAATCAATTGCAATTTGCAATTTTCAGTTACCTCCAGCAAAGCAATGGCCGACGCCCTAATAACTCTTGAGGGCTGCCAGCCAAATATACCTATATTTAGGTTTAAGCAATGAATAATTTTTTTTCTCTATAATAAAGATAATTAAGGAAGTTTAAAAGAAAAAAAGAGAGAACAATGCGAAAATAATCTGCTTTAAAAAGAAAAAAAACTACTTCACTTCCTGAGAAAAAATATTGTTATAGCTTATTTCTCTTTACATCAAGTTTTATGTAATCTATAAGTAAAGTATATTTCAAATTGTTAAGGAAAAAATATTATCAACTAAAATAAAATTTGAAATCAATATCCATCAGTATGGGAAAAACGTGTATGTCCCTATATCAGTAAAAAAGAAAAATGTGTATATCCATTAATCAACGATTTATCTTATTTCGGGTTATAATAGTGGTTGTTAAAAGATAAATTATTATAAAAACATTTCTCAAGTACTTACCTTTCAGCAGACACCAAAAAAACACTACAATTTTGAGTTTTTCGCTTATTAAACCACCTTAAAACAGCACAGCTCGAAAACACATGGATAGTATTCATAAAAGTGGTGGAGTTAAACTTTTTTCCCTCCAAACTGGCAGATCGCGGAGATACACAGAATTCTAAAACTGTATTATAAAAATCTGTATTCATTTTGTATTAATTTAGTCGTTGTCAGTCGATGGCCGCCGCTCGTGTTTAACAGGTGGCGCTAAAATCTCAAATTTGACTAAGGGTGGAGATACACCATTTTCTGGTTTCACCGACGATATACCGAATTGGAACCAAAAAGGTGGATTAGATGCCGTGTTAGCGCCTGTTTAGCCAATATAAGTCTATAATTATTACAATTTTTGTCGAGTGACTAACAGCTAGAGAAACATAACCTCACTTGTCACTCTCACTGTGCTTTTCGGTCGCCTATTTTCTCATTTTTTTTATATTTCCAATTAAAAAAATGGTTTTTCGCTCGCGGATTTGTCGTTTAGAAAGTACGTGCTACATATTGCAAGAAACGTTTTTCATTTAGAGCCATTTTTCGCATAAGCACATAAACTGGAGTGGTACCATATTTTTGTTCACAGAAATAGTCAATTTGAGCATGGAATATTGTGACCATAGGGACGTAAGTGATAAGGCTTCAGATTTCTCTAAGAAGTACGCTAACATTACATTTTTGTCAATTTGAAAAACGTTTTTATCCGCGAACCATTCCAGAAACAGGTTGTACGATTAATAGTATCTATCTTTAGACTTCTAAGGTAACAGTGAGGAACATGCCAACTCGGCTGCCTTCTGAATAGCAACGTTTTGGTCTTGGGAGAACATTTTAGACTAGCGAAACTAAAAAATTCGAACTGACAGACTCTGACAGTACTCAAATAACTAGTTGTCATAGATTATTTTACACGTGGAAAAACCTTATTTTATCATTATAATTTGAATGAAATCAAAGTTCATTACCCCTACCATAAGCGCATCTCCCTTGTCTATGGTTCATTACTTAATAATATATTGATCAGAGAACAGTAGTAGAAAAAATTTAATTCATCACACGATGCAAAAGCCTTTTTTGATGTTCGGAGGTATTGAATCACCTCGGCTTTGCCTCGGCGATTCAAAAACCTCCTCACACCAAAAAAATTAACTTTCGCATCTAGTAATGTAACTAACTATTTCTTTCACAAGCAAAAATATTAAAAGGAGCACTATGGATACAGTATTCAATGGCAACATCTAAATTAAATATTAAATACAGTGTAAAACTTTTTTAATTAATTGCCTATTTGAAGTGACAAGACAAAAATTGCAAACCAAAAAGTGAAAAGTTTTGCCTTATAATAATATCACGATAGAAAAAATTTTGCCGGTAAAATGTTTCGATTGTAATGAGAGTTAGTTGCTCGGCCCGACAAAAACACTTGCCTGACGGCTCACGGTTTTATCGTAAATAGTATGAGCGAAATTGCCAAAAAGCAACAAGAATAATATTTTGCCTCTAAAATATTTCTTTAGCATGATATTTGACATAACTATTTCACGAGAATAACATAATTTTAAAGAAAGAAAAATATGTATTTAACAAAGAAGGTGCATTACTTACTTTTGGTTTAGGTATATTAAATATACAGTTGTAATACTAAATGGATTTTTTTCAATTAGAGCGTTGTTTTGGGTTTGGTCATTCTAAAATCAGCTGTATCTAGTCGATCCACGTTCTGGCAGGTTTGTATTGTTTTGATAGACCGTTTCGGTGTTTCCTATAAGTTTCAAACTGTTTTTAAGAGTTTAATGCAATTATGTTAGAAAACCCATGACATTAATTTAACGCAGTTTAGTCCTTCATATTTTATGTAAAACCATAGATTATTTGATTAAGTTGCTGTAAAATAGCGAAAAATGCCAAATGCATGATGTGTTCCCAGGTGTAACTCCGAACTGGAATGTTTCTCACTGAAAAAATGCTATTTGTTGATAAAAAAAAAAAGGATCCCAGAAGACGATTTAGTATTGCGAAAATGTATCAGCGTTTACATAAAGCACTTTGAGGACAGGTTTTTAGTCAGGGAACTCAGAGAAACCAGAAGACTTGATGGTGCATAATACTATAGAAGAGTGTAGTGTAGGTATCTTTTTTTATAATATTTTGGTACTTATATTGTTTAAATTGTTATTCGGCAATAAACATAGAGAGAGTAGTTAGCTATAAAATAGATAGTATAATATTAAAGATTGAGCATGTCTTACTTAGGTTAGGTTCGGACAAAAATTTAGTAACAAAACAATACCTACCTCTGTTGTACATTTTGTTTATTTTTTCATATAATACAAGTTTCTTGGTCAAAATATCGGTTAAAGCAGGTTCCTCTTAATGCCCCTTTACTTTACTGGTCAAGAATCTAAGTTAAATAAAGCCTATATGGTTTATCGAGGAAGATAAAATGATAGAATATACCTACCAACTGACTGATATAATAAAATTTTATTTAAATAGCTACCTATGAAGTTATTTCTAATGTTTGTTAATCAGGGATTATTTGGGAATTCTTTTCGTAACCTCAAAGAAGTATCGAAGATCGAAGGCAATAATTAGTGATGACAGTATAGGCTAGTTTATAGTCTTGAATCACTCTGTATACTAATCATTGAAATACCTTTTTAAAATACAATTCAATACCGCATTTGATATAATTTAAGACATCTTTAACTTATAAATATCAATTTTATTACCTACATACCATACAGCTTCTATAATAAGTTCCATTTTCTAATGTGACATCACGATCTTAATATGACGGCCTATTCATGGAGACGGTAGTGGTTTGGTTGACATGAAGTAATTAAGGGACCGGCCATGCGGACGGTACTTCATTGATTTCTCTTAAGGTTTTTTATGAGCTTCAGGTGGTAATTTCAGTCTAGTTGTAGATAATGACTTCAGCAAATTCGCGTTCCAATGCCCGGGTAACTTAATCATGTTCTGTTCCCCCAAACCTTGTTTTTAACCAGAGCAGATACAGCGGACGAGCGATGGGAATGATTTGTTATTTTTTGTTTCTGGTATCAATTTTAATTATTTCCGCGGACATTTTGGTTTATTTAGACATTATATTTGAACCAGCATCCCTTTTGCCTGTTTATATGCATATAGTTATAAATAATCTGTTGAAATACTTGATCCCCATTTTCCATTAACTTTAGAAATAATCTTCTAGGGCATAAGTCTTTATTTGTTAAATTCCTCACTAACCACTTGCTGTTAGCCAACTGTCTTGACCCATGTTGAGCCGCTTGGGTCAAAGTTTTAACGCGCTTTCGAGTCTAAAACAAACAGGGGAGGGGGGTTATTCTGGGGTCATGACCCCCTCAAAAAAAGTGATACTATATATATACTATAGCGCGTTAAAATTTTGACCCGAAAAGCCTCCGTCATTTGACACAGATTGTGGATGAAAATGACAATAATTTATAAATTTCCGGAACAGTGGTTTGGAATAAATCGTTATGCGCCTGTTTACGAAAATTAGCGGATCAGCATTGCACTTTTAACAGATTCTCTATGTTAAAAAGTAACTGATAGCATTTACAACAGATATTCCAAGAAATACCTACTTAGGAAAATCATTGGAAAGCCCTATTAGTATATTTGACAAAATTATAAAAAACCTTTTTTTTTAATTTAACACTCTATATATCAAAAACGGTGCAACTCCGGACACATGTTCACATGTACTTTATCTCTTAAAATATCATAAGAAACCACCTCCTTAAGTTACGTACCGTTCTTCTGAAACACCCTGTATATAGATCCATAGGGATATAAATTATGCGTGTAAAGAATCATGTTCACCCTACAATTTTAAGTCATGGTTGCTTCAGCTGATATTATGATTTTAACGCATGTGCATCAAAAGTCCTGATATGTTCACATTTATGATTTTCTTTATTTGAAATTTGATTTTTGGTACTTTCTTGTTTTACTATTGGTGCAATTTAACATGGGGTAAACTGACAGCAAATTGAAACTTGATAGTGAAGGGTTTGAATTTTTTAAATCCAGTTCACAGAAAACCTATTATTGATGTCTTGTTTATTTTTTTCTCAAATAAGAGGTTTTATTTATAAATCAATTCCACCAACCGAAATTTCTAGGGAATTTTGACAAAACTGCACGGGAATGTGCAAACTGCTACTTTCACTCAGGCTAACATGCATAAATGTGCATCCCAAATCGCATGCAATTTTACGCAGGGTTAAAAATGGGGGGTAAACATGCATAGGTGCGGATCGGCCATAACGCTTATTATGTGAAGACGGAGTAGTGGATTTTCTTTCAATCAGCCAATGCATTTTTCTATATTTTATTTTGAGTGTTTCTCTTCTCTTTTTAATATGGGCTTTTCAGCGTAGTAAAAAAAATAAACGAATTAATAACATTTAACATCACAAAACACTTCTTCCACAAGCTTCACCTGATCTGTCAGAAATAACGATTTCTACAGGTGGGTATATCATTACTGTAACCAGTCGAAAACTATTGACGGTAAGATGCAGGAAAAATCCAAAGTTTTTGTAGCTGAAAACCTATCATGTTGGTTTGGTTGGTATAAAACACACTGGTGAAATAGCCAGATTAATTTTGACTTGATTTATAGGTGTAGGTGATAAATTATTTTGGTTTTGTCGAAGAATGTATTATAATTTTATGAAACCTGACAGACGCAAACTGCAGGGAAAATTTATATTTCTCCATATTATACCGTATGCGAATGTTCATTGATTTTAATTTCTGGTTATTAATTCTCAAAAGTTATTTGTAGTGTGTATTACGTTTCCCTACGTGATTTATAACTTTGTAAAAATAATTTGGCGAGGTGAAATTAATATCCACAATAATTTTAATGCTTTTAACAACTTTGTGAATAATTTAGTATACCTATGGGGCTATATTTGAATATGCTTTGTATAGAATTTTATAATTAAAAAAAAATTAATAGGTATTATTAGGGTTAACCCTGTAGTCATTGGACATGCCCATAGTTATTGGACATTTTGATTGTAAATCCTAAAAATAAGCTTACTTATTTAGCTCAAGCACCATTTGCTAGATGGAAAAAGTGTTCTTTAAACTTAAATTGCCGTAAAGCTCAGGCCTATTATTTTCAAAGTGACAGTTCTGTTGTGACCTTAAACGTGCATATGTCGACAGGTACGTAATTTCTAGTTTTTTGGTTTAAGATAAGCATTAGGAAAAAATTCTAATCTTAGATTTTAGTTCAGGTTAGTTTTTTAAATATTGCGGGTCCGCCCACGAAGCGGCAACGGAAGATTACATCCTTATCGAAGAACTTATCAAAAATACTGAAACCGTATGAGGTCTGGAATTAAAAGTGGCATATTTTAAAAATATTTTACATCATACATCATACATCATAGCTGAAAAAAGTGAGGCGAACAAAACTTGTATTTTTTTAAATGACTAACTAAAAAACTAACCTGAACTAACCAGAAGAAAACTTGTATTTTTTTAAATGGAACACCCTATATCTTACACTATTTTTTAATTCTACATAAAACAACAATTATTTTTTAATAAGTGCACTATAGGTCTAAACTTGATAGGCTCCAAGATATCGACTTGAAAGATTACATTTTTTAAATTTAACAGCTTCTAGCTCTTTAACGGTACGTCTTACAGCAAAACGACTTACATGTCCCTATCTTACTTTTTGTTATCTCCCCAAAAATGTACACTTTTGTTAAACCGGATATAACTCGAAAGCCAGAAATATGATACTTCCGGTTTAACCGGAAATTTGTATTTTTAGGAAGATAATAAAGAAGTAGGATAGGGGCATGTAAGTCGTTTGCTGTCGTTAAAAAGCAAGAAGCTGTGAAAGTTTAAAAATGCCATTTTTCAAAACTCGATATCTCGGAAGCTATTATGTTTAGACTCAAAATGCACTTATTAAAAAATAATTGCTACTTTATGTAGAATTTAAAAATAGTGTATATATAAGATATATGGCGTTCCATTTAAAAAACTACAAGTTTGTTCCTATAACTTTTTTGAGCCACCCTGTATAATGTAAAATATTTTTTAAATATGCCACTTTTAATTCCAGACCTCATGCTGCTTCAGTATTTATAATTTTTGATAAGTTCTTCGATAAGGATTTAATCTTCCGTCCCCGCTTCGTTGGCGAACCCGGTACGGCTATATACTTTATCTGAAAATAGAGTTTATTGCCAAGTTTTTCAATTATTCTGAAACTCTAACCTAAAAATTTGGTATCCAATATTGTATTCAAAATTAGCATAAACTCTATTAAGTATTGGACAGGTGTTCAATACCTGTAACAAAAAAGGATACAGTGTTTTACTGTTTATTAACTAATAATAACTTCTTCGCATTTTTTTTAAATACATTTTCAGCATTTCGATACAGTTATTGGACAGGTGTCCAATAACTTTAATCATGGTGTCCATATCGTATGCTTAATTTTTTTTAGCGGTTCAAATGTATTTCTATAGGGCCAGGACCCAAGACGAATGAACCCGCGAACCGGCGACGGGACGAAACTACGAAACACGCCAGCACATGATTGTTGCTTTGCTTAGCTCGATTCTTTATTTGGAGAAGTTTTCGTATGAAAATTCAACTTTTTAGAATAATTATTTTTTTCTGGTTAAAAAAAAAAGTTAGATCAGAAATTAGTAGGTTTGTTGGTTATTAGTAGACCATTGACCTTATGGACCAGCCGCGCCTGTTGATTATATGAAATGTCTTGGTGGAAATCAAAAATGAAACAGTAATAAATTTAATCTGAAGAATACCCCTCATTACAAGATTCTGTAACATCCTATAATAATTGTGCCAAAATTGTAGGTCTCGAACGAATCAATTAGTTCGAAAATCTAAATCGAGAAGTTCCCGTTGTTTGCAATGTAGATTTAGATTTCATAAGTCTTTTTAAAATTTGTAAACATTATAAGAACAACACGCAGTCGACCAGTAATTGAAGCGCCAAAGTAATATCAAGGACAATTATTAATCTAGAAGAGATTACTATTTGTACCACACCATTATTACAACCACTAAATAAAGTAGGTAACAATTGAAGTTTTAGTTCATGCTCCTGTTCAAAATTCTCAGAAAAGTCAGAACCTAGAAGAACCAAAGTAAAGGGTTTTCAAGTGTAAGGTGCAATCACAATTATTTGGATCGATCGTAACCACCCCGGAAAATCCTAAAAGAATGGGAAAGCGTAAGATAGAAACTTATCGTTTCGGAATAACATCAAACATCTATCAGGAAATATTTTAAAAGTAGAGCAAAAAAAAAAGAAAAAGGGAAGAAGAGAGAAAACGCAAACGCGAAGAAAAACTTAGTTTAAAAAAAGAAGACAGTTATAAATCCAAAAAGACCCGAACTGTACAAAAAAGTAAATGACAGTAATAAGTGCTTTATATGTCACAGGCAGATAGATAGTAGAGATGAGATAGACTGTGATGATTGTAAAAATTCCTTTCATAAGCTATGCACTCCAAGAAAACATCAACCTTTAATTCCCGACGAGGGACATTCAGATTAATTATTTCTTTGACGTATTTACGACAAAGAAGCCGAGAGTGATGATTCGTCAGATTCAGAAATTGATGTAAATGGCGGAATATATGCACTTAAGTTCAGCCAAAATATGGGCATATATATGCCTTGTTTGCCTTTAAAATATGCAATTATATATGCATTTTTTTTACCAAATATGCATACTGATATGCAACATTCCTTAATTTATGTTAGGAAAATAAGGTAAAGCAACACACTGGGGTCTAAAAATTATATAAAAGGCATTTATTACTAAATATTTTTCAAAATTTTCAAATAAAAAAGGATTGTCTTCTATCAGTAAAAATATGTTTATACAAAGAGAAGCTTCTTTCAACATCTACTGATGTAATTGGACAATACTGCAACTTAGGTAATAAAGTAAAAGGCCAAAATATAACTTCGTTGGATGGTTTACCTTCATAAATGCTGTTTACTGCAGTTAAGTATTTGAATCCTTCATTATTTTTTACATGCAGTTACATCCAATTTGTTCCTTACTTGACCTCCTACTTTACCGAAAATGTTGTTACATTTAGCGGAAAAAGTTTCAACAATACTAATTGAGTCTCTTAAACTTAAATTTCTACTCTCTATCAAGGATATTATGCCCGGTATAAAACTGAAATTAACCTTAATGAAAACAAGGTCTTTAACTACACTTGCACTTTTGATCGATTTGGAACTCTACCCCCAATAGTATACCTGCAAACCCCGGAAACCCTCAATAAATACCTTGTGTATAACAAAAAAGTAAATATTAATTATTATATAATATTAATTATTTTCAGATTGGAAAACCCCTGAAACAAGTGCCGGACAGGACATTAAAGCTTTGAGTCTACGAGTTTTCATGACCGGGCGTTTTTAATTTTTCGATATCGCCGAAAACGTAAAAATATGCTCATAAAGTAATAATTTGGGAAAATATGCATTTTATTATAAAATTGACAAACTATGCAAAAAATACATATATATGCACTTTGAATATATTCCGCCCTTTATTGATGAACTATTTAATATGTAATGAACACATAAATAAAATAATTACTGTCGTATGTATTATGTGATGTTCAGGTTACGGGTTGTTACATTTCAGCAATAAAATTTTGTCTGCTTTATATTTATGTTGTATTTACATACAAGGACCGTCATTATCAAAATTGTCCAATAACTATACATTTTGGTAAGTTTTTTTGTTACTCTGACTGGTGTTTCACGAAAACTAAAAGAAAGTGCTATAGAGTATTTTATATTAACGATAGATTGGCAACTGGTCGAGATTGCTTAGGGTCTTAAATGGTATATATACAGGGTGTCCGGTAACTTATGGGCCATAGAGCCACTGGAGATAGTATATATAAAAATATGTCTTTTGAGCCAAATTTGCCCAAGTAAAATGTTAGAGGTTAAAGAGATACAGGGTGTTGAAAGTGAAAATTAATTTTCGAAAAATGATGATAATTTTGAAACGGTTTAAGATATCGAATTCAAAATCGGTATAACTAGGTTTTCGAGAGTGGGAAATTCGAATTTGGTGTTAATTTTAAGATACTCCCTAGAGGGCGCTTGCTACGTGCTTCATGTTGAACTAATTCATCCATATTTTTTTTAACCGTGCAGTTACTAGTATTTATACTTTAAACTATAAAAGAACCTACCTTTTTACGTAAAAAAGGTACTCTTGGTCGATCTTGATATCTCAAGCCGTTACCCAGATTCTAGGACTTGATAATAAAAAGGCAGAAAAAAAAACAAAATGAAAATATTGGAAACTATTAAAAATTTGTTTTAATTTACTTTAGTAAATGTTGAAAGTGTCCACCGTTTACTTCAATACATTTTCTTAAGCTTTTTAACAAATGACGTCTCACATTCAGGAAGATATTTTGATTATGTCCTATAACAATGGCGGCTTCTTGAATTTTTTATTCAAGTTCTTCCCGTGTATTGGATTCATCATCATATACCAAATCCTTCATGTGACCCCACAGATAAAAATCTAACGGGTTAATATCTGGGCTACGCGATGGCCAAGGAAATTCGCTACCGCGACCAATCCACCCATGTGGAAAACGCTGATTTAAATGATTTCGAACAGGAACTGCAAAGTGTGCTGGGGCACCATCTTGCATGTACCACATATTGTGTCTTATGTTCAGAGGTATATCATCCAGAAGGTAAGGTAAATCGTTTTCTAAAAACTGCAAATACTGTTCTCCATTAAGTCTCTGCGGAAGCTGATATGGGCCGATCAAGAAATTGCCGATAATGCCGCACCAAATATTTATCGAAAATGTCTTTCTTTGGGTAGTCGTGGATTTTCCAAAGCATAGTGATGATTATTTTTCCAGTTAAAAATTCCGCGTCTTGTAAAAGTTGCCTCGTCAGTAAATAATATTTTTCTCAGGAACATGGGATCTTCGTTATTCTTATTTAGTAGATTTTGACAGAATTCTGATCTGACTGGCAAATCTCCTGGCAGTAAATTTTGAACGGGCGTGAAATGGTAAGGAAATAAATTTTCTGCATTGATGACTTCTGAGACGGGCGATTTACCTATTCCTGTAGAAGCTTCCAAACGCCTAGTGCTTAATTCAGGATTTTCCGCGATACGAACCAAGATCTCTTCTTCTTGTTCGACCGTTATAGTTTTCGGTCGTCCACCAGGATTTTTGACATAAAACGAACCTGTTTCACCTAACTGATTGAATATTCTTTGAAATATTTTTCGGTCTGGAATGATTCTGGTTGGGTAGAGTTCCACATACCTTCTAAGTGCAGCACGACTATTATAATTCTCTTGTGCATAAACGCAGACCATATCACGTAAATCACGGTTAGAAAACTTATTAAGCCTGGGCATTTTTATTTGAAAAGATTACAGTACTTGGATATGGCAAAAACTTTTTATTTACGTATATTTACCTTTGACGGAAAAAAGTAGAAAATAATGACAGTTTTCACCGTAACAAATTTTGTCAAAATGCAAGGCACACTTTGTGAATTAAATATTTCTCAGCAATCAACAGAATGTGCAATGGAACATTCAGACACTAGAATCTGGGTAACGGCTTGAGATATCGAGATTGACCAAGAGTACCTTTTTTACGTAAAAAGGTGGGTTCTTTTATAGTTTAAAGTATAAATACTAGTAACTGCACGGTTAAAAAAAATATGGATGAATTAGTTCAACATGAAGCACGTAGCAAGCGCCCTCTAGGGAGTATCTTGAAATTAACACCAAATTCGAATTTCTCACTCTTGAAAACCTAGTTATACCGATTTTGAATTCGATATCTTAAACCGTTTCAAAATTATCATCATTTTTCGAAAATTAATTTTCACTTTCAACACCCTGTATCTCTTTAACCTCTAACATTTTACTTGGGCAAATTTGGCTCAAAAGACATATTTTTATATCTACTATCTCCAGTTGCTCTATGGCCCATAAGTTACCGGACACCCTGTATATTGTCAATAATACAAAGTACAAAGAAAAATTCCCTTAAACGAGAAAAAACACTAAAATATTACTTCAAACATAAGCTGATTGATGGACTACCACCCAAAGATTATATTATTATAAAATCAGTGCGAAAACAAATGAAACGAAAAATGATATTTCAGATAACAAATGATATATCTCAGAATTGTATTTAAGTTAGATGTTTCTAGTACAGTAAATTCTGTCAATAGCGACCACCTTCGGGAAATCAAATGTTGGTCAGTTAATAGGGGTGGTCCGTTAATAGAGAAAAATTAAAACAAGTGGTCTGCATCTTACAGTGTTTGTTTATTAATAAGTATCTACATATATATAAATCATTTTAAATACAGTAAAACCTCCCGTAACGGACACCTCTTAATAGCGGACACCTCACTTAACGGACACTTTCATTGATGCAAAAAACATTTCTATTATAAACCTGTACAAAAAACACCTTCCAATAGCGGACACTCTATATAGCGGACGCAGACACTTTCTTAAAAACTTCCCTATCTAAAATACATGTATTTTTACCTCCCTATAACGGACACCCCGTACAATGTTAAATTGTTTATCTCTATTTATGGTAATTTAAAACGTCTATCGACAACCGACACGGTAATTACTTAATAGACCCTTTTATTAGATAGGTACCTTTTTCTCTGGGTTTTCCGTTTTTGTAAAATGGATTATACCCTGTAAATGGTGTCATAAACATTAATTATGATCTTACTGCGCTATTCAAAGAAAACATTAGCATAAAGGGCCTTTTTGATATCCTTGTTTAGTTATTGTTATTCATTTGATATTAAAACTTTGTGTCTTTAAGTCTGAAAATATGTCGTTAAAGAGAAAACGTTTGTCTTTAAAGGAAAAAAATGAAATAATAATGGAAAGTGAAAGTTATGGGGCAAGTGTCAGAAAACTAGCTGAAAAGTTCATCCCACTTGCCCAGTTATTTCCATCCATAAAAGAAACATTTGTTAATCTTAAGCAATATTCCTTGGTTGACCATATTGCTTTTACTGAAAATCCTGGCATCACCATACCAGAGATTATTGATGAACTAATGCCTGACAGTGACGATGAGAGTATTAGCTTAAATGTGGATGATAATGATATTGAAGACACTGAAGAACTGAAAGAAACTGAAGAACCAAAAACGACCATAAAAAATATGAATGAACTATGTGCAAAGTTAAGAGAGGCTCAACAATTTTTGTTAAATTATGATAGTGCATGGCCTTAGAAATTTCCAATGTTTTGTTAAAGTGCGAGTCCGAAGTTTTAAAATCGAAACTTAAGAATATGAAGCAAACTTCGATTGTGATGCATTTTAAAAAGCTGTAGTATATTTTAAATTAAGTGTAGTCTGCTGTTATTGTATCATGTTTACTTTAAAATGTATTTTGTATTTCTAGATATGTAAACAAAAAAAGCACAAAAAAATGTATTAATAGTATATTATTTAGTATTAATATAGAGTTTATATAATACGCAAATAATTTTTTTTCGACCAACCCTCCCAATAGCGGACACCTCTCTATAGCGGACGCTTTTCGAGATTTTACTGTATTTTTGTTTAAATTTATCAGAACTAAAATTAATGAGATAAAGCAAATTTACCAATATGTATATACTGCACGTGCCTATTAACATATATATTATACAATGTATTGTATGTTTGCTTTAAAATTCTTATTTTTTAAAATATTCAAAAATTAATGATTGCTTCATATTTTTTAGTTTCTAAAAAAATAAATAGCAACTTATCTTTCTCAACTATATTAAACTTTTGTCACAAATTTAGTACACTGGAGTATTACATACGCCAACAAGATTTACAGGCCGTGCTCGAGATTCAGACTCGCTGAGAAAGTAGCGCGTAGGCAACTACAGACTCTTACTTGAAGGTACTAGGAGGGGGGAAAATTACAGATTATTTACGAAAATGTGGCAGTAAAATATAACTTGCTGGGGTATACGATACCCCAATGAACTAACGCACAGGGACGTCTTAAGAATTCTTGAGGCCCATATGCCAAAGGAGGCCCTCTGTGGTGCGGAGTATGAAAGGGCGCAACATTTTTTTTGAAACCACGCCCAAATTATAAACTGCAGTTATATTTTTCAGGTTTTTTTTTATTATTTTCGTGTTATAATAATAAACATTTTTCTATTACATTTTTTAATTTATTTATTAGCACTAATGTAGAACGTAGACCCTTATTTAAATTCGAACACAACTTATAATAATGTTTAATTTTTTCCATCGGCTGTCGCATCACCCCGGCTCACTTTTAATAATATGACCAAGACGAGGCCCCATTGACGCCGAGGTCCCTGGGCCCAGGCCCATCCAGCCCATGCCTTAAAGCGTCCCTGCTAACGCAGGGTTAAGCTAATCAAAATTACGATATTCAAAAAGTCAAAAAACAGGCTAAGTTCATAAACGTCAAAATTTTCGTGGCTAGGGTTCGGACTTAATAATAATAATACAAATATCCATAATTACTTACCGCCAATACGAAAGTACGATAAAAATTGCCCTGAAAAGAACAGTTTAGAGGATTAAATTATATATTATATATATATTATACATGCATCAGACATATGCGCCAACTTAACCTCTGCGCCATTTCTACCGACTTTACCCTAATTCACAGTGAGAAAGAAAAATGTAAATAAACCATTTTCTTTCCTAAGAAACCTGTTTTCTAAAAACTTTTTCCGTTGGCTTTACAATAATAACTCATCTGCAAACTACTTAAGTTGGTGGTAAATTACGTGTATAATATTCGCTTAAATTTCAAATAAATAAGGGTACTAAACATTTATTTTTGGTATCCTTCCTTAAAAGAGTGTTGTATTTCATTTAGCTTGAATAGCAATTCCAAACGTAAACATTCTGCGATTACCTGTCCTTTTCAAGCATTTTATTTCTGTAGCTTCTTTCTAAACCTTTTAAGTCGAGAAAATGCTTTTAAATCAACAACGTTTTTTCTGGTCCAGAAAGCTTCAATCATTTTCTTTTAATCAGAACTTGTAAGAAGTGTTATACAACCTATGTTGCCCAGTTTTTTTAATAGATGAATGGAAGTTTCTGCTATAGTAATTTCTTTAAGTAAGTACTCTATACAGTGTGTCCGGAAAAATGTGGGAAATCTCTCGGATTCAGATAGAACATAAAAAAATTATACGTTTCTATAAAATTTTTCCTTACAGCCGTCACTTCGGAGGTATGTGCCACTAGAGATCGGTTTTTCTTGAATGACTTTTAAAGTTCTTAATACAATTCAATAAAAATTTAATGTGATAGACACTTGTAAGGGCCTCTTAAAACAGAGTCCTTAAAATATATTTAGCTTTTTTAGTTTACCAGGGACGAACTAAGATTTACAACTTAATGCTTTAATTTTTAACACCCTGCATGATAAAGACTTAAACAAAATAAATCTGGATAGCTTGGACCTTGCCCTAAAGGAAAGGTGCTCTTGTTTATTGTCGAAAAATAGACCGTTTTCGAGAAAAAAATAATAAACGAATAGTTGTAGAAGACCTATGTTCGCAAAAAATGTACGTTTTATCTATTTTACCTACGACCACTACTGTAAATACTTAAAAAAACACCGTCTCCGATCAATGTAAGATTCCTATTACGCACCGTAAAAAAATCGCACAGCTTGGTAAAAAAATCGTATAGTTTTCCTAGCAACCGCTTAGCAACGGTCAATACAAACAAACTTATTCAAAAACTGACATAATCTTAAATCAAATTTGTATGTGAGTAATATTATAAAGTGAAATTAGTTTGATTACATAAAAAATGCCGAGTGACAGTGAAATAGAAAATTTAACTCCACCCAATATTAGCGAAATTGCAGAAGCTGCTAAAAACAACTTGTTACCGGCGAAATCTGAATATCGATACAAATTTACTTACCAAAGATTTATCGAATGGAGATTAAAAAACGACGTTAAATCATTTTCCGAGAATGTAATGATGGCATATTTCCAAGAACTATCAAAAACGATGAAGCCTTCCTCACTTTGGTCATTTTACTCAATGTTAAAGGCCACTTCTTCTTCCTGTGCCCTGTGCTTCGCCGCACGTTGGCGATTGTCTGAACTCTTCATACAATGTGCAGAGCGCCGTTTTCGGCTCTTCGAAATATGGTGGCTGCGTCGCTAATGTTACACCAGTCCCGTATGTTTCTTAGCCAGGAGTGTTGCTTTCTTCCTGGGCCTCGACGTCCCTCTATTTTTCCTTGTAGAATCATTTTAGGAATGTGATATTTGTCTCCTCTAAGGATATGGCCGAGGTAGGAGACTTTTCTTTCTTTAACAATGTTAAGTAGTTCTCGTTCGCAGCCTGCAGTTCTTAGAATCTCCTCGTTCGTGGCATGTGCCGTCCATGGCACGCGCAAGAGTCTCCGGAGAATCCACATTTCGAACGCCTCGATGCGGTTCAGGGTTCTAACCTTAAGAGACCACGTTTCTGCGCCGTATAGTAAGATGGGCCATATGTAGCATTTTATCACTCGCAGTCTAAGTGCTAGTGGGAGACTGCGGGCTAATAGGAAGTTTTTAAGTTTGAAAAATGTTGTTTTTGCGTAATTCGTTCTAAGTTTAACTTCTTCATCGCAGTCCCATCGTTCGTTGATCGTGGCACCCAGATATTTAAGCCGTGATACTCGCTCAATAGTTTTTCCATCGACCGTCAGTGCGGTATTGATTATGGGCTGGCGACCTATTACCATTAGTTTGGTCTTGGCAGCGTTGATTTTAAGACCAAAACGTTTGCCCATGTCATCTATCCTATCCATCAATTGTTGGAGATCCTCTAAAGTTGGTGTTAAAATTGCCGTATCGTCTGCATATCGTATATTGTTAATTGGATATCCATTAATCTTAATTCCTTTCTTTTCCCCTTCTAGGGCCATTTGAAAGATTTTTTCCACGTAAATATTAAAAAGTATTGGCGACAATATACAGCCCTGGCGGACACCTTTGCATACATTGAAGGTATCTGTTGATAGGTCTTTGTTAACTCTTATCTCCGCGATTTGGTTCCAGTATAGTTCCTGTATGATTCTGATGTCTTTGGCGTCTATTCCTATTTCGAGCAGTCTATTTAGGAGGATATCATGTTTGACGTTGTCGAAGGCTTTCTGATAATCTATGAAACATACAAAGACATCTTGGCGTTGGTCATAACTTTTCTGTATCAGTAGTTTTATTGAAAACAAAGCCTCTCTCGTACCCAAACCCTTGATGAAGCCAAACTGTGTCTCTCCACTCTTTTCTTCACATTTCGTGTATATTCGACCGTGTATGACTCGGAGAAAAAACTTTTAGAGCATGACTCATGAGACTTATAAGTCTGTAATCATTACAATCCCTTGGAGATGTCTTTTTGGGAATTGTTACAAAAGTTGATTTTAGCCAGTCGGTTGGAAATTTACCTGAATCGTATATTCGGTTGAACAAATATGTGAGATGTTTTGGGTCAAATATCTTAAGAACTTCTGCATGTACATTGTCATGACCGGGAGTCTTTCGGTTTTTCATTGCTTTCAGAGCATGCTGAACTTCAGACTCAAGAATTTCCAGGCCGGACCATTCTTTTAAATTGACAGGCCGTCTGGCTTCCCTTTGGTCTTCAAAAAGTTCTTGTGCATAGCTTTTCCATGCGTTGCACAGATCTACCGGGTCTAAGATCAGTTTCCCATTGTGTTTCAGTGAGGGTATTGGGTTTTTTTTTGTGGTGCCAGTTATTTGCTTGAGTTTTCTATGAAAGTTTACAGAGTCATGTACAGCATGCATGCGTTCCGCCTCTTGGCATTCTGCAGTTATCCAGTTCTCTTTAGCTTGTCTGCATTGTTGTTTAATAGTATTATTTATTTCAGTGTATTTTTGTTGTTGTTGTTTGATTTTTGCGATTCTTCTGTCCTCCATAAGGCAGAGTATCTCATCGGTCATCCATGCTTTGTTTTTCTTTGTTGTCGGTGATGTCAGAATATCGTCGGAAACAGTCAGGATGTTTTGTTTTATGTTATTCCATATGTCATCCGGATGGTCGTTATGTCCGGGATTGTTATTATTAGTTGCACACAGTTCTGTTAATTTGGATTTCATTTTGTCGCTGACTGCTGTTTCCCTCAGTTTGTCAATGTTATAATGTTTCGGTGTTGTTATCGTTTTCCTCGTCAGTAGTTTAAGCTTAAATTGGAAGTCTGCAATCAGAGGGTTATGATCAGAGCCGATGTCGGCACCAGGATAAGCGGCAACCCTTTTGATATTATTTTGGTATCTTTGATTGATTAATATATAATCTATTTGGTTACGTACGATGTTGTTATTGCTATCTTGGGGAGATTTCCACGTGTATATTCTCCGGGGGTGTAGTTTGTAAAATGTGTTTTTTATGACCATATTCTCTTCTCTACAGAATTGCAGAAGGAGTTCTCCCCGTTCGTTTCTTTCGCCTAGTCCGAAGTCGCCTGCCACATTGTCAACTCTGCCCTTTCCAACCTTAGCATTAAAATCGCCGAGGATTATAGTAATTTCGTTCGGTTTCAACGATCTGAGTACCTCTTGCACTTGTCCGTAGAATTCTTCTGCCTCTTTATCTTGTTTATCGGCTGTGGGTGCATATATCTGGATAAGATTTATATTTATTGGTTTGGCATTTATTTGCAGTAGCATGATTCTGTCTGAATATCCGACAACATTTCGGATGGATTTCTTGACATCATTTCTCACGATAAACCCCACACCGTTTCCATGGTTCGGATCACTATTCCCTGAATAATAAAATGTCATCCCATTCCTCACGCACATGCCGCTATCTGGCCATCTGGTCTCACTGATTCCAAGGATATCGATATTGAGTCTGAGTGTTTCCTTTACGGCATTGTCAAGTTTACCTGCCGCAAATAATGTTCTGGCATTCCATGTCCTAAAACGTAGTTAATTAGTAATTAATTAATATAAATCACAATGTCGATATTGCAAACTACTCCAAATTACAAGCTCTCCTGAAGAGAAAATCGGACGGCTTTAAATCCAAGATTTTGACAAGCAAGAATATAAACGATTTTCTAGAAAATGCACCAGATGATAAATATTTGTTTATGAAGGTAATATATTGAGCTCAATATAATGTTAGATGTGTAAATTTATTTCAAATCGTCTTTTAGGTTGCTCTTATAATTGGTATAAGCGGTGCATGCAGGAAACAAGAGTTGCGTAATATAAAACCGTCAGATATTCAAGACACAGGGAAGAATCTAATTATTAATATTCCCGATTCAAAAACTAAACGGCAACGTTCTTTTGTGGTGTCAGAATATTTTTCCCCAAGGTTAAAAAATATATAAACTTTCGCTCTGCAGTAAATACAGCTCCAAATTTACCTTTTTTTCTAAACTATATAAACGGAAAATGTACCAAACAGTCTGTTGGTATTAACAAGTTAGGAAAGATTCCAAAACAAATAGCCATATATCTGGGACTACCAGAAGCAGCGACTTATACAGGACACTGTTTTCGACGCTCGTCCGCGACTATTCTTGTTGACGCGGGTGGTGACTTATTAGATTTAAAAAGACACGGCGGATGGCAGTCATCAGCCGTAGCTAAAGGGTATGTGGATAATTCCCTAAATAATCAAACTAACAATTCGTCTAAAATATCATCTGCAATAGCAAGTACTAGTAATAGTACTAATAGTATTAATGAAAATTTCATTGAGGCAACTAATAATGTAAATCTTACTTATGCTTCAACAAGCAAAACAAACGATATACCTTTTGTCTTCAATAATTGTTCTGTAACTATAAATAATTATTATAATGAGAATAAAGAATACGCGGCGTCGTGCGTAACTTTTCCATTCGTGCGTAAAATGCTTTTTACAACACTTATTACGTAATATACTATAACGGCACCAAGAGAACGTATTGTTGTTGCAAACGTTACTATGGTACGCAATAAATAAAATATCCTGCATTTTAGAACGTCTCATTTTTTACATCGCTGACATATTAATCCTTTACTTCGATACTAATTTAGTGATTTTTGGATTTGATGATGAATTTAATTGTAAATTAATTCGAACTATGAAATACACGCTTGTTGAGTATGCAGATATGCATCTGACGGATGGTGTTTTAAAAGCAACTATGGTTCAGCCTTTAATACTTATTTTATTATTACTGTGTATCCGTAGGCCGAGTAGCTGGCTCTTGGGTAGATCTGTCGATTTAATAAAACACTGTATTTAATTCCAACAGCATTTTATTCGTAAGGTAGCACTAACGTTTTATTTACAATATTCACTTAATAACTTCCCACTATCTGAGAATACACTACATCAAATTACTAGTTACACTTCAAATTGCATTCACACATACGTGTCCGTAATACTCAATACTTTCACATTGTATTAACTTGTTGAACTTTGTTTTTGTTAACTTTAACTACATAGTACAAGAAATGTGGACAATTTCCACTCGGTGACGTGCTTTACTTTTTAAAAGCAGTCGTGCGACATGCACCGCCGAACTTTCGGGGAACAGTCCCCTTGATAAACTTATATTTTATGCGTTTAGCCAAACTCTGCTTGGCGACCGTCTGGAGGCTGCGTTGCCTCATCCCTTCTCGCGTCTGTCTCCCTTCCTCACGCAGCTTGGTAGGTGATTATTTTTGGTGAAGCGCCTGATTACATATGACAACAATGCCGCGCTGTTACTATGTGGGTTTTATGATGAATCTTGGATATTTACGTATACGTGAGAAAAAGAGATGAACTAATAAAAACGCAGACTGCACAGCGTTTCTTATTGCATCGTGCGATAGCTACATAAGCGTTATATATACACTATATACATCAATTAGACTTCCAAGAATGCCATCAGTGGCGTACTTTGCTTTAACACTCAGCGTGTTCTCAACAGATGGCCTTGCGTCTTGTAATGCTAGAAGCCATAAGGTTATATTCCGAAAGATTTTCTAATCGTACTATGACAAACCAGAAGACATTTCAACGAGTTGACCAATGCCTAAGGGAGAATGGTGGGCAATTGCAATTAATAAGGTAATACATATTATTGACTTTCTTCATAACTTTAGGAAAGTTTGGAAAAAATAGTACTGATGCTGATCTGAGAAGCACCGTACGTAACCCGCAAGAAGAAGAAAATATTTTAAATGCTGTAGATGACACTCCATCAACGTGCACTCGAAAAATCAGCACAGTTCAATACTTCGAAAACAGTAACACATGAAGTTCCTCAAGAATAACTGTTATATAAAGTACATGAACTGATTCCTGTAGATTTTCCTCGTAGAATACAGATTGCAAACTGGCTATTGGATCAGCAACGGAATAATGTAAACTTCATTAGCATTATTCTTTTCACAGACGAAGTAAGGTTTACCAAAAATCACTAATTTACACAACACACATGTATGGGCAGATGGAAATCCTTATGACACTATTGTTTCACATCATCAACATCAGTTCCAATCGATTAATCTCTAGGCAGGAATCATTGGCAATTTTTGGATTGGATCATTCGTATTGCCGGACAACTTCATTTGGAGTTCCTTCACAATGCTTTTTAGGATTTAATAGAGCACTTACCACTTGAAACACGCCGAAACATGTACTTCATGCACGATGGGGCACCACCTCATTTTAGCGTTGGTGTGCGAGAGCACCTGAACAACGTCTATCCAAACCGTTGGATAGGTAGAGGAGGATCTATTGCCTGGCCTCCTCGCTCTCCCGACCTAACGTCATTGGATATTTACCTGTGGGGACTCCTGAAAAACTTGCGCCTGCGAGTGTATCAGACTTCACGGAGCCCATGTTGAACGCTCTTATGAGGTTTTTCAATAATTTTGTTAAGGTGTCTTCTGTTACATCACTGCATTTTTTAAATTTTTGTATTTTTTCGGAATAAATAACTCAAAATGAAACTCTTCTATTGAATGATGAACTATGAATTCGTTTATTATCCTTTTTCTCGAAAACGGTTCATTTTATCGAGAATAAACAAGAGTATCTTTTTTTCAGTCCAACTTGCAAGCTACTCAGATTATTTTTTTTTATTTTTTTTAAGTCTTTATCATACACGGTGTTACAAATCCAAGCATAAAGTTGAAAAACTTAGTAAACTAAAAAAGCTAAATATGTTTAAACTACACTATATTAAGAGGTTCTTACTAGTGTCCGTCACATTAAATTTTTATTAAATTATATTATACCGGGTTAGTAGAAAGTACCGGAACGCCCGCTAAAGCTGCACTTAAAAAATTCAGCAGTTAGAGGTTTCTCGGCATACGGAATTGAAAAATGATATCGGATCTGTTGCCAGATTTCCCAGTTTTGCGCTACACTACACATAGTCGTTTCGTTATTTTAAATTGAATGCCCCATTTATTTTTACTCCAATGAATTGGACGTCTCAAGCTTATCAAGATCCTAATTTTTATTTTTATCTCTACTAGTTGCTGAGATATGACAACACCGCATTTTCAGTCAAAAGTACTGGAACGCTTAAATATCTTCAAAACCGCTAAATCTGCACGTAAAAAATTCGGCATTTGGCATTTTAAACTTAAGATCCCAAATTTTCAAAGTTCTGTTTGCACTATCAAATACTATTAAATACTAAAAATTCTGGGATAGTTACCTATTCTAGAATGAGCATTAAACGCCCAAAAAGTAAATTTCTTATAAACAAGTAGGCGCTGTTTCAGTTTTTTTGAAAACAATTGCAGTCGCGTTACTATGCTACAACAATGACAAATTAAACACATCACTATCAGTTAAGCAGCTTAATAACAATATTGATTATAAAATTATAATTTTATTATGGCTTTTGTTCTCTCGGAGACCTAACGTATTGATATTTTGATTTTTCGTGGATATGGAAATAAAACAAGGACATATCAAGAAGTCTGCGACATGTTTATTGACCGCTATCCTAACAAACCCATTAAAAAGTCCACCGTACACAGAACTTGTCGACGTTACCAGTGAACAGGGTCCATAAAAAGTTTACCTAAAACCGGACGTCCAAAAACTGCTACAAGTAATGAAAAGAATTAAACGTTTTATTACAAATAGAGGAAAATCCAAAAGTAAATACCAATCAGTTAGCTCTAAATGCCGAAATTTGCCAAAAATCTGTAAGGACTATCTTGAAGGAAAACAAATTAAAGCCGTACAAGATTCATTACACTCAAGAACTTTTAGAGGATGATCCTGGCCGCCGTAATGAATTCGCCGCAATCATGATGGAAAATATGAACCGAAATCCTTACAAAATTGTATTCAGCGACGAAGCTACTTTTTGCTTGAACGGTCAAGTTAATAGGCACAATTATTGTAGAATTTGGTCTAGAGATAACCCCTATTAGATAGAAGAACTTCACACCCAATATCCTGAGAAAGTTAATGTCTGTGCGGGAATATTGAGTGACATTATTATCGGAGCTTTTTTCATAGAAGGTACATTAACAGGACAGAAGTATTTGGAGCTCCTTAGAGATTGTATATAGTTTCTGCCATTCAACAAAATATAAATATAGGTGAAATATGGTACCAACAAGATGGTGCTCCGCCCCATAATTCAAGGGTAGCCATGCAGTTTCTAAACAACCAATTCCCAGGTAGGCTGATTGCAAGACGTGGTGCATTAGAATGACCACCTCGATCTCCTGATATGACTCCACCGGACTTCTTCTTGTGGGGTCATTTGAAGAATCGTGTCTACAAAAATCGTCCAGAAAATTTAAACGAACTCTGCGAAAGAATCCGCACCGAAGTTGCTCTAATAACACCGAATATGTTGAGTAACACACTTCGAGAGTTTTATGATCGACTTGGGTACTGTCTGGCAAATAATGGGGCCCACTTAGAGCATTTAATTAACAACTAGTGTATAAATAATAAATATAAATAAATTCATTGAAGTAAAAATAAATGGGGCATTCAATTTAAAATAACGAAACGACTATGTGTAGTGTAGCGCAACTGTATACATTAAAAACAAAGCGCAATAACAATAATTTGTAACCCTTAAGAATCATAGCAAGCTTTGCAAATATGTGTGAGAGCTGTGATGATCTTGACAAAGACAAGTCTGTTATAGTTGTTCCAAGTTTAATTTGATTACATAAAGAAGCATTAAACTCCTGACCCTAGGGGTCGGTTTTACCAAATAATTAAAATGCGGATTGTTGTAAATTTTTAATATGATTAAATAGTATATATTATAGCTTGTTCATTATAGTTTATATCTATAAAAGGTTTGTACCAGTGACTGTACCTGAGTCTGCAGAGAATATTTTTAAAATGGTCTTCCGGTAAAAAAAAATGCTCATTTTGCCGAAAACAATTAAAAAAAATTGTCTTGTCCAGCCAGCGCTGCAAGGAGATATGAGTTGTCCTTGCCAAGAAAGGATAGGAGCAGGTACTATGTTAGTTGGAATATACAGTTAGTAGTTAGAATTCACTATATATATTTTAACAACAAATTGATCGCATCAGCAGAATCCCAGTAAACGTTCTGTAATATAACAAATCTTTTGAGATACGTGTTAAAGGAACATAATTAGTTTAAATTTCATAAACAATTTAATGACTGGAGTCGTCAGAACCTTAAGAAGTAGAATCGTTTCCACGTTGGAATTCTAGTGGCGCTATAGGTGGTGAAACAGAATATCCATTTTCTGTTTTTATAACATGAGCTACGCAATTTTTCCATACATCGCTACTCATTTCGTTATTACCTGCCGAATATGGACAACTGCGCTTACAGTTGGAGATTGATTATTGAGTGATATTCTTTGCTGACAAGAGCAACACATTAGGTACAAAGCCATCTTTACTTCCGGCATGATAACGCGTTTTCCTCTCGAACACCGTGTACCAAAAGTACAATTTGTACTGTCTACCCAACCATACTTAACAACATCATGAGTATCCAACCAAGTTTCGTCTAAATAAATTATACTTTTATTGGATTTAAGGTACTCCCTCATTTTGAGAGTCGTAGTTCAATGATACGCGGGGATTCCATTATAACAATTGGATTATCTAATTTTTTATGTTTAAAGCCACATTTTAACAAAACACCACGCAATGTTTCTAAAGATTGTTACTTATAATCAGGGTAACCTTGCAATTTATTACGAACTAGTTGTAAAGTTGACACTATATTATCCTCGTAAAAGTTGTAAATAGTTCACAGAATAAAATCCCTTGTAGTATTGTTAGCCGTCTGGAATTTTTGATTTATTGGTTTGCGCTTTATGGAGTGACCGGATACAGTCCCCAAATTAATTACGTTATAAATTCTTATAAAACCGAAGTTGTACTAATTCATTATAAGTACATTCTTGTACAAAGCGCATTTTCAGTTTCTCCCGGAATTTCTTTTTTTTTAAACACGCGTACCTACATTTTTAAAATAATGCGTTGACATTGACCATGTACATCTTTTTTTCTTAATTCCGGACTTATTTCGCTTTCGATGGCCGAACCTGGCACCGACTCATTATATTTCTGCGAGAATTCACCTTGACCTTCTATTTCGAATTGTCGCCAAAAAGCCATACTGATATAATAAAATATAGGTACCAAGTAAAAACTCACTTGTCTAAAGCCACACAGTTAAAGCAGAAAAAGAAATATGTAAATTACAATAAATCGTTTTAATATCGCATACCTCAAACATCAACTGGTTTTGAAGCTGATAAGGGATCACCCAATTGGCAAAACCTCTAACTATTTGCTGTTCTTGTCTACAGCATATAAATTTTTATTTATATGCTGCTCCATTAATTTTCCCACTCGGAAAAAATAGTTCGCACTTTATATTGCCAGACGGTCTATCGCTAGGGTGTTGCCAGTTCTACAAGTATAGGAGGAATATAAGGGTTTGTTAATTGTTTATTTTTTTTGTTCAACAACAGTGAAATTCCTTTTTAGTTTGATATAAATTATTTTTGTATGAATAATATTACTGAAAAATTATTATAATATTCATGAATGACTTGTTCCCTCTGTCTTTAACATTGAAAATTTTTTGGTTCAAAGTACATTTGCAAACTAGCTATCAAAGAGAGTTACTGACTATCAATTAAATATGGGTATAAAAGAACAGTTTTAATATTGAAAACTTAACGAATTTTAAAGAAAAGATCTGACAACCCCGATATGATGCCGGTCCCTTTGAAGCCCGGTCGCAGTATTTTTATGTCATCAAACTGACTTTGCAAAAATACGTTTTTATGTTTTAATCGAATATATTCCATACAATATTTGCACACTGTAGAAGGCAATGACTTTGTATTTAGACATAGTTTTTAATTTTAAATAACTTTTCTTAATAACGTTTTTCTCTATTTTTCGACATAAGGGAACTTTACTCTTGAGCCATTTTCCTATTTTTTCTTGCCCTACCCTGTATCTTATTTGATTTGAAGCCATTCTAAGTGCACCTGAAATGGTTATCAGACATGCACCAACTTTCATCAAGAATAAAACTTTCTGAGAAACCAATCATAAAGAGGTTTCCCATTTGTTGCACACTTAATCGATCACACTGTAGAAGTACAGCGGACATAGGCGATTTGTTGGTCTTAAGTCAAGCTTCTGTGAGGAAAACGTTGAGTAAGAATAAGTTCCATTGATTTCGTGTGCAACTGAATCAAGCACTTGAAGGGAAAAAATGTCTGTAATTGGGGTCTTGCTCGAATTCGAGATAATGTACGATTTTTTAATAATGTATTATTTGCCGATGAGGCAACATTCCACGATAATAAAAATAAATGCAATAATGGCATAATTCACACTTTTACGCAGATGGACATCTTGATGAGAATATTTTCAAAAATTTTTAAACAAATATCTTGATAATCTGTTAGAAAATATACCACTACGACTATTAAGAAGGATGTGGTTCCAGTTAGATGGGGTGCTTGCTCATTTCAGCATTGGAGTCCGAAATACTCTGGCCCCAAGGTCACCAGATCTGGCAAAACATGATTTTTCCTGTGAGGAAGGTTTAAGATCAGGAACACCCTCAACTACACCAGTCCACATGTGGGAAAGAATAAGAGAAGCTTTTAATTCAGTTACTCCCTTATCACAAAATATAGATAGATCTTTAACCGACAGGTTAAATTTGTGTTTACATTAAAATGAAAGAGTGTTTGAATATCTGAATCTGAATGAAGTAATTAGGTTTATGTTACGTTGGTTAAACTTTTGTTCTGAATAATTTTATTAAATCTATATGAATACGATATAAATTGATTATAAAGAAGTAATATTATTATGCTAAGCGAGTAGCATTTGTTTTAATTTCTTGAGCCATGCCACATACGATTTTTCTCATTTTCTGTGTAAAGTTACGGAAAAACCTTAATTTAATTGATTATTTTAATAGTAAGGTATATAAGGCAAACATAATATTTTCTGAAAGTACACGCTTTAAGCTTTCTATCGGCAAGACTATACAAGGTGTTGTATTTAAGAAATTCAATTAAAATAGAATTGAAAATAGAAATGTTTAAACAAATGTTTTGGACATCCTGTATAATTAAATCGAAAAGTTAAGATCATTTAGGATAAACTAGGCCAACATTAGATTACATGTAAATTTGTCAGTTTAAAGAAAAAATATGGTTTTGACTAAACAAAAAAGAATCATAATTGGGTAACGCTACATTCGATCAATATACAAATTTACAGTTGAATACAGAATAACCCATAGAAAAAACGTAGGGTAATCCATTCAAACAATACATGGTTTTTAGTATTGCTCTTTTTCGACCTTATATACTCAAAAATAATTTTGGGTTTTAGCAGAAACGACCAGTGCCGGCGCTCGCTTTTTGGACTACCCTATAAGAAAAATATTAGCCTTATTTTCATAAGAATATTTACGGAATTCGGAACTTATGTGTAAAGGGCGGAATATATGCACTTAAATTCAGTCAAAATATGCGCATATTTATATGCCTTGTTTGCCTTTCAAATATGCAGTTATATGCATTTTTTTGACTAAATATGCATACTGGTATGCAATATTTCTTAATTTATTATAGTAAAATAGGGCAAAGAAACACACTGGGTTCTAAAAAAGATGCAAAAAAAACAAACAAAGAAAAATAAAAGTAAACAATTTTTAACTCGAAATTGTATAAAAGGCCTTTATTCCTAAATATTTTCCAAAATTTTCAACTAAAAAGGATTGTCTTGTATCAGTAAAACTATCATCATCTACTGATGTAATCGGACAATACTGCAACGTAGGCAATAAAGTATAAGGTCAAAATACAACTTCGATGGATGGTTTACCTTCATAAATGCTCTTTACTCCAGTTAAGTATTTAAATCCTTTATTCTTTTTTACAGTTACATCCGACTTGTTCCTTACTTGACCTGTCTACTTTACCGGGAATGTTGTTACATTTAGCGAAAAAAGTTTCAACAATACTAATCGAGTCTCTTAAACTCAATGTCTACTTTCTAACGAGGATATTATGTCCGGTATAAAACTGAAATTAACCTTAATAAAAACAAGATCTTTAACTACACTTGCACTTTTTAACAAATCTTTACTTTGCACAACACACTGCGAATCGTCATCTAAATCCAAAATTAGTTCTTTAACAGCTTCGAAATGTTCTGCGTAGAATATTGCGGCCTTAATTCAAGTTCCCCACCGGATAATTACAGGTTCTGAAAGTAAACTAACTCCTGGTAATCTCTCTTTAAACATCTGCACCCTTAGAGGTGCTTTAAGAAACACTTTTTTTTACATTTGAAATTAATTTATTTACCAAAGGATATTCAGTTTTGACGGTTTCTGCGACTCGGTTTATTCCATTTAAAAGACAAGTCACATGTACCAAATTGGGGTAAAAGATTCTTAAGTTTTGGCCTACTTTTACCATATACGGTGCTGCATCAGACAACAGCACTAAAAACTTCTCATCTGGGACTGGATTTGGTAAGAAAAAGCTCGACAGGGACTGCTGAATAAATCGGGTTACGGTCACATTATTACTTTTGTCTAGCTGCTTAGAAGCTAATAAATATGGGTTTGTTACTTTATCTTCTTAAAGTGCTCCAATCATAAGATGTGCGATACATCTGCTGCAAGCATCTGCGCTTTCATCAACAATAATGTAAAAATTCTTATCACCCAGTGAAGCTCTAATTTCTTCTAAAACGGTTTCGTATACTGAATGAACATTCTTCTTTTTAAGCGTGGATTCGTCAGGAATGGTTTGTTGATAATATTTTTGCAAGAATCCTCTAAACTGCGGATTTTGCGATTTTCTTAAGGGTATGTTTGCTGCGACCAAAGCCTTGCATAAGTCTCCTTGAAAAATTTCCTTTTCAGATTTCGATTTTTCTCCAATATTTTGAAATGCGTTTTTTACACTCAGCTGATCTGGCTCAGATTTCATTTTTTTGTAACTTTAACACAGATTAACCTCCTAATCTGTGACTTTAATTTATGCAGCGGTGTTTTCAAATGTTGATCGATTTGGAACTTCTTTTCACAAACAACAATTTTTGCACAAGCTTTACAGAAGACTTTTTCTCCACTAAACTCTAACTCTGAAAAATTTTTAATCCACCAAGATGTTTTCGTCACTTTAGACACTTTGAATACAAATTTGAAATCACTAGTTTTACACTGAAAATACTGAAATCTTTCGACAAACTAAAATAGAAGTACGTATTACAACCTGATATAAATACAGTTTGTTAAGCAGGTAATAATAAGGCATTATTATATGACAATAAATAACCCTTAACAATATACCTGCAAACCCCGGAAACCCCGAATAAATACCTTGTGTATAACCAAAATGTAAATATTAATTATTATACAGGGTGTAATTTAATTGAGTGCCGATACTTAAGGGTGATAATCTATGAATGATTCTAAGATAAAAAGTTCATATGGACATATGTCCTAAACCTCTTCATTTTTGAGCTACAGGGTGTTAACATTTTAAGAAAAATATAACCTTTTTATATAAATCACTCTTAGATATTTTTATGAAATTTTGTACATACCTTTTAATCAATAAGGAGCATTTTTTGACCTAACAGATTTATAAAAATTTTTACCAGTGACGTCCGTACGGGGTTTGAACTGAATATTTTTAAAGAAAAAATGGATACGCCACTGCTTTTTCTAAAAACGAAACTTACTTTTGAAATTCTCATTTATTTTAAAGCAAATTTCGTTTATAGACTTACTTTTGTACGACGCACCGTTTTCGCGTAAAAAATAAAAACAAAAAAAAATAAAAAATTTTATTTCAAAAATCGCGATTAATTTAAAAGGAAAAATTCCAAACCTTAAATCGAAAGCGAAATGACAAGAAAAGATAAACAGAATAAAGAACCCACATTATTTACAGTAGTTGTTCGAAGTGTCGTCCACCCACACGTATGCAAGCATGGACTCTTCTTCCCATAGACTGACGCACATTTTCGAAGATTTCCGGGGTGTTTCTTATGGTTTGGCAGCATACTAATATACGATTTCGTAACTCTTCTTCGGTATGAATCGGCACTTGGTACACTAAGCTTTTCAGATGCCCCCAGAAAAAATAGTCTATAAACTGTTAAGGTCCGGAGATCTAGGTGGCCATGGCTGCGTTCCTCCGCGACCTATCCACCGATTGCGATAGGTGTGATTTAAAAATTCACGCACTCGTAAGCTAAAATGTGGAGGCGCACCATCGTGCATTAGCCACATCTGGTTTCTTAATAATAATGGAAGGTCTTCAAGCATTGGCGGCAGATCTTCTTCAAGAAAGTGTAAATATGATTGTCCATCAAGTCTTCTTGGGAGAAAAAATGGGCCTATCAAATAATCATCAATAATGCCAGCCCAAACATTTATTGAGAACTGTTCTTGATGATTTGATTCTACAATTGCATAAGGGTTTTCATCCGCCCATAAATGGTTATTATGGAAATTTCTTATTGAGTTTCGAGAAAAATTAGCTTCGTCGGTAAAAAGAATGTGCCTGTCAAATAACGGATTTTCCATCAGGTTTTGAAGAAACCACACACAGAAATTAATGCGCATCGGGAAATCTCTAGGGAGTAATGCCTGGACTCTTTGAATGTGATATGGGTATAATAAATTTTCGATGAGAATTTTCCAAACAAGAAAATGTGAAACATTAAATGTTGCCGCGATTTTCCTCGTGCTACTTTCGGGGTTCTCCTCAATTTCGTGTAAAATTCCTTCTCCAAGTTCCGGTGTTCTTACTGTTTGATGGACTCCTTTAGCACTGTGGTCTACTCTTAAAGTTCCGGTCTCGTGGAGACGTCTATGAATCCTAGAAAATGTTCTCGGATCGGGTACTACGCGATTTGGATACCGCTCTTGGTATATCCGCCTGGCTTCGTATGCATTACCGTCTGCAAGCCCATAAATAAAATGCATGTCAGTTAATTCACTGTTTGTAAAATTTACCATTCTTTTATTATAATTTAACGTCTTACTGTAATAATAATTATTTAATAATGCAAAATCAATGCCAGGCCTTTTGTCTTTATGAAAAGAAACGTCAAAATTGATGTAGCTTTACCCAGCCTACTGATTTTTATTTGATTTGCTTTAAGAGGGCATTTAATATGGTTACCGTTTTTTTCTTTTCAAACGTTCAGTTGAATGTCACTGGTGAGTAGAAAATAAATTGTTGTCCCAAAAAAAGTGTTTCCACTCATGGTGGGTGCCAACCAAATTCAACAAAATAAATAAAAGCAGTCTCAATGAACCGAAGAAAAAAATGTTTTTTTTGTTTTTATTTTTTTACGCGAAAACGGTGCGTCGTACAAAAGTAAGTCCATAAACGAAATTTGCTTTAAAATAAATGGGAATTTCAAAAGTAAGTTTCGTTTTTAGAAAAAGCAGTGGCGTATCCATTTTTTCTTTAAAAATATTCAGTTCAAACCCCGTACGGACGTCACTGGTAAAAATTTTTATAAATCTGTTAGGTCAAAAAATGCTCCTTATTGATTAAAAGGTATGTACAAAATTTCATAAAAATATCTAAGTGTGATTTATATAAAAAGGTTATATTTTTCTTAAAATGTTAACACCCTGTAGCTCAAAAATGAAGAGGTTTAGGACATATGTCCATATGAACTTTTTATCTTAGAATCATTCATAGATTATCACCCTTAAGTATCGGCACTCAATTAAATTACACCCTGTATAATTATCTTCAGATTGGACAATCCCTGAAACAAGTGCCGGACTGGACATTAAACCTATAAGTCTAGGAGTTGTCATGACCGGGCGTTTTTAATTTTTTGATTACGCCGAAAACATAAAATTTTTTTTTTCTTCTTCTTTTGGCATTGAGCATTGCTCATTTAGCCACACAAAACATAAAAATATGCTCATAAAATAATAATTTGGGAAAATATGCATTTTATTATAAAATTGACAAAATATGCAAAAAATGCATATACCGGGTGTTGCATCGTCGAGCGGGACATAGGAAATCCCATGTAATTTTAAATGGGGTCAATTATTGGCTTCCCTAATTATTTTAGAGAAAAATTCTATTTAGGTTTATTAAAGAGCACTAAAACCCACATTCAAAAGAATAACTTTAGATATTTTTGATTAGCCCGTTTACGGGTTATCGCCGATTTCTTTTTAACTATTTCTCCTTTTTATGGCCCCGTATTTGCGGGCACCAGTCAAGGTAAAAGATGACTGTCAAATAAAGTTGTCATTTTGAGGAATATTTGAACATCTTCTTAAATCCTAAAGTTCTAACAATTTAATAGTACCTACCTATTAATTAGTAAAATATTGAAACATGTAAAATGTCATAATTAACCTTGTAATTGGATACTTTATTTTAGTTTTATTCAGATTAATTTGTACTCATAAATACACCTTTAATATTTTCGATGTACGAGTTTTTATAACAATAAAGCACACATTTCAAAATGACAACTTTATTTGACAGTCATCTTTTACCTTGACTGGTGCCCGCAAATACGGGGACATAAAAAGGAGAAATAGTTAAAAAGAAATCGGCGATAACCCGTAAACGGGCTCATCAAAAATATCTAAAGTTATTCTTTTATATGTGGGTTTTAGTGCTCTTTAATAAACCTAAATAGAATTTTTCTCTAAAATAATTAGGGAAGCCAATAATTGACCCCATTTAAAATTACATGGGATTTCCTATGTCCCGCTCGACGATGCAACACCCGGTATATGCGCTTTGCATATATTCCGCCCTTTACTTATGTGTAATATCGTTTACGAGAATTTGCTTCAATTTGATGAGATTTATTCCGTTGTGAATAATTTGAAATGTACCTATGATATGCCAAAATCATTAGGTTAATCAAATATTCCAAAAAAAAAGCGTTTTTAAAAATATAGATATGTCTTTGCATTTAGGTATATCTTTTAGTTCCAAATGAATTGTTTGCATTTTTTATAATAAGTGTATGTACTTTACTCTTGAACCATTTCCTTTGCCTACCCTGAATGCTGTTCGACTTAAAGCCATTCTGAGTGCACCTGATTTCGGTGGTACAACTATACAAATGTTTCCAATTTATTGCATAATTAATGGACCATACTATATATTATGCCCCAGTTTGTGCCAAACACGATCCCGAAAAAATTCCGAAGTCGGGAACTGAAATTCCAATATCCGAATGAATGCCCTAGTTACTAAGCAACGACTGTTAGGTTTTATATAAAGTATACTAGGCAAATGAATACTTTGAATAGAGAACATAAAAAGAAGTTAGACTTCTGTCGAGTCGAGGCAAACAATTTATTTTTTAAGAATAATAGATAATATGGGAATACACTGTTATTCCGTCGCCACAGTTAAATTATTAAGAGTATCGTAAACTTTGTGCAGTAAAATCTCTCAATAGCGACCACCCTCGAGAATCAAATATTGGTCGGTTAATAGAGAGAAATTAAAACAACAGGTCTCCATTTTACAGTGTTTGTTTATTAATAAGTATCTAGATATATGTAAGTAATTTTAGAACTGAAATCAAATAAGACGAAATCAATTTACCAATTTGTATATCCTGCACGTGCATACTAACATACAGGGTGTCCCAGATAAGAATGCACTCTACAGGGATCTCGTAAACCACAGGAGATACAGAGATGGTTAAATTAGAGAAAAGTTGCGCATAATTGAATCCTGTAACGTCATGTTTTCAAATTTAAAAAATTCCGAATGCTTCCGAAGATATTTGGCTAAAACCGAATTTTCGCGATTTCGTTTTAATTGATTTATGATTCTATTTGAAAAGACATGTCAAAAAAAAATTTAACATTCTTATTGCCACTTTTTCTCCCCTACATGATGGTTTAATTACATTTTTGATCCGACGTTTCGTTTAGTCACAAACCATCATCAACTTTGTTATTTTAAATAGTCGGAAAATTTTATTTTATGCTTAATAGATTCTACGTTTTATTTTAAATCCAACGGTGTATCACACTTATTAGTTATTAGACGTTTCGATATAGAAAAACACATCATCAATGAAAATAGGCACATTAAACTGATAACAAAACATAATATCTAATAAAACTTATCTGAAAAGTGCAACAAGTAGGTAATAATTAATTTTAATTATTGAATAAAATTATTTTTTATTTAAAAAAAATACATCATGATATTCAGACATAACGTACCATTTAAATTCGGCATCATATGGGTGGCTATGAAATTGATTGACGTTCGCAATTATTTAAATATGTAGTTTCTTTAGATCTGTCACTTAGTTACAGAGGCTTGTTAGCTTTAAATTTGGTAATTGATATTATGTTTTTTTAAATTTAAACTGTTGCATTGTGAAGTAAAATTTAAAATAATGGAACATTCATAAGAATTGTGCGCAAGCAGAGATGCAATATTTTCAAAAATATCCCGAACGGCGTCAACCAAATCGATCGATTTTTAAGAGGCTAGTTACAAATTTAAAAGAGAATGGCGCGTTTGAAAAACCTGTGTTACATCGCAAAAAAAAATATGACCCTGAACAGGTAATGACCGTTTTACTTGCTGTAGCAAAAGATGATACTATAGGACGTCGTGCTATTGAAAAGGAACATTCTGTTCCTAAATCAGTATCGCAAAGAATTCTCCATAGGGAAGAGTACCGTCCTTATAAATTCCGCATCTGTCATTCTTTGCTTCCTGGAGATTACGAGCGCAGAATGACTTTTTGCGAGTGGTTTACTAGACAATGTGATGAAAATCATCATTTTCCATATAATGTTCTCTGGACTGACGAAAGTAATTTTTCTAACAATGGTATCTTTTCGGGGAATGAATTGTAAATTCGGCTGCGGGCTATGTATAATTTCGCGCCAAAATTTTAAATAAATCCGAACAAAGACAAACAGTTTACTCCGATTTTTATCGGATTTTACCAAGAGCACCAATTTCAGCTAAGCAAAAGGCTCGTGTCAACAGTGCAGTGATATTCACTGAGATGCGTGGTTGTATTGCTTTGCGGGTACATTTGTGACTTTTTTCTCGTAAAATGGATGAAAAAAAAAGTCACAAATACGGGATTAAATTATATGAACTAACGACATATGATGGTTTCATTTTAAATGTCCTTGTCTACACAGAAAAGGGCACGCTCCAAGACGAAAACACCTCTCATTCAGTGTCTGTTGTCAAAAAGTTGCTTACTGACTACTTTGGGAAGGGTCACGCAATATATATAGACAATTTTTATAGCAGTGTAAGTTTGGCGGAAGCACTTTTTAAGGAGAAAACAACATGCGTGGGTACGCTGCGTGAAAATAGGAGAGGAAATCCAAAGGAAGTGGTAAAGAAAAAATTGAAAAAGGGCGAAGTAATTTGGAAGAGAAAAGGTCCAGTACTAGTTACGAATTGGAATGACAAACGAAATGTCAAGATGATTAGCACAAAACACAAGCATAAAATGATAGGGGTTCAAACAAAGAGGGTATTAGTAAAAATCAAACCTTTATGTGTGCAAGACTATAATAAAAACATGTCTGGGATCGACAGATCTGACCAAATGTTGGCCTACTACTCAACCCCAAGAAAAACTTTGCGTTGGTATAGGAAAATATTTTTTCATTTAATTGACCTTTGCATTTGGAACTCGTGCTACATATACAAAAAATTAAAAGATCGAAATATCCGTCTCTTAAAATTTAGAGAACATATTATTATGGCCCTTATTGGAGAACATGGTGCAGGTTCGACCCACCGCAAAGGACAAGAGTGCGATGCTAAGATGCAGACAATGCAATTGATTACTTTACATTTTTGATAGATCATATTTGCTTTTCCTGTATAATAATTGATTGTCCAGTTTACTGGACGGTGGTGTGTGAAATAAAAGTTTTAAAAATACCCCAGCGTCCAGTATACTGACACCTGTCAAACAGCTGTCAAATTGATATCAAACTGATACTGAGTGTCATAATAAACTTTTAGAGATATAAGCTAGTTAGATATGTTAATATGTCATTTTGGGTTATGGTTAAGGAATGCATATTTTCTGTTGGCATTCAACCTGTAGAAAAAATCGTCACTATTGGTCAACACAAAATGAAAATCGAGTTCATACATCTAGATATCAACATCGTTTTGGATTTAACGTGTGGTGCGGTATTTTGATAACCCGGATCATTGGACCTATAATTTATGAAGGAACACTAAATTCAGAAAGATACGAAGAAATTTTAAGAAACGACATTGAAAATATTCTTTACGACCTTCCTCTAGCAGTAACCAATAATATGTGGTTTCAACAAGATAGGGCTCCTCCTCATAATTCCAGAAATAATATGAAATATCTGAGAGACCGTTTCCAAAATAATTTATTAGCCACTCGTGGTCCCATAAACTGGCCTCCGCGATCCCCAGACCTTACGCCAATGGACTTTTTTTTTTGGGATTCTTTGATAATGAAGTTTACTGGAAGACTTTTCAAAATAATGATGAGTTGAAAGCTGAAGTTCGAGCTGCAATAAATAAAATAACTCCAGAAATGTTAAATAACGTTATGGAAGAAATTGTTTACCGATGTTATTTATGCTTGGAGAATGAGGGTGGAATTTTTGAAAATAAAAAATAATTTATTATAAAAATAATTGTATTTAATAATTAAAATCAATTATTACTTGTTGTATTGTTCAGATAAGTTTTATTAGATAATATTAGGTTTCTTTTAATTTTGTCCCATAATCTTAAGATTTACGCATTTGAACACAAATTTAATAATATTGTAAATAATTTCAAATAAAAAATGTTTTAAAATCCTACTAGTGTTTAAATACAACAATAAAAACATACATATTTTCGATAATGTGCCTATTTTCATTAATGATGTGTTTTTCTATATCAAAACGTCTAATAACTAATAAGTGTGATACACCGTTGGATTTAGAATGAAACGTAGAATCTATTAAGCATAAAATAAAATTTTTCGACTATTTAAAATAACAAAGTTGATGATGGTTGTGACTAAACCAAACGTCGGATCAAAAATGTAATTAAACCATCTTGTAGGGGAGAAAAAGTGGCAATGAGAATGTAAAATTTATTTTGACATGTCTTTTCAAATAGAATCATAAATCAATTAAAACGAAATCGCGAAAATTCGGTTTTATCCAAATATCTTCGGAAGCATTCGGAAGTTTTTAAATTTGAAAGCATGACGTTGCAGGATTCAATTTTGCGCAACTTTTCTTTAATTTAACCATCTCTGTATCTCTTATAGTTTACAAGATCCCTGTAGAGTGCTTTCTTATCTGGGACACCCTGTATATAGAGGGTGTCCGGAAAATACGTGTACAACGTTTGACGACAGACTCCTGACGTCAAAATAGGTCGATCTAAGTCGACTTAGTTATATCCAAAATTGTCTCGTTTAGCCGGTAAACGGCGTCAAAAACTTATAAAAATATTGGTTTTTCCAAAATTACGTGAAAACCTGCTAATAGATATTGATGATTTTTAGTATGTAGACTGATACTATAAAATGACGTTTCCTAGTAGTATAGTCACCGGCTGTAAATAAGTGGAAGTGTTATTAAAGTGATATAATACGTCAACATTTCTTTTGCCAGAAAAAAAATATTAACAATTACCTGCATACATCAATTATTAACAGTAATAATAAAACAAAGTACAACAAACTTGGAAGTATGTATTAAAAATATTGTAAGAAACTTAGTAAAACGAAAACATTACTTAAGCAAATGTGTAAAATGACCGCCATCTTGCTGAATACACTTACTAATACTCCATAAAAAATGATATTGTATCCTATTTAATGTCTCGGGGTTATTAAAATGGTTGCCTACATTTAAAATCCGCGTCAATAAATCATGGCGTGTATTTACCGGAGTCTTGTAAACTTCTGTTTTTATAGCGCCCCACAAAAAGAAGTCACACATATCTCCAGAGAACGTGGTGGCCATTTTACTGGTGCATCATTGCCCCTTCCAATCCATCGGTTCGGATATTGATGGTGTAAGTATTGCCGAACGGTAACGGAAAAATGGGGCGGGGCACCATCATGCATATACCACATTTCCTTCCGAAGTAAAAGGGGCAAATTTCCCAGAAGAATTGGTAATGTGTCAAAATTTAAATAAATATTTCCATCTAATCTGTCTGGAATAACAATAGAACCAATAAGGTAGCGATCAATAATACCTGCCCAAATATTTAATTTAAATTGATGCTGATGATGTGCAACTTTAATGGCATGTGGATTTTCATCGGAATAAATATGTTCGTTGTGCGGATTGGTTACTCCAGATCTTGTGAAGCACGCCTCGTCTGTAAACAATATTTTTCTACAAAAATTTGGATCACCGATTCTTTTGTTTCTAATAAATTGACAAAATGTAAGCCGCATGGGGAGATCAGTCGGTAAAAGTTCCTGGACTTTTTGCACGTGATATGGATGTAACAACTGTTCTTTTAAAACCTCATTGACAATCGTTTTAGGAACATGTAACTCACGTTCTAAGCGACGCGACGGCTACTGGTACTTGGTTCTTCTTCAACTCTTTCCAGAATGTTCTCTTCTGTTTCCACAGTTCGAGTTGTTCGCATACGACCCCTGCCTTCAAATTTTTTCTCAAAGCTGCCCGTTTCCCGAAGATGATGCTCGATATGGGCAAATGTTTGGTGGTTTGGTATTCGACGGTTAGGAAATCTCTCCATGTAAACCCTAACACTCTGACGATTTTCCTTGACAAAACCCGTATACCAGGAGCATGTCAACCTTCTCAGAGTTCGTATAATTTTCCATGTTTAAAGGTAAAATGAACTTGTAATTTAAGAATGTTGATCGTATACTTTAGTCAATTTCATAGACTGGTGACAATTTGTCAATAATTGTCAAAATCTTAAATGCCATAGCAACAAGGTCACTAAAAAAATTATTGTTACAGGTAGTTTGATTTTAATTTTATTACTAATGTTAATAATAATTGCTGTATGCAGGTAATTGTAAATATTTTTTTTCTGGCAAAACAGCTTATCCAACAAAAAATACTAAAGAAGAAAATAGCTTCCAAATACATCCAGTCACTCGACAAAAATATCTGGGTTGTCATAACGCCGCTAATATAAAAAATCAGGAGAAATGTTGATGTAGTATATCCCTTTTATAACATTTCCACTTATTTACAGCCAGTGACTATACTACTAGAAAACGTCATTTTATAGTATTAGTCTACATACTAAAAGATCATTAAAATCGAGTAGCAGGTTTTCACGTAATTTAGGAAAACCCAATATTTTAACAAATTTTTTACGCCTTTTACCGGCTAAACGAGACAATTTTGGATATAACTAAGTCGGCTTAGATCGACCTATTTTGACGTCAGGAGTCTGTCGTCAAACGTTGTACAGTGTACACGTATTTTCCGGACACCCTGTATAATACAATATACTGTATGTTTGCTTTGAAATTCCTATCTATTAAAATAGTCAGAAATTAATGATTACTTCATATTTTTTATATTATTTTTATAAAATTCATATTCACATTTTAATAGCAATTCATACTTGCAAAAGCAGCCATCATAGATGGGTGTACAGTGTACACGTCAATAAATATGCAAAGTTACAAAACAAAAAAACAATTAATTATTTTTAAAATTCCTATATATATCATTATAATATGACATTTCTGTCATTTACAAATTCCGATACTGAGTAGTAACATTTACCAACCAAAAAATTCTTTATTGTTTTTTTAAATTTGTTTTCATTTAGAAGTCTTGTTTCCTGTGGTAATTTATTAAATAAAGTGAGGCCAGCATAGTCTGGTGACTTTTCGAACTTTGTTAGGTTATGCTTTATTATAGATAGATCACTAGCTTTTCTGGTTGGGTATTTGTGAAAGCACGAGTTTGTTGTAAATTTGCTTTCATTTTTTTTTATATACGTTAGTAGCTTATATATATATATACATGGGAATGTCATGATTTTTTTTATCGAGAAACACTGGTTTACAACTATCTATCATTCTTAATCCATATACGAGTCGAATTATTTGCTTTTGGTTTAAAAATATTCTTTTAGAATTAGTTGAATTGCCCCAAAGTATAACATTAAAGCTAAGTTGACTATAAACCATAGAACAATACGCCTGCAACAGTGCCCTCTCATCAAGTAAGTGTTTCAGTTGACGCATGGCAAAGTATGCAGTGCTACACTTTTTCGCGATGTGATCCACATGCGATTCCCATGTTAGAAATTGGTCCACATATAAACCAAGGAACTTGCAGCCCTCCGCAGCACTTATTAGGTTCACAGTTGTAATTGGTGAATTAGTCCTACATCTGAAATTGACAAACACAGTCTTCTGCATGTTTAGAAAATTTGGCATTTCGTTAATAAAAATAAGAAACATTAGTGGTCCCAGCACAGACCCCTGGGGGACTCCTATATCACTATCCACCATATCAGAAGTTTGGTTTTCAACCTGTACATAAAATTTCCTATCTGTTAAATACGAGGACAATAGATTCAACATTTCTCCTCTAACTCCATTAGCTGATAGTTTCTGTAAAATAAAGCCTATATCCAAACTATCAAACGCGCGTGATAGGTCGAAAAAGAGACCCGCCACACAACGTCCAGCATCAATATTTGCGTACACAGTCTGTAGAAGGTCGCACGCAGCTCCCTCTGTCGACCTATTCGCTCGAAAACCATGCTGGGACGGTGAAAGTATCCCGTATTACAAAATAAATCCGGCTTTCATAATGAATTTTTTATTGTCACTTGGGACAAATTGCGCCAGGCCACCGAAACCTATATCAAGGCATTGGTAATGGTAATATTATTTTCGATTTCTTGAAGAGGACAACCACTGTCTATACATGTTAAAAGCCTCTTAATAAGTTAGCTTCTGTAGAGCATTTTAAAATTCTGAATAATACCTTGGGCCAAAGGTTGGCAATGTGAGGTAGTATTGGGTGGAAGAAAAATAGATTATCTAGTGTAATTTTGGGATGATACGTTGTATTATTCAGAAACAATACCACTCTTCTATTCTGCTTCTTCACCTTGGTGTCAAATCTGTGAAGCCATGTTGTCACGATGTCTACTGGCATCCACGCTTTTTTGTTCAAGACCCATTGGAGAGGTTAAATGGAACGTCCTGTATATTTCTGAAGATTTAGATAGTCCATTAAAAGACAAAGTAAAAATGATGTAAGAATGTAATGGGTGTTTGTGCTAAAATGAATGAAATCGAATTTTAAAAAATTATACACAATAAAAATAAGAAATCCTTAAACAAATGAACAACACCTACTTTATGAGATGTTCAAAATTTTTGCCATATTAGTCTTTCACTAAATTCCCGTAAGGCATTTTTTCAGCTTTTATACTATTTCAAAAAATTAATTGTTTTAATTTGGATTTACATAAATCTATTAGTTTGACAGATGAACCCAGCAACAGCAGCCTACCATTAAATTGTTTTTTTATAAGGCACTATTTGAAATTTCAAAAATATTCAGATCATTTGAAATGAAAAGAGATTATATTTTTGCTGACCAACCCTATATAGTATAGTTTTTTTTTTTTTTTTTTTTTTATATGTTTTATGGCTCTGGTTTACACCAAATGGCCAGCATCTCTCCTTGTTTTTTTTTTTTTTGTTTTTTTTTCAATTAAAATTTGCTGAGATATTTGGATTTTTACAATACAAGTAACTATTAATCTAATGTTTTTTCGATAGTTTATAATGTAATACTTATTTAAGGTTTTATATTTTTTTTTTCTCTTTTATTTTTTATTTTTTTTTGTTTTTGTTTTTTTTTTTTTTTTGGTATTAAATTTTTTTTTGTCTATTTTTTTAATTATTAATTTTTTGGCTTTATATATATATATACCTATTCTTATTTTCTTTTTTTTTTTTTTAATTTTATTTTATTCTTATTTTTTTTTTTTTTTTTTCCCATATTTTTCCTTTAACTTTTTATAATTTAAGCTTCAAAAGTAATATAAATTTATATAACTTACGGTATGCGTCCATATTTTCTGTACAAATAATTGAGTCAATATTAAAAGGAGATTCTACTAAGTTAACAACTTCGTTATATAATCTATTTGTGTATACTATATTATGACTAGAACATCCTAATATATAATGATCTAGATCACCAACTTCACCGCAATCACAATTTACATTGTTCTGCAACCCAATTTTTTTCTTATGTTTGGGGTAGAGCGCGTGACGGCTTCTAATCCTAGATATTATCCTTATAAAATTTTTATTCGATTCTGTTTGGAACCATGTTTTTTTACGTAATTTAGGAAATATGTTTTTATAGCCCCAACCTTTATTTTCTAGATTATATTGCTCCTGCCAATTATCGATTAGTCGCTTTTTAGCTATGCTATAGATATCAGTATATGGAATTAAAAAATTGTTTGCATAAGTTGAGATTTTTGTTGCCTCTTTAGCAAGATTGTCAACAATTTCGTTACCAGCTATACCAATATGGGATTTAATCCAAACAAATATTACGTTTTTGTTAAGATTTTTTAAGTTTATATAGGTATTTAATATACTTGTTATTAAATAATTGTCAGGAGCTTTATATTGAATATTTAGTAGAGTTTGCAAAGAACTTTTACTATCTGTAAATATTACAAAATTATGATTTTCATTAAATTCGAGACAATACTTCAATGATTCCCAGATAGCCCAGAGTTCTGCAGAATATATAGACGCCTCGTTTCGTAATCTAAATTTTTGGGAGATGTTTTTATTTTTGTGGTAGAATGCACAACCTGTCCGGTTATCCAAAACCGAGCCATCCGTATAAATATGTTCGTAGTTTGACCAAATTGCCGAGTTCTGTAAAAATATTTTTTTAAGTATCACAGGATTTTTAGTATCAGAAGTTTGTATTATAATTTTTGGAGTGTAATTGTAAAAATTTTCCTGAAGTTCAAAGTAAGGAGGTGTGTCTGAGGATTGAATGGTATCTTTGATGTCGGTTATCCAGCAATAACTTGTTACTAACAATGGGCTCTTTTTAGCTTTCCAATAGGTGTGGGTTAGGTTTAGTATTGTGAGTGTGTGGATACTCGTTACTAGATTGCTGTTTTTAGAAATTAATTTTAAGAGCAGTTTATCTGTAAGGCAGTTTCTTCTTAACGATAGTGGTGGTTCTACTGTTTCTGCTTCCATGACCGCTATAGGGGTGCTTTTTAAAAAACCTATGCAGATCCTTATGCTTTTGTTTTTGATTTGTTCGATTTTCTTAAGGTGAGTCTCAGCAGCTGATCCGTAAAATTGACAACCGTAATCTAAGATGGATCGAATGTAGGCTTTATAGAACATTAAAGCAATATTTGGATCTGATCCCCATTTTTGATGTGAAAATGTTCTAAGAATGTTTATACCGTTTTCAGCTCTTCTAATAAGGTAGTTAATGTGGTCCTTCCATAACAGTTTTTTGTCTAGCACTATTCCTAAATATTTTACTGTATTTTTGTAGGGTATTTGAAGAGTTTCATTTATTGTTATTGAGTTGGGTAGCTCAGCTCTTTTTCTCGTAAAAGTGCACATACTTGATTTTTCTGCTGACAGGTTAAGGCCGTTTTTGTTAAACCAATCTATTGTTTCTGTTAGTTTATTTTTTAATTGGGTATTGGCGTTGTCAATTGACTTATCCTTTGTATATATACATACATCATCAGCAAATTGAAGAATTTTGAAGTCATTGTCAAATAGTGATTCCAAATCGTATGTGTATATTATGTATAAAAGTGGACGTAATATGCTCCCTTGTGGAAGTCCCATTCTCGTCACTCTGGGATCTGTTAGACCTTCTTGAGTTCTGACGTATAAGAGGCGGGTATTGTACATGGAGTATATGTTTTGCAGGACTTTTACTGGAATTCCTAGGCTAAACATTTTATTATATAGAGTTTCATAGTTTACGTGATCATATGCTCCCTGTATATCTATAAATAGTGCTGAGGTGCTCTTATTTTCCGTGAATCCTATTTGAATATCCGTTAATAAACTTGCTATAACCTCTTGAGTAGAGTGGCCCCTTCTAAACCCAAACTGAGTGGTAGGATACTTTTTGTTTCTCTCCATCCAAAATTCTAATCGGTTTTTAAGAAGCCGCTCGTAAGTTTTTAATAAACATGATGACAAGGCAATCGGTCGGTATGACGTTGATAGGTTTTTCGGTTTTCCTGGCTTCAATATCGGTATTATAATGTATTCAGTCCATTCGAAAGGGACAGGGTGTTGTCCGCTGAAGATGTCATTATAGATGTTGAGTAATATATTTGTTGCATTTGTCGGTAAGTTGGCTAGCATCGAATATTCAATAGAATCTTTTCCTGGAGCAGTATTATTTTTCTTTTTTAATGCTCTTTTCAGTTCCTCCCTCCCAAAGGGTTGATTTAAAAAGTGGGTTGCTGTAAACGGCTCTTCGTCGATTATAGGAGCTTCGTTTGTGGCATACGAAGGAGTTAGTTTCCGGTGGAATTCCTCCACCCAGGGGTCCTCTGAGCTAATGGAAATCGTATTTTCTTGTCTTCGATATTTGTAACTATTAACTTTTTGCCACACCTTTTTTATGGGGGTATTTTTATTTAGAGATATACAAAATTCATGCCAATTTTTTGTTTTTTCTTCTTTTAGAATTTTTTTGGCCACAGCGTCTGCCCTTTTATAGGAAATGAGGTTTGCGAGAGTGGGGTTATTTTTATATTCTGCGAAACATTTTTTTCGGTCTAAGACTATATTAGTACATTTTTGGTTCCACCAAAATTTGCCCTTTCTTTTTTTGTTTGTATTTCCTTCCATAGCGGGGATTGATTTCTCTATTACAGTATTTAGAGTATTTACAAAATCATCGTACTTATTTGTTTTTAGATTTTCAAATTTGAGCATGCCTTCAACGTAAAAGTTATCCCAATTCGCGTTTTTGGTATTCCATTTTTTTTTACTCGTTATAGTAGCAAATGTTGGTGTTATATTACATATCATTTTTATGGGGAGATGATCTGAACCATGAGAATCATCTATTGTATTCCATTCTACTAATGGCTGAAAACATGGGGATGTTAAGGACAAATCTATGGCCGAATTTTGGCCACCCGCTGGGTTAATACGCGTGAAGGTTCCGTTGTTAAGATATACAATATTGTTTAAATCTATAGCCTCTAGTAATGTTGAGCCGTATGTGTTGTTGTCCGAACATCCCCATGCTATGTTGTGTGCATTAAAGTCCCCTCCGATTAAGAAGGGTTTTTTTATATTTTGAAAAAAATTTGACCATGTTTGAAGCGTGATTTTTGTTTGTGGTTTACAATATAAACTTAATAGAGTCAAATCTACGCCTCGATTTATTTTGACTTTAATACCTACGTACATAATATTATTAAATTGAGGACCAATTATCTCAGCAAATTTTATATTTGACTTAACTAGGATAGCAACACCACCCTTCCCGTCTAGACGATCCTTTCGGATGACGTTGTAACCAGGGAATGATGTGTACTTGCCAGGTTTAAACCAGGTTTCTGACAACAAAGCAATACTAAAATTTTCTTGGGCTAGAAGGTTCTCCAAATTAGGTTTATTGGCAATTGCCGATCTGCAATTCCATTGACAGATATTTATTGAATCCATTGAAAATATATACCTATTTATATACAGATAGAAAAAAAAATTCGTTTAAATATTTTGTCGGAGGGAGTCCGTTATTTTTAGATTAATTAAATTAGTTAATTCTGCTTTATTAATATCAAATGTATTTTTTTCTTTTAAAATACCTAATACTGCTATAACCATTTCCACGATATTATTTAAATCATTAGTAAAAGGGTCTCTATGATTACTACTGGTACTACTAGAAGTACCTTCATTACATTGATTCCGTGATAAACCAGACTGATAAATAGAGTCATTTAGAATAGAGCCGGAGTTTTGGGAAAATTTAAACTCTGATAGTATTTTATTATGATCCTGAAATATAATTGGGGATGATGGCCTTGCTCTTTTTAGTGGTTGAATTTTTTGTTGAGTGAATTTAGTTGATACATATTCATTGTTCGAACTCTTTACGGGTTGCGAATTGCTGTATAATAGTTTGTCTAAATGGTCCAATTCTATATTAGAGTAATTCTGAGTCAAAACAGAGGCATAAGTTTTTTGTGGAAAATATTTTAACGCATCTTGGTAGGTTAGATTTTTTTCAGCCATTGTGGTTTTAATTTGTTTTTGTCTACTGAATTCCGAACATTCTTTTGTCTGATTAGTATAGTGATTTGATTTACAATGAAAGCATTTTTTTTCCTTTTCGACTAAGCATTCGCTTATGTTATGTTCTCCTTGACAATTAAGGCATCTAATTTTGCTTTTACATTGTTTACTAGAGTGCCCATATCTAAAACAGTTGTAACATAATATAACCCGTTGAACATACGGAGTTACTTCGCATTTAACGTGCCCTATGGCAACATATTTGGGTAATGTTTGGGTTCTAAAAGATACTATTATAGATCTTGTACTAGATATTTTCTTTTCTTTCGTTTTAGAGTCCAAAATCATTTTTGTAATTCTTTTTACTGATGAAACCTCGAAGTTACAGTGCATATCGAATTTTGAAATATTGGCTTTTAAAAATTCTTCGTTTATGTCTCTGTCTATGTCAGAAATTACTCCTTGTCTTATAACTACAAATTTAGGTATGTAGGCTTCTAAATTATAATTGGTTAAACTTTCAGAACTTACCAGTTTATTTGCTGATTGCCCGTCTCTAAAGATAACTCTTACTTTGTTCCTTCCTACAGAATCGATTTCTTTAATTTTTTGGTCCAATTCGGGATGGGTTGTATATATAATGTTGTTTACCTTTAAGGCACTTAACTTGCCCCTAAACTCTGGTGAATTATTTTCTATAAATACCTGGAATGGACCTGGGTCTTTGGTTTCATATAAGAAGTTATTTTTTTCTCTTTTCCTGTAACTACCACCTATCATATCCCCGTCTCCCTTTAGAGAGGGTTGAGCAACCACTTGAACGCTTGTATTTGTCCCTATGTAGTCTATGTCGGGGGGTAAACCCCCGCTATCCATGTTCATATTGATATATTTTGATATTTAAATCTCACGTTTTTCGTTTTAACTGCAAAATATTTTAATCACTTGATGCGAACAAAAAACTAAATACCGGTGCGATAAAAATCGACCTATCGCATGAATAGCCCGGTCAACACTGATATAGTATAGTAACAGATAAGGTTTTATCCTTCTAAAGTGTGCAGCTTTAAACTATATATCGACATACCAAGTTCCAAAAAATACTTTAAGTAGTTGTAGAAATTATTTGTAATATATCAGACTTTTTTGACACTCTGTATAGCAGAATATTAAAAAAGTGCACCACTCATCAAGTCAACATATTATTATTACCACATATACCACAGTTGAAATTAGCTAATATTATGTTATATAGGAGCTGGTCACAGTTGTCTTTGGTATAATTTAGTATAGTACAATCTAAACTTAAATAGTTAGTACAATAGTAAACTATGTACTCCCTTAAAAGCAATTCATCTATCGACGACTTTATAAAGTTGTTGGGTGGGTAAATTACAGATCTCACATTTATTTTTAGAAATATATTGCTGATATCATACGTCTACCGTCATCTACGAATAATATATAGAATTTAAACTTTTAGTTGATTTTGTGTGCGATTCTGAGCAATTCAACTGCGCTCTTAAAACATCGAGGATTTTTGATTTTGCCTATTATAAGTGGATCTTCCTTGCATAGAACAGAATTGTAAATAGTTGTCTTGCTGTTTGTTTTTCAGTACACTTGTCATTTTTCAATGCATATGCTTTCGTTGGCAATGCACGATAGTAGAGACCTGTCTCATCTGATCTCATCTCAACCGAAAAAGACAGAATCGATGAAGGCAATTTAGGAACTCTTGTATTTTAAACAACTATATGTTTTTGAAGTCGGATCGTCAAATGCAATTCACCTGTGTGGTTATTTATGAAGGTTGCCATTTAAAAAAATCCAAAATGGCGTCGCATGTGTCAAGTTTCTGAACCTATATATTCTTTGACATTGAATTTGGCTTCTTTGTTGAAAATCATTAAGGAATATGTAATTTGTCTTTTATTATAGTCAGCAAGAAAATCGCCAATCGGGTGAGACACTTAAAAAAATGTTCCTGTACATAAATGTCGATCGCCACAGGTTAAATGACCTATCTTGTTACTCTTATATGAACTGTTTGCTTTTATATATTTTTTCTATTTGACATATACCCTCTAATAAATTGAACCTCTCGGCAGAAAATATCTTCAAAGAAAACAGGATATATTTTCTAAATTAAAATATATGGCATTTTCATACCCTATTATCCTTTGCTTTTGTTTTCTCTCTTATTGTCTTTGTTAGTGTAATACAATGGTATTGTGTTCAAAGTTAAAAAATGTGTTATTTCATTCCCTTTTTATTCTTATCACTAAATTAATTGCACCTGTAATTGTAGCATCAGTTCTCCTTTCGTATTCATAAGCCTGTGGAGTAAACTTTAAAATGAATTAACCTTCACACACACAACATATAAAAATATTTGGTACCTATACGATTAATTTAAATGTATTAACGTTCTTTAGTTGAGCGTATAACTAAGAAATTTTTGATATTTTCACAGACTAAACCATCATAATCGTGCAACTTGAAGTATATAATGGCTTGCACAGCCTTAACTCAATTTTCAAGTATCTTCGTGACTATGTCAGCTCTTGCTATATTCAGACGTAAAATAATTTGTATTTTCGAAAGGGAGAAAGATATTCGAACTATACAACAACCCGCTCCTTCAAAATGATAGCGGATAAAACTGTAAAAGCTATGTCATAACATGTCCACTTATCATCCATTATACAGGGTCATCCAAATTAAGTGTCCACCAATGGTATACTTTTTCCAAAGTCAGTTTGATGACATAAATAAACTTCGACATTCATCATAATCGAGGTTGTCAGATCTTGTTTTTTATTCTTTAGGTTTTTATTATTAAAAGTGTTCTTTTATAGCAGTATTAAATTGATAGTCAATAACTTTTTTTGAAAGCTAGTTGCTAGAAATGCACTCTGAACCAAGAAATTTTCAATGTCAAAGAAAGAAGGAAGAAGCCATACATGAATATTATAATATTTTTTTTAGTACTTTAGAAATATTATTTATACAAAAATAATTTAAATCAAACTAAAAAGGAATCTCACTGTTGTTAAACAAAAAAAAATAAACAATTAACAAACCCTTATGTTCCTCCTACACGAAAACTTTGTAGAACTGGCCACACCCTGGCGATAGACCGTCGAGGCCCACCCGCAATTTAAAGTGCGAACTATTTTTTCCGAGTGTGAAAATTAATAGAGCAGCATATAAACACAAATTTATATGCTGTAGACAAGAACAGCAAATAGTTAAAGGTTCTGCCAATTGAGTGATCCCTTATCAGCCTTAAAATCAGTTGATGTTTGAGGTATGCGATATCGGGAATCGGACAGCGGCGTGACTGGTTGAAACGTTTTACTGTAATTTCCATATTTCATTTTCTGCTATAACTGTGTGGTTTCAGACAAGTAAGTTTTTACTTGGTACCTATGGCTATACCTTAAGCGAAGTTAGTCCGGAATTAAGAAACAAAGATTTACATGTTCAATGTCAACGCAAATATGTGCGTGCATGTTTTTAAAAAAAGAAAATCCGGGAAAAACTGAAAATGTGCTTTATACAAGAATGTACTTGTAATGAGTTAACACCACTTGGGTTTTATAAGAATTTATAACGTAATTAATTTGAGGACTGCAACCGGCCATTCCAAAAAGCGCAAACCAATAAATCAAAAATTCAAAACAGCTGACAATACGGGATTTTATTCTGCGAACTATTTACAACTTTTACGAGGATAATATAGTACCAACTTTAGAACTGGTTGGTGAGAAATTGCAAGGTTACCCTGATTATAAGTATCAATTTTTAGAAACATTGCGTGGTGTTTTCTTAAAATGTGGCTTTACGCATCAAAAATTAGATAATCTAATGGTTATAATGGAATCCCCGCGTATCATTGAACTACGACATGACTATTTGCGCAAAATAAGGGAGTACCATGAATCCGATAAAAGTATAATTTATTTAGGCGAAACTTGGTTTTATACTCATGATGTTGTTAAGTATGGTTGGGTAGACAGTACAAATTGTACTTTTGGTACACCGTGTTCGAGAAAAAAACGCGTTATCACGCCGGAAGTCTTTACTTTATACATGACTTTGTACCTAATGTGTTGCTCTTGTCAACAAAGAATATTACTCAATAATCAATATCCAAATTTAAGCGCACTTGTTCTTGATAATATTCGGCAGGTAATAACGAAATGAGTAGCGATGTATGGAAAAATTTCGTAGCCATATTATAGAAACAGAAAATGCATATTCTGTCTCACCACCTATAGCGCCAGTAGTAATACACTGATAAAATTAATTATTTCAATCAAAAAAATTTACCATTGACTCAAATAAATATTTGTTTCCTATTAGCCAAACAAATATGTATTTGAAAAATACCAAGGAATTATTTGCCTAAATTAGTATTATCTGATTTGATACAAATTACTTTTTATTTGGAGTTAATCACTGAATACAAAATTCAAGCAAATATTTATTTCCTTAACAGTAATCTAACTTAAATAAGCCGCTTCAATGACTTAAGGTAAATAGGTTAAAAGTTAAGTTAACAAAATGTTTATTTGATTGATATTTATATATATTTTATCAAGTACATATTTATTTTACTTTTATTTTACATGTATTTGCCGTAACAACAACGTTATTTAATTAAACAATTTAACTGATTTGATTTAAATAAACCGGTAATTTCCATCAAAGTGATTGTTTTTTTATTCAAGTACATAATTGTTTAACTTGTCTTTTATATTTATTTAGATCAAATATAAATTTATTTGGTTTAAATACCTTTCAAGTACGTGTTTGTACAGACGTCACATAAAAATAAGAAATATTGAAATGTTGCTATTAAATATGGTTTAATCAGTACCTATACCATAATAATCACAAACCTTATCAAATTGTTTATAGTGTTCAAATAATAGGGCAAACCAACAGAAAAAACACATTTTTGCCGAAAATAAAGGTTATGACAAATTACGCGCACGCGCACAACGATTTTTACATGAAAATAACAAAAAATTTAAAAGATAACCATCTCTTATTTTATTTCTTATTTTTTGTTATGTTATGTGTTTCTAAACGTCTTATGGCAGATCTGTAGATTCAACTCTTATTTTATTTGTATGTTATTTTATCTTGCTGTATAAACCGACCATTAGTTGTTGTTCCTCTTAAAATATACGTCAATAAAACATTATAGAGAAGTTAATAACTTTGATAAAAAATTAAATAAAGGCAAATTTGCAAATATTAGGTACAATCATTATTAATATTATATTAATTATATTATATTTTTTACGTTAGGAGGTTTGATAGGTATTGAATTATGGTGAAAATTGAGAAAAACTGTCTTATTTCTAACCTAGGTAGCCATGAGTTATAAATACCTGGTTACTAAAAAGATTTTTTGTTCGAAATTTCAAATTAGGTATTACAAGTATCTTTTCTTTGCCTCTTATCTTACTTTTTTAACTCGTTTCATGCGTGCCTAACTAAAATATTCAAATATAGTTTCCTACCTTGAAAAGTATCTAACATATGGGATATACCCCTCGATATACCCCAATCTTCTAAATAATTATTCATATTACGTTTATTCCCCATATCTTCGTTTTAATTTTTGATGGAACCACTAACTTCTGTGCCACTAACAAAGAAGATTTACTCTCACTCATAAATTTCTACAAGACAAAATCGAACACAACTGACCCAAAACGCGATGATCAGGCCACTTTTGTATAACCAATCAAATTACTCAAAGCTTAAAGTATGCGACAGGAGTTCATTTAAATACTTAATTATTTGTTTGGATGACCAAATTATTTGAAAAGTTCGGCAATGAATGATTTAAATTAAAGTTAAAGGTATTTAGTTCTTAACTTGAAATGTACTTCGATTAAATAATTAGTTATTTGTAAATATTTGGTTGTTTTATATTAAGGATTTAATGTAAATACATAATTATTTAGTTTAAATGACCTAGACATTTAAATAGTACTCTATTGGGTGATTTAACTAGCGATTAACGGGATTTAGTTGCTAAATAAAAATTAGTTCGATTAAATAATTAGTTATTTAGATTTTGTTATTTTAGTGTTTTTTTTGGTAAGATATTTGTTTGAAGGGTTCTATTATTTGACACAAATCAACCAACAGTCAAATAATTTTGCAAATAAAACGAAATACTCTCATTTATTTCAGTTAAATAAAATTTAGTTAATTAAAATCACATTTATTTATTACCAATAATTATTCACCAAATAAATCGGATTATTTGATTAAGGGAGCACAGTTTTATCAGTGGACAACCTGAAAATGTTTCTACTTCTGAAAGTTCTGATGATTCCAGTCATTAAATTGTTTATGAATTTTAAATTAATTATGTTCATTTAACACATTTCTTGAAAACTTGTTATATTACAGAACGTTTACTATGATTCTGCTGATGCGATCAATTTGTTGTTAAAATAAATATAGTGAATTTTAACTACTAACTACTGTATATTCCAACTAACATAGTACCTGTCCCTATCCTTTCTTGACAAGAAAAACTCATACCTCCCCGCGGTCCTGGCTGGACAAAGACAATTTTTTTAAATTGTTATCGGCAAATCGAGCATTTTTTTACCAAAAGACCATTTTAAAGATATTAAATGAATGTGTTCATTGCAGGCGAAGTCACGGGTACAAACCTTTTATCGATATAAACTATATTGAACAAGCTGTAATATATACTATTTACTCATATTAAAAATTTACAACAATCCACATATTAATTATTTGGTAGGAGCGACGCCTTTGGTCACGAGTTTAATGCTTTTTTGTGTCATTAAATTAAGCTTGAAACAACTTTAACTTTGTTGTTATTAAAGAAACCACCCTCTTTCGTAATTTTTTGGTCCTAATGCGTGTTTGGAGGGAATAATTGAGATTTTCATGAGAGGTTAGAGACAAGGGAAGGCGAGGACTTTAACAACCCTTGGGGGCTGGCCCACTCTCCCAACGACCAAGGAAACTAACCTTTTATTCCTTTTTTCATGTCTCTAAACCCTCTTAAATATCCCAATCGTATTCCTCCAGCCTCGCATAACCACGAGAAAGCGGGGGAAAAGGGTAGTTTTTGTCCGTTTGTGGAAGTTGTAGGAGTAAACAGAATCTTGACTATTGTTTTTTGTTTTCTCCAGTTATTTAGGTGCGGCAAATATTTATCAAAAAGTGGCAATATATCAACTCATTCACAGTTTTATTGCTTAAAAATAAAATTTACCCAGATTAACCCTTTCAGTGCCGCAACTTCTTTGACAATACTTTCCCCACAGACTGCAATTTTTGCATTGCCTCATAGACCAGTGACGAATATCCGATTAAAGAATGGCTTAATTTAAAAAAATTGTTATTCTATTTCAATCACAAACTACATTTACAAGCCTTATACAAAATAAAGTTTGGAACTTCCTCCTTCTGGTGATATATTTTAAAACATGAAACCATACAATCCAACATCACATTCCTTGCACATATATCTGGTTTTCCTTCGTCTTTTTGCGATTTTTTGGAATGCGAACAAACCCAGCATCTTCTAGAAGCGTTCTTGCTGCCCTCCTTTCTTGGAACCTAATCCGGGTAGTGCCTTTCTGTAAGTCTTTTATTACCAAGATCACAGTGAACCGGTTTTAACTAACCCAAACTAATCCAATATTTGGCAGATAGCACATAATATATAAGAAAAAGGTTGTATTTTGCCTTGCACCGTCAGCATTACACATACATATTTATTGTTATTATCATAATTAAATAAAAAATACCTTTCTAGCAACTGTTGAACAACTGCCAATTAAATTTTTATAAATGGAACCTTCTGTGTGTGTTGTGTCAAAACATGGCATGAGCATTAAGCAAGCAAATATCTTAAGTATGGAAAAAGTAATTTTTTGTACAATGATAAAATTAATTATTTGAGTTAAAAAAATTTACAGTTGACTCAAATAAATATTTGTTTCCTATTAGCCAAACAAATATGTATTTGAAAAATACCAAGGGATTATTTGCCTCAATTAGTATCATCTGATTTGATACAAATTACCTTTTATTTGGAACTAATCACTAAGTACAAAATTCAAGCAAATATTTATTTCCTTAACAGTAACCTAACTTAAATAAGCCGTTTCAATGACTTAAGTGAAATAGGTTAAAAGTTAAGTTAACAAAATGTTTATTTGATTGATATTTATATATATTTTATCAAGTACATATTTATTTTACTTTTGTTTTACATGTATTTGCCGTAACAACAACGTTATTTAATTAAACAATTTAAGTGATTTGATTTAAATAAACCGGTGATTTCCATCAAAGTGATTGTTTTTTTATTCAAGTACATAATTGTTTAACTTGTCTTTTATATTTATTTAGATCAAATATAAATTTATTTGGTTTAAATACCTTTTTTTAATTTTCAATAGATCAGAATGTTCATTCAAATCAGTTCTTATTTTATCCAAGTACGTGTTTATACAGACGTCACTTAAAAATAAGAAATATTGAAATGTTGCTATTGAATATGGTTTAATCAGTACCTATACCTACCATAATAATCACAAACCTTATCAAATTGTTTATAGTGTTCAAATAATAAGGCAAACCAACAGAAAAAAACACATTTTTGCCGAAAATAAAGGTTATGACAAATTACGCGCACGCGCACAACTATTTTTACATAAAAATAACATAAAATTTAAAAGATAACCATCTCTTATTTTATTTCTTATTTTTATGTTATGTTATGTGTTTCTATAAACGTCTTATGGCAGATCTGTAGATTCAACTCTTATTTAATTTTTATGTTATGTTATCTTGCTGTATAAACCGACCATTAGTTGTTGTTCCCCTTAAAATATACGTCAATAAAACATTATAGAGAAGTTAATAACTTTGATAAAAAATTAAATAAAGTCAAATTTGCAAATATTAGGTACAATAATTATTAATATTATATTAATTATATTATATTTTTTACGTTAGGAGGTTTGATAGGTATTGAATTATGGTGAAAATTGAGAAAAACTGTCTTATTTGTAACCTAGGTAGCCATGATTTATAAATACCTGGCTACATTTTTCTAAAAAGATTTTGTGTTCGAAATTTCAAATTAGGTATTACAAGTATCTTTTCTTTGCCTCTTATCTTACTTCTTTAACTCGTTTCATGCGTAACTAAAATATTCAAATATAGTTTCCTACCTTGAAAAGTATCTAACATATGGGATATACCCCAATCTTCTAAATAATTATTCATATTACGTTTATTCCCCATATCTTTGTTTTAATTTTTGGTGGAACCACTAACTTCTGTGCCACTAACAAAGAAGATTTCACTCTCACTCATAAATTTCTACAAGACAAAATCACAATGACCAATGACCAAAACGCGATGATCAGGCCACTTTTGTATAGCCAATCAAATTACTCAAAGCCCAAAGTAGGCGACAGGAGTTCATTTAAATACTTAATTATTTGTTTGGATGACCAAATTGTTTGAAAAGCTCGGCAATGAATGATTTAAATTAAAGTTAAAGGTATTTAGTTCTTAACTTGAAATGTACTTCGATTAAATAATTAGTTATTTGTAAATATTTGGTTGTTTTATATTAAGGATTTAATGTAAATACATAATTATTTAGTTTAAATGACCTAGACATTTAAATAGTACTCTATTGGGTGATTTAACTAGCGATTAACGGGATTTAGTTGCTAAATAAAAATTAGTTCGATTAAATAATTAGTTATTTAGATTTTGTTATTTTAGTGGTTTTTTGATAAGATATTTGTTTGAAGGGTTCTATGATTTGACACAAATCACCCAACAGTCAAATAACTTTGCAAATAAAACGAAATACTCTCATTTATTTCAGTTAAATCAAATTTAGTTAATTAAAATCACATTTATTTATTACCAATAATTATTCACCAAATAAATCAGATTATTTGATTAAGGGAGCACAGTTTTATCAGTGTACCACTTGAGGCACTTGCGCGTACATTCAATGCTACTACGATCGACGACTCTCATTCATCTATTGTACTCAACGACACATAATAGTTTTGGTATATTTTTATTGGTAACCCTATCATTTTTAGGAAAAGAAACCATTACATTTTCACGGATAGTAGTTAACATAACAACGTCACGACGATCTTTCCATTTTAGTACTAAAATATGTTCACTGCTTCTTCAGTCACATTTGACTCTCTTTAATTTTTTGTCCAACACTGGCGCGCTTTGTATTCAGATAAACCTGCGGAGAGACAAGCGGCTCGGTTGTGGCGATTGTCGGGTATACCCGTCAGTGACGGGTTGTTCCGACATTCGTCTATGACTTTGAACGGATGTACCCGTCAGTGGTCTGCATAGCAAGTTTATTTTTTAAAGACGCTCCAAATAAACGGCATTCGTTCAAATAGCATCTTCGCTTATGATGTGTATACCCGTCACCGGCCAGATACTTTTATTACTAAAGTAAGCGCCTGAAATTTAACATTATTGTTTACATTTCTGTCTTCTGTATAAAAACTCCAGCAAAAAATGCCGCCTCACCGTGGCATGCCTTGCAGCAAGATGAGGTTTTAGTCCAGGCAAATTGTAATTTTTCTGGGAACTAAAAGCGAGCAAGCTGCAATTTTGCATGGGTATAGGGTTCCACTAGGAAAGCTTAACTCTAAATTTGCTCGGTTCTTACCCCCTTAACTTCGGCGCCAACTTGAATCAAAGTGTTAAATCGTTTTTTCGCTTGTAACAACTTCTATTATTTTTGTACTAGGAAAAAAATTATAGAAGCATTTTGTAGGGGAAGATAATACCTACAAAACCATGCATCTGAAAAATTCATTAACTTATTTGTTCGTACTAAAAATTCCATTATTTAAACAAAATAAGCATAATTTTATCAGTTCTTTCGCTATTTCTAATTTCCTGTTACTTTGATTAGAATATTTCCGGAACAAACATTATAGAGCAACGAATTCTCTACATTTTATGTTCAAACATTTTTTTTGTTAAACCAATTATTTTTGTTGTACACCGCGCCAAATGTTCAACAAACTCCAATGATCCTGCTGTCGCTCTGCGCACGATTTGAAAATCGCTGGAGGTTTTTATGTTCAACGTAATAAGTAACTTTTTATTTAAGAAGGTAATATTGTTGTGTTAATATATCTATTCAACTTATTCTGTGTATCTGTTATATCATTTTTATAAACAAATTCATCAACAATTAGTTCTTTATCAGTTAATTCATAGTAAACAACATATTGTACTTACCAAACAATACTGTAAACTGTCAGTCTTGACGTAACGTGTAAATGACAAAAATTTTCGTTATAAATAAACAATCAGATTATCAAATAAATAATCTGTACGAAAACTCACTTTCAATTCACAAAATGTGGAGTATGAAATGACTGAGTAGTTAGTAGAGTACTGAAATACGGAAATTGTTAGCAGTTCTTGTTTTGATGAACAAAGATTTTTGATGAACAAACCAATAACATAAACAATAACATTCCTACCTGAAATTGTGGAACACAATTATTCTTTGATATCGTGAAAACATTTTTAGTTCAATAGATAACAATTATGGAATGTTGTAGATATATAAGAAAAACATGAGAACTCATTGTACAAAAAGATAATTAACAACAAAACTTCATCGATTTTAGACAGGAAATTTTTAATTACATATGCTTGATACTCCTTCAATTTCCGTCTTCATTCTTCTTAGTGAAACCTTCAGTATTCTTCTATTTGAATCCTCAGTTAAGTATCTTTGTTCAGTTGAATCGAGTTTTCTTCTTCGCAGATGCCGCGAAATCGTTGAATCTTCCAGAAGTTTCTCCTTCTTCAGAAGAATCTATTCCATCCATGTAGATGGAACTTGTTTCGTTGGTGTAAAAAGAAGTTCTCGTTTCCTGGTCACGGAAAAATGTTGAGAGTTTCGATAATAGCTTCTATGTTTTTGTCATCGTCAAGGTCGTTTTCTTCACACTCGAATACTGTGGACATTCTCACAAGTCTTTTCACCACAATTTTGTGTACAACAAAAAAAAAAGGCCTAACAAAAAAAATGTTCGAACACAAAATGTAGAGAATTTGCTGCTCTACAATGTTTGTTCCGGAAATTTTCTAATCAGAGTAACAGGAAATTACGCGAAAGAACTGATAACATTATGCTTATTTTGTTTAAATAATGGAATTTTCAGTATGAAGTAATGAGTTGTTGAATTTTTCAGAGGCACGGTTTTGTAGGTACTATCTTCCCCTACAAGATGCTTTATTAGTTTTTTTTCTACTACAAAAATAATAGAAGTTACAAGCGAAAACCGATTAAACCCTTGGATTCAAGATGGTGCCGAAGTTAAGAGATTAAGAACGATGCAAATTCACAGTTAAGCTTTCCTAGTAGTACCCTACACCCATGCAAAATTGCAGCTTGCTCGCTTCTAGTTCCCAGAAAAGCATTGTGAAAAGTATAGTTTTCCTGGCCTATTTCGTTGAATGCCTTACATCGAACTTAAAAGCCAGATGTCGTCGGGTACGATTTCGTGTAGACATAGCCGTCTTCGCATCTATTTCTTTTTAACGTAGTATACATAAGAGCAGAGCAAAACCGTATCGGCGCTTCGCTAGTAACCATCAAAAATGCTGTCAATAGGGTCTGAGGGTCGAGCTAACATGGTGATATCAATTTCTAACTGATTTAGCCTCTACTAAGCGGAATATAGGCTTTAAAGGCCAATAGAATATTCGTATGAGAAAATTTGATACAACTTTCTTAGCATCCACGTTGACTATAATAGTTATTATCCTAACAAGTGCGGAAAGAGCCACTTTCCCGCACGCGACTGCCGTTACCCGAACGACGCGAAGCGGAGTTCGGGTAAGCAGTCGAGTGCGGGAAAGTGTCTTTCCGCACAAGTTAGGATCAAAATTTTTCCTACAGGCGTTGGAAAAACTACAACAAAATATTTCTAAAAATTTAATTTTACTGAAAAACAAACACAGATTTAATTTCTAATTATAACTAATATTTACATTAAAAGTACAATTTGATGCATTATGCAAATTGATTGCGGATGAAGCCATTGAAGCCAACTGATCCTGATGAGCGGATGGTTGCAAAGAAAGAGGTATCGAGCTGTTGTTAGCGCTGCTGGGAAACTGTGGAGTTTTTGCTTCTAAATTATAGCTCAAACTTGATGGACTATTGAGATTGAGAATTTTGTTAGACATGTTTTTTTTGTGTGTGATGGATTCCTCCAGGTAGCCTTCGGCAACAGACGTGGATTTCCATCCTCCTAAACGTTTAATGTTTGTTATTTCTTCGCCAGAATTAGCAAGTAGAGTGGCCGAGGAACGTCTAAAACTGTGGCCTGTGTATAATTCTGGATTTTTGAGTCTTATATAAGCTGCAATGTTGGAGGGCATTTTTCCTATGGTATTAATTCCAACACATTGGGTACTGCATTTTCCATGTTTGTAGTTCAAAAAGAATCGGCGGTGTGGAGTTTGCTGTGGACGTAAGTTTGCATATTTTCTGTATAGATTTAGAAAAATTTCATTATTGACTGCCTTAGTTATTACAAAGGATCTAGCAGAATGGTTTTTGGAGTCGTTTATTGTGACAATTATAACGTCTCCTTTGTCGTCTATGTCGTCAATGGTAAATTTAGTTAGCTCCTCACGGCGGCAGGCACCAGCCAGTCCAAAAATCGTTACCACTTTAATTAGAAGGAAAATTTCATCAGGTGCTTCTTTCATAAATTTCGCAATCTCTTCTTGTGTAAAAACTTTTGCTTTTTTTGCTCGAAAACCTACATTTTGTCTCTTGATGTACGCAGTAACTTTATAGTATTTACTGATATCTAAATCTTTCTTAACCTTAAGTACACTTTTCAACATGGAATATCGAGACCATAAAGTATTTGGCTTCCAAAGTTTAGACATTTCCAAGAAATATGCCAAAAGTACTTCTTCTCTTGGTGCTTTTACATTTTTCGCTTCACACCAAGTAACAAAATTATCGTATTGTTTTTCATACCTGACTATTGACTTTTTTGGTAGCAAATCCAAATTTGCGACACTTGCAGCTTCTAGAATATCTTCTGGAAGCTCATCGTCCGAGAAATTATCTATGGAAGACATCTGTATCAGAATCTGAACGAAATTATAAATCAAAGCCACGCTCCGGTGAAATGTTGTAAGGTGTCACTTTGACAATTAAATTTTATGTGTGTGTCGTGGTTACCATGTTAACATCTATGTACGGGGTTTTTGAAATAAACCGTTTTAAATCAGCTTTTTTAAAAATGTTTAAAATAAACGGCAAAAATTAGTGTTTCTGTAATATACCTCATTTACTTTCAATAAAAATTTATATTTTATTTATTAAAGTGTCTTTCCGCATGAGTTAGAATCAAAATTGTTTCTACAAGCGTTAGAAAAACTACCACAAAGTATTTCTAAAAATTTAATTTTCCGTGCGGGAAAAATTTTCCCGCACCGTGCCGGAAAAATTTTCCCGCACCGTGCGGGAAAACGGTATATCGCGCACGCTTGTAGGAAAAAGTATTAACCGGAGGTATTGTCGCTTCCGTTGATACGTTTTTTGCTGGAGTTTTTATACTGATATTTTAATGTATAGTCTATACGAAGCAATTCGAACAGCTAAACAAAGAGTCAAGTACCGGGTCTGCTAAGTTTACCAATAAATTTTAAATAAAAATAATCTAATTTTCTTATGATTAGACCACGTATAAATTTTTTTCTCGCCCACGCGTTCCTAGCCGGCCGCTTCTAGTTGATAAAATAATTTTGGTGAAGAAAAAATTAAAATAATGCTTAAAAAATGTCAGTTCCACTGCGTTTTTTTACCTGTTGTCTCTGACAGTGGTGTTGTTTAATTATTAATGCAGGGGGAAGTAAATTTAGTTTATTCTTTTATTCGTTATTGGAAATTTTAGACAGCATCTTAAGAGTAAGAGTGTAACCGAGTGTAGTATTTTCTAAGTTATTTTGTTGTTGTTGCCGTTGTTATTGCTGTTTCTACTGTTGTGATTGAGTGTCGTGCTTAAAAAGTCAAAGTCCTGGGGCCTCCCAAAACAAAATATTACAAAGGATTTGTAAACATACTAGACTTGCTCGAAGTACAATTTACACAGTGATTAGAGTAGAAGTTATCATTGGCCATTCCGTAAAGCGAAAAAGAGGTAATCAAAAGCTTAAAAACGTTGATAATGGTGACAAAGAAGTTATACGCCGAGTTTTATATCAATTTAATGAGGAAAACGAAGTCCCGACATTAGAAATGATTCAGGATAAGTTACGGAATTATCCTGATTATGAATATAAATCTCTGGACACCTTACGTAGTATTTTGCTAGATTGTGGCTTCAAGTGCAAAAAATTGAACAATAATGGTATAATGGAATCGTCTCGTATTGTAGTATGGCGGTAAGAATATTTACGTAAAATTAAGGTAGGTATATCGTCAATTTAAAAGGGAGATAACATATTATATGGTTGGGTGGATGATGGTAATAAGTGCACACTAAATGTACCTTGTTCTCGCGGTAAACGAGTTATCATACTACACGCAGGCAGTACTAATGGTTTTGTTCCTAACGCTTTATTATTGTTGGCTACAAAATAAATATAAAGCACTCATCGGCTGACTACCGTAAAGATATGACCGCCACTCAATTGCTGCCAAATCTATCCCCCAACTCTGTCATTGCTATGGACAATGCATCCTATCATTCGCGTCTACTACAAGCTATAAAAAAAGAGAACTTTAAAAAGGAATATGTAATCAACAAAGTATGCGAAGAACATGGCCATACTATTTTACGCCTCCCCCTCTGTATATTTAATCCAATCGAGATGATTTGGGCTTCAGTCAAGAACAAACTGAGAAAATGTAACCAATCGCCAACTGACAATGATTTTGTACTTAAAATTTAAGCACAATTGTTGAGGAAGTGAACGACACTGGTACAGTGGCGTCTTTACCATGGAAGCTAGGGAATCACAGCGTAAAACGATTTACTTAAAAAAAGAAATAATCCAATACAATCCTACTAGAACTTACAATTAATTTTTAAAATCGTCCTAAATTTTATTTGTAAATCGGGCGAATCCGACCGCATTTTCATAAAGCACCATTGATCAGAGGACTCCATATGCTATCTAGTTCTCTGCCTCGATGACCACTTCACGGTGATGCCCGATTGATTTCGAGACATACCGACGCGCCATTCGCGCCGCGCCGTCTCCCGCGGATTGCGGGAAGCGATTGGAAAGCAGCGTATTGCCGTATATTGTTTTAGTGCATCGAACAAATTAGAGTGGCGCGTGTCTAGGCGAAATTTAAAACCGTGCATAAATATTGAGAAAAGTACGCTGTTTTCAAACAGATTATTATTTTAATTATGGATGCTGTTGCTAGTTCAAGTTCGGCTGAAAGTGAAAATAGACTTTTGTGTGAGTGTATTGTGTGTCAGATAGTGGTAAAAGGATTTTCCACTTGTATTTTTAAGGAAAAAAAAAACAAATTATTTCCAATGGTAGGCCCACTCTATCTATTCCTAATTTAACAAAAAAAACTAAACTTTATATCAGACATTTTCAAAAAGAATCATATAAAACTTGCGAATGGCTAACTGGTTGTGAAAGTAAGTCTCTTCTGTTTTGCTGGCCATGCCTCTTATTTTCTAGTGAAAAGAATTTGTGTAATAAAAATGGATTTTCGGATTTAAATAATCTACATAAATTAATTAAAAGACACGGGTCTAGTAAGTCGCATTTACAGGCATTTATTAAAGAAAAAACTTTTGGTAATATAAGAATAGAACACGCATTAGACAACCAACTAAAAATTGCTTCTGAAAACATAACCAGAAAGTAGTGAAAAATCGCGAAATACTTAAAAGGTTGTACTTAAAAAGTTGATAGATGTCGTATGTTTTCTCGGCGAACATGAACTCGCTTTTCGTGGATACAGCGAAGCTGAAAATTCTTCTAATAAGGGAAATTACGTAGATTTAATAAATTTGATTGCAAAGTATGATGAAACATTAAAATATCATTTGGATAATTCCACAAGATTTAAGGGAACTTCTAATTTGATACAAAATGATCTTATTTTGTGCGTGGAAGAAGTAGTAATATTAAAAAAAATAAAATCTGAAAGAGAAGACACTAACTTTATTTCTATCATCCTTGATGAAACTACCGATGTTGCAAATATAAGCCAGTTATCAAAAGTCGTTCGCTATCTAACCAAAAATGGTGAAATTAAAGAGCGTTTTCTAGGATTTGTGAATGTTTCGGCCCAAAGAACAGCACTTGCTCTACACAATCACGTCCAAACTATAATTGATGATGATCTTAACTGTAGCTCAAAATTAATAGCTCAAAGTTATGATGGAGCTGCAGATATGTCAGGTGAGTTAGGAGGATTACAGGCAAAAGTAAGAGAAACATACCCAAGTACACTTTTTGTACATTGTATGGCGCATCGGTTAAATTTGGTCTTACAGCAGTCGCTTAACATTATAAAATAATGTAAGATCTTTTTTTCCACCTTAAGCGGACTTGCAGCCTTTTTCTCAAAATCTTCAAAACGAACTCTCGCTATAGATTTAGAAGTTCATAAAAGATTACCAAAAGTAGCTCCCACTCGATGGAACTATAATGGCAGGCTAGTACTGACTGTATTTGAATAGCGGCAACCACTCATCGATTTTTTTTAAAAACATAATTGATAATCAGGAAAAATGGGACAACGAGACTACAATATGCTCTAGAGAATACTTAAATATGCTAGAAACAGAAATTAACTTTAATCTTTTATTAATTATTTTCTCAGAAATATTTCCATTTAGTGACAGTTTATTTGCAGTATTGCAAAACAAAACAAGTGACATATATTTCTGCATAAAGAAAATTAAAGAATTTAAATCTGTTGTTTTGTCGAAAAGAGAACAGTTTGAGAGCCTGTGGACAAAATTGAAAGATTTAGAAATTAATACTGAGCCACAAAAGAGAAGGATTCGTTCTGATGTTGTTGAAGAACAAAGAACAGACCAAAAAGCCAGATGCCGAAAACTGTTTTTCGAAATCATTGATAACATCTCAGCCCATATAGATTCTCGATTTAAAAATTTTAACAATTTAAAATTTCTTGAATTATCGAATTTTCTTGAAAATAAAACGGTTTCGGAAGAGGCTTTTGAATCATTAAAACATAATTACTCAGACTATTTTAAATTTTCTGCACTACGTTCTGTATTTCAGTAATCTACAATACCTCCGAAGGACTAAATAAAAATAGTGCTAGTGAACTATGGAAATCTCTTAAAGTTTGTGGACTATATCAGGCATTCCCTGAGGTTCTTAAATTATGCGAACTTGCCATGACTATCCCAGCCACAAGTGCTTCTACAGAACGAAGTTTTTCCGTACTCAAACGAATTAAAAATTTTATCAGAAATTCTACCGGACAAAGAGACTTTCTGCTTTAGGATTAATCTCAATCGAAAAAGAATTAGTGCAAAAATATGCACGCGAAACAAACTTTTACGACGAGGTCATTGATGTGTTTGCAACAAAAAGCAGGAGAATGGTGCCCAATTTAAGTAAAGGACTTTGGTTTTTTTTTAAATATATGTAGGTAAGTACAATGTGTTATAGGCTCAGTTAAAGATAACAAATTTTATATGACCAATTTAATATTTTGACAAAATTTAGTCGTGGCTCCGCATTTCTCAGTTTTCCGTTACAGCCAGGGCCGTCGAGAGGGGGGTGGGGGATCCTCCCGGGCCCGAGTTTTTGAAGGGGACCCGGAAATTCGAAATATCATCCCCGATGGGGAAAAAATTTCAAATTTTTTGTTATTAAAATATTTAAAAATATATTTTAAATTGATGCACATATGCGTAATAATTTGTCAAGATTTACCCAAAAAAGGGCGTGCAACACAAAACTTTTCGCCTGCGCCGCAAGACAGAGCGCCTTCGGCGCAAGAGAGCGCAACACTTTCGGCGGCCCTGGTTACAGCTTCCCATTGTGTTAAAGTCTGGACACGCCACTACACTGGTATATGGATGAGATGTATCCAGCATGTCATAGAGAAGGAGGATGAATATTGTATTTTACCGGCAATTGACCCATTATTATATCCCCAAATACGGAGCTCTGGAAATTCGGATAGTGAATTTTGACTTTTTATCAAGTTCACAGGAAATAAAATATAATGATAAATGGGTGTTAAGTGTTTTCTTATCATCACTATATATAATGCTAATTTTAAAAAAATAGATCCGTGTAGTTATATGAAAATTATTGGGAATAAGTTTTTATAATTATAACTTAAATGCTGCGCCACAATGCCGACCTAAATAGTTTTCATGTTCTTCCAATTGGTTTTGTGTACACAGAATAAAATTAATTAATGCGGTAATATATTTTCCATTCGTAGCGTTGCACGCCGCCCATGCTTTAAAAAGAGGTTGCCGGCTATAACCTGTATTTTGCTGTTTCGATTGACCTCGTATTTAAACGATAATGTTATATTTGTGGCGCTTACTTTACCTGTCGGGTACATACGGCATTGGTGCTGAAAGGGTTAACAAAAGTGATCGCCATTTTGAAATGAATCGACAAAATATTATCAAACTTGGGGATCGTTTGTAAATTGAAAATACCTTCCATCCTGTTAAGAATTTATACTGAAAAGTCTCGAAATTTATTATTTTCACATTTTATACACCCACTATGCGTATACAATTATTTCAAAAAACGAACTTAATAAAGAAATCGGTCTTTAATTTTCGTTCCTCTGGGGATCACCCTTTGTGTTATATAGAAAAAAATATAATTAACCCTGCAACGCGTAATAAAGCCTCATTTTTATATTATTTATTTATTTTCCTTCTCTTAAATATTTGTGCGCCCAAAATTTTATTGTATTAGAGACGATATTTTCCTATAAAAGAGGATATAGTGTCAGTCAATATAAATGGTAAATCTCGTAAGCTATAAATTAGAGGACTTGTTTGTTATTTCTGGAGTAGCCCTTCGTTTGCGCCCTTATTTTCCGCTCGGCATTTCTTCTATATTGAATTGACCCTTTCTGCATCATATATATTACCCAATAAAGTTTAGGCTGATCTTTTATAAATAAAACATTCCATGTTCCAGCGTAGCATATCTTCCGTAATTGTGTTTACTTTATTATTGAATTACTTTACTCTAACAAACGAAATAAAACCCAAAAAACTAGATTTTAATGCTAAAATGTAATAGGGGCTAGGGGCTGCGACTACAAAATATCGTATATTTTTAAGGTTGCTTATCCACTTACCTACTTTAGGAGCAACTAAATATCAAATTATTTTTAAGAATTGCGCTATTGGGTATACAGGATATATGGATAATGCTTCAAGATACTTGGAGTGGTGATCCTAAATAAAGGTAGAAAGTCATATACACTTAATGCAACAAAAACCGATGCACGTCATACCCTTCGAGTGACGTCAGTTATCGACAGTGTTACCAGCTTGTAACCAAAATATCCGAGTGAAGGAATTACACAGCTTTCTTTTCCATAAAAACAAGCTAAATATACAAAAATATCCCATAGTTTATATATTTGTTTACTGCACACTACCTTTTACCATCAACTTTAGTAGATCTAACACTTTTTTATTTTCATCTTGCCAAGATCGACCAATGGTACCATTCTGAAAAATCCATTTTTTATCCAAGAAAACGAATTGGTACCAGAATGCTTCTTTTTCTTTAATATATTCTTTCAAAAATACCAGTCGTTTGAAAGCTACATGGAAAAGTTCCATAAGCCCTCGCCTCAGTTCATCTTTTTACTATCCGAAGCCTATTTTCTTGAAGCGGCTTCTTAAAGAGTTAAAACAACCATCAAACAGTTCTCTGTCTTTTAATTTCTAAGTTTTGTCAAAGTTACATGATGTTCTAAAAAAGTTACAGCTTATGATCTTGAATAAGAACGTTTGTTTTAAGGTGATTCTAATAATTTATTTTCCTTAACTGTTGTTGAAATTGCGCTTACAGTGGAGACATTTCAATTTAGGGCAGCTGCTACACGCTAATAATTAGTAAAGTAGAAATAAAATATCTAGACCTTAACATACTCTTTAAATTTACTTCTCTGTTATGCTGTTAAGGGTAACAATAGGCCATTGTTGTTAAGTTTTTCCTAAAAATAGCTTCGTAGGGAAGCTATTAGCTTTTTGCACCGACTATTTAAATGCTTCGGCATTTTTCACCAATAGTAAACAACGTAATCGACAGAGATGTGTATATGCACTTCTGTTTCTTTTAATAGAACAGTTTTATAATGCTATTTATGAAAGGATCTGGAGTAAAAATAGACACACGGAACCAAGGACAATTGGGTTAGTTTTGCATAAAACGTCAAACCAAACCAACAAACGAGCTGGCGCCACCGCACCGTTTACAGATGTGTTGCCAACTATCGGCCAATAAAATTTGAATTATATTAATTTTTACAAGCTTAAATAAACAAAATATTTGCTATAAGTGGGTTCGTATCAAAGAAGAATACTTTAAGTTTGTAGTAAATTCAATATCGCATAAAGTTTTAATACTTTTTGCCCAAATTTAATTTCCTCGTGTTTTCTTACGGATTTACAATAATTATCAGCTGATTGATAAGGTGCATCGGTTTTTGTTTTGCGTCAACCAGCGTCGTAGGATAGATGGAACTGGAATTAAAGTTTTTGTTAGCAGTAAAATCAGTTTCTCACAATAAAGCAAAAAATCAAGTTGCCTTGCTTCAAATTTTGTTAAATGTAGCAAATACCTAGGAGACATTTTATTTGATTCAAAATAGTTAAGAAGTAAATTTTTCTTTGCATTTTAGTAGGCGGAAAATTATATAGACTATAAAATTAGCAAGGTATTTCATTATTAACAAAATGGCACATTAATAATCAAATATTGAATATCGCGACATGCATTTTTGTTATGGGAGAACAGATAGACATGCAGAAGAAGCAAGACGGTTGTATCTGTAAGCATATCCTGAAAGAAATATCCCATGTGCCCAAACTTTTACCAACGCTCATCGAAGGCTTGGCGAAATCGGAACCAAAAATAATTGTGGTGATAAAGAAGACCAAGATCGCTTAGAAGTGTTGCTATGGAAGAAAGGATTCTTAAAAGGATAGAAGCCGATTCAGGTACTAGTACTAGGAAGCTAGGTTTAAAAAAGGGAATTGCTATTTCTACGGCTTGGGTAGTCATTCATGAGGAATTTCTTTACCCTTTTCAAATACCATAGATGCAAGCACTCTAGGGGTGTAATGAACAATTGCGACTAAACATTTTACCAATTTACCCTATCATGGAAACCCTCATACCATTATGGAACGGAACCATCAGGGCAGATTCTTTCTGAATATATGGGGCGGAATTAAAGAAGACCAACTTGTAGGGCCCCACTTTTTTGATCGGGTTGTTTATTTTGATGATCTTCCACAATTGTTGAAACATGATCCCATTATATGGCTACTTCAAGATGGTGCTCCACCTCAATTTAACCTGGAAGTGCGGAAATACCTCAACAAAATATTCTATGACAGATGGGATGTGACGAGGCTGACCAATACCTTTATTACAAAGTCCACCAAAATAAATACTGAAATTTATTTTAAAGTTCCTAAATTTACCGCTAGAGGGCATCCAACCTATGACTAAGAAGATAATCAGATTTTTATCGATAATATGGCAAATGCTAAATAGACTAAGGGGGGGGGGGGGGGGTTCTCTTTTAACACTTTATAAGAATCTTCGGTTTGCCTTAATAAAATTTCTTTTGTTTGAAAGAGCTTATCCTAGAATAATAATTAAAATGTCAAATAACTATTTTTTTGTTATATTTCTCGCCGCTAGTTAGTATGAACTCGGCCGCAGATAACCGTTACTTTACAAGATACATAACGGAGGGGTTAAAAACTCAAATAAGTGATTTATTAAGATTTAAAGAAAGTCACTTATTATTGTTAATAACTCAATTTATCGCTAGGAAGCATTTTGCCACAAAGATAATTTATCAGGCAAATATTTTCCTATGTAATCCCTGATCAGCACTAAAATAATAGGGATGTAACCTAGTAATATAATTAGTGAACTCTATACCACTATGAATAAACAAGGATATACTTACTTTTTGCTTGAAAAGTAAGAAGGAAGTAAAAAGTAAGGGTTGAGACAAAAACGTAAAAAGCTGCCACTAAGGAAAACACTAGAAAGTGTACTAAATACTAATTTCATACATTCATCGAGTTTTTTTTAAGTCCAAAAATGCTGAAGTATTTTATGCTGGCAGTATATTCTAATTGTTTCCAAAATGCAGCAATTACTGTCAGAGCCAGAGCCCATAGAATAAGGTATCCTAAAAGGAGGCATTCTAATAAATATGCTTTCGTTAGATTTTTCACCAGATTACGAGAAACTGAAAGTATTCATTGCCCTATCTCGTATATATAAGACGCAGCCTGAGCCGAACAGAAGAAAATATTGTAAATGTGTTAGCATACATTGGCGTCAATCCCCATATAGGAACATCCAAAATTTCATTGAACTTGGGCATTAGAAAACTCACAGTTCAAAATATGATAAAAGGTTTCAGGTTAGTTCTACTTGGGATCTTCTCTGGGTTTTTAAGTCAGGAACGCTCCTTTGACTTCTATTGGTTTGTCGAAAACTGTTTAGGTCTTGTCACTTCTAGAATTTTGAAATCGGTTCTTGCCTCGATTATTGTGGTTCGTGTGTATTGGATTTAAGAATTTTGTTCTGCATAATTTTGGCGCCTTTTCAAATTTTTTTGTTATTGATAGTGCCTCTCTACTATTAGTGCCTCACAACTATGGGTTTGGACCGACAGGGAGCCAGTCTTTCGGTAGTTTGTATGTAGCGTTTTGTCTAGATCTCGTGTGTGAGTCTGTAATTAGTGGGTTTATCGATACGTTCGTGCGTCTGTAATAGTCTCTTATAATTTTTAAGAAAAATTCATTTATCGTTTGAGGTTAGTTCTAATTCTATGATTGCATTTAATAGGGTCTTCCCTTTTTTCTTTAACATTACATATTTTATATTAAGATACATCCCTATAATTTGGTACTTCATCAAGAATTAAATAATGGACATTTTGACAGATGGCTGGCCAATATATCGTATTTCTTGGATGTTATTTATGTTTTTGGATCGGCAGTCTCCAAACAGGTAGATTGGTAGGGAAACCTTATTCGCATGGTCAGCTAGGTCGCCAGACCTAACTTGATTGAATTTTAGTTTTTGCGAAATATTAAAGCAGGGTAGATATGAAAAATATAAATAGAATTGCAATAAACAGTACGACCTGAAATCAAGTAGCTGTGTAGAAAACGATGGAAAGCACTTTGAGCATTTACGTAGACATTGGCTAGAAGGCGGTTATTATTTCTTGAAATCAGTATCTATAATTTTTTAAACGTCTACTTATAAATCATCATGGCAGAATTAGCCTACGGACAGAGGAAAACCTATACAAGACAATCGTAAGACCAGTACTGACATACAGAATACAGATTTGTTGCACAATTACCAAGACTCGCTGCAAAAAACTTTAACATACTCCAAAACAAACCTAGAATATCGTCAACGCACCAAGATACATACCAATACGCGTAGTTCACAACGACTTACAAATACCGACAATAACAGAACACATAGACAAACTTACAGTGGACCACTACGGAAAGGCAGACGCATGCCAGAACAATCTTATTATACAAACAAACATACGAGCCTAACAAAACACCCGATACAAATTCCCACGAGATTGGCGACCACCCTAAACGACGGACAGCAGAATAATGAACATCCAAATCGTAGTAACATGGAACAATAGGAAATCAAAAAACTTATTTTAACTTGGATAGCGTAATGCGTTGTTAATATTTCGCCTGGTTATGCCATCGGAAATCGACGATTTATTTCTATTTGTTTGTATTTAATTTTATTTAAATCTATTCATTTGTATTTAGTTTTGTGGGAATTATCAATGTTCAAGTGGCCATTTTTTTCTCCAATGGAACATTTTTTTACAGCTGAACTAAACATCTCGTGGTCTAAATCACTTTCACAATTTTCATCTTAGGTTAAGTCAGTTTTCCTTTCTTCGTCCGTAGTTTTTTTAAGGCATTATACGTTATTCTATCAACCGCAAGTCCTATTTTTGAAAACTTCCGTTTTTGATCTGCATTAGATATTCTTTCTTCGATTTTTCAATTCAATTTTATTTTTTAGAATCGTTTACTGGTGCTCTTTTAACGTCAAACTTGTCTCCTTGGTACTATTACAATATTTCTTTATTTCCGCAATGATTTCCTTTTTCTTTTTAAGAGACAAACGTAAACTTTAGATACATTATTGCCACTTCTACGGCACCAAAAATTCAACTAAATACATTTTTAGGTGGATCTATAATTTTGGAGTGCCCAATAATACAGCAGCAGTTGTTTTAAAGCATATTCTCAGGAATAGTCGGGTCAGTTCGTGAACGGTATTAAGGGTGGAGATTCCAAATTGGTTTGCCAAGAAGATAATGGTTTAAGTGACCGTGACCATTACCATTAGGTTCCGGTATTACATATAACGGCTAAAAGATTCGGGACCGAAATGAAAAGTGTTACTGTATAAACAACATATATATTCTAGTAAATATTTAGAATTCCTACACATAATTACTATAATTTTATGTGGCAATTAATAAAAATATCGTATTTTGTAAGGGTTACTTCTGATTACCGATTTTAGGAGCAACTAAATAGTAAAAAGATTCTACATAAAAATAATTTTAAAGATATATTTAATTACGTTTCGTTTTTAAACCACAAGAAGATAAATCAGCTATAAAAAAGCGAAATACTATCATAATCAAAAATAAAAGATACTTTATGACTCTGCAAGCTTGATAGACATAATTAGTATATATTATTATTGCTAGATTAAATAATTAAATTCTTTGTTAGCTGTTTGACATACTTAGAAAACTAAAACGGTTATATTTAGAAACAATGAGAACCGCATAATAATATCATTCACTGTTTAGCGCCTTTTGTTATCATAGGCCTTTCAACTAGCCAACTTACAACGCCGCAAACGCTTATCGAACGAAATTTAGTTGAAGTCGCGGACGCCTTCGATTAGAGGGCGCTGATTTTATTCGAGAGAAAATCGCATTCTCTGCGCTTTCAGTTTGACGTCATCGCAGTTTAGGTGAACACGTATATTATTCGGGCATTGCGACAATCTACTCACATCGGAAAAAATGATAATCACTGCCTTAAAAATTATTTTAAATTAAACTTTTTCTAAATTGATTTTAAAACATTCATTCAATTATCGTGCCTATCAATAGTAGAAATATTAAATTAGTTCTGATAAACAAAATAGAAAATTCTTTGTTTATTTCATTGACAATTTATTGTTCACGAAATAATTTTGTTTTTATATTCTGATCGAATAAAAATATATGATACTATTTAAATCATTGAATGATACAAAGAAGGAACATTTGGTGCAATCGGGACTATTCTTGCAAAAATAAACAAAAAAAAAACTACAGTGTATGGGTAAATTTAAAATGATATTGTTAGTTCTTATATAGGAGGGTCACATAATTAAGTATTTATATCACTTATATATAAACTATAATACAGCTATTACATAAGTATACATTTATAATTATTTTCTTAAGTTGCAAACACTTATAGAATTTGTTTCGCTCTCAATATTATATTAAATAACTAAAAATGACATACCTTTTCAGTAGCATATATAAGTAACGTTATTATTAAGTTATTTTAACTTAAAACTAAAAGCGTGTTCCTTTGTTCTATTAAAATTGCCATAATTTATAATCTCTCCACTTTCACCTTTATTGTTCTAACCAGAGCTATACTTTTTTAAATAGTTAATCCTTTTCCGTTGGGAATTTTCTAAATAACTTTTTTGAACTTAAAAATAACTAGGTACAAAATGAAATGTATTTTACCAACTAAACTTAGAAAATAATATTTAAAATTTTACTCGGAAAACACACACAAAAAATTTCGCAATTTTCACTCACAACCTATGAATGTATGACCTACAGTTAATTATTTTATTCATTATCTATTAATATATGACCTACACTTTAATATGAATATAGCACAATAAGTTACTTTAATATTATCACCCATATTATATTTATTATTAAACTTTAAAATGATCTTTTAAATATTCAGTGTTAAGTATGCTTTAAGCAATTTTATGTGTCCATATATTTTATAGGAAAATATTAAAGTTTAAAGCAACTTGACATAGAAAATCTTAAAAGCATTTTCTTAAAAGCTTTTACAGAATTACTTAAAAGTTTTTACATTTACTGTCGAGTTTGCATTTTTCTGTCGCTCCCATCAGTTTTTTAATGGTAGGTTTTACATTGCTTACGGAAATTCGCTAAGTTATATTTAAATTGTATTACTGGTAAACTTTGAACTTTTTTGTTCGGTGTAATTTAAAATCGACATTTTTTTAAGATACTCTAAAAGCATTGGAAAAATTGCTTTACCAAGAAAACAAGGATTGTTACAAATATTTATTACTCTGTCATGAATCGGCTGCTGGATTTTATAAGATAAATATCTGTTATTTTCTCTTTAGTCGCGTAACAAATGATAGCGATTTATAATTTTAATTCTAGCCCCGAAAATGAAATTTTTATGAAACATATTAGGAGCGACAAAATATCTTGATTAATTATAGGAAGCATGTAGACGTTATGACTTCAAATTTGTTTGGATTCAATGAAATTGTAAAAAATGTTTTAATATAAACTCTATTATTAATATATTTTTAATAACAAGTCTCCTGTTATAACCAAAAAATATGTGTGGTTCATTTTATCAAAAATTCCCTTTTAAGGTAAAGTTTCTAGGTTGCATATTAGTTATATCGTAAAATCAAAAATAAACCGTCTCTCTCTTGAATTATTACTCTTGAAAGGTACGCTGGGCAAAAGGTAAAGGTAAATGAAAAATATAACTGCCAAGTTCTAATTTTCAGGAAAATTAAATATGGACATCACGGCACAACAAAAAGCTTTTATGATCTAAAGTTAGTTCGAAAAGGTAGAAGGGTTAATGGCCAGTAGGTTTATTTAACACGGAACGCCATACAGGATTTTCAAACAGAATTTCCACACATAGTCATGGATTTCAACCAGTTTTGCCTAGTTAGCAGTGCACAAAAATTAGACAAATTAAGGTCATCTATTAACCCTTAAACGGGCACAACTTTATATTACAATAAAAATGAGTAAATTCACTTTATCTATTATTAATAGGTATAAAAAATGACAGGAATTAAAATTTTAATTTTTTTTCTCAGTTAACAAAGAAAAAATGGATGTATCCTCCAAGATACAAAGTTCATATAAACGTCTTTTGCTATTGCCTTGTATGATATATTGTAAAGCAATTTCGCGAAGTTTTTTCGTGTACAATACACAACCGTACATTGCATTTTTGACAAAATATTGTGGTTTGTCAATTTGTGCAAAATTTCTTCCCTTGTCCACGAATGTTGGAAAATGCCCGATTTCATCATATCTAATGTCATCGGTTGGCCTGGCACTTACTGGAACTCGAATTTTTTTTATTGTTGATCATTTGCAAGGTCGGATTTTCGAACTTTTGTTACATTGTTTGCTTTTATAGGCGCTAGCGCTAAATGTAGGTGAAACGTTTTTAGGTTGTCGTTCTTTACTTTTCCAAGAGCTTGCATGTTAAAGAAGCCAAGCATTGTTTACACATATGTCGATAAGTTGACTAAATATCCCCAAATACCACCTTTTTGATTTATAGGGCCTTTTATATAAAGCAATCAGCATATCTGCCAAATCAACGCCGCCCATAATATGGGAGTTATATTGCTTGATCATTTGGGGACAATCAACATCTACCTTTTTCTTTTCCTCCTTATTGTAGCGCCTCACTTGAACTGCAGGGCTGTGGCAAACATAGAAGCAGGCCAAAGTCACACATTTTGTATTAGCCCACTTTAACACTACAATTCCTGCATTATTATCCACTTTATAATCGAAACTTCCGCGACCCCTTTTCAAAAGGACTTTATCTAGCTCCAAAATACAGTCACGCAAGCGATTATTTCTTATCGTACCCAAACTGTTTATTCCGTAATCATTTTTCAATACAATAACAAGTTCCAAGGAAGTAAACCAATTGTCAAAGTATACTATACTTCCCTGGGGATATGGTATAGTTTTACAAAGTTGAACGACAACTTGTAGATCCTGTGTAAAGAAAAAAATCGTATACTATGCCAGACACCCCAGCCCTTACAAGCATTTTGAAACCCCATTTTTTTGGTTTCTTGGCCATGTATTGTTGAAGATTTCCGGCTTTGGTTCCTTTACATAAAATCATCGTCTCGTCTATAGAATATTAATTTTCGTTTTTTATTTTCGTACAAATTTGTCTAATTTTTTCAAGCAAGGGCCTTATTTTGAATAGGCGGTCACCATTGGCTTCAGCGTTATTGTCTTGATAATGTATATGTCGCCATAGTTTTTTGAATGTTTTTACAGGCATTACATCAGCAGTGAGACCATATCGAGTAATGGTCACCCACTAGTCTTCAAATGCCGGCATTCGTATGATATCCATTAGAACCTGTATGCCCAGAAAATCTTTTATTTTAGAAGCAGACGTATTGATTGACGAACCGGTTGTCAAAGTAGAATAGATACTTGTTTGTTCCACGATCATGTCAATGGCTGAATCATCCCAAAATTTTTGAAAATTCTGCGGAACTGTAAGAACACCCTCACATGGAGCTTCATATTCGTCATCAATAATTGAAATTTGGTGCTGAAAGTATTCTTTTGCCTATTCGAAGTTGACTTCTGCTCTTTTTTTATATTCTTTTGACTTATTACTTGGTTTAGCAGCAATATTAGATAATGGCATGTCATCATCGGTACTCCAGTCGTCATTAGAATTATGTTGTAATATTATTGGTATATGCGGCCCTAAAACTTCGGGGTCAAAATTAGGATCTAAGTCGCTGTATTCTATCTCTTCGTCGCCGAAAGACGACGCGACATCAGAAATGCTGACATTGTCCGGCGGTAATACTGCTATATAATCTGCTCAAACTTTTCGGCTATAGAAATTATTGCAAGGTATTTTGGTAAACTGAAAAAAAGTTATTGGTAAATAAATCTAATACTTTTAACCTGATGTGGGCAGTGTGTACTGGAGGATACAATGGAACGATTTTTCGCTAGGTTAGAAAGTTTATATTTCTAAAGTCAAAGGGCTATAAATATTTTAAAAGTATTATAAGCACTTTCCAAACTGCAGACCCAAAATAAACATAACAAGTAATGTATATTATAGTTGCAAAACCTATCTGATTTGTATTTATTCACGACGCTATGACACACCATTAATAAATAACCTTTATAATAGTTCCAGCCGCTCTGCCGGCGCTTCCACCACGGGGAAACGGTTTGATGCTTGTGCATCTCACGGTATACAATGCCTGTTTTACTGTTAACTTTAACTATACGTGTATGCAAAATTTTTCATGCTTATGTATCCCGCCAGAGACCTGCATATACACGCATATCGTCTAAGTTCAGTCCAAGAATTGTTACCAAACGACAATCCGTAGCGAATAAAATTTTCAGCGTGGTTTATAGGTAATTTGCATCATTATAAAAACGTCTTTGAAAAAAGCTTTTTTCCAAAATATATGGTTCTACCTCTCTGACTATTTAGATTCCTAACAAATGTGAATGTTGAATTCTAAAAATCCACATTTTTTTTTATAAAGAAATCGCTGCATTCTCAGAAAGTTGTGTGGGCGGCCATATCGAAAAAAGGTTAACTGAACCGTCATGAAATTTTACTAATTTTTTAAAGGGCATTAGACATGAGACCATGAAGTTATGCGACAAGGCTACTTCCAGCAGGACAGGGCACCAATTCATGTAACACTTGATAAGTTTTTGGGAGAATTTGTAAAAGAACGAATCAATAGTGTATATTTTTAAGAATAAAAACTTCAGAACTTGATAGTTCTATTTTTCATTCACCTGACCTTTTTTTATAGGTTACCTTTCAAGAGTCCGAAATAAAATTAATATAGACTTAACCTGTAACTTTTGGGGAAAATGCTCGGACACGTCAATTTAGTTTTATATATGCTCACATTTTGACGTTATTCGTTTGTTTTTTTATAGAAAACTGTTAAAGATATGACGACATCGATCTTTTTTTTGAATGGAAACATACAGCTTGTGATACATCATTAGGAATCTAATATCTCGTACAGTATTCTCATAAATTTTGGCGCGATTCTGTAAAGCTATTTCAAAATGGCGACTGTTAAAAGTTTTATAAAAATCCCTATTTAAATAAGCGGAAATGATAAATCATTGATGTTTTTTATACCTTTCAAGGTAAGAAATCTTCATTGTTTCACGTTCTGACATTTTGTGACATTGTGTACTTGTAAAATTAATTTATTTCATACTGTATTGTAAAACACACCTTTACATATTTGAATTTAGTCCAGAAAATAAGGTTTTACAGCAATAAGTCCGGTAAAATTTTTTTTACCGGACTAGTCCTGTAAAATTTCTTTACCGGACTGAAATTTGTAAGTTTTAGTTTAATCAATGTCAAACACACAATGTTTCCACCAGTAAATATAAGCACTTTTCAAATATACGACGCAGAATAAAACTTCATTATAATTTCAAAACATAATTATAATTTTCAACAGAACAGTATGAAATAAAATATTATACGTCATTCGTCCGGCAAATCCTTTACAGTATTCGTTTCAAAATTCCAGACTTGGCTCCTTCGTCGCCTCGTTTTGAAACATTTCACTCATACTGTAAAAGTTGATTTACCGGACTTATAACGTAAATATCTATTAGGTATTTCCGAAGTATTATTTTACAATTTTCTAAACAAAAATGGTTTTGTCGGAAAGGCAGCGTATCGAAGTCTTGATATTGTTAGGATGTGGAGATAAAATAAGAAGTCAAAGCAATAATAATAATAATAATAATAAAAGCATTTATTGATGAAATTATAAGAAAAATACATTAAGAAAAGAACTGAAGAGTTCAACAATAAATACAATACCCACAGGAGAAAACTCGTGCGTGGGTTTGAAATATTATATAATATTATATTTAAATAGTATATTATATCTAAATCTAACATAGAACGGCATAAACAATAATGTCGGTATAAGAAGTATATTATAATACATATACAGAGAGAAAAAAAAACAACAATAGCTAAAGCATAATTTTTTAGCGATCTAAACCAATCTATAAAATAAAGGCACCATTAATTTACTGGATAATAATAATTATCCAAAATCCTAAAAAAAAAAAAAAAAAAACAAAAAAAACCAAAACTAACAATTCTATTTACAATCAATTGTACCCAATCAAGACAAATTTAGTGCAATTAATACCTAATCACCGTTATAAAAATTCATTTTTATGCAAGGGTTACGTTGTAGGAATTTTTTTCATCTAATAGTTGATGTATAGAGTTTGTGGTTACTACATTTAATAAGTAATTCTTTATCAACTTCTTGAAAAGTCCCCTTGAATGCACTGTCCTGACAATTCCGGAGATTTCATTAAAAACATTGGATAGCAAGTAATTGAAACATCTTTGTCCCACAGTTCTGATAATTCTAGGCTTCCTCACAAAGTCCTCCCTGTGTCTCGTATAATATTCATGTTCTGCTGACGGTAAATGATCTTTTTTATGAAACAATCTTAACGCCATTTTTTCAAAAAATAGCTGCCTTATATCTAAAACTCTAAAATCATTAAAGAGACTAGCCGTTGGATAGAGGACGCTTTTCTTAAGCATAATTTTCAAAATCCATTTTTGAATAACATTTAACTTTGATAAATATTTATTCACGACTCCACCCCATGCAATTATACCGTAAGTCAGATGAGATTGAACAAGTGCAAAGTATAATATTTTAAGGTGTTGTTCATTAAAGATATCTCGATATATCCTAAACTTTGATAATAAACATCTAATCTTTTGAGTTACATAATCTATATGAAAATTCCATCGCAAGTGGCAGTCGATAATAACTCCTAAATATTTTATTTTATTACATGATTTTATTTGGACAACCTGGTTATTAAAATTAAAATAAATATTATTAAAAGAAGGTAATGAATTGCTATATGAAGTGAATGGCACAAATAAAGTTTTCTTTAAATTTATACTTAATAAGCGACAGTTAAACCACTTTACAATATTAGTGAAATCCCGTTCAATCAGTGTTCTTAATTGGTCCCAGCTATTACCCTGATAAAAAACTGCAGTATCTTCAGCAAAACTTATTATATTTGATTCTGAGTTGATAGTAAAAAGGTCATTAATATAAATTGTAAATAATACTGGGCCCAAAACGGTACCTTGTGGAACTCCATATTCAACGAAATTACTCCCACTTACCTCATCATTTACTCTCACGCATTGTCTCCTGTTCTCTAGATAGCTTTGTAAAAGTCGTAGCGGCCTACCGCGGAATCCAATATTTTCCAAAATAAGTAGTAACTTTGAGTGACTGACTGTATCAAAGGCTTTGGCTAGGTCAACAAAAACGCAGATAGACGGTTTACTTTTATCAAGACTATTGTAAATTTTTGCCATTGCGTCCTCGGTTGACACCGCCTTTTTAAAACCATACTGATTTTTTGAAATTATTCTATATTTATCCAAATATGATTCTATTCTCGTTTTCAATATTTTTTCAAAAATCTTGGATAGGTTGCTTATTAGGGATATTGGTCGGTAATTAACAGGTTCGGTTTTATCACCCGATTTAAATAATGGTTTTATTATGGCCATCTTAAATTCTTCTGGGAAGGTTCCGCATTGAAAGGATTCATTTATTAGAAAAGCTAGCGGCTCTATAATGTATGGTGCTATTTCTTTTAAAACATCTGACGTTATCCCGTCGGGTCCAGGTGCAGTTCCACACTTTAATGACATTATGGTTTTTTTGACTTCATCTGGATTTGTCTCACTTAAATATATCGAGTTGGGTAATTTCGTTTCTTTAAATTGAACTTCTTGATCAATCACTATTTTTTCAGCCAGAGAACGTCCCACATTACTAAAATAATCATTTAAAATTTCAGCCATTTCCTTACTATCATTTATTAAGGAACCCGTTTGATCCTTAATTTCTTTGAGTTCCTGGTTTTCAAGACTTTCATTATTAATTTTTTTCATGCATTGCCATAACCTGGCTGGATTGTCTTTATTTTTCTCTAGTTGTGTAAAGTGAAGTGTGTATTTTATTTAATGCTAAATATCCGAAAAATAAATTTCACAGGGCACTGTTAGTAAATTATTCCACAAATTTGATGAACATGGCACAGTAAAAGACTTGCCTAGGAATGGACGGCCACGTGTTTTAGGCGACGATGAAAAATTAGATATTGCATTATCTCTGCAGGATAATCCGCATGTTTCAACAGTTTCATTGGCTCAAAATCATGATACATCTGGAGGTACTATTGGAAGATTTTTGAAAGCAGAAAAATACCACCCTTATAAAGTATGTCTTGTCCAAGAGCTTTTAGAAGATGACTATGATAGGCGTTTGCAATTTTGCGAAGAAATGATGAGACATATAGAACATATTATTTTCGGATGAAGCTACTTACTATTCAAACGGGGTGGTTAACAGACATAATTATCGATTCTGGAGTCAAGAAAATCCACGATGGATATTTGAAGCGCATACTCGGCGGCCCCAGGAAGTAAATGTATGGGCAGGTATCATTAATAACCGAATTTTAAGGCCATTATTTTTGGTAGTAGATCCAGATATACCTTATTTAACAATTTGGTTTCAGCAAGATGGTGCTCCCCCGCATTTTGGTGTCAATGTGAGAAGATATTTAGATCTGATATTTCCAGGTCGCTGGATTGGACGACGTGGTACAATTGAATGGCCACCGAGGTCCTCAGACTTAACGCCTCTAGACTACTTTCTTTGGGGATATTTCAAAGAAATAGTTTACCAAAATAGGCCAAATAATATTGAAGATTTGAAAAACTAAATTAGATTGGAGACACATAACATACCGGCTGGAGCCATTCGAAATTCTGTCGACGGATTTTACCATCGTCTGGGAGCATGCCAAGTAGAGGGTAAAGTACCCTTCCAGCATTTGCCACGTTAAACCACCTTTTTGTTGTGTTTTGTTTTGCTTGGTTACATTTTTATTTTTTTTTTTGACAAAATAAATAACAAATAAACCATAACTATTGTTAAGTCACAATTCCACAAAATGTCAAAACGTGAAACAATGAAGATTTATTATCTTTAAAGGTAAAAAAAAAACATCAATGATTTATCATTTCCGCTTATTTAAATAGGGATTTTTTTAAAACTTTAACAGTTGCCATTTCGAAATAGCTTTACAGAATCGCGCCAAAATTTATGTGCATACTGTACGAGATATTAGCTTTCAAATTATGTATCACAAGCTGTATGTTTCCATTTAAAAAAAAGATCGATGTAGTCATATCTTTGGCAAATGTCTATAAAACAACAAAGGGATAACGTCAAAATGTGAGCATATATAAAACTAAATTGACGTATCCAAGCATTTTCTCCAAAGTTAAAGGTTAAGGCTATATTAATTTTATTCCGGACTTCTGGGCAGCCCTGTATAGATAACAATAACAAATAACTAAACGGTTGTTAAGGAAAACATAAATTATTAAAGAAATGACTTAATATTTTTTGAACTACACTGGCATGCAAAATTAACCGGACGAACAAACAACAAACTTGTTAACCTTTACATCAGTTTCGATAATTTCTTTGTCAAGTATAGATACTTTCATTATTATCATTCTCAACTGTCGGTTTTGCAAAAACCTGTATTCTCAAGGAAAAACTCATTTTTAAAGAAAATTATGCGATTCGTAACCATAAGCAATTTAATTTTAAAAAATTTCAGTAACATCATTGGTAATTAAAAATTGTTATCAACATCCCCGGGATTGAATAACAGCCCTCATCCTCTCTGGCATAAATTGAATCAAGCCAGCAACTGCGTCTTGGGTATTTGTTCCTACTCGTTAACATCCGCCTGTTCCAACTCAACCCCAGTTTGAAATGCTCCATAGTTCTCCTCTCCACGCCTTTTTTTGAATTTACCCCACATTTGCTCTATGGGGTTGAAATCCAGACTTTTTGGCGGTCAGTCTAGTACTTGAATACCAACATCGTTGCCTAGATATTCTGGCTATGTGCGGTGGAGCATTATCTTGCATTATGAGAAAATGTTCTCCTATAAAGGGCATATAAGGAACTACATGTTGTACTCCCTAATGTACCTGTCGGCATTAAAGTCCCCTCCCTGCAGCGAAACAAGATCTGTGCTGGCTTTCAAAGAAATACCGCCCCATACTATCACTCCTCCATCAACAAATTGCACTCTAGGAGACTGTAACTATCCCGTAAAACAAGACGCATCTGTAAAAAGAACGTTTCGCCAGTCGTCCATATCCCACTCTGCATGATTTCGAGAAAATTCCAAGCGCTACCCTCGATGACCTGTTTACTTTAACCTTCGACACGGTATCAGGTAAAACTACAGTACAATAAACATCATCTCGGTGAACTTGAAGTCTCAGAAATCTATCTTCAACTGCCTTTGTTGATTTCCGGCTTCACTGCCCAAGTCTTCTTGAGTACGAACCAGTTTCCCTAAATATTTCTATGACATCGGATATTGTACCGCGTGTAGCGGCAAGCCTGTCTGCGATATACCGAATAGCACGACCATTAACTTTTTTAAAACACTTGTCGTTCGCGGAATAGATAAAGTAAGCGTCACAAATATAACATTATCGTTCACATTTAATTTTTTGTACAAAAACTCCAGCAAGAATGTATAAAAAAAAGCGACAATACCCAGGTTAATACTTACAAAGTCAACGTGGACGCCAAGAAAGTTATATCTAATTACTTCTGGTAGATATTCTATTGGCCTTCAAAACCCATCTTCCGTTTCTCATTGGCTGAATCAGTTAAAAATTGGTATCGCCATGTAAAACTCGACCTATTAACAGTATTTTTGGCGCTACTGGCGAAGCGCCGATACGGCTTCGCTCTGTTCCTATCTACACTACGTTAAAAAGAGAAAGATGCGAGGACGGCTCACGTCTGTAAGGATCGTACTAGGCGGCATCTGGCGTTTAAGTTCCAAGTAATGCGCTCGCCCAAACCTCACATTTTAAAGGCCCCCATTCATTGGCGAGCGCGGTTGGCCAACATTGTTGTCGTTTTTTTGGAGGCTGTTCGCCCCTCTCGCCACACACGCACGAACATTGTATCCCAACAACGTATTTCAGTACCTATATGCAGTGTGTCGTAGCACTGGGGTCTAGAATCATTCAGTTTGTCACTATTAAGTTATGCCGTTATGAAAACAACATATATTTATTTTAAGTAGTTAGGTATTTACATACATCTGCTTCTCCGTTCCCATCACTACCTTCATTGCTGATTGTGTCTCTAGGCTCTTCATCATCAGCAGTAAAAAGAAATAGGTTATAGTACCATAAACTAGGTTCCTTAACTTCTTCTCCTCCAATACCAGATTTAAGAGTCTTAAATTTTTTTTGTTCTCTTCTGAACGAATCCCGTATTGAAGAAATTTTTTTTTGACTGTGTCTTTCGTAACATTTTCAAAATTGTATATTTTTTATAAATTTCTAGAAGTGCATCATATCTCTTTTCTTTCACAAATTTATTAGAATATTCAGGGAACTTAATTTTCCATAACGCAGTATGTTCTCTATACATGTATTTATATTATGTATACACTAATAAAATCCTTTATAAACTTTGTTCGTTTTGCTTTTTTGCCATTTATAACCCTTATTAATTAAAAAATAATGCGTTTTACTTTAATATTTCTTGTCCGCCTACTACACACTGGCGAGCAAGCGACGAGCACAACAGCACGCCCAACCAAGTTTTGAAACTGAACTGAAAACCAGCGAGCGGGGTCGCGCTCTTGTTGGCGCCATACACATACCGGCGAACATATTATGGCGAGCCTAACAATGTTGGCTGACCGCGCTCGCCAATGAATGGGGGCCTAAAGTCGCAATGCATGCCGCAATGAGCCGGCATTTTTTGCTGGAGTTTTTATACAGAGAACAATAATGTTATGTTTGTGGCGCTTACTTTACAACCACCTTAATAAACGCTATAGAGCAAATAAAATCTGTGATTTGTTGACTACTGCTTGACAAGAACCTTTTTGTCAAGCCATAAAAAATGCTAGACATAAACTTATCCTAAGAGACAAAGCCAACTTTAAAAGAATTACTTGTTTATGGTTACGAATCGCATACTTTTCTCTAAAAGTACGTTTTTTTTTTAAGAATACCGATATTGAATGCATCAAAAAAAGAGCTATTGAGAACAGATGAGACTTAGCAATCTCATAAGAATACACATGATTCAGTAGTCTAATTTCTACAAGGGGTGTTCAGAAATTTAGCGTAAAATGAACCTTTCAATAATTTCAACCTGTATAACAACAAATATTTTATAACTTTTTGCAAAATCGACAGTCGAGGATGGTAACAATAAAATTACCTACAACTTGACAAAAAAGTTACCGAAATTGATGCAAAGGTTAAAATAGCTATTTATACAACAAGTTACGAAATAAGGGTCTTTTAGGCACGCGACGTGAAAATTGTCCTACGAGGCGAAGCCGAGTTGGAAAACACGTCAGAGTGACTAAAATACATTGTTTCGTAACGAATGGTATACAATATTTTTACTACGGGCGTTTTATAATAAAAAAACTTAATTTATTTTACTAAACATTTTATTACCTGTGTTTCATTTACACCTTTCATGTCGAAAAAATTGACACTTGTCAAAAAAAAATATCGAAAGAATATTTTTGTCAAAAACTCCGGCAGATATTAAGTAAAGAGAAATATCTCAACGTACTGTTTTAGGTTACCCACGCATTAATTTTAATAATATAAGAAACTGTACTTTTATTATTTATAATAAATAGGTAAAATTACAGTTTTTAATTAGTTTTTAATTGTAAATAATTACTTTTAGGCACAGCGTGCTTAAAAAACTTTTAAGCACGCTGTGCCTAAAAGAAGGTTATTTATAAATCAAAACGACAATCAAAAAGGGGTTGTTATGGAACGTCAGTAGAAAAATTTATTTAAAATTGAATTTGAACAGAATTTTGCTTGTCCCGTTAATTTTGCATGCCGTTGTAGTAGTTGCAAGCTACATTCACAGAACTACATTTAAGAAAATTATGGGAATATAGCTTAGAATATAGAAGTAAAAAACAAATATGATGTAAAACAAAATCAAAAAAAAAAAAAAATACTCAAAATTTTCAAATTTGTTTCTTTACATCTAAACAACCGGCATTTTTCAGAGAATGAATGACATTAAAGTTACTGTGATAAAGAAGCTGAGTAACAGTTATGCCTTAACTCTATACATTTGTTAAGCACCAAGATTTTCTAGTGCCTTTAACATAAAAGTTATCGTGACAAAAACATACGGTGTTAAAACAAAATTAGTGCATAAATAATAATTAAAAAGTAGATAAAATATATTGCTCTCTAAACTATGGTGGAATCAAACAAGATATGCAACGGAAAATACGCAAAAAATTCGGTTTGCAGTAACGATCTTTCAGACAAGATGCAGATGTCTAAGAGGAGGCGTCATAAAACTGTTCATTTTGGCGACAATCTGCTATTACAAGTGTGTACGAATGCAAATTTAAATTCCCGTGTGTCGTACGGTAATATGGAGCCCAACGTGCAGCAGCTGTTTAGCTTTATTGAAACTGTACTGAGTGCCTGGGTAAGAAAACAGTCAACTCGGTGATATGGTTTTTAGTTTAAAACATATTATATTTGCATCTAGGTTGCGGAAGAAGGTTTGACATCTCAAGGAGAAGTGAGCGAGATGGACGAAAAAGAAGTGCAGAAGCGTCGTTACAAGAAACATTGTGCAAGATTAAAAAAGTTAAATATAAAGCGCCTTGTAAGGGAAGTTACAAAACTCGATGGCACTCACTTTATCGGAAATCTAAGATATCGACACTCACACTGGAAGGGAAAGCTAGATGCAGAAGCATGCAATGAATTTTTCTTGAAAAAGGTATTAGATTGTATCCTGTTTTGTATTTTGTATTTATATTTTTATATCTTCCTAGCATAGTGAAATGTTTAAAGGTTGATCAAAGAAGATCGAAACACTTAGACCATGTATATAGTGTTTATGATTTTACTAAACTTAATTAACCTTAAAATGGTTGGCGGGATATGCTTGAAAGCAATCAAAGTTCCAAGAAGTCTGTACTTTGACTTTACTTTGCAGCATAGTACCATTTTAAAGCGAGTCTAGTATCTATTTTTTAAAGCGGAATTACCGATATTTTGTTCTAGTTGAGCATACCACGTGCCAATAGGTCGCTATAACTTAGTAATAAGTATATTCTTCTATTTTCTGTGCAATTTATGGCGATAACTCTAGAAAATAAAAATTGCATATTTTTCTTAGGTAGATATAGTCATGGCGGGACACTCGATTCCCTTGGCTTTATCAATTCATTTATTGGGCGTCAATTTGGATAGTCATGTCTTGGCATAGTCACGTTGCGGTCATTAGTAAGGCAGCCTCGCAGAAGCTTGGAATACTTTTCCGAGCTAAGAACCTCGATACAGGGTGTTTCAATATTATACCGACAAATTGAAACAGGTTGACAAAAAATAATGAAAAAAGTTACCATTAATGGAGGTCCAGAAACCCCTTATTTGTAAGATACAGGGTGTTAAACATTTAATTTTTTTTCGGTTTTTCCTATTTATTTTATGCGTGCTTAGATTATTTATTCAAATTCTGTGCTTTTGTTACATATTAAAGTATCTAAAAAATTAACTTATTGTCATTTAAAACTATCTACAGGGTGTAATTTTTTTGGGCGTCACGACCAATGCGACCCCCCCCCCCAACTTCTTGTTGATACGACACTGACTTTCCTTTCATATAAAACCAAATTTCTTGGTTTATCATTTACCTTCTTTATTTCTTGCACTATTTCGATATCTTATACGGTTTGGCTGATATTTGGTAAAATATGATTTAAATCCGGGCTACTTTTTTATTCTGCATGGTCAAATACAAAGAAATTTGTACATGGTGTTTTTTTTTCGTAGATATTATATGGGGTATAGGCTAAACGTTAAGAGATACAAAAAAACTAAGCAGTGTGTCCAATTCTCTTTTTTACTGTTTAGTTTAATGGCGCAATCAGATCTACGCTAACTAGATTGGTTAAGAAGATACAGGGTGATTCTCAAAATCTGCGATTATTTATTGAGATAAAAAGAGACTTTCAATACGAAAGTTTTTTGACTTTTTATGTAGAATCCAGTAGCGTATTAAAAGTAAAGTTAGATGTGGTAATTTTTGAGGTATTATAGAAACTACCATTTTTTTCTATGGAACTATCTGGGTATCTAAAAAAATTGAATTTTTTCTTGCGAATGCAACAATATATAACACTTAATATTTTGCTTCGTTCTAAATAGCTAAAAGGCCAAAATACAAATTTTTTCTTTAGTTGGCTATGGATTGAATCATTATTCTTTTATTTTATAATAGGTATATTACAAACTCAGTTAACAGGAATATCAACATTGATAAACTAAAACAACAACAACTACAAAAAACGAAAATTTATAATAATAACTCAACAATTATCATAGGTGCCTAATCACGAAAAAATGTGCTCAAATTGTCTTCTATTCTGTTCGATGCATTTTTGGACTCGGCTTGTAACTAAACGAGTGGCGTTATAAATGTGAATATTTGGCACTCTTCCAATGCAATTAATAAAATTTGCTCTAAGTTCTTCTATACTATTACTTCGGGTTTTATATATTTCATTTTTGATAAATCCCCAACAATAAAAGTCGAGTGGTGTCAGGTCGGGGGAACGCGGAGGCCATCTGTTTGGTCCATTTGTACCAAGCCAATTTTCGCCAATATTGGCAGTTAGTAAGTGCCTTGCTATATGGCTAATTTGTGCTGGAGCACCATCTTGTTGTAAATAAACATTATTTCTTGCAGCTAATGGCATATTATCCAACTCGATTATTACACATTCTTCCAAAATCTGGATGTATCTTTCAGCATTTAAATGTTCATTAAAAATCCTGTAGTTAAGGACCCTATTTTGATGTAGCGCCACCTATACATGGAACCCAAACCGTCCTTGTTGTACCCTGGCGACCGTCTGATGAGGATTTATGTTTAAGCAATATCGATTGTTATGTCGATTAAAAATTCCTTCGCTAGATATAAAAGCCTCGTCAGTCCATATTATATTTTGAAAAAAAATTGGGATTCCGATTAATCTGTTGCAAATACCAATGACAAAATTCTAAACGCTGCTCTTCATCTCCAGGATGTAAGTTGACTATGAAAGTTAGTGTAAGAACCTTTCTTATTATATACGGTTTATACTTATGCTTTCTTAACGTTATTAAAACTTTAAATTTACATGTGCCAATATCTTTCTCAATATTACGGCTAGATACCGTCGGATCAGCAGCAACACAAGCTAATGTATTTATTTAATCTCTTTCTCTATTTTCCTTATTGTAAACCTTACCTCTTGGTTTTCCAAATGATCCATACTCACTTAGATTGTGATGTAATCTTGGAAATATTTGTTTTTTGGCTGTCGTCGTTCAGGATAACGCTCAAAATATAGGTATATTACTCACAGTATAGCACTCAAACATGTTTAATTTTCCATAGTTTTGAAAAGTATTCATTTTAGACTCCTTTTTTAGAAAAATATAATCGAAAATATTTCGTTAACAACCAATGTTAAAACCTATACTTAATTTTGAATGAATTTTATGACATGTAAACAAACAAAACAAACGCTTAAAAAAATTCAATCCATTGCCAACTAAAAAAATTCTTGTTTTTTGGAATTTTAGCTTTTTAGAACAAAATATTAAGTGTTATATATTGTTGCAATCGCAAGAAGAAATTCAATTTTTTGAGACACCCAGGTACAGGGTGTCCCATTTAAGAAAATGCTAGTTTCGATAATTCCTCAAAAATTAACACAACTAAATTTTTTTTTAATATGCCACTGGATTCTACGTAAAAAGTCACAAAAGTTTCGTATTGAAAGTTTCTTTTTATCTTCATAAGTCATAAGAGATAACAAAAACCGCAGATCTTGAGAATCACCCTGTATCTTCTAAACCAATCTAGTTAGCGTAGATCTGATTGCGCCATTAAACTAAACAGTAAAAAAGAGAACGGGATACATATCTTAGTTTTTTTGTATCTCTTACCGTTTAGCCTATACCCTATAATATCAACGAAAAAAAAACACCCTGTACATTAGTTTACACAGCACAAAGTTTAACACCCTGTATCTTACAATCGAGGGGTTTTTGGACCTCCATTAATGGCAACTTTTTTCATTATTTTTTATCAAGAAATCACCTGTTTCAATTTGTCGGTATCATATTGAAACACCCTGTATACCCCAAAAACTTTTGATGCTCTATAAAGCCCAAATTCGACCATCGCTGGAGTACTGTTTGCATATTTGGGGCTCTGCTCCTAAACATACCCTGAGATTGCTAGATTCCATTCAAAGGAGAGCCATTCGCTTGATCGGTGACCATGATCTGACGAACAACCTGGAAAGCCTTGAACATCGAGGGCAGGTTTGCGAGTTAAGTCTATTTTACAAATATTTTTATGGCAAGGGCTCCACTGAGGTTGCACGCTTGATTCCATCCAGAGCGGTGTATGATAGACATACACGACGAGCTACTGCAGCCCACCCGTACGTGCTTCAGCTTAGTGTCTCTCGAACGACACTGTTTAGAATTTCTTTCATCTGGAGAACGTCATCGCGCTGGAGAGACCTCCCTGAGGCCATGTTCCCCAGGGAGTATAGTCTTCAAACATTCAAGACATTCAACTTGAATCGTTTCCTGCGCACATGCACCGTTCGTAGAGCGACATAATGGATTCTGCAGTGCTGTGCCTTTATCATAAAACAAAAAAAAAGTAGTTACTAACTCCGATCAATGAAATAATGATGACCCAGACAGGTGTACAATATAAATATAAATATAAATAGGGTTTTTTAATGGTTATTTATGATATTAAGTGTTAAAAGTACATTTTTAAGGCACGCATATAAAAGTTTGTAGAATTAGCAAAACATCTTTCTTTCTTTCACTTTTCAGTACATTTTGTCCTTTTGGATTTTCACACATATTCCGTTTTTCTTGCTTTATTTTTGTTGCCCTCGTTTGCTCTTCTTTCTCCGGGTGTCTGTTAATTTTCCTGACGCCCTTTTTCTATATTTCCAATTTTTAATTAATTGTTGAGCGTTTGGATATGGCCTTAGAATTACAAAGCTTACTGCTGCGTACATGGTTGACGGCATATCAATATTTTCAGCATTTCTAAATTCAATTCCAGATGCAATCTCCGCTGTTACGACTTTTAATACTACAACTGATATGTTTTCTCGATTAGTTAGTTATAGCTTCGAATAAATTTTACTGGAACAAATTATTTTTATGAAGTATTAAAATAGTGCGATGAGGCATGTTGATCAATATGTGTATCTACATACCCCAAATGTAAACAATTATTCCTTCTAACTAGGATTAAAACAGGTTAAAATAAACAAAATCAACCCTGGTTAGCAGAAAAATAACGCTAAATATTTAGGTTTCGTATTACAACTGTGTCCCTATATTTAGTAGTGTGATCCCTGCATTAACTCAAACTTGGGTTATACATTTTATTTTTTTACCAAAATTAACATAAATCAATCCAGTGCAAGAACAACACAACTTACACCGACTGAACCTTGATCGTGACTATGGACTAGCATGATTAGTATTTACACTTTGGTGTTTTCGGAAGGCTACATTGCGCGACAAATTTGAAAAATGAAATGTATCAATTTGCCCCTGTATTAACCTTATCACTTTTACAAAATTAAATAGTTGGATAAGGTTGTTCTTTCCTTAATCAGTGTTAATTTAAAATGTGACAAAATTCATGTTATATAAAGCGTTTTAGACATTTTTGTTAATTATTATAATCAACGCCTTTTTTTAATACACTTTGTTCTTTTCTGGATAAATGATTAAATACATATTAATGTGTAAAGCTTTTGATGTCGTGAAAAAAATATAATATATTATATTTACTAAATGAAACACTAATAAGTTAATTTCCACTATTTTATTGTACACTGCACGACATGTTTCGCTATACTATAGCTGCTTCGAGTACTTCTTACAAACTGAAGTATAGACAGGTAATGCAATAATAAACAGATTAATAATTACTACTCTAAATTGTTATTAGGTCAGGTATTGTACCGGGTGTCCCACTAAGAATGACTGTCGGCCGTATCTCAGAAAGTGTTAGTCGTATGGCTTGCGGAAAAAAAATATATTAGGTAAAGTGGTCATGAGAACTTGGTGGAAGTTATTTTTAAGTTTCTCAGACTGGCGCTAGAGGGCGCCACAGTAACGGTAAATATGAATCACGAAGTTTCCTCAAAAGTCGCCTAGGTATCCTAAAAATAACATTTTTGTATATTTCAAAGATTTATTAATAAAATTCACCTATAGAACGTGTTCGTCACTTTTCAAATAAAGTGGTGGGGGAAGGTTGAACATTATTTGTAATAAATGCTGATAACTCCGGTCTGGCTTAACATAATTTAGTAAACTTACTTTTGTTAAAAAGGGCTTTTCTTACTCTATATATCATCTTATGAACTACGGCAATATGTGTTTTACACTAGGCGCTAGGGGGCGCATTGCGCGTTTTTTCCATAATTGTAAATAAAATAAATCAATTTTACCTGATTACAAGGACGATTAAAAGTCTAAGAAGTCAGCGAAAACCGCAAGTTAATGTCTATTTTCAATCCGGAGATATCAACAACAATAATCATAATTACGGAACATTATGATTTTATTTTCAAGTTGCCATTGTAAAGGTTTTTTTAAGAGTCAAATAGGCCTTGGAAAAACAAAATATGAAGGTACGTATGTTTCAAGCAAATATATCGTTACGACAATAATTCTCAGTGGCGCCCTAAATGTTCAAATAGTCGTCCATCGTTCTGTATACACGACTCCAATCTCTCCCTGGTTAATAATACTGCAGTTTCCACATCTGCCATAGGGACTCGGCGGCTGCTGTCCATTATCATTTCTATCATGTTTTCCCTTGTGGTGGGTCTGGTAACGAAAACAAGATCCTTCAATCTCCCCCATAGATAAAAATCTAGGCATGTTAAGTTAGGTGATCTAAAATAGAAATTACCACTTTCATTAACAGTATCACAATATATCCTATAATATTACCTGGCAGGCCACGGAAATATACTCCCTCTTCCTATCCACCTTGCAGGAAATGTGTCGTTAAGAAATTGACAAACGTTTGACGCAAAATGTGCAGGACATCCATCGTGTTGGAAAACCATAGTTCTGCGAATATCCAAGGGCACATCTTCGACAAGAATTGGGAGTTCGTAATTTAAAAAATGTAAATATCTTTGCCCAGTAAGCGACTCATTAGGTACAAACGGTCCAATTATTCTGCCACCGAAAAGGCCGCACCAGACATTGACACTCCATCTTCCTTGATGCTGCACCTCCCGCATCCAATGGGGATTATCCCGCGACCAATAATGCATATTATGGCGGTTTACTCCTTCATTGCTATGGAAAGTAGCTTCATCAGTCCACAAAATTTTGGAGAGGAGATTTCTATCTTCCAATATCACATTGAGCAACGAATAGCAATGATTCAATCTTCTATCATAATCTTGCGGGATCAAAGCCTGGTGAAGCACAATATGGTAGGGATGCATTTAAAAGTTATAACATATAGATATAATTACTTACCTTCTTTCTAATAAAATCCTATGCACAGTAGAGCGAGTAACGCCCAAGTCTCTAACAATTAATCTAATACTAATTTTTTACTGAGACCGAGACTTTGTGTCTACCAACCCCATAGATTTGTAAAATCAGATCTCTTTGAGAATATGGACGACTTCTTTCAATTTCATAATACTAATTTGTGGATTAAATTTCACATATAACATTTACAATGTTTTCCTCGGTTCGACCTCGGCGGCGTCTGCGATATACAATGCGACGATACTTCCACTAGTACGAAAACGGCTAACTAAACGATTAAACATTCTACTGTCGTATCGGCGCCTTTGAGGGTATCGTACTGCGTAAACCCATTCAGCAATTGTTGCATTTCCCAAACATTTAAAATACACCGCAATGATGTCAACCGCTTCTTCAAGTAACAGTGGCATTTTGGAAATCAAATACGACACAACACTGTTGGCACGACAAAAATTTTGACGTAATAATGAAAGGTGACACTCGCGCACAGTTTTAATTCATATTTTGTTTTTCCAAGGCCTATTTGACTCTTAAAAAAACCTTTACAATGGCAACTTCAAAATAAAATCATAATGTTCCGTAATTATGATTAGTGTTGTTGATATCTCCGGATTGAAAATAGACATTAACTTGCGGTTTTCGCTGACTTATTAGACATTTAATCATCCTTGTAATCAGGTTAAATTGAATATACTGTTATATTTACAATTATGGAAAAAACGCGCAATGTTTGTGAAGTTGTAAGACAGCGCCCCCTAGCGCCTAGTGTAAAACACATATTGCCGTAGTTCATAAGGTGATATATAGAGTGAGAAAAGCTCTTTTTAACAAACCTAAGTTTACTAAATTATGTTAAGCCAGACCGGAGTTATCAGCATTTATTACAAATAATGTTCAACCTTCCCCCACCACTTTATTTGAAAAGTGACGAACACGTTCTATAGGTGAATTTTATTAATAAATCTTCGAAATATACAAAAATGTTATTATCGGGATACCTTAACTAGGCGACTTTTGAGAAAACTTCGTGATTCATATTTACCGTTACTGTTGCGCCCTCTAGCGTCAGTCTGAGAAACTTGAAAATAATTTCCAGCAAATTCTCATGACCACTTTACCTAATATATTTTTTTTCCGCAAGCCATACGACTAACACTTTCTGAGGTACGGCCGACAGCCATTCTGTGTGGGACACCCGGTACATATTTAAGAAGGGGGATGGGTTTGTTTCCAGTTGACCATTTAGGGATTTCCCTGTATTTTTAATCCTATTTATTTCTAAACTTTCAAACAATGACAATCTTCTTCCTTTACTTATCCAATATATGTAAAACTTGAAATTCCTCATTAAAATTATGATTTTCCTGTAACAAGTGCCGTGTATATGCAGAATCCTCTTTTTAATTTAAGAACAATTTTTTTTGTTCTAGTATTCCTTTTTTAAAAAGAAGAAAAAGGCCAAAGAAAGAATACTAGAACATAAAAGTTCTTAAATAAAAACAGAGGATTCAGCATATTCATAGCACTTGTTACAGGAAAATCATAATTTTAATGAGAAATTTGAAGTTTTACATATATTGAATAAAGGTAGAAGATTGTGATTGTTTGAAAGTTTAGAAATATCGTATTAAAAATACAGAAAAATTCCTAAATGGTCAACTGGAAACAAACCCATCGCCCTTATTAAATATGTACAATACCTGGCCTAATAAGAATTTAAAGTAGTAATTATTAATCTGTTTATTATTGCATTGCCTGTGTATACTTCAGTTTGTAAAAAGTACCCGAAGAAGCTATGCTATAGTATAGCGAAACATGTCGTACAGTGTACAATAAAATAGTGGAAGTTAATTAATAAGTGTTTCATTTAGTAAATATAATATTATATTTTTATTATGGCATCAAAAGCTTTACACATTAATATGTTAATATGTATTTAATCATTTATCCAGAAAAAGAACAAAGTGTATTGAAAAGAGGCAAATTGCTCACAGAGTATTTTAAACCGTTGCGTTGTTAAAAGGTTTCCGCCGTCAGATGCCTCGGCAACTTATTATAAAAATGTAGTGATTGATAGATAGGTAAATCCTCTCCGAAACAAAGCAGTCACGTGTCTTGGTATTATATATAGCCAATAATTCTCTATGACGCGTATTTACAGTTGCCAGATGCAAGCAATGTACTACGGGGGAGATGAGATCAACATAATCTTCTTGACAAAAACTCCGAAATGAAGCTGCCTTCTATGCCACATTTTGCGAATTATCAAGCCAAGATAGCTCTCTAAATTGCAGCGATATATGGTCATACTTTCTCAATTCAAGAATAAATCGCACATAAGAGTTCTAAACTTTTTGAATCTTCCATTGTTTACACATATTTGAAAATGGTCCTCACACATAGTTACAATGATTAAAATTGGACAAGACTAGCGATTCCATAAGTATACTACGAAGCTTCCTAGAAAGTATGTGTCTACTGGAATACAAGAATTTAAAATTTGATTTCTATAGTAATATGTTTGTATTTTCAGTAAATTTGAGCTGAGCATCAATAGTCAGACCAAACGATTTGGCCATCCGCTTCATGGTATCCTAATATCATTTATATTAATAGTAATATTTCACTTGATCCTTTAGCAATTATGTCCCCAAAGACTACGACCGTGGACTTGTTAGGGTTAAGCACTTAATTATAATTAACAATAATTCATACCCCAGTTCTTATAGATATCGGCAAACTCTCCATTCACAATAAACTCCACAGTATGATGTATGATACTCGTACGGATGAAAATTATACTGAAGTCAGGGGCGTATTTAGGGAGGGGTCCGAGGGGTCTAGACCCCCCCCCACGTGGGCTTAATTTGCAATAAACAACACGAAACATTATTTCAAATTCTTCAGATCGTTGTACATATCTTCAAAAAACTAATATTTAAAGTACAAATCATCAACATATGCCTTATATGGGCACGTTCTAATAGAAGTGAAGATATCTGCAGTATATATGATAAACAGCAAAGGGCCCAATATCGATACCTGCGATCAGGAGTACTGACACCACAGGCTGCAATGATGAAACAACATCACCCACAGACACTGTTTGAGTTCTCCCAGACAAATACGATTTAATAGGCCTTCAGGCAACCTTTCAAAACCCATAATATTTCAACTTGGCACACAATAGCCCATGATTTATGGTGTCGAACGCCTTAGAAAAATCAAACAAAACCATAATGGACAGCTTCCCCGAATCAAGGTCCCCAACAATCCATAACATTAGAAAGTCTAACTGACGTGTTATGTCCCCTTCTAAATCCTGATTGGTTATTTGGAACCATCTCTAATTTGTTTAATGATGAATCTAGAATTCGTGTAAAACAAATTTGGTGACAATTAAACTAGTTCTGAAACAAAATAGTTCGGAATTTTCAAGTCGACAAGTTTTGATAAAACCTGACATTTAATTTAAAAATAGAGGTTTTAAACAGATTAAATAACACACTCCTTGTGGTTCGGGACTACTGTGTGGCACTGAATTCGCTCAGACCGGTCAATTAATCAACATTAACAAAGCTAACCAAATAGTCTCTATATCTCAACTATTTTTGTCAGAAAAAATTCTTTTAGGCGCCTAATATAAACCCGCATGCTTTATGCAAATTTGTGACGGAACCGGCTTGCTTTTAGGGTATTCGTACTCTACGTCTTTACACCTCACTTTCCTGTCAGGCCTTGTAAATCCAACCCCTTGCTATCAGGTCCTTCTATTCAGCTTTTTCAATCTGTAAACTATCTACGTGCTACATTAAACGCCAACCTTCCCGGAAGGAATACATTAATCATGTTTCCAACAGATTACATTGCACCTGCTAAATCTTCGAATTCTCGAGAGTAAACTATCCTAGAGGTTATCGTTGCCTGACAAAGCATGTAGGTGAGGTTAAATATGTGACGTGCTTTAAGAGCTCAGTTCACCTCGGCATTTGAATTTAAAATCCAATTTCAAATGCCGCATGCCGCTGAAAATGTTGATAATATTAAAGTTTCTATACAGGGTGATCCTTAAGTACATGAAGAAAATCTAGGATATGAGTCCTGACATCATTGTTAGACGAAAAGTTCAGATGGACATATGCCCTAAAATGCTTACCCTCTAAGATACAGGATGTTAAAAGAATTTAAAAAAATAATTGTTTTTTGAAACTTCGAAAGTCCTTGAAGATACGGTATTAAAAAAAAAAGGTTTTGCTTACTTCCACCAGTGGCGTGCGTGAAGATACCATCAATATTTTTCTTGTGAAAATATTTGATACGCCACCGATTCTTCTTAACTCTGATGCACTTTTATGCTTTATAGATACAAGCTGAACAAAAGTTGTGTCTACTATGTTTTTGAAAAAAACAGTAGTTTTAACGAAAAATAGAAAAAGTTGTAAAATTGTAAAAAAAACTGTTAAGACATCGCTGATTCAACTTTTTTTCAAAGTAGGCTTATGTCACAGATTGTGCAAATAATTATGGAAATGTCACAAAATTAAATGAGAGAAAAATCATTTAAAGCTTTAGTACGTCGTTTTTATGAATTGTTTATCGATCCAAAAGTTTTAAAGTTATGGCTGATTTACAAAAACATGCTCATTTGGCAGATATTCATTTTGTTTATTGTCTTGCTGCAGCAAGACGCATTTACCAGGCAAGATATTCGAATCATGTAGCACCGTGTGCTCAGACCTTTGTAAATCTCCATGACCGTTTATCAGAAACAGGAAGTTTTGCAAGAGTTTGTGATATTCCCGACAGGCCAAGAAGGGTAAGAATACCACAATTAGAGGAAGCAGTATTAAGGAATTGAAGAAGATCCAGAAACCACTACTCGAAAAATTGCGCATGAGGTAATCGCTAGTCGGCAAACCGTTTTGAGGATTCTTCACGATTATCGAATGTATCCTTACCACATACAACGAGTTCAGGCCTTTTTACCATGTGATTTTCCTCAACGCGTTAATTTTTGTCAATCCACAATTTTTAGATAATTTCTTTTTTACCGATTAAGTTAACTTTCATAACAATCACGTTTAGAGTCAATAAAATCCACCCGCTATTAGCGAAAGACATTTTCAGTACCAAGTTTCGTTAAATGTATGGGCAGAAATAGTTGGTAACAGACTAATAGGTCCTTTCTTTCTTCTCTAGCGGTTAGATGGCCAAACCTATCGCAATTTTCTAGAAAATGAGCTGTCAATATTATTGGAAGACTTGCCATTAGCTCAGCGGAACCAGTTGTTTTTTATGCATGACGGAGCTCCCGCCCATTTTAGTATCACAGCCACAGAATAGAGATCTAATCAACCGTGACCGCCAGGTCACCAGATTTAAATGTATTGGATTTTTATTTCTAGGGCCATTTAAAATCTTTAGTTTACAAAACTCCAGTTTAAAACCAGGAAGATCTTAGAAACCGGATAATAATGGCTTACGAAAATATTAAAAACACCCCAGGAATGTTGAAACATGTTAGAAATGAGAAGACGGCTAGCTTGTGTTTTTGCAGAAGGTGGCCACTTTCAACAGTTTCTCTAAATCCAGTTTGTTTTGTGTTTAAATTTACATTTTTTTTTTCATGTACTTAGGGATTACCCTGTATAAAGGTTTAAATTTAAACATATGTTTGCACGTGGGCTAGGTTGGGATGCTTAGTCGTACGACCTTCTGGTCTTACGTCTGTAGTCAATGAGAGCCGATTTTTGATTTTGTTATCGCTTATTGAAAGTTACTTTACATGATACAATAATTAGCAATTATCTAACAGTAAAAGCTTCCCTGCGGTATAAGCATATCACAGAGTATTACTGACTTCCAATTCGATAAATTTGACAAAATACCTCAAGCCAATAAAGCATACTCAGGCGCGTAACTACAGGGGGGCCTAGGGCCCCCCCCCCCCCAGACGTCGCTAGGCCCCCCCCAGAAAAAGGCTGACTTTGTAAGCTCGCTACTCGCCTCGCAAATATAGCATCAGTTTATAATAATAATCTATATAAATTATAATAAATAATCTTGCCAAATATCACTCGACCATCATTTTTTTCTTGGTTAAATTTTCCATTTTTCACTCAAACTTTTTTGGCAATACTCGTTGAACTTTGGGCTTGTTTATTCAAAAATTAAATCCCTCGAGCTTCGCTCTAGAAATCTAATCAGAATAAACATGTCCAAATTCAACTCGAAAAATTTCCAAAAAAAGTTTTTGTGACAGCTGAAAAATCTAACCGATAAAAAAACGAGGTCTTGTGATATTACTGTTGATTATTGACCAAATTTGTTAAAATTTGAGCGTGGTCCGCCTGCAACGGCCTCTCCGCCGGCCCGCATCTACACGAGCCGCCACTACAAGTCACAATAACAGGCCCACCCTGGGCCACCCCTAGGTCAGAGGGCTAGTTACGCCACTGAGCATGCTGCCTCATCACAGGATAAGGCACTACTTAAAATTTTTCTTTAACATTTTGGGAAGTAGGACAGTTTTTAATACCGACATATTACAGGATGAGGCAATACTGAGAATATTTTCAATATTTTAGAACGTTTTCAATACCAACGTATCGCAGGATAAGCCCTTATTTATAAAGAAACATTACATACCTCACTATCTTAAGCTGGGTTAAGGCACTACTGTAACCTCACTTGGATGCGCGATGAACCTAATCGGCAGGTGGTAATAATGACCCATAACGCGTCAAGCGGAATGTATTTAAACTAAGAATATGGCAGTATTACGTATTGTAGTTGATAGTATTTGAAACGACTTAAGCTAATAAAACAGAATTTGTAATTTTTAGGGTTATGGCACTCTTGCAAAAGAAGTGCGATATATTCATTTTATCAGTCAGTAATGCTTATAGTGTGCAATATGTCTTAGCGGCTCGTGTGTACACTTGTTATAATAATTTATATCAGTCTAATGTAACATCTAATAACAAGGTTACGTATCACATTAATAACATTTCCTATTTTTAAAATAGGTCTTCACGGGAAAATACTATAAAATTATTGTAAAAAAAAGTTAATTTTTTTAATATGTACTACAAAAATATGTAGTAATATAACAATTAATTACAGTAAAAATTGTTAAACAGAAGTGCCAAAAATATAATAATATGTTGTTGTTTTTTCTAGCTGCTAATGTTACGGTTGTAACAATTATTTTTAAAAATTATCAATCAGCTTTGGACATTTTGCTAATGGATATTGTAAAATTTGTAATATTTTTTTGTAAATTCTATTTATCATAGTTTGATTTCTTACCACCAACTTTTGTTACACTAATTAAATATTTTAGTACTAAATATTTAAAACTGCTTTTGTATTTCTATTTAAATATTTTTGTAACATTTTTTATTTGCTTTTAAACAGGATATAAGTGAAATATATTTCTTTTTTTTTTCTATTTTGGTCGAAACTAAGTCTTGCAGATACCGCGGACGGCGCGGCATTGACTATTCCCGTAAATTATTTAGGAGTTTCTACTATATTCTTTTAGTAAAATGCGGGTTTTCCAACGCAAATTCTATAAGAATTTCCATATTTTTGATATTTTGTAAATACAGTAAAATCTCTCAATAGTGACCACCCTCGGGGAATCAAATGTTGATCGGTTAACAGTGGTGGTTGGTTAATAAAGAAGAATTAAGACAACTGGTCTGCATTTTACAGCGTTTGTTTATTCATAAGTATCTACATATCAAAAACCGAAAAAACAACAGTGGACTTAGAAAACATAGCACAAGCAATACTCGAAAAGGGCTGTTTTCCAGACGCTTGGAAAAGGGCCAAGGTGGTGTTAATTCCAAAAACTGGGAAAGATCTGACATTGGCTGCCAGCTACAGAGCAATAAGTCTGTTATCGTGTCTACGCAAAGTAGTTGAAAAATTGATACTAAATCGGGTAACCGATTGTTAGTAGAGCCGATCTGGCAAGAAAAAGCCCTGGAAACAGCAATGTTTTTTTTTTATTTTTTTTTTTTAGTCTTATAAAATCGGACTCCCTCTACCACCTGGTGACATGTTTAAACCTACCGAAGACGTTTTTTTGGGGGGGGGGGGGGGAATTGGCATGTGAAATTTTTTTTTTAGGCTTAGAAATTGGTTTCTTGTCCATAACTCGGTGAGTCCGATTCTGATTAAAAAAATGTTAGGTCGTAAAATGGAGGGCTCGCGAATACGTCAAATCAAGGCAGGCATCCTAATACCTCATCTCCCGTGGGGTACGCGGTTTTCGACCAAAATTGCGGAAGTTTGCAGTTTGAATTTTATTTACGGTATTCCCTCCCCCTCCCCCCCTAATTAACCAATCGACTCGAAATTTGGACACATTATTCAGATCATTAATATCTATCGGTGAAAAAAAAATAGAGTCTCTAACTGAATTTCTTCCCTGCTAAAAAACCCGAACACGGCTCTCAGCACACGGCGCGCGGCGAAATTTAGCATACGGGTTTTTTGTACCTTTAAGTCGCGATATCTCGAGAACCGCTTGACCGATTTCGATGAAACAAAATTCAGTTTATGCGTATTCGCGAGCCCTCCATTTTACGACCTAACATTTTTTTAATCAGAATCGAACTCACCTAGTTATGGACAAGAAACCAATTTCTAAGTCTAAAAAAAAATTCACATGCCAATTTCCCCCCCCCCCCCCCCAAAAAAAAAAACGTCTTCGGTAGGTTTAAACATGTCACCAGGTGGTAGAGGGAGTCCGATTTTATAGGACTAAAAAATTAAAAAAAAACATTGCTGTTTCGAAAGCCAGACCGTCTCTACTATGTATAGGTAACCCTGCACAACTGTAAATCAAATCTTCGTATGGATTTACAAGTTTGTTATTCTTAATTCTTCAAATAAAAAATAATAAAAAAATAATGCTCTCATGGATTTACAATGCAATGAATCTAAAGTAAACATTTCACTTGGCCACTTACCACAAAAATAAAGAGAAAGTTCCCGTGTTTGAAGCGGTAAATAGTCAGCAAACATTACATCACAATAGTTTTATAAACAATTCATCTCATATCCACAAACACAGCATATTTTTGTTATTATATTAATTTAATGAAATGCCCACTTATTATGGCTGGTACCGTCCCGAACCACAGGATTCATCGTATGTCCCGAACGCGATACAAAAATGTCACACACTTAAAGCCTTTAATGGCTCAAAAAGTCGACAGAAACCTATTTACAGTCTTATAAGTCGATTTCACTATTTGCGGCCATTTGCGACATATTGGCTTGGTTTAGTCCCCCTTAAGAAAAGAATTATTTTCTTTATTTCGGCAAATAAAGCGTTACGCAAAAATGCTCTAAACTTTAAACAATCATTTTTATCAATCTAACATAAATTCACGCAATGACACTTGCTTACTAAAGTTAAAATTGTTTTTGAAGCATCGAGTTTGTGACTGCTGAAAAAACTTTAGTTCGCAAAAAATTCTGTCGAAATTGCTCTGAACTTTCAGGTAATTCTGAAATTAGTTGTAGGCAACTTTAATTCATATTCGCACAAAAACTGTTTCGTTTTTTGTCTCGATATGGCAACTGACTTCCTTAGTCGAGGTGATACAGGGTGTTTTTCTAAAATGTGCATTTTTAAAAAGACACTGTAACTTTTTTCCTGTTCAAATTTTTTTATTTTTATGAAAACAAAGTATAAGCAAAAATTCTTTCAAACGAAAATTTTAATAGGTATCAATAAAAAAAAGACTTTATAAATGAAACATCCTGTATATTTTTCATATTTAAATAGAGCTGGAAATTACATGTTGACTTTGAAGTGCTCACTTTAAACAAGTAGGCTTTGGACGACGCAAGAAGCTCTGATAAATAGGATGCAAATGTAAAAGTACAGGGATAATGATTATAAGTGGACCGCCCATCTAATATGGGAAATCTCTGGGATTCAGATAGCACATGAAAAAATATGATGACAAGTTTCTATAAAATAGTTTCTGACAGGCCCTCCCTACGGAGATATGTGCCCCTGAAGGACGCCGCTGGAAATCGGTTTCAAAACACTTAATATAAATTTGAAGAAGTAGTCCATACTTGCAGTGGAGTGTAGGTAATAAATTAAAACAACACTTCTGTCTTCCTCCACAAATAATATATATTTTTGAAAAAATTTTTTAACGATTGTCCCTACATGTTTCGACCATATATATAGTCATCTTCAGGGGAACTAAAAGGAATGTGTGAGAATATAAAGACAATAACAGGCATCATAAGAGTCTTACCTATATCGAGTGTGAAATTGGATCCAATAGTTGTCTCAAATTAATGAGTACAACGTTTTATGTTATAGCAAGTGAAATTTCTGTAGTTGATATAATATATAATAAAAGTTAATATAATTTAATAAAAATTTAATTTGATGGACACTAGTAAGGACCTCTTAAAATAGTGTCCTTGAAACATATTTAGCTTTTCTAGTTTGCCAGGAATATTTGAATTTTTATAACACAATATTTGCAAAATATCAAAAAATATAAAAGCGCTTATAAAATTTTCGTAGGAAAATTCGTATTTTACTAAATGAATATAGTAGAAACTCCTTAATAATTTACAGAATAGTGAAAGTCCGCCGCCGTCGTCGCATTTACAGTTATGCCATCAAAGGGGTCGTACCTCTAATAGTTAGAGCCGCGGCGACAAAAATGCCTTGGAACTCGCAAACGGATGAGAATCACGTTCTTGTATAGTTCGAGTGTCGTTCTCGAAATCCGTGTTGTCGAGTAGGGGTCTGGCGCTCGGCGGTGAGCGGCTATAATATTTTTTCCAAATTTTGACCAGCAGTTTAAAAAAACAGGGCATCTAGGCAACCCCCCAATTACCGGAAAAATATTTTCATTCGATTTGATCTTTGCAACACAGGTTCTTTGACACCTACAGAACATCGAAAAATTATTTTCATCTAAATTTATTGCGGCCAAGACCAGATCTTCCAGAACATGCATGAAAATTTTTACTTACCATTGAATAGTCACTCAACATTTTACCGCCTCTCAGGAGCATTTAATTTTTTTTTATATTTTTTAACCAGAGACAGATAAGTTTACGAAACTTCCATCTAAATCTGACAGAAAATTTACGGAGAAGTCCTGGATCAAAATCACGCGTGCTGGCGAGGTTTTTTGTTATTTGGCATAGTTTAGCCAGGCTCATTTAGGATGAAAACTTTTTTTTTAATAACATAAATAATCACGATTCATTTTAGTCCGGTTGCATGCATGCGGCTGATTTTTTTTTATTTCGGAGTTTGGGTCCATTTAATTGTACTGGAGGTTACGGCAAGGATCAAATCGGATGAAAATATTTTTCCGGTAATTGGGGGGTTGCCTAGATGCCCTCCAGTAATTTTCATCCGTTTGGGAAATGTTTTTTTAAACCGCTGGTCAAAATTTGGAAAAAATATTATAGCCGCTCACCGCCGAGCGCTAGACCCCTACTCGACAACACGGATTTCGAGAGCGACACTCGAACTAAACAAAAACGTGCTTCTCATCCTTTTGGGAGTGCCAAGGCATTTTTGTCACCGCGGCTCTAACTATAACTCTTACTCTTATGTGTTTTAAGTTCAAACTGGTTCATTTTGTCTCTGATTTTGTGTTTTATGGTATTATGGTGCTGTTATGTGGAGTTTGGCAGATTTATTAGCAGAATGGAATCTGGAAGACTTAGTTTCGACCAAGAAAGAAAGACCAAATATATTTCATTATATCATGTGTAAAATCATATAAAAAATGTAACAAACATATTTAAATGAAACTACAAAAGGAGTTTTAAATATTTACTAGAATATTTAACTAATAAAAATATTAACTCGCTTTTACAATAATTTTATAGTCTTCCATAATATACCATATGGCTGTCCTATATAGAACTATAAAATATAGTTACTTCTATTATATTTTTGGTTATTTTTATAATTTTTTTTTCGTGCATGGTTTATTTTTAATAAAAAGGGCCACGATCTCTATTTTGTTTCTCGACAACAAAGTGTAATACGATAGTCATTTAAACAACAGAAAAGTTTCATTTTAAGTTGTTTATTTAAAAAAAATACAAAAATTTAAAAAACGCAGTGATGTAATAGGAGACACCTTAACGAAATTATTGAAAAACTTCATAAGAGCGTTCAACATGGGCTCCGTCAAGTCTGATACACTCGCGGGCACGACGAATTGAGGACTGCTGTACCCGCCACAATGACCCAGCCTTCGTCCTTATCACATCACAATGAAACTTAATTCTCTGTAGAAGTTCCTCTCTAGTGCCGACCCGAGTCGAATACACCAAGTTTTTCAGTCTCCCCACAGATAAAAATCCCACGGCGTTAGGTCGGGAGATCGAGGAGACCAGGCAATAGGTCCTTCTCTACCTATCCAACCGTTTGGACAGACGTTATTCAGGTGCTGAAATTAGGTGGTGCCCCATCGTGCATGAAGCATATGTTTCGGCGGGTCTCAAATGTTACGTGCTCTATTAAATCCTGAAAAGCGTTCTGGAGGAACTCTAAATAAAGTTGCTCAAACAAGCGTCCCGACAATATGAATGGTCCAATAAAAAAATTGCTAATGATTCCTGTCCGGATTTTAATTGATTAAAATTGATATTGATGATGCGAAACAATAGTAACACGAAGATTTTCATCAGCCCATACATTGTGTGTTGTGTAAATTGGTGACACCATTTTTGGCAAACCAGCTGATGTACTTTTTGCAAATGATATAGGTATAACAGCTGTACTTGAAGAACTTCATGTACTATTGAAAAAGTTGAAAAAGTAGTCCATACTTTCAGTGGAGTCAATGTTATATAAAATAAAACAATGCAGTCTTCCTCCACAGTTTAATTGTTAACATAAGAAAGTGTTTAAGCTCCCGACATGTTTCGAGCACTTAAGTACTCATCTTCAGGGGATACTGAAAGGATAATATAAGTTTGAGAATGAAAAAGTATAAAATTGAGAAGGACTTACCCAACATCGAGTTTAACATCGAAATAAGTTGTCTCAAATAAATGAGTACAACAGAAAGGCTGGAGACTTGGTGTATTAGATGGTTAATTATATGGAAAGAGAAGTAAAGTTGAGATTGAGTTTTGTGATTTAGATGAGTAAAACACATTTAAGTATGACAATAAAAGATTATGACCTCTGAAGGAGAGAAGTTTCCTTTAATTTTTTTAAGCATTTGAAGTATGGATTGTACTTATTGAGAAATAGGAAAAGTTTAAAGGAAGGTTTTTTATATAATTAAGAATCATAAGCTTGCATGATTAAGTTTCGATGAGTAAATTTAAATTTAAATTTAATATATGTTTTACTTATCGAAACTTAATCATGCAAGCTTATGATCCTTAATTATATAAAAAACCTTCCTTTAAACTTTTCCTATTTCCCAATAAATACAATCCATACTTCAAATGCTTAACAAAATTAAAGGAAACTTCTCTCCATCAGAGGTCATAATCTTTTATTTTTTTTTTATTTACTATTTTTTACGGTCGTCGGCGTATCAGAGGCCATCTTGAACCGGTCATCGACCGTACGGTTTTTAATCGTGCGGTCGACCGACTGGGGAGTGTGAAACGGCACCTTCATCCTACGAGATATCCGATCTCATCCGGCCTGTCCAGCGTGAATAGGATGGTTTTGATGTCGATTCATTTTACACTCTTCCCTTAGACAAGAGCACGCGGTGTTTCCCAAGCGGTCACCCATCCAAGTACTAACCGCGCTCGAAACCGCTTAACTCCGGTGATTGACGGGAACCGGTGCTTTAAGTGTCGCTAGGCCCTTGCCTACTAATCTTTTATTATCAGACTTAAATATGTTTCAATCATCTAAATCACAAAACTCAATCTCAACTTTACTTCTCTTTCCATATAATTAACCATCTAATACACCAAGTCTCCAGCCTTTCTGTTGTAATCATTTATTTGAGACAACTTATTTCGATGTTAAACTCGATGTTGGGTAAGTCCTTCTCAATCTTAGACTTTTTCATTCTCAAACTTATATTATCCTTTCAGTATCCCCTGAAGATGAGAACTTAAGTGCTCGAAACATGTCGGGAGCTTAAACACTTTTTTATGTTAACAAACTGTGGAGGAGGACTGCATTGTTTTATTTTATATCATGTACTATTGTTTTCGATGTATTAAACTGTGCTGATAATTTTCGAGTGACCATTAATGGAGTGTGATATACAGCATTTAAACTATTTTTCCAAACTTTCCTAAACTTATAAAGAAAGTCAATAATATATATTAACTGGAATCGTCCACCATTCTCCCTTAGACGTTGGTCAACTCGTTGAAATGTCTTCTGGTTTGGCATAGTACGATTAGAAAATCTTTCGTGATATAACCTTCTGGCTTTTAAAGCAATGCAAGACGCAAGACCAAACATCAGATGCATATCTGCATACTCAATAAACGTGTTGTTGAATTAATTCACAATTAAATTCACCTCGAAATTCAAATATCAGCAAATTACCATCGAAGTAAAGGATCAATGTGTCAGCGATGTAAAAGATGACAAATTCTAAAATGCAAGATATTTGATCTATTTCGTACCATAGTAACGTTTGCAATACCAATACGTTCTTTTGATGCCGATAAATAAATAAAACTCACATTTTTTGCGAAGGTCTTCTACAACTATTCGTTTATTATTCTTTTTCTCGAAAACTGTTCATTTTATCGACAATAAACAAGAGTATATTTTTTTTTAGTCTACGGTGTAAGATATCCAGATTTACTTTTTTTAAGTTTTTATCATACAGGGTGTTAAAATAATAAGGATTAATCAAATAAAACGACTTAAGTCTACCTCCACATTGTTTTATTATTTAAGATCGTTATCCAACATGTTTCGGACACTTAAATGTCCATCTTCAGGGATACAGCAATTGATCTTGGTGGTTCAGTTTAAAAAATATGAAGTTCAAAAATGATAAGTCTTTGAGACTGAATCTAGACTCTGGTTCAAGGTTAAAAAGGTTAACATTATAAAATTAAATAAATTAATGACGTTGAAGGTAGAAAAATATTAAAAATTGAACCGAGGAGAAAGAAAATTTAGTATTTTGAAAGTTCACATCCTTCGTTGAAGTAAGAGAACCAGGTAATAAAGGTTATTGGGCCAATGTGATTGCCAGTGAGGTTATTATGTTAGCTTTGAGCTATTTAGAGGAAAAATTGGAAATTCAGCTGAAAGAAACCTCATGTAATCACAATTGCTGGTGTGAAATGTGATTTCACATGGTAAAGGTTATGAAAATGACATATTAAAAAACTGGTACCGGTTCTTAAATAATGTAAAAATTTAAAAGTTTACCAGACAAAGGGCATTGGTCAATGAAGTTATTAAGTAAAGGTGTAGGCCATTATGAAGAAAATGTAAAAAAGGGGGCACAAAGAAACTTCACTGAATCATGCTCAATTGTAGAATGAGTTCACATTTTTCTACAATTGAGCATGGTTCAGTGAAGTTTCTTTGTGCCCCCTTTTTTCCTTCATAATGGCCTACACCTTTAGTTAATAACTTTATTGACCAATGCCCTTTGTCTGGTAAACTTTTAAATTTTTACATTATTTAAGAACCGGTACCAGTTTTTTAATATGTCATTTTCTTAACCTTCACACTTTACCGTGTGAAATCACATTTCCCGCCAGCAATTGTGATTACGTGAGGTTTCTTTCAGCTGAATTTCCAATTTTTCCTCTAAATAGCTCAAAGCTAACATAATAACCTCACTGACAATCACATTAACCCAATAACCTTTATTACCTGGTTCTCTTACTTCAACGAAGGATGTGAACTTTCAAAATACTAAATTTTCTTTCTCCTTGGTTCAATTTTTAATATTTTTTTACCATCAACGTCATTAATTTATTTAATTTTATAATGTTAACCTTTTTAACCTTGAACCAGAGTCTAGATTCAGTCTCAAAGACTTATCTTTTTTGAACTTCATATTTTCTAAACTGAACCACCAAGATCAATTGCTGTATCCCTGAAGATGGACATTTAAGTGTCCGAAACATGTTGGATAACGATCTTAAATAATAAAACAATGTGGAGGTAGACTGAAGTCGTTTTATTTGATTATATCAACTCCACTGACAGAATGGACTACTTTTTCAAATAAGCATTAAGTTGTAAAGCTTAGTTCGCCCTTGGTAAGCTAAAAAAGCTAAATATGTTTCAAGGGCACTGTTTTAAGAGGTCCTTACTAGTGTCTATCACATTAACTTTTTATTAACTTATATTAGGTACTTTGCAAGTTATTTAAGATCAATCCCCAGCGGCGTCTTTGCACCTCGTACCACACATATCTCCGTAGGGAAAGCCTGTAAGAAAAAAATGTATAGGAACTTATCATCTTATTTTTTCAAGTTCTGTCTGAATCCGAGAGATTTTCCACATATTCCCGGACACCCTGAACATGAGTAATTTGATAAGTTACATTAAAAATGTAAATTTAAAAGTTGTAGTTTTTTTTTATAAATTGTTTTATAGTGTTACACAAAAAACAATCGAGCATCACATTTGTGAAATATGACATAAAGATGTTAGTTTTTAAATGGAACCCTCTATATATTGTTTTTTAGTTTTATAAGACTTTTAATTCTCTATTCAGATATACATATAATTTTATGATGTTTTTGTGTAAAATGAAGGAGATAAAAGCGTTTTTTAAATTTTGATAAAGATGGTCATGCATACCTACTAAAAATGGCATCTGTTTAGTGAAAAACGAGATATATTTGAAATATGCTTAATTTAATTTAATTATGTTAATTTTACAATAAATAATTAATTAACGTTATAAGTAACTATAATATTATAGTAAATGCTTAGCATGTGCACCGTTTTGTTCGATACATTTTCTTTATATTCTTTCTAAAGCAACTCAAATAATGCTTTGGCCATCATTATTTGAGAATTCCATTTCCTCAATAAGTATTTCTCGTATTATATTATTTAATAAATTTAGTTGGACGGATGAGTCATCATTTTCGACAGTCAAACTTTTTAATAAAAGAAACGTTCATTTTTGGGCCAACAAAGATCCTCGAACAACTCGAGAAATTAGACATTCTGGCCGTCAGTTCTTAAAGGTTTGGTGTGGAATTTTAAACAATAGTCATAGACCAATATGTTTTGATTAAAACCTTAGTAGTGAACTATACTTGGTAACAATAATAAAGTTATCGAGAATTGGATACAAAATCATAGGAAAATTATTTGCCAGCAGGACGGTGCTCCACCACACAATATTGTAGCAGTATATAAGTGCCTTTCTCAATGAAACTTGTCCTTTATGGATTGGCAGTTAGGGCAAATTGAAGTGGCCGCCAAATAGACCAGATTTAACATTATCTATTATTATACTTTTTTTATAGGGCTATTTAAGAGACAAATTAAATATTGATGGCCACGGCATTATTTTAGATGCCATAAAAAGACAGAAATAAATAAAATATACCGAAAATGTATCGAACAAAATGTGAATTAGCAGGTTATGTGTTGTAAAATTAATATTACTTAAATAAATTTAACATATTTCAAATATATTTCGTTTTCCACTATCGGAAAAGCTCATTATTAGATCAGCATTTATTAAAAGCTAGGTAACGTCAAAATATCTCATATAAAAGAGACGTCATTTTTAGTTTGCAGTGCATGCATGGACAACTTTATCACAATTTTAAAAACCTCCTTTATTTTATACAAAAGCAACATAAAACTACATATAGCTGAATAGAGATTTAAAAATTCTATAAAATAAAAAAGAATATTCAGGGGTATCCGTTTAGAAACTAACATCTTTATGTCATATGTCGCAAATGTGTTGCTCGATTGTTTTTTGTATAACGCCATTATACTCATCGAATTACTCATATAGATTTGCAGTCCATTTATAATTAATAACCCTGTACAAATTCAAACCATACAGGACCAGAAAAGTTCATCACCTTCAAACGGAAGATTTTAAACGTTGAATGTATTTTTATACAGATGAGAGTTGCAGCACGTGGCTACATCTCGTAGCAACCACACGTATCAACCCATCCAGGACAGCGAGATGCCATAGAGGTTAAAACGCTGGCAAGGCGGCCCATTGGGGGCAAACTACGATGGGTGTCGCTGGAAGCCAATGTATCGGTCCAGCATACCGTCAGCATTTTTTTTTAATGTATTTTTGCCAATAGTTCCTGAAAAATAGTAATCAGGTGGCCAATTTTTCATTAAATTGTGTTTGGACATACAATCTTTATGTAAGCAGTGCCGCTAATTTCAACCGTTTCAACTATTACACTTGCTTACAATGAAATCTGCATTCAATTGTGAAGCAGAGAAGGTAATAAAGATTTTGGTTAAGTGTGTAGTCAGGTGATTTTAGGGTTAGGATTATTGGCCAATTTATTTATGATAGCGCTCTCACATCCCAAATGTATTTCTAAATTCTAACGAAACAAATAGAACCCCTGTTTGGGAAACACGTTTTCTAATAATCAAAGTATTAAACCAATATTTTATCCCGCAAACCACAGCGCAGTAGCACCATATACAACTGAGTGTCCTGTTGGACTTCAACGTAAGCAGATTCTCCACCTGGCTAAAACAATAATAGCACGTGTTGTGATCCAACAAGTGTGTCAGGCAAAGTAATTTTCTAATGTTAAAGTAAGTGGTATTTTGGGGACGCGTGCCCGGTAACAGAGGTTACTATTTTTTTAAACGTAAAGTAAGAGTGACGTGAATTTCGCAGTTAAATATACTACATTCTTTGTGTTTGGTTAAGACGTGCACGAAGTTGCACCTCAGTGTTTTGCAGTTCGCGTAAATGCGTGAATTATTCCGTGTTATACAGAACATGACTTTTAAATAACCCTCGTGGTATTAAAATGGCAATGAGGCTGTAACTGATTCAAGTTCTGATTTATTCTCTACGGTAAAAACAAATGAAATCCTAACGGTAAAGTCTGTGCGTTTTAAGAAGTCCGATATCGGATTAAATCACCAAGGGATGTTATCGCTTTTAAAACAGTAAGTCGGTTAAGTTACAATATCTTCGCACCTTCGCTATACTTGATCACATCGAACATCCCACTGGTTTACTGTATTCTATTACTGGGCGAAATTATAGGTTTCAAAACAAAATTATCTTAGAATTACGCGTTGAGCATAAATAATAGTTAAATAGATAATTAAATTATTTTGCTATTATTATAGTTAAATCTATATAATAATCGCTATTTTCCAAGAACCAATTAAAATTTGCTCAAGTGCGGGATGGTTAAATATGTTAAAGATTTTGTCAGGTATATACTTTTCTGATAATGACATTATTTTGGGATTATTATAATTAAATCTTCATAATAATTACTATTTTCCAAGAAATAATTAAAAATTGCTGAAGTGCGGGATGGTATGTTCTACTTTATTTTAAATAAGTAGTTGTGCTTTTCACTTTTAGTTTGTTTCTCATTGTGTGTGAATTAAAATCAGTTATTAAGCAAAGTTATGGAAAATGTTCAGCAAGGTGGCACATCGCCTAGAAGGCATTTATCTCCAGGTGAACGCCGTTTGGTATTACAAGTGGAACGTTATTTTACTTTAGAAAAAGATAACTCGGGCCCGTTAGAGTCTGTTTTGGCAGTGCAAAAACGAACGTCTGATGCTTGCGGCATTTCAGAGAAGACCTTAAGAAGACTTCGAAAAAAGAGTGAAGAGGATTTGGACAGACCATATAAAAGGGTTCGACTCCATTCAAAAACCTTGGATTTATCCCAAGGGATAAAACTCTCTATTAGGAATATTGTTTATGATATGTATAAAGCCAAGGAATATGTTACCCTCAAAGCTATTCTTGAAAAGATAAAGCAGAAAAAACTTTGCGATATTGGAACTAACAGTTTGTCCATCATCTTAAATCATATGGGTTTCAAATATAAAAAAACGAACAACAGAAAACTGCTTTGCGAGCTGTCCAATGTTGTTTCGAAAAGATGGCAATTTTTAAGGGATTATTTAAACAACAAAAAATCGGAATTATCAAGACAAGTTGTTTTTCTTGACGAAACATGGGTATTTGCAAACGGAACTTCAACAAAAACGTCTTGGCAGGATGACTCAAAGCATTGTTATTCAAGTACCCGTGCAAGTAATGGAAAAAGGTATATTATATTATATGCTGGTAATGAAGAAGGTTTTGTTTTAAATGCCAGTTTAATATTTTCTTCAACAAAAAAAAACTGATGATTATCACGGCAATATGGATGCTGAAATTTTTGAGCATTGGTTCGAGGAAAAACTTTTAAAAAGTTTAGAAAAACCTTCCTTAATTGTTTTAGACAATGCCTCTTACCATACGAGACTCGAAGAGAAATTCCCTACAAGCAGCTGGAAAAAGGAAGAAATAAAAGAGTGGTTGTCAAAGAAAAACATAAACCATGAAAATTTATATTTAAAAAGTGAACTTTTAAGCAAGTGTAAAGAGCAGTCATTTAAAAAAAAGTATGTTGTTGACGAATTAGCCCTCAAATATGGACATCAAGTTTTGAGATTGCCGCCCTACCATTGTCATTACAACGCAATTGAATTGGTATGGGGTATTAGCAAGAACTATTATGACAAACATGCCTGTAAAAATATCGGTAAGCCTAGCGTTATAAAGTTATGAGAGGAGGCGCTTAGCCAAGCGGGCAAAGAAGAATGGCGGAAATGCATTGAACACACAGAAAAAATTATTTTTGAATCTTATGAATGATGATGATGATGACGATGATGTTGATTCTGATGAGTCTGAAAGCATGGGTGAAATTTCAAATGCAGAGGAAGACTACTTTTAGTAGTACCTATCTACAAGTAGGTACGTTCTGTCGCAAGACTTCAAAATCGTTTCTTTTTAGAACCAAAACTTTATAAAAAAGAATTCGTAAAACTAATTTGTCTGAATACTACAAAAGCTAAAAAATTATTATTTTTCTTTACCTAAACTAATTTTTTATTTAATTTAAATTATTTTATTTAGAAAATGTAATTCATCAACATCCAAAATTACCTTCAATATAATTTATTGTTTGAGAGCCACCGACATAATGCTCAAGAGGTTTTATGGCTTAGCGGACTTCTTAAAACGCACAGACTTTATCTCGGTGCACTGCTTTAGGGTTGTTAAGATCATGCATTGGTGTTTAACAATGTAAATAGTGTAATATCGTAAGGGTGGTTAATAGTGGAAGAATATAAAAGCATAGCAAAGTAAGTTGTGTTTAATTGGTCTGGCAAAAATAGAACGAACCAACCTTATACTGTGGGTGATACAGTGTCTATGTGAGGCCAGAACGAGCCCCTGTCTAAGACAATTCCTTGTTGATGAATTGCCGCTAATGACTCAGGAACGTATTTTTTTAGCAAGATGGGGCACCGCCTCACAACGTTGCAATCGTCAAAAAAACTTTGGCGGTCAGTTTTGGAAATAATTGGATAGCCAACCAAGGTCCAAACCATTTATCGGCGAGGTCACCGGATCTGACGCAAATGGACTTTTATCTTTGGGGAAGGTTAAAGGACCTTATTTTTAAATTACCAACAAACACTAGACAAGAATTAAATGGTGATGCAAGGTTCTGCATCTCTCACTCCAATTGAACTGATTAACTCAACAAGAAATGTTGAGAAAAGGTGCCGTCTGTGCATAGAGGAAACAGGTCGGCATTTCGAATACCTGGAGGGAAATATCGTTCTTGCTTGCTGTTCCTTGTAATGACTTTTTATTATATTTATTTTAAATATAGTTTAAATAATTGTTCTAACGTTCTGTTGTTATGTTTGTTAATAATATGAGTTTTAATTACTGCTGTGAACTGCTTTATTAAAATTTGACAGCGCCCTATTTTTATCGCCGCGTCGTCCAAAGCCTACTTGCTCAAGTGCGCGCTTCAAAGTCAACACGTAAAAAACTTTGAACCTCTATATTCCAAAGAAAACTTAAGCAAAACACCATGTATACCATATTATTGAAATGGTAATTTCAAGCTCTATTCAAATATGCAAAAATATACAGGGTGCCCCATTTAAAATTTTGTTATTTTCAATTAATACCTATTAAAATATTAGTTTGAAACTATTTTTACTTACACGTTTGCATCAATTTTCTTGAGAACAATAAATCAGAGAACTACCACGAACACGTAAAAGAACTATTCTCTACCTACCACATTTTAGAACGTAACATGTCGCTAAAACTCTATTTTCTCCATTCCCATTTGGATTTCCTTCTCGAAATCAGATGAACATGGAGAAAGATTCCACCAAGACATTGCATCAATTAAAAAACGGTATAATCACCCGAAAATGGACCCCAACCATGTTGGCAGGGGCGGTCATATCAACATTTTGAGGGGGGGGGGGGGGCATGCAGTGGCGGCTCACGGCAATTTAGAGAGGCGGTGGTAGGAAAAGTCTTAGCGCCGCAGGCGAAAAATTTTTGGGTGCCACGCCCTTTTTTGTTGATGATTCTTGGTTTTCAAGTAGGAAAAATACGCAAAAAACGGCTAAGTAAATTTTAAGAAAATTATAGATACCTATATTATGTATATTATACCAACTTACTTAATTATTTTTATTAATATTTTTAAAAAATTAAGGGTTTGACACGATTTCAATTTATGGAGGCAGGGCTTTTATAATGTAAATCGACGCAAAGGGGGGGCCATGGCCCCCCCCCCCCCCGTATGACCGCGCCTGCATGTTGGTCGACTATTGTTGGAATTTAATACGGTAATTCTTAAAAAATAAAGATCAAAGGAAGTAAATATTAGAAATATTAATTTAAAATGAATATATTAGCATTAAACTTACTTTTAATAAAAATGTGTTATAAGTTGGAAATTGTTCAAAGCCAATAAATCGAATATAAATGGCGTTTTCATTGAATTTTTCTTAATATCTAAAATATCTCCGCCTCCCTTATCATTGGAAGCTGACATCGAAATTCTGAGGTCAGAGCTAGAAAAACCAGTCAAAAATATGTCAGGAAAGTAATAAAGTTTTGAAAAGTTGAACAGTGTAATTTTGAAGAAATTTACTGCGAAAATACACTACTTATACCATTATTGGATGCTGAGGAATTTAGGAAAGTTATTTCAGAACTAAAATCATATTCAACCCTCAGGCATGATCAGATTACGGTTCGGGATATTCGAAATTTAATATATTTATCAATACCCATTTAAGGAAAATTGTTTGGTGAAATTCTGGTCACTAGTAGCTTTCCTGATGAACTGAAATATCAAGAATAACCTTTATACAGGGTGTTATGGAAATGACTTATTATATTTTAAGGGGCCACTCCTGAGGTGGTCTAGAGTTACACTTGATAGTTTTTTTTTCTAAAATCGGAAGTATTTTGAATTTTGTGAAATACCTTAAAACCGGACTATGTGCGCCTTCCATGATAGTTCAATGCCCCTGAACACATGTGTTTTTGACAAGACAAACTGCTGGAATGGTAATTGTTTAGTTTAGTGCAATTAATGTTGAATTTTGTGCTAAAATTTCGTATATAGACTAATTGAGGGTAGCTGATCACAATTTTCCTTTTGCGTTTTTACGGCAAATGCACTGGTTTTGAGAAAAAAAAATGTTAAAGTTTTTCACTTACAGGTTAGGGTATTCTTTCCTTTCAATTTCCTAGATTTTATGGTTTTCCCTTCAAAATATGTGATAAAACTTTCACCAAACTATCTGTTCATAAAATAAGAGCAACATTTTAGCAAAAAAACAATGGAAAAGGCACAAATTTAATTAAATTCGTTGTTAATACGCCGACAAAGTAGAACCGTCTCTTTTCAGATTCATTGCACTCACGTTGCCAGATTGTTCTTCTTTTTCTTGTAATTATTAATGGCTTCCATCCAGGAGAATGATATGCTAGCTCGAGCCAATAGGATTCATTCAATTAATAAAAATGAATTGACAAGTATAGGCAATTTATAATACACTAACAATCTGACAACATGGGTGCAGTTTGCTTCTGCTTTTTTGGCCAGCTGTCAGTGAGCCCCCGTCTTTTTCCAGATAACGTAGAGTTTTCTGTTCGCTTACAAGTTATCCCGTTTTTCAGAGTTTCCTTGTGGCATATTTCGTTTATTTCAACTCAGAAGTGTATACTATGACTCCGACAAGTAATATTTTATTGGAAATAAGCAACATTTTAGGATTACATGCAAAATAACATACCGGTGAGTTAGAAAAACTTTAACATTTTTTTTCTCAAAACCAGTGCATTTGCCGCCTAAACGCAAAAGGAAAATTGTGATCAGCTACCCTTAATTAGCCTATATACGAAATTTTAGCGAAAAATTCAACATTTCCACTAAAGTAAACAATTACCCAAATCAGCTGTTTGGGTCATTGGCGCGTAGGTGTTTTGGACCTAAATTTTTGAAGGCATTTTTCTCGAATTTCTAGCTTCGAGCGCCATTTATAGCAATTTTTCCCCAATTCGTCTCGACCTATATATTTACGGGTTAAAAAATAATAAGTCATTTCCATAACACCCTGTATATAAATCTGGCAGTAAGCAAAATAAGAATAACTACAGAAGAATAAGTGTAATTAGTGTATTCAAATAATTAAAGTAAGAATGCTAGTCTTTAGTAAAAAATACATTTTTATTTAAGTTCTTGGACCTTCAGTTATATTTTAAAAGTGTTTTTTTTTTCTTGGGTATTAGGTCCCTTGATAAATCAATTAAAAATAATTAAAATGAAACCATGTAGAGTCTTAAAAGTTTTTAATTCAAAATAAAAATTACGTTTCGGCCGTAGCGTGGGCCTTCATCAGACTTTGAACATCTGTAACAATAGAAACATGTATGTTTTAATTTTAAGGTGTCATATGTAAAAAAACATTTCTTTTTCCTTTTGGATGAAATTGAAATAAAATGTTAATTACCTAGTGTATAGGAGTTCAATAGATCATAGAAAAAAAAACAAAAAAGTCATTAAAGACTGCTCAACACTAACTGATGTTATGGATTTAATTATCACTATTTCAATCGAGCTAAATAACCACAAGGTAATACTAATTGCAATGTTTGTCGACCTTAGAAGAAAAAAGCCTTCGATTTTTCAAAATTTTCAAATTCCAAGTCAAACGATGTAAGTCCAGAGGTACTACTAGAAAAATTAAGGTATATGTGATTTGGAGGACCAATAATAAATCTCTTATCACTCATTTCTAACAAATAGGAAACAATATGTAAAACTAGATATCCACTCAGGTGAGATCGAAATTTTTGGTGAAGGCTTTTCAAAACCCTGAACACAGTGCGCGAGGAAAGTTTCGTTAAAGTGTCACATATTTCTGCAGCATCCAATGGGGTTAGTTCAGGATTTCATTAATTATTCAAGCAGTACGAAAACCTACCGGCACGGTGATTTTAAAATCTTTGACGCTGTGCATTTTGCCTCAGAAAAAAATTCTTATATGCATAAAGAACATTTCCTTGTCCAGTATTTTTATTCTGCCGCTTCATAGATTTGGTATTAAACACTGAGAGTGAAAGAGTGTAGTTGGCACCAGACGGCTCTGTCCTCAGGCCCTTCTTTTGCTCACTATATGTTTTAAGCTTAAGAATTGCTGGCCTCGAAGCCCAGAACTACACTTTCGCTGACGACACTGTATTACTATATAACGAAAAAAAAATAGAAGATTAGAGTACAAAGTTAATACTGATTTCAAGCTATATACAAGCTGGCTGTTACGTAATTAATTAAGAAATAACATTAACGAACCGAAGTACATAATATGATTTAAATAATTTACACTGTTGCTTTAAAAGCAAGAACATTTGAGACCAGAGCATTCCAGCCCTGATTAGAGGGTGTAATCTACGTTATAATGGTAATTTATTGTCATATTTTTTACTGCTATTATACAAGGTATCCCAAACTCGGTAGTACATTAAGAACACTAAGAGAATCTAGAAAACGAACATTAATATCGTGCTGAAATTTTGGGAATGACGATAAGACACACAGCATTCTAGCCTTTAAAAATATTTTTGAGAATGCGGTGTTGCCACTATCGGATACTAACTTTAGAATTTTAAATGCAACCCCTGTATATTATTCGATCTGAGCAAGTTTTGTTTGTCATGCCCTATCTGTATCTCCCATTGTTTCTTAGATATTAATTATTTTGTTATTTTTGCGGTCAAAACAGGATTAACAAAAAATAAATTATCTTGTCGGCTGTATAACAAACTTGAAACATATTTAATACAGGGTTCCCAAAAAATAGGTTTCGGCTGGCCTTTCCAAAAAAGTACCAAAAGTCTTTTTTTTATGAAAGACGCGTATATAATCAAACCAGATGATAGAGCAGAACATTTTTAATGTCTCAGTATATCATATTCTTACATTCAATCGTTTCTGACTTATAAGGATTGCCATTGATAAGAAATTAATGTTCTCTACTAAGAATTGAAAACTTTCTCAAAAAAATTATTTGGTCTGACGAATCCAAATTTTCACGTGAGGGTGTATTTATTCGGCGCAACAATCATTTTTGGGCTCAGCAAGATCCGCAATATATTAAAGAACGGAGATATCAGCAACAATTTAGTTTTAATGTGTTTTGGTTGTTTATAAATGACAAATTTTCAGTTTACATTTATGACGAAAATATAATGTCCAAAAAGTAGCTAGAACTGTTTCCAAATTTTTGGATAATTTGCCGCTTAATATCTCCCAAAGTTCTTGGTATCAATTGGATGAGGCTCGTGCGCATTGTACATATGGAATAAACAGAGAGCTGAATTTATTTTTTGAAGATCCAATGGATAAGACGTAATAGTCCATGGGGTTAGCCACCGCGGTCTCCAGATCTTACTCCCCTGGATTTCTATTCTTTCTATAAGTGTATACAATCTGTGAAATAGGGCTGAGCTTACCTAAAATTGATCACTTCATGGCCATAATATTGACTTAGTTTTATTATAACAATTGTCTTTGCTTCAGATTTCTGATGATGATCGGATGTCCTTGACGACGGCCATCTCGGACGAGGATGAAGCCGAAAGCGTTATGAACTCCCCTTATAAGGCTAAGCAAACAGGAACAGCTGCAGCTTCATTTAATTGTACTGGAGCAGTAAGAAAAGCTGGGTAAGTGATATGTTTACTATTTTTTTAATATTTATGATTTTGAACAGACCTGTGGCTTTAAATGAAAAGGAACATGATGTTCTATATAGAAAGCTTTCAAGGCGATGTCCAATCACGTCACTCTTTGATAAACCTGTTGATTAACCATATTTAATAATGAAGTCCATGGAAAAATGTACAGTAAGCGTTCTTATTAAATTATTTTTTCAATGAAAGGGTCGTTATTCAGGAATCCTAAGGATAAAACCATAATTAATACACTCTGCTTAAACCTAAAAGAGAGATACAAGAAATCAAAAATTAATCTGTCGGCTAAACGGCTGAAAACTTCCAAACGAAGTCAAATCATACAATATTGTAAAGTTTACTTTATATCGTTGACCGATACAACTGCCTGATTGAACCTCATTTTGTAGGTCCCAAAATCTTTAAACCGCAATAAATAGGTGCAGGGTCGGCTTGAAAATATAGCTGTCTACATATTGATTGGTTTTCATTTTGAATTAAAGGGATATTTTAAGTGAAATGAATGTAAAGATCAATTATAATAATAATATTTTGAGACATAATAAGTAGGTATAATAAAAATGAATGAAATACTGAAATACATATTTATTCGTTTCAATAATAATTACGTTTTTACAATCGTCAAGTACAGGGTTTTCAGAGGTATTTTCGGTCCTATCTACAGGGTTCCCTATAAGAGATGCAAAAAAATTTTAAATGTAGAAGTTGTGGGGTTTCATCTAAACCGCCAGAAAATTTCAAAAAAATAGACAAGTGACGTTCTAAAAGCTAAGAAAAATTTAAAAATTGTTTTTTTTAATGAAACACCCTGTATATTTTCTATTTTTTTGAAAGATCTTTCTTTCCTGATTCCAAAAAAGTATTATGAGTAGAGTGCCTTGGAAAACAATTGTATAGCACAATTTAGTTTTCAATAAGGAACTACTGTCAATGTAAGAATCTATAGTATAGAGGAAAAAACATTCGCATATTTTTTAAAATTTGCGGTTATTCCACTGTAAAAATCAGATATGATCCGTTTATTCTATAAGCATACTAATAATGGACCAATAACTCAACGCCAATACCGTATTACCTATCCAAGAAGACCCACGCCATGCATTGACACAATAAGATACGTAGTGCGGCAATCTGAGTTGAGACACAGTCTTGAACGTAAGAAAAGGACATTTACAAGAAATTTTGATTTAGATGTCTTACTCTTATTTTGAAGGTAAATTTTAAATTCCTTTTTTATGGGTAAAATAATTTGGTTATTTTTTATAGAAATGCCTGAACGGTCCATTCCTGATGCTGCAATTTATTTTAATAAATCATGGGGGAAAATTCATGAGATTTTAAAAAAGAACAAATATCATCCTTTTAAGTTTTTGCCGATCCAAGGGCTAACCGAAAATAATATCCAGCAGAGATTAGAATTTTGTGTCAATATTACTAGAAGACTAGATGGAAATGCAGATTCTCTAAATATAATAATTTTTTTCCACTACTAACCTATAACATCGCCATTATTGACCGATTATTAACGCTAGAAATCGTTTTTCTCTACCTTATAAGTCATTATTGACCATGGTCAATAATAAGCCATTGAAATCCATTATTGACCGATCTTTGACCTTAACCGAATTTTGTTTGAACGCAGGTAACTTGATTTTTTAATTCTACAACATCAATTCATTGTGGTTAGGCAACCAGATAATTATCAATACATATTAGATTACTTGATATTGTAAAATATCGATACAATCAACATTTTTTCTGCTTCCATCCTTAATTCGGGAGGTGTATACATAATATTATCACTAACATTTTCTTCGCTCATTTTTTAAAAAAACGCAAAACTCGTGAAATCTGGTGACACAAATGAACACAAATTGACATTGACAAAGCCACCTGACAAAACAACAAAATATTTTGCCAATTCCAAAGCGCAGGTAACTTGATTAAAAAATATACTTATACCTACCTATAATTTTTTATAATAATTATTAATACTATAAAGATAAATGTCATATAAAAGTTTGTAGTAGTGGAAAAAATAATATATTAACCACGGTTTAGACAGCTTATTATAGCCCTCGCGTCTTAAATCCCTCGTCGCTTCGCTCCTCGTGATTTAAACTCGCCGCTCGGGCAATAATGATGGCTGTCTAAACCTTGGTTAATAATATACTATTACGGACGAAGCCACATTTACCACAAATGGAATGTTTAATCGCAAAAATAAACACTTTTGGTCGTCAACAAATCCGCACAAAATCCAAGAAGTAAAAATTCAAGGTCGCAGTAGCGTAAATGTTTGGTGCGGTCTGTTTGCTGGCAGAATTATTGGTCCAATCATTTTCCGAGGTAGCTTAACAGGTGCACGGTATCTTCATTTCCTGGAAAATGATATAGAACATCTTTTAGAGGAACTTCCCATTTATGATTATAATAGTCTAATTTGGCAGCAAGATGGCGCACCGGCCCATAATGTCATACCTGTCACCAATTACCTTAATGACAGATATAATTTATGGATAGGAAGAAGGGGTCTTATTCCATAGCCAGCCAACAGCCCCGACCTTTCACCCCTGGACATATTTTTGTGGGGCTATTTAAAAAATCGCATTTATTATAATAGGACGCGAAATATCCAAATTCTCGAAGATAGAATTCGTGATGAAATCCGAGTTTTAAATAGGGATCATCCGAATTTTATAGTAGATACAATTAATAGCAAATTAAGGACAAATATTCAGAAATGTATCAGAAATGGAGGAGGTTATATTGAGAACCAGTAAAATACACCCGTATATTACAGCTATTGGTTAATGTAGTTTATTTATTTATTTGTTTGTATTTTGTTTGAAAGACTACAATGGATGATTTATATTTTTAATACAGAATGTTTATAATCTCTTTAATATTATTTTTAAATTGGCTGTTCCCTATTAAAAACTAAACACTGTCGGGTAATAATAATTATTGTTTTCCAAGGCACTCTACTCATAATTTTTATTACTGTATGGTGCCGCTTACAATAACGAATCGAAAATAATTTAATGACGGTTCATTCAAATATAGACAAACTATATATTTTTGGAATCAGGAATAAAAGATCTTTCAGGAAAATGGAAAATATACAGGGTGTTTCATTAAAAAAAACTATTTTTAAATTTTTCTTAGCTTTCAGAACGTCACTTGTCTATTTTTCTTGAAATTTTCTGGCGGTTCAGATAAAACCCCACAACTTCTACATTTAAAGTTTTTTCGTATCTCTTATAGGGAACCTGGTAGATATGACCGAAAATATCTCTGAAAACCCTGTACTTGACGATTGTAAAAACGTAATTATTATTGAAACGAATAAATATGTATTGTAGACTACACACTAATACAAGATTAAAATTAATTTTAAGATTTAAATACAGTACAATGTGTCTACATAGAAAACTTTTACAGTAATCAATTTTGGCAACTTAATTCTAGTTTACTCTAAATTTAGTTCTGTGTCACTATCACTATTTTCATCTAAACTTATTTAGTACTTATGCAGATATAAGAATCTTCCACCTTAAGTACGTACATATTGTATACAGTTTTTTCAACTTCTGAAGAAATGTTACTTACTATGTTTTTAATAATTCTACTACAGACGTATTTAATATGAGGGAAGTAATATTCCTTCTAATAATTGATTTTACTTGGTGCCATATTAGTTCGTTTGGATTAAATACACAATAGTAGGGGAAAAGACGTAACACTGTATGTCCATTGTCTGTTGCAAGCTTATCACACACGTATTCTTTCTTAATTTTGAAAGCCTGTAATAATTCTAAAAGATCCCGTTTTTTGTAAGTTTTTTCAGAATATACTGGGTGGCCCACTCTCAACGCAGGATTTCATAGCATCTAAACTACTCAACTTTTTAATATTTTTCAAAAACGAGGACATTAGGCCTAGAGTTTAAAATTATTTTGAAATATACCGGATGTCCCAAAAAAAAGATCCATAGCAAAGTTAAATTTTTTTAAATGGAACACCCTATATCTTACATTATTTTTGGATTCTACATAAAATAACAATTATTTTTTAGTAAGTGCATTATAAGTCTGAACTTAATAGTTTCTGAGATATCGAGTTTTGAAAAATGACATTTTTGAACTTTGACAGCTTTTAGCTTTCTTACAGCAAAACTGCTTGCATATCCCTATCTTCCTTTATTATTATCTCCCCAAAAATGTAAACTTTTGTTAAACCGGATATGACTCGAAAGCCGGATATACAGGGTGCCCAAGATAAGGAGGGCCTCTATGGGGATCTCGGTTATGGTAAGAGCTACAACTTTGATTAAATGGGGAAAAAGTTGCGCAATCAGAGGACTAATAATATGGCATAAAAAAAGTTTTAGTAATATTTGTAAGTTTTGAGATATTAAATAAAAACTAATATTTTGGATTTTTGATTTTATTTTTCTTTGGCGTTATTATTAAAGTTAGAGCAAAACTGACAAAACTGCAACTTGTTATGAACTTAAAGATTACATCGCAATTTTTTTTATACGACGTTTCGTTTCCAAGCAAACACCATCAACTTCATTTTTTCTAATACGGCCCTGATTTCTTATTGTCAAATTTTGAGAGCATTTTTTATTCTTAATTCAATGATGTACCATACAATGTTGTTTAATTACGTTTCGAGCCTTTTTAACCATCTTTATGAAATTTTCAGGGTCCGGACCTGGATCCTAGAGTGTTGCATATGCTTTTTCAGCTTTTTTAATTAAAAAAATGAAAATGATGGATGTAGAAGGTAACAACGTAATCTTTTTAGTTTCATTATGAATTTAAAAAAAAATAATAAAATTACATAATAGATTTTTAATTATTTATTTAACATTGTAAAATACTGATTCCGAACCCATAATAATTAAACTTTAATTAATTGAAATGAAACTAACATTAACTCATTAAAAATTAATTTTCCAAAAGGTGTTCAAAGTGATTTCCGTCGTTCTCCAAACATAAATAGGATCTTAAAACTGTATTATTTAGGACATTAGTTAACATTTGTGGCGTTACGCTGTGAAAGGCTGCAAGCACTAGTTGTCTAAGCTCTTCTTCTGTTTCAAAATTCTGCTTATAAACACAATTCTCGATATATCCCCAAAGGAAAAAATCAAGCGGGGTTAAATCTGGGGAACGCGCCGGCCAGGGTGTTACAGAATAAGTGCTGATACTTTTTTCTGGAAATCTTGCTGAAATGTACTCTCTAACTACCCTTGAATTATGTGCAGGTGCACCATCCTGCTGGAACCAAGTGTCGCGTTGTTCTGCCAGAGGTAAATTATCCAGAGCCTCCTCTAAGTCATTTTGGAGTAAATTCAGGTAATGCTCAGATGTTAAATTATGTTGATAGAAAAAAGGTCCTATTATTCTTGTTCCCAAAATTCCAGCCCACATATTAAATCCGAAACGGTATTGGTGTCTTGATTCTTTGAATACACGTGGATTTTCTTAGACCAGTAATGTACATTTTTTCTGTTAAAGATCCCGTTTCGATTTACCATGCTTTCATCAGACCAAATTATCTGGTAAGGAAAATTTATGTTTTCGTGGCATTTTCTGGTGTACCATTCGCAGAATGATCGACGTCTTTCTGCATTACCTGGCCTCAGTCCTTGACAAATTCTGTATTTATATGGGTGAAATTTTTGTTTGTTTAAAATAAATTGAGCAGTTGATTTCGCTACGCCTACATTTTCATCAATTTCTCTAGTTGATACTCCAGGGTTTTCAGTAACAGCTAATAATACGCTGAAAACCTTTTCCTGGTTACTATTTTTTTTTCGGGAGAGCATGGGTTTTTTAAATGCACCGTGTTCTTTAAGGTTAGTTACTAACTTACTGTAAGTCCGTTTAGCTGGTTGTCTCCTTTCCGGATATTTGTCCAAATACATCCGCTCCGCTACATTACAATTTTCTCCGCTTAAAATAAAACATGATAACATATCAAATTTTTCTTCATTTGAATAATAACCTGCCATATTTAGTTCAACTGAAGTAATGCCAAATTGTCTGACACCATACCTACTCATTTTTTTTTCCAATGCCTACTTCGCTAATTTGGGAAAAGAACAATACTTAGTTTGCAACAGCGTAGATTTGTGTTGTTTCAAAAAGAAAATAAACCCAGGAAGTTTTTATTTTTTTTAAACAGTATCGTAAGGTTTAATTAAAAAAGCTGAAAAAGCATATGCAACACTCTAGGATCCAGGTCCGGACCCTGAAAATTTCATAAAGATGGTTAAAAAGGCTCGAAACGTAATTAAACAACATTGTCTGGTACATCATTGAATTAAGAATAAAAAATGCTCTCAAAATTTGACAATAAGAAATCAGGGCCGTATTAGAAAAAATGAAGTTGATGGTGTTTGCTTGGAAACGAAACGTCGTATAAAAAAAATTGCGATGTAATCTTTAAGTTCATAACAAGTTGCAGTTTTGTCAGTTTTGCTCTAACTTTAATAATAACGCCAAAGAAAAATAAAATCAAAAATCCAAAATATCAGTTTTTATTTAATATCTCAAAACTTACAAATATTACTAAAACTTTTTTTATGCCATATTATTAGTCCTCTGATTGCGCAACTTTTTCCCCATTTAATCAAAGTTGTAGCTCTTACCATAACCGAGATCCCCATAGAGGCCCTCCTTATCTTGGGCACCCTGTATGGTACTTCCGGTTTAACCGGAAATTTGTGTTTTTAGGAAGACAATAAAGAAGTAAAGAAGTATGATAGAGACATGTAAGCCGTGTTGCTCTAAGACATACCGTTAAAAAGCTAGAAGCTGTCAAAGTTTAAAAATGCCATTTTTCAAAAGTCGATATCTCGGAAACTATTATGTTTCGACTCATAATGCACTTATTAAAAAATAATTGCTATTTTATGTAGAAAACAAAAGTAATGTAAGATATAGAGTGTTCCGTTTAAAAAAAAAAGTATGTTTAATATGCTCTGACTATTTGGGAGACCCTGTATAATTTAAAAACATTTTAAATTATAGGCTTAATGCCTCCCTATGACTCTGTTATTTAAAAGTATTAAAAAGTTGAGTAGTTTAGATTCTATGGAAGCCTGCGTTGAGAGTGGGCCACCCTGTATATTACTATTTATCATAAAATTTTGGATTTCTGCTTTTGTACTGTTTGAACTGGGAAACATTTTTAATAGACGACTATGATAACTAGCATTGTCCATTACAGTAACTCTATTTTTGGGTATATTTTTTAGAAGTCGGTGTTCAACCAATCTTCAAAAAGTTTTGCGTCAGTGTCTTGCTAGTAATCTAGAGAAGAATCTGATATGTTTTTAGCTGAGAGCAACATACAGTTCGGAATAAATCCATTCTGCGAACCTGCCTTTATTTAAAGGAGTTTTGGTTTGACGTTTTTTTGAAAAATCATTCCATCCTTTTCTTGCAGTGTCATGTGTATCAAACCATGTTTCCTCAAGATAGATAATTAGTCGATTTTCTGCTCTATATTCTTTAATATCCGTTAAATATCTATGACGCGATTCCCGTGTTTCATCGTTGGTAAGCCTCTTTTTAGGGAAACCAGGGTAGGAACAGATTGTTCTTCATACATTTGATGGATTTTATTTATTCATAAATCCAAATCATTCTCGGCAATACTTCGAAATGCGCCACAGTCATTTCGCTTCTTTCTGTGAACGATAGGTTTAAGTTCTATATCATTCACCGAAGATAAAGAAGTACTTGTTAAAGCAGACGTCTCGGCTAAAACACCACTTGAATTAAAATCTGTTCTCAGCAAAGACTGGTATACGTATTAAATTATTTCTTTAGCATCAGGAGATAAATGCTTTCTTCTGAAAGTGAAACTACAAGAAGCCCCACTTTCAGTACAAGCCCGTAGACGCTATATTCTTACACTAATACAACAAAAAATATGGCAAGGGCCTAGCGACACTTGAAGCACCGGTTCCCGTCAGACCGACAAAGAATGAACGAATTACAACGTACAATACGTGACAAGATAAACAAACACAAAAACGACATGTGGACAAACACGCTAAACGGACTAACAACACAAGATTCCTCTTTATGGCGCTTAACAAAGCGCCTAAAGAGGAAATTTAAGAAAATTCCAACTTTACAAAACAATAACGTACAAACCGACGAGGAGAAAGCAGACTGCTTAGCCGCATCGCTGGCTGCAGTCTGTATTTCTCCTGACAACACTACAGACGAACAAAATTACATAACCAACAGAACAATCAATTTAACAAGACAAACATACCCCATACCACCGATGGTAATGACCAAACTATTAATTCGACCCGGAACCTTGCATGGGGCGATAAAAACACTACCCTTATGCAAGGCACCCGGACCAGACAACATACATAATATCCTCCTACGAAACATCCCTCGTAAGACATTTGTACAACTTTTATATATTATAAATCATATCTTCCTACTTCAACATTTTCCAAAGCAATGGAAAGAGGCCACTGTAATACCTATACTTAAACCGAACAAGGACCCGACACAACCAGACAGCTACCGACCGGTAGCGCTGACAAATACTCTTTCTAAACTTACTGAAAAACTAATACTACGTAATATCAACAAACTGAAACTAACAGACAAAGTACCACAAGAACAATTTGGTTTTCGACCTGGCCATGGTACCACCATGCTAGTGGCGAAAGTTGCGCAAGATGCAACGACCAATTTCAATAGAGGTATGAACACTGTTCTCCTGTCGTTAGACATCAAGCGTGCTTTCGACACAGTATGGCACCATGGCCTAATACACAAACTTTACAACGTACATAACTTTCCACTACATTTTTTGACATTAATAAAATCTTACTTAACTAACAGACAATTCTTTGTAAGAGTTGAAAGCGCATTGTCAGCGCCCAGAGTGACTAGTGCGGGGGTGCCGCAAGGCACAGTACTATCTCCGATACTGTATAATCTGTTTACGGCAGATATGCCGCAGTACCCCCTCACCAAACTCGCTCTGTACGCGGACGATGCGCTAATATACGCGCATTCGTTCTATGCGGAGGCAGCAAAACGAAAAATCCAGTCACACGTTGACTTGCTGCTGCCGTATTTTTCCAAATGGAAAATTACGGTAAACTCCGACAAGACCGTTTGCACTATTCTTACAAAGAAGTTTACGAACAACAAAATCTTTGTACCTATTAAAATCAACGATAACTATATACGACCAACGAACAAACTAGTTTACTTAGGACTAACACTTGATCAAAGACTCTCTTTTCAGACGCACTTTTCCAATACCTTAAAAAAGGCTTTTGCAGCAATGCATAGCCTTTATTCCCTTCTTTCCCCCAAATCCCCACTATCACCAACCAACAAAAGACTTATATACATTCAAATTATAAGACCTATACTGACATATGCAGCGCCCATATGGTGTTCTGCATCCAATACTCAGCTCATGCGATTATTGAGATTTGAGAACAAGATTCTGCGATGCGTGACCTCCTCCGGGAGGTACGCGCGCATCGCAGATCTTCACCATATGGCCGCTGTAGACGACATACGCAACCATATAATAGACATCTCGACCAAATTTTACTTACATAACATACATAACTCACCTTTGACAACGAACATAACAGAACAAAGACATGACGACAACATACACATAAAACACAAACCATTATACTCCAGGCTGCCTCTCTGGCATCAACCACTCCCAATTATGCAATAACACATCACCCCCCCCCCCCCCCAAATAGAACACAGACAGATTATACAATACAATTAAACATATAATAACACACACACGATGAACAGACAAACATTACACTAGAGTTTCAATCTGCTATTAGGCTCCTCCCACTTCTGATGGGAGGAGACTGCTAGTGGACTTGAAACTCAGCACTACTCAAAAAAAAAAAAAAAAAAAAAAAAAAAAAAAAAAAAATCTCACAACGCGCACACAAACCCTACAAAACGCCCACTATTGCAGTGGGAGTGGCTTGCTAAGGGAGCTAGCTTGGATATAAATACGGACAAAACAAAAATTTAAACAGTGGCCTCTTTCCTTCCATGAAATCAACGTACAGTCAAAATTTTGTTTTACAATTTAAATTTAAATATACACACTCCTTCACCTTTAAGAACGAGACAGGATTGCCCTGCATAAGCTTTAAGTCACCTGTATGGTCGTAAGTCATGCTACGTCGTACCTTCTAATTTTAATGGGGTTTTTTGGCAGCTTTTTCCCCAAATGTCAAACGCATTCTAATTCATGATTTTAGAAACACTGTTAATATTCCTTAACGTCATGCTGCTACAGCAATAATATATATAAATACACCCGGAGAGGCTCCTGCCGGAACGCGAGTTATGTGCTACGAAAATTTAAGTGCATATTACCTCTTAAGGGTCAGGCCAACGACCCGCTGGGGCTGCGCCCCCAGTTCTATAGGCCCTAGGGTAGGTTAACAAACCGGTGCTGTAGTTGCACTACAGCACCGGGGAGAGTAGCTCCAGGGGACTATCCCAAAAACATCAGGCGATATGTGAAAATATTACTTAGTAATAATAAAGAAATTTAAAATTGAAATTAATTGGTTCCCGTCAGATCACCGAAGTTAAGCAGTGTCGAGCGCGGTTAGTACTTGGATGGGTGACCGCTTGGGAAACACCGCGTGCTCTTGTCTTAGGGAAGAGTGTAAAATGAATCGACATCAAAACCATCCTATTCACGCCGGACAGGCCGGATGAGATCGGATATCTCGTAGGATGAAGGTGCCGTTTCACACTCCCCAGTCGGTAGACCGCACGATTACTAACCGTATAGTTGGAACTTAAATTAATAAAAATCAATTTGCTTTTTATAGTCATAGTCATAGTCATAAGAATTTATTTGTTTAAACAAAAACCAATTGGAATGTAAGATATTTAAAGATAATTAATAGTACTTACAATATTGAAGTATGTGTAAAAAATTAAATAACTTACGTACTCAATCTGATTTTAAATTATTGAAAAGAGAAAAAGAAATGAAGCTGAAACATCCATACATTCTTAACGTACAGGGTGTCCCATTAATAATGGACGCAGGCTATTTATTTATTTATTTATTTACTTCTTTATTTCAAATAACGTTCATAAATATACACATAGATATAAACATAAAAAGAAATGACGTCAAAAATATAGATACCTATACGACAAGAAATCACATATTCAAGTAGTCATCAACACTGTAAGGTTCCAATTATATAAGTAATTGTTCCAACTTTTTTTTAAACATTGATTGCTTGTTTTATATTATTATTAAGAGGTAACGTATTAAAGAACTTAATACAAATGTAGTAAGCGCTCTTTTCAAGCAAAGTTAATCTATGTACAGGGTAGATAAAGTCGTATGAACGAGTGTTGTGTTGATGCTGTAGATTGGTGTTAAACCTATCTCTATTCTTATAAAAAAATATTACCGAGTCAAATATATACAAAGCCGTCACAGTCATTATATTTTTGTTTCTAAAAAATCCTCTACATGTCTGCAAATATGACATTTTATACATAATTCTAATTACTCGCTTCAGTAAATAAAGGTGTTTTGAATTTTCGAATTAGATGCAAAAAAAAATAAAACCAAATCTCAATACAGCCTCAAAATTTGCAAAATACAAAGTCCTTCTAACATTTTCATTTAAATATTTTAAAACAATGCGGAAACAATAACATACTTTATTTAATCTTGCACTTAGATTTTCTATATGATGTGTCCAATCCAAAAACTCATTAATGTAAATCCCTAAAAATTTTGTTGTTTTTTGAACGTTTAATTGTTTATTATTAATGGAAATTTCTTCAGGTGTAATATTTTTGTTTTGTTTTGTTCTAAAAATTACAATGTTTGTTTTGTCTTCATTAACTATTAACCTATTCATGTCAAACCACTGTTTGGTTATATTAAACACATTATTACCAGATTCAATTAGGGCAGGAATCTGACATGCTCCAACTAACAGATTTGTGTCATCGGCGTATGATGTTAAACCGGATTTAGGATTTACTTCGAAATTTAGATCATTGATAAAAATTATAAACAAAATGGGCCCTAAAATACTGCCCTGAGGGATTCCTAAATTGTTAGATAATATATCTGATTTACAATAAGTATTTTCACCCTCTACCGCAACTCTTTGTGTTCTGTTAGTTAGATAAGATGTAAACCATTTTAAGGCATTTTTCCTGATTTCATACAAATGCAATTTTTTAAAAAGCAGTGACCTATTTAAACAATCGTATGCTTTTAACAAGTCTAAAAATATACCCAGAGCCATTTCTCCATTCTCTAATATATCTAATATTCGTTGCGTAAACTGAAAGACAGCAGTTTGAGTAGAACTTTCTTCCCGATATGCATGTTGATTTTCTGAGAATAGTGCACACTCCTTCATGAACGTCATCAACTGATCGCACATTACTAGTTCAAATAGTTTTAAAAACCCGGAAAGTAAGCTTATAGGCCTATAATTAGTCATATCCTCAGTATCCCCTTTGTCTTTATACAGCTGCTTGATGAAAGCTAGTTTTAAGTGATCAAGAAAAATGCCTTCTCTTAATGAGTTATTTATTAAAAAGCAAAGCACATCGACAATCACCGGATTGCTTAGTTTAACTACGGTTGTGGGAATTTCGTCATCTTCAGCGCTATGTTTATTTTTAATTTTTTTTTATAACAGTATGACGTCGTTTGATGTTACTTGTTTTAAAACTAAACAGAGTTCATTAGGTTGGATTTTTGAGTTCCATTCAACGGGATTACTTTCTTTTAAAACATCAGGCACTACCTTAAGTAAAAACTTATTATAGTTATTGGACACGTCTTTAACACTTCCACCTATTGTCGATGTATTTACTTTAGGATTTTTTGATATGTCGCTAAAAATAGACCACATACATTTATTCTTATTGTCCGAATTTTTAATTCGCCTCTCATAGCTTTCAGACCTACACGTAATCAACTTATATGGCTATATCGCAGGATCCGTTAATCGGACGACCCTGTCCACCGCTAGAGGGCGTAAATCCAACCTCGGAGTAGAAAATACTGTTTTAATCAAAATTACTTCCAGTGAACCTACATATATTGAATTTTTTTTTTGTAACCTACTGAGAATTTGACAACTTTTTTGTATTTACGTTTTTTCCCCACCTTGTCAAATAAAGGGTGGGGAAGGGGTAAACGTTGGTTTAAAAGAAAAGTTAATAACTTTTTTTTATAATAACCGATATCAAATAACTTTTTTTAATTTTAAAGCGCTTTTATTTTCACCCCTACTAGAATAATAATATTTTGAGTTCAGTTATTTTTCGTGTCGGTAGGTGGCGCTTTATGACAAAGTCGCAGATTTTTATGATTTTCTCGAAAATTTAAAATGTAATGGAATTTTTATTTTTCGCTAGGAAAAAAGAGCATGAAAAATTACAGTTACTGGTGAAAAACGCTGTCCAATATGTTTATTCCTTATAAATGTATTTAAAAATATATTTAAACCTAATAGCCTAATACTTTACAAGAAAAGAAAAATAAGCAGAACTCTCAGTAGAGTGAGCCAGTTTCTCAAGAGATGCTATTCAAAACTATCATGACAAGCATGTATGGGCTAAAGATAATCCACATTCAATAACAGAATCTATACATCAATATCAGTTTCTCGTTAACGTTTTGATAGGAATTGTCGATGAAAATTTAATTGGGCCACATTTCCTACCTTTAAAATTAACTAGTGAGTAATATCTTCATTTTTTACAAGAAGAATTAATAATAATAATAATAAACTCCTTTATTTCATATTACATACATACAATTATTACACAATCATACATACATAAAATGAAATGACGTCAAACAAAAAAATAACATATCTTAAAAACTATAATTCAAAAAATCATTCAGGCTATATGGCTCTAGCTCTAACAGAAATATTTTTATTTTTCTTTTAAATAATGTTATAGGTACTGGCAATATCTTTAAATCTGTTGGGCAATTTATTGAACAATTTGATGCACATATAATAAGGGATTTTTTCGGTTAGGGTTAACCTATGTGCTGGGTACGTAATGTCGCGATTTCTGGTGCCATATCTTTGATTATTTACATTTTGATCAATAAATCTATCCATATGCTTAAACAAAAACATTAAACATTCAAATATATACAAACCAAAGACTGTCATAATCTTTAGAGCCTTAAAACTACCCCGACATGTACTCATAAAGTCCAACTTTCTGATAACACGAACTATCCTTTTTTGAACAACAAAAACTTTCTGTACATCTGACGAACAACCCCAAAAAATAATCCCATATTATCTCATTACTGATTTAAAGTTTGCACAGTATAATATTCTTGACGAAATAGTATTTGCAAATCTAGACACAATACTTATTCCATATCCAATTTTACCCAATTTTAAGCATAAACTATCAACCTGTTGATCCCAGGATAGGTAATCATCAATTATCAAACCTAAAAATTTGGTTTGACTTTTCAGAATAATGCTTTGGCCCGTTAATTTTATTTGTTTTTGTTTTATTATTTTACTTTGTTTCGTTTTAAACAGAATTAGGTTGGTTTTATTTTCATTTATTATTAATTTATTTTGATTAAACCAATTTTTGGTGATCTTAAGTGCAGATTCTGAATTGTTCACAATATGCTGTACACTCATGCCTGGAACCAACAAGTTAGTGTCGTCCGCATAATTAGTAATTAAAAAATTATTTTCTAGTTTACTAAAATCGTTAAGAAATAATATAAATAAAATGGGACCTAGTATACTTCCTTGTGGTATTCCCATGTTATTCTGCCTAATATTAGATTTTACATTATTTATTGTGACTCTCTGGGTTCTTTCCGCGAGTTAGGATTGAAGCCATGCTATTGCGTTGCCTCCAATCCCATACATATTTAATTTAGTTAATAGTAACTTATGATCTATACAGTCATAGGCTTTGCTTAAATCTAAAAATAACCCTAGTGTTAAGTCTCTGTGTTCCAAGTGTTTCAAAATAACTTGATTAAATCGAAATGTTGCAGTTGCTATTGAGCGACCATTTAAATACGCGTGTTGATTACTTGCAAATATGTCGGTTTTTTTTTTCAAATTCCAAAAGTCTCGAGCATACAATGATTTCAAATACTTTCGAAAAACTTGGGAGCAGGCTGATTGGTCTATAGCTATCTAAGTCATCCACTGATCCCCTTTTTTTATAAATAGGTTTAATATTTGCAAGCTTAAGTTGATTGGGATACATTCCAAACTTTATTGAATTATTCAGGATATATATTAAAACATTGCCGCCTCAACTAAAACATTTACCCCTGCGAACTAGAAGAGACATGTATTACATGCGTGATGGTGCCCCAGCACATTTCAGCTTAAATATGCAAAGGTACCTATGAAAACCGCTGGATAGAAAGAGGTGGGCCTCATCTTTGGCCGCCTCGATCCCCAGATTTAAATCCTTTGGATTATTGTATCTGGGAATATCTGAATAACTTAGTTTACACTACCCCAATACAGGATATCAAAAACCTCAGAAATCGCATAATTGCAGCATGTGATGTTATAAGAAATAATCATTCCGTAAGTCTAGATCAACAGGAGACCTTCTCGCTTATGTTACTCATGTTTGGAACAACGCAATAGAACACCATGGGGAGTCCCGGGCGGTAGCACTGGACATTTCCAAGGCTTTTGACCGAGTATGGCATGAGGGGCTCCTAACTAAAGTGAGAGCATACGGAATGCCGGTTCAATTTTGTTCATGGCTGTCGAGCTTTCTTAAAGACCGTTCCCTGCGAGTGGCGATGGACGGATTTCTTTCAGACACATTTAACATCAACGCCGGAGTCCCTCAAGGTTCTATATTGTCGCCCACCCTTTTCTTACTATACATTAACGATCTTTTGGAAAAAACTAAAAATCCTATATATAGCTTCGCTGATGACAGCACACTTGTTTCAACTTTTACTTTGGATGCTCGGACATCGGCTGCTAATGCACATCTCTATAGGCAGCAAGAGGTCTCACATCTCAACAAAGACCTGGAAGAAATTTTGTCTTGGGGTGACAGTAACCAAGTAGAATTTAACGCTAAAAAGACCCAGGCGGCAGTTTTTTCTAAAAAAGTTAATGTTGAAGAACCGGATATAGTTATGGCGGGACACTCAATTCCCTTGGCTTCATCAATTCATTTATTGGGCGTTAATCTGGATAGTCGTATGTCTTGGCATGGCCACGTTGCGGCCATTGCTAAGGCAGCCTCGCAGAAGCTTGGAGTACTTTTCCGAACAAAGAACCTCTATACACCCCAACAACTTTTGATGCTCTATAAAGCCCAAATTCGACCATCACTGGAGTACTGTTCGCATATTTGGGGCTCTGCTCCTAAACATACCCTGAGATTGCTAGATTCCATTCAAAGAAGAGCCATTCGCTTGATCGGTGACCATAGTCTGACAAACAACCTTGAAAGCCTTGAACATCGAAGGCAGGTTGGCGACTTGAGTCTATTTTACAAATATTTTCATGGCAAGTGTTCAACTGAGGTTGCCCGCTTAATACCACCCAGAGCGGTGCTTGGTAGAAGTACACGACGAGCCACTGCAGCCCACCAGTACGTGGTTCAGCTTAGTGTCCCTCGAACGACACTGTTTCAAAATTCTTTCATCTGGAGAACGTCATCACTCTGGAACGACCTCCCTGAGATCGTCTTCCCCAACGAGTATAGTCTGCAAAGATTCAAGACCAACGTGAATCGTTTCCTGCGCACACGCACCGCTCCTAGAGCGCCATAAAGGATTTATCCTGTAGTGCTGTGCCTTATCATAAAAAAAAAAAAAAAAAAAAAAAAAAAAAAATGGCGTATATCAGCGTATTAGGAATTTAATTATACGTAGGGTAAATGCATGTATTACATCGCAAGGCAGGCATTTTTAATACTTGCTAGAAAAAATTGTAGTCGCTTCTGCGTGGGATGTTGTGTTTTTATTTGAGTTGCAATATTTAAATTTAATCTTTTTTAAAAAACGATTTAATTTATGCATTAATTTAACCTTGGATAACACAAGGTCTAATTACATCAATAAAATATAGGGATAAATTTAAAAAAAGGTTAAATAAACACTTTACATTAGAAACTAAACGAGAGTACAAGGATTATAGAAATAGGCTTAACAAATTATTAAATAAATCAAAAAACAATCACTACCTAACGCAAATTGAAGAAAACAAAAATAATTTAAAAAAGGCATATCAGTTAATCTCCGAAGCTACCAATGAGCAAACCAATTTCAATGAAAAGTTAAAGATTATTAATGATGAAGGAAATCTAATTGATGATAATAAGGAAATGTCTAACTTTTGCAACGCTTACTTTACTACGGTGGGATTAAATATGGTTAAAGGTATTAATACCGCAGTACCATTTAATGAAAATATACCTATAAATTCTAATTCTATTTATATTAATGCCGTAACAGAAAACGAATTGATAGAGCACATATTTACATTAAAAAATAATAGTTCTCCCGGCATAGACGGAATATCTGCCCAAATCATAAAACAAAGTCACTTGCGCCTCTTGGAACCTCTAAAGCACATAATTAATTTAATTTTTGAAAAAAGACTCATCCCTTCTCAGTTTAAAACGTCCATTGTCACGCCAATACATAAAGCTGGGGACAAAACAAAAATATGCAATTATAGACCGATCAGTGTAATAAATAACTTTGGAAAGATTTTTGAATAGTGCCTAAAAACTCGACTAGTTGAATTTTTTAATCAAAATAATATTTTACACGAGAGCCAATTTGGTTTCCGGGCTGGTAAGGCGACAACTGATGCCATGTATACAGTAATTAAAAAGATCACGGAAGGCTTGGATACGAACAATAAATGCATTGCAGTTTTCTTAGACCTTGCCAAGGCGTTTGACACTGTTAACCACAAGAAGCTCCTTGTCGTTCTAGAAAGGTGTGGTATTCGTGGTATAGTGCTTGATATCTTTGATAGCTACTTAACAAACAGGGAACAACGGGTAAAAATCAATGATACAATCAGCGAACCCAGAGTAGTAAAAATCGGGGTTCCTCAAGGAACTGTACTTGGTCCGATACTTTTTTTAGCTTATATAAACTCACTCTTATCCATAAAGGCCCGGGCGAAAGTTGTGTCATATGCTGATGATACAGTTGCTATATTTTGTGAAAATTCCTGGAATGAAACAAAAATAGCCTGCCAACAGGGTATGGAAAAGATAAAAAATTGGCTAGATATGTATCAACTCTCTTTGAATGCAAGTAAAACTCATTATATAGCCTTTACCTTAACAGGAATAAACAAACCTGAATTTGCTAGTATTAAAATAAATAATATGGTAGATGAAATCAAAGAAACAAGTGAAATAAAATACCTGGGCATAATTATTGACGAAAACTTAAAATGGACTAATCATATAAATTATTTAACAAAGAAGGTACGAAAACTTATTTATTAATTTTATCAACTGCGTGAAATACTATCTCGAAAATTATTAGTAACTATATACAAAACTCTGGCCGAATCACTCTTCCGTTATGGTGTTCTAATATGGGGGGGAATGTATAAGAATTCACTACAAAAGTTAAATATTATGCAAAATTACATATTAAAAATAATATTTAAGAAGACGAGGCTGTTCCCTACTGACCTACTGTATACAGAGGAAATTTGTAATATAAGAACATTGTACTTTCATAGCATCTGTATATAAGCCTTTAAAAACAATTGTTTTCAAAATTATACAATTTCCACTTTCAACACACGTAGTAATAACCTTAGGCTTCTATCTACGCCCAGATTTAACAGAAATATTAGCCATAGATTTATAAATTATACTTTACCTAAAACCTGCAATATCTTACCTTTACATATTAAACAGTTAAAGAACCTAAAAGTATTCTCCAAACTATCAAAAAAATATATCTTTGGAAATTACCGTGAATTTGTAAATATAATAGAAAATTGACCGTTCTTTTATTAGATAAATATGTATATGTGTAATAATAACTTTATAATTTTCTTTTAGTTAGTTTTTTTCTTAGATTTAGTTTAGATAAATTTGCCTTCTTACTAAGGTATAGCACAACACAAGTGTTTAATCACTTAGGTGCTTACTTATAATATATGCATTCAAATTGAACAAATAATTAACATAACTATTTGACGTATATAACCTAGTGTTTAGAATATAAATTTAATGTACCTAACCGTATAATGTGTGTACTATAAGCAAATAAATAAAAAAAAAAAATAAAAAAAATTAATAGAGGATAGGTTAGTTTGAAAAATGTTTGTTAATAAATTATTTTTAAAATGTGACTGTTCAGTAGAAAATTTAACAACATGAGGTAGTACAAAATAAAACTGTGTTGTCCCGACATGTATATAATGCTTTACATTTTATTCTTTTTATTTCACATTGGTAAGTTTTATGAAAAAAATGCAAGAGATAAAAACGTTTTTAAATAAATCAGGCTATCAAAATTTATTTTTCTCCAAGTCGTTGAATATATTTAACTAGAATGATAGGGGTGGTCTATTTCAACCCCTTCCACTCATTTAAAAAAAGTGAAGATATATTCAGAAAGTGTGTTTTCAAAATAGTAATAGTTTCACAGAATTTCATGATTCCATTGCTTTTCCGTTTTAAGATAAAAAATAAAAACATAATTTTACCGCCATCGTTGTACCGCGATATCTCCCTAGTGGTGGACTTTTGATTCAACATTTATATATCAAACTACCCTTTATTTTAAACAAGGAATCGCCCTCTTCAGTTTTTCGTATTTATTTCGAAACACCCTGTATATAAATACCAAATTGTCAGTCGATAAGTCTACTAAAACTCCATTCTGGGAATTAATCTCATTTCTAAAAGAAGCGGTCAAAAATTATATAAGGATATAATCAGGGAAAAATTATTCAAAATATCGCCTTTATACGCTTATCCAAATTAAGTACGCTTCTTTTCAATATTGCCTAATACGCAGATCTTCCTCCTACAGGCCAGGAGAGGGTCCAAAGTTCTTATTTTTAAATAAAAGTTAGGGAATAAATTTACAAGGCGCCGGGCATAAAGTTAGATCTGGCTTTAAATTAAGAACAAAAAGTAATTAGTGGCGAATTATCTTTTATATTTGCTATTCAAATTATTTAAGAGGGTGAGCTGGAGAAATTACCTTCAAACCACTGGCAATAATTTTAAAAAGGTTTAAGTTTAAGCCAGTCACCAGAGAATTTTAGTTATAAATATTCATTGTTAAATAGACAAATTAATATTTGTATTAACTATGGTTTAATGTCTAAATAAACTGTTTATAGATTAGTTTATAATTTTAATGATCCTGTATTATCAAGTTTCATAGTCGCCCCATTCAGAAACTGGTCATGAAAAGAGGAAATAAACACTATAAATTGTTACATAATACTAAAAGAGATTAAAAGATTCATCTAGATCAATTTTAAAAGCTTTACATAAAATATTGTATAAGCCTTTGTTTTATTTTTCATAAACACAAAAGCACTCCGTAGAATCTGAAAAAATATATGTCATGTATAAGTAAATTTTTTTTATTTACTGTTTTTTACGGTCGTCGGCGTATCAGAGGCCATCTTGAACCGCTCATCGACCGCACGGTTTTTAATCGTGCGGTCTACCGACTGGGGAGTGTGAAACGGCACCTTCATCCTACGAGATATCCGATCTCATCCGGCCTGTCCGGCGTGGATAGGATGGTTTAGATGTCGATTCATTTTACACTCTTCCCTAAGACAAGAGCACGCGGTGTTTCCCAAGCGGTCACCCATCTAAGTACTAACCGCGCTCGACACCGCTAAACTTCGGTGATCTGACGAGAACCGGTGCTTCAAGTGTCGCTAGGCCCTTGCCATAAGTAAAAGAAATGTTAAATTATTTTTACAGTATTATGAAGTAAAATGGAACAAAATTAAGCAAAGAAAACAATTGATAATAATGATACCAAAGAATTTTCAATAAATTAATTATGCATGTTGTACCCTACGATTGATATGAACCCGATAAATTACTACAGTAGTATCGCGATAATCCGGATCAATTAAAACCGGACTCAGTCGGATTATGTCAAGACATTTTAAATTCCGGTTTTAAACTTGCAAAAAAGTAAATGAAAGGCTGTATTTAAGCAAAGAAAGCATTGTATTTATATAAAAAACAAGACAAATTAAAAAGAATATCGTGTGTACTATGTAAATGAAATATTAAAAATAACTAAACTTCTCTACATTATTTTCATCGCCTTCATTTGAGTTTTGTCCACCCTCTTTTACGTTTTCCCTCCCGATTGAAAAAAGTTGGTGATTTTACTCTGATGACTCATATGTTGTTGTTTTTAAAAGCATTTCCTTGAGATTTAAGAAGTAGTCCATATTCTGTGGCGGGATTGTAAATAGAAATAAAGGTCTGTCTTTACCACCAAATAACTTTATTTGCCCCTCTAGGGTAGAAAGCAAGGGTTATAAAAATACATAAAATGACGATGAATTAAATTAAATTTCTTAATGCATGTGTTGTACTAGTTTCGACTTTAGAGAAAGTCATCCTCAGCAACTAACCATTTAAGAAAATTTTCCCTTATATGAAAAGAAGTTAAAACAGTTGGGGGAGCAGAGAGGTGATTCAATAATACAATACAATATAATGCAGATTATGCAACCTTTGGAATCGACAGGAGTTTAGTATAAGAACGATGTATCTCCATGTGAAGGTAGGGGTTGATTGCTTACTATACTTGCGTATAAATCAACCCCTACCTTCACATGGAGATACATCGTTCTTATACTAAACTCCTGTCGATTCCAAAGGTTGCATTATCTGCATTATATTATATTGTATTATTGAATCACCTCTCTGCTCCCCCAACTATTTTAACTTCTTTTCATATAAGGGAAAATTTTCTTAAATGGTTAGTTGCTGAGGATGACTTTCTCTAAAGTCGAAACTAGTACAACACATGCATTAAGAAATTTAATTTAATTCATCGTCATTTTATGTATTTTTATAACCCTTGTTTTCTACCCTAGAGGGGCAAATAAAGTTATTTGGTGGTAAAGACAGACCTTTATTTCTATTTCCTTGAGATTTTGTAGCGTCATAATATCTTTTATAGAAATATCATTCTGTGTAGTCAACTGTAAAGCAAGATTAAAGCTTTTGACATCATCCGAATTTTTAATTCTGGTTAAAGTAGCAATTTTCATTACATCGTCATTAGAGTCAGAACAATAGTTTGCGTGAAATTAATTTTCTTGTTCAATCAATTTGGCATCACCATCAATCCAATCAATTGCTTCACTAGCATCTGCATCAATATTCCCTATGCTATGAAGAATTGATGAAACCGTATCAATTTCTTCGACTAATAAGCGTAATTTTTGTCGCATAACACTTAAAGGGATCAAATCCTCAGGATCTTCTGAGTGACTGTCATTTTTTGGTTTTAAAATCTTCCTTCAGCATTTTTCTGAGGAACTGGCTGGTCCTTTTCCCAACCATTGTGAATTAAGCATACAGTATGTTTTAAGTTTAGGCTCTAAGGTCAGTTTACAAGATCCTTTTCTTTATTAGTCAAAATTTCCACGCGGGTAAGAGTAAGATTATTATTTTTTTGTAATTTTATTAAAAATCGATATCTCGAAATAATATACGAACACACCAACATAAATACTGTAATACGCTCACACTCATTACACAAATTTAACGACAATAAATGTTAATTTTTTTTATGAATTCTAATGACATTTATAGAAAACAAAAAATTAACATGGTTTATGTTTTACTTTTCCAATTAATTTTTATATTGGCATTATTGTAGGCAGCCACTGATATGTTGCTGTATTTTTGTTTTAAAGGTTTAATTCATGATTATTTAAAGTTAAAATGTTAGTAAAATTTAAATTTCACTTTGAAATCAATTTTGCCGTATTAGCTTGAGTAGTAACAGAGCTATCTGTGTATCCCTTAGCTACTGTTTTTGAGCCTCCTGACCGCTTAATTTGCATGAGGTCGCCACCGTTATTTGCGAGTAAAGTAGCCACTAAAACTTTTAACATTAAGCTTTAGAATAGCTGCAAGTTTTTTTCGAAACTGACCTAAAGTGTTGTGTCCAATATATTGTTTAGTAATTTTTCCATATCTGATTTGCATGAAAGGCTTTCCATCCTGTATATTTTTCCAAAAAGTTATTTACTCCTTAAGTGGTGCAATCAATTTCTTATTAGTAATCATAAATGATCATGGATGGTTCGTTTTGCTATTCTGTATTTCAATCGTGACCTTTCCTTCTAAAACTTGGACGTCTGTTGTTTTCATTTTGTATAATTCATCTGATCGGCAGGCGCCTGAGACACCAATAACCAATGCGATCTATAAATGTATGAAATAACAAGTTAATATAGAAATTGTCAACCTTTTGGCCTGAAATACCTTTTGAACAAAAAATTTCATGGGTGCTTGTTCCAAAAAAGTATCAATATTTTTCATAGACAGTGTATTCGATTGTTTCGGCTTGTATCCTTTGTTTTGCTTTTTTAAAAATTCCAATAGCTTTGCGTGTTTAGATATGTCTACTTTTTCCCTAATTGATAGAGTGATCTTCGGCATTGAATATACTGACCAAAGCGTTGATATCTTCTTTGTCTTGGCATTTTCGCTAAAATAAGCTAGTAGCGCCGATTCAGAACCAGGATTTTGAACTTTGCTTTTCGTACTCTATTCTTTATAACTGTTATGTGCCTTGTCATATCTCGGGAGGCTTTTAGTTGGCAGAAGATCTTCTTCTACTATTTTTGCTGCTTCCCGAATTTCTGGTGGAGTAGCAGCAAACTCAAATTCCTCATCTGATAGCATTTTTTCGATGTTTTGCGAAATTTTTGACACTACATACGTTTTCAAAAAATAATATATTGTTTAGTGACATGGAAACTATATTCAAAAAATGATATTTGCTATCTTGATGTGTATTATTATTTTTCCACCTGCGGGTGTTTGAAATTCTAGATCTGTCTAATTTTTAAATGAAAAAGTCACAATGACATTTTGCTTTTAATAATAATTTTAATAATTTTAATTAAAAATAATAAGAAGTGGATGAAGTGGTTGTAAGCAAAATAGTTACAAACCTCGATGTAAAGTTTCATTACCAAAAACTTTTCCCCTCGGTACGTAATATACTATTGTCAAGCGCATTGCGTTCCAAACGTTGTAACAATATTGTCATCATCACTGATTAGTTCCTGTTCACCAGAATGCAATGACTAGAAGCATTATCAAATAGAAAGAGTGCTGTTGGAGGTAAATTTTAACCCCTGGTAAACTATTTCACTTGAGACATTGATCAAACCACTATTTAAAATCTGCTGAAGTCATCCAAGCTTTGGCGGTAGCTCTGTAATTTACAGAAGAAGGTCTGCATTTTTGAAGGCCCTGGGATTTGTTGATTTTCCAATAACCAAAAGTTTAAGTTTGTGACTGCCATCAGAATTACATGATGCTAAAAATGTTAATCATTCTTTACTGGTTCTTTCTGTGGAAAGCACGAGATTACTATCCAGAAGCAATTTCCAAAACAAGGTTGACTCATCAGAATCGTAAATTTGAGAGGGCTGTAAGTTTAAGGATTATATTCTTTGGTTTAATTCATTTATGAATAGTTCAATAGCTGCAGTGTCAGAAGATAACTTATCTCCACAGATGCCATACCCTTTTCGAAAATTTGCAATCCAGCCCCTATTGGATTAAATATTTCATCGCCATAATATTTAGCGTACAGTTGTTTGCCTTTGTTACTAAAAATTCCGACAAAACAAACCAAGACTGTAGTTTCCTCTCTATCTTTGGATACTATGCTTGGTTTAAAGTTTGTCTTTTTAGCAACAAATTCAACAATGAACCTTAAAAAAACAACTAAAATTAGACGCCAAACGGTTGCAGTAAACCAGCAAAAAAAATTTAGCAATAAAGTTTGGATTTCTTCCTTTTTATATTCTTGATTAATCTTTTAATTTTATCATTATTTTCTCTAATGTCGCTGATTGTTGAAGGCTCTACTTCATACTTAAGGGCTAAAGATTTTCCACTACCGCCGTGTTTTAGCTCATCTATAAAAGCTGATTCTTCTTTGTGACTTGAAGAATTGTGTTTACATGTAATTGCTGCCATTTACGTTAAAACAACCTGTAAAGTAAGGATGCTGCGTCCTGGCTGCTGCAGACATAACTATTCCCTCAAGCGCACACTTGCAAATTTAAAAGACAAGTTAAAGCCTATATAAATTAGTCACGTGTATGAATTCGGACTACTAAATCAAGCAAAATCCGTAAACCCGGATTACAGAGTACCTTAGGGGAGCGCAAAGGCAATCCGGATTATAGAAGCATTCGGAGCATTATCGAGGGATCGGATATTCGCAACACTACTGTATATTTGGAATTTAGACATGACGACGTAATAATTGTAACTTTTTCTAGACCAGGTAAAACATTTAACTAGGCTGCTCTTGTATCTGGGGTATTCGGAAATAGTGGCACCTCACTTTAACATAAAACATGGGTCCGCAAATGCACCCTATGAAGCTAGAGGCCTATTAAGGTGGCCATAAATAAATTGAGCCTTTTTTTTTAATATTTAATTCATTGCTGTAAAATCAACCTACTTTGAGAAAAATGAGTATATGATTTTAGATTATCGAAAGGTGATTGGACTATTTCATGCAAAAAATGGTACTTTTGATGATTGATGTTAAATTTCCAAAAGTTTGTCACTAATGTGTGAACAAACCCCTCTAGCTCTGGATCAACTATTACCCTCAAATAATAATGTTTCTTAGTGCTAACTTATCACCCAAACTCATCCCTCTTCTTCAAAACAGTTACATGTTATTAAGTAAAAACCATTTTTTTAAAGGCACCTCTCATGTTTAAATTAAATCTTTGTCTTATTTTGAGTCCACCAACTTGTCCTTAATGCGATTATATGCGAACACCCTGTATAATAACAAAATAATGGGAAACTTGAAAACTCGTTTCGAATACTAATTAATTTATCAAGTTAAACATTAATTATTTTGAAACGTTTAAATCCGAAATATGCTGTTACAAAAGGGATTTAAAATGATCAAGACCCTGAAAGTAACTGCCAAATTAAATTTAATTTGTTGTTCGCAACTCTGACTAATTTTAATTATTGCGTTATATAATGATTAATTATTGAACAAGCAATCACATTTACCTACTTGTTGAAATTTGTCTAAATTTAAACGAGAATGCGAGAACGAAGCAGAAAAACAATATATTATACACTCAAGGCCAAAGGGGCAAAAATACGAGCTATATAAATTGAACGAAATATTGACATTTTTTGATATTACGGACGCGTTTCCTATTATTAGGGAGTTTATGTATATGTGGCAACATCGACGAAACTGTTTAACTTCATTTACTTATCTATCAATTTTTCTTAAAATGTATGCGCTGCAAAAAATAAGTTGATGTAACAAAATTGCGCACAAAGATCTACCTCAAGCATACGGAGTGGCAAAAAAGTCGCGCATAATGCCTATAACTTTCGAATTACCTCGTATATGAAAAAGTGACCTTTATGAAAGTTGTTCAGTAAATGATCCCCACATTTCTACCTGCATGAATTTTTTTTTTTTCATTTCTGGCTTGGTTGCCATAGAACTTCCTTGTTTTAAATGGAACACCCTGCATATGATTAGGTCGACCTAAAACAGCAACCGGGGGAGACAAAGCTTTAGATATCATGCTCTCAATACATGAAAATCCAACACAATCATCCAGGCCAATGGCAATGGATTTTAATGTGTCTCGTCAGTCAGTGAAAAAGTTGTTCAAGCAGGAGAAGTTGCATCCCTACAAGATAAAGTTGGTGCACCAGTTAAACGAGGACGATTTTGATAGAAGAGCTGAATTTTGTGAACTGATAATGGAAAGATGCAATAACGATAATAACTTCGCAACAAATATCATTTTCTCGGATGAAGCTACTTTCCTTTTAAATGGCATTGTTAATAGACACAATTATCGTTATTGGTCTGCTGAGAATACTCACTGGTTCCAGGAAGGTCATACTCAGAGGCCCAAAATTGTGGGACCTTTTTCCATAGATGGTAATTTAAATGGCGAAAAATATCTGGACCTCTTCAGGAATTACGTAATTACTTCTTGTAGAATGGTTTTGCCGGATGTAAATAATGGCATAAACGAAAAGATATGGTTCCAGCAAGATGGAGCACCTGCGCATTATGCAGCCAATATTAGACAATACATAAGTGAACAATTTCCAGGACGTTGGATAGGCAGAAGAGGTGCTATTGACTGGCCAGCGCGATCCCCAGACTTAACCCCGCTCGACTTATTCATGTGGGGAAACTTAAAGAACAAAGTCTACGTTAACCGTCCAAATGACTTAGAATCTTTAAAAGTTAGAATTAGTGCTGAAATTCGAGCCATTCCGTTGGAATTTCTTTTAAAGCATTTAGCAGAAAATGGTGGTAATTTTGAACACCTCATCCACTGAAAAGATTTTACTTGTTTATTATTCCGATGTTAATTTGTTCAATTCTCTAGGTTATTTATTTTCTTTTTATAAAGTTTGTTACAATTTTAAATTAATAAAAATTTTAAATATAAAAAATTCAGAGTTTTCCCAGTAGAATCCAAATATGCAATCATATGCGAGGTGTTCTATTTTAAAAAAAGTAAGTTGGTCTCTATGGCAACCAAACCAGAAATGACAGAAAAAATGCATGCAGTTAGAAATGTGAGAAATAATTTACTGAATAACTTTTATAAAGTCACATTTTCGTATACGGGGTAGTTCAAGAGTTATAGGCATTATGCGCGACTTTTTGCCACTTTGAATATGTAGCTAGGTTCCTGGTGTCACAGCTCCAAAACATTTAAAGTGAAATTTGTTAAAACTTCTCAGGCCTTATTCGAAAGTCACCAGTATAAAATCAGCTATTCTTGTCCACATATTTTTTTCGTTCAGATATTTTGAGTGGCAAACATCGACAAAATTAAATAAAGTTTGTAACTTGGAGTACGTTCAGTAAATAAAATACAGTTTTTTTTTCTGTTTAAAATTCAAGGACACCCATATTAGTAATTTAAGTTGTGGTCTTATATAATATAAAAGGTAGAGATATGATGCCATTGATTATTTTGTTACATACAGGGTTATACAGGGTTGGTAAAAACTGCATAACATTCATATTTTTTTTTCTAGGTATGCACCTTTATTAACTGTCGCTACGTACTAAATTCACTAAAATATCTCAAGTAGTTTAGAAAATATTTATTAATTTCCATTTTTCCTAAAATCTTAACACCCCGTATTTTCCTAACGAGACATTTTTGGATCATAGTCTATAAAGCAAACTATCATTAATTTTTCATGTAGATTCGCACCCTTAAACATTCGCATATAATTCAGAAACACCCTGTATTTTATTTATCTTTGTGTTGTTTTGTGTTTGGCTCAAAGAAAGAGTAGAAAAGAAAGAAATAACTTTAAGAAATAACTAATTTTACCCATTTCGAAGATTATTTCTCAAACAAAAAATCTGTTCCCGTTAGGCTGTTAATACTTATTCAGAATGAAGTATTTAACTGTACAAGAGAAAATTGAAATATTTCTGGTTAATGGAGAAGCTGGCAGGGTCTTGATAATGCTGTCAATCTCTATGCGCAGCGTTTTCTGAATAGAGTTCAGTCACGTTTTTCATTTTACCGTACTGCCAAACAATTTACTATACTGACAGAAGTGTTCAACCGTCACTGGAGAAAATAATGAAACTGCTGTATTAGCTGAAGTGGCTGCTGCTAATCCTCATATTAGTATACAAGAAATAGCTCGCGCGTTAGGATTATCGCAGAGCAATGTTTGAAAAACTTTAAATCCTAATTATTATTATCCGTATCATGTATTGTTACACCAAAATCTTCATGGCATCGATCTCCTAAATCGGGTAACTTATTGTCAGTGGGCACGTAGACAAATACAACAAAACCGCAATTTTTTCACTACGTATGGTTCTCCGACGAGTCGTCTTTTGAAAATCCGCATTGGCTTCGCCAAGTTGAACAGGCAACAAACGCATCGGCCCCCATATTATTAAAGGGAACTTAAATGGTCAAATGTAATGCGACATTTTGGAAAATTAACTATTTTACCAATATTACTTCAAGACTTGAGCTTAGAAGTGCGACAGAATATGCGGGTTCAACATGATAGTGGTAGCACGTGACTACTTGATCGTGATTTCAATGGTCGCTGGATCAGTAGAGCTGGTCCGGTAAATTAGCCTGCTAGATCACCAGAACTTACTTTACCGGATTTTCTCTTATATGCCTAAGTTACCAAACAGGTACCAATAAAAGGTAAGAGTGAGATTAAGCGAATCAAAAATGATTGCGCCGAAATTCAAGCAGACACACTTCTCCGTTGTTTACAGTAATTTGAAATGCGGTGCGGATTAATAAGTGTACTGAGAAGGCAACCATTTTGTGCACTTACTTTAATTGTTAATCAAGCACCTCGAAGGGAACCGAAAACTACTACGTACACTTCGTTGTTTCTGGGCCAGTAGCTTATTCACCAGCCATTTACATTTCTATAGGTAGGTGACAATTTCCCAGTTATTCGTAATTTGCAAAATAAACAAACCTTAGAAAATAACAAACTTAAAATAAGTTGGTGTACAGAGTTTTTCCCTATCCTTCCATCAGTCCTTATCCTTGGACGCGCCGTCTACAGCTATCGGCAAGGCTCCGGGTCTGACGAAAAGTTAAGGGACCTCAAAGTGCTTTTGACACAAAAATGCAATTAAACAGACAAAAGTTGCAGCACATGGCTACATCTCGTGGCGCCCACATAACCTAAACTTTTTAGACGACGAATTTCGAGTACGTATTTAAGTCATATGCAGTGGCGTAGCCACAGAGGGGCGATCGCCCCCCGCGCCCCCCTTGGCCTGGCGCCCCTTTACTACTTAAAAAATAATTCTTGAAAAACAAGATCGGTCCTATTTTCTTTTAAGTAAAGAAGAGCCACGCGAATAAACCTAATAAAACCGGTTTTGAGAGCGTCCCATCACATTTGAATTTATTTTTTTTTATATAGCAGCGGATTTTAACTTCATTTGGGGCCAGACCCCTGTTCCCCAGGGAGCATGAAGAAGGTGAATTCCTACAAAATTTTGGCGTGGTTCCAAAAATTTTTTGCCTGCGGCGCTTTGGCTCCGCGTTCTGCGCCCCTCCGATAGTTCGCCCCCTCCGCCCCAAAATGCTGGCTACGCCACTGGTCATATGGTATGTTGTACCCCTAATGAGTTTAGCTTAAAATAATCCCAGCTGTCACTGGGTCTCTATTATTTCAAGCACCTTGTTATAGTCATAGTATGTCACTATAATATAAACCTAATGAACTTATTCTTTTTATTCGACTGAGTAGAGATAGGGCTATTTAAGAGCTGCTAGCTTGCTATAATTTTACATCCAGGATAAGTCTTTTTAAAACTAACTAAAATTAACAAACTGTTTTGACTAATTTCAAGTAGGTATTTGCAATGAAAACGTAGTATTTTTTTATTGCCAACGTATTTCAGGATCGTATGCATAGGTTCTCAGTAGGAGACATCGAAAAAAATTGAACTTTGTCAATTACAGTGCCATCTGCAAACTTATATCCAGAGTGCGCTAATGAATACAGTAATTACTTTACGCTTACAGTAAAAAAAGTTATTTCTTCTTTCTCTCTGGTTAATAATACGGATATTTTAGATAGTATTCATCATCTTTAAAAAAAAAGTCATATTCGGCGGGTCGATGGCTATCCATGTAACTAAACCTTTGGCGTATTTAATTAATTTATCTTTACGACAAGGAATTTAACATTCTGCCCTAAAATATTCGGATGTTATACCTTTGTTTGAGGCAGGCGAGTGTGATGCTGTTATGAATTTTAGACTCTGCTCCAGAATTTCTAAAGTGTTTCAGACTATGATAAACACCTCTTTCACAAAGTTTTAGCTTAAAAACAACTTACTGTCGACAAAAAATATTTCTTGTTATGATAATAAACAAATTGATTTGAGGATACTTATTGATTTTACTAAAACATTCGATGTGTAAACCATTTAATTCTAAACATAAAAAAAGACAGTATTTATGAATCTGTACCATCGGACGCCAATCCCGCATACTTTTGAGGATGAGCTTGGTATTGTCTTTGTCAGAGATAGTTCCTGGGAGCACACTTGGAGCCCTATTTAACCTTCACTAACCATGTCTTGTATGTTTGCTTTAAATTGAATTCTTCCTATTTTGCCATTTTGAACTTAAAATACGCTCGATGAGTCTGGTATTCTCTCGGTGCATTAGTCTTTGGCATATAAGGTTCGTTTTGGTCGAAAAATAAGGATTAGTTCCAAACAGTTCCAGAATTGAGCAGAACTAGATGCGCGCAGCAGTAAATTCTTGAACGGTTCAGAACTGGTTTTAAAATTGAAAAAACCAAAACAGTATTATTTGCTTTCTCCTAAAAGAGAAGACGAAACACGCTATTTTATGTAGAGGTGGGAAGTTCGATTCTTTTCAGTGACTCAATTGATTTGATTCATTCAGTTAAAAAGATTCGTTCAGAAAGATTCGTTCTCAAATGATTCATTTACCTACTTTTAAATAATTTAAACAATGCTAAAGAGACGATCGGCTCTGGTCAACATGAACGTCAAATATAAAAAATCGTAAAAATCCGACGTACGACGCATGAAATACACTTTCGCGAAACGATGCATGCTGGGAACATTTTTAGATTGCTGAGCGATAAGCTTTGTTTTTCTCCTGGTGGGAGTTCAGTGTCACAAACTAACTTAATACACTATTCCCGCGCAAGATGAGCTCAAAGGTAACATGATGCAAAGTGACATTAGAGCGCCACGCAGAAACTATGCTAGTTAGGAATATGCCACTTTTACAGGTCGGTAGATCTCATGAATATTTTGCTATTTTCAGATCTATTTACTTATAATAAAACTAGTAAATCTTAATCGAAGGAAACAAGTTTATGCCAAACATATTTTCACCTTCGGGAAGTTACTTTAAAACAAATATTTGCAATTGTCTCTTTGATTCATTCATTTCTGTACTTCAAGGTTCTGTATATTTTCATTGTGACTAAAAAATATTTTTAAATTAAAAACTTAATAAAATGTAACAGTTTAGGATTTCGGAAAACTCATATAAGGCACCAACTGTTAGGTTGGTATATATGCATCTAGAAACTAAATGTTTGGCATTTAAATCGCCTCCTATAATCGTTTTTTGATTATTTCCAAATGTTCTACCCAAAACAGTTGTCTGTAAAACCTGCTGACGGGCTAGAGTAACCGAGATCTCAATGGTGAGCATCGGATTTTGGACACACTGTATTTCGCTTTAGTAAAGCGGGCTCTGCATAGGGTTGAAAATGTGAAATCCTATGACCTGAGTTAGAAAAAAACGCATATAATATTACATGTTATATTTTGACGAAAACTGTCGACTATACATTTATACTCTAACAATAGCTATAATTTAAATGACTATATATTTTTAGTATTCTTGGCTCTAGGACAATAGACATCTCTATACTTGAATAGCTTAGCAGAAAACTTTAGACAGTTTGACTGATTTTTGAATACTTTATTTACAAAGTTTCAGATTTCAAAAACATTTTATGCTTTCAATTTAACATCCAAAAGTGAAATTCGTCTCTCCTTAAAAACGCAGAATTTTCAACTTTCATCCTTACAACCTATTTTCGTTTACCATCAATTTTATATCGAATTATAAATTCAGGCAAGTCGTAACTCCTTTATTTAACGTTCATTGGCTGAACGAAGGTTTTATTAAGGTCAATAAGGATGTTTCTGCAATTATTTTCCCCCTGAATGAAGGGAAGAGAAGTTATCAGGGGAAAAGGCAGAGTTTTAGCCATTTTAGCTGTTTAATAAGTTACGCTTGTTTTCGATGGTTTAAGATTTTAAGCAGAATGACGTAGGAAGAACTTTTTATTAAAGGAATGTTTCGGATCATTATTTTTTACAAAGACGTATAAAAGTAGTGTTTTGGCAATAGAATGCGTCTTATGAATGAATGAGTCTTATAATATTATTTTTTAAGGCTTTTTTGATATTTGGGATTATTTAGAATAGTCTGCTGCATTTATAAAGAAGATAAACCAGTCAGCTTTTACTGTGGAAAAGTAATATCTGTGTTCTTAAATTTGTCCTCTATCCATTCGTTTGCCCTTTTTTCCCATTCTTCATCAAAATGGTCCCTCCATCCGCCGGCTTTTCCTTTTCTAATAAAACTTACTTCGTTGTTCACTGCAATATCCTGTCTATGTTCTAAATTAACTGATTTATTTTTCTTGAAATTGTCGATATTCAAATGGTTTGCCAACTGTTCTATCTCATCTTCCGTGCAAGGTTTTTCCAAAAATGAGGCTACCTTTTGAATCGTACCTTTTAGATCCTAGAACAGTAAAAGTAAAAGGTTTATTTGTCCTATATCGAATTAAACTTAAACAGATTGCCGAGAATTTTTAAACGCATACCCCTTCTTTTCTACCCTGAATTATTTGTACAGTTCACGCGATTGATCCACAAATAAATTCATTGATAATATAATATAGGTACGTTAAACTTTCCAAGTTTGCCTTATATTTTGGAATTCTTTTATACATTCAGAGCCACGTCATATTATGCGAATGATAGTCATATTTAATAAAGGGCCGTAGCTTTGACATACAGATTATACTGTGATTATGACGTACATGATAGCATACTTACTTAGCCACGCCGAGGATATGCGAATGATAATTACTACGTTTACATCAATTGCTTCAAGCTGGATTGAGTTAAGCTTTACTTGCTGTCTAAGTTTAGATCACTATGTCATCGCCATTTGATGTTGACTCCTTCCACAGCCCCCTTTAGAACAAGCCACGAAGTAGAAACAACGGCAACGCTGGGTGAAGATCGGATTGTCACGTGACTAGATGGCATCTTAGTGTGCAAATTATGCAAAACAGGATGTTTACTTTTCGGTTGTCCTAATTAATTTGCATTTTTTATCCGGTTTTAATTTATATCTAACAGAAAGATTAAGTAAAGGGATTGCTAAGAACCCCTACTAAATATTGATGACTATTTTTAGTGCGGATTTTCTATAATATCATTAATAAAGTGATAAATCAAGTGGACTGCCAGTCTCTTTACCTACCATTCTCTTTATGGCGGCAGAATTTTGGATGCTGTTTATTTAATAGTTGTGTGTTTCGTATTCCCTAGTTTTGTGATAAATTTGATTGTTTTATGCCTACAGAATTTATTATATTCTATGTATGTGTTGTTTACTTGGTTATTTATTTAGCTCGACGGTATAGGTGAATTAGGCTAAAATTTACTAAGCAGTTGAAAAATACTTGCTACTATGAGAATTTTGTAATTTAAGATTTAGGATTTATTTCTTACATTTAGTTTGGTGAAGTTCGAACTATGAAAGTGCTTTAAAAGCAGCAGATAATAATTGGTATAATAGAATATGACTATAATATAGTATCTATATTGAATCTTCTGCGAAATATTGTGGTGTACTTGTTTTTAGATAATTTTGCTCACAATTTTTATTACCGCGGTAGAAAAAAAATGACTAAGTAGCTAAAATAACTCCTGATAGACCACGGTATTCATTTGTAGATGATACCACAAAAAAACAAAAATTTTAAAAAAGCAAGCCAAAATCGATGAATTTCAGTAAATATTAACGAAATTCTCCTAATAGTATGCCCCTGGTACACAATGTGTTGCATAAATTTGAATTTGTTACTCACCATTAACAATAGTAATGTCTCTTATGTGGTATATGCTTTCTCCTTGTGGTTAATTATGAACAAATGCGAGATTATGTAAATCTACCCACTAACAGATACTTACAGTATCTCTCGTCAAGCCTAGATGTGTTACCAAATACTTATCCAAATACCACCGATAGTGACAAAACTACGAATAATTATTTAAACATTGTTTCTAACCCTCTAACACCCAATGAAAAAATGGATAACTTTGTATTCAATGAGGTGTATATTAGCAAACGATAAGACTACAAGAAGCAAAAATCTTATTGGTGTTGTATCTTTGGCCATCACGGTATTAGCTTATATGAATGTTCATCTTCTGGTAACTTTTCTGAAATCGTAAAACTGCTGCAAGTAGAAAATAAAATAATCCCGTGGTTCCTATCACAAAAATGTCGTCGGTTAAGTGCAAAAAAATAGTTTTCGAGATATTATAATATATAATCATAGGATTAATCGCTCTTTATTTACAAACTTAACAAACATTTTTTTTCCCAATCCGGAAAATCCTAACTGAAAAACTTTCACAAGTTTTGATTTTGAACATTTATATAAAAATATATTTAATAATTGGCGGAATCTAAAGAACCTGGACCAAACAATTGTGTTTCCTGATTAAACTAATTTTAATAATTTTAAATGTGCAAAATTTGCAGATATTAAATTTGTGTAGGACAAGGAATAGAACATGCTAATTAAAAAACTTTTAAACTTAGTTATAAAACAGTTTCTATGCACTTATATAAAACTACCATTATTAGTTTCAAAAAAACACCAACGCATTTTAAAATTTTTTGTTCGCTCTATTTAAATTAGCTGTCTACCCAGAGTATTATTTATTAATTAAGTTGTTTTTATAATCCAAAACAACTTGTTACTGACTTGTACATTTTTCAATATGAATAGCGGCAAAAAAAACACTAAAATGTTCTCAAAAAGAAATAATTAAAAAAACACGCCTGCTATCGCTTACATCCTGTTAAGATCTTCAATCTTCAACTACCAGCTGATGCGGAATCGCTAGGTGTCACTTCGCAGCTTGCAGTAAAGAGGGCTTGCTCATTCTAAGGCATATAAAGTTCTAACCTCTAATCTAAAGTGCTTGTGTGTTTTGTTAACATCTCGAATTCGAATTTTTAAGAAATTTTATATCAGTTATATTAAGTTATTTTATTTATCTGTCATAATATTGAAGTAAGCTGCCAAATCAGCACATGCGCGTTAAGTTTAATTTAAAATAGGCCTTGAACCTTAAGTTCTAAGCCGCTTTAGTTTCAAAGCAGCTTGAAGCCATCTATATAAACGTAGTAAATAGATATATTCTAGATAGCATTGTGAATTCATGATCTCCTGAGAAGTAATGTGGTGTACTTCATTTTAGATAATTTTGCTCACAATTTTTATTACCTCGATAGAAAAAAAAATGACGAAATAGCTAAAATAATTCCTGAGAGACCACGTTATTCATTTGTAGATGATATCAAAGCTCATATTATGAAAGAAAAAACATAAAACTTTTAAGGAAGCAAGCGAAAATCCATGAATTTCAGTAAAAATTGACGAAATAGTACTAACACTGTGCCCTTAGCACACAATGTGTTGCATGAACTTGAATTTGAAAGGTATTAAACATGACATAATAGTTTAAGAGCCGACGGTATTAAAGTCATTTCGTCGCGTTTGGTAAAAATCTTCCAAACTGAATCTTGGTCATAGGATATGCTCTGCTTGCCATCCCAATCAACATGGTACCCCGTCTTGCTACGCATGTATCAATAATTAATCGATATCTACTTATTTTACTAATTCTTCCAGGCACCTTAATTAAAACTGTAAAATGGGTTTCAAGCTCTTTCTTATTTGAAAAAGTAGTCCATACTTGCAGTGGAGTTTACGTAATGTAAATAAAACGACAATGTCTTCCTCCACAAATTTAATAAAAGTAAAATTCTTGTTCCCTACATGTTTCGGGCGTCTAGACGTCCATCTTCAGGGGATACTAGAAGGAATTTCATCTTTACAAAACTAGTTAGAATCATGGTGAACATTGACTTACCTATAATCGAGTTGACTATAAAACTATATAGTCAACTCGATTATAGGTAAGTCAATGTTCACCATGATTCTAACTAGTTTTGTAAAGATGAAATTCCTTCTAGTATCCCCTGAAGATGGACGTCTAGACGCCCGAAACATGTAGGGAACAAGAATTTTACTTTTATTAAATTTGTGGAGGAAGACATTGTCGTTTTATTTACATCTTTCTTATTTAATGCCATGCAATAAATCAACTACCTGATAAAACCCCATTGTGTTTTTTAAATCATATTAAATGAGCACATGTATGGACTTTATTACCGACTGATAAACTTTGGTTAACTTATAGACCGTCACGTCAATTGACACATGCGTTCTTCAAAATTAGAGTCTCATTATTGCCGGCAAAGTTAGATTTTCGTAGTATGAAATTCGTGATCTTTAATTTAATATCTGACTCTATATAAGAGTTGCTCGGTACTATATACCCCCTTGAGCCTGGCATATATTATATGCCTTCCATGTCAGCTCTCCTACTATTAAATATCCTTGACTTCAGAGATAAAGGCTTTATTACAAAATATTGCTAAAGCAATGCTGAGAACTTGGCCATATTACCTTTATCATATCTTCATAAAACATAAATAACACATTGTCTTCGTCCTTTCTTTCCCAACCTTCCTTCACATGTTCCCAGAATGGACACCATGTAGCTAAAAATAGAGAACCAATGACTACAGCTGTCAAAAAATTATGTTATGTACTTAACAGGCTAGGATAACTTTAATGGTGAGTCTTTTAACCAGTCGCTGGTGGCGCTCTTGTAGGGATCTTGTTTTTAAGCTAGTTCATATCCTAATGTTGGTAGCGATTGCTATATTTAATACACGGTTTATTTGTTGTATAAATTAATATAGTTAAATAAAACCTATTTTCGGAAGGTAAAAGTATTCATTACAATTTATTTAACTAGAATGGATAAACTTCTACGACCTGATCAGAACTCTCCCAAAGCTGCTCAAAAATAAACCCATTGGAAAGTAACATATGACAATTTCATATCATCTGTGAAAAACATAGACGATGATGGTAACTTTTAATTTATTTTATTAGTCATACAAGCTACGGTTTTATTATCGATTGTAAAATGTATGAAGAAATTGTTAAACTTTTGGATTATATTTTTATCAAGCCTAAAAACGAGTTATCCGCTAGACTCTCGCGTCAATTGGACGTGGAAAATTGGACGCACGACTATTGCTCGCAGTCAATTGGATGTGGGGCAATTGGACGCATGTGGCAATTGGACGCATGCAAAAATAAAAATAGTTTGTATAAGTATAATTACAAATACCTGTAGGTATAACAAAGGGATAAGTTATTTCAATAATAAATAAAAACCATTTGAAAATCTAAGGGATTAAATTCATTGTGTACAGTAGGCAATAAAGAAAAAAGATTTAAAATCTAAGGGATTAAATTGATTAAAAGTATAAGGGGATTATATACAGTATGTCCACGGATAGACATCCCCATAGGACTAATGGACCAAAAATTTCGTTTTTCGACAAAAAGTCATTCTTGATAAAAAGTTCTGCATCTCGAAGAAATGTAGCCTACGAGGAGATTTTTTGATTTTTTTATACAGGGTACCCAAAAAATAAAAAAACATGAAATACCATCAAGAATAAATTAACTTTACTTATCGTTTTAAAGTAAAATCGCAAATAAAAAAAGGTTTTAAATCATATTCAATTCTGAGTTGGGGATTTTCTCTACTCCAGCATCATATTAATACGTGTATTACTTTTACTGAACAATCTCTAGTTTTACCTTTTTTACCTATCCCACCTAATGCAGGTATCCTATAAAAATCTGATAAAACGTCATGATATTATTGTAATGTTATGAAGTTGTCAAAAATTTCATTTTAAAATATTAAAAGAAATATGCTGTCCGTTGAACAAAAAATATTTTTGGTCCAGTGTTATGGTACCGGTGTAAACTCTTACAATTATGTACAAGAAAGGTTTTTAGAAAAGTTTCCTGGAGTTTATGTTTCGACGTATGCAATTAGACAATTAATCAAGAAATTCAAACACACGGGGTCGGTGGAAAACTTAAAAAGGAAGAAGAAACTGTTTGATGAGGATGATGCAGCTACCGTTGTGGTCTTACAATCTGTTGAGGAGAACCCACTTGTCTCACTAAGGAAACGAGCTCAACATTTGCTTATTGTCCAAAAAAGTCAAATTCAAATAATTTTAAAACAAAATAAGTTTCACCCATTCAAACCGCATTTTAATCATGCTTTAGAAGATGGAGACCATGCGAAACGACTGGATTTTTGTTTATGGGTAGGGGACAAAATTTTAAATGAAAATAACCAATTTCACAAACTTATTTTATTCACTGATGAATCGACTTTTTCAACAAATGGTACAGTGGCTTCCCAGCACGTACGATACTGGAGCACAGAAAATCCCCAATTTAGAATTCCTGCCCATCGCCAATATTTTAAAAAAGTTAATGTATGGTGTGGAATTTCGTATTTTGGAATAATAGGTCCGTTTTTTTTTGAGAACACGTGCAATAGGCATTCATACATGGAAATGCTACAAACCTTTTTTTCACGATTTCAGACGCGTACCTTTGGGGCCGTTTAAAGCAATTAACTTTTCAGCAACCCATTGAATGTAATGTTGATATTTTGAAACAGAGGATTTTACAGTCAGTACAAATGATTTCCCTCGAGGAGGTAAAAAGAAGTTATGATCACATTAGAAGGCAATTTGAACAATGCGTCGAAAACGGGGGAGGCGTATTTGAATAAATAATAGTTCTTGCTTTGCAATGCAGTTCTTTTTGTTGTGCAATGTTTTTGTTTAATACGTTTATTATGTAAGCACTGAATATGATTTAAAACCTTTTTTTATTTGCGATTTTACTTTAAAACGATAAGTAAAGTTAATTTATTCTTGATGGTATTTCATGTTTTTTTATTTTTTGGGTACCCTGTATAAAAAAATCAAAAAATCTCCTCGTAGGCTACATTTCTTCGAGATGCAGAACTTTTTATCAAGAATGACTTTTTGTCGAAAAACGAAATTTTTGGTCCATTAGTCCTATGGGGATGTCTATCCGTGGACATACTGTAGATAATTAGGCATAATTAATAAAATAATTATAGGTCATAAAGGAGACCATTAAAATAGGTAATAAAGGAAACCATTAAAATAGGTAATGAAGCCTGTGGCCTATATATTCAATGGCCATTAAAATAGGTAATAAAGGAAACCATTAAAAAAGGTAATGAAGCGATTATAGCCTGTGGCCTATATATTCAATGGCTATTAAAATAGGTAATAAAGGAGACCATTAAAATAGGTAATGAAGGGATTATAGCCTGTGGCCTATATATTCAAAGATCTAATACTCCAATTTTCATAACTGAAGGTGAACAATTTTTACATTTTGACAGTGGCCCTGGAGATGACCGAATTCTTTTGTTCACAACAAAACGAAATTTGGTGTTTATGCAACATTGTGACCATTGGTATGCTGACGGCACGTTTTCTTTATCGCCTATTTTATTTAGCCAATTGTATACCATACATGGTGTTCAATATAGCAACGTTATACCAACGATTTATGCCCTTCTTCCAAATAAAAAACAAGCCACGTACGTCCGACTTTCTCAAGCTCTAAATGCGCTTAAATCGGGCCTTCGACCGGCTTCAATTATGGTGGATTTTGAAAGAGCTGCAATAAATTCTCTACAAGATGAATTTCCTGACGCCTCAATACGTGGATGCTTTTTCCATTTAAGCCAGGGCATATGGAGGCATATACAGCAGGCAGGCTTGCAAGAAAAATACAGCAAAGATCCAGAGTTTGCTTTACACCTGCGCTTACTGCCAGCTCTAGCATTTGTTCCACCAAACGATGTAATAACTGCTTTTCAAGAAATTCTCGATAGCGCCTTTTATATGCAGAATGAAGATTTGCTGGTACCTATCATAAATTACTTTGAGGACACTTGGATAGATCGTACTGATAGACGCCAACGCCGAAGACCGCCACTGTACAGTGTTGAACTATGAAACGTCTATGCACTAGTAGAAAGAGACATTCCCCGAACTAATAATGCCATTGAAGGTTGGCATAATAGTTTCTCGTTCATCGTCAACGCTGTCCATCCATCCATATGGAAATTTATCAATGCCTTAAAAAAAGAAAACAGTATAAATCGGTTAAAAATAGAGCAACTAATAGCTGGACAAATGCAACCCCAAAAGAAGATTTATCGAGAAACTGCTCAAAGAATAAAAACAATGGTCGCTGATTACAACAACAGACCAGTTTTAGAGTACCTGCGAGGCATTGCACACAATTTTCAATTGCAAGTGTAGGGAATTTTAAATTCTAAATATTTGTATATAAATATACACTTTCTTCTGTAAATAGTCTACATCGTGTAAATATGCAATTTTTTTATTTTGACAAACTTCTGTGCCTTTTATTTTACATTTTCATGTGTTATTTTTATTAATAAAATATTACACTTTTATCCCTGTTTTATTATTCTATACTTTGCGACCAGTTGTCCCAGCGTCCAACTGTCACCGCGTCCGATTGTCGTAGCGGCCAATTCTCCGCGTCCAATTGTCGCGCGCCCAATTGTCGGTAATCCATTTGCTAGATATAGTTTGACTACCAGAAAAGAAGTCTGGTGAAACAATAGGTAAATATTCGCAAGAATTAAAACAACTTAGAAAGGACTGCAAAGGCTGATGAAAGCTGCAATTATTATATAAGATATTCTTTTATCAGTGGATTGAGCTTAAACTATATTCGGCAAATTTAACTAGAAAATAGTATATTACAACCAAGCCCAATGGTTAGAAGTTGCACAAAAAAATATATTACCGTCTAGTTTTATAAATTCAGTGACATCCGGAAGTACCAGAAATACGGGAAAAATATGAAGATCAAATTTCTTCTGCATTTACGAAAATGTATAAGTGTTACTTCTGCCGAAACAATAAAAACGGTTTACTTAGTTTATGCCCTACAAGTTTCCACTTGCAATGGATGTTGTAAGCGTGGACCACTTTTCAAAGGTATGTCAACGAAAGTACTTGCAGATACTCCAGAGAATTTAAGTAAGTGCCATATCAAAGTTAAAATAAAGAATACTAATAATAAACTATACATTTTAATGTTAAGCCCTTTTTTGTTTACATTACTCATGTGTGTATAGTTCAGGTTTCGAAGGGATAATCATTATCTCTTTGCTGCTTTTGTTTAGAGCTTATTTATGTAAAATTCTAATATTATTAAAGCTTGTCGCCATATCAAAAACGTTGTTATAACTTTCTCTCGTTCTCCCAAAATAACTTGAATTCAGAATTTTCGCGCTCACGAAAATTTGAATTGAAAGTTATAAAATTTAAATTTTCGTGCGTGGCGCCGACCTTCTGCCACTGCCACATTTAGTTCTTCAACCGGCCAGGTATGGTGCTATTAAGGAACCAATTTAGTAAAATCGGCATGGTGGATCTTCGCCGGTGCGTCATGGATGCGTCATGTGCATTGATGTCAAAGTCATCGTTTTGATCTGACAACTTTAATTTGTTTTTAAAAGTTTTGCCTTGAAATTCAATTTAGTCCTATAAGCTGTTCTTTTCACAGCCACTTTTTATATTTTCGTGTTGGCGCTAAGTAATTATGGATATTTGTTATTAGTTTTAAGTCCGAACGCTAACCACGACATTATTTACGTTTTTGTTTCGACTTTTTGAATCTCGTAATTTGGATTAGATTCATATACTTACTTTTAAACTTTATTGTTCTAAAAAATGTATTCACAGTGTTATCCTCAACTACTGACCCCACAGTGGGTACTTATCTATGGGAGAAAACTGACTATCCTATAAAGCTAAACTAAACTTAGCCTAGCGGAGAGTCAAGCTGTCGCCGAAGCCGCAGCTCCGGAGGCCTTGGTGACATTTGGCCCTATTGTTCCGAATGCACACTTCGTAGTTTCACGCACAGTAACTACCTTTCCAACAGAATCTTTTCAGGGTGTTATGAATAAGAATTTGTCTTGCGACTCAACTGGCCATAAACCGGTTTTAGTCACGTGGAAGTAATGACGCACCGACAAATCCACCGTGCCGACTGTATCTTATAAGTTGTCTATTTATCCCCCCGTAAGTACACCTCCCTTGTCTATGGTACTTAATATGTTAATAATGGCCGCGACATCAGAACTCCGCCCTCGAGTAGCGTCACATCATATGGGGTGGTTCTTATTCCCATTAAGCCATTACGATCAGTTGGAAGGAGACCACCCGCCGATTTTTTATGCATTTACCATACAAGTAATGCCCACAAAAGTAAGTTAACCTCAAGAATGTATTTTCAAAAATATCAAAAATGTTCTTTTGTTGGGGAAACGATTGCTCAAATTCAATAAAAATAATGAAATTAAATGCAACCAATGTTTTCAGAATCAATAATACTCTTTGTCTAGATAAAATAAATGCGTTTCAAATATTCCATTAGCAACACAATTCCTCAACGGTCAGAGAGGTAGCGAAGCAGAATGTATTTAATGTTTTCAGAACAAATAATATTGTCGCCCAGACAATCAACCAAATTTGCAAATATTATTCTAAAACAGCGGCCTGTCGCTACCGTTATTTAAGCAAAAACGTCTATTTTAGACATTATAAAAAACGTATATGTGGTTTGTCGCTGGAAAATTACATCCACCGCGGTAAACAATAACAATTGACCATTGGTCCAGAGAAAACATGGCGGAACAGTAAATAGCCAATTAGAACACAACGCGCGAAATGTGTGGCCTTCTGATTGGCCAATCTGACAGTTTCTGGCGACAGGGGGACACTTACGTTCTCTCGAGGAATCACTACGAATTAAGCCCTTGAAAGGTGAATACGTACGTCAAAATTTAATGTGGGTCATTGTCCGACAGGCAATGATAAAATTGCATAGGCTAAAATAACAGCATCAAGTAATAAGTATAGTATGATTATTAAAAGTTAGTAATGTTATAAGTCAGTAATTAATCATGTATTAAAGTGTTATTGTGTAAGCAAGTGCCGATTTGGATAAATAAACGCCAAAATAAAAGGGATCCAACTGTTTAATTCACCTAACCAATATATAAAACGAACCAGTGAAATAACCTAAACCCGAGGAATATACAAAGCCTCACCGTTTAATGTTGGGAGTTCAAAGTTCAAATGAAGCCAAGCAGAAGCCCAGACAGTTATAAAAATATCTTCAATAATCTAGGAGCTGCCAAGAAGTCTCAGTAATTTTGTTACAAAGCTCTTCTACAACCTTTGGTTTACTTATTCTAACAAAACAGTTTTAGAGTCATACAAAGATAGCAAATGATGTGAAAAATATAATGCACCTATGCAACAATACCCGAAAGTGATCCTACTGATACCTTAGGGTGCCGCAGGTGATTATTTTTCACATCCAGCAAAATAGCGCTCTCGAAACTTGTTTCGTAAAGATACTCATTAAAAGGACTTATTAAAAAGTTTTCTAGTGACCTCGTCTCAAAATCATACAATAGAAATTTACTTAAACTGTACTTACCTAAATCATTTGAAAAAAAATCCCAAAACTTTCCAATATCCGGTTTTTCTTCGCGACCGCCGAACATTTTGAGTAGATGAAAAAAAGAAACGGCGACATCTTTGGGATTTCTTGCCACATAAATGATCTAAAGTTAGAAATGGATAGAAGATGAATGTAATATTTAAGATAGCTAAGAAATTTGTTTTGCCAGGATGTATTACTGTCATTTGTATAGGTCGACACATTTATCTGTAGCTACCAAAAGAATAAGGACAGGAAACGTTTGGTCTTCTACGACGTTGCTATACATACCGTTGCATAATTATAATTTAATATTTGTTAGCAAGGAAACACTGGCATTAAATGTATTCATTGAAAATAAATAATAATGTATTTAAGAAACTAAGAGTATTTTAATATAATTTCAAGATAATTCAAAATTTTTTTCTTATCCTATTAATTTTGATATTAAAATGACATGGCAACATAGTGCTCTATTAAAGAGAATAGGTGACTATTGTTAACTTAATTGATTAGGCATAAGTCGCGTGCCACTTGCAAGAACAACTGATTAATATTTGTTTGTGTCAGTGGAATAGTGATACAACTACGGGACAAACTATTCTTGCGTCGTTGACATTAATACGACCAAAGCTAAAAAATTAACATCAATAAATCAATCATAACGTTGTTTTCTTTTTATGCCGAAATATAATTTCCTATTTTTATTGCATTTTAAACATATCGGTGTAGCACGCCCATATTGTGCTTCTCCTTACCGATACGTCGTGGCCACAGACTCGGGTGTATTATGAACACTGGTCTTAGGATTACCTTTTATTTTCAGTAAGTATAAAACTATAGCAAGGGGGCTTCACTATTCCGAAATGTTAATTACTCAGGCTGTAGAAGCAGTAAAGTCTAAAATGAATGTTACTGCAGCCCATAAGCTATATGGCATTTTGCGGACCACCATAACTCCATATTACCAGCAGTTCTCCCATCGTTAACATTCACGATACAGGCCAAAGTACAACTTGCAATAAACAGTAGTTAATTTAGAAGTAAAAGATAAGACGGGAAAAACCTAGTTAAACAATTTGCATTACCTAAAAAAGGGTCCAATGCATGCGTCAATAAAGAATTTCTCTCAGAAAATTCAACAGTTAGTGATGTTGTTAAAAATAGCGTAATAGCACTACTTTCTTATGCTGATGACTTAAAATTTTTTAGAACTACCTATTGAATCAATTGAGGATTGTGTAAGAATACAGGAGGACATAGATAGCTTGAATATATGGTGTGGTATGAACGGTATGGAACTTAATGTTGGTAAATGCAAGTTAATGCAATTCTATTGAAAAAATAAAAATGTTATTAATTTCGACTATCATATCAATAACATAAATTTGGAAAAAGTTAGTACAATTAAGGATTTAGGGGTTCTGTTCGATAGAAAATTGTCATTTAATGATCATATACAGTATATTACTAACAAAGCTTTGAAGACGTTGGGCTTTCTTAGGAGAACTTTGCATGACTTCAATGATATAACCTGTTTTAGAAATCTTTATTGTTCATAATATGTTAGGTCTGTACTTGAATATGCTAGTCAGGTATGGAATCCCCAATATAAAATACATGTAGAGACTATTGAGAGAATTCAAAAGAAGTTCTTAAGATTTGTAGCTTTCAAAGTTGGAATAACCACCGATCACATAGATTATGATCAAATTATGTCACTGTTGAATATCTCTCCCCTTGCTCCGCGCCGAGATTACTTGGATGTATGCACTTTATATAAAATTGTTAATTATCAGATTAAATCTCCACAACTTCTTGAAAAGATTAAAATAAAGGTACCTCAAAGAACTTTGCGTGATAAACATTTATTCTGTATTGATTTTCATAGAACTAACTATGGTAAAGCATCTTCAGTTAGTAGATTTGCCTCATTATTCAATGAACATTGTGGTAACATAAATCCTTTTAATATAAGTTTAAACTCCTTTAAAATAAAGATAAAAAAAAAAATATTGTATTTAGATTTTCACGTCTGATTGTACATTGTAGTGTTTATTTATTTGTAATTTAAGAGATATTTATAAATTTTCGAGTAAATTTTGTATTTTGTAATTTCTGTTACTAAATAATGGCTTGGTCCGTAAATAAATTATTTATTTATTTATAAAAGTAAAAAACAATAGAAAGTTTTTAAGTGGAAATATGGGCTTATTTGAAAATATTACTTAAGTCAATATAGGGATACCAACATATGGTTTTCTCCAGAGTGCTTTACAAAGCTATTATACAAAAAATACATCGTACCATCTAGTTTTTTCAATAGAATTTTATAGTCATCACGATATTGTTTTATCAACTTGTTAGCTTTACCTTACATCCGACCTGCATTAAACTGGGTGATAATAGAGTAAATGGAAAATGAGTTTTAATAAATCTGGTATCCGTTGATTCGGCGATCTTTTTCCATTCAGGGTCATTATTTTTTTCCTGATTTCCTGCACCTGTTGACACCATATTATATCTAAAAGAAAATAGTAAGTACTTAATTAAGTCCGAATCTACTTATGTAACAAGGTAGGTTCAGTGGCGTAGTATAGGGTTTGCTGCCCGGTCAAATTGTTATTTAGTGATTTTATTCGAAATCTGCCGTCTCAGAAAATGGCAGAGCTGCAGAACCAGCAAACATTTAAGGTGTGAGTATTCTATAGCAATGCGGAGTATGCCTCAGCAAGATAAACACAAGACAAATCCATAAACGTACTTAAAAATATAACTACAAGTAACTAATTCGACTCAGTTAAGATACCTTTCCTTTTTGATATTATAGAGATTTTAGTTAAGCTTGGAAATTTTATAAATTGATATCTAGAGTTAGCGAAATCTACCAAACTTTGGTTGGATTATATGGTATAGTAATATGCACGAATAAAATGATAAATTCATGCTTGAGCTTAAAAGTTCATTAGTTTAAGTTAAAACAATAACAATAAATAAAATTATACATGACATACTCCATAAATCGAAATCTATCGTTGAGACGTTGTTCTGCGGCTTTTTCAAAATTAAATTCATTGCATATCAACCACACCATTTCCTGTGTCAATGTTGTACCTAAAAAAGTGTGACATAATTTTAAGGAATATTTAAAAAATCCAATAATATTTTAAGATACACAAAATAAAACTCTACTAATATAGTACTTATACGTCTAAAAAGTATCCGCAATTTTATAGTTTTAAGAAATTACATTAAACCTTCTTTCCCTTGAGCCTCTAATATATTGACCATTTAAGGATTACGTCGCTGGGGGGCAAATTTGACAAATTTAGGTTAAAGTTTATGTCAAAGCCATGAAATTACCATTACATATTTGACAACGGCCACATTTGCTGGGGGGCAAAGTCACAAGTTTAGGTTATACTTTTTGTCAAAATCATATGTTCTTAAATGGTCTATTGTTTGCCTACTGTCAGGGCAATAGACAATCCTATACCATGTCGCAAATAGCAAAAAGACTTTTAGTAGAATTTTTGGTTGTACCGAAAAGAAGTTCATGAAGCGAAAGAACTAGTGCGATTAACAGGCTTAGGAAGGAGTGCAGTACATGAAGATTGCGCCGAATTGGAAATGCAACCTCTCGTCTAACAAGTATTTCATGTCGACAAAATGTCAAATTTAGCTTGACTTTGAAGGCATTATCAAAGGCGATTATACCTACATCACCTATGAACAGTAAGCCGCAAGCCCCATCTTTCTATCTTTTAGAATAAGGGAGCTGGTATATGACTATGACAACAGCCGAGAACTGGATATCCTATGCAAGAATGGGAGCAACGGGTTATTATTATTTGTTATAAACGAATCACAAATTTACCAGAAGCCTTTGTTAGGAACGTCTGACCACAACCTTATTTTGACACTGAGCACACTACCAATTAGTGCCAAACAGCCTTCTAAACTACGCAAGATCTGGCGGAACGTTTGTTTTACTTCTAATGATTAATCCATCTGTGCAAGAGAAGTATCGGAGGTTATCCTTACTGGCATGAAAGCCTTCATCCCTTTCTCAAAAAAGTGCCCTTCTTACGGCAAGCCTTGGTTTACCAAAAATTGCGAACGAACTGTTAAGTCAAAAAAATATTTCTACCGACAATGGCGTAAAAACCCTACCGCCGGAAATCGTACCATCTTTGTTAACGCTCGAAACCAATGCAAGCAACCAATAAACCAGAAGCACACAACCAGAGGATCAAAGGCAAACGTATTGAATGTCCTAACGGCTCAAGATCATTTTTGTCGGTAGCTAAGGCCGTCAGTCAGAAATTTACCAACTCAACTATTCCACCTCTATAACACGTTCTGATGGCACCATTGCGACCAAAGCACAGGAAAAAGCAAGCTTACTGGCGGAGCTGTCTTTTTACATTCAACGGTTAATTTTCAGGGAAGAACTCCACTGAACATTCCCCCTGTAGAATCCAGAATACTCGAGATTGTTTTCCGGCATCGCTATGTTAAACGAATCTTGAGGAGTCTTAACACCAAAAAAGTTGCTGGTCCTAACGATATTCCAGTCATCGTAACTAAGACATGCGCTGACGAATTGACACCGGTATTTTGTAGGCTTTTTAACTTATCTTACAAAAAAGGAATATTTCCTTCTTGCTGGAAAACTTTGTCCAGCCCATACCCAAAAAAAAAGAAGACCTTGCCAAATAGCTATCGTCCAGTCGCATTGCTTTCGGTTATATCAAAAGTGATAGAAAGGCTATCAACGAAAAAATATTAAAGTACCTGGAAGGCTTCAAAATCATTAGTGACCGCCAGAATGAATTCCGTAAGTCTAGATCACTAGGAGACCTTTTCGCTTATGTTACTCACGTTTGGAAAAACACAATAAAACATCATAGGGAGTCCCGCGCGGTGACATGAGGAGCTCCTAACTAAAGTGAGAGCATACGGAATGTCCGTTCAATTTTGTTTATGGCTGTCGAGCTTTCTTAAAGACCGTTCTCTGCGAGTGGCGATGGATGGATTTCTTTCAGACCCATTTAACATCAACGTTGGCCTTAAACAACGAAGGCAGGTTGGCGACTAGAGTCTATTTTACAAATATTTTTATGGCAAGTGCTCAACTGAGGTTGCCAGCTTGATTCCACCCAGAGCGGTGCATGGTAGAAATACCCGAGGAGCCACTGCAGCCCACCCGTACATGGTTCAGCTTAGTGTCCCTCGAACGACACTGTTTAAAAATTCCTTCATCTGGAGAACGTCATCACTCTGGAACGACCTCCCTGAGACCGTGTTTCCCAACGAGTATAATCTCCAAAGATTTAAGACCAAGTTGAATCATTCTCTGTGCACACGCACCGCTCGCAGAGCGCCATAAAGGATTAATCCTGCAGGGCTGTGCCTTATTAATAAAAAAAAAAGATATATTTAGCAGAATCAGAAGATCAATGTAAAATAGAGTCAAACGATGTATTAAATTCAATTTTAAACATTTATTGTAATTAGAGTTGAGTTATTCTTAATAGGTATATATTTTAATTGCATAGATGAGTTGCTTATATTGTTATTTGAATTGTTAGTTGTAGAATGTTTTTCAACGTGTGTTGAATTTTCAGTTTTGGTTTTTCCCCTAGTTCACACGAAACTGGTTTTAATCTGAGTCGACTATTACCAGAGTTAAATAACTTCGTTTGCACAAAACGTTTTTAAAAACACTTTATTAATGCAGAAGCTATTCTAACAATGTTTAGAAATTAGGGATTATATTACAAATGTGACTTAACTACTTGAAATACGAAAATTAAGTGATTGCTCCTGAATCGGTAGCGTATTTATAAGTTCAGATTACATAAACAAAAGGGGTCTAAGTTTATACATTGTAAAGGGTTTCTAATTATATAACTCCAGTTACCTACTTAAATAGTAGTATTTTTTGGTGATAACTTGTTACCCAAAACTCATCCCTGTTCTTCAAAGCAGTTAAAGCTATTAAACCATTTAAAGTCATATCCCTGAGGGTGTATTGGCGAACCCTTTTTGTCGTATTTTAGTCGACCAATCTACCCTTAAACTTAAGTACTATTATTTTCGAATACCCTGTATATAGCAGCACCAAGTTGAATGTTTTACCTGATCTAGGATAAGTGAGAACCACTACATCGTCCTTTCTAAATTCCAAATTATAGTAGTTTTTCGCATCCTTAGCATACTTTTTCGGGAAGAACCATTTTTGTGGGCCTACTTGTACAAATCCATCGTAGGGCACTTAAATTAAAGATGTATAAGTAGTTTATTTAAAATTCCCTTTGTACAGGGTGCTTTCGATTGATGGCTAACAATGCATGATACATATAGGTATAGCAACATATATTTTTTAGTCATCAATTGAGCCTAAGATCCTACAGTTTTGAATAGTAAATAAGGAAACATCATGTAGAGGGTGTTCAGTTTTCGATGTAATTGCAGCTCGGTAACTAGTAAAGATAGAGAGTTGCGGTTTTTACATTACGCTACTTTTTCGTGAAACAAAAGATTCCGCTTAAAGAATTGTCATAGCTTTCTTAGTTTTTAAGCTGCAGGGTGTTTCCGAAAATGTTTACATCTTAACCACCCCCGGTATATCGGTTATCCTTTAACTTATCAAAAAATTTAAAGCTGTTTCTAACAGAGGTTTTTAAGTAGAAATCAGTGGCGTGCTTATTTTTTTTCTGGGAGTCTTCTTACTTTTTGAGATTTAAAGCAAACATATAATTTTTTAAATGGGAGACCTTGTATATTTTCTTTTATTTGATTGGGCTATTTTTAAGCTTTTCAAGAATATATAATAGTTGATAGTTACTATTAACAATAAACGCACAAATCGAAAAAAGGGGTGCACAATATTTACATCATAGGGTTTGAAATGATATTTATTTAATAATTTTTTAGACAAGATTTTATTACCCCAAGATCTTTTTCTATGACTTTGCACAAACTCTTAGTGCCTCTACAAGAGCCATAACGTTCATTTCATCCCTTTCGCGATTCTCTCTATTATACAGTGTGGCCCAAATTGGGCCTACATGTATGGGGATCTTGGAAACTATAGAAGATAGAGAAACGGTTAAATGGGGAAAGTTTTTGACAATTATATTTCTAACTGAAAACCGTTTAGTACGCGGCGCTATCTTTTTTGGTTTTTGAAATATGTTGAAAAAACCAAAAAGATGTATTTTCGAAAATATGCTGTAGATTTCTTATTATTCACTATTTTGGCAATCTGTAAAAACATTTTTAAAGCAACTTTTTAAGTAGATTTCAGTTCTGCACTTTAATTTTGAACAGGACGTTTCAGTTATTTTATACCATCATCAGGTTCATTTTTTCTTATGGGCGCCATATTGTATTTTATACTTAAAAGGTAGCTTATGACGTCAGCTTTTCAACGATGTATTATTTCAATCAACAATATTACAATAACCTATAAATCAAAAATAAAATCCAGTAGCCTATGACCAACCACTACCGTTTGAAAATGAAACAAAAATATTACTTGTCAGAACGAGTAAAAGTATAATAGTTTTTATTATTATTATCTAATAATAACGATTTATTTGTGTATTCTGAATTTAAAAGAAAATGGCATTGCGTTTTTCTCACGAAGAAAAATTTGATTTGCTAGAATGTTACATTCATTGCAACAGAAATGCAAACTTTGCATTAGAAAGGTATTTTGAAAACTTTCCTGAAAGACCGCAGCCAAGTGTCAGACTTTTTCCAAAAATTGTTATGAACCTGAGAAACCATGGAAGTATTGAAAAACCGCGGCCCAAGAGTTACGAAAAAGCAGGTAATAACGAGCGTGACGAAAATGTCAGAGCCTATTTTAATGCCGCTCCGACATCATCTACAAGAGCGTCGGCAAGAGACTTACCAACCACGCGAAGTACCATACACAGAGTCCTTAAGGAAAATAAATATAGACCATACAAGCCAACTATAGTTCAGGGTTTACGAGAAACGGATTATCCAAGAAGAATGCAGTTTTCAAATTGGTATGTGAATCAATGCGAACAAAATCATGATTTCAGTCGTCTTGTAATTTGGACCGATGAATCACATTTTACCAACTGCGGGGTATTTAATAGACATAACCGTCATTTTTGGGCAACAGAAAACCCTCACCAATTGGCTCAACGAAGACTGCAAACCCGATTTGGTTTTAATGTATGGTGTGGTATGTATGGTAAGTAATGTCACCTAGCTTGCTAAATACATAGCAGGTATTAAGTAACCCAGCTTTACTTTTCTCCTTACATTTTAGACAACATACTTATAGGACCATTCTTTTATAATCATACGTTGAATGGCCAAAGATACTTGGAGCTGTTAGAAGATCAAATATTACCGGCAATTAGAGCAAGAGTTCCTCAAGATCAATTGAATAATATTTGGTTTTAACAAGACGGTTGTCCCGCACATAATGTTCGGGAAGTTCAAACTCTCTTAAGACAGATATTTGATGACAAATTAATTTCAAACGGCGGACCAGTTAATTGGCCTGCTAGATCCCCTGATATAACTCCTCTCGATTTTTATTTATGGGGTTATGTAAAAAATGAAGTATATGAGTTTGAACCCCCGGAATCTGTTTACGAGCATAAATGGCAACACGCTTCGCAGGGTCATCAATACTGTGTTAAAAAAGTGTCAAAAATGTATTAATAAAAACGGCCAACATTTCGAATAAGTATAGTAAGTTAGATATTTTTTCTTATTTTCTTTTCAAAACAATAATTATTATTCATTGCGTTTTTAGTTTTCTTTATTTGAAATGTTAATATGAGATTTTTAACCATAAGGAAAAAATAAAATAATGTATTATAATATTATGATATTTTAAACAAATTTAACCCTGCCTAATGTGTTCTTCTCAAATTTGACGTGTTGCGAAAATTAATTTTCTTTATTTTTTAAGTCAATTTTATTTATTTTCCAACAAATAATACATCGTTGAAAAGCTGACGTCATAAGCTACCTTTTAAGTATAAAATACAATATGGTGCCCATAAGAAAAAATGAACCTGATGATGGTATAAAATAACTGAAACGTCGTGTTCAAAATTAAATTGCAGAACTGAAATCTACTTAAAAAGTTGCTTTAAAAATGTTTTTACAGATTGCCAAAATAGTGAATAATAAGAAATCTACAGCATACTTTCGAAAATACATCTTTTTGGTTTTTTCAACATATTTCAAAAACCAAAAAAGATAGGGCCGCGTACTAAACGGTTTTCAGTTAGAAATATAATTGTCAAAAACTTTCCCCATTTAACCGTTTCTCTATCTTCTATAGTTTCCAAGATCCCCATACATGTAGGCCCAATTTGGGCCACACTGTATAATAGAGAGAATCGCGAAAGAGGTATTGCCTTTATAAATGATCGATTCTTAATTAAATCAATTTTTAAACTTGAAAATGTTACTTGATTGGGCTGCCTTCTCTATGGATATCTATGAAAGTAAGAACTCTATAAGTTAGATATTTAAATAACAAGATTGTTAACTTATCTATTTTCATGGCACTCTATAAAACAAACTAACATGCCGCAATTTTCTAAATTTTCATACTTCTACATCTTCATAATTTTTTTAAACTTTAGTGAAATGATGGCATGTATTTTAACGAAACGTTATTTTTGCCTATACATCTTGACAAATAAGCATGCCAGATAGATATACAGGGTGGCCCACTTTCAACGCAGGCTTCCATAGCATCTAAACCACTTATTTTTTAATATTTTTTAATAGCAGAGTCATAGGAAGGCATTAGGCCTACAATTTAAAATTATTTTAAATTATACAGGGTCTCCTAAATAGTCAGGGCATTACAAACATACATTTTTTAAACGGAATCTTATATACAGGGTTATGATAAAGAAACGGATTAGCCTTTTATATGGAAAACCGCCCACTTAATCAAAAATCGCTCGGACCCGTCAAATTTATTTTTTTGAAATGCATTTTTTTTTTTTTTGAAAAAAGATGTACAGGGTAGATCATAAAAGTGCTACATGTGTCAACTTTAATTTTTTTAATGAAACATATTGTATATTTTTACATTTTTATATTCTACAATCAATTCTAGACATTTTTTATTAATCATGCTCTATACTTGTCTTCAGCCGTTTACGAAATATTAACAATTTAAAATTTTTCAACAATTTTAAAACAAAATAAACAAACAACAAAGAATGAAAAGAAACTATTTTATAAGATGGTAAAAATGTCCTCGACCAACTGTTTTGCAGTAGATCAATCGATCCAGAAATTCCTGTACATTTAGTACTACTTGTGGAGATATTTCTCTTATTACTCGTCGAATAGACTCCTTCAGTGTATCTGCCGAGATAGGTTTAGATTTATAAACTAAATTTTTGACGTAGCCCCATAAAAAAAAAGTCCAGTGGATTATGATCAGGCGATCTGGGTGGCCACTCTATTGACCCCCGTCTACCTATTCACCGCCCCGGAAAAATTGTATTTAAGTACTCCCTTACATGAACAGCATAATGCGGGGGAGCACCACCCTGTTGAAACCATACGGTTAAATTTGGTAAATCAGGATCATTATCATCTGGAAACAGAGCTTCATCTGAAAAACAAATTCTTTGGACATTATTATCTGTTAGCTCAATCATTATTTCACAAAATTGTTCTCGCCTATCAGGATCATTGTCCAATAACTCTTGTACAAATATTGGTTTGTATGGATGAAATTTCTCTTTTTGTAAAAATTTAGATACGGTGGTTTGGTGAATATCGTAGTCCCGTCCAAGTTGTGTGCTTGAGCTATGAGAATCTTCCTGTAGTGATAATAGAATGTTTATTTTTTCTCCTCTGATATACAAGGACGACCACTCTTAACATTATCTTTAATAGCACGGGAAGTTCTCTCCTTTATTGCTACCCTAGACATTGTTGATTGGCCAATAGGCAGGCGATTTTGGTATTTTTCATTAAACATATCACGGACTTCCCTATGACTTCTACTTTTAAACTTTTAACCCAACATAATCAAAATTTCAATGCGCTCATCTTCGGCGAGGCGCATTTTGATGAAATATCAGCAGAGCAAAATTCAAATTTGATTAACATTCACTGTCATTTTTTGACGTCTCAAACTTAAATAAGAAATTGTCATAGTCAAAAGATTGTGACTTAAGTTCAGAACGTTGTCGAGAAACATACCAATGACCAGCATTAAAGTGTTAATATTTCGTAAACGGCTGAAGATTAGTATAGGGCATGATTAATGAAAAATGTCTAAAATTGATTGTAGAATATAAGAATGTAAAAATATACAATAATATGTTTCATTAAAAAAATTAAAGTTAAGACATGTAGCACTTTTATGATCTACCCTGTACAATATCTTTAAAAAACAAAAATACATTTCAAAAAAATAAATTTGACGGGTCCGAGCGTTTTTTGATTAAGTGGGCGGTTTTCCATATAAAAGGCTGCTCCGTTTCTTTATCATAACCCTGTATTTATAATAATACCTTATATTACTTTTAAATTCTACATAAAATTACAATTTTTTAAATGGGACACCCTGTATATTTTTCTCTTATTTGGTTGGGCTATTTTTAAGCTGTTTAAAATTATATAATAGTTGATGGTTACTTTTAACAATAAACGCACAATTCGAAAAATTTAGAAAATTAGGGTAGTTTACAGGGTGTCCGGAAACTTCGTTCGTATATTTTATGGGGATATTCTGCATATGAACATATGAAAAAAAGTTCATATGAATGTAGGTCCTTAAATGTCTTATAAGGAAGCTATGGCCGTTCAAAGGTGACCTCTAAAGATTAGTTTCTCTTTTCTATCTTTGCGACCGCTTGAGGTATCGATGTGCTTTTTGGCACACAAACTAATATTAACAATTGCTAATTTATGATATTGAGAGTTAGTATAAAATTTAGTCAGGGACGTTCTTACGGGGCGGGGGGGGGGGGGGGGGGTGGCTTAGTTTATTTATTCCTAATTTTTGTACACGACACATTTAAAAAATTTTACCCAAAAATTATTATTCCAGTGATTTTTCTACTCAAAAAAGGTATTCTTAAAAAAAATTATTGGACCAAGGATTTAGGAGCAAAATCTATTTATTTAAATCATTGCATAAAGTATTATCGAATTGTGTTTAAACTAAAACATCAAAGTATTCTTATGACAAATACAAATTTGAAGTCAAAAAAACATCAAGAAGCCCATGGTTAGGGTTAAAATAAATTCTCTATATCACAAATTAGCAATTGTTAATATTAGTTTGCGTGCCAAAAAGCACATACCGTACCTCAAGCGGTTGCAAAGATAATATAAAAGTGAAACTAATCTTTAGAGGTCACCTTTGGACGGCCATAGCTTCCTGATAAGACATTTAAGGACCTACATTTATATGAACTTTTTTTCATATTTTTATATGTAGAATATCCCCTTAAAATATACGAACGAAGTTTCCGGACACCCTGTATACTAGGTGGCCCACTGTCAACGCAGGATTTCATAGCATCTAAACTACTAAACTTTTTAATATTTTTCAAAAACAGGGTCATAGGGAGACATTCGGTCTACAGTTTAAAATTATTTTAAAATATACCGCATGTCCCAAAAAGAAGATCCATTGCAAAGTTATATTTTTTAAATGGAACACCTATCATACAATATTTTTTGATTCTATACATAAAATAACTATTATTTTTTAGTAAGTGCATTATAAGTCTAAACTTAATAGTTTCTGAGATATCGAGTTTTGAAAAATATCATTTTTGAAATTTGACAGCGTCTAGCTTTCTAACGATACGTTATATAGCAAAACGGCTTACATGTCCCTATCTTACTTTTTTATTATCTTTCCAAAAATGTCAACTTCCAGTTAGACCGGAAGTACTATATTTCCGAATTTTGAGCTACGTCCGGTTTAACCGGAAGTTGACACTTTTAGAAAGACAATAGAAAAGTAAGATAGGGCATGCAAGCCGTTTTGCTCTAAACTTCCTTATAAGACATTTAAGGACCTACATTCATATGAACTTTTTTTCATATGTTCATATGCAGAATATCCCCATAAAATATACGAACGAAGTTTCCGGACACCCTGTAAACTACCCTAATTTTCTAAATTTTTCGAATTGTGCGTTTATTGTTAAAAGTAACCATCAACTATTATATAATTTTAAACAGCTTAAAAATAGCCCAACCAAATAAGAGAAAAATATACAGGGTGTCCCATTTAAAAAATCAGCATGCCACTGAATTCTACTTAAAAAACTCTCTTAGAAACAGTTTTCAATTTCTTGATAAGTCAATGAATAACCGAAATACAGGGGGTGGTCATAAAACAAGCATTTTCGAAAATACCCTGTAGCTTAAAAACTAACAAAGCTATGACATTTCTGTTTGCGGCGTCTTTTGTTTCCCGAAAACGTAGCGCAGTGATGTAAAAACCGCAAGTCTCTATCTTTACTAGTTACCGAGATACCTTGCAATTACATCGAAAAATAGACACCCTGCATATAACAACATAACTAACCTTGTAGGAACAAAAATAGCAAAATTAACAAACCTGGAAAATCTGCTTTCAATTGAGCGTCCTGCTCTGGATCCAAACTTCTAATCTCATAAGGAAATTCACCATCATCCTTGTTGTAAAGAAGAGACATATTTGGCGATCAAATGCTACACAAAAAAAAAGCAAAAAACAATACTTTGTTAAAAATTGTTAAGAATTTCTTATAATGTTAAATGGAACCGGGTGATACACTGGCCATCGGAAATTTCATGTAAATTTTGCTACCCTCAAATTTTGGCTCCCTTATTAATTTCATATCAAAATTGTATCAGACCTTTTGAAGGTCCTTATGGTGGACTTGCACACCAAATTTTATTATTTTCTAATCAGCCATTTAAAACTAATTTAGAAAAATCCATAAAAATTAAATACGCTTCTGATGCATGCCTTAATGAAACCATCAGTTTGAATTATGATAATGTCAAATATTACTATTCGAGAAAAAATAATGATTTTACTAATTTATTAAACGCATGTACTTAAAACGAAATAATGAGAACTTAATTTATTTCTACAGACAAGTGGAGAACAACCCTCTTTTAAAAAATACCTATTAAGACCACAACTAACTTAAATAAAAACTTAATGTTTTTGAAACAAAGGGTTAAACAGTCGCTTGTTAACTGCCAGGCAGTATCCTAAACGGCCATAAAATTCAGTTCTAACGTTATTAAGTTGATGCTCAGATATTCGATTGCATACCCCTAAAATTGCAACATTTAGTTGCGTTCGCGGTGGAACGATTAAACTTTTTTAACAATCGACAACTCTGTAGGTCACACCATTATTTTTCAGTGAGATTGAAAAATGACAAGTATTTTTTTTCGGAAATTAATAACTTCGAAATAAGAAATCGGATCAAAATGCGGTTTAGACCATTAGAGCATCTTAAATTTTTTTTTTTAAATACATCTTCCTACACCTAAAAAATTTGAAAACTGTAGATTTGTATATATTATTATACAGGGTGTTTCCTAACTACGGTACGAAACTTCAGAGGATAATACGTAAGGTCGTTTTAAGAAAAAAAGTTCCTATGAACATATTATGTCCGAAGTTGCTTCCTTTCTGAGATTTAGTTTGAAGTTTTTTTTTAATATTCTTTATATGCCATCAAAATCATATACAATATGACAAAGCAAAGTCAGCAAAAAAGTTGCCACCAGGTGTTGCTAGACTAAATTATAACTTAGGGCTAAAGTGGAGATGCTTTGAATTTTTACATTATCTAAAGCCAAATTAAAAATAAATATAAATAAAACATGGAGTGTAAAGAGTAAATGACCAAACAAAACTAATAGACTAATGAACGTATCAAAACTATATAGTTATTAACAATTAAATTTAAGACAGTAAAAACATTTTTCTGACAGAAACAATTTGACTGCTTTATTAAAGCTGTGCAGTGTGCAGGCTCTGTATTTGCCTCAAGTCATGTGGTAGCATGTTGTATGCCTTGATGGCTCTACGAAGTTCACCAGTGAGAGGAAGTAAAGTGAGGGTACAGTGAGAACTCCTAACTTTGAGAAGTAGGGTTTGCATGATGTCATTGGATGAAGTCCAAAGATGCATCGAATAACTCTCTTTTGGGCCTTAAATATATATGTTCTGTGTACACCTTGAAGAGCCCCAGAAGAGAATACTATAGGTTATGATTGATTGGATGTTCGCAAAATAGAAAAGTCGTATTGTGTGAATAAACAGTTGGTCTTTCAATCTCCTCAACAGACCACAGAGGCTATTTATTCTGGACTCCAACGTGACAACCTGTTTCTCCCATCTGAAGCAACGATCAAGGTGAACACCTGAAAACTTAATGTCGGTAGACTCTATAATTGATTTCCCATTCAGGGCAACATGTAGGGATTCATCCGCGTTATTGAACTTGCTGAAAATTAAGAGGCCCGTTTTGTCAGCATTCAATTTAAGGCTGTTCTCTTCACACCAATGTCTTATTTTCTCTGCCGCATCAGAACTGTCACTCGCAAGCTAAGGGAGTGTGGGCCTGGAAAGCAGAATTGTTGTATCATCAGCGTATTGGCAGATCACCTCAGCAGAGATCCCGTCACTGTCCGAAATACACACCAGCTGTTCCCTCTCCGACAGGTAAGATCTTATTAGTGCTGCACAGGCACCTCGAAACCCGTATCTCTCGAGCCTCTGCATCATCAGCTCATGGTTAATAGTGTCGAAGGCCTTTAAGAGATCAATAAACATCTCGGAGACCTTGTGGTTTTTATCGATATTATCAACAATAAATTCAATTGTTCTGTAGATGGCTAATTCTGTGGAGCATGTAGGCCGGAAACCAAATTGAAAATCCACCAAAGTTTGTGCCTCTGGATGAAGTTCGTAAGTCTGGTGTAGATTGATCTCTCAAATAACTTCGAAACCGCCGGAAGCAGTGACACAGGCCTGTAATTAGCGAATGAGTGAGCATCCCCCTTTTTTAAAATGGGCACCACCTTAGCCTTCTTTATGGGTTGGGAAACACCCCAGATCGAAAACAGCAATCAATCATGTTATTTAAGGGTTTGCATATGTTAGCAGCAACAAATTTGAGTATTCAGATAGGAATTTCATCTAGTCCCGAAGCAAATTTATTTGGAAGACTCATTATTATGTTATAGATTTCCTGTTCAGATGTAGGGTACAAGAATATTGTATCATAACATATTTTATCTTTTGGAGCACTATTCTGCTGTGATGTTACAGGAAGAGTGAACTGTTCAAGAAAAGTCTGTGCAATTACAATTGGGTCGTCAATAATTTGACCAGTGGTTGTTTTTAGTAATGTTGGGGACGGCGAGCTTATTTTCTGTTAGGGTGTTGGTTTAACAAAGCCCATGAAGATTTGGCTTTGTTTTTGGAAATCAGGATTCGGTTTTCATTTTTGGATTTTTTGTAGTTAGATATATACTGACGATACTGCTTCCTTTCGCTTTTGTAGTGCTCATAAATTACTTGAGAGTTGGTTCTCTTATACCAAACGTATAAATCTTTTACATAATTAGAATAGTTTTTAATTTCATTATTGACCCAATGATTCGATTTTTTCGTTAATTTGGTGGCGCAGAGTGGGAACGCCAAGTCAAAGTAATAGTGAAGTATCTGTGAAAAAGTGGAATACTTGTTATCCACCCCGACTGAGTCGAGAACCTCCAGCCATGATTCGTTGGCCAAATAATTAACAAAATTCATTATATTACAGTCTGTAAAAAAACGATTTCTAGTATAACTTACCCTATCAACTTCAGTAGTGGAGTTGAATTTGAAAATTTGACCATAGTGGTCAGAGATATCAGTGACATGAACTTTACAAGTTGGCCGATTTGCGCAAAAATTAGAAAATACATTATCAATACGGCTTCCAGAAACAGGGCCCTGCCTAGTGATTCCCTAAACTCGAGCTTCCAAGCCATAGCTAGAAAAAATTTGCAAGACATGATTAGCGGTATTATCAGAGCCATCAAAATTGAAGTTAAAATCCATCGAAAACAATTTGTCCAACAAAATCTGAATACCATTCAAGAATACATCAACATTGCCTCTTGGCGACCTATAGATACATACAAAATTAAATATTGTACTTTTGAAATTACATTGTGCAACACAGAATTCAAAGTGTTTTTCCATAGGGTGTACACCAGTGTCAGGACATGTGAATCCTAGCCCGCGTCTGCTGTAAATGGCAGTGCCTCCTCCTCGTAACGTGGACCTTGAGTGGTAACTTTGCAAACTAAACTTCTCTAAGTGAACTGATGTTATATTATCTTCTTGATACCAATGTTCAGTCACACAACAGTTTAAAAAAAAAAACGGTCATAAATATCCTTAAACCGATTTGGTTGAAACTTGGTTCAGTTATTTGAAGTAATAAGGCGCTTATTTAGCCCTAACTAGATTGAAATTATTAGGTCCAGTGACGTCTCAGTGGGCACCACAGCCAATTATTATTGAGAAGAAAAAATGCCACTGCCTTTTTTTTCGTTTTTTTATTTGTTCAGATTTAGCAACTACAAATTCAACTTTTTGACCTCTTGTGTTTTTTTCATATCTGGCTTCGTTTGCGATAAAAAAAAATAAAAATCACTTTAACTCATTCTAAAAGCTATCCATGGACAACATAAAATAACAACCAAAAATAAACAATTTCGACCTTACAGTAAATGAGCAAAATATCCACCTTTTGATAAAGTGCACGACTGCAATCGATTTGTCATTGATTGTTTGACACGTTTAAAAATACCTAGAGTATTCCTTATGACATTGCAATCGTCAAGTATCCGATTCCTCAAGTCATTCACATCTAGTACAGAAGTTTTTTTATCTTCCTGGTACTATTTGAAGGATCTTCTTCTATCGCATCAAGTATAGCTTCTTCTAGTTCAGGCGTTGTTACAGTTTCTGGTCTTCCACCACCTGTTTTTTATTAAAACTCCGAGTCTCACATAACCTTGCATGTAGCGTTCTATATGTTTTAGCACATGGGATTACTCTGTCAGGATATCTGTCCTGGTAGATTCTCCGTGCTTCTTCCGCATTTCCATTTGCTAATCCATAAATAAAGTGCATGCCAGCCATTTCAGCGTTAGTAAAATTGTTCATGATGGAATCACTGTTAAATGACAACTCTGAATTTTACTGATAATATGACAATACTGTCACTGTCAGCGGTTCTCCAAAGCAGGTAGGTAGGTACTTCATTTGGCCTTGGCAATAATTTGTTATAAATAGCAGATGTGGTTAGCCAGAATTGTGATAATAAAAGTAAACATATTGAAACCAGTCGTGCATTTTATCAGAAGGTGGACATTTTGCTCATCTACTATAAGGTCGAAATTGTTAATTTTTTGTTTTTGGTTGTTATTTTGTATTGTCCATGGATAGCTTTTAGAATGAGTTAAGAGTGATTTTTATTTTTTTTTGTCGCAAACGAAGTCAGACATGAAAAAACACAAGAGACCAAAAAGTTGTATTTGTAGTTGTTTAATCTGAACAAATAAAAAAACTAAAAAAAAAGGCAGTAGCGTACTTTTTCTTCTCAATAATAATTGGCTGTGGTGCCAACTGAGACGCCATTATCTAGTTAGGGCTAAATATACGCCTTATTACTTGAAATAACTGAACCGAATTTCAACCAAATCGGTTTAAGGATATTTTTATGACCGTTTTTTTTTAAACTTTAACGCCCTGTATCTCAGAAACGAAGCAACTCCGGACATATGTTCATAGGAACTTTTTTTCTTAAAACTGCCTTACGTATCACCCTCTGAAGTTTCGTACCGTAGTTAGGAAACATCCTGTATATATTCATATAGATATTCATATTTTATATGTGAAGTTCATATGTTTTTCAAGACCTGATGGGCTTGAAGTATCAGCCGATACAAACAGAAACAGGGCGAAAGAACAAAGACAGAATTATATTGCAACTAAACTTTGGCTATAGCGTAAAAGCCTCTGGGTATTGTCTGACTTCCAACAAATTTTCAATTACTAAACGTTGGATCTCATGCGATGACACGATCATCTGACAACAATCTCATTGGTTAAAGTATTTGGGCGCCAAATTAGATCCGAATAATTTAACAATTAACCCGACTTTAAATGGAGTTACCATAAATTTAACTCTATACGCCATCGTGTGTTTTTAGCCTTAACATTTGAAATTTCGACTGACTTTTATTTTCGTTGTTGTTTGCTTATAGGTACTCAACAATACAAATTTTCGCCTTCGATTGCGGCAAGAAAATGTGAATAATGTGAATACAGTACTACTTTTTTTATAGGTTAGTTTATTAAATTCCTTTCTTTTATGTAAAATAACAGAATTTTCTGACACGACAAATTTTTGAAGCACAAAAATAAACTTTAAATCGTGTTACAGTCGGAAATCGAATGCATGAGACCTCAGCTTTAGTATTTCAGGGTTTAAAAATATCAGCATTTGTTGAAATATATATTTTCCAAAAAAAAATGGAAATTAGGTAATATCTCGAAAACGATACGTATAGGAAGAAAATTAGGAAAGTTTTTAAAAAACTAATAGAGATCCTAAAAATAAAATAATATACAAGGCCATTCATTTATAAAATTCCGTCGGTGTAATTTTCAGTGTGTTCCGGCAATACTGAATCATCCAAAACATTTTAAAAACTGAAAAAACCATCTTTAATCACACACTCTCAAAATAAATTATGATTTAGTTATCGAGATACTTCTATAATAGGCCTCTTTATTTGATGCGCCCTGTATACTACTTACACAATATATTTTCTTAATATAGATCGCAGAACTTACAACAGAAGTAACAACTTAGTTTAATATGCATTCACGTAATAATTAACAGGTATTTAAAAGTTTACTGTTCTTATCATTTTTGCCTCTTTAAGTATTTATAGTAGATTAAAACGAAAAATACATAATTAAATAATTAAAATGAGATCCCAAATAAATATTACCATTTTGAACAATTCAAAATGAAATCTTTAAGTATATTCTACGTACAGGGTGTATTTTTAAATTAAATTATTTATTAATCATTTAATTTTCATATTTCTTATTTATTTACTCTTTATGCTAATAAGGTTAATTTTTTAAACGGGATGTTAAAAACTCTTGAAGACTATTTACTACAGTTAGCAGTCCATTTAAACATACATAGCTAGCTTTTATCCCCGCGGCTTCGCTCGCCTTAACATACGTTATAAAATTACTGACCAAAAAAATAAGTCACACTTATTAAAATCTGGGAAACATGGTGGCCATCTTACTTGTGCATCATTGCCTCTTCTAATCCATCGGGTGGGGTATTGGACGTGTAAATATTTAAGAACAGCAACGAAAAAATGTGGTGGGGTACCATCATGCATATACCACAGTTTCCGCAGAAATTAAAAAGACATATTTTCCAAAAGAATTGATAATGTGTTTTGCAAAAAAATTAGATATATATTTCTGACTAACCTAAACTAAGAATAGTTATGCAACTGATATAGTAACAAAATAATAATAATATTAATAATAATAATCAAGACATCAAAGAAGTCGAGACAGATTTAGTCAATATTCCCTTACCAACTGTATCTAAAACCTATTTTCTTTTTTAATTCTTCTAAATTTTTGTGAGGCTTTATCACAAAAACAACCCTTTACGTCCACGCCTGGTACCCCATAACTAAAAATTCGAGTAAAAATTAACAAATATAGTTCTATTTGTTTATTATTACTAAATAATATCCAGAATTTTTGGAAAATGGTTATTCCATGTTTCATTATATGTTCGTGAGGCGCCATGTACATAACTACTTTGTTTTGCAAAAATACTTTTAATATGTAAATTTTATTGATTTTTATCTAGGCACTTCCATGCATAATGATGATTACTTAGGTAAATACCTAAGTATCCACCTTTCTTGCCAATACAAGAAAACCTACTTATCTAAATCTTTTGTAAATAAATTCCGAAAAACATCCTTCCCAAGCAAAGAAAGAAAGAGCTGCATCTTTGTTATCCTAAACTATATTTACTTTTCGATTTTATTATACAGAGTGTCCAAAATATTTTTTCAAACACCTCTATTTTCAAATCTATTTTAATTAAATTTCTTAAATACAACACCCTGTATACTATATTGTCGTATGTATCGCGCTATGATTTTGAGATATTAAAGTATTTCCGTAACTTTACACAGAAAGAGGAAAAATCGTAGGCGGCATGGCTCAAGAAATCGAAACAATTGCTACTCGTTGGTATGTCAGTGTTAGTAATTTATTTGTGTAATCCTATGACATTTGGTGACATCTTGTGCATATTACATTTTATTAATAAGAAGTATCTTGTAACAAAAATGAAGTATACGAACCAAGAATCAATTTATATGATTTATATTCTTAGAGAATGCTTAAAGAATTGCCTTCTGGCATCCCGACTCTACGGCGAGAGGTTTCCTGATATAATACATCCAAACGCAAGATCATTTTAAAGAGTGATGGATAGATTTGATAGGACTGGGACAGTTAAGTACGAATAGCATGAAAGAATAAAGCCAGTGGTAAACGAAGATAATGAATTTATTAAGATACACATAGAAGTACGGTAGACATAAGTGATTTGTTGATCTTAGGTTAAACTGCTGCTATGAGAATGTTGCGTAAGAATATCTTCCATCCATATCATGTGCAATGGCATCAAGCACTTGACGGAGAAGATTCTGGAAATAGGTATGTAAAATTTCTGTAATTGGGGTCTGGCTCGAATTCGAGAAGATGTACAATTTCCTAATATTGTATTGTTTACCGATGAGCGACATTCTACAATAATGGTCATGTGAACAGACATAATTTGCACTTTTACGCCGATGTAAATCCACATTTTATAAGGCCCATTGACCAACAACATAGGTGGAGTTTAAACGTCTGGGAAGGTATAATTGGAGACCACGTTATAGGGCCACATTATTTTGATGGGAATACTTTTCAAAATGTTTTAAATGAAGATCTTGATAATCTGTTAGAAGATATTATACCACTAGGACTAATAAGAAGGATGTGCTTCTAGTTAGATGGGGCGCCTGCTCATTTTGGCATTGGAGTTCGAAATACTCTTGATGAAAAATTTCCAGGCCGTTGGATCGGAAGACGAGGATCTGTTCCGTGGCCCACAAGATCACCGGATATAACAAAACTTGACTTTTTCCTATGGGGATACGTCAAAGATCGGGTATACGAAACATCTCCAACTACAGCAGCAAACATGCGGGAAAGAATAAGAGAAGCATTTAAAGTGTATTCACAAATATAAGAAACTGACCAAATAACTCTAATTTATTTTTACCTAAATAGGGGTATTGACACAATGCCAACTGAGCTAGGACCGTCTTAGAAAATACATAGTATTGAAATATTTAATTTAGCAGCAAATAAATATGAAACTGATGTTTATTTAAGTTTATTAAATTCAAAATATAAAAATAGAATTGTGGTCTTACACTTATACTTATAATGCTAAATTATTATATTAATTAATAAATTACCCAACTAGGTCTACTTCACTATCGCTATCATCATCTAAAGTAATAATAAAACCTTTCTGTTGCATTCCTAATACAAATGTAACTTTCTTCTACTTTCTTTACATGTTGTACGCAGTTTTGCCAGTTCACCTCAGTAATTCTTTTAGTTTCATCGTGAATTAGAGTTAATATACTAGAATTAAGTGTGGGTGAAATATTATTGCGACGAATTCCAGCTTTAAGTTGGTGCCATATTGGTTCAATAGGGTTAAATATACAGTGGTTAGACGGTAGCCGCAATACTATGTGCCCCATGCTTTTCGCAAGTTCATCGCAGTAATATTCTTTTTGAATAGACATACTTCTAAGCACTTCTAATAAGTCTTTCTTTCTATAGTTTTCATGAAAATATATATCATTATCAAACATATATTTTTGAATTTTGGCTTTAGTGTCTTTTGAAAAAGGCGCTTTGTTTAATTGTCTACTATGATAACTAGCGTTATCCACAACAATGACACTATTTGGTGGAATTTTCTGCAATAATTTAGTTTCAAACCGATTTTCAAATAACTCCGATGTTGGGTCTTCATGATAGTCAACACATGATTCATTAATATTTTTTGCCGAGAGAGATAGACCATTCGGCACCCACCCATCTTCAGAACTAGCCTGTAAGATTGTTATTCTTTTTCCACGGTTTGACGGGGCCACATTTGCCGCTAGAATCGACTCAACCACTTGTCGTGGGTGTCAAACCACGTTTCATCAGTTTCATCTAAATAAATGATCGGCCTACCTTCAGTTCTGTATTCATTTACTTTTGTCAGATATTCCCACCGCCATTCTTAAAGACGCTTGGACTCCATCAAAACCTGCTTTTTATTAATACTTTTGAATTTAGAGCCCATGTGTTGAAGGCGCTTCCACAATGTCGTTCTTGAGCATTTAATTTCTGTTTCATCTGTTGTCAGCCTTTTCATTAAATTGTCCAACGTTGGTACACATTGCTCTTCATACATTTTATAAATATTTCGTCGTATAAGTTCCTCGTCCCCTTGGTCCAACGTTCTTGATTTTCCAATATCACTTCTTTTTCTGCGTTCCAAAATTGGCCCTTGTGTAATTTTCCAAACTGTGGAAAAGGATTTTTTTGTAAGTAAAGCCGTTTCCATTACAACTTCTTTAGGGCACAAATTTCCGCGCAATATTAATGTCAAAAACACATTCTTTATAATCTGTTTGGCATCTGTTGATAAATGCACTCTGTCATTTACTTCAGTTTCATTGATTTCACAAATCTCACTAGAACACCAAGGACGAAACATTTATTTTCAAAAAACAAACTAAACTCAAGTGCACGTTGACAGACTATAATCAAAAAATATCCTGGTTTATCCGCATTTTTTTTTACCTGGGTACGGTACTTAAAATTTATTACGCCCATATCATTTCACAGAACTGGTTTATTGTTGTTTATTATATTTTGAATACCCTAATAATAGCAGTCATTTAGGTCGGTTTCTTATATTTGTGAACACACTTTAACTCAGTTACCCCCTTAATGTTACAAAATGTAAATAGATCTTTAACCGACAGGTTTAATATGTGTTTACAGCAAAATGGTAGAGTATTTGAATATCTAATGAATTAATTTATTTTAATTAATTATGCCTATGTTAATTTATTTATGTTACGTTTATTACTTTTTTGATCTGGGAAATTTTATTAAATCTAAATAAATAGTATGCTATAAATTTGTTATAAAGAAGTTATATTATTATGCCAACGATTAACAATTCTTTCGACTTCTTGAGCCATGCCGCCTACGATTTTTCCACTTTCTGTGTAAATTTACGGAAAAACATTTAATTACTCAAAATGATAGCAAGGTACATGGGGCAAACCTAATATTTTCTGGAAAGGTACACTTTAACCTTCTCAATGGCAAAATATTATACTGGGTGTTGTATTTAATAAATTCAATTGAAAATAGAGATGTTTAAACAAATATTTTGGACACCCTGTATAATAAAATCGAAGAGTGAAGATAGTTTCTGATAAACTAGACTAGCGTTAGACTATATGTTAATATATTGTTAGGGAATTTAATAAACAGTGGCGGGGTTATAATAGTTAAAAAAAAAGCATGTTTTTGACTCAATTTGTATTGTTTTATTTATAAGTTGGCAACGCTGCATTCGATCCACATACAAATTAAAAATTGAATTCAGAACCCATAGAGGGTTCATTCGCCATATAAGAATGTAGGGTATTTTATTTAACAAAAATATAATTTTTGGTTTTACTCCTTTTTGAGAGACACTGTATACAATAGTATACATAATACTAATTTTGGATTATAGCAGAGATGAAACGTCAAAAGCTTTATTAGGAGAATGTTCTCATAAGATTTACGGTTTAGCAACTATTTACCGAGACGCCCTTGTTGGCCTCCCTTGTAATGGTAGTTTACAGGGCTGCCCAGAAGTCCGGAATAAAATTAATATAGCCTTAACCTGTAACTTTTGGGGAAAATGCTGGGACACGTCAATTTAGTTTTATACAGTGTCACCATTAAAGTCCGCACCATATGGAACTTTTTTTTATTAATGAGGTTAGTTAAAATTAAATTTGGGCAATCGTTTTTGCTTCAAATTAGACTAAAAATTATATAATCAAATGTCACCATCTGTCATTCGGTATCTGTCAAAAATTACATTTTAATCAAAAAATGCTGAAAATTGGCATTGTTTTACCGAATATCAAAAAATTTTATTAGAAAAAGTTGTTTCTAGTACAATTCTTGGCCTAAATACAAAGTTTCAGTTTTCTAGCTCAAAGTTGATTTTTTTGCCATTTTTTCTAATTAACTTTTTTTTTATTTAATGTAAGTTCGCTTAATGGATATTAAACTATTTGCTTATACCATACTCAATATTTTATTTAGTTTGTATGAGCTTTTTTTTACTAGAATGCCATTTTTGTCGAAATTTAAAATTAAAGGCAAAAAAATTTGACACAGGTGGTGCAAAGTTATCCTAATTTAAAAATTTTAACAGATAGACGTCAGATGTTTCGTTTTTCAAATGACAAATACATCTAAATATTTAATTTTATACTTAAAACTATCATTATTATTAAAAGGAACAAAAAGGAACTTTAATCATTTTAAATAGGTAACACAAAAGCAATATAAATTTCACATTTCAGTGTGACGTCCTTCTCGCTCTATACATACCCGTCCGTCTATAAACGTCTTTGACAGCATTTTGTAAAAAGCTTGGTCTTATATCGGCACAACACTGTCTTATCGTTTGTTCCAAATGCTCGATATTTCTAAACGGTCGATTCTTATAAACTTTCTGCTTAAAATAACCCCACAGAAAAAAGTCTAGTGGGGTTATGTCAGGCGACCTGGGTGGCCAGTGACATTCTCTATCACGCCCTATAACTCTGTTTTGAAATAATTGGTTTATGCGTTCTTTCACTGCTACAGTTTGATGTATAGGTGCACCATCAAGCTGATACCATAAGTTATGTCTATGGTGTAAGCGCATGTTATCCAAAACTTCGGTAATCTCGTTATTAAGAAAATTCAGGTACCTTTCACCAGCTAAGTTTACTCTAAAGAAGTATGGTCCAATAAGCTCTTCTTTCAAAATTCCACACCAAACATTGGTTTTAAAATGATACTGGTCGCGACATTCAATTGTGAAGTTAGGATTTTCTTGGGACCACCATCGGCAATTTTGTGAGCTCACGGTACCATTCGAAGAGAAAGTGGCTTCATCTGTCCATAATATCTTGTATGGAAAAAGAATATTCTCCTCATATTGTCCCTGATACCAAAACGAAAAATCAAGTCGGATATCAAAATCGCGTTCTTTTAATGTGTTTATAAACTTGGGTTTATATGCCCGAAATCGATTTTTCTGAAGAATTTTTCTAATGCTTTCCCTCTTGCACCCTGTTGAATCACTTATCTTGGTTACACTAGTTTGACCGTGGTCAATAACAGTTAAACAAACATCAAGTTGTGCTGCTTCATCGTATTTACTTGCCGCGTGAGGTTTCTTAAAATTATTTTGAACAGATCCAGTTTCTCTAAATTTTGACATTATTCTTGAAACAGTGCTATGCTGCAAATTTTTTTCTGGATGCCTCTCATTAAAAATGGCAGATATTTGCCGGGTAGGCATATTCTCTCCACAAATTAAGACAATTTCTATTTTTTCTTGAATGGACAACATTGGTGATAACACTGAAAACTATAACTTGCGAAAATATTCAAATTTATGACATTTCTTTTATTTATTCGGCACTCTAATTCGTTTTTTTTTCCATAGCCTACTTATAAAATTCAAAATTGCCTTGATATTTTATTGTGGATAAAAAGAAAATGTGTCTAAATTTTGAACTAATCTGATATCTGGGAATTTTATTATAAGTTTTTTAAACTTCTTAGGTGTATGTACTATCAAAAAAATTGAATATCTGACGTCTATCTGTTAAAATTTTTAAATTAGGATAACTTTGCACCACCTGTGTCAAATTTTTTTGCCTCTAATTTTAAATTTCGAAAAAAAATGGCATTCTAGTAAAAAAAAGCTCATACAAACTAAATAAAATATTGAGTATGGTATAAGCAAATAGTTTAATATCCATTAAGCGAACTTACATTAAATAAAAAAAAAGTTAATTAGAAAAAATGGCAAAAAAATCAACTTTGAGCTAGAAAACTGAAACTTTGTATTTAGGCCAAGAATTGTACTAGAAACAACTTTTTCTAATAAAATTTTTTGATATTCGGTAAAACAATGCCATTTTTCAGCATTTTTTGATTAAAATGTAATTTTTGACAGATACCGAATGACAGATGGTGACATTTGATTATATAATTTTTAGTCTAATTTGAAGCAAAAACGATTGCCCAAATTTAATTTTAACTAACCTCATTAATAAAAAAAAGTTCGATATGGTGCGGACTTTAATGGTGACACTGTATATGCTCACATTTTGACTTTATTCGTTTGTTTTTTTTATAGACATTTGTCAAAGATATGATGACATCGATATTTTTTTAAAATGGAAACATACAGCTTAATACAGATAATATCTCGTACAGAATGCTCATAAATTTTGACGCGATTCTGTCAAGCTATTTTAAAATGGCGACTGTTAAAAGTTTTAAAAAAATCCCTATTTAAATAAGTGGAAATGATAAATCATTGATGTTTTTTTTACCTTTCAAGGTAAGAAATCTTTATTGTTTCACGTTCTGACATTTTGTGACATTATGACTTAACAATAGTTATGGTTTATTTGTTATTTATTTTGTCAAAAAAAATAAAAATGTAACGAAGCAAAACAAAACACAACAAAAAGGTGATTTAACGTGGCAAATGCTGGAAATTGGCTCTACTTGACATGCTCCCAGACGATGGTAAAATCCGTCGACGGAATTTCGAATGGCTTCAGCCGGTATGTTATGTATCTCCAATCTAATTTTGTTTTTCAACTCTTCAATATTATTTGGCCTATTTTGGTCTATAGTCTAGAGGCGTTAAGTCTGGGGACCTCGGTGGCCATTCAAAAAATGTAACGAAGCGAAACAAAACACAACAAAAAGGTGGTTTAACGTGGCAAATGCTGGAAATTGGCTCTACTTAACATGCTCCCAGACGATGGTAAAATCCGTCGACGGAATTTCGAATGGTCTCAGCCGGTATGTTATGTATCTCCAATCTAATTTTGTTTTTCAACTCTTCAATATTATTTGGCCTATTTTGGTCTATAGTCTAGATGCGTTAAGTCTGGGGACCTCGGTGGCCATTCAATTGTACCACGTCGTCCAATCCAGCGACCTGGAAATATCTGATGTAAATATCTTCTCACATTGACACCAAAATGCGGGGGAGCATCATCTTGCTTAAGCCAAATTGTTTCATTAGGTATATCTGGATCTATTTCGTTGGGAAAATTACAGCTAAAGCAGGCCTCAACTCGAAGGTTAAGAAATCCAGGTACCGTTCAGCTGTGAGGTTTCCTTCCAAAAAGAATGGCCTTAAAATTCGGTTATTAATGATACCTGCCCATACATTTATTTTATGGGACCGCTGAGTATGCGCTTCAAATATCCATCGTGGATTTTCTTGACTCCAGAAACGATAATTATGTCTGTTAACCACACCGTTTAAATAGAAAGTAGCTTCATCCGAAAATAATATGTTCTGTGGAAACCTATTATTATTGTCACACCGTCTCACCATTTCTTCGCAAAATTGCAAACGCCTATCATAGTTATCTTCTAAAAGCTCTTGGACAAGACATACTCTATAAGGGTGGTATTTTTCTGCTTTCAAAAATCTTCCAATAGTACCTTTAGATGTATCATGCTTTTGAGCCAATGAAATTGTTGAAACATGCGGATTATCCTGCAGCGATAATGCAATATCCAATTTTTCATCGTCGCCTAAAACACGTGGCCGTCCATTCCTAGGCAAGTCCTTTACTGTGCCATGTTCATCAAATTTGTGGAATATTTTACTAACAGTGCTCTGTGAAATTTGATTTTTTGGATATTTAGCATTAAATAAAGTGCACTAAATCAATTTTACAAGTTCACATTGTCACAAAATGCCGAACGTGAAACAATGAAGATTTCTTGCCTTGAAAGGTAAAAAAAACATTAATGATTTCTCATTTCCGCTTATTTAAATACGGATTTTTTTAAAACTTTTAACAGTCGCCATTTTGAAATAGCTTGACAGTCAAAATTTATGAGCATACTGTACGAGATAGTCGCTTTCAAATGATGTATCACAAGCTGTATGTTTCCATTTAAAGAAAGATCGATGTCGTCATATCTTTGACAAATGTCTATAAAAAAACAAACGAATAACGTCAAAATGTGAGCATATATAAACCTAATTTGACGTGTCCGAGCATTTTCCCCAAAAGTTACAGGTTAAGGCTATATTAATTTTATTACAGACTTCTGGGCAGCCCTGTATAAGGTATGGTAGACGATAAATTCCATTTACAAATTTCTCTCCTAAGCAGTCGAAATAAGCGTTTTCATATTTTCCAAATAATGATGACAACTTACAATCAACCCCGTCGTAGTCCATTAACTTTATTTTACTATCCGACCATCATTATACTGGGCGTAATAGATAAACTTTAATAGATCTTTTATTAGTCGATTCCGTTAGAAGTTTCCATTTAAGAACACTATTTGTTACTTTGTTACTTGATTTACTGTATTGTATGTTCCTGGATCTCCTAAATGTTCTTTAAACGGTTCAGACCAGCTTCTTATCACAATATGAAAACTGAAAGAAAATTGGATTAAATCCTAAATATTTCTACTCTTGTGAACCTTAGGAAGCCTGAACTAACCTTAATCCATTTAGAGAATGAATTGGGGGTAACAAGTAATATTAAATAAAAGGTAAAGCCAACTTTATTCTTGGTCTGACTAAATTATTATTAGGGCACATCAGGTACAAGACGCATGTATAGAGAAACTGAGAAACTTCTAAAATGTAAAGCCTTTTCTAAGTTACCTGAAATCACACAAAGGGGGTATTTTACTCTTTACTATTTGTAAAACGACAAGGAGTTCGGAGCCATCTCAAGCAACTGTAATTATCTGATATTGGACTTCCGAGACAATAAGTAATGTTTTTGTTCGCTATGCGATTTCGGTCAAATTAAGTTAATTCGTTGTTCGTAATGTTCTGACCAAAAAGCAACTTTACTTTAGTTAATTACTGTTTAAAGCTCTTACTAATAAAACGAAGGCAGGTCTTTTTCTAAAGGTACGTGTTAGTTTTCAGATATGCCTAATGCGAGAGAGTAATAAAATATAAATTTGCAATGGCAGGACCCATTAAGCAGGGTGGACTACTTAAAGGTTGCATTGTAAATTTCAGGTACCTATATTGCAATGATAGTTTTTAAAAATTGCGTATTTTAGATATTTAAGATTCAAATTCAAATTCAAATTCAAATAGTTTATTGTGCGGACATAAAATAACACAAATGGACATGGTACATAAAATGATACAAACACCAAGCCCTACTAATTATAAAAGTAAAAATTTAGATATATGATCGTCTAAAACACTAAATACAAGGGGAAAAAGAAATAAATCTTAGACAATTTTAAGGTAGGTACATTAAATTAAATATAAATTACATTAAAATAGGTCATAAAGGAGAGAGAAGGCTCAGGGAGAGCATTTTTTTTTTCTATTTTTCATTAGTCAATTAAAAGCAATTTAGATTGACATTGCGCCTAAAACTGTCATTTATGAATTCGGCCTTTAATCTAGTTTTTAAAGTCGGAATGGAGACATTACGAAGATCCAGCAGATTGTTGCGGATGAAAGGAGCACAGTAGGAAAAAGAAGCCCGAAACGAAGATGTTTTATGTTTAAGATCTACGCACCCCGAATCCGTCCGAAATTAGGGTCAACCTAATTTGCATAGAATAGAAAGACGAGATTGGCCAATGAAAGTGAGGTGACAGTGGCGTTACTACAAGTAGTTTATTAGAATAATAAGTATAATAATAATTATACTTGATTATGAGAGATTAATTATTATAATATAAGTAGGTAACCACTTATATAGAAGTAAGAATAATATCAAAATAGATAAATTGGAATAAATATTAATATTAATAAAAAAAATCTACTATGTACAATAAAACAATTTTTAAATTTTAGTCATAATGTTCTGAGTAGTCCGATGAACTATTGTCGTTGGGGTCCAGAGAAATAATAAGTGTTTTCTAGCATGTTATCAGCTTCCCACATTCTTTCCTCTATTTCAATCACATGTTCGCCGCACTAACTCCATTTTTCACAATTCACTGTCTTTATTCCCTCTTGCAAGAGGTTTCCAACGTCTCTCATTAATTAAGTGGTGTTATTCCTCGCTACAAACCCTTTAACTTGCGCCCACACCAATTCTATGAGTTTTAATTCACAGCGATGTGGCGGAAGGCGAAGTACCGTTATATTTCGTTTTGAAGCGATTTCGTCGACAACAAATTTTGTACAAAGAGGTTTATTCAACTTTACAATCTCCAGTAGCTCCTTTTTCAGCATATCTTTATGAAATTGCTTCTTATTTACAGTAAGCCAATAAATGATGTCATTTTTTTTCTAAGACTTTCGTGACTATAACAGACCCAGGAGGAATAAGATCTAGTATTTGCTGGAAGTATTCTTCAAAGACATCAACGTTCATGTCTTCGTGATAGTCTCCAGTCCGTTTTGATTTAAATGCTAGTAAGCCGCCTTCGACAAATCCATTTTTGCTACCAACGTGAGTAATTTTTAATCTTTTACCTTTCCCCGAGGGTGCTTTCATTCCAGCAGACCATCCTTCCATGAAAGCTTGACTCTCGCTTTTTATATGTTTATCCTGCCATATCTTACCAACGGTAGATTGTTCATTTAACCAAGTTTCGTCCATATTCGTTTTTCCTTCGAAACTATCTAACTGCTCTCAAATATCGTCATCACCAGCAGATGATTTTGTCTTTCTCTAATAAAAGTGATTTTCTGTTTTGAATTTTTTCATAACAAAAATTCATTTCCTTCAAAGTTTTGCATATTTTCTTCTTACCCATGGGTGGAATGAAATCATCCCTTTCCATTTCAGATATTATTTTGTCCAAGGTAGGTATTTATTTTTTTAGGTTAAACGAGTGTATGATTTTTCTGATGACACTCTTTTCATCCTCATATATTGCAGTTTCTCTTTTTCCTATACTTCTCTTTGGTGACCTGATGGGGCCGCGTTTATCCTCGTGCACAAGTCGGTACATTGTTGACTGTCCAAGTCCAGTCATATTCGAACACATTTCAACTATTTTTGCAATGAATTTTGAATGTTGAATTTTGGTGGCGAAGAGCGTTGAACACATCAAGAATAATAATTTTTTCATTTTTAGAGAGCGCAGTTTTACTAATCCGTTTCTCAGCAACAGATTCAGAAACGCTAGCCATTTTCAAGAACGAAGTTTTCCAACAACTGCCGGAAAGTAACTAAGCATTTCAAATTTTTAAAACAGTGAGGCACAGGTAGGTGAACTGCCTGTGCCTCTTCCTACCCGATCTCGGGACCCCTGACAATAAACATAATTAAATAATAATTATTGGACTACACCTATGGAATACGGCGAAGACCACTGGATTTTATAGTTCCAGATTGATTTATTACTCTCTCGCATTAAGCAATTGTCTATGGAGAAAAAAGATATGTAACAGTCACATATGTAACATATGATATATTACTAAGAGAAAGAAGGAGATATAAAAGTAAAATTAATAAATTAAAATACAACATAATTTCTTATTTAATGATTCACAGAGGAGTACAAAAAGGTATTTCCTAAATATTAAATTTAGTGGGAAAACTAAGATCAACATAAAAAAGTAAAAATGGTAACATATATGACCTTCAGTAACTTATGTGGCAAAAACATGTAACCTTATCTAGGGCCTGGGAAAACATACTAATATTTGGTTTTACATATACTTTTAAATTAAAAAACACAAGAAGACATATATTTTATGCTTAAAACTAGGTACTGTATTTTTTTTAATGTTAAACTTAAAAACTCATTTTTAATATATAAAAGAATTCTAAATAAAGCCATGTTTTAAGGAATGCCCTCTCCAAAATCATAACACCCCTTCTCAGTTTTGGGATCTAATAAAGCGTAGCAAAATGCTTAAGCTTAACAATGTTCTTGTCTTCAATATCAGAAAAAAAAACAACTTAATTTCTCCTTCTTGAGCAGTCAACTAAGTATGAGCTAACTTCGTCAACTCCAACAACTAAGGCAACAAAGCATTTTTCCATTTCGTGTTTTGTCCCCTGATTGTAAATGAATTTGCATAATATGACAAAGTTTCCCATTGTAATAGGTTGTAAAAAAGTGTCACATATATTACCTTTGGAGTGGTTACATATTTGATGGTAACATATTTAACATTTTACCCTTAAAATTTTAAAATTGCCGCCAATTTGAATTTAATCGGTGCGTTTAGATAAATCAAAGAACTATTTATATCTAGGATTATGTTTCCATAATTGGTATACAGATTGTTATAAATAATGGGAGGAATATATGCACTTAAATTCAGCCTTGTTTGCCTTTAAAATCAGCCGTTATATGCATTTTTTTGACCAAGTATGCATACTGGTATGCAATATTTCTTAATTTAATATAGTAAAATAGGTGTAGGTTTATAATACAGTTGATAACAGCATGGCCACGCTTAAGTGTATAAAGTTTTAACTTCCGTAATTTTAAACTAAATGTTGTGACGTACATGTAATTGTTCAACTTGTGTTGTGAGATGGACGACAATCTTTCATATCAAGATGGTCGAAATCTGATGAAGGCCCACGCTACGGCCGAAACGTAATTTTAATTAGAATTAAAGAACTTTCGAGACTTACATGGTTTCATTTTAATTCTTTAAGTTCTGCACGGGTGACTGGTGGAACGTTGTAGACTTTTGAGGGTTCCCTATGCAAAAAAGTCCAACGGAGTTAGGTCGGGGTATCTAATTTAGAAAACAAAAATGTTAAAGGATGAAAAGACATACCTACCAAAAAGCCCAATACCTTCCTAGCCATCTTATCGGCCCGTTAGTATCAATCCAATTTTCCCCATATGAAGGTATTCCCTAACAGCACGAGAATTATGTGGTGGAGCCCCGTCTTGTTGAAAAATAATAGCCATTTTTTCAACTACAGGCAAATTTTCAAGAAATTGTTCTATTTCTACTTGCAAGAAACCTAAATATCTTTCGCCGATAAGGTAACCATCAAAAATAATTGGTCCCACAATTCTATCTCCAATGATACCTAACCAGCAATTGAATCCAAATCGCTCTTGAAAATTGCCTTCCTCCATTAAATGCAGGTTAACTTATGACCAATAACGCTTGTTGTTTCTATTAAACATGCCCAAATTTGTAAATCGACTCTCATCCGAATAAAGAATTTTCGACGGAAATGTTGGATCTTGTTGATGTCTTTGTAAAAACCAGTTACAGTATTCAAGCCTTCTGGCATGGTCATTTTGATAGAGATGTTGATGAATCTGGTATTTGTATGCATGATATTTGTATTAATGTAAGATCCTCCATACTGACGAGCTACTAATATCACATTCAACAGCAATTTCTCTGACTGAGGCAGTAATTTTTATGTTAACTAATGATAGTACGTCAATTTCTTTCTCTTCACTTACAACATAGTTATTGACCGCATCCTCATTGGGTTCTGTACGCATTTTTTGTTCCAGTTTTGAAAAATAATGCCGGATTGGAAGTCGACGACCTGGAAATCTCTCTGCATACAATCTTGCGGCCTCAGAAGAATTTTTTCTGGTCTCTCCAAAAATTAAGAGCATATCAATTTGTTCATTTCTAGTAAAACTAACCATTTTATCTGATTTACAATCTAAGTTTTATAAACGAATGACATTTGAACAACTTTTAATTAGAGCCATATTGGTTTTGATATTCAATTCAATCGTTTTTCAAAGCCGCCTTTATATTTCTTATCTTTAGAAAGGACAGGGCAGCAATAATAATACATAACGCTTTTAAATATGTGATTGGGATTTAAGGCACATTTTTTCGTGTTAATTTTAAAATAGCATAGGAGTGTATGGTATCAAATTGTTGGGAAAAAAATGCTCGTTTCAAATATCCTAGTGAACCACTATCGTTCCATTTGGAAAAATGGAGTAAACGTCATTTAATTTTTTAAACGCTTGTGAAACTTAGAAAGTCAATTAATATGACATAATTTTATTTTTCGTAAACTACTTGACTATAAATTAACCTATTTAATTGATTCATGGCCCTCTAGATTCAATACAAAAAATGAGATAAAAAATGTTATAACACGTCAAAAAATGGCAAGTGGGATGTCATTTACTCAGAATATCATGCTGAATCCAAATAAGTAGAAATATATAGGGTGTCCCATTTAAAATACCAAAGTCAAGGTCACTTCCGGTTAAACCGGAAGAGCTAAGAAATCAAAAAGTATGCCAATAAATGCAGACTCATCTCTTATGCACAATTCCAAAATTTCATTTTACATCTATAAATACAAAAAAGTTATAGGAGTGAGCGTCTTTTGAGAAACACCCGGTATATGACATTTGCTATAAAGATTTCCATGTTATTCTGAAAAATATGCAAAATAAACGAAAGTTTTTGGTTAAAGTGTCGGATAAAGTTAAAACTTACAAAAAGACAGTGGCAATTTTTTTATTTAGGAGCAATATAATTTGAAACGCAATTATTTCAACTTATCCTGGAGTTATCCATATAATTTTAATTATGTACACTCGTATATTCCTTTTCCGTCAAAAATTTTCGAATTCTGAGATCTTTAGAACTGCACTTAAGAAAGGTTTATCGTATCAGTTCTTCTTCGGGGTTATTTTAAGTTATATCAAAAAGGAAAATATCCACTCTTAGATTATTGTATCCCAAAATTCCATTCACGTTTTGTAAAGCATTCCTTCAGGGGTTTATCCGTTGTGGACGGGTTATGTGTATTGCAAGGTAATAGTGACAATATCCGAATACTGAACACAAATGGAAAACTTCGGTCAGTTTCAATATCCTAGGCGAATAAAATTACAATCGTTCGAAATCAAAGAAGCCTCAAACCGGAACACAGGGAAGTGATAAATAAAGCGTTTCTAGCTTGTTCGTTTTATGGGACGATTGAATGTTTTTAAATCCTAAGTTTCACGTTCTCTACGATTTATATGTATATTTTTGGACGATAGCCAATTTGGTATTTTAGAGTATCTTTTTACAGAAGAGGTCGGACGGTTCATAAAAACAACAACTTTTGGTATCTTTTAGGATTTAGGAAACGAAATAAAATAAAATTGGAAATTGACATTGCTTAACTTATACAGTGTGGCCGGCAGAAAAAGCGCAGCATATGGGAAATTTTTTTATCTATGAATTTAGTAAATTTATTTTCGTAACACATGTTTTGAACATAATATGACTTTTGATGCCGACGGAGCGGGTCGAAAGTTGACGAGTTTCTCGTTGACATGTATAGAACTTGCGCAATAGACTCGTAATAGATTCGTCAAAGTATATGCATCTTGCTCTCCTTGTGGTCACTCTCTTTTTACAAATAAACTTTAATGGAGTACTGTTGAAATATAATTATTTAGCAACACCAGTTTTGTCCGCGTTGCTACAAGATACTTACTCGGTTGTGACAATGTTCATGTTGGTCTGTCAAAAAAAGAAAGCATGTCTGAATAATAAAATTATGATCTGTTTCTTGTGCTGGAAATGGCAGTATTATATTTAAAGGTAGGTAATTTAATATATTATCTACTAGTAAGTGTTAAAAGGTACAGGTTATATTATCTGTTGTATTATGTTTGAGTTGTTATAGTTGCCATATTGTTTCTGGCGCCTTTTGTATAATAACCTTTCACACTATATAAATAAATGATTGGTGAATAGAAAGGACCTGGGTTTTATTCTGAATCTCTACGACGGCAACAATAAGTAATTAACATCAAATACACAGAATTGCGAGGCATCTCAAGCCATATTTGAGGAGCATTCACGCAAAAGTAAACAAATCCATTTGAACTAATTACGCATAAAACGATATTTTCACTGTAGCCACAATTTTAGAAAAAAATTGGATATTTTTTTTTGTTAAAAAATTTAAAAAAATATAAGAAAATATGCTACAATGTTTGTTTTCTTTTTGCTAAAATATTAGAGGAGTTTTTGCGATATATGATATGGATTTGTTTACTAATGCTTGAAATGTGAGGATTTGCACTGTTTTGCTTGACCAGCCTGTTGGATTTGTTCTCTTTTGACTGGCATATAATAAAAGCCGTTTTAAGCAGAAAAATATTTATTAAATCAACTTAGAAAAACATTACAAATCAACAAAAACTTATTTTATAAGTGCCTAATCCTACTTGGGAAAATATCACGATATCACGAACATTAAAGATGAAGCACAGGATCTTCTTCACATAAACAGTCACAACCTCTTTCCTGTTCTACATCTTCAGCGTTATCTTCTTCTACCATCTGTGTAGCGTTTTCAAGTATATTGCCATCAATGATAATTTTATTCCAAGCTAGTTCGGGATCTGCCCGCCAGTCATCATTAAATTCTGCCTTTAGAAGACTGTCAACATTAACGTTATGTTTCTTAGTTGGGTTTGGTTTCTTGGGCCTTTTTCTTTTTGGTGCTAAAGGAATTATGTGATGGCAAATTTGAATATCTTGTGCAATTTTCTCAGATTTTGCATAAATCCTATTTCTACAATGCTCTATTTCTGCCGCAGTTACTTTTGAACACTCATACGTAGTTCGTCTTGCTTTGTGATTGCATTTTTTTATGACAGACGCACCAAACTTTGGCTTCTTGTATCTATAATCAGTGCAATCACAAGAATAAAAAATGCAGTAAAAACTTAAAACAGTGTATTGTGTTATCTTTTACGCCGTTCCCGCTCCCTTTTAGTAGGTTTCCGTTGTCTTTTTCGAAATCCACTGTTACCCTCACCTACTGAGATTAAAGAGTCATCCATTTTAAACAATAAAACAATGAATAAATCACTAAAAACAAGTAAAATACTCCAAACACTTCTAGCTGATGCAAGGGCGGTTTTACGGGGGGGGGGGGTAATAGGGTAATTACCCCCCCATAAATTTAGAATTTTAAGCATCATCATTGAAAAGAAGGGATGGCACCCAAAAATTTTTCGTCTGCGGCGCTATGTTTTTTCTGCCCCCCCTCCCAAACTTATTTTCTGGTTACTTTTTAAAAAAAAAAAATTGGGATTTCAAATTACCCCCCCCCCCTATGTTGAAAAGCTAAAACCGCCCTTGAGCTAATGTAATAGTGAAATATGTTTACAAGCGTGGCGGCCTCTATCCTTGCCTCTATGGCTATTACCCAAAATCGCGGAACAGTTTGCAGCGCTAAAACAAATTCAGACAACGTCCGTCAACCATTATTTAACACTATTGAATACTAGATGGCACACTATGTATAAAATATAATATTTATTAGGCAGTTCTGAAATACCTCTGGATTTGTTCATTTTTGCATGGGTAATAACACCGCGTTAGTATTTTCTGCCAGGATTTGTTGCTTTTTGAGAGAAATTCCACTGAAATTGACGAAAATTAATAATTCACGGATTTGTTACTCTTTGGTTAAAATTCCTGATTTCACCACATCAATACATAAGGATATGTGTACTTTTGGTAAAAACGGGGAATAGGATTTTATAGAGATGATCGAAGTCTACATGATGCAATATTTATCTCATTTTATGGTACAAGTGGATTTGTTTACTTCTGCGTGAATGCTCCTCATTTGCAAAACATTTTATATGAAGAATTATATGCGTAACTCGGGGCGACTCAACGATTTCACGAGTGCGAAGTTAGCTGCCCGAGCGAAGCAAATCGTTGACTTTCGCCCCTTGTTGCGCAATTTACTATTTATTTCAGGAAAGTTCTGTATATTCTCAAACCAAAATAACACCTATCAAATCCGGTAAAAGTCTTATGGTCTACGAGAGAGAGTCAAAACTTGGAAATTCCGCTAAGAGTAAAGTACCTCCATTTTTCATTTTAGAAAAAAATTTTATTAAGAAATAGTGTTTCAATTTGGAGGATATGCTCAAATACCAAATTTCGCTTATATTGGACAAATAATAGGATTTAATCGTTTTTTCTGAATTACCCTGTACAAAAAGTACATCGCAACCATACAGTACGCAAATTGTATTTTCTGTACACTTTGTTAGAGATAACCGTAATTAGTATGTCAGATTAGTTAATTTTTACAATATTATGGCATTTTAAAATAAAAATATAAAAAATTAAATATTTTTGCTGCACACCGTATTTTATCTTTTGAGGAAACAAAATAATTTAATCTATCTGATATTTTGTTATACACTTTAACTTAAAGCACCTTCCAAATTGTATATTTATATATAAAAGTACAAGTTTTTGCTTTATTTAGATGACCATTGTGATCGTCATAAGAAAAAAATTAAAAATTAAAAATATTCTTTGTACGGATTTTATTTGCCACGCAAGATAAGAATCAACATATTTTTTTTATTTATTAAATTCATTTTGAGGATAATCCAACTGATAATAAATATTTCAAACTTACAAATAGAAAACAAAAAATATTACTAATTAAGACTAACAATAATTATGTGTAAGCTGTATGTTTCTACGCGTCCTTCTCCATTCTCTATACATTTTACCGTTCTTTTGTTAAATTCTTTGGCTACGTTACTTAAAAAAGTAGGATTAATTCTAGCGATACACTGTCCAGTAATATTTTCCAGATGGTCCTAATTTCTAAAAGGCCGATATTTATACAGTTGGTTCAATACGTAACCCCAGAAGAGAAAGTCTAGAGGAGTAATGTCCGGTGATTTTGCAGGCCAGAGATTTTCTGAAAACCGTCCGATCCATTGGGGGGGGGGGGGGGGGGGTTGTTAATTTAGCCATATTTGTCTCGCGATAAGTGTAATAATAATTGTCACCATTAATTAAAACCATCTCTATTTTTTCTTGTAAAGATAACTTTTCAACTTATATTTTTACAACAGAATTAACTCATTTCCATGGCTGCTTTAATTTTAAACAGTCTTTGTTTATGTACGGTGGTATTAGTTATGAGAAGAAAAACGATTTGTATCATTATTATTTAGGCCTCAAATTCGGATATAAAGAAAGACTCCTTTGTATTTTAAATGGAAAATACGAGTTTGAAATATTTTGATTTAAATTACACAAAATTATATTGATCCTTATCATATATATTAATAATTATCGTGGTAAATAAAATACGGACAAAAAATATTTTCAATTTTTAATTTTTTTCTTATGACGATCAGAATTAAAACCAAAATAAAGAAAAACTTTTTACTTTCATGAATAAATATACAATTTGGAAGGTGCTTTAAATTATAACAAAATATCAGTTAGATTAAATTATTCTGTTTCCTCAAAAAATAAAATACGGTGTGCAGCAAAAATATTTAATATTTTTATTATTTTATTTCAAAATGCCATAATATTGTTAAAACTAACTAACCTGACATACTATTTCTACTTTTATCTCTAATAAGGTGTACAGAAAATATAATTTACGTACTGTATGGTTGCGATGTACTTCTTATACAGGGTAATTCAGGAAAGACGATTAAACCCTTTTATTTTGTCGGAAATAAGCGAAATTTGGAATTTGAGTATAACTTTCAAACTGAAACAATATTTCTTAAGAAAAATTTCTTCTAAAATGAAAAATGAAGGTACTTTACTCACTTTACTCTTAGCGAAATTTCCAATTGTTGACTCTACCTCGAATACCATAAGACTTTTACCGGATTTAATGAGTGTTATTATGGTTTAAGGATATGCAGAACGTTTCTGAAATTAAATATATTTACTAAATTCATAGATAAAAAATGTTTCCCAATGCTGCGCACTTTCTGCCGGTCAATGTATAAAGAAATTTTTAAAAATCTAAAAATGGGAAGTTTTTAGTTTTCTTTTTGTGTTTCATACTCTATTTTTATGCGGGAAGTTTCGGACTAGATGCAAGAAACGATTGAGGAGATTGGTTAATACAAGTTTTCCAACACAGTAAAAAATTGAGTGTTACATTTAACACACAATGGTGGTACATATAGGACCACACTCAATAGGGTATATTAACCAATCAGTATATCTTGTAAAAAAGATATTTTTAAATGGTTTTTTTACGTATCAATTCTTCTAATTTATGGGTAGGTATATTTACACTATCGTGTGTAAATTAAACTCACAGATTGTAAACCTATCCTTCCAAAGTGTAAAAGAAATAATGAAAGATGTAAGTAAACCATTTTTTAATGGTAATTTGTGGTTAATTAGTGTAAATATCATACTATTATAGTGTAAATTTTTATTTTAATTATTTGGGTGTGACTCTACTATAGTGAGTGTAATAAAATAATCTACCCAGTGCTAGAATACTTTCCACTTTGATTAAGTCATTTAATCCCGTATTAAACTAACCGGGCGTTTATAATTAAAATGTAAAAAATTATGCATTCAAGATGTTTTACATTATTAACCTTTGCTTATACAATACATGATTATATATAAATCTTCAGATCGCTTGGAAAAGGTTTGTTAAATGAATGAAAATATTGAGTATTATTTATCGTTTATTTACAAACAAAATGTTGGTTACAACAGAACTGGAAAACCCTGTGATTTTTTTTACACTTATTATTATAACTAGTTGAACAAAATGACGCACCTATTATATAATTTACAATTTAGTAAATTAAACATATATATATCTACGTTTAATGTACCTCATTGTTAAGCTTAACAAAACAAATAACATAATAAATATATGTATACTTAGAACATTAAACAACTAAATAAAAGTTTGCTTTGGAACAATACAATAGAATGAAAATGACGAGTATTATATTAGTCGTATATTTATTTAGAGATCTATGAAGTAAAATATGTAGGTAGGTACCTAAGTATTTATATAAAAAAGGAATACATACTTATTATAAGCTTATATCAGAATAATTTAAAAGCTAAAGGGAAAACTTTAAAAATGTAAATACCTACTTAGTTTTTAAAATTTGGCGTATTTATTAGTAAGGTTTCTATTAAATTTCGTTAATATGCTTACCCAATTTAACAAGATCCTCATAAGAGGCACTCTCATTTGGCACTTTACAGAACTTTGCTTTGTTTCTATATTTTAATTTAAATATAACATTATTCTATATCACGTTCAAAGAGCACAATCACCACTTGTTACACAGTAAAAAACCGATTAAAGAATACGTTTGACACTCAATGTGTTAAAATAACCTTCTGGCGGGGTTTATTTGCACGCTAATATAGTGTTATTAATTGTCATTGTATTTAATTTTCCTGATGAAAAATGAAATAAATAACAGCCATTCAACAAAATTAACTTTTTAGAGAGTTAAATTCATAGGCAAATTAAATACAACAACTTTGGTCTCATATGAGTGTAAAAATGTAGTAAATTATGTTGATCCTACTCTTTTTTACCACTTCCGAAATGATTTTTACCAGGTGGATATTTTTTACTGTTAAGGAAGCGAGTGCACACTATTGGACACCTACATCCAGCAGCCTCCAAGGAGGTGCAGATAATACAGGAGGAATTGTAGGAAATCAAATTGAATTATCATAATCAACAAACAATACTGGATACAATCACGGCGGCAAAAACATACCTATAGGGGCAGATATTCCATCCGACTACAATCTTCTGTTGGCGATCACTAGAATACGCCTAGATAAAGAAAATATTTAGACGAAAGGACACAAAGCGAAGATATGCAAAAACTAAATAAGGAGGATATACAACAAACCCCAATTTTGCTCTGGGTTTGTAACGAGAAAAGCATTGTTTAATTTTTGTTATTAGTACAATACATTTAAAATCATTTAATTTTTCTCGCATTACTTCCAGCCCACTGAAGAGAGTTTCCCTATTTCTCTTTTGTTACTGTTGTCCTTTTTTTTATTATGTCCCTGTCATGTCTTTTATTTATTTTGAAACCGTAGATATTGTGTGCTGAAACTGTGCAGTCAGTATATAGAACATATTATCCCTGGATCGTTTAAAAAGGGGGTATTAGCGTCTTTTTGGACTTATTCTTCTTTCAGCTTAAATAAACGCTTGATTTCTCGAGGCTTCCATCGTTAGTGCCTCTCCACTATTGCTGGAAGCAACCAATTCTTAGGAAACTTGTAGGTGGAATTCGACGGTGATTGTCTATGTGAACTTGTAATTAGTGGATTGGTGGATACGTCCGTACGTTTGTAGTAATCCGCTAATATTTTGTCACAAAATTCCGTCAGTGTCGGTATATCAAAGTCTCTGTGTAGTACTCTATTGACAGTATATCTCGGAGCGTCCGCAATTATTTTTAACGCTCTATTTTGTAGCACCTGGAACTTGTTATGCGTTGTCCTGCTTATGGTGCACCATGTTGGCACTCCATAAGTCAGGACCGGTCTGACGAGAGTCTTGTATAAATTAACTTTACTTCTATAAACTATCTTGCTCTTTTCATTTAACAAACAGTATATAGAATGAAGCTGATTGGCAGCTTTTTTTAATCTCATTTCGGAGTTCTTTCTCCAGTTTAGTCTCTCATCAAAAACAAGTACTTGACTTCTTGGACCCAGTTTATCCGAATACCGTTAACCAAGAGCATAGTCTCGGGTGTTCTAACTCTGGTCTTTGAAAAGAAAATGGCTTTCGTTTTGGCAGGATTTAGGCGAATCCTTCACCTCGAATGCCACTTTTCTAAAACTCGTATGTGCCTCTGCAATCTAGCCACTACCAGCCGCGGTTGATCTGATACTAAAGTAATTACTGTTTCGTCAGTAAATAAGAACAGCTCGTTAAATCTGTCTCTCGGGATATTATGAACGTATACATTGTACAGCATCGGAGCGAGAGGAGAGCCTTGTGGGACTCCCGCCTGATGTGTTTGGTCTCAGAAAGCACGCATTCTAACGAGACTGCAAAACTCCTTCTCTCCAAAAAGAAAACAACAATCTTAACAAGATAATTGGGAGCCCCCAGTCTTATCAATTTTAAGGCCAGGCCGCAGTGCTAGACTTTATCAAAAGCTTTTGAGACGTCAAAGAAAACCGCTCCCGTGTGTGCTGTTTTATTAAATCCTTCCAAAATTGTGGTCACCAGTCTCGTCGTCTGCCTCACTGTACAGTGTTCTCTTCTAAAGCCAAATTGCTCATTGGGGAGAACATTACGCTCGATGACAAGGTCAACCAAACGACTGAGTAATATTTTTTCAATAGTTTTCGCTAGACTTGACGACAGACTTATTGGCCTATAACTTACCACCTGTGTCGGGTCTTCGTTTTGTTTTAGGATCAATATAACTTTTGCTTTTTTCCACACACACGGATAGTAGCCTTCTTCGATTATTACCTGTGAAAGGTTTACTATATCCCTGATGATGTTGTTTGGCAGATTGAGCAATGCAGCATTTTTAATACCATCGAAACCCGGGGCCTTCTTGACATTTAAGTTTTCAATAATGCCTTTTACCTCATCTGTCGTAACATTTAAAACTTTTTGAGCAGGATGATTCATACCATGATATATCTGTACCGTCCTGGAGACCCTTTCATCTCTCTCTGGGTCGGCGGATGGGTTTTCACTGAACTGTTCGCAGAGCCTTTCCGCGAACAGTTCAACCTTTTGCTTGCAATCCGTTATTATCTTGGTATCCTGGGTTCTGACGAAAGACACCGGTTTCTTAGAGCCCCTCGACAGAACCCTCGTCATTTTGTAAATGCTACCGTCTTCTATATTAAGATCCCTTATCCTGCTTTCCCATAGAGAGGATTCACGTTCACCTAGTCGCTGTTTAATGATTTCATTTAGTCTGTTGGCTTCAGCTTTTATTCGTGGATCTCCAGTCCGGTACGCTCTGTTTTCAACTCTATTTTTTTCCCTGATAGCAGCCTTTAAATCCTCAGGAATGGACCCGAACCTCGAAAATTGAGACACCCTCGTGATGGAAGCGCTAGTCAGAGCCGCGTTAATGTTGTCAGTCAGTTTTTCGACTGCTTGGTCTATTTGCTGCGGCCCTCGCAAGGGGGGGAGCGGTTTCATTTCTTGCATTAAAGTTTTGTAACGCAACCAGTACACCAACTTTGGGTATGGACGATGCAATAAAAGTGGTCGACGTGGAAATAGTAAGTGTACTTGTACTGATAGATTTTTCCAAGGATCCAAGGCAATTGACACTCTGGATCATAGGATTTTATGTGCAAAGTTGAAATTATATGGATTTAATCCCGATGCTCTAAAACTAGTAAACTTCTTCCTATTAAACCGTTCTCAAAGGGTTTCGTGTAATGGTGTTGAGTCAAGCAGTATAAGCATCCACTCTGGAGTGCCTCAGGGCTCTGTGTTGTCTCCTCTTCTGTTTATAATTTATATTATTGACATAATAACCTCAACAACTTATTTTAAAACACAGGCTTATGCTGATGACACACAGCTTTATTACTCTTTTCTTCAGTCAGACACCGTTCAAGAGACTATCAGTATTACTCACGATCTCGAAAATATCAAATCACTCTTAAAGAAACACAACTTAATATTAAACTGTAAAAAATCGCAGGTACCTACTGTGTATAGATACCAAGGCTAAAATAACTGTGTAAAGAACAGCTTAAAATTGCAAGTACTCTCCTATAAACTTTCTCAATTCTGCTAGAGACTTGGGCTTAATGATCGATGAAAAAGAACTGCGCTAATGTTATATTGTAGTCGCCTTATTCTTGTGAAATTGGTGTTATCACACTTTACTTACTGTAACTTCATCTATGGGCCGTGTCTCTGCGAGGAGAACAGATACAATGTGCAGAAGGTGCAAAATACGTGTTGTAGGCTAATTTATGGTCTTCGCAAATATTAGCACATTTTGCATAAGATAAGTGAATGTAAATGGCTTAATATGAATAATCGCCGACTCCGCCACCTTATTAATTTCGCACACAAATGGCTTACCTCATCCGGCTCATCCAATCTGGTAAAGAGCAAATTTATTCCTAGAACAACTGTTCATAATAGGAACATAAAATTTAGGAATAAGTACACAATACCAGCATATAACGGCAATGTTTAAGAGAGGTTTTTCATTTAAGGACATTAGTCTATATAACTCCTTACCTGAGGAATTCAGATTATATTATACTACTATTTCACTTATTTTAAAACAATTTATAAATATTTATATATAATTACTATTTAGTCTCTTAATAAAAATCATTTATTATTATTATTATTATTTTATGTTGTAACGCTTTGTAGAATAGATTTTGCGGTGTACCTACTATCGAACGAAATACAACTAGTTTTCATTTAGGTTCAAATTAACAATATCCTGTTAATTCTATCGGCAATATAACTTCCAAGGATACCATTGTTGGAACAATCGTTATAGTGAAAGTTATGTGGCTGTTTACGCTAAAATGAAATTAAAATTTGGGCCTCAAATGGACAATTGTCAGCTATAATATCCCTAGGACATTGATAATGTACAAGATAATTTTATGTTAATCGCAAGCACGCTGCCTTCGTAACAGCCCGACGCCGAAGGCTGTTGAAACTGGCAAAAAGTTTTACAAAAATGTACAGAAACTCTGCTCCATCTACTACAGCCATGTCAAACATGCGGCCCGCGGGCCGCATGCGGCCCACTGAGCATTTTCCTGCGGCCCCGAATCAATTTTGAAAACAGCCATGTAATGCGGCCCGCGAGCCTGTTAAAAACCGAAAATAAAGTACTGTTACGATTGGTAAAAAATGGCCCAAATAGTGCCATCTATGTTTAGGAGCATGAACTAAGATGCGCGCTCAACCTAAAAGCCTGGCTTGTTCCGGAAAGTTCTATCGCGCGAGAATACAGATGACGCTACCTGAACATTCTGGAAAGAACTGTCGAGAAATCACAATCCGTATATAAGCCAATACCGCTCGATTAAGTTCAGTTGTTCAGTTAGTTATGAGTCAGTTGCGATAGAATTGCAAGTTTAGTTGCGTACTTATTGTTACAACACGTAACAGTACTTATTGTTATTTATTTCGGATAAAGTTTTTAACATGTCTGTTTCAAAACCAAGTGGAAGTAAGAGGAAACTTGGAGATGAGCATCGTATCTTTCAAGAAAAGTGGGAATTAGAGTTTTTTTGCTGTGAAGTGAAAGACAAAATTATTTGCTTGATTTGTAACAGTACAGTCGGTGTCCCAAAATTATATAATATAAAACGTCACTATGATAGTCATAAAACTAAGTTTGACAAGTATACAGGCATGATTAGAAACGAAAAGTTAAAAGAGTTAAAATCACGGTTAAAAGATCAACAGCTTATGTTTACACGTCCAAAGCAAGAAAATGAATCTGCCGTTCAAGCGAGCTACGTACTGTCGGAGTTGATCGCAAAACACTCAAAACCATTTGTTGAAGGTGAATTTATAAAAGAGTGCCTTGTAAAGGCCGCGGAAATTGTAAGTCCCGGGAGCGTGAAGGCTTTTCAAAATATATCCTTGTCCCGGAATACTGTCGCTAAAAGAGTTACCGAGTTGGCTGCCAATATAAGCGAACAGATAAAAACAAAATCAGACTCTTTCATTGCATTTTCTATTGCCTGTGACGAAAGTACAGATGTGTGTGGTGTGGCGCAACTCGCTATTTTTCTTCGTGCTGTTGATAGAGATATCAACGTTTATGAAGAATTACTGGAATTAGTACCATTGCATGATACAACAACTGGGGAGGATATTTTCAATGCTGTTTATGGACTTCTGCAAAAGTACAATTTAGATTTGTCAAAACTGTGTTCCGTTGCAACAGACGGAGCTCCTTCAATGACTGGAGTAAATAATGGCTTCATTAAAATATTACAAACAAAGATCAGAGAAACGGGCAGTGACAAACCAGATTTTCATCATGTTCATTGCATAATCCACCAAGAAGTTTTATGCTCAAAAGTGATCAAGTTGGAAAGCGTTTTAAAGTCAGTGAAAAAAATGATAAACTTCATAAGGTCACGTGGCTTGAATCAGCGACAGTTTTCTGCGTTTTTACGTGATTTAGAAAGTGAGTACACTGGTTTACCTTATTATGCAGAAGTGCGATGGCTTTCGTGTTCTATGGTTCTCGATCGGTTTTGGAAACTCAAAGAAGAAATACGCCTTTTCATGGAAGTGAAAGAACAAGATGTCAGCTTTTTTACAAGATCTTTCATTTATGGTAGACATCACAAAACACTTGTCGGACTTAAATACGAAATTGCAAGGACCACGTCAAGTTATAACAGATATGCATGATCATGTTAAAGCTTTCAAGTGTAAGATGATGCTGTGGAAAAACCAGTTAGCGGTGGATAATCTGTCACATTTTCCGACTTGCAAGGCGTATCAGGAAAGTACAAGTGGCCCAATATCATACAAAATGTATACAGAGAAAATGGGAAGCCTTCTGTCAGAATTTGAAAAGCGTTTTCAGGATTTTAAGTCCCAAGAAAACAATTTTTCTTTATTTACTGGTCTTTTCACTATCGATATTGATAAAGTTCCCCCTCACTTGCAGATGGAAGTGATTGAGATTCAGTGTCAAACCCATTTAAAAGAAAAATTTGATAGTGTTGGTACATTCGAATTTTATAAGTACTTGCCTTTTCAATACCAAGAAATGAGAAAATTTGCCTGTAAAATCCTGTCAATGTTTGGAAGTACCTATAAGTGTGAACAATTATTTTCTTTGATGAAAGGAAACAAATCTCCCGCAAGATCGCGATTGACGGACGCACACTTGGACGCAGTTTTAAAAGTTATTTCCGCCGATAAATTCACGCCACAAATAGACAACTTAATTAAAGACAAAAGATGTCAAATATCTGGCAAAAGAAGTTAATGTTTGTAAGTTTTTGTAATGTCCTTTTTATTGGAAATTTAATAAATATACTTCTAATCTAACATAATAGTACTTTTTTTCGTTAAGATTTTCAGTAGTTTGTCTTCTTTAAGATTAGGTTTTGCGGCCCACCTACTCTATGGTCTTCATGCTTTTGGCCAACCAGTGATTTTGAGTTTGACAGGCTGATCTACTACAATACTCAAAACCCAATATTATTGTCAGTGACGGAACCATAGAAACCAAATCAAACCATCAGACAACACATGGCTAAACACTTGTGAATACACAGGATGTCCTTGAAATGACTGTACAACGCTTAACCACAAATTGCTTAACCAAAAATAAGGCGATCTAGGCAAACTTACCTATATGCAATGTTGCTTCGTTTTGCCGCTACAGGGCAACAAAGTTCTCAAATTAATATCGTTTTTTCGGAATAATTTCTAGACGCCTTTATCGATTTTCACTAATTTTGGAACTAAGAATTACAACTATTATTATTGGCGTATTATTACGCAAACGTGATCTTTTTTTAATGTCTGGAAATTTTAATATTGCGCGTAATTCGTAAATGAAAGTTTGTATTTTTGTTACCTCCTGTACAAATGACTTCAATTGTTCCTCTGCCTCTGACACTAGATGCCTTCATTTTGAAACTTTTTTGTCTTTTACAAAATTTCCGCCAGCCATACAGTTTCTCTTCCAAGAAATTGTTTACGATACCTCATCATTGCTGCTATTCTAAACAATGATACAAAAATTGTTTTTTTCTTTGATTGCTAGGCAACAGTAAAATAAATCTGACATACCGATAGTGTTAGCTTGTTGTTGGTGTTAAGAGGAGTCGGGTTTATTGTAAATTGAATAATTGTTGGTCCTTTAAAATGAAACAATATTCTATCGCTGAGAAGGTTGACATACTTCTAGTATATGGATTATGTGAATGAAATGGACATATGAGTGTCAGAGTCTATCGTGACAAATATCCAGACCGCAGAATTCCGAACCATCAAACTTTTGCGAGTATTGAGAAGCAACTTACGGAAACGGGTAGTTTTAATGGACATAATGTTACATGAGGACGCCAACGTACAATTAGGACTCCGGAGCTCGAAGAAGTAGTTTTACACAGAATTGAAAATGATTCCGAATTAAGCTGTAGACGCTTGTGGTTCGAAATTGGCGGTTTCCAAAAAAAACATTAATAGCATTCTACGAGAGCAGTTACTCCATCTGTATCATGTGCAGCAAATGCAAAATCTTTTGCCAATGGATCCTGAAAACACTAAGAATACCAAATGCAACCTTACATAAGAAAATTTTATTTACGTACGAAGCTGCGTTCACGAGTTCGGGAATTAGAAATGTACATACCGAACATGTGTATAGCGATGAAAATCCTAATGCGATCAAGGAGAAACATTTCCAGCGTGAATTTAGAATTAATGTTTGGGCAGGTATGATTAACAATTTTATTTTAGTTGTTATGCCAAATCGGTTAAATGGGGATAACTATCTACTGTTCTTGCAAAACACTTACTTTACCCAATATATTAGATGATCTTTCATTACAACTTCGTACCGAAATGTGGTTTATGCACCACGGGGCGCCACCCCACTTTAGTATCAATGTTCGAAGATTTTTAAAAGAAACATAACCTAATAGATGGATCGGAAGAGGCAACAATGCACCCGCTAATTGGCCAGCAAGATCTCCCGATTTAACGCCTCTAAACTTTCTCCTATGGGGCGCTCTTAAATCAAAAGTGTATGCTTCCCCCGTCGCTACGGAAGCTGAGTTATTGCAAAGGATGATCAATGCTGCAGATTATTACAAAAACAAGCCCGACACGTGCCCAAATACAGTTTAATTTTTTGAAAAGAATTAATTTATGTATTCAGAAACACGGTTAATATTTCGAACATTTGTTATAAGAATTAAACTAGTTGGTAGTTATTGGAATTTAGACGTTTTTCATGTTTTTTCGTTCCGAATAAACAACAATGATGAATTACAAGGTATCGTAAATAATTTTTTGGAAGAGAAACTGTATGTCTGGCGAAAGTTTTACAAATAACAAAAAAGTTTTATAATGAAATCAGCTAGTGTCAGAGAAACAATTGAAGTGATATGTACAGGGGGTAACAAAAATACAAACTTTTATTTTCGAATCACCCGCAATTTTTAAATTTTCGGGCTTTAAAAAAAGATCGCGCTTACTTCAAAACACGCCAATAATAGTAGTAATTTTTAATCCCAAAATTTGTGAAAATCGATAAAGGCAGCAAAACGAAGCAACATTGCATATAGGTAAGTTTGCCTAGATCGCCTTATTTTTGGTTAAGGAATTTGTGGTTAAACGTTGTACACTCATTTCGAGGACACCCTGTATACAATGCTTACACATTTTTAATCTGATTATTATTATTATTATTATTATCATTATTATTATTATAGCGTGTAGTAAGTATTATCAAAATGAATGTGAATTAAAAGATATTTTGAATTTTACCCAAAAAGCAAATAGCTATCTGCCTATCTATTTCATTATTATACCTTGAAATTCCGCTCACGTTTTGTAAAGCATTTCGGACAATGCTTCAGAGGTCAGCCCTTGTAGCCTATTAGAGTCTCATAACTTCCAAATCGTTTGACGCAAATACTTGAAATTTGGACCGCAAAGTGGTAACCGCAGACAGAACTAGAGTTAAATTGGGAGAAATGGTAGAATTAATAATTGTGGAGCGTGTCAGCTTAATATAGATCTATTTTCGGTACCAAGCTACCTTTTATATGACAGCAAGCATTTTCTGTTAAAACTAAACGTTCGGCACTGGTAATATATTTGTCTCGGTTAGATATAATTTTTGAAAGAGACAGGCTGGGAATTTTTGAGTTTGGCAACAACTTATATCGCCGCCTTGCCATATTTTCAAAAATATGGGATTCTACTTTCTTATAACGCTCGTATGACTTCTTTTGGTCGTGATTTAGTGATTTTTTATGAAAGCTACGTTTTTCTGCAGATGCTATATCGAGCATTCCTGGCTTTTTTAAAGGCCAGGTCTAGGTCAAAAGTAATATAAATGGATTGACACCTTTCTTACAGCATTTGAGCCTAGAAGTATTGTTCCATATTATTTCCAAAAAACCTTGTAGTCACAGCCGTTCTTCTTTCTCGTTGTATTCCTACCTAGTCTTCTAAAATTTACGATAGTGGTTCGATTAATTTCTTCCAGTATTAGACCTACAAAAGTCTTCAAATTGGTCCGATATGTATTTTTATAGTTTTAGTAGTGTTTCTGGAGGATACTTTTTTAACATTTTTTATTTTTAACAAGATTTTCCGCAAAAGATGTTTTTCCGATCAGTTATCGTTTTTACCAGGTTATGTAAAAGTGTTTTGTCCAAACTTCAACTAGGGAAATTGATCCTGCCTAACTCGAAGTTAACAAGTAAAGTGCTGGGCATATATTTACAAACAATAATATTAGTTTTATAAATTATTTTAACAGATATCGCAGAATCTATAGAAGAACTATCACAGCTGCCCAAAAGGTATACTTTAAGATTAGGATTGATAGGTCTCATATACTACGTTCTGAAATACAATTTAGTTTGTTAAAATACCTTTTAACGCTTTATACATAAATTAACCATGGTATATTCCACGGCAGAAAGGGTTGAAATTATCGAAATATTTTTCTGAAATAATCAGTGCGCTAGTAGAACAGCACAAATATTTAATGACCGGCATGAGAACAGTAACGTGCATCGAAAATATGTTCTAGAACTTGTAGCTAAATTTCGGGAAACTGGATCAGTCGCCAATAAAAAACGCAACATTGAAAATCCCATAAGGAACGAAGCAATGGAAGTGGGGGTTTTAGGGCAAGTTTATGTAGATCCTACGTTAAGTACCCGCAAATAGGATACTGTGTGTGATGTTAGTCGACGTAGTATCCAACGGATTCTGAAGGCCCATAGTTTTCATCCCTATAAAATTCACCTTGTACAAGAACTTAATAAAGACGATTTTGATCGGCGATTACAATTTTGTGAAGATATGAGTGAACGAATTATAAACGATGAACATTTTCTATTTAACACTTGCTTTTCCGACGAATGTTCCTTTTTCTTAAATGGCGTAGTAAATCGTCATAACTGTCGATATTGGTCCGATTCTAATCCCAGAATTTATCGTGAGGTACACACACAGCAGCCACAAAAATTAAATGTTTGGGCTGGTATTTTTGGCGATCATTTAGTTGGTCCTTTTTTCTTACCTGGAAATTTGACCAGTGAAATGTATTTGGAATTACTGCAAGACGCCATAGATCCTGCATTAACAGCCATAATTGAAAATCAGAATGATCGGCGGTACATTGCGAATAGCTTGATGTTCCAACAGGATGGTGCCCCACCACATTACGCATTACGTGATCGACAATATTTAGATCAGACGTTTCCAGGTCGATGGATTGGTAGAAGACGTGCCATTGAATGGCCCCCAAAATCGTCAGATTTATCACCTTTGGATTTATTTTTGTAAGGTAACTTAAAAAGCAAAATCTATGCTACTCAGCCAACATCGTTAGAAGATTTGCGACAAAGAATTGTGAATGAGTGCCTTCAAATTACTCCTCAAATATTGCAAAATGTGCGGCAACGTTTTACGTAAAATCTTTATTACTGCATGGAGAGTCATGGTGGTCATTTCCAACATTTAGTTGGCTGACGGGTCAGTTCATTTTTCATTTTTACACTACTTTGCTGCCAAATGTATTGATCTCCACTAATGATGATGTATTAGAGTTTTATTTAAGCTTCAAGTCAATAAATCTCCAATACTACAGAACAGAAGTACATGAATTTTACATCATTATAAAGGGAATTGCAGGAACTTTAAAATAAGGTATCACTCGACCCCCCTTTCCATTTAAGATTTTAGGGGTGGTGCCAATTTTGTGTCCCCCTCGAAAACAAAATGACGAGTCTGAGCGTTTTTCCAAAAAAGAAGTGAGCTGCCAGTAAATGACTCTGTTTCGTTTTCGATGCGCCACCCTGTATATAACCAATATGTATATTGCTAATACCGTGTTACAGAAATCTCCCCAGCATGCGGTGTTTTCCGAACGCGTTGTGTCTGCGCAGCTCGCGTGTACGTCAGGTCCGGCTTTAAACTTATTTAACTTAATTTGTTCGAATAGGTATTGACCGTGGCACTTTGTAGGGAAGAAAATGAATATAATATGTTAGAAAGTATATAATCGTGGAAAGTCTCAATGCAGCGCATTTCAAAAACTGTAAAATAGTAAAACAAACAATTATGTTACTAATATATTTATTTATATTATATCTAAAACTACAGTTAAGGTTTTAGTAAAAAAAATGTTAATGTTTAGCATACTGAAGAGGATTAATGAATAAACAAAACAGCGGTAACAAAAATAGTATTTTAATGTATCATGTGTTCTTTAAACAAAACAAAAACAGTTTCTTTACTTTAAAATAGGAGGCAACAGTAAAATTGCAACCGTATTGACGAAACACATAGCTTTGACATACTGTGAAATAATTTCTTCGGGTGGCAAGATGAGAAAAGATTTTTAAATACTTCACTAATATGTCAAAAATCAGTAAAAACGTTGGATACAAATAATATATTAGTATCCCTAGTTTAAACTCTCTGTCAAGTTTCAAATTGGTTAAATTATTGTGAAATACTTGAATGTTAAAGTAGGTAGGTATACTTATCAATAGTTATTTATGTATCTAGGGAATTATAATGGTCTTAATTACCGAGGGCAAAGTTTACGTCCCGTGAGCCTTTGGCCCGAGGGACAGCAATTGCCCGAGGTAATTCAGACCCTTATAATCCCAGTGATACATAGATAATTTTATTTCTGACCGATTTTAGTAACATTTTGTTCATTTTTAAAGTGGAATAAATGTTTCAATAGAAGATAACAATCAAATTGACATTAGATGTCAATCGTTTGATTTTATGTCAAATGTTTCTTAATATCCCAAGGGAGTTATGACCCTTATAATTCCCGCGTAACTAAGACGTTATAAGCTAATAATATATACCGGTCAGAAATAAAACAATCAACAGCTTAAACATCCAAAAAAAAATACTTACATAAATAAATGCATGATTGTGTTGAAAGCAAGGTACCTATGCCTTAATGCTATTCGGGGATACAATTTTAAAATTATTTTAAGTAGCTAGGCACTGAAGAACTAAATTTGGGTCATTGGCAAACAATTGTTGCAAAGCAACACTATACACCTTTTTCGCTTTAAACTTTACACTAAAAGGTACTGCACCATAACCTAAATAAACTTAAACTATTTATAAAAGTCTAATCTAGTAATAAGTTTTTAACAAAAGTTCCACAAAGTACAATAAAGAGCTGAAAATCACTGAAAATAACGAGCACAAATATTACAATACACACGCCAAACACTGTGTAAATAAAGAGTAAAAAGACGACCGCTCTGGACAAACGTCAAATATCGAAAAATCGTAGAAATCGCATGAAATACGATTCCCCGAAAAGATGCATGCCGGGAACATTTTTAGATTGCTTGGCGATTAGCTTTCTACTGGTGGGAGTTTAGTGGATGGAACTTTGCTTTCTTAAGTACTTCACCCATAGTAGATCGCGTCAAGTGGACATTAGGAGCCGTTTCCGTAATTGGGGTTTGATGATTATCTTGCCATGTTAACAGAACGAAGCTTATCTACTTCAGGTCGCCCAGATTTTTGAAAATCTGGAACATGCCCAAATTCTCGGAGCTTTAAGTCAACTCTGCTTATATACCATGCTAAACAAGTAAACGACTTCTGTCTGAGTGCGCAGCCTGTCTTCGAAACCAATTTAAAATAAACCTATATTATTATATAATTGATATGTGATGAGCTACATGCTTGGTGAAATGGATATTCCATAGTAGAGGAGATTAAAGTAGTACTTGTTATATTTCACAATAATTTCAGTTTCCTGACACGTGTTTTAACCCTTGCGGGTCATTATCAAAGACATTGTAGGACAGTTAAAAATTCTACATGTCATTAAAATTAGAATTTTTAACTGTCTTACAATGCCTTTGATAATGACCCGCAAGGGTTGAAACACGTGTCAGGAAACTGAAAATAGTTATTTACGATATAAGTGTTGTAAAGATTCATATTACAACACGAGATGTTAAAGTTGTTAAACGAGGCGTCAGCCGAGTTTAATCAAACATCGAGTGTAGTTATATGAATTTACAACAAGAATATTGTACAAAATTTTATCTACTTTCATCTATGAATAAAAATATTTGGCAAAAGGCATTTTTAAAAATAAAAATGCACCTGCTATTAAAAATCGTTTTGTAAGGGCATCTATTACAGCACTAGTGCTGTAATAGATGCCCTTACAAAACGATTTACAGAACTGTAAAATTCATATTACTAAATGAAAGTAGATAAATATTATTATTATATTATTTTTTATTTTATTAAACATGCACAAGATTTCAATTTTTTCACGTTCGCTTAATTTTTTCATTTTTCACAGAATAAAGCTAAAGTATTTTCTTTCTACTAGATAAGCTCACGATCACACTGGTTTCATCTATCAAAAAGAGTAAACGCTAGTTGCTAACATACAAATACCTAAGGTAATAAAATTTTAACAAAATGTACAAAATTAACTTTTTCTGAGACTGACAACAAGGCATAGACAAGAGAGATGCGCTTATGGGAGATAATATAATAATTATCCCTTAGAAACCTGACTTATACAAAAATTAGTTCATAAAGTAAATGAAGAAAGGACTTAAGGACTCAAATTTATAGTTTATTAATAGTATTATTTATTGTGACTTTGATTAAGCACTTACTTAAACTCTCCGGAGCAGCTGCAAGTAGTTTTGTAGCGGGTAAAATTGAGGCTGAAAAAGTGTTATGTTCTTTTTTACTCAGACATACCTTTAAAAAGTGTTCATGTTTACCACATCCATTGTAAATGGAATCTCTTGCAGGGCAAAAACTACTTAAATGCTTTCTATTCTTTTCACAGAAGTAAGTTTTTTCCACGTTTCTGTACTAATTTATGAAACTTGACGGTAACATTTAACAGAGTTTTTCTGTACAGCTTCTAATGATTGGGCTTTGTTCGCGGCGCCGGTGGCGTCTTGAAATTTTGATATACCTACTATTTTCTAGTAAACGGTGTCGAATATGATTTGAACTCTATCCACCGATAAAATGATCTGTTATATAATCATTGCAGCTTTCGTCGGCAGCTAAAGTCCTTACTAAGTTGTTTTAAGTCTTGCAAATATTTACTTACTGTCTCACCAGGCTGTTGCTTTCCAATAGTCAAACAATGTCTGGGAAATACCTCATTTTTAGGCTTGATAAAAATAGAATTCAGAGTTATAACAGCTTCTTTATAAATTTTACAATCGATAAAAAAAAGTTGAATGAGAAAATTAAATAAAAGTTTGAGTTTACCATCATCGTCTATGTTTTTGATAAGTAATATGAAATTGTGAGATGTTACTTTCCAATGCGCTAATTTTTCAGCAGCTTTGGGAGAGTTCTGATTAGTGTCAAGTCATTCAGACCGTAGAAGTTTATCCATTCTAGTTAAATAAATTGTAATGAATGCTTTTACCTTTCGATAATATGCTTTTATTTAAGTAGACCACAGCATGACATTAAATAATTAAATTTGACAATTATATATAACAATTTAATCAACTGGTACAACAATCAAACAGGTGTACTAAATATAGCGCAGTCGCTTCCAACGTTGGAATATGAACAACCTTATGACATTTAAGATATCCTAACCTGCAACAAAGTATGTAAATAAAATAACAATTAGGTAATCCAACGATGTGTCAAATTACGATTTGCCTGCCACGGCCATATTGAATTCGTTCCACGGAACTCAAAAGAATTCAACGAACAATTCAGTATGGCCGTTGAAGGCATATATTCACGAATTTAATGCTTAGTTTACAGTCGAGTCCTGTGCTGTGTGTAGATTAGATATGCACTTGCCATTGTTAACATCAACTTTAACGTCATTAAGTGTTATAAAATATAAATAACAGAAAGAAAACACAAATTTAACAACAATAACTTAATATAACACACAAAACCAAAATCGCTGTTTAAACTGACACTGACGTTCACACAAAAATAAGTTAGTTTATCTGACATTTGCTGTCGACGGCCATATTGGAAGCACTTTGTGACTCCAATATGACCGTGGCAGGCAAACATAACCTGGTTTGGATTGCCTGCATGTTTTGCAGGTAAAACAGATTTTCAACGGTGCTCAATTCGAACATTTACTTTAGATACATATTTTTACAATTTCAAAATTTCCTTATGTAACCACTACCCTTATTTACCTTGCCGTGTGTAAAAAAATGTGCTCTTTCTAATTTTGCAATAAAAAATTGAGGCTTCCATTAAAAACAAAAAGAAGACTTCATATATTTTCTTTGGTAAACCCTGTACATTTCGTTGCAGAGTTAAAAAACCGTACACTGAAAATATAAATTGACGGATCGGAGCGTCCGAACTCCCCTCTTAAGTTTTATTGGATTTATTCGGTACTTTACAAATGCACTGTATAGGGTGGCCGTTTAGAGTAGCTCCGTTTGTATTTATAATAACAAAATGTTAATATATAAGTTGAGGGACAGTAAGTGAGTTATAACGTAAAATAATTTTTCACTCTAGGGTGGCTCAACAAAGAGGAACAATAATTTTTTTTTATAGAACACCCTGTATATTTTTGCACTTTTAAATTTCCCTCGATATTCCGCGTATCGTGGCAAACATTGTTTTTAATTATTTTGCAATGTTGTCAAGTTATTTAAAAATATTCTTTTTCGGAAGAACAAACTTGGCAACTTAAAATTTGAAATATAAGTCAATTAACTCAAGACATTCGAAATATTCTCGAGGGTATTAAAGATAAAGACTGATTCAAGACTTAACACCCTCAGAATATTCCATATTTCGTACAGGTTGTGCTCTACAAACGTGTCAACTTTTTACATTTTAAAATTAATTTACTCTTTTTTTTCAAACGGAACACCCTGTATTTTAATATTTTATTTTGTACAGTTTTCTGCCCTCTATAACTTTTGTTAAAAGGTTCATTAGTTATTTTTGCTCATTTTGGCGTAACATTTTTTTTAATAGAGAATCTGAGAAAACTGCTTTTTTTTATTTTTACTTATTTAAGGTGCTTTAATCAGTTTTTTTAACTGCTTACATAAACTATATAATCAAATGTTCAAAGTGTCCTCCATTAGCCTCTATACACTACTTCTCAACACGATCTTCAAATTCTTCGCTTAAATTGCGACATATTTCGGGAGTAATCGCTTGGAAACAATTTCTTATGCTAATTTTCATGTCTTCTTTAGTGGTCGGAGACATTTTGTACACCTGATCTTTAACAAATCCCCAAATAGAAAAATCCATTTTTTTCTTATCTGGCGATCTAGCTCGCTCGTTGACCATAAGTTTCGTCTAAGAATTTCCTAATTAGCCTTGTGGAGTGCACCGGAGCTCCATCATAAAGAAACCACATGCGTTCTTGAACTATGTTCGGTATATAGGTTATAAGCTGTGGTAAATCATTTTGGAGAAGCTCCCTCGAAATAATGTGGACCAACTACGTAGTCTCCTACAATTCCTCCCCAAACGTTTAGGGACCATCTGTTTTGTGAGTGAAATCTAACAAAATTAGGATTTGTAGTGGCATAATAATAAAAATGATGTCTATTGACCATTTTTATGGAACGTAGCTTCGTCGCAAAAAAAAAACTAAATGCACAAGATTATGCTGCTACCTTATTTTATTTTGCGCCCATGCACGTACAAAATTTAAGTCGCCCACCAAAGTCCTTATCATTAAGCTCTTGCAGCAACTGGACGTGATAAGGATCTAATTTATTTGAGTTGATTACTTTTTGAACCGCCATTCGTCCAATATCCAGTTGTTGTGCAAGAGGACGCTGACCAATATGAGGATTCTCAGTAATACTTAGCAGAACGTTGAATTCGTTGTCTTCGGTGCATACCCGTTTTCTTTTGTCATTTTTTTTATAAGCCACACTTCCTGTAGTTTTAAACCTCTCCATTAGCTTTTCGAATGTCCTTTTATCAGGGTGTCTTCGCTTTGGGTATCGTTCTTCATAAATTCTTGTAGCTAATAAAGCATTTTTATCACTAGCACCCAAAACATAAATTACAATATGTGAATTTGTATTTGTGAATTTGCTTTTCTATTAATTTTACAATTAGCAAGTATGTACATATGATGATTACATTTTTTATAAGGATGATTTGTTTTGTGCAATGTATTGGCCAAGTGCTAAATAAAGGATTATAATAATAATATAAATTTAACTTGATAAAAAGTAAGAAATGAAATGACAATGACATCTTAATAAAAGTCTACTATTACTTTTGCTATTATTTGCTTTTGTCTGTCATGGCTAACTATAAAATAAAATTAAAAAAAAAAAACATTTTTCTTAGATTTTTTATTAAATAAAAATATTACGCCAAACCTACACCAATGTAGCTGCAAAACTTAAAGCTAGAAACAACATTATCTCAAAATTAAGCGGCACAACCTGGGGAGCTACAGCTGACACACTACGATCCTCCGTCATTGGTTTAGTGTACTCGACAGCCGAATATTGCGCCCCAGTGCGCCTAAATAGCTCACACACAAAGCTGGTGGATGCCCAGTTAAATAGCTCTATGAGAATTATCAGCGGAACCATTAAGCCCACTCCCTCTTACTGGCTGCCCACTTTGAGCAATGTTCCCCCTCCGCATCTTCGTCGCTCAAATGCCCTGTGTAGAGAATACAAGAAGATCCAGGAAAATCCTCAGCTTCCGATTCATAATGATATTGAACATCTAGGTCACAGACTACGCTCCAGAAAACCGCCTATCCAAACCGCTGAACTCCTGGTAGCCAACAACTTTAACCTAGAGCTGGAATGGGAACGAGAGTGGCAAACTAGCGTACCTGCCACCATTTACGGAACCCTCCACACTAACCAGCCCTCTCCTGGTTTCACCTTACCTCGCAAAACATGGAGCGGGTTAAACAGAGTCCGAACCAACTGTGGAATATGTGCGGATTCCCTATTTAGATGGGGCAAATCCGAGACCAGCACATGTGACTGCGGCGAAGAAAGACAAACAGTGCATCATCTTGCCCTTGACTGCATCAACAGGCCTAGTCACTGTACAATCGAGGACTTCCTGAGAGCCACCCCAACTGCTGTTATTTGGATAGAAAATCTAAATGTAAATATATGAAAATTAAAATAAACATAATTATATTCATGTGTTGTAGCCATACGATAAATAAATAATTACGCCAAAATGAGCAAAAATAACTAATCAACCTTTTAACAAAAGTTGTAGAGGGCAAAAAACTCTACAAGACAAAATATTAAAATACAGGGTATTCTATTTGAAAAAAGGAGTAAATTCATTTTAAAATGTGAAAAGTTTACACGTTTGTAGAGCACCCCCTGTACAAAATATGGAATGTTCTGAGGGTCTTAACTCTTGAATTAGCCTTTATCTTTGATACCCTCCAGAATGTTTTCAATGTCTTGAGTTAATTCAATTATATTTCAAATTTTAAGGTACAAAGTTTTTTCTTCCAAAAAATAAATAACTTGGCAACATTGCAAAATGATTTAAAGCTATGTTTGTCACGATATACGGAATATTGAAGGGAATTTAAAAGTGCGAAAATATACAGGGTGTTCTATTTAGAAAAAAATGTCTTGTTCCACTTTGTTAGAGTCAAAAATAATTTTTCGTTATAACTCACTTACTGTCCTTCAACTTTTTTATTAACATTTTTTGTGTACCTATTATAAATGCAAACGGAGTTATTCCACTTTGCCGCACTAAGCGGCCACCCTGTATATGAATTTTGTTTTGCGTCATATACAACGAAATTCCAACTGTAGTTTCTCGTTGCTCGGTTAAAAAAGATGGAGCACATAAATCAAGCTCTCGCTTGACAGTGCACTGATGCTTGATGCAAACGAACAAAAACAATCATTAACCAAACCAACGTCAAGCATCGTCTTCAGTCTGCGTATCACAAAAACAGCAGGAAGATTTCTTTAATATTTTTGCCCATCCCAACACAAAAAAGTATAAAACTGTCGATTCGTATAAAAGAATTATTATATTAAAACAAGTCAAGTGGAAATTTATTGGGTTAAAACAATTTTTCTCCGAAAAACATCTTTTCCGATAAGATTTTTGCCACATTTGTTTTTTATTACAAAAATTAGAAGTTTTCCAGTAACCTGTATTCAGACGCTCTGCCAGCATCGATCGTAAGGCAACTTTTTTCGGAACCCGAATGATTTGATTGTGTTTGATTGAATTGATATTGGCAGCTATTAGAGATATATTGGAGCACGAATGATATCACTCAGCTTGATTGAGTGGTTATTGGCAGATATTGGGAGATCAACTTATACACGTCTAAAAAACTCAAGCCACAGGATATATAGTATTCTATGCTCCAGCGTTAATTGGATTTCAGAGTAAAAATGTATTAATAATAATTACATTTTAAAAATGACTTTGGTTTGCATTATACTGTGTTTCCTCCCTTTTAACTCTTGATTAATATTAACTATATAGAACGCTTGATTTTGATTACGTTATGTAACAACTAACATACTTTTGACCGATATATATTCCTATAGTCTATCTGTAAATGATGCGAGGTAATAAATCAATCAAAACCGTCTCCTCCGTGGGCGTGCAAGATTTTTCGGCATGTATAGATTTAAATACGCCTGAATTTTTAAATTTGTGCAGCAGAATTAGTACAAGTGTCAACATTAAATTCAAGTTTTCTCTTCGAATATATATTTTAATATATTAAATTTTTTGAGCATATAATTATGTACAGCCGTAATATTTACTTGGAATTTTAGAACGCAATTTTATCAAAACTAAATAGAGTCTAGGTACTTATTCTGTTTCTGCCCTAATCATTTTATTCCTTTTTGTACCTAATCTTGGTTATCTGTTTGCTAATTATGTGGTTATTATGCCCTTATGGGTGCCTCTATTGGAATATTACACCTATTTATATCTATATATACCTACCATGGGTGTCTGTTTCTCAGTGAAAGTAGTCAATGTGTGAGGTGTCAGTATTTTTTCAATTTAATATGGAGAATTTTTAACAATTATTGCCTAAACGCCCTTTTTTTTTATGATAAGGCACAGCACTGCAGGATAAATCCTTTATGGCGCTCTAGGAGCGGTGCGTGTGCGCAGAAAACGATTCACGTTGGTCTTGAATCTTTGGAGATTATACTCGTTGGGGAACGCGATCTCAGGGAGGTCGTTCCAGAGTGATGGGAGGTCGTTCCAGAGTCCTAGAGTCGATCCATGTACAGTAAATGAAAAAAAAAAATTCTTAACTGTTACGATTCTATATTAAAAGTAATAATGCGGATTTGAGTGTTGACAATGCAGTGCAATTTACAGCAGATATGCTTAACGTTGGGAAACAACAATATATAAACTTTTAAAGAAGAAAAAAGTGTTGGCGTCAAACCTCTAAAAGCTTCTCCAGGACGACCAAAACTTGAGCTGGATGACGTTTTAATGCCGAGAATAGGGCGTTTTAGTCTCTTTTTAAAAAAAGAAATTCGCACGCTGGACAAAATTTTGTCCTCAATCCGAGAAGACCAGGACTACCCATTTATGTGTAGAAATACGCTTTGGAAATTATTTAAAAAATTAGGGTTTCGGTGGAAAAACCATAATAGGCAATACATTTTAATAGACAGTTAATATCGTCTGTTGGCGGGAAGAAATTACTTAAGATTCATCCGAGAAGCCGGAGAAGAAAACAAAAAAAAATATTTTACCTAGACGAAACATGGCTAAATGCAGGTCACACTGTGACTAAATTTTGGCAGGATGAAAATATTAAAAGTTTAAGGTAAGCATTTTTGAAAGGATTGTCCACAGGATTAAGACCGCCATCTGAAAAAGGACATCGATTTATCATAACCCATATTGGAAGTTCTGAAGGCTTCGTTAATGGTGGTCTACTGATGTTCCAATCTAAAAATACGAGAGACTATCACGAAGAGATGAATGCTGATCTTTGAAGAATGGTTCGAGTAAATGTTAGATCTTATACCAAAAGATGCAATAATTGTATTGAATAATGCAAGTTACCACTCTAGGCTGACGGAAAAATTACCGACAAGTGCGTGGCGTAAAAGTGAAATAACAGAATGGCTAAGTTTAAAACAAATAGAATTTCCATTAGATTCCTTAAAAAAAGAACTATTGGTACTAGCCAATTTACATAGGAATGCATTCAAAAAATATATAGTCGGTGAAATGGCAAAGTTACGAGAAATATCTGTGCTCAGACTCCCTCCTTACCACTGCGAATTAAACCCGATCGAACTTATATGGGCTCAAATAAAGACAGATGTCGCCAGAAGAAACACTTATGAAATGGTGGATTTAAATTTAATGAGGCCATGGGTAAAATCAGGGCGAATAAGTGGAAAAAGTGAATCGATCATGTGATAGAAGAAGAAGCCAAAATGTGGCAGGTAGATATAATAATCGAAGAAATAGTTGAACCGCTTATTACAAACGATGTTAATAAAGGTTCATCTTCCGAATCGGACTAATTCTCATCACGATGCAATATTGAAGAAATAAGAGTGTAGACTTCAATAAGTAACACAGGTGTACAAAATGACATATTTTGAGAGATGTTTTGGTTCTAAGAAGGGATTTCTTATAATTATGGTGAGTTAATTCAAAAAAGCTCATGCATAAGGTTTCTTTACGAACGATAAAGGAAAAAACATTATAGAAATATATACATTTATTTTGAGTGCCAAGAGAGAAATACAAATCTTAAAAAAAACTTACTATACAGGGCGTCCTAAAAGGTATGGTCAATAATTGGGGATTAGGTAGATCGTCTCAAAATAGGGTCTGAAGGGCATGTAACATTTTGAAGATATTTTTTCTTAATGATTTCGAAACTAATAAAGATACAAACTTGAAATTTTGCTATTCTAGTAAGCTTGTTACGCCGAATCGAACTATTGTGATTAAAATATCATTTATCTAAAAGTGGCGTCAGAAATATGGGAGGGCGGAGTCAAAATATACCTAACTTTTTTGGAATCGATTTTTATGTCTTTTTGATCAATCAATCAAATGTGTTTATTGTCATTTCTTGCCAATGGGCTTTAGACATTACGGCTATACAAAATAAATAAAATAACGGTAATATATTAAATCCAATACACACTAAGAGAAAAGCACAGAGAGAAAAACAAATATAAATAAAAATAAATAGGTAAATAGTATATCATATTATATGTGTACTAGAAACCATAGTTTTGTTAAGGTTAATTAAGGTGAAACGAACTTTATATAGGTACATTTTTTATTGTTCATTGTTCATTATGAATTTGAATGAAAAAACAATAGTCATAAAATTGCAGGTACAGTTAACGACATATAAATTGATACACTCCACCCATACATAACCCAATTACAACAAAACTGGGTAAAACGGGTTTCTCACCTTGCTGCTTATACCTGGATAGAACACCAGCTATATACATAGCTGTAAATAATTGTATGTACTATTGTGCCGATAAAAAACTGGGACAAGAGATTTACAAAAACTAGGTAAGAAATACATATCTCCTAGACTATAAAAGGTGTCTAGAGCTGAAAAGGTAAAAACATCCAAAATTTAAAAAGTCACCTCGGTTACATAATGGAACGTTTTGTATTTTGCGATACGGGGTGGTTAAATTTTCGAGACATTCTATAATATGCATAAAGTAAATTTATTAGATTTTTTTTTCAAGTCAAATATTTAATAAATTATTATATTTACCATTACCACAAAATAATAAATAAAGCTAATACAGGTAATAAAATACATTTATTAAAAAGAAAAAAATTGCAAACACAAAGTTTGTCAAAACAACACAAAATTAATATTTGGTCATAGAACCATTTCTGTTTATTACTTCTTGAAGCCTTTGTGGCATACTTAAAACTAGGGGTCTGCATAATTCGCCAGTTATTTCATCCCAAGCTTGATTTATTCTGTGGCGTAATTCATCCCTGTTCCTAGGTCGAAAATCATGTTTATACATAGATTTGACCATGGCACCCCAAATGTTTTCTATCGGATTCAAATCGGGACTCTTCGAAGCCCAGGGAAGAACTGCTATGTTATTTTCTTGGAGAAAATTTTGTACAATGCGTGCTGTGTGTATTGGAGAATTATCATGCTGAAATGTGTAATTTTGACCGTATATAGCGTTTACCGATGGTATCATCACTTCGTTTAGTATATTAACGTATACTGCTGCAGTTAGTCTTCCTTCGACGATTTGGCAAAGTCCTGGTCCTCTAGCGCTAATCCAGCCCCAAACATTTATGGAGAAACGCCCACTTTGGTTGGTTTTGTGGGTGTATCTCTCATCATAGCGCATGCCGGAAGGCCTATACACCCGAATTCTCCCATTATTGCATGACTGAAAAGTTTTCTCGTCAGAAAATATAACTGTTTCCCATAAGTTTATTTGATTAATCTATTCATGTGCAAATTCTAACTTGCCCTGTTTATTTATTTCCGTTAAAAAAATTTTATTGGCAGCACAACGGCTTCGTATATCGGAATTTCGAACCCTGTCTCTAGCGGTATTTACAGAACCTGGAAAATTCGTCTCTTCTTTTGCCTTGATTGCAGTTTCGAAGGGATGATCCCTTAGGTAGTTAACCAGTCTTCTATCATGATCATCAGTAGAAATTTTAGGGGGACCAGAACCTGCATTCCTAATAATAGCCCCATGTCTTGCTATTTTTTGTTTTGCCAATAGCACGGTATTCTTGCTAACTCCCAGTTCGTCTGCAATATCCCTAATATCTCGCAACCGACTATAAATAATTGCCTTTTGCTGGGGGGTTAATTGTGGCATATTTACAAATAATATATGATTGTATGTTTGACGAGTCAATCATAAAGTGACAATCTTTATTGAAATGCAAATTTTCATGACATTTTACTGGTACCAGGATTGATGTAAAATTATTCCTAATAGTCTAGGAGAAAATAGAAAAATTTCCTGTCCCAGTTTTTTATCGGCACGATGGTACCATTGCGATCAAAAAAAAGTAGTACAACAAAATATAATTTAATCTGCTGGTCTATTATAAAATATTTTCTTTCAAACTGATAACTCAGTGTCACCAGAATTCTTGTGTCAGTGTCATGTAATTTTTAAAAAATGCCTTTAACTTCAGAGCAAAAATCGATCATATTTACGCGATTAAGGGATGGGGTTCCCATAAGGGACATTGCAGGCGCATTAGGGATAAACAAAAAACAGTGTTGTTGGCTAAATCCAAAATTCGAGAACATGGAAGTATTGTGAGAAACCCAGGTTCTGGTCGCCCAAAAGTTTCCACCGATGACGAAGATACAACTTTAATTAATTATTTAAGGGACAACCCATTCGGGACCGCTATTAAGGCTAAAGAAGAAACCCATTTTCCTGGATCTTCAATTACAGCTCGAAGAAGAATTCGGGGGTCTGAACTCAAAAATAGGTGTTCTGCAAACAAAATATATTTAACAGAACTAAATAAGCAAAGACGAGTACAATTTGCTCACGAATACCAAAACCAACTGTGGGAGTCTGTAGTTTTTTCAGATGAGAAAACGTTCCAGTCCTGTAACAATGGAAAAGTCCGAGTATATAGACCCATAAACACAAGGTATGATGAAAGATATACGCACAGGACAAATCAAAGTGGACGTTTTTCCGTAAATGTGTGGGGTTGGATTAGTGCTAGAGGCCCAGGAGTTTGTCAATTTGTGCAAGGGCGGCTAACTGCAGGAACATATTGCAACATATTAAATAATGTTATGGTGCCATCGGTTGAAGCCATATTCGGTGATCAAAATTATATTTTCCAACAAGATAATGCTCCCATTCATACTGCCCGCATAGTAAAAGATTACTTTCGACAAAATAACATCCAAGTTTTACCATGGCCTTCGAAGAGCCCCGACCTCAATCCCATAGAAAATGTCTGGGGAGAAATGACCAAGTTCATGTATAAACATGACTTTCATCCAAGAAATGAAGAAGAACTGCGCCAGGGGATAAACGCAGCATGGGATAATATAACCCAAGAGTATACAAGAAGCTTAGTCTTAAGTATGCCGCGTCGGTTACAAAAAGTAATTGAAAACAACGGCGCAATGACTAAATATTAAACAGCTGCTTTTAAGTATATATTATTTTAGGATGTTGCATTTAGAAATGTTTACTTTTGGTTAAAATTTTGTATTTTTACTGTTTTTCCACTTTTGGCTTTTGTTGTTTTTGGATTTTTTTTATATTCAATATATAAATCGATAGTTGTTATACATACTCTATTATTTTATTTAAAAACTTGAAAAATTGCCCATTTTTAAAAGGTAGGTAAATTTTTTAAAGCACCTTTATTACAATACTTTTATTTCGCCACGTATATAGTAGATTACCAAATTCATGGTAACGCCTAAAAAGTTAGGTGGCATAATTATATTGTTTTCATAGTGACGACGATATCCACTTCTCGATATCCTTATAGACCAAGAGTTCTATCTGGGACTACTAATTCTTGTACTACTTTTTTTTTATCGCAATGGTACGATGTTTTACCATAATTAATAATGGATATTTCTAAATATTTTTGTCTTTAAATTACAGCCGCGAAATTATAAAATTATAAAACAATACCAAGAAAACTACAAAAGTATAAAGTCAAAAAGTGTAAATTTATTAACAAACAACAAACAAAATACTAATATTTAATTGCTGCGCTATTGGATTCTAACACTAATCGTAATCTTCTTGGCATTGACAAAATAATACTTCTGGTGTAATCCGGAGTTAGCCCTTCACAAATTTCTTCTATTTTATCAAATAACTCTATTTCATTCTGTGGTATAAAATTTATTTTATACATTTCTTTTACCATCAATCCCCAAACATTTTCAATTGGACCTAAATCAGGACTTCTTGAGCACCAAGGCAGACATGTTATGTAGTTTTCTCTAAACCAGTTACCTACATTTCTTGCAGTATGCACAGGGCAGTTATCCTGCTGAAATATAAAGTTATTACCTTCAAAAACTATCGCGGCAGAAGGAAGAAAAACATTTTCCAAAATCTGAAGATATATATTACTGTTTAATGTTCCACCAATATTCCAGCATACACCTGCACCGTGAACACTTATCCATGCCCACACATTAACCGAGAAACGTCCACTGGTTTGCTTTTTTTGAGTATGCTTCTCATCATATCAGGAATTTGGTGGTCTATATACTCGAATCCTTCTATTATATGTAGACTGAAAAGTTTTCTCATCGGATAAGATAACATTTTGCCAAAAAAAATCATTTTCTGGTAAATATTGCATAGCAAAACCAATTCTTTGTTCCTTATCACTATTTTTTAAAAACGGTTTGAATACAGCTGCTCGATTTCTTAATTCGGAACATTGTCTTACTCGGCGTTACGCAGTTCTAGATGCCCTGTTTTGTGCATAGCGGTTACTGTAGTTTTAAATGGATTGTGCCTTAAATACTCTACCAAATTTCGGTCTTCTTCATTTGATGACTTTCTATTATTTAAACCTGACCCAACAGACCTTTCAAGTGTTTGATGATAGCGCCATTTTTTTACAATTTCTTGAACAGTACTTCCAGGTACTCTAAAATGATCAGCTATTCTTCCATAAGACCACCCTATTTCTTCTAAACATAGTATTCTTGCTTTTTTAATAATACTTAAATGAGACATTTCTTCAATCAAATAAGATGATGACAATACTTTGACAGATATCATGATAACAATTAACACGTTACGAAGGTAATAAAGGTAAAAAAGTTGCATTTACAGTGTCACAGTTTAGTGTACGAAATTAAATGTCGTCAACTGTACCATCAACAAATCCGACTATGGTTGAAAAAAGTCTTTAAACTCTTGCACGCTATAAAATATATTATCCTTCAAGATTCTCTTTAGTTTTCTCTTAAACAGATTTTTGCTTTGAGTTTTTAATTCTGTAGGTAGCAGGTTAGATAGTTGCATTCCTTGGTAAAAAGAGCTGTTTAAAAATTTAGTCAAACCCGGCGAATTAGGCCTTAGCAGATCTTTTCGGACACAATATGTATGAACATCGGAAGCAGATGTAAATTTTCGTTTGTTCTTGTGTATAGACATCAAAGTTCGGTAAACATAACATGATGGAAGTGTTATTATCCTAGTCCTCTTAAAAACATCACGACAAGATGCCTGTGGATGCATTCTATTCATTATCCTTAGGCTCTTTTTCTGAGTTCTATAAATACCAGCACTACGACTCCGATTCCTCCAAAATTCAATTGCATACACCATCTTACAGTAAAAGTAACCGTAATAGACACATTTCAGGACTTTGTCTGACACCACCTCATGCAATATTCTAAGAGAAAAACAAATTGAATTCAATTTCAAAGTAAGATCCGACAAGTGTGTTTCAAATTTAAGATTAGTATAAATTGTTAGCCCAAAAATTTTAATTTCATTAATTCTGCTAATTGCTTGGTCCCCTACTTCAATACTAGCAAGGAAAATGATAAAATATGCATCATATTCTTTGATACTAGGCATAATCGCATTAGGCATGTCTGTTTCAAAACAGTAATATATTTGTCTTTCCTATATTAAGCTTCAACCTGTTTGCATCGAACCAATCTACAAGCTCTTTATTAGTTTGTTTTGTTTTATCCTCCAACGTGCCAAGTTCTTTGTCACTTACAATATATGTGGTATCATCAGCATACATAACTATTTTATTCGATACGTGATTTGGGAGGTCGTTAATAAACAGGTTAAATAGCAGATGATCCAGAACAGAGCCCTGGGGTACTCCCGCCGACGCTATTTTTTTCTCAGAGTCAAATGTGTTCATACTATCCCACTAATGACACTAACAAACATGGTTCTGTTGTGCAAGTAAGATTTAAACCATGACAGCATTCTACCACTCACACCATAATTCGTCATTTTCTCTAGCAAGATTTTGTGGTCTATTATATCAAATGCTTTGGTTAGGTCACATGCAATCATAGCACAGTAGTTTGCCTCATTTCGTTGCTGATAAGTTTCACATAAAATATCGTACAGGACACTCTCTGTCGATAGGGCCTCTCTAAATCCATGTTGGCATGATGTCAGAACCCGATATCTGTTTAGAAATTTTATAATCCTATTATAAACTGCTTTTCCTATGACCTTGGTAAGCACAGACGCAAGAGCAATAGGACGATAATTGGAAATTACCTCTTGTAGTCCTTAATTTTTGAAAATTGGGATCAAGTCAGAAATTATAGGAGCGAGAGTATCAATGTGCATCTTTAACAGAGATACTGGAATGTCGTCTTTCCGTGTTGAATTGGTGTTATTTAGTTGAGTGACTATCCTTGTTATCTCCTCACTATCAGTTGGACTTAAGTATAAACTATTATTGATTGTAGGAGTTTTAGGTATTTCCCTGCTTTCAGAATGGTTATTATTGCCTATGCTTGAGAAATAAGTTGCAAAGTGATTAACTATATTTGGCTTATCTGTAATAACGATATTGTCTATTTTAATGTACCAGTCATAAGAAGATGTCAGTTTATTTCTACCTGTTTCCCGTTTCACTATTTTCCATATCGTTTTAGGTAAGTTAGAGGATGTGAGAATTTCTTCATTAATGGTCATCTGTCTAGCCTTATCAATTAATTGCTTTAGAAAATGAAAAAACTACAACGTTCTTTGCGAAAAAAGTTACTCCCAGTTGGACACGATTTAAAGAATCGTTCTCAAGACAAATCGATTTAAAAACTTGCATGCGAGAAGGATAACATAATAATTAATATTGTTTACACAAAATTTATTATTTTTCATGATCTCATTTATTAAAAATTTCGTAACTAAATTCCTTCTTAAATATGTTCCTTTTAAAAGAAATTGAGATTTACTTATTCGATCACTTTTTGACATTCGTCTATTTTGACACTAAAAAGCACGCAGTAAGTATATTTAACTCCGCCCTCCCTTATTTCTGACGCTGCTTCTAAATTGTCGACATTTTAACGACAATAGTTCGATTCTGCGTGTGAAGCTTACGAGAATACCAAAATTTCAAATTTGTGTCTTTATTGGTTTCGAAAATATATAGAAAGAAACAGGGTCTACTTTCTGCTCGGGATATGGGTGGACATACGACAAAATTTTACATGATCTTCTGATCCCTTTTTGAGCCAATCTACTTGATCCATAATTATTGACCATTATACACATTATATGTATTTACTATTTCTTTGAATGAAATTTTTGTCGCTTTACCTGAAAACTTTGTTGAGCGGACTTTCGAGTTAATAGGCATATCATCGAACAGTAGTCTGCCATCATTCACATTGTGCAGCTACCTTGGTATCGCCTTTTTATTTCCTTTATATTCTGATAAAATCTCTTACCCTATTCTTCACTAACAGCTCCAAAATTCTCTGGAAAGGAGTTCAAGTGGTGAAAAAACCAGAAGTGCACTTTTATACTCATATTGCACCCTAGCTCCTGAAAGTATTGCAACATATTTTTGACAATATTTTATAATCTTCGTCCTTACGGTCTCCGATACATTTTTCAATTACTCCCGTAAACGAAGTCTCAAGCATTTTTTTCATCATTAGTCATAATGTTGTCAAAATCCTTGTCTTTACACAATGATATTATCTGAGGCCCAACAATAGTTATTTACGATATAAGTGTTGTAAAGATTCATATTACAACACGAGATGTTAAAGTTGTTAAACGAGGCGTCAGCCGAGTTTAATAAAACATCGAGTGTAGTAATATGAATTTACAAGAAGAATATTGTACAAAATTTTATCTACTTTCATCTATTAATAAAAATATTCGGCAAAAGGCATTTTTTTAAAAAATAAAAATGCACCTGCTATTAAAAATCGTTTTGTAAGGGCATCTATTACAGCACTAGTGCTGTAATGGCATCTATTACAGCACTAGTGCTGTAATAGATGCCCTTACAAAACGATTTACAGAACTGTAAAATTCATATTACTAAATGAAAGTAGATAAATATACTTTCTGTCAGCTTGACATCGGATAAGGCTGGAAATTTTGTGCACAAATATTTAAACAGTGACCCTTTTGTCAAGAGCTTTTACAAACTGCTTCATCAAGCCGAGTTTAATGTGTAGAGGTGGCAATAAAACTTTTTTGGGGTCAACTAAACTTATTTGTCATTATCAAGTGCAAGGCTTAAATAATTTGATATCTCTAGATAATCCCGTCATATATAATGAATTAATGTTATTTCTACGTGAAACCAATTTAAAAATTTAATAATAAAAAATAATCCTAACGGTGGTTCCTACTGTTTAATCCTTTCCATTCTGCGGTCCTCTATGTTTGTCTAAGTTAAAAAAGTCGCCCTGATGGACCCCAGAGGCGTGAAGAGTGTACCTCTGTCTATATGTCTATTCCTTAAACTTTGAAAAAAACTAACGATAGGTTACAATATATATACATTATAGTGACTGGCTGTATGTCTGATCAGCCTAAAGCCAAAAAAAAAAAAAAAAAAAAAAAAGTGCAAGGCTAGTTCTAGAAGGTCACTGTTTTTATGTCCATGCGCTTGAGTATCCTATTCACACATCAACCAGAATTCATATAGCCCCCTTTAGGGGACCGCAAAGCATCCATGATGATGTTCGTGGTATTTTATTTTTTGTAAAAGAGGCTCCAGGTTTCCATATGTTGTGTTATTGAGAAAACTGCTGTAAAATCAGTGTTGCTGGATAACAATTTTTAGAAAAAAATTAATCTATAACGAAAAGAGTATAAAATAGGACCAAAACTTTCCCACTCGGTAGTCCTTCAATAGTTTACCTATATATCAATCTACATATTAGGCACAGTACCATGGCTCAAATTACATCAAAAACAGCTGCTACTTCCCAAACATCAAAATCATTATAGACCTGTGTAGCGAATAGGTATTTGAAATATGCGTTTATTTTTATTAAATCTATTAATAGTACTTATTAGTGCTCTTTTAAAGCAAGGCAGTCAAGGGATGTAGGATAATTTCCTTAAATCAGTTAATTTTTTTTAGTAGTGAACGAATGGAGAGTATTTTCCTACAATGTCATTGGTGTTCAGTCTAACCACATCAGAAGTAACTAAGCTAATACATGTCTCTGATATAATTAACTATGTTATCAGGGACCCGCCAAGTATTTTCGGTGCCGTCGTGCGAAATAATGATTTAACCAATATTATAATATTGAGCTTAAATTACCACCCTTCTCTCATAGTTGATCATTGAAATTTTTGAAGAAAACTTTATAATTTTTAGTACTAATGTCTATATTAATTTGTGACGAACAGAAAGTACAGAAAAAATATTAATAGAATACGAAACAACAGTAACAAAACAAAAACAGTACCTATCAAAGTTACAAAACATTAATTCAAAATATTAAAACAAAATAAAGAAATAAAATAGCGATTGTTTTGAAACAGATAATACATGATAATGATACATGATGGACAGGTCTTACAAAAATTGGACTTTTCTAGCTTTACTTTTTGCAAATTCATTAACAAGATTTTCCATTTCAAGTTGCTTTAAAAAGTCAGACTCTATAGAAATGATAGCAAGATTTTCTAACCGCTCTTGGCCCATTCTAGATCATAAATAATTTTTAATCAACTTTAATTTAGAGTGACTTCTTGGCTGTAGCTACAGAAACTGGAATGGTTAATAATATGCGCAATGCAATCGTAATGTTTGGAAATGAGTGGGTTAGGTTATTTATTGCAATATAATTAAGTGTTTCTAGTCGTTCAAAGGTTCATTCCACATAATATCTTGTTCCTTTAACTTATCATCCTTTTCCATCCATTCAAAGATTACCGTAATTTTTAATATATCGCATAGACGACGCCTACCAACGCCGACGCGCCTGCAGTTATGTTAATCTATGGTTCAACTAAATTTCATCCCTGTCTAAGGAAATTATTCAGTCTGCCAAATATGGTTAGTTAGGCTTGAGCAAAATAAATTTATTGTGCCATGGTAACAGAAGTAGTGTAGGCAAGGTTTAATGTAAGAACCTGCAAGGGTGTTAATTAGATTATATCTAAAACTCAGGGCATAAGTATTTCTTGTGGAAATAGGATTAGGATATTATTAAACTTGGGACCACTCATGCTTTGTTTCCGAGACATTGCGGATAATATCTAAAATATTAATAAACACAAAATTATTTAATGCTATTGGTACAACAGGTTAATAAAATGCTGACATCCTTTACTTGCATGATATGTAAACGGTTACGCAAAGAAGCAATATTTTGCATGACATTTTTTGCAACTAATGAAAACAGGCTTTTAGAAAGGGATATTCACCTTACACTACAAAAAATAATTATGTAATTTTCAGTAACATTACGTTGGTCACACAGAGGCCAACGTAATGTTCCGTAAAATTACATAAAACTTTTCTTGACGTTATTCAGTTTAAGATTCCGTAAAATTACTTAATAAATTAATAGGTAAAATTTGATATTTTTAAGTTATATCCTACGTAAAATTATATGAAACCGTTGACATTCTTCCGTTATATATTAAGTAAATTTCGTAAACAAATGAAGTAAACTTTTTCACCATATATACAGTTATTCTTATTTTTCCCTTAAAAGTATAGGAATTTCCCATATTTAATAACTGTAAATTTAGTTATATAATCATGAATTTTAATTAGATTTCCTATGAGAATTACAATATATATACTGGATTTTTTTATGTAATCTATTACTTAATTTTATTCCGTACTACTCAGTAATAAGCAATGTAAATTTACAGTAGTTAATCAATTTTGTAAAAAAAATTAAACATTGCTATAAAGCAAACAGCTACAATCACAAGTTAAATTTATCTCATTATTAGTAAGCGACATAAATTTAAATTGTGATTACATAGTTGTCTTTGAGCTTTATAGACTTTAGTTTAATAATTATGCAAACTAAATCTACAACTACTGTCAATTTAACTGTGAAAAGTGGGGTCTATATTATAGGTATAATAATAAAAACAAAATTTGTAACGAACCTTCAGTCGGTCACTCGTAAATTTTATTAAGTCTGCATATTATATTATATTGTATATAATATATTTTAATATAATTCTACCGTGACATACGTTAAACAATATTATTGTATGTCATATACAAATAAGATTTAACACAAAATAAATATTAATATAAAATAAAGTAAGATGAATAAAAAGTTAGCCACAGCTTCAACTATAGTTTTTATTCACACCATCAACATTAATAATATGTGAATAACAAAAAAAGATAAACTTAAAAAAATAACACACACACCTTTGATATAATATATGTATATAATACCCTAATTAAACATAATATTAAAAATAACAAAATGTTACACAAACACTAAACAACTACCTTACAGTATATAAAAGCTACTTTACTTTATTAAGTAGCAAAAAAATCTTTTACATTTACATATTTTTCTTAAGGGACATTTTGATTCCAACCCATTATTTATATGTTCGTAAATATGCGAAAAGAATTGTTTTTTCTCTGCACCCTTTACTTTTTCTTTACAGCGTAAATGACTTACATGTTGTTTAAAGCCCTTATAAGTTTTGAAGAAAAGTGAGAATTCCGATGTAAATATTGATGTTTATTATAAATATCAATGGAACTTAAACTAACAGCACACAATTCACATTTTATCATAGTATATAAGTAAGGTGTACTTACCTCATACTCCGAGTACTAAAATAAATATTTTAGTCAACCACTGTAAATCAATTAAAATCACCCTAAAACAACGGGAAAAGCCTGTCTCCTACTGGAATGCCGAAAGATAGATGCCGAGTTATTATGGTCACAGTGCGCCGTCGCCGATTGCATGCATCAATGGTAATATTGGCGAAAATAGAACATTTTATTTTTGAGCTCTGTGATTTTCAGTAACATATTATGCGATTTTGTCAAACTTGTTAAAACTTTTACCGAATATGTACCGTAAAGTATTATTCAGTTATAATAAAATGGGTTTTAAATTGTAATTTTCTCAGTTTCAGTAAAATGTTATGCAACTTTGTCAAATGTATTTTGACATGAAGCGGCTTTGACGCATTTACATAATATATATTTTAAAAATTTTTGTTATTTATGTAAATTATTTATTTTGGTATTTTCATAGGAATTTTAAAGTGTAATTCTGTTTTACCTAGTAAATTTTAGTAATATATTAAGAATTGTTAGTTACATCTGAAAAATCCCAAATATATTATTTAAAAATGAAAACACACGTTTTATTTCGGAAATTTAACAAAAGTGTTACGGAAAAAAAATGTAATTTTACACTACTTTTTTGCAGTGTAGAAGAGCACATGGTAAGTAAGAGGAACTCAACATTGCTGAGAAAATTAGACAATCTTTATCCTAATGGAAATAAACCTATTTAAAAAAAAAAGAACTTACTGAGTTTATTAGATTGTATCACAATTATTATAAAGATCTTAATACTGATGCAATAGAAAAGCTACCATTAATAGATTATGATGCGATAGTGATTCTTAATAAAACTTTCTAAAATCTGTTCGATTTTTGCCTTATCCAATCGATATCCAAATGATTTCATACCTTCTTAAGGTATTATCTTATAAACCCTAAATATAATTTAATGCAAAACTGAACTAACCCACATCGAAATCAAATATTTCCATCCGTACAATGAAGTTTGCTTGTACAATAGAAGTTACCACTGTGTGTAGTACTGTGTAGTAGTAGTGTAGTACATATGCAAAAAATCAAGAACCCAGGTTTTATAGTAAACTGTGAAATAAAATGTCACATTAAACTACATTTTTGCAGGGGCGGTCATATCAACATTTTGAGGGGGGGGGCCATGCAGTGGCGGCTCATGTCAATTTAGAGAGGCGGCTTAATTATTTTTATTAATATTTTTTGCGTTTAAATATTTTTAAAAAATTAAGGGTTTGACACGATTGGTCAATTTATGGAGGCAGGGCTTTTATAATGTAAATCGACGCCAAGGGGGAGGCCATGGCCCCCATGCCCCCCCCCTTCCCCGTATGACCGCGCCTGCATTTTTGAATGGCCAATTACTCGACAACGTTATATTGCAAGGATTTGTTTAAAAATTTCAGATTTACGTATGGCATGGCAAGTTGTGACAAATAAAATCTCCTCTTTTTTAGTCATGTATCTCTGGTTGCATGAACACGGACAATAAAATTATTTTATTAACAGGAGAGAACCAGATAGTTTGATAGTATATTACCAACATTAAACGTAGGCATCAAAAATAATTATATAACTTGTATGGCATGTTTTCTTTTTAAATGTGGATTTTTATTTGGGAACAAATGTAAAATAGAAGAAATTTAATAGTACAAAGTATATGTTTCAAAAAATTATTAGCGCTTGTCCCGTTAGAAAACTGATTGCAAGCGGCTCGTCTTCGAACATGGACGCTTACGCGAAAATGATGCTTTATAAAAGTTGTACTTTAATAAAAGGCGGTGTTTATTTTTATAAATTTATAAGGTAGGTTTATTTACTTTCTCATTTATTTCCAAAAATAGATTTAAAGGGGTGGAGTACAAATTAAACAATTCCTAAAACTTGAAAAACAAAATATTTTGTATAATATATTCCTTATACATAAATATAAATCAACATATAAAATATACATACTATTATTTGCCTCTTGACAATATTTAATCGTGGGCATATCGAAGAAACAATATTAATTTATATATAAATATAAAAAGACAGGAATATCAAATAATCTTATTTTTTATTGCATGTTTTGTCTGGTAGAATAATGTTTATATTTTGTACTAACGGTGACATTTTCTGAAACTCCACATTCTTCCTCACTTTTTTTCTTAAATCGTTCAAACAACTACAATTTAAAGGATTTGCTGTTATGTTTAAAACTTTAATTTTACTTAAGCCATTCTCCATAAACTCTTTCGGTAAACAATTAATATGGTTGTCAGATAAATCGACTTTATCAGCTTTTACCAATTTTATCAACAATTTCGCATTTGGCAATTCGTTATGGTCCAGAAACACTTCTCGAAACTCCTTTATATCGAATGCTAATTTATGAACTTCCTTTATATTATTGTAGCCAAATTTCACAGTTAAAGTATTGTCTTTTAAACTCCTAAATACACCCTCGGGAAGTTCTTTGATAAAGTTGTACTGTAAAGAGACGTACTTCAGTTTAGGACAGCTCATGAAATGCAAATTGTACGTTATAATTTCATTGTGGTCCAATATCACACTTAACAAATGCTTCATGTCGTCAAAAGCTTTTGGCATTATTCTCTGGATTTTGTTTGAGGATAAGTTGAGATATTCGATTGTAAGGTTATTAAATACAGCTTCTTCAATAATTTGAATGGTATTTCCCGTTATCGATAAATTTTGAACAGTTCTCGGTAAATCTTCAAATGACCCATTTTTTATTTGACCAAGTCCTACGTTGTCTATGATGAGGATTTTAAGTTCTTCAGCAAATGACAGATCGATGGAATCAAGTACTTGTATAATGCTGGTAACTTGTATTTGTTTGGCTGCTCGTAATCCATCAGTTATATTTGACCTGGCTTTGTAAACTTGCGGTTCTGTACTGTTGGCGTCGATCCATTCTAGGTCTAAATTAACAGCTGATATATTGCGTGCACTTATTAAAGATAACACTACAACTGATAATAAGAGCAATCGCGAAATTCGCATTATGATTTTTCTTATTTTATAGATACGCGGCTGATGACTTCGTGTACCTAACTAAAATTTATGATATGATTATATTTAAATAAGATGATGACAGGACGCGAGCAGTTTATGCCTAATTGTGTTTAAGTTGTTAAGGTTAGCATATCTTGGAAATGGCGGCACTTTGACCAATTTGCGTTATTAAGAATACTTTTATTATGAATAATTTTGCGTGTATTTGCTACTACGTAGGTTCTATATTACGCATAAGAGAACATTTTCTTTATTCTTAAGAAAATATAAAGTTTTATACAGACACAGTTAGTTATTGCGTCAGTGCACAAATATGTGTTACTGGTGAAACCAAAATTTTCTTGATCTCGTCCCGAAATCCAATCACTAATTTCATCTCGATTCGTGACAAGATCGAGACGACGCCGACGGCGACATTATCTCGAAATAATTTGCATATCGGAACGGACCCATTAATACAAATTCATTATACAGTAAAATCTCTCAATAGCGACCACCCTCGGGGAATTAAATGTTGGTCGGTTAACAGGGGCGGTCGGTTAATAGAGAAAAATTAAAAGAACTGGTCTGCATTTTACAGCGTTTGTTTATTATTAAGAATCTACACATATCTAAATAATTTAAAATATTTGGTTTAGTTCATCAGAACTAAAATTAAATGAGATGCAGCCAATTTACGAATATATATACAGGGTCGTTGGTATGTTTGGAAACGGTCGATTATTTCTTAAAGTAAAATAGCTAACAAAAAATATTCAAGACAAAAGTTTTATGGTTTTGTAAAATCTATTAGAATTAAAAAAAGATAGGTTTTCAGGATGAGTCAGAAAGCCGTAGAGAAATAAAGTTACTTTTTTCTTAATGGAACACCCTTATATCTTAGAATATTTTTGGATTTTGCCTAAAATTACAGTTATTTTTTATTAAATGTATTATAAGTCTAACTAACTTTCTAACGGGATGCCATAGAGCAAAACGGCTTACATGCCCCTATTTTACTTTTTTATTATCTTCCCAAAAATACCAACTTCCGGTGAGACCGGAAGTACTAAATTTCCGGCTCTTGAGCTACATCCGGTTTACCCGGAAGTTGACACATTTAAAAGGATAGTTAAAAACTAAAATAGGGACATGTAAGCCGTTTTACTCTAAGACGTAGGTACCGTTAGAAAGCTAGAAGCTGTCAAAATTCAAAAGTGTCAGTTTTCAAAAGTCGATATCTTGGAAACTATTAGGTTTAGACCTATAATGCACTCAATAAAAAATAATAGTAATTTTATGCAAAATCCAAATATATTTTAAGATATGGAGTGTTCCATTAAAAAAAAGGTAACTTTGTTTTTCTACGGTTTTCTGACTCATCCTGTATACTTAATGTATTAAAATTCTAATAGATTATAAAAAACCCTAAAACTTTTATCTGGAACATGTTTTGCTAGCTGTGGCACTTTAAGAAATAATCAACTGTTTCCATACATACCAACGACCCTGTATATTGTAAAGAGTGATTATTAATTATTTTGCTCAAGGGCGGCTGTGACCCAGTATACATAGTGTAGCAGTAGCGCGTAGATTAAATCATAGGGCGAATTTGCAAGAAAGCAGCGTTGTCACGTTGAAAACCTAAAATAATGTTTTTTGACGGTATGTAATATAAAATCCTGAGCTATCTTACTTTGAAAGCCTACTTTATATGGCCGCCTCCTTCTTCTTCTTACCCTCAGAGACACATTAACCAATACGTTTGGAGAATTATTAATTTCGGCAATTTTTTCTGAAATCCTTCGTTTAAGATCATTTATATCCTCAATTGGTGTTCGATAAATGGAGTTTTTTATAAAAGGCCACAAGAAGAAATCGCAGGGTGTTAAATCGCAGGAACGAGGTGGCCATATTTGTTGCGTATTTCGGCTTATAACTCTGTTTTCAAAAAATTCACTTAAAAAATTTAAATTTTCTCTGGTTACATGAGGTGTAGCGCCATCTTGTTGGAAGTAACCTTCCCGCAATTCATCATCGTGAAGCTCATTAATAAATGTTGTCAGAATTTCGATCCGATATCTCTCGGCTGTAATTGTGCCATCAAAGTAAATTGGGCCTACTATTCTTCTAGAACTAATTGCTGCCCACACACCAACTTTTTGAGGATGAAGAGGTCTTTCTACAAAAACATGCGGATTTTGCGTATTCCACATTCGCATATTTTGTGAATTAACATAGCCTGATAAATAAAAATAAGCCTCATCGGTAAAAAATGTTTTTTCAAAAGCACCACTATTTTCTTCTTGAAAATTGTTTAAAAACCATTCACAAAAATTAAGTCTTTGGGGAACGTCATTGAGAAGGAGTTCATGAATAGCCGTAACACGATAAGGGTATAGATGCAGATCCTTTTTCAAAAGTGTTTGACATGTACTGTAGCATAAATCCGTTTGCTGAATTTGTTGAGATAAATGCCTAATAGAAGTTGAAGGATTATTTTCCATAATTTGTCGCGCTTCTTCAATAACCTCATTCGATCGTTTCGTTGGTCTTCCAGCCCCTTTTTTATGTTGAACAGAACCAGTCTGACGAAATTTATCAATTAGGTATTGTGACCCAGTACGAAAATTATCAAAGGTCACCGCAACATCAGGAAAGTCGGTTCGAAATTCATCAAAGCAGTCATGCATAGAGTAATTCCACACACCGCCTATTTTGTTTCCATTTCTAAAAAAACTTTCAAGAATAAAAATTTTTTGTGCTTCACTAAACATTTTTACTGTAGAACTTTCAATCCGGCAACAAAGCTTCACCAAAACTTGATACGCTGAAAAATAAAAAAAAAATAAAAAATTAAATCATATCCTGCAAATAGCACTTTATAATAGTCAAAAGACGACTCCCCGGAGAAATATTAGTTAAAGCAATAGTAACCTACCTTCAAATAACTGCAAAAATTACAAAATTTCTCCAATTTTTAAACTTTACAAATACACAAATTCAAATAAGACGTAAATGTCATAAAACAATCATGTCATCTTATCTACGCAGTACGGCCATGATGCTTTTAAAATGCATGGCCTCCCTTGAGCAAAATAATTAAAAATCACTCGTTATATTCTGCACGTGCATACTAACATATTATACAGTGTGTGTATAAAGTCTGGAAACGGCTAATTAACATCACAATTTATTGGTCGATTTAAACTAAATCCGGTACAGTTGTGTAAGAGGATCTGACGCACCGAATGACGATATTGGCGTTGTTGCCAGCTTTTCAGTTTGTCTGGAATTCGAACGAATTTTATATTTTTTAATGTAACACCCTGTATATTTTTTCATTTATAGTTTTTGCTTTAAATTTGTTACACTTTTGGTATAACATACTTTGTTCCTAATATCAGTAGTTTTCAAAAAACGAATACAAGTTAGAAAAAATATATTTTTTATATTAAATGTTCAAACTGTTTTCCCTGTACAGCTTGACAGTGTGTTTATTAAAAATAAAATGTTTCAATTGTGTTGTAAATCATTTCTGACGTTATTAATTCAAATTCGTCCAAAATTCAACGCTGCAAATCGGCCAAATCTTGAGGTTTTGTGGTATAAACTCTGTTCTTCAAGTATCCCCATAAAAAGTACTTGTTACGCGACAAATCAGGGGACCTAGGTGACCACTCGATTGTACCCCTCTACCGATCCACCTATTCGGAAAAGTGTTGTTCAAAAATTTGCGCACGTTTCGACAAAAATGGGGAGGAGCTCCGTCCTGTTGGAAGAATGTACCTACTTGCATAATTTGGACCCATCACATTTCGTATAGTAGGCACTATTTGCGTTTCCAAGAGCTCAAGGTAAAGTTGTGATGTCAAATTTCCATCAATAAAAAATGAAACGATCTTGTGGTTACCCAGAAGCCCAGCCCACACATTCAATTTTCCAGGGCGTTGTGTATGATCTTCTCTCATCCAGTGGGGATTTTCATTTGCCCAAAACCTACAGTTGTGTCTATCAAATTGACTTTACCATTTAACATAAATGTTACTTCGTCCGAAAATACTATAAATTTAAAAAACTGGTTATCTTGGTAAAACCTTGACATCTTAATATCACAAAATTCAATTCGCTAATAATCATCTTCTGATAGCTCTTGAACTACATGTATTTTGAAAGGGTCATAATATTTGTGTTTTATTAAAACATTATGGACGGATTTGAAGCAGACGTCACTTACTTGAGAAATTTTTCTCAATGAAGAAACTAGGGTTTCAGCAACATGTTGTAAAATTTCTAAACTTTTCTCTTCATCTACTACTGCTGGTCATCCTGATCGACGCCTATCTCTACAATTTCCAGATTCTTCGAACCGTCGGACAGTTTTTAGAACAGTTGCTTTGAAATTGGATTTCGGTTTGGAAATGCGTCATTATATAGATTTTTAACCTCTTCGTAAGACCTGACGCTATCGTCATATCCTCTCATCATAAGAATTGTAATTCTTTCACTTTTAGTTAAAGACATTTTTGCATGTCAAAATGACAGCTTGAGCTTCTATCACAGCTTCTATGACTTTACATGAAAGCTGAACTGGTGTTTTATTTATTAATAAATAAAACACAATTTGTTGATATTTTCAAAACACGCCGTTATTTCGAAAACTACTGATTTTAGGAACAGAGTATGTTATACCAAAAGTGTAACAAATAACTAACCTGAACTAAAAAGCTGGCAACAACGCCAATATCATCATTCGGTGCATCAGGTCCTCTTACACAACTGTACCAAATTTGGTTTAAATCGGCAAATAAATTGTGATGTTATTAAGCCGTTTCCAGACTTTATACACACACTGTATGTTATACAATGTACTGTATGCTTGCTTTTTCAAATAATCAGAAATTAATGATTGCTTCATATCTTTTATTTTACTTTTATAAAAGTCTAATTCACATTTTAATAGCAATTGAAAAATATTTGTAGACTTGTCCAAATCATTAAAAAACTTGTGCAGCCTTTAGATAGGCTTCATATTTTCGACACTGAAGCAAGTTCAGGTTCCTCTTCTTTTGCCTCAGAGTTGGGAGTAGTTTCATCCGTTTCTTGGATCTCTTAAATAAACTCGATGATAGTCGATTCTCAATTCTGTTGGCAAATCGTTGTCAATAGAGGGAAGTTGTTTCAAGTGTCCTTAAAGTTAGGCAACAGTTGTGTGAGCAGAATATTATCTTCGAAGTCATCAACATTACCTCATAAAGCATTTTTTTGTTGTCACTGGGGACAAATTGCGCCAGGCCACCGAAACCCATACCAAGGCGTTGGTTATGATAATATTATTTTCTATTTCTTGAAGAGGATAAGCACTGTCTAGTGTCTATACATGTTAAAAGCCTCTTAGTTCTGAATAATGCCTTGGTCCAAAGGGTGGCAATTGGGTGAAAAAAATTAAGCTTGGGGTGAGTGGAAGTTGTGGGATGAGACGTTGCATTATCCAGAAACAAAACTACTCTTCTATTCTGCTTTTTCTTCTTAGTATTCAATCTGTGAAGCCATGTTGTCATGATGTATGCTGTCATTCACGCTTTTTTGTTCGAGACCCATTGGAGAGGTAACTTATCGATATGTGTGCCCTTAAAGCATAGAGGATTTTTGCTTTTGCCTATTATTATCATCTTTCAATGTATATGCTTTTGCTAGCAATGCACAATAGTATAGACCTGTCTCATATGCAGTAAATACGATATTCCAGTCATTGTAATTAAGACATGCGCTGACGAACTGACACCGGTATTTTGTAGGCTTTTTAACTTATCCTACAAAAAAGGAATATTTCCTTCTTGCTGGAAAACTGCGAGAGTCCAGCCCATACCCAAAAAAGGCAAGAAGACTTTGCCAAACAACTATCGCCCAGTCGCATTGCTTTCGGTTATATCAAAAGTTATGGAGAAGGCTATCAACGAAAAATTACTAAAATACCTGGAAGGCTTCAACATTATTAGTGACCGCCAGTATGGATTCCGTAAGTCTAGATCAACAGGAGACCTTCTCGCTTATGTCACTCATGTTTGGAACAACGCAATAGAACACCATAGGGAGTCCCGGGCGGTAGCACTGGACATTTCCAAGGCTTTTGACCGAGTATGGCATGAGGGGCTCCTAACTAAAGTGAGAGCATACGGAATGCCGGTTCAATTTTGTTCATGGCTGTCGAGCTTTCTTAAAGACCGTTCTCTGCGAGTGGCAATGGACGGATTTCTTTCAGACACATTTAACATCAACGCCGAAGTCCCTCAAGGTTCTATATTGTCGCCCACCCTTTTCTTACTATACATTAACGATCTTTTGGAAAAAACTAAAAATCCTATATATAGCTTCGCTGATGACAGCACACTTGTTTCATCTTTTACTTTGGATGCTCGGACATCGGCTGCAAATGCACATCTCTACAGGCAGCAAGAGGTCTCACATCTCAACAAAGACCTGGAAGAAATTCTGTCTTGGGGTGACAGTAACCACGTAGAATTTAACGCTAAAAAGACCCAGGCGGCAGTTTTTTCTAAAAAAGTTAATGTTGAAGAACCGGATATAGTTATGGCGGGACACTCAATTCCCTTGACTTCATCAATTCATTTATTGGGCGTTAATTTGGATAGTCATATGTCTTGGCATAGTCACGTTGCGGCCATTGCTGAGGCAGCCTCGCATAAGCTTGGAGTACTTTTCCGGACAAAGAACCTCTATACACCCCAACAACTTTTGATGCTCTATAAAGCCCAAATTCGACCATCACTGGAGTACTGTTCGCATATTTGGGGCTCTGCTCCTAAACATACCCTGAGATTGCTAGATTCCATTCAAAGAAGAGCCATTCGCTTGATCGGTTACCATAGTCTGACAAACAACCTGGAAAGCCTTGAACATCGAAGGCAGGTTGGCGACTTGTGTCTATTTTACAAATATTTTCATGGCAAGTGTTCAACCGAGGTTGCCCGCTTAATACCACCCAGAGCGGTGCATGGTAGAAATACGCGACGAGCCACTGCAGCCCACCAGTACGTGGTTCAGCTTAGTGTCCCTCGAACGACACTGTTTCAAAATTCTTTCATCTGGAGAACGTCATCACTCTGGAACGGCCTCCCTGAGATCGTGTTCCCCAACGAGTATAATCTCCAAAGATTCAAGACCAACGTGAATCGTTCCCTGCGCACACGCACCGCTCCTAGAGCGCCATAAAGGATTTATCCTGTAGTGCTGTGCCTTATCATAAAAAAAAAATACGTCCCTTGGGGCATAATCCTTTAAATTGGTCAATAGCCTTCTTTTCCAAGCAGCTACGTCTTCGATACTGATATCGGCTAATTCGCCACATATTTTCTTGAAGGTAATAACATGCCGACGACGGAATTTTTCTAACCATCCTTTTAATGCCTTGAAGTTATCTAGTTTTGTACATTGAGAAGATTCGAGGGCTTTGCTTGAATTATGGGTCCGGTTATTGGTAAGTGCTTGTTTCGCACCTTACAAAACCAATTGAAAACAACTTGGTCCACTGCCAGTCCTTTGGTTTTATGAAATTTTCCTTTTTGTTCACCGTTGCCACCTTCTTGAAACAAATTTCTAACTTTTGCTTTACTTTGAAGCAACATAGTCACTTGGGTCTTACTCACATTACATTTTTCGGCCAATTTCTTGGTAATTAAACCAGTTTTTTCACTTTCATCGATTATTTCATTTTTTTGCAATTTGCCTCTATTGGTAACGATTTGCCAACAGAAAGTGCAGAACTGCAGAATTGACTGTCATCAAGTGTATTGACGAGATCCAAGAAACGGATGAAACAATTCTCAACGAGGAACCTAATCTTGCTACAGTGTCCAAAATATCAAGCCTATCTGAAGTCTCCGCAAGTTTGAAAGACAACGCAAATCTGAATTTTATAAAAATAAAATAAAAAATATGAAGCAATCATTAATTATAATAGTAAAGTTTCCTTCTTGACCTTATGATTAAAATTTTTTTTTTGTTTATTGGGTTTTTAGGTCATTTATAAATAAATAAAGGTTATAAATATAATATAAACCGAAACGTCAACCTAAACCAAACCTTTATTTATTTATAAATGACCTAAAAATCCAATAAACAAGAAAAAAAATACTTATAATTTCTGATTATTTTAAAAAATAGAAATTCCAAAGCAAGCACACAGTACATTGTATAATATACTGTGACCGGCAAAGAGTTCGCAACATAATATGTTGCGAACTTTAAACCGCTTTCCTGAAAAACTACAGAAACCGAGTTAGGCCTATTCGTAATGTGAGCGACGATATGGGAAAAAATTTTATTAGCGTAATATCGAAAAATCTTTTCTGGGGGATCGGATGTGTATGTCCCATAACCTTAAAATCGATTTTGGCATACGTCACGTGACCACTGGTATGGCGGGAAAGTTGAAGAAACCAATATGAAATCATCAGAAATCAAATTAGTTGATGAGATAAAATATCGAAAAAATTACAAGAATAAAAAGTGTTTAGAATTCCATTAGAACCTTACGTACAATGTTTGGGATATCTACTTGAAAAAACATAAAATCGAATTTTTTTGTAAATATTTTTTAACCGAATTCAAAATTTCCATATTTTTCCTTTCTAGTAGCTTCATTAAAGTAGAACTGACTTCTGTTGAACACAACTAGAAATATTCTTTTGTTTTTCTGACAATTTGGAGCAATAATTCAAAAAATTCGTTTACACTTGGATGCCAGCTGTTGCTATAATATATAATAGTCTATTTCTAATATTCTTATCGATATTTTTTATATCGAAATAATGTGTGATCTTAAGAAATCCTTAAATTCATTAATCCAAAACAAATTTTATTTATAACCGTAAAACAGAATTTTGAATTTCGCAAATAAATTTAAAAAAAAATCTAAAAATTAATAAAATTAAAATTATTTTATTGAACATTTATACAACAATTTATACATATACAAAACAAAAGATTGACAAAGTAGGCCTTGAAATTAAAACAAGGCACTTCTAATAGGAATCTGCCATTTTATTCTACATAAATGTATTTATTATTATTTTGACAACTTTATGGTATTTCTGTATTTTCGCTTTGTGAAGTATTTTATTAACTGTTTCTACTTAAATATTAAGTTTTGTATTTAAAATGCCCCCATCACTATCCCTCGCAGAAAAAATAGAACTTATTTTAATTTGTGGGGATAATTATTATAAGAGTGCTCGAGAAACAAAAAACGAAAAACGAATTTTTTGAATTTATGCTCCAGTTTGTCAGAAAACCAAAAGAATATTTCTAGTTGTGTTCAACAGAAGTCAGTTTTACTTTTATGAAGCTATTAGAAAGGAAAATATGGAAATTTTTAATTCGTTGAAAAATATTTACAAAAAAATTCGATTTTATGGGTTTTCAAGTAGATATCCCAAACATTGTACGTAAGGTTCTAATGGAATTCTAAACACTTTTTGTTCTTGTAATTTTCTCGATATCTCATCAACTAATTTGATTTCTGATGATTTCATATTCGTTTCTTCAACTTTCCCGCCATACCAGTGGTCACGTGACGTATGTCAAAATCGATTTTAAGGTTATGGGGCATACACATCCGATCCCCCAGAAAAAAAATTTCGATATTCCGCTAATAAAATTTTTCCCATATGTTGCGAACTTTTTGCCGGTCACTGTATGTTAGTATGCACGTGCAGTAGGCATATACATATTATTAAATTGGCTTCATCTCATTTAATTTTAGTTTTGATACATTTAAACAAAAATATTTAAAACTATTTACATATATGTATATAAATACTTATTAATCAACAAAAACTGTAAAATGCAGACCAGTTGTTTCGATTTTTCTCTATTAACCGACCAACATTTGATTCCCCGAGGATGGTCGCTATTAAGAGATTTTACTGTAATTAAAAGTTGAAGCAAATCATAATAATTTTGGATTAAATTTACCTATTACCAACAAATAGTTCAAAATAATGGCAATAAAATACCTATGTTCGCATATAGGAAAATAATGTTAAAATAACCCAAAAAGCGAAAACTGAAAGCAAACTTTGCTAAGAAAAACCAGCAATGAGAAAATCAAAAATATAGGGATATATCTCAAAATAAAAAAAGCCCATATTTTCAGCACATGGCCAAATAATACTCAAACTTAAAATTTGACGTTGTTACAGGTTTCTCAGTGTCAAAAAATGGCTGCTACGGAAAAAGCATCAGATCGAGTTAGCCCGGAAACGGGGTTGGAAGGGGTACTGGGTCTGCCTCAAGGGAACCACCCTGTTGTTCTACCCATGCGACTCCAGGGAGGGACGAAGTGTGGAAGCGGCCCCCAAACATTTAATAATTGTGGATGGGGCCATAATGCAACCAATTCCCGAACATCCCAAACGAGACTTTATTTTTTGTTTGAGCACAGCTTTCGGTGACGCTTACCTTTTTCAAGCTCCTTGTCAGGTAAGCACGTCTTGTAATTAGGTAGACGAACAAGAATAATTTTCGTATTGGGGAGATATAAATAGCAATATAGCTTTGCTAGAAAGTAGTAGTAGTTAATTTGTTTAAATCATTGATTCTTTCTAAACGTAAGGCTTGGTTTAGATCACAATTATAAGGGGACGATATATCCATATACAGGGTCGTTGGTATGTATGGAAACGGTCGATTATTTCTTAAAGTAAAACAGCTAGCAAAAAATATTTAAGACAAAAGTTTTATGGTATTGTAAAGCCTATTAGAATTAAAAAAAGATAAGCATACAGGAGGAGTCAGAAAGCCGTAGAGAAATGAAGTTACCTTTTTTTTAATAAAAAAATTCAAAAATGTCATTTTTCAAAACTCAATTTCTCGGAAACTATTAGATTTAGACTTATAATGCACTTAATAGAAAATAATTGTAATTTTATTCAAAATCCGAAAATATTCTAAGATATAGGGTATTTTATTGGAAAAAAAGTAACTTTATTTCTTTACGGCTTTCCGACTCATCCTGTATACTTAACTTTTTAATATGCCAATAGACTATGAGAAACCCTAAAACTTTTGTCTTAAATATTTTTTTCTAGCTGTTGTACTTCAAGAAATAATCGACCGTTTTCATACATACCAACGACCCTGTATAATACATACAGTTGAAGCAGGAACTGAGATAGAACATCCAGGGTCATTTCAACTTCTGCGCATGCTCCGTAAGGGCATTGCCAAATGTACTTTTATATATTTAGAACAGGGCACAAGAGTGTGCCTTAGACATTAGAGCAATGATGAAATTGGCAAAAATTTTCATATGGCTGGAGGCTGACAACGTGACAACGCCTCATTTTTACTCGACATAACCTCGAAATCTTAGCAAATCTTGATTTGGTTGACAGTTCGTTTCGTCCAGTTGTGTTTTTATTATTGTCAACGGCTTTTGTGTACCGTTTATCTTTACTTTTCTAAAAATTTTGATTGTGTTTGTAAAGTCTAATAATTTTGTGACGATTCCCAGGCAAAACAGAATATTTTACATTACTTGCAACAGGTGTAAAAACCTGAACAAAGATTTATCGTTCCACGGTATGTACCCGGACGGGATGCTTCTTTCTTTCTTTCTTTAAATTTACTTGCGTTAGTTTCGTGAAGAAATAATAATTAGGTAGTCCATTTCTTAAGAATTATAATTTCGTCTGCTGCTGTTGATATAATTATGTACAGGGTTATCCAACCAAGACTAGACAAGGCGATTTTTTGACTTTTCCTGTACTTTTATAAAAAAACTGAAATAGCCATCTTAAGTCATTTTCTCCCGCGAATTCGAATATCTTCAGCAAAAAACAATTGAACATCAAACAAAAGTACTAGGGGTCACTTTGATATTTTTTTAAATGGGATGCCGTATTTTTAATGAGCTTATCCGATTTCTCATATAAATTTTGATCTAAAATGTTGGATTTTTTTTTTGATTTTTTTTTTTTGGACGAACATTTTCCGAATTTAAAACTGAAGAAAAAAGGCGTTTTTGAATTAAAAATCCAACATTTTAGACCAAAATTTATATGAGAAATCGGATAAGCTCATTAAAAATACGGCATCCCATTTAAAAAAATATCAAAGTGACCCCTAGTACTTTTGTTTGATGTTCAATTGTTTTTTGCTGAAGATATTCGAATTCGCGGGAGAAAATGACTTAAGATGGCTATTTCAGTTTTTTTATAAAAGTACAGGAAAAGTCAAAAAATCGCCTTGTCTAGTCTTGGTTGGATAACCCTGTACCTGCCTAACTATTTTTATCGAAAATCGCATGTACTTCAAAGAATCCTAGAAAAACCTATATTTTACCCGTTGAACTCTAAAAATAGTTGTTAAATATCTAATACAAGTTTCATTAATACAGCGTGTGCAAAAAGAATGGAACACCCACAACATTTTCATAACCATGTATATTTTCGAAGAACGCTCGGATCCGTCGATTTTATTCATCATTTTTACAAATTTTGAGAATCTTTAGTACCTATTAAACAGGATTGCTCAACAAGTCGGTGCACACGTCAACTTTAATTTTTTAAATGAAATACCCCGAATTTTATTCAATTTTTGAATTCTACTTAAAATTCTAAATATTTTTCAAGTAACATACCCTATTTCGATATTCAGCTATTTTCAATATATCACAATCTAAGCAATAATAATTAACAAAATTTAAGTGGTGGGTTTATATTAGTGTGCTAAACGTAAAACAAATTCGTTTTAAACGTTCCCAATAACCTTTTCAGGAATTTGTTGAATTTCATATTGTATTATCAGTTTTAATGTCTCTAAATCCGATGGCTTGTTCTTGTACATTCTTTCTTTCAAATATCCCTACAAAAAGAAATCTAGGGGTGTTAAATCGGGTGAGCGAGCTGGCCATTCTATTTCTCCCCTTCTACCTATCCATCTATGTTGGAAAACCTCGTTTAGATATTCTCGTACCCGTGCGGCGTAATGGGGCGGTGCACCTTCTTGTTGTAGCCAAATGATTCTTTCAGGACTACCTTGTTCATCGTGATCTGGATATAGGCCAGCCAAAGCAGGAACTAATTGAAACTGTAAAAACTCCAAATACCTCTCTCCGTTTAACGTTTCTTCGAAAAAGAAAGGTCCTGATATTCTGTTACGTAAAATTCCGGCCCACACTTTTAGCTTCTGTGGGTGCTGTCTATGGGCCTCTTGCATCCAGTGAGGATACTCTGTCGACCAATACCTACAATTATGTCGGTTGACTGTTCCATTAAGGCAGAATGTAGCCTCATCAGTAAATAAAATATTCTGCGCGAAATTTCCGTCATTATTGCAGATGTTTTGCATGTTCTCACAAAACTGAAGGCGTCGATCGAAATCATCCCCATTTAGTTCGTGGATAAGACAAATCTTGTAAGGGTGAAATTTTTCCTTATGAAGAATATTTTGTACAGATTTATGACCAATATTTTGAATCCGACCCACTTGGCGAGTGCTTAAATGGGGATCGTCTTGATTGGTAAAACATTTCATCTAGTTTCGTCACAAATGTTGGGACGGCCACTTCTTAGTTTATTGCGCACAGATCCAGTTTCTATAAATTTTAAAACTATCTTACCTTGATATCGGAATTCGCTCTCTATGAACATTATTAAAAAGTTTACATACTTCAAATATAGATCTCTTTCTATCGCCATAGCCAACCATCATTAGGTTTTCTATGCGCTCTCTTTCACTTGTTACTTAAAATGTGTCGTTCACATGTTACTTAAAACGTGTCGTTCTAACAATACAGCGTAACTTTTTTTGGCAATACTGTCACTTAAAATAAAATGACAGCGTCGAAAAAGTACAATAATGTGCTTGGTTACCAGGGTTACTAAGTAATGGTAATAAGTTTCCGTATTTTCTTCCCTATTCATTAATTCCATGAAAATTGCCATCATTATTGTTTAAATAATATATTATATCGAAAACAGCTGAGTATCGAAATAGGGTATGTTACATGAAAAATATTCAGAATTTTAAGTAGAATTCAAAAATCGAATAAAATTTGAGGTATTTCATTTAAAAAGTTGACGTGTGCCCAGACTTCTTGAGCAATCCTGTATAATACTAAAAATTCTCAAAAGTTTTAAAAATGATAAATAAAATCGACGGGTCCGAGCGTTTTTCGAAAATATACATGGTTATGAAAATATTGGGGGTGTTCCATTATTTTTGCCCGCACTGTATATTTATCTGCGTTCTTTTTCTTTTCTCAATCAAAATAATATTCAAAATCTTAAACAAACCAAGAACTTTAATGTTTGTTTACAAATTCCTGTCCTATTGTCAAAGTCAAATGTGACTAAAAAGTAGCATAATCCCATTTTTTTTCCGTAAGGACAAACGTCTATTCATTATTCCTCGAGCATGCGCACTGTGCGAAATGATCCTCAATAAGAATCCTAAATTGGTCCGGTTCAATTTACAGCATGACGGCCGGTCCAATTTAGGGTGCGGTGTTTCAAAACTACATAACGGCAAATTTCAATAATCACAACTTCTCGTAATTTAAAGGTTATGTCATTAAAACATTCCCAAAAGTACCTGCTATTTAATTATATAGTTAACATAATATACATATGTATATTCTGGTTACTTACTTGAACAGCAAGTTGTAATATTTTACTATCAGGTTCGTAAAAAACACTAAAACCGGTGTATTTCCCTTAACGTTAACGCAATAGAAACACGTGTTAGAATCTAACCATATATTATAATGTACTTCTGATTACTATGAATAGATGGCACCAGTGGCACTTCGTTTGTTCAAAACAGCGATGGTCCAATTTAGGAGTCGGTCCAATATAGGCGACTCTACCCTACATGGAAGGCAACAAATTTAACTGTTTTCTAAGAATAGTCCTGCATGTGCCATAAGATCTTCCTACTTCTTGAGACAGGCGTCTTATACATTTCTTTGTATATTTTGTGTTATTTCGGGAACGTTTGCAACAAGTTCTTCTGTTCTTACATATGGTCTTCCAGCTCCCTTTTTACTTCTCAGGCAATGATAAAAATCCCCAGCAGTAAAAGCGACGTTAGGAAAATTTTCGCGACAATCGTCCATGCACGAACGCTGATTGTATTGCCACTCACTATTTACTCTAACCCCGTTTTAAAAATATGCTTCAACCATGATTTTTTTGTGCTGTTCCATGAAACCGATTGCGTGAATTATTCAAGAAATTGGATAAATCAGCGATGAATGAAATTACTTGTAATAACTGTTAAAGATGACGGAATACCTGATTGATTGATAATGCTGGTATTTGCTGACACCCAACAGGTATTAAGCTCTACCGCTAAGCCGTACGGCCTTAGATGCATAGCACACTTTGATTATAATAATTTTTGCTCGCACGTTATAAATATTTAATAAAATCGGAAAAAAACTTGAATTTAGCTCCCAATGTAATGAAAACATTTTTGCTGCTGACACCCAACAGGTATTAAGCTCTACCGCTAAGCCGTACGGCCTTAGATGCAGAGCACACTTTGATTATAATAATTTTTGCTCGCACGTTATAAATATTTAATAAAATCGGAAAAAAACTTGAATTTAGCTCCCAATGCAATGAAAACATTTTTGCTATAACCGTTTATGTCGTTATGAGACAAAAACAATTTAATTTTATTCTTCCAAATTAGTTTGAATTATTTTTCTTATTATTAACTTTACGGTTTACATTGGTATATTTAATTAAATACATCCCGTTGACTCACGTTTTTTAATAAAAATATTTTAAAGGGCATATTTAATTTCTGTCTTGTTTTTTCTTTGTTTTTTTGGTAACTATGAGTTATTACACTGAATTATAAAAGAATGAAAATTCGATGTGTGCATTGAGGAATCTAAGCAATAGGTTGTATTGATAAAAATACAAGTCTAAAAAAGTGAGATTTTTAGTATATACGTCATGTCCCAAGTAGTAAAACGCTTGCCACCAATATGATGTATGTCGTCACTATCCACTAGTAAACAAAGCAAATATTTCTTATGGTACGTCTTGATGTGCAGAAAATGTGGCGGAATGGAACCTCTACTGCGATATAATTGGCCAACGACCGGCCATATTTGGAAATGGCAGTTCGCCTACGATTAGCAAAGAGTTGGGTTTTGTTCATCTAATTTTTAATCTGGATTAATTTTTTTAAACAAAACTTTGTTGTGTGTTCAATCTATACAGTGAGAACGTAAAGGTTGGAACAAAACCATTTAAAGTTCATTTGTTTTCTTTTCGAAAAACCGCTCCAACCCGTCAATTTTTATTTTTGTTGTGCATTTTTTTTAAGCTTATTTGATGTATACATGTTGTCCCAAAAAGAAGTTGTGACGGTTTACTTTATTTTTTTTTAATGGATACCCCCATTATATAATATTTTTTTGGATTCTGCATAAAATTCTAAACATATATCATGAAATATGTCATATACTTATACTCCGGTACCAAAATAATTGGCAGTGACTCATTTTTACCGGGGTGTGCAAGACGTAAGGGGAACGCCAATTCCAGAGGCGTGTCATTTTAAACAATAATAATTCAAAAAATATATGATTTTTTTGTTTATTATTAAAATATATTTATATTTACTATAATAAATATAATTAAATTAAACTGAAAAATAAATTAAGCTTTTACATTTGGTGATCTAATGAAGTAATTAGAGAAACTAAATTACGCAGGTATAAAATCCAAAAAGAATATTAAAGCAATGGTATATGTTATTATCATAATGTTTGTATTATACTACATATTAATAGAAACATATAATAGTGGATTAAGGACAACCTAAATTATAAATGTTTATAAACTTCCTAACTATTGTTACCTAATGAACACTAATTGATAATAATTTGACAAATTATCATCACTCCCGATATGGGTTATAATAAGTAACTGACGACCTTTTCCTGAAGGAGCTTTCAATCCAGTGGACAGTCCATTGATAAAGGCGTTACCTGCATCTTTAATGTTGAGATCTTGACAAATGTAATTCACAGTATGTCCTTCATTTAACCATGTCTCATCCGTAAAGTTAATTCTTTTCCCTGCACAGCGATATTGTTGTATTTCTTCTAGATACTTTCTACGCCACAATACGATTTCTTCCTTTTCCACCAAAAGACTTTTGCGATTTCGTTTAAAGAATCGAAAAACTAATTCTCGTAGTGTACGCATTAGAACTATTCGTGAAATTGTTTGCATATCTTCATCCCTTTCAATTTCGGCAGAAATTTTTTTTAAATTCGGAAGTTCATTTCGAAAAAAAAATGCATGCACTTTCCGACGAATGGTTAACTTTGTTTGCTGATCAATTAAAAATCTTTTTCCATCCTCTTGTTTCCTTCTGATCGGACATTTTAGTATTCCTATTGTCCTTAATAGTTCTATAAACAGTACGGCAAGATGTCGTAGTCAATGTGGCACAAAGTTCTGCTGCAGTAGTGAATGATATTCCACTGTGTGTACTTAGATTTCCCTCATACACATTTTGTACCATTGTATGCTCCCCAGGTTTTAAATGACGTCGTTTTGTAACTTGTTGGTTACTATCACTTGAAGAACTCGCCTGCATTATAATATTTCCTGTTTTGAATAACCACCAAAATAACACCAAGATAATTAAACTGAATTGCTAATATTCTCTAATCCTCCGTAGGGTGAAAAGGCCCTTAATGACATGCCGATTTCGGTAAATTTTTATGGAAATTTCAGTGAAATCGATTAAAACTTGGCAACATGTAATGACCTATTTATGCACAATCTTCCCAAGCGGTTTGGATTGCTTTTATTTAACTTAAAAGTGGGCGAATCAATGTTAATTGTTTTCGCCGCACACCGTTAATGGTTATGTAAACAGTTTTGCCAATTATTTTGAGACCGTAGTATAAGTTCAGCCGTTTGTGAAAAAATCGATATTCGGATTTTAACAATTGATTTTTTTATTATTACTTAAATTATGAACACTGTTATAAATAAAGCCTTTGGTTGTTAGGTTGTCACACTGACAGTGACGGTTGTCCCCTGATTTAAGTAGTTTTGCCTCAAGTCAAAGTGTCTGACAAAAATTAATTTGATAATCTTGTAATTTTAAAAAATGGTACGCTTAATTAAAAGAGAGCGAATAGAAATATATCATATTTTATGGAATATGTTTACAATCTTGTGCAGGATCCAAAAAAATATTATAAAATAGGGGTATCCATTTAAAAAAATAAAATAAACCGTCATAACTTTTTTTTTGGGACAACCTGTATACATGAAATAAACCTATTGTGATTTTGTTTATGAAGATATAATCTTATCGGGTTTTATGCAGATTTGTTGTTAGCTGAGGAGTAAATTGTTGTAAAGCGAAAATTTCAGGGCTCTGCTCTCCTCAGTCAGTGAAGCCCATAAGACGCAGCACTGTTACCAAGTACAGATACAGTGTAATAGTATGCTCTTAGCGTCATTTTTATTTTTCGTTCTATTCATCACTCAAACCCAAAATCCACAAATTCTGGCAGTAACTCATTTAATTCCAATCATCAAATCTAGGAACGGCAGAATAAAAATATTGTACAAGTAAATGTTTTTTATGCATATAAGGAACGTGCCCGCTATAATACAGTGAATTTAAGGATGCGACATTGTCATACATGCCGCACTCAGCTAACATTTATCATTTAAAATAGCACGGCGATTCAAATACTGGGATTTTGACCGCGGAGAAAATAAATGTGGCAATACCGAATTCACAACTTCAAAGATTTGAAAATACGCATGCCGACAGGGTTCTCGCACTGCTTGATTAATTTGTGTTTTTATTTCATCGAGAGGTTTTTTGAGTTTTTTTTTTTCAGTTTTCGTAGTATATAGGTCGTTCACATAAGATATTGTTTTGTGGCGAAAATATTTGAAAAAAATACAGGAGTTTCGGGAAAAGGGAAGAAATTGTATTACACCGACGAAACAGGGTTCACAGTTGAGAAGGCATGGCAAGATCTAACTATTAAAAGTTCAAGGCAGGCATTTATGGATTAATTTACGAAAGGAATAGGAAACCCTAGTGGAAAAGGTCGTCGTCTGATAGGATCAGGTTAAGGGTTAAGGAAATAAATTGAATTTATAAAAAATTAGTTCCGACGAAATTTCATCATTTATTGTTTTTCGTATGTTTTTTGGTGAGTCAGACAGAAATGTTGGACTTCAAGTATAGGTAGTGGGTATCTAGGTATCTCTAATCACTATCTATTTTTTTATATTTTTTAAATCTCTAGGGGGGGAAGCAGCAGCTCTCCAATGCCCTTCCTTTGCGACTCTCATGGCTGTACCTACCTACCTACCTACCATAAAAACGTTGCTATTGGACAGTTCTCGTATTTAACATAACCTATGAATTACAAATTAACACTATGCTTCTTCCAACACAGCCAAATTACCGTCCTTGAATGATCATTTCCAGTCTGTCAATTAAGTTTTGAACTTGGCAATCGATTGTTGCAGTGGCAAATTAGTCAAGCGACCTTTCGGTGACGGTCGTAGTACTGTTTTTGATCGGGTTGGAACAAGCGTACTGACACAAGATAAAACGTATCTGCCAGAAGCTATTTTACGAAAATTGTGTGTATAGTGACGTCACAAGCAAAAACGTAATTTAATAATTGAAATTAGAAATGGCGTTTTGGGCTACTTGGCAATTCCATTTGAAATAAAAATCGGATTGATCATAACTTCCATATAAACAGTTATACAGTATGTCCACGGATGGGGTTTACAAGAGGACAAATGGACTAAAATTTGAAAGATACGAAAAAAAGTCACTGTTAATAAACGTTTTTGCTTGTCTAGAAAATACGATTAATCATAAGAAACTTCAATTTTTTTATACAGGGTGGGTAAAAACTGCAAAAATGTTATTTTGCTTAAGAGTAAACATACTTTATTTTGAACGATACGAAAAAAAGTTACTCTTAATAAACGTTTTTGCTTGTCTAGAAAATACGATTCATCATAAGAAACTTCAATTTTTTTATACAAGGTGGATAAAAACTGCAAACATGTTATTTTGCTTAAGAGTAAACATACTTTATTTTGAAAGATACGAAAAAAAGTCACTCATAATAAACGTTTTTACTTGAATAATGAATAGGTGATACTTGTTGTCAATGTCTTTATTTAATGAAGTAATTATAATAATAACAATAATACGAACATTTTTATTGACATGAAAAGAATACGATAACGATTTCATAATTGAAAAGCTCCACCCCCATACTCGACACATTTTTCTAATTGCTTTCTCAAATAAGTGAAAGAATTTCTGATTTATTCCTGAGATATCGATTGGATAATTCTGCCCTTCAGCACTTCAATATCATTTGGTACTGCGGTAGCAAAACAATTTGTTTTAAACGGCCCCATAAAAACATATTCGCCAAGCTTAAGTCGGGGCTTCTTGGGGGCCCCAAGACTGGGCCATTCCTGCCAATCCACCTTGGACCAAATCTGCGGTCAAGCCATTTTCTAACCTTACGAGCGAAATGGGCTGGACAACCATCTTGTTGAAAATACATATTTTGTCGAAAATTTAATGGTAGATTTTCGAGTTTATCATTGAAAAATGTACCCAGCATTTCTAAATATGATAATCTATTGCACGTGTTATCAAAAAAATATGGCCCTATGATGCCATGGATAGATATCGCGCACCACACGTTCACTTTTGTGAAATATTGTCTTCTCGTCATAATTCTGAATCCGGGATTTTCTAAAGACCAGTACCTAACGTGCTGGGTTGCAACGGTTCCATTGGTAGAAAATGTACTTTCATCAGAAAACATGATACATTTATAAAAATCAACATTTCCACTTAAAATTTTATCCACAAGCAAAAATCAAGTCGTTTCGCGTCATCTCCCTCTTCCAATCTTTGATTAAAGTGCGGTTTATACGGATACAATTTATTTGCTTTAAGGATCTTCTGAATTTGACTTTTTTTCACAACTTCCAACTAAGTAACACGATTTCTAAGGGACGTCATAGGATTTTCTTCAACAGATTGAAGAACTAAGACTGTAGCAGCATCATCATGATCGTATTTCTTCTTTTTTTTTTGAGATCCAAAACCGAACCAGTTCTCTGGAACTTTTTTATTAACTTGCAGATTGTCATCCTGGTTATTGGGATTCCTACAAATTTATCGGTAAATTGTTCCATGACGTAGCAGTATGAAACTTGACCATCCCTATAACATTGTATTATAAAAACTCTTTGTTCAGTAGATAGCATTTCTACTTAAATAATAACTTAAATAAATATTAAATAAAGACATTGACAACAAGTACCTACACCTTAAGTGTCATTATTATTTTAACTAGGTTCACCAGTCAGAGGTCTGCCAGCGAATACTTTTTGGGAAATAATTTTTACATAGGTAAACCTTTTAATGAATTGTTCTACTTCGGTTTGTTGTGTAGAAAACACATTCATTAAGAGTGGATTTTTTTCGTATCTTTCAAAATAAAGTATGTTTACCCTTAAGCAAAATACCATTTTTGCAGTTTCTACCCACCCTGTATAAAAAAATTAAAGTTTCTTATGATGAATCGTATTTTCTAGATAAGCAAAAACGTTTATTAAGAGTGACTTTTTTTCGTATCTTTCAATTTTTAGTCCATTTGTCCTCTTGTAAACCCCATCCGTGGACATACTGTAGACACAGAGTAAAATACCATACTAAATGTAATAAGTTAATGATTTATAAATTATCAATTTGTTTTATATTTTTTTACAGGTCGAACTTGAGAACTGGGTAAATAGCATACATAGTGCATGTGCAGCCGCATTTGCTCGTCACAGAGGCAAAACTGGCACTTTACATCTTCTTCAAGAAGAAATATTTCGTTTGGAAAAAGCTATAGAAACGGTAAGACAAAACAGATTAATTTTATATTTCAGGCCTCTAAATGTAAATCTCAACAAGTCACACAAACCGCCACATGTCCATTTCAACCAAAATGAACGGTTACGCTTGAGTAGCTCGCCTTCCCGCGAGTTTTGATAAAGGCACGTTGTAAGAGCTATAGCTCGTTTCTGTGTTGGGAAATTGATTAAAAAGTATTAATGGCCAAAATATTATTGCATCGCAAGGTAACACATTTCGAAAGAAGATCAAAGCACAGCCCAAACGAAATGTAACCAAACAAAAATAGTAAGACAGCTCAGAGCAACAACTGTAGTAGTTTAAAGGGGTTTTCATGAAATTTTATACAAAACGCTGCTAATGTTTCCACAATGTGTCAATACTTACAGGTAAACCATACAGCTTCACACTTTTCCAATATTCATCATTGCATTCCATGAGAGATATGAAAAATTTTCATTTTATCGTACAAAGTTACTCTCAGGAACATTTAATATTGAAGCACTGTATGGCTTCTGATCCCTAGAAAATCAGAAAATAAAAAGAAGGGGAAAAAATACCTAAGTCCAAGTGGGTAGTGTATTATGTCAAAAGAAAGGATGTATACTTGCCAACGCAACGTGTGTGGACGGAGCTTTGTGGGAGTAGAAAAGACGGAATTTAAATGTTAGTAAACGTCAAGTTGAAAGCTACACGCGAAAAATTTTCTTACGTAATAAGTAAAGTACGTAAAAGCGAACCAAGTGAAATGGGTAAGTCAGGGGTGCCCCCCCCCCCCCCATCACCCCACCCCAGCCGGATGATGAGGACGACGACCGTTCACTTCCAGGCTCATTAAGAGATGAATTGCTGGAAAGGGAAAGTATCCAAGAAAAACGATGAGAGAAGGCCTGAGGGATAAGAACGACTAATGGAAGAAAGAAATGGATGATGCCCGTCGTGAAGATGATGAAAGGATATGAAAATTGGAGGACGACAATAGACGATTGCAAGAAATTCTAACAAGGTATGACAGCCAGTTAAATAAACTGATGACACCACAAGTAAATACAAATGCACAAGCGCACACAGATATACAAGCACATGCAAACATTACTACCGATAATATTGAGCACACACAACAACAAGCTAATATTACACAAGAGTACATTATGAGCATGGTAATGGACTCAGATAAAGACAGCGACAATGATAACGACTGTCAGGTAGTTAAAAAATCAAGAAAAAGACAGAGTACAAACAAGCAAAAGGACTTAACTTCAAAAAACAACAGCTTGAAAGGGAGGAATTTCCCACATTGCCAAGCATTGATGGTAATATTATTAAAAAGACCTTTACGCAAAAGGAAACAAATAAAGAGGCTGGGGGAAGTTCCTCAGAGTCAAGGCAAAAACAGCAAATAGACAACAACACAGATAAAGTGATAGATGGAAACAAACAGACAAAAGTAAGAGTGCCTCCTATAGTATTACGTGAAAAGAAATACTACGAGAAGATGACTAAGTACCTGAATGAAAATAAAATACAATTTAGTAATGCCATAACGGTGCCAGGGGGAGTAAAACTCCACCCTCCCACGCCGATAAATTATAGGAAAATAATTAAGTTTTTGGATGAACAACACATTCAATACCATTCATTTAGATTTATAGAGGAAAAAGAAATCCACGTAGTTCATCGTGGATTTTTTGAAATATAGCCGGAAGCAAAATTTAAATCAGACTTGGAGGGGCTGGGTTTTACTTCACCTCACGTAATATGGTGGAAGCGGGGTGATGGCAGTGCGATGCCCTTAGTCTTGGTCTTTCTTCCTAAAGATGAAAAATGTATATTTGATCTAACCACTATTGACTATATTCGAATCAAAGTAGAGGTGCAGAGAGCTAAATCTTAGGTAACGCAGTGCCACAGATGCCAGCTGTTTGGTCACTCGCGATTTAAGTGTAAAGCACGAGCAAACTGCTTTAAATGCGCAGAAAATCATCTTTCTCATGAGTGGCCAAACACTGGTGGAATGGCACTTTTGTGCGCTAATTGTCGGGGCAGCCATCAATCAAATTCTCGCGAATGCCCAAGGCACCCACTAAACAATAATAAAAACTTAAACCTAAAACAAAACCAAAATTCAAGACCCATTTATAAGTGGAGTACTCAAGACAATAGTCGATTAAATAATAATAATAACACAAATCGAAAATCGGAGGTAGGACCAGTGGCTGAGGGGATTGAGGCTGCGCTCTGTATAACCATGGAATCATTCATGACGCAGTTCTAGTCGGTAATGCAGCAGCAGGTACAAAATATGATATCAAATCTAACAACTTTCAATAAGTAATGGCTTTGCAAAGTGAGATTGGTTACTTCATCTTGGCTACAATCAATATTAATGGTATCAAGGACAAAAAACTTGAAACTATTGACTTTTTAGAAAGATATAGCATAGTGCAGGAAACATGGTTAAAAGGGGAACGCTTCACGCTCCCTAACTACACTGTCTTCAGAAATGACAGGCAAGTAAGACGAATGGGAGGAACCATGATTCTTGCCGGGAAGAACATCATTGCACAGGCTGCGCCAGGCTTGTCGCATTGTGTCCATATAGAAGGAACTTTCAATAAAAGAGAAACCAAAAGTAGGTGGGACAAACTGGGTTCTGTTTACTGCAGTCCCTCCGTCAACTTCGATGGAGACTGTCTGGCAAACATTGTCAATAATAACAGTACAATAATTATAGGCCGGGGGACCTTAATGCCAAAAACAGGATTTGGGGTTGCCGTAATCAAAATTTAAAAGGTCTCACCCTCTTACCTCAAATCTTTGAATTTTAACTATCAAATACTGCCGCCGGAGGAGCATACGCATATGGCGACAAATGCACTTCCGGAGCTGTTGGACGTCTTTATAATAAAAAATACAGACCAAATGTCGCAGCCACGCGTGCTCTCTGAGCTAACATCAGATCACAGACCAATCATGGCAGAATACGGAGATCCAATGGAGAGAGGGCATGGATATCGTTCAGTAACAAAGACAAACTGACCTCTTTTTAAGAGGATATTAGAGGACAAAATACCTCTACCGCCTATCCAAACGGATGACGGAATTGAGAATGTTGTGGCTCAATTAACAGATCGTATAAACACTGCCATGGCCGATGCATCAAATACAAAGACGTCCAGATTTTCGAAGCAGGGCGCCTTTAACAATGAATTAAAGCAACTCATAAGGAACAAAATTAGTACAATGAGGATGGCGTACCGGACTGGAGATCCTCGCATGAAAGCTCAAGCTAACAGAGAAATGCTAGAAGTCAGGAGGCTTCTTAGTCAGCAAGAGTCCTCTCTGTGGAGACAGCTTTGCGCGCTTGACCCACTTATTAACCGCCAAAGTACGTTAGACAATAGGACAAAGACGAATATATACAAAACATTATTACGGCTAGTACTGACTTATGGTATACCAACATGGTGTACCATAAATAAGACATAGTACAAAAAACTTCAAATCTTTTAAAACAAAATACTACGGAATTATTACAAATGAACCTAGACATACACCTACAAGAGTACTACACAATGACATGCACATGGAGACATTCAATTTTTTGACAAAATAATTACAAAATATTACGCATGGACGGACGTTTGGAACTATGTACTTATCACTCAGTCACACACTCACGCACCACACCAAGCTACATATAGGCTTCCACACGACTGGCTCCCACCTTAAGAAAAACAAGCTGCACTAGAAAATTATAAAAATGTCAATAGGAAAATAAGAAAAGCATTACATATTAGCATACAATCAACAAAGCAGCCAAAACAATAAAATTGTCAGCACCCAAATAAAGAAGAGGAGTTAAAGATGAAGATCTAACTCAATGTTCAAATTTAAGTCAATAAATCTAAATGTCGCGAGCGAGATCGAGTAAATGTTTCAGATATGTATCCAGATCAAGGAAAAAATAAAAAAAAGTACAGACGATGGCACAAAAAAAAACGACCTTAGCAACGAATACAAAAGATTGAAACAAAGAGCTTGTACCGGCTATTGCAAGAAAATCAAGATGATCCAGAAGTTTTAACACTTAGCTTTGACTGCCAGAAATTTGATGTGGCCAAAAATCCCAGACGATCAGGCTACTTCAGTATACAACTTAATTTTTATTATTTTACCACCGTCGAGGGAAGTTCCAAAACAAAATAAATCCAGCTACAGTCAGGTCGTACATATGGACTAAAGTGAATCAACAAAAAAAACCGTAAAAATCGGAAGATTATTTTGCGATGGCTGTCAAGCACAAAGTAAGACCTCCATAATAATTGGAACGGAACAAAAACAATACCCGCAATCACCAGCTCATATCATACTGCGGAACTGCGGACTTGATAAAGTCCATAAATTGTGTTTTCTTTTATAAACCAGCATAAACGCGAGAGATAAATTATTTTATTTTAAATCCAATTTTCGGGATTATATAGTGTTAAAAGTTTGTTTGTTCACACTATCGTTCTTGTTTGCCACTTCATGAATTTTTTATCATTTGGAATTCGTTAATTTAATAATTTGTCATACTTATTTACCTTGAAATACCTACTGCGACGCTAAATTGTTTTAATTCGAATTACTTGTGAAGTTTAATATTTTCTCTACGCTTGATACAAAAAAAAATGTTCTGGATAGTTGCAGAAAGTCCGTTTATCGCATTCAAAGATTCATTTGGCGGTTTAAAGTCTACTTTATTATTTAAAGTCTTACTTGTTATATTTCACAATTTAATTCAGTTTCCTGACACGTGTTTCAACCCTTGCGGATCATTATCAAAGAATATAAGGTAATACTAAATTCTACATGTCATTAAAATAAAATTAGGGAGATGAAGTGAATTGACAGATGATGAGTTATTTTGGTCCTTAATTTACAGGTATTGGCCAAAGGTACAACTAAATTACAGATGTGATTATAGAGGTATTTACATCTAAGTAATAAAATTAAGAAAATGATATTGTCTATATAATTATGGATTTTTTCGTTCGTAATTATTGACAGTGTTTATTATATTTATCCTAAGCTGTTAGGCTATTAAGTATTAGATTGAAACCTGAAGGTATTTGAATTTGATTACTAACAACATTACATCGATTTTTAAGGCTTTTTTGATTGCTAATGTTTCTAATAGGTTGAGTTTTCTACCCTTGTGTTGAGTATATATCGGTTTTATTTTGTTGGATATTGAGTGGTTATTTATTATACAGTGGTTTGCTATTTCCTGTTTTATTTTGCTTTTCTTTAAATGGATGTTTTATGTTCTTTAAGCCTAGTTTTAAAGTTTCTACCTGTTTGACCTATATATATTGCATCACAGTCATCACATTGTATTTGGTAGACCCCGCTATGTGTTAATTTGTCTTTATTTTCAATTTTTGAATTAGCTTTTTTATTTTCAAATTTTTTAACAACCAATTAACCTAGCAAATCTATAGAATACCAACGACAACCGATATAGTTATACCAGCAGACTCGAAACATCCCCAACAAACCAAACTAGCTGCGTTCAATAGCATGATCCAAAGATTAGTCAACATCCCACTTTTAGAAATTTCATATAGGTAATAAAGAATTAGACATAATACAAACTATAGTCTTAAATAACGGCTATCCAACAACACTCATAAACAAAATACTAAAGAAAAAACTCATACAGAAAACACTAAAACTACTCTACCGAGGACGTCCCATTCCATCAAACGCGAAATACAGTTTAATCAGATATACAGGTCACACAAGTCAAAAAATCTCCAATAAACTTAAAAGCCATAAACTTATCTCCATACAAGTCAATTAAAATAACCTAGGTAAATACATAGCTAATTCAAAAATTGAAAATAAAGACAAATTAACACATAGCGGGGTCTACCAAATACAATGTGATGACTGTGATGCAATTTATATGGGTCAAACAGGTAGAAACTTTAGAACTAGGCTTAAAGATTATAAAACATCCATTTAAAAAAAAATAAAATAAAACAGGAATGTATAATAAATAACCACTCAATATCCAACAAAATAAAACCTATATATACTGAACACAAGGGTAGAAAACTCAACCTATTAGAAACATAAGCAATCAAAAAAGCTTTAAAAAATCGATGTAATGTTGTTAATAATCAAATTGAAATACCTTCAGCTGCCAATCTAATACTTAATAGCCTAATAACTTAGGATAAATATGCAATAAACACTGTCAATAATTACGAACGAAAAAACCCATAATTATATACACAATATCATTTTCTTAATTTTATTACTTAGATGTAAATACCTCTATAATCGCACCTGCAATTTAGTTGTACCTTTGGCCAGTACCCTGTAAATTAAGGACCAAAATAATCCATCATCTGTCAATTCACTTTATCTTCCTAATTTCATTTTAATGACATGTAGAATTTAGTATTGTCTTATATTCCTTTGATAATGATCCGCAAGGGTTGAAACACGTGTCAGGAAACTGAATTAAATTGTAAAATATAACAAGTAAGACTTCTTTTTTTAATAATTTAATAATTTCCTTTACCATGGAATATCCATTTCACCAATCATGTAGCCCATCAGAAATCAATTATATACTTTATTATTGCTATTATTACTCTATTAGGAAAACAAATAAATAGACTGAAGTAAAGTAGACACAGTCTTCCTCCTCGCCTAAGTTTTTTTTTTACTTTTCAGGATTATAAACTAAAGCATATGGCCGAAATGCAGCAATCAGTTGTAAGCGAAGTTGAGGCTCGTCAGCAACTAGCAAACCAAGTTATCCAGTGGGAGGAGAATCTCGAGAGATTACACTGTGAACAATTTAGATTGCGCTGCTACATGGCTAGTCTGCAAAGTGGAGAACTTCCAAACCCCAAAGTAAGAATTCCTTAATAATAAGAACTTCAAAGAATAAAGATATAAGTTTTTTTAAACTGGTACAAGGAAACGTCTAATTATAAGTTTATACCCATATTACATTACACAGTTTTGTAGAAATTGTTTTTATCTACATGCATTAAACTCTTACTTACTTTTCTCATAATTTTTTAGTCTCTATTAACGCACGTATCGAGAGCAACGAAAAATACCCTAAATAAACTTGGAGTTTTTACTGTGTCGTCATTCCACGCCTTTATCTGTGCTCGGAGTCCTTCTCTGCTAAATAACCTTTTAGCTGGAAGGGGAGCAACTAAAAGAAGACCTCCACTATTATCCAGGTCAAATAGTGGATCCAGCAGAAGGTCTTTACAGGTTAGCTACAATTTTATTTATCGAATAAACAAAATACGATCTATATTTGGTTTGAGGTAAAAGTTTTCTTTTAATTAATTAGATTTCTTGACTCGGAACTTTTGATTTCAATAACAAGTATCGATATGTCATTTACAGTCATTTAATTAGAGCACTACATAATAAGTATTTCTTGATGTTTACGTATCTTAAATTTTGTACGTTGGTTTTATCGACAAAGACGCTTTTATATTTATCACTACTGAATGAATATGTTGGTAAAAAGCAAATCGTATTAAGCAACAAAATATTATTAACTTTAGTTTTTGGAATTTAGGTCTCTTTCTGTATTATTTTCACCCTGACTGGTTTTAATAGAACCATCAGTACTAATACCGCGCCAAATATAGATTAAGATTGTGCCAAATTCATATTATGACATGATATGCCAAACTGATGAATATTAAAATAAGTAAACAAATACAAATATATTTTTGTTGTTTATTAAATTAACAAAGTAAGAATATAGAGAAGGGAAAATAGAAATTATAGAAATTGTAATGTATCTTGAAAACGAGGCATTACCGGACCTATATTTATATAATCTTTTCGTCTTAGAGTCACTCATAGAATCGCCCCTTGGAGTTTGGCCACGAACTTAAATAACACCCTGCATATTTCCCTAACAACTCATATTTTTAGTCTTTATGCCAATATAGTGAAATAAAACGGAGTGTTCGGTAAACTCATTACACTAAAAGTACTAGTAGGTGATTTCTTTATACATTAAACACTTTCATCCTACAGATGTTTCCTTTTTTTTTAATCTCATCCTAACTTTTAAATTAATACAAATACCAATATTTTAATCTGAACCCTGTCCGTCTCTCTCTGTTGTTTACCCACTGTCACTACCTGTCTGCAACAAGTACTGTTGCTTTTGTCTTTTATGTGTCAGTACCCAGTGGCGTAGCCAGCATTTTAAGGCGGAGGGAGCGAACTACCGGAGGGGCGCAGATCGCGGAACTAAAGCACCACAGGCAAAAAATTTTTGGGACCACTCCAAATTTCGTAGGAATTCACCTTCTTCATGCTCCTTAGGGAACAGGGGTCTGGCCTCAAATCAAGTTAAAATCCGCTTTAAAAAAAAATAAATTTAATGTGATGGGACGCTCTCAAACCCGGTTTTATTAAGTTTATTCCCATTGCTCTTCTTTACTAAAAATAAAATAAGACCGATCTTGTTTTTTAAGAATTACTTTTTAAGTAGTAAAGGGGCGGCCAGGTCAAGGGGGCGATTGCCCCCCTTCGCCCCAATGTGGCTACGCCACTGGTCAGTACCTGCCAGCGACATGGCCGTTTGACATTTCCCCACGTAAGACATATTAGTGTATCATCAACATGGTAACAGTTATCATAAATTAATGCTCTACTGATGTCATTATATTAAATACCCCCCCCCCCCCCAATCAAAAGTTTTAACAATATTATCACCCAACTTTGTCTACTAATTACTCTCCAACCTTGCATATTATGTCGTAATGTTTTGTAATATTTTATTACATCATAACATCATTACATTATTTTCCAACTTTGATTTTTTATGCTTTGGGTTAACCTCTGAAAGACAGATAGAAAATTTAGTTTCGGCACAAAGTGTGCGCATAAGAATGACCCTTACTTTAAAAACGATAGTTTAATAATTTTGGACAACCATAACGGTACCATTTAAGAAGTAAAAAAAAATTATTCTTTACAATAATATACTACTGTTTATCCAAATTACATATTTACATAACTGATAATTAATTTACTCCTAGTTCTCCCATCAACGCTTTGCCTTTTCCCTAGTTTCCATTTTTATGATTATATTACTTGCTTATCTTTGTACCAATTATAATCGGTGGATTTTTCGATAATGGATATTGCTGACATCCACTCGTTTATTACCTTTGGTTCTTTTGCCCGCACGATTAAATCGGTGAAACTATGGTCACCTCAATTTCCAGCGTTATCCAATCAATTAATAATGATTCCCACCCCTAGCACAGAATTCAACATGCAACATAAATTTGACTCACAATATAAAAAATTAGCATTCATTAATATTAGTTCGTGTAATCAGATGCACACCGGGACCGCAAGACCTAGAAAACCGAGTTTTCTGTGCCCAAGTGGTAGCAAATAAATAGAATAGAAATTAGTCTTTGTTGGTCACCTTTGGACTGCCATTGCATCCTTATAAGACATTTGAGTACTTACTTATAATCCAAATGAACTTTTTTTCAAGTTTTCATATGTTTTGAAATATACCAACGGAATTTCTGGACAGCCTGTACTTATTAATAACTTTGGTGGATAATATTTGCAAAGTATATTAGTTACTTTTAAATCTTTCCAAAAGTTGTATTTAAATGCTCGTTATTAATTTTTGTAGATAAATTCCCGAGACGATACGGAAAAATCTATTAAAGTTTCCCTACCAGACCAAGCTACGGCTACAGTCTATGTGCGTGAATCGATGTCAGTGGAGGAGTTCTTAGCCAGTGCCTGTGCCCGAAAAAATCTTAGTGCATCTGAGCATTTTATTCGTGTCAAAAAGCGAAGAGAGATGGAGGACCATAATTATTTTGTTCCACACCGTAGTGACCTTATCGAAACATACGTAAGTTTACACAGTTATTAGGCATTATGTCAGAAAATATATTACTGAGCGCGTTAATCTAAAAAAATATTTACTTCATTTATCCTAGTCCTTAAGACGATTAGGTAACACCAGGGGCGGATGGGCTACCTAAGACCGGCCCGGGCAATCACTTGCTAAAACCGGCCCACAAATTACAACAAAAAGTAATACCATTCATTATTTTGCGATGTTTATTACCAACCTAATAAAATAGTAAACAAAACTAAAAATATTTCTAGTAGAATTAACTCCTTCTATTATAATTTTTTTACAACAAAATCTAAATCTAAATTTAACAACTGAGATAAAATAGTATTTGTGTAATAGCAGTCAACATTTTATCAAAATAGACAATTAAAAATGAAGGATATTTTAAATTATAAGATTAACAATCTACCTAAGAAACTAGATGATCCTGCTAGCTCATTAATTACCTCCTTATTGTCGATTGTCCATAAGATTTATTTTTCAATATTCATTATCATAAAAGATTTTAAATGTTCATCGCTTAAAGAATTGCGCAGTCGGTTCTTGATGTATTTTAAAATAGAGAAACTTCTCTCGCATGACACTTGGGTGCCAGGCAAAGTTAAAATATATTGGTAGACTACAGATAAGCATGGATAGGCATTCTGATACATATTGTATTTCATTATTGCTAGATAGCAACAATGAACACAGCTTCTACAGAGACTACTAGGACTTTTTTCTTGACATTTATAGGTTGTTTGTGAATCTATAACATCTGGGTCATATTCGTCAGTTATCTCCTCATAATCTGCCAAAGTATCTTTTTGGAAGGATTCATTTAAAGTCATCTTATAAATATCCCAATTCAACACAAAATGGCACAATTCTTCCTTAATATTTGACACTTGGGCATCTTCTTTAAATTGTAAATTTTTTTTTAAAATGCTCTGCAAGCTACTTTTAGAAATACCATTGGTTTTGATTTCATTAAAATTTATAGGATTGAAAATGGACATATCAGCACATAAGTTTATATTTCTGTTATATCGGTTTTCCATTGACATAATGGCGGTATCCATTGTAACATTGGATGTTTCTATTTTCTAATTTGTCTTTCGAATTACTAACAGCTTCATCACTGCAATTTTCGTCGAAGAATTTCTTGACTTTTTGTATTTTCGTAACTGGACATCTTCGATGTCAAAACTAATATCTCTTTTCTTCATTTCACTATTAGTCCAAGTTAGAAAAATTGGTGTTGACTTTTCAAAAGCCTCAAAATCTCGTTGAATTCTTTTTAACTCGGCCGTTGACGTTTTAGTCATGGCATTTGCTTTCAATAAATCCAAACCTCTAGTCTGTAGATGTCTTGAAAGTGGGCCAGTGATAGTAAACAGTTTTAAAACCACCTGGGAAAGAAAGATATGTTCGTATTTAAGGAATTGCTGTTTTAAGTTTTCTGCAGTAGATCGGATATCAGGATTTAGGTCAAGGTTTTGTGAAATACTTGACAATGATTCAAGAACGTCTAAGTATAATGGGCTATCTAAATCTTCTCCAACTCTTTTTCTTTAGATCACCATCTAGTTTGTTCTATTACTCCTAATTTTCTCCTTTTTCTGTCACAAGAAATAGATGACCAAACATCAATCCTCTTATACGATTCACGAAAGAAGGTGGCGACTGAATTAAGCAAAGAAAATAGTGATGAGGCTTTCACTGCACTAAACAATATGGTAACGACTATAAACTGAATTTATGAATTTCTCCATTTATATTTTCCAGAACTATCTTTGACTTCTTTTTGAGAAAAAGAATGTCAGTCTTAACATTTAGAGATCTACCGGCCCACCGGGCATTTGCCCGGTTGCCCGGCGGGCCCATCCGCCCCTGGGTAACACTGAATACCGTCTATATCTGATTTTATTTATCATTTACGACGTACAATCGACAATATAGATTTAAAAAAATATGCATAATATGTATTGAAACATACACTCAGGCCAAATTAACCATTTTTAAACACGTGGCTTTGACAGGTCGGCCATTTTGCCTGGAGGACAATTAAAGGTCATGACCGTTTACGCTAATGACTTTTATTAGACTCTTTCGGTGTAATTTAATAAGTTTCCAAGTAATCTTAGGATTAATTTGTTACCATTTCTAGAAACCATCTATACCTGTGCTACCTGGACTTAAATACTTTTTCGTGTTCCAACTGTATTCCTATCGTAATACTTATTTGAACTTCCTATAGTGTGTGCTTCGAGCTTTTGTTTGCATTCTAAATTTTAAATTTCAAAACATGGAAAGAAGTGAATATTTAAGGCTCTTAAGTGCGATGTTAAATGTAGATGCTATGCACAACTTAATATTATTAGTACATTGATCCTTATCTGCTTGGAGAGACTGATTCTGAAAACTTAATGTCTTTGCCAGAACTAGCATGGATGGACTTGGTAAACTACCTTAATTAACTCATAGTTTTTCCACTGGCCAGCAGCTGAAGGCATACAGAGGCTTGCAAGCATTCAAATTTATGAATCTGGTTTAGTGGAAAACGTTAATGCAAAGGAAGTTTTTCTAGGTCGTAGTCGGCAAGGTAACATTAAGTTATAATAAGGTTTGGGTTTTGAATAACTCTGTTACCGTTTGTCGCCTGAACCCACATGTTCATATAGGTAGTATATTTATGCTGTGTACTGTTTTTTGAACATATAAAAGTAAAATTAATGGTCATTGTAAAACTATTTAATACACCCAAAAATTTAAAATTTGCAGTTTAAATAGTACACAGTACCTATAATTACAGAATTATCAATTTGACAAATTAAAATGTTATATAAAATCAAGTTGTCATAGTGCAAAAATTTGTCAGACGAGTAGAAAGCTTCCGATGCCAGAAAATGTTTCACTCTGTCCTTGTACTGCTTCATTAGTAGATCCTGTACAGGGTGTCCCAAATTCGAACCTCATCATTGGGATCTCGGAAACTAGAAGAGATACGAGGTCGGTTAAATGGAGGCAAAGTTGCGCGATTTGATGCTGATCAAAATGGCATCTTAAATGTTTAAGAATTCCGAGTGCTTCCGAAGATTTTTAGAAAAAACCGAATATTCGCGATTTCATTTTTATTTATTTATTACTCTATTTGAATAGATATAACAAAATAAATTTCACATTCTCATTGCTACTTTTTCTGTTCTACAATATGGTGTTATAAGATTTTCAAACCGACGTTTCGTCTTTCAGCTGCCATCATCAACTATGTTTTTTTAAATACGGCCCTGGATTTTTTATTACGGATTTTAAGAGCTTCTAAGGTCTCAAAACCAATGATGTATCCCACTTATTCGAAAAATTTATATTAATGGCATTTTCCATAAGAACTTATTTGTATTAATTTTTAATAAATCTTATAATTAAAATGTCAACCCTTAAGCTCTAGGCTCTAGGCTATATTTACAGAAATTTTAGCAATTTATCAAGGTGGCGGTGCATCGTGCGCGCTGGCCATCTTAGTTCATTTGTTTATGTTTAAATTATCTAATATTTTGACAGTTCACTGTTCACTAATCGTTAACGCGTATTAAACATAAATGCCTTTTTTCCACTACTAACCTATAACATCGCCATTATTGACCGATTATTAACGTTAGAAATCGTTTTTCTCTACCTTATAAGTTATTATTGACCATGGTCAATAATAAGGCATTAAAATCCATTATTGACCGATCTTCAAGAATCTATTTGAACGCAGGTAACTTGATTTTTTAATTCTACAACATGAATTCATAAACATTTTAAACAGTTAGGCAACCAGATAATTATCAATAGATATTAGATTATTAGAGATGCTTGATATGTAAAATATCCATACAATCAACACTTTTTCTGCTTCCATCCTTAATTCTGGAGGTGTACCTACACATAATAATATCACTAACATTTTCTTCGCTCATTTTTTAAAAAAACGGAAAACTCGTGAAGTCTGATGACATAAATGAACAAAAATTGACATTCATACAAAGCCACCTGACAAAACAACAAAATATTTTGCCAATTCCAAAGCGCAGGTAACTTGATTAAAAAATATACTTATACCTACCTATAATTTTTTATAATTAATAATACTATAAAGATAAATGTCTTATAAAAGTTTGTAGTAGTGGAAAAAATATTATATTAACCACGGTTTAGACAGCTTATAGCCCTCGCGCCTGGTGGCTGTCTAAACCTTGGTTAATAATATACTATTTCTTCTGAAGAAAAACGAGACATGATTAGGATTTATTATATTTCGAATCGAAATTTCAAACCGGCTTGTGAGCTCTGATTGTTGGAATATCCGGAAAGACGGCAGCCGCATTATACTTATTTTGCTAATATTGATAATAATTTAGCTCAATACGAAAGTTTAGTTCAACCAAGGGTTTAATATGGAAGACGAATCGATCCAGAAGAGGAACAAATTATCTTAAACACTGTAGTTTGAAAACTATTACATAGTAGGAAGTAAAATGAGTAATTTAAAATTATTTTATAACGCAAATAATAATCCTCGAGCTTCAATTAGAGTTTTCTCAGACGAAGTAGTATCACCGCGAATAAGAATTTGGAGAACTTTAAATAATCGTGGATATAAATCTTACAAAATTCATATTAGTCAAACACTAAGATCTTGCGATGCTGAGAGACGACTAGAATTTTGTAACTGGTTGCAAAATAGAATTAATGAAAATGACGACTTCCTAAATAAAGCTAAAGCTATATGGACAGATGAATGCAGCTTTTCAACACATGGACTATTTAATAGACATAACGAACACTATTGGTTAATAGAAAACCCAAGGCAAAATCGAGAAGTAAGATCTCAGGGACGGCAATCATTTAATGTTATGGAAGAAGTCCATCTCTCAGTGGAGTGATATTTTAACGTAAAGTAAAACACACAATCTGCTCCACTAGTTTAATGTAAAAAATTTTTTTAAACCATACATGTTTCGGAGGCATAAACCTCCATCATCAGTGGGATTCAATTAAGTCAAATTAAATGCTTATTTAACACTCATTGTTCTTTTCTCTCCTTGTTTGGCTTTTTACTCTAGGTGTCCCAGCTTGTCTGCCATTGACATTGGGGAACTGCACTAAATTCAACGGTTTTTATTTAAAAAAGAAACGACAAGAAAAACTTTTTATACATACATTCGCTTTATTAAAAATTTTAACTACCATTTGATACAACTCTAGCAAGATGTTCGTATCTATCATTTTATTTCCTCCTCATTGGACAAAAATTTTGGGTTATCCTAAAAACGAAAAATTCAAAATAATATGTGCGTTTTAATAATAACTACTAAATTAAAACAAAATGTTTTTTAAATAATAACAACCTTTTCCAATTTCTATTTTATTTTATTTTCATAACTATATTTAATATAAAATGATGAAGTTTTTTCTGCGACACAAGGTAAGTCGACACCATTTTGTTTTACTATGGTACATATCACTTTCTCACTTAAGGATTCTCCTTTTTATTATCATCTTTCCACGCTCTCTGATAAGCCTCTTGTCTTTTAAGTTTTTCTTGTTTCACTAATAGCTTTTTTTCTCTCTTTATTTTGCAGTTCTCACAATGTTTCTGGTATTTTTCTCCTTAATTTGACTTAATTGAATCCCACTGATGATGGAGGTTTATGCCTCCGAAACATGTATGGTTTAAAAAAAGTTTTTACATTAAACTAGTGGAGCAGATTGTGTGCTTTACTTTACGTTAATCATTTAATGTATGGGTCGGTATGTGGCACATCAAAATTATCAGCCCGTTTTTTCTTGAAGGAAATTTAACGTCTGAAAGATATGCCGAATTAATAAGGACCAATATATTGGATTCCTTAATGGAAGAACCGTTGGACGTATTACGTCATCTATGGTGACAACAAGATGGTGCACCAACTCATAATGAGAGACTTGTTACAAATTTATTAAATGCACTGTTCCCCAATAAATAGATTGAAAACCAAGGACCCGTACTTGGGCCAGCTAGGAGCCCAGACCTAAGCCCTCTAGATTACTTTTTTTGGGGATTTCTCCAAAACCGTCTTTATCGAAACACACCACAAATCCTTGAAGTTTTACGTCAAGACCTAATAAGGAAGATCAGGGCTATCCCCGCAAGGACTATTCAGCGTGCCATCCATAAAATTCACAGACTGACACGAAAATGCATCCAAGCGGGCGGATTACAATTTGAACATTTGCTTTAACTTTCATTATTCAGTTTTATTAAGTTTTCGTTTCTGTATCTCTCTTAACAAATGAGTTCCTATGGAAAATGCCATTAATATAAATTTTTCGAATAAATGTGATACATCATTGGTTTTGAGACCTTAGAAGCTCTTAAAATCCGTACCAGGAAATCCAGGGCCGTATTTAAAAAAACGAAGTTGATGATGGCAGCTCAAAGACGAAACGTCGGTTTGAAAATCTTATAACACCATCTTGTAGAACAAAAAAAGTAGCAATGAGAATGTTAAATTTATTTTGTTATGTCTATTCAAGTAGAGTCATAAACAAATAAAAATGAAATCGCGAATATTCGGTTTTTTCCAAAAATCTTCCGCAGCACTCGGAATCTTTAAACTTTTAAGGTGGCATTTTGATCAGCATTAAATCGCGCAAATTTGCCTCCATTTAACCGACCTCGTATCTCTTCTAGTTTCCGAGATCCCAATGAGAGAGAGAAACATTCATGAATAAATAAAAAATCACAATAAGTAGATAGATTTTCATTTATTTCACATTCTGTTAAGTGCTTCTTCAAACTATATATTTTAACATTACTATTAGTACAGTCTTCGAAAAGTTTGCATAAATCATTCATACTTACTTAATTCAATATTTGTGTCAACATGTGAACAGTTTCCATTAATTTCAACATTTTCTTCCTCTCTACTACTTCCCGGAATATCTTTGTCAGGTGTTTCAATCTGTTGTTCTATCTACAAGAATATATTGCTTAATAAAAAAAAACTTAAACCTAAATCACCACTAAGTCTACGTCATAATACAGTCAATCCAAGTACTACCCACTATTTACAATAATACACCTACCTGATACTTTAGTCGTTTGTATTTCTGAACTCTCATGTCTGTTAACTTGGGTGTGAGTTTCTTCCTTTGGATTAAAGTACCTACACCATATTTTAATTAGGGTTGTCTTTGTTTGCTAATTCTGCTGGAGCTCCTAGAAATATTTACATCAGCATTCTATTAAAATATGTCATTATACCAAAAATCAAATATTACCACTTATAAAATGTCTGGAGCAAATCCTTCCATACATTAATTGGCTATCACTTAAAGGGCCTCTTTTTGAAGCTCTTATCCATATTTCACGCCGTTCTTGTGAGAGTCGATTAAGGTTTTCTGCAGCGTTTTGAAGAACTGCAGTGATTCCAAAAGATCGTATATTGTCCCTATTTCCCCTCAACCACTGAGCAAAAGGACGGCATTTTATTTAGGGCACTTTAATTATTAGCACAACGAACACAGATCTCAAATTTCAACGCAAACTGCAAAGAAAACTTGAATTTATAACCCAAACGCTTGTGTTTATTTACTTTGTCTTCCAAGCAAAATGGCCGCCGACCCCGTTGCTTTATATGAAAATCATCAATACTGTTGTACAGGGTTATCCAACCAAGACTAGACAAGGCGATTTTTTGACTTTTCCTGTACTTTTATAAAAAAACTGAAATAGCCATCTTAAGTCATTTTCTCCCGCGAATTCGAATATCTTCAGCAAAAAACAATTGAACATCAAACAAAAGTACTAGGGGTCACTTTGATATTTTTTTAAATGGGATGCCGTATTTTTAATGAGCTTATCCGATTTCTCATATAAATTTTGATCTAAAATGTTGGATTTTTAATAAAAAAAATTTAATTAAAAATTAAATTAATTAATTTAAAACTGAAGAAAAAAGGCGTTTTTGAATTAAAACTCCAACATTTTAGATCAAAATTTATATGAGAAATCGGATAAGCTCATTAAAAATACGGCATCCCATTTAAAAAAATATCAAAGTGACCCCTAGTACTTTTGTTTGATGTTCAATTGTTTTTTGCTGAAGATATTCGAATTCGCGGGAGAAAATGACTTAAGATGGCTATTTCAGTTTTTTTATAAAAGTACAGGAAAAGTCAAAAAATCGCCTTGTCTAGTCTTGGTTGGATAACCCTGTACATGCCAAGTTTTAGGAACACAACCTGAAAAGTCAAGTTGAACGTTTATGATAAAAAGTTAAAATTTAAAATGGATTTTAATAATTTTAAAAATATTACTGACACTGAGTCTCTAGAACTACTTGATGTAGTAGGTCGGTACTCTAGTCTAACGTTGCCATTTGTACACTCAACTTTTATCAAGAAAGCCAAGTTTAATTAAACTTGGGCTTAAGTTTCTATGTACCGGGTGATCTGTTATATTTTGACCACCCACCTATCTCATTTATTTGAAGAAATATCAAAAAACTTTAAGAACTAACGTTGTAGGGCCTTTCATCAATTTTTAAAAAATAATATAAGAAGAAACAAATTAACATCATGGCAACAAATGGCAAATATTTTACAATTTAATGTTTTCTTAAATGGAACACCCTATATAATATACGCTCTTCTGATGGAAAATTTTATTCTGATTTCAAACATATATGGTTTATATTATGGTCTATCTTAAAGGGTTGTGTTAATAATTACAATTTTAATAAATAACATTAGTATAGGCGTGGACATAATAATAATAATAATAATAATAATAATAATAATAGCGTATTGAATGTGCGACAATTGTTATTACTTCTTTGTTTGTCTACTAGATATTAGTTGTCTACAGGCAAACTATTCTTGTTAAAAATAGTATGTATAGATACTACAAAAATATAGAAAAAAAAATAATGAAATTTACCTATATCCCCATTAGAAAAACAAATTTTTGCAGATACTACTTACTAGGGGATGATAAACCAATATTTAAATTTTTTTTGTGTAAAACAATGTATTACCTAATAAAAGCATCAAAATAACAATCCATTTATAATATATGCTCGAAATGACACCCGTTTAAATCAATACATTTTTGATACTCCGTTTTTAATTTATTAATTGCCGCAGTTATCCAATCGGGATGGTTAGTTATAATATTATTTATTTCGTTGATCACTCGTTCTTGAATTTCTATTATATTATCGCTATTTTTAAAATATATAAGTCCCCAAAGAAACGTGTCAAGTGGTGTTAAATCGGTTAGGCGGCCAGGATATAACACCATATCTCCCAATCCAAACTTCAAAATTGGCATTTAACCGTTCAGTAACCTGGGCAACGTTGTGCGGAGGTGCGCCATCCTGTTGCCAAATTATGGAGTTAGCCACGTTTAAATGTAACTCATCTACACGATTTTCTACAGCATTTAAAAGTTCCATATATCTTGCTCCTGTCAGATTGTTCTCAAGAGATATTGGACCAATAATCTTGTCAGTTAATATACCGCACCATACATGTAAGGAACGCCTTCCAGATCTTTTTGTTTCCAGAATTTTGTGTGGATTTACATCAGCCCAAAAATGCAATTTTTTTCTATTGGGTGATCCCGAGATGCAAAAAGTGGATTCCTCAGTCCATAAACTATTTGAAAATAACTCCCCATCTTGTTCTAGTCTGGCTAAAATATTCCTACAGAAATTAAGCCTTCTTTCTTTGTCGCTTTCACTTAATTTTTGATGTCTATGGAATTTGTATGGATGCATGTTATATGTTTTTAAAGTTTTAAAGACTTTTCAATATGATTTGTCAGCCATGGCTTCGCGTATAGAATTCAGTGGATTTTCTAGAATCATTGAAATCTGAGTTACACAATCAACTAGCACCAACTAACGATTTTATGTTACCTTGAAAATAGAAAAGAATTTCCGATTCTTCCTCCTCATTAATTTATAATCACCATTCTTTTTTTTCTTTTTAATGATTTAGTGGTGTGTACCAAATTGTATATATTTTTGAAAGTATTTAGACTTGGTAATCTATTTAGATTCTCACCATATAAATTAATATACTCTTGGCGCGCCTTGTATTTATTTTTATTATTTTTTAAGTAAATCTCAAAGATTTTATACTTTTCTTTTTCCGATTACCCCCATTTTTGTGAAGAAATGTAAATGATTTGACAGATGCGTAAAATATAAACAATTGCAGCATATTTAATAGGCTATTATTATTTTGTCTAGGCCTACTTTTGTTATTTATTAAAATTGTAATTATTAACACAATTTTTTAAAATAGACCATACAAACCATGTATATTTGAAACTAGAATAAAATATATATACGGGGTCTTGATTGGGGTTTTACGTCAGGAATATCCTTTGACATCTGTTGTCTCAACGAAGACTTTTTGGATCTTGTGGCTTAATTTCGAATTTTGATTCGGCTATTATTGCTTTAATTGATGAAGGCTGGAAAGCTGCATAATTCTTAGCGTGCTTCTCTACTGTATACTCATAGTGCTTCTCTGCTGTTAGAGATTTATGCCAACGGGGAGCCAATCTTTCGGCAGTTTGTATGTAGAGTTTGGTCTGGCCGTCGTATGTGAGTCCGTTATTAGTATATTGGTCGATACGTCTGTACGTCTGTAATAGTCTGTGATTATTTTTAAAAACAATTGGTTGATTGTCGGTATTCGAAAGTCCTGATGCAGAACACGGTTCATTGTATAACTAGGAGCATTTGCGATGAGCTTCAGCGCCTTGTTTTGAATCACCTGGAACTTATTCAGCTCGGACTTACTTATATTGCACAAAGATTCTGCTCCATAAGTGTGCTCGAACACAAAACTATTTATCCGAGCTAAAATCAGTTTTTCTGTAATTTTTCCCAGGCTTGATAACATACTCATAGGCCTGTAGCTTGAGGGCACAGTAGGGTCTTCGCCCTTTTTGTGAATTAGGATCACCTTTGCCCTTTTCCAGACGCTCGGGAAATGGCCTTCCTTGATAATTGCCTGAGATAGATTTACTATATTCCCGAAAGCTTTGTCTGTTAGTTTTCGCAAAGCCGCATTTCTCAGACCGTCAAAACTCGGGGCTTTCCTGATATTGAGATTACTAACCAGCGTTTTTACCTCGTCCAGCGTGACCTTAGCGAAGTTTTGCTGCGGGTGAACCATGGTTTTGTATATATGTATAGTTCTGGAGACCCTCTCATAACGTAGAAGATCAGTGGTGGGATTTTCGCTGAATTGCTCCCAAAGCTTGTCTGCGAGCAATTCGGCTTTATCCTTAGCATTTCTGAAAGTTTCACCTGTGTCCTGGTCTTTCAGGTATGACATGACATCGGGGCTTTAGCACCTCTTGTCAGAGTTCTGGACATGTGGAAAATTAAGTTGTCCTCAATCGATAGACTTTGGACTTTGTCGTCCCAAAGATTAGACTGCCTCTCGATGAGCAGAAGTCTACCTTGTTATTAGTCTTAGGGAGATTTGGCCAAGCAGAATCTCCAGCAACTTTATTGATTTTGTCCTCATTAGTCAAATCTGTCAACATCTGACGTTTGCGATTTTTCTTTACTTTTCTCTGCGTGGACCACTTTTCGTCCTCACCAGACGCAGATATGGAGTCATACTCCATATCAGAGCCGGGCTTGTCTATTTAATTAGGGTTTACGTTAACTTGTAAGCTATTTAGTTTATTTGCTGTTTTTTTATTCGTGCTGTCAAAGCTAATGTCATTAATTGTCGTAATTTTTACAGAGTTATTTGAGTTTAAATTTAACCTTTAACTCTCCGATGGTCTTATTTAAATCTTCGATTTCCATTATTCTTATGAAGCCTTCCTCCTTGACTTGTCGCATTTTCTTTAACCACTAGGTCTCCTTCTCGCTCATTAATTTGCGCCATCTGGCCTCCATACGTTTCTAGATTTCGCTTATTCTCTCCTCCATAGTCTGCATGACTTGTGGGGGCATTGACTCATCTTTCGATGCTGGCAGCTGAACTTCATTAGGGCGGGAGGCGTAAAAAAATTAATTAAAATATTTGATTATTGACTTTGACAAAACAGAAATTATTTAACTTTTTTGACGTTTTAACGGGAGCAAAACAATGTCACTGTCAGACAACCTCTCTCTACGGCTGTCGAAGCGTGACTACTCCAGAATAAAATTTTCCACCAGAAGAGCGTATAATATACAGCGTGTTCCATTTAAGAAAACATTAAATTGTAAAATATTTGCCATTTTTGATATTCATTTGTTTCGTCTTATATCATTTCCTAAACATTTATAACAGATCCTGCAACTTTAGTGCTTAAAGTTTTTTTGATATCTCTTCAAATGAGTGAGTTAGGTGGGTGGTCAAAATATAACAGATCACCCGGTACAACGCTTGATAAATTGAAGTAACGATTTAAGACACTTAACTCGGACTAAATCGCGGCATAAGTGTTCTAATTTTGTTTATTCACGATTGATTCAATTATCGAAATAACTAAATACCCTTCCAGTTGACATTTCAAATTTGTCACCAGCCAGATAAAATCTGGAGGGAGGATAAATGTCAAAAATATTTTGAAATATTTCCTGTCGTTTTTCGGATTTTAGATTGTAACATTTAAAAATCCTTACCCTGTATAACTATTTATTCATAAAATACAAATAGCTTAAATCATATTTATGTTTTAAAATAAATTTGGACAATTATTAGAATACTTTTTATAGTTACATACCCACGAAGTCGTTGAAGTATGTGCCAAAATATTATACCAAGTAGAATTGTCTAGAAGTACTCTGGAACAAATGTGGGGATTTAGTGTGGAAGCGGAATTGGTAGAAAATGCGGATAGACAAGACGAACTTTGCTGCTACGTTAGTAGAGTGGAGGATAAAAGCGTAGCTATGCAAAACGGCAAGTATTTTAAATATGTTAAATTAAACGCCTCACATTTTCAATACTTCACTAACACTTTTCTTAAAAAAGCTTGCACAATGCACAAGCTAATAAAAGGAACATTTCTTAGACACCTTAGGCAAAATGAACTTCTCTATCTATGTACTAACAAACTATACAACTATATTTGTGTAATGCACTATTTTCCTACAAGTCTTTCCTAACAAGCCACCCCACCATTAAGAGTATATAAACACAATCCATATCCGACAATACCTTTATTTGTTCCTAGGAATCATAAAAGGAGACGAGATAATGGTAATAAACGGTGCCATTGTTTCCGACTTGGACATGATGTACTTGGAGAGCGTGCTTCAAGAAGAACTGTCTCTGTGCATGATGATGCGGTCTTCCAGAACGGAGCCACCTGATATAGCTGGTCTGTTAAGAGCAACGGACGATATTATCGAGAGTTTGGTTTGTCCGCCTCCTCCGTCTGAACCACCTGTAATCAGTGAAGAAATGATTTCAGGACTTATTGTTCCAGCACCAGGTGAGTACTTCTATTTATGGGTATGTTTCTGTTATATTTGTTATATATTTTTCCTTGTTCTCTATTATAGGAAAAGATAGATATTCCACAGAAGCGGAAAGTCAATCACCTATAACTGATTCGAATATGAAGGTTTCATCAAGAACAAACTCATTTGAAATCGAGAACTTATTAAAAAGCGCTGAACAGGTAATTGAAAGTGAATCGTAAAATTAGGCAAAGTGTTGAACTAAATTAATATTAATAATCAATATAGCGTAAACTAAGAATTTTTTGAGTTTAAACTGTTGCATATTTTAAGGTTACTGGGTTCTGTCGATCGCCAGTAGAAGCAAGAAAGCAATCAAGTCCTACAGGGAGTGTTGTGAGTAATAACTCCCAAGCTGTAACGACACCCTCGCGGCAGCTCTCAGATACTGAGAAACTCAGGAAGGTTATAATGGAACTTGTGGACACTGAAAGAACATACGTAAAAGTAAGTAATTTATAACTAAGGCAATCATTTTCCAATTAATTCTGTCTCATTTTATATGCGTTTTTCCAATGCTTTTGTTTAACTCATGCATATACTTTTTTGTTTTATATTAATATTTTTAAAAAAATTGATGAGAACATATTAATATGTGCATTATTGTATACCTAGGTGTTCTATACAGTGTGATTTACGGTGAATGGCGACCCAGTCAACGAAATGTTTGATTATTTCCATATACCCACATGCTCTACTCACTTAAACTAGGTTCGACAATGCGGTTTTGCCGCTTCTATCAGATAATGCTTGCAACTTTGAAGTTTTAAAAGCTTGGCAAGGTCTGTTGCTTGCCAAAGGATTGTGGTATCATCAGCGAAAATAGTAAATTTCTCAGATATTGACAGATGAGACACGGCGTTGAAGTAGACCAAAAAGAGTAGAGGACCTAAGGCTGACCCTTGCGGAGCACCCGTGTCAGTGCTAAGCTCATCAGTGCTGTTGTTATTAAATACGACTGTCTGCACCCGGCCCGTTAGATACGAGTGAACCCATTACAAGGCAGTTCCTCATACCCCATATGCCTCCGACTGCAATATTCGGTGATCCACGCAATCAAATGCTGTCGACAGATCATAAAAGAGAGCCGCAGCATCCTCACCATAGTTTAAGGACACGTACAGACGCTCAAGAAACCCGAAGATGGCATTGCCCGTACTCTTCGCAGCCTGAAATCCAAACTGTAGGATGGACAAAAGGTTATGTTCATGTAGAATTGACATCAGCCGCAATTTCACAATTTTTGTACAATTTTGAACAAGATGGGGAGTAACGCAATTGGTCGAAAATTTGAAGGGGTATCATGACCACCACCCTTGTGAAGTGGAATAACTATTATAGCCTTCTTTAGACAAGACGGAAAATCCCTGCGAGAAAAGAGAAATTTATTGCTTCAGCCAAAACCTGTAAGGCCCTAAATGGTAAGGCAGAAAATATCGTCAAAAAAATATCCCAACCCGAAGCATATTTATTTTTAATTTGACCAAACAGCGCCATAATCTCCATAGCAGAGGTCGGTCTAAAGAAAAATATATTACACAAGGACACTTGACCCTGATAACTCCTAGGATCATTTACTGGTGTTATTTCTTTTGCCAAAGCGCCAGCAATACTACAATATAAATAGTTCAGATCGTCAGCGTAAAGATTACTTAAACTTTATTTCAATTTTGAAATTATCGTGCTTTATGGCGATCTGAAAGTTTTTATAATAATAATAATTATTTATATTATATTATTATTATTATAATAATAATTTTATAATTTTTGGCTACCAAAGAATATAAAATATGGACACTGAGGACTAAGCTCTTCTTCTGGCTGGTATAATTAATGTCACACTAATCTTATTGCGGTTAAAATAAAATATACAAAGACGGAAAGTAAAGTATGGGTGAGGCATTGGATTACAAGGAGCAATGAGGTTCAGCGGCACATCGTAAGGATACTAGCAGGCGCTCTCGGTAAGAAATCCTTTGAAGTTAACAAGTAAGGTTTCGTCCGAAGTTGTCCACTACGATCATATTCCTGGTGCATACGCATCGATATTGCAAACAAAACAGCAGGAGCTGGCTAGGCAACTTCGGACTTATACTTTTTCAGGAGATTATACAGGGTGTTACTTAATGATAAGCCGTAATTCCAAGGGCGCATTCTTGAACTAAATTCAAATATAAACATGCATCCTAAAAAGTCTGGTTTTCAAGATTCAGGGTGTCAAAAGTTCAAAAAAAAATCGGTTTCTTATTAATATCTCACAGATCCTTCTGCCGATTTTGGCGAAATCTAGCAGTATTATTCCTTATAATAAAACGCTAAGTTAGCACTGACTAGATGATAATTATGAGTTCCAGTGGCGTCCCGGGGGGCAGTCTCATGAATAATATTGACAAGAAAAATATACGCATATTTAAAAATTTTATATTGTTTTCGGTAGCTAAAAATACAACTTTTTGTCTTTTGATATTTTTTCGTATCTTACTTCGTTTTCGACAAAAAAAATAAAAGCCACTTCATTGCATGTCGAAAAGTTCTTTTCTCGAAAACGAAGTAAGATACGAAATAATTACAAGAGACAAAAAAAGTTGTATTTTTAGCGGTATAACCCGAAAACAATATAAAATTTTTAAACCAGTGGCGTATTTTTTTTGTCCATATTATTCGTGAGACTGCCTCCCGGGGGACCAGTGGCGCATCCTGAGTTTCAGTTTGGGGAGGGTAGTGGCGCGGATCCAGGGAAAAATTGTGGCAGGGATAAAATAGCGCCGCAGGCGAAACATTTTAGGAGCCACGCCCAAATTTCGTTTTTGTCCACAAGTTCTGTGATTCTAATATTTGCATTGAACAAGTGTATAGGTAACAGAAATGCAGACAAGATATAATTTAATTTTCTTATTCTGTGTAAAAAACATATAAAACAAGTAAAATTAAATATAACATAACTTTTACATACTATATTAATAAATAGATATAAATACATATGAAAGAAATAGCAAATACACAGTTATCAAAAAATATATTTTTATAAAAAATGATAAATTTAATAAAAACATGTTAAAGCAAAAAATAAGATAATATTCCCTTGAGCAAAACATAAGTACCTACTCGCAAGGCTAGAAAACATGAAATTAAAAAAAAATTATAATGTGAAATCAAGTCGTCTATTTTTATTATTAGCAAATCTTTTTATGACGTGGTCTACATTTACTTGGATGTCTCTGTGTATGAACAGAAGTGATAGCCCAACTAATCTATCCTGACCCGTTGTTGAACGAAGCCGCGTTTTAAGGCGCCGCAGAGAGGAGAAACATCTTTCAGCTGAGGCTACACTAACGGGTAGAGTGACCAAAACTTGTAGGCATTTTTTTATTATTGGAAAAATATCTTCATCGCAGGACGAATATAAACCTATACCATCTGTAATGCTTTTTTTTATGTTTTTCCAAATACTAAATTCCAATTTTAATTTTAAAAGTATTAAGTCCTTATTTTGGGTATTTTCAAGTTTGCTTATATATACTCCGCAACTACTTCAATCTACTGAGTAGTTTCAGTCTCCGTTTTTGAAATGAAAATGGAAAGAAAAAATATATTAAACTCATAGGTATTTAAAGATTCCTCGTTAAAACGAAATTGGAGATCTTGTAATATATTATCTAACAGAGGAATATATATGTTATTTCTAAAATAAGATTCGTCATTTTCTGCAGATATTATATATTGGGGCGATGCGTTTGTCTCTGACGCTTGGCGGCTTGTCTTCATGTTAGTGGCACGTGGCACGTCCTGGCGCGATGCTCTGTCGACGAAAGTAAAAAAGCGCTACTGCCAGATCGAACAAAAAAATTGCTGCAGTTGATCTGATAATACTTTTTGGAATATTATAATTTCAGTGAAAGGTTAGGTCTATAAAATTCCTGGGGGGGGGGGGTAATTACCCCCCCCCCGTATATACGCCCCTGCGGGGGACGCCACTGGAACTCATAATTATCATTCAGTTAGTGCTAACTTAGCGTCTTATTGCAACGAACAACACTCCCTGATTTCACCAAAATCGGCAGAAGGATCTTTGAGATACCTATTATTATAAAAACGATTTTTTTTAAACTTTGACACTCTGTATCTTGAAAACCAGACTTTTTAGAACACATGTTTATATGGACTTTTCTACTAGAATTTTATTCAGGAATGCGCCCTTGAAATTACGGCCTGTCATTAAATAACACCCTGTATTATTATCATTATTGTATGAAACTATTTCGGCATATTTAAATACATAAACAAGGGAAATCCATGGTTACAAGAAAAATTCATCAGTAACCTAATTAGTGTACATCTACACGAGCGAGGAAATCGCGACGACACACTCGCGACGATAAACTTGCGACGATTTGAACGCCCGGCAAAAACATGAAACGAGAAATCGCAACGGTCCAAGTAGGTACATTCGGAACAAGAATTTTGCTTTTAGTTAAAATAGATGTTGTTGAAATTGGTTCTGTTGCTGCATTATGCATTTACCGGTGCAGAAACCGCTGAAGAAATCGTCGTTTTTGGGTACATCCAATGCTGCAAAGCAGATTAATTACTGGATAGTTTCATTAAAAATATCATGAGCAAAGAGAGCACCCTGACAATTTTTTTTCACACTACCGTATGTCCATACAAAGTTTTGATGAGCTGTTGTCTAATTTCTGAAAAAATTTTCAAAAAAGATATAAATATGCGTCTGTGTATATCACCTGTGAAAAGGTTGATTATAACTTTAAGGTAAGAAACAATCAAAATTTATTAAGTCCGACGAAGTAAAGCACAGCATTATATTCCAATAGTCTTTATTTAAGAAAATTATGATGTTCGCTTTCATGACATTCATGTTTATTAGCACTAATGGATGCGGAATATTGTTTTACGGCAATCGATGTTGGGTCCTATGGAAGAGAAGGTGACAGTAACATTTTTAATAAGAGTGTTCTAGGGAAAAAGTTATCAATGAAACAATTGGACATACCAGAGAGTCGGGCAATTGCAGGCACTAACAATCTCATTCTCCCGTTTGTAATAGTGGGTGATGACGCATCGGGTTTAGCGGAAAATTTATTAGGATCATATCCACGGCAAAATCTTACTTCAGGGTTCAGTGCCTTGGCAATTTAAAAAAATATAAACATGCCGCATTATATTTGACGTAATATATATAATGTGATAAACATTTATGTCCACAAGAAGAGGCTAACAAATCTAATTATGAATTTTAATTAAAAAATTTAATAATAAAGTGGTTTCAATCTTATTACTTTTGTTTAATTTAAATCATCAGGGGATACAATTGAAGTTTTGTAACTTGCATTAAAATGCCTAGCCAATAACCGCCATACCGCCGATCGTACAGCATTAAAAATTATTGCAATAATCTTATTCACCCCAATTATCATACAATATCATGGCCATTCCTTCCCATAATTTCAGTTTGATGTCTCAATTGCTATATTCTTTCAACTTTATACTGTACAAAGCTGGTCGCTTTTCCACAGCACTTATAAACTTTTCTGTATTGAACATGACTGTACGGTACGGCGTTTCTTCTCCGCTCGTCTAGAAGGCACCATATGAACTAATGAATTGCATTTACCTACGGCGAGGAAATCGTCGCGAGAATCGCCCGCCAACGTCGGCAACCGCGTGTGACTCGCTCACGCCGACGATGGCTGGCGCTATCGAGACGAGTTTCACGTCCGTATAGACTCGCTCATTAGAATGAATGCTTTAGATTTAAGCGTGTAAATCGTCGCGAGTCTATCGTCGCGATTTCCTCGCTCGTGTAGATGTACACTTAGGCATACATACCATAAGGGTTGAACACAATAACTATGTCAATACTATTAAATACAAGTTATAGCAAAACATAATATATTGTAACCAATTTTCCGACAAAATTAATATAAAATGCAGGGAGCCTAAAAACCACTTAACGATTTTAAATGAAAATAAAAAGAAATCTGTTTATTTTAATTATTATTTATTGTTATTAATCTAATTGTTCACTTCTTGAAACTGACATTCTTAAAATGACGACAATGTCCCTCGCGACACTTATCAAAGTTTTCACGGAATCTTCTAAAACCCTTTACAAGAAGTTGTCTGGGAATCAGCCTTATTAATTTGTTTCTCTTTACACTTTACACTAAAAGGCAATGCACTATAACCTAAATAAAACTAAACTATCTTTAAAGGTCCAAACTAGTAATAAGTTCTTAACAAAAGTTTCACAAAATACATAAAAGAACTGAAAATCACTGAAAACATCGAGCGCAAATGTCACAATACACACTTCAAACACTATGTAAATAAATAATAAAGAGACGACCGGCTCTGGACAACATGAACGTCAAATATCAAAAAATCGTAGAAATCCGACGTACGGCGCATGAAATACGCTTGCGCGAAACGATGCTTGCCTGGGGCATTTTTAGATTACTTGACGATTAGCTTTGTTAATCTACTGGTGGGTGTTCAGTGTTGCATCCTAATACTGAGATAATTTTACACAATTTCCTTAAATAGAGTGGTGGGGAGCGTCAATTGCTTTTTTTCTTATTTTGATTGATAACTTCGGTTTGGCTTAATCGAATTTATAGTCTCGTTGAAAAGAGCTTCTTTTGCTTTATCGATTGTAAACTTTGCCTTAATTCTTTTTACAGTGGGCGCTAGAGAGAGCTGTTTGACAACTTATAAATAATTTTGTGACTTAATAGTAATTACGATTTTTATTGGAAATCTTAAATCATATTGTGTGTTTGTTTTTAGATAGGTACTTAAATAGAGGCTAAAAATCCTAAACAGCCTTCTTTATCTTTTTTAGCCGGAGATTCGCAATATTTTGAAACAATCCCAATTATTATTTTTATTATTACAATTACTAATATTCGGCTTTCCTTTCTTAATTAATCACCCGGTACATAAGTGAAAAGCTAATTTCAGTAGCTTTTCAAATCAAAAATACTATATTTACAGTGTGTTTCATTGTTAAAAATCTAGTTTTACACATACCAACTAAGATTTGGCCCTTCAAAAATATGTGCACAAGTCATGTTTTTCGAACGAAAAAATAGGAATCAATTATTAATATATCGAAAAGAAAAATAATAAAGAGAGTTGTTAAGAATCTAATGAAGATTGGAAATATATATTTATATACAGGGTGTTCCGGAAATATCAAAGTTCCTACTACTTTCTGGTAGAAGCGGCAATACCGCATTCTCGAAAATATTTTAACTGGGTAGAGCATCTCAGTTTATGCTAATAAGTAACAATAAAATGTTTAGAACGTCTTGTTAACTAGTTCGTCATAAATGTCTAGTGTTCCATCCAACTTACACTCATCAAACAAATTACAAATTAGGTATCTTACTCCGATTGATTTAAAAAAATATATTTTCAGCATTTAAATAGTTTACTTGAGAACTATTTGGAACCCCTAAAAAAGGAAACTTTTTTATCGAATGCCGAAATAAACGCTCTTTTTGGAAACATACAGGAAATAGTGGCTTTTCAACGACAGTTTTTGCAAAATTTGGAAGAGGCTATCGAACTGGAGCCTGATTTTTATAAATTCGATTATCCCAGCCAATTTAAGGTAGGTTTTAGGATATATGGCGTTTCGATACCTATTGCTGGAATAATATTCAGGGTGTCCAGTAAGTATATGGCATACTCTCAGGATCAGGAGGTCAAAATAACCCTTCGTTATTGAAAAAAAATCCTTAAGTGTCCCTTAACGGAGATACAGAGCCCCAAAGGGATACCCAGCGACTTATCTTTTCTTCTAACTTTTGAACCAACATATATAATTTAATGAAATCTTAATGTTTTATGTAGGTCATCAAGACTCATAAAACCTACTACACTAGATGTTTTATATCGTCAGGGAAGTCAGGAACGGACTTGCCACTACACTCGTCGGTTCAAAATTTTGTCAAGTTTTATTATACAGAGCTGAAAACTGTTCTTTAAAATAAATACTCTGGCCATTCCTCTTTGAAAAGGACACTCTAAACATTTGTTTCGATAAAATTAGCCGTTTTCGAAGAAAACAAAGTTTTTGTATAACACGTTAAAGCATTGACTTTCGAAATTTATGTAATAATCAAGTTTATTAACATAAGTTATTTAAATACAGTAACTAATCTGTTCTAGACAGGGGTTCGCTCTGGCCTCTCATAGACACTGTATCACCCACAGTACGCGAACTGCAAAACACTGAGATGCAAATTCGTACACGTCTCAACCAAACACAAAGATTGTAGTCTATTTCACTGCGAGATTTACGGTACTTTTACTGTACGTTTAAAAGAATAGTAACCTGTGTCACCGGGCAAGCGTCCCCAAAATAACAATTACTTTAACATTGGAAAATCACTTTGCCAGACACACATGTCAGATCAAGACACGTGCTATTATTGTTTTCAGCCACGTGGAGCATCTGCTTACTTTGAAGTCTAACAGCATACCGATTTGTCTTGACCAACCAATGGATGTCGCGTCCGCTCAGGTTGGCAGCCATACTTGTTTACTGCCAATAGGGAGATTGAAACATTAAAGCAAATTTGTCCGTTGTCGGTTCAAACATCAAAGAACGTAATTTTCATATTCTCGAAGCCGCAAACCTATTGCAAAGCTACCGCTTAACGGTTTTCGTAGACGTGAATTTAATAATATTTAGTTTAGAATATACTTAGCACGTTTTTATGTTTACAGAAAACTTTTCTTTTACCAAAAATTAGAATACTGAGGTATAAAACACTAATGATTTTTAACCATAGGCTAGACAAATGGGGCGCTTTTTCCTTTATTGCAGCGTTGCCGATTCGCAGACGTCGTTGCGACGTTGACAGATTAATTTATGTTTATTATTTTGATTAAGTATTAGAAAACGTGTTTCCCAAACGTAATCGAATAACAACATAACTACTAATTTGCATTAAAATATTAAAATTTGTCATTATTGCATCTCATTAATGTCACATACATTTAACTTATAGACAAGCACTCAGCAATTGTGTAGAGTAGATGCTAGAAGAATTTATTCTGATACATTTCCAAATAGAAGTGTGCCGCACAAAATAACCATTGAAAGGATCGGCTTAAATTAAATTATTCTCACCTCCATACATATGCCGAGTGCTTGTCCATAAATGACATGCATGTCAGCATATTCACTATAGTACTCAATCAATCAGACAATTTATAAAAGTGTTGCCTATAACACATTGTTAAGGAAATAAAAACGATTGGTGTTTTATTGTTGTATTGCGATTTATTATTACAATAACGTGTTATACAAAAAATGTATTTTCTTCGAAAACAGCTAATTCTATCGATACAAATGTAGAGTACCTTTTTTTAAAAGGATTGACCAGAATATTTGTAAAATTAATTTTTCACATTTTATACAGTAATGCACTAGATTAATGACCTCAAAATCGTACAGTAATGGGTCACTTTACAGCATAAAACATCAATGTCATTCAAAACACAATTTTATAAGAAAGAAATTCGTTTATTTTAAATATTATTACAATAAATATTAAAAGAACAATTATTTAGTTATGTTAGAAAAGGATGCAACTGCTGACCTCGCCGTATTAAGTAGTTGTTGCTGAACATTTTTTTCATTCACCACAATTCCTATGGGGACTTCTTGGGGTAGTCCCAGTTGGACATTTTTGAATGCCCTTTGAGAATTTTTCAATTTATTTTCAATGCTTTCTTCCACGTATCCTTCAGCTACGCTTGTAGACCGCCATCCCCCATGCCGTTTGAGATCCTGAATATCAGCGCCATTGTCAGCAAGAAAAGTTGCAGATGTTCTTCTCAAACAATGACCGGTGTAGCTTGAAGCATCAGGAAGTTTTAGATATTTCGCAATTTCTTGTGGGATTTTTGCGAAAGTGTTGATGCCAACTGGCTGTACTGTACATTTGCCATGACGATAAAACAGGAAAAATCGATTGTGCCTTACTGTTTTAGGTCTTAACAGTAAGTACTTGTGGTTATTTTAAATTTTATACCCATTGTCATCTGATCCTACGGTAAATACACGTTTTTTCTTTGTTTTGGTATCATGTAACGTTACTATTAGCATTGTTCCTGAATCCTCTATATCTTCAGATGTTAAACTGCATAGTTCTGCACGCCGACATGCGCCATTCAGCCCAAAAATTAATACCACTTTTATTATCAGAAACGTGTCGTCTGGTGCTTCCTTCAAAAACTTCGTGACGTTTTCCATGGTCAAAACTTTCGATTTTTTAGGTTCATATTTGTCATTTTGACGTTTCAAAAAAGCGATTAACTTTTTATATTGTGAAATATCCGTATTTTCACTGATAAGTATTGTGCTTTTGATCATAGAGTACGTAGACCATAAACTGGAAGCTTTGAGGACTTTTGCCTAAAACAAATAACATAATTAGTACCTATATACCACACTTTAACCATATAAAATAGCTTACCTTCTCGTAAAAGTATGCCAGCATCAAATTTTCGTCAATGCCTTTAAAATTCTTGGTGTTTCTCCACTCGCAGAACATATTATATGCTTTCTCGTATCTTTCCTTGGATTTTACTGGAAGCAAACTTGAAGAAGCTTCGCGGGCCGCATTCAGGATAACTTCCAAGTCGTTTTCATTCGCCATTTCCATAATTCTTGTGAAATTCACTCTTCAAATATGATTTTATTTGGATGCTGTCAATAGTCGTCAAACACAAAAAAACATCTTGTTTATATTTCTAAGTTACCGAGAAGTCATACTACTAGGTTTTTGTAGATTTTCTTCAGTAACTATTTTTTTTAGATTTTTATCGTATCATTGAAGATTAAGTCATTTTTATATGATATCTTTATTAATAATTATTAACATCATAAACGTACTAAAACCTACATAAAACCTTAGTTACTCATAATACATTAGTTACCATAATTTAATACGTTAGTTACGAAAGCATAATACGTTAGATACCAAATAATATTAGAACTATTTTTCATGAACATGTAAAACAATATTTTGACAGTTTTCAAATTTGATGGATACACCTTTGTCTTTAACGTCCACGATCTTAGGTATGCCCTCTGAAGACTGATTAATGACCGAGAAAGCACTCCTTTCGATTTCGTGCGGTTCCCCAGTGCCTAATCCACTCCCGGAAACATCGCCGATTTGAATTTTGCGAGCAATGGAAACTTTCTTGGTCGCACTTTCTTCTAAGTACCCTCTAGCAACCTTCGCCGATTCCCATCCACCAAGTTCTTGTAGGTCTAATATATCTCCTCCAGCATTAACAAGAAAATTTGCCGAAGATCTTCTAACGCAGTGACCAGTATACAAATTAGGATTTTCAAGTGAGAGATACTCAGCTATTTCTTGAGGTATTTTAGAGAAGAAATGAATGCCGCAGGGCTGTACCGTACATTTCCCTCTTCTATATGATACAAACAATCTTTGGTGAGTGACATGGTCTGGCCTTAACATTGCGTACTTTTTAAATAAAAGCACAGGATTGACTTCGCCGTCAAATATCACAGCGAAAATACGTTTCTTGTGGGTTTTTGAGTCGGGAATAGTAACAATCAGCTTGTCCTCTAAAACGTCAACATCTTCCGTGGTCATCTTCGCTAATTCATTAGTTCGACAGGCTCCTCCAATTCCAATTAAAAAAGCCACTTTCATCATTAAAAACTTCTCGTCTGAGGCAGAACACACAAATTCGTTGACTTGTTCTCTTGTAAATACTTTTGATTTTTTTGCTCTATATCCAACATTTTTCTTCTTGATGAAACGTATTAAGGCGCCGTATTTGTCGATTTCCACTCTTTCCTTCAGTTCTAAAGTCGCTCGTAACATGGAATATTTCGGCCATAAGGATGAAGCAGAGTATTCCTCAGAGAGTTTTGCGAAATACGCCAGCAATACCGTTTCTTCTGCACCTTGAACATGTACTTTGTTTCGCCACTCACAAAACTGCCGATATTCTTTTTCATAATGGATTTTAGATTTGTCCGGAAGCAAGTTCAACCTTATAATGTTGGCTGCAGCTAATATATCGTCAGGAATATCAAAATCTTGCATGATTTTAATGATGACTTTTTGAAATGCCAAAATGAAATGACAAAACACCTTGTTTTTATTTTCGCATCGCCGTTGTCAATGATACGATAAAGCTTTGAATATAACTCGATTATTAGCGATTTAACACCGTCTCGGACATTGCGGGTGACTCGGATGTCGCCTCGTCACCTAGCAATGTCCTCGACTATTATAAATCGCATAATAATCTCGTTATATTAATAGCTATAATATAAAATGCAAAATAATTAATTACTTACAAAATGCGAAAAAATAGTATACGCACCTCGTCAGAAAAGTGATTATACTTGACTCGTATGGAAATTAAGTCCTCGCTTCGCTCGGATTCAAACTAACCATACTCGTCAAGTAAAGTTCCACTTTTCTTAACTTGATACGTAATGTACTATTTCAGCTCTGTAAAATGACAGCTATCAAAATTCTGGTCAAACGAGTGTGGTGGCAAGTCCGTTCCTGACTTCCCAGACGATATAAAACCTCTTCTGCAGTATGGGGTTTTGAGTCATTATGGCCTACATAAAATATTAAAATTTCATTAAATTCTACATGTCGATTTAAAAGTTAGAGCCGAAAAAGTAAGTCGCTGGGTACCCCCTTGGGACTATGTATCTCCGTTAAGGGGCACTTAAGGAATTGTTTTCTATGAGAAATTAGTGTTATTTTGACCTCTTCTATAATACGCTCCCGAGAGTATGGCATATACTTACCGGACAATCTGTATGAATTTTGCACTTTAATTTTAAGCAATATATTAAGGAAATGCTGAAATTCTAACTGATATTTGGATACATGTGTTTTAATTGGATAAATAAAGTCTTCTTCAAACCACACGTACATTTAAGCTCAACGCAATATATTTTTAGAATGTATAAAATGAAATTTTCAGAAATGTGTGCTTTACCAATATTTGGCCAGTTAAACTTATGTATTCAAAATTCAAATTTATACCAAATACCACGCTTCCCATTTGTAGCAAAATTTAAGTTTAAATATTATCTAAATCGAGACGAACAAAAACGTAAAAGTGCAATTCGCATTACAAACATTTTTTTTAAAATAAAAATATTGAAATATTTTTTATTTACAGAATATTTTATTTTCCATCGGCAGCGCCTTTTTGTATTATGTGAACCACTTTAAATTATACAGCTCATTTTGTGCAAGTCATAGCAAAGCACAGAAAGTCTTACATCCTAGTAAGTATAATAAATTTTATTGATAGTAACGTAACATTGGCGTAGCTAGGGAGTTTTTTAAGTAATTTTGGAAGTAACGAAGGAATTTAATGAGAGATATATAGGTGGATGCCTCGTACAACTCGTCCAAGATAGCGTGAAAACCAGAAAAAGAACGCATTCGGAGGAACAGAGAGGCATGGTCACGCAACCGATCGATGTTGGCGCTTCGTGGATAGTACAGTGCAACTATACCGTTCTTTACTCTACGAAAGTCTTGATAAATATGACACAATTTTGTCTCTAGCGACGGCGCATCGAATGGGTTACATATTTGATGTTCTCATATCTCATCCTATCTTGGACGAGTTGTAATAATGGAGTTGATTCACTCTTCTCAACTTTGCAGTAGAGTTGAAAGTGTGACGATGCAGCCAAATTTAAAATAAAAAGTGGCCTTTGGCAATAGAATAGTTGACATCAGGGCCGTAACTAGGTAATATTCTACTATAGGCAAGGTTTCTTTTTTGCGCCCCCTAGAGAAATGCGCTGTAGTAGGAAGGGGGGATACTTTAACATTTTTTTAAAGAACACACAAAATTTATATTTATAACTTTTTTTACTTTTTATTAAATAAGTTATAAGTTTATTAATATTTTTTGGTTTAAAATTTTTTTTTTATCGGTTAATTATTAACCTTACTTAATAATAAGATAAGATTATATGTATTGTAAAACTAAAATAAAAAATGGAAATATTGAAAATGTGTAGGTATAAATAAATACATACGAACCAAAGACATTAGAAAATGTCCTTGTTACAAACGCATACTACGCTCTAGTTAAATATTTCATTAGGAAGATAATTTTACAAACAGTATTTTCTGGCTTTTTGTGTTGCGAAATGTGATATATATTTATCAAAAGAAATGGATTCTGCAATAAGCCTTTCTATGGATAATATGGCAGTATTAGATAATCTTTCTTGGGACATGGTCGATCTTAAATAATTTTTTATAAGTTTCAATTTTGAAAAAGATCTTTCACAAGAAGCACTGGTGACGGGAATTGTAAGAAAAATTGGTAATGCTGTAGCAAAATTGGGATACTCTGCCAGTACCTAAAATTTATGTAGGTTTTGGTACATTTCCTATGCAAATTGACACTGGAAATCAAAAAGTTCTTACGCTTGAAATTTAAAACTTTCTGCTTCCTGAATAAATTCGTTACAATTGAAGTCGCTTGGATATTTAGCGCACAGATCTTTAATGAATTTTTCAGTATCAGAAAGACTTATTTTGGAAAGAATTGCTCCATTAAGAAAACTGAAATCACTGCAAATATCATGGAAACCTTTATATTTGTTACTTAACTGCGTTATTATTGAATCGATGACTTGAAATAATAGTTTTTTTTTGTTTTATTTTTGGGTCTAAATAAAAATCATTAGCAAGCTCACCGTTTTTTTTTTAATTTTTCTTTTTCGAAATTCCGTGTATTTAGTTTAAATATTTGAATTTTGATAAATCTGCAAAGCATTTTTTTCAGATTTTTCAAAATAACCATCTCTATTTGCTTTGATTTCTTCCAACAACTCTTTAATGTGTTTGCATGCTGTACCTAATGTTAACTCATGTTTCTGAAGTAAGAAGTTGTATTAATTATTAACTACTTAATTTAAAAAAACTTATTAATTACTTTATTAATTTTATCTAATAAAGATGACCAAAAACCTAAAAGAATTACAAGTCGAAATTTAAAATTTTTTTGAAAATTTTTTGCCCCAATTACTGTTTCACCAGAATATATTGAAACATCAGTCATTTGTTCTAAAAGATCCAAAACCAATTTAAATTGAGTAATAAATGCGTTTAACGCTAATGCTTTGGATGACCACCTTGTATCGCTAAAGCCTTTTAAAGTAATATTCATTGTATTTTTTAATTTACTCCAGCGTACCGTGGAACAGGGCCGTTCCTGGCGAGCGTGCAGGACGTGCATGCACGCAGGCGCAAAATTTTAGGGGCGCAAAATCGACAGTCATTTAGTATTCTTTATTACAAATTAAAATTTTACCAAGCGTTTGCCTTAATAATAACACAAATGTGTTCTCTTCGTAGTGTACTTGTTGGACACTACATGCCCCGACTTTTAAATTTATTTTTATTATATATTTCGATTATATTATTCGATTTTAATCTGGCATAATATTTTAGGAAAAATTAATATAGTAAGTAAAATACTACAAGATCCGAATAGAAACTTAAATGACTGCTATAAAGAAATTAAAAATCTAAATCTTTATTTTAACGAAAAACGGTCAGACAAAAATTTTAGATTGCTCATCAATAAAGCTAAAGGAGAAGCAGAAAAAAAACGATGTAGAGCAGGTATTCCAAATAGTACGGCAACGAAAATTAAGCAACAATTTTCATATAAGTAAGGATGAATCTGTAGCAGATCCAAAGCAAAAATTTAAAATCAATTTTTATTTTCTAATTTTAGATACAACCATTCAGTCTTTACAAAGGCGGTTTGAGGGTATAAACAAATTTCAAAATTTATCTGGGTTGTTATGTAATTTTGAAAATTTAGAATCTGACTTAATTAAAAAATAATGTGTAAATTTAGATACCGCATTGCAAGTTGAGATTAATGGAGTAATATCTAAAGACATTGACGGCTTAGATTTACATAATGAAATTTCAAGATATAAAATTCTTAATCCTAAAAATACTACTGATTCATCCTTTCCCATAGACATTTTAAATTATATAACTAAAAAAAATCTACAGTCTCTTTTTCCAAATTTATTTATAGTCTGAAGGATATACCTTACATTACCCATTTCAGTAGCTTCAGGTGAAAGAAGTTTTTCTAAGTTAAAACTAATAAAGAATTATTTAAGGACATCTATAAGTCAAGAACGCCTATCAGATTTGGCCATTATTTCGATTGAAAATAATATTTCTGAGGCTCTTGATCATAATCAGATGATCAACGAGCTTGCATCCGTGAAAGCCAGACGTGTTTTGTTTTAGGTATATCATTCCTTTTTTGTTTTGTTTATTACAAAAATAGTATTTTTACATTTTTGAAACGTTTATTTTTTTATCATTAAAATATTTCTGTAACCTAACATATAAGTACTAGGTATAATATTGTTTTATGTTTTTGTTATTGTTTATTTTATTTACGTTAATTTTATTCTCCTTTAATTTTCTTGTGAATGTACTGCTTTTAGTTCCTATTATTTATTATATTTCATAAACAATCAAGTAAATAATCGTAATGATATATTGATTATAAGTACTGTTTCTATCGTTTTTTTTTGTTTCTTTAGGGTAGGTATATTTTTCTTTTGATATACTTACCAAATATTTCATGTGATTTTGTTTATTTTGGTAATTTAATAAATATTTTTTCCAATTATTTTTTATCAGTTTTCTTACATTTCAAATCATTGCCCGTTTTTCGCGAAATACCTATATTAAAAAAAAATAGGACCATTTTTTTTAACTAAGGGCGCACCAAAGAAACCTGCACGTAGGCGCCAGACACCCCAGGAACGGGCCTGCCGTGGAATGCGCAAAAAACTTAAATAAATTTTGATTAATTTCAAAAAAGGTTATTATTTCGGGACTATCTGAAGCACTGTGTAATGTCACTAAATTTAAACTATGTGCAGAGCAGTGCATGGGACAAATCTTGCAGTAGGATTTTCTTGCAATATCCTATCTTGTACGCCTTGATATTGACCTGCCATCTATTCTAATAGAGGTTTTTATATTTTGGCCAGATGGATCTATTCTAATAAACATTTTTATATTTATCATTATTCAGAATAATTTTATTTATGATTTTTGGGCCTACTCTGCTTATACCTAATTACGGCCCTGGTTGACATTTAAAAAAAAAATAAAGAGCAATCAAAATTTATTACTTATTACACTCACGACATTAAGTAGGTAATACAAAATAAAAAAAAACATAGCGCGACACACATGGACATTTTCTTGTTAATTTTAATTTGTTAAGTAAGTCTTCGGGGATGATAAAATAATTTTATGGGGAATGGTATTGAATCTTTTACTCAAGATAGAAAAAACGAAAACAGTATATTTCTTCAATAGATACTGTCGATTTTTGTGGGTAATTAGTTTAATAGGATGGGCAGTGCCCACCCTTGCCCTCCACTAGCTACGCCCATGGATAGTAACTTGTGTTGGTATATATAATTTATAAAAATGCTTTTTACAAGAACCTTAAAATAATGAAATTGTAATCACATATTTTTTTACTGATCAGAAAATATATATTTTTTAGACGAAGGAAATCAAGCACTTCAAGAATTTCTTATTTTAAGAAATCCTAAGCAGCAACATTCGTCTACATTAGAATCATACCTGATTAAGCCTATACAGAGAATATTGAAATATCCATTATTGTTGCAACAGCTTAGAAATTTAACCGACTCGAATACAGACGAGCACCAGCATCTAGTTGGTAAGTTAATAGCTTTAAAAGAATTAAAATTAATATAAGAAAACACGAATATCGCCCTTGATATATGGAGCAACTAGGGTATTGTTTGCTCCCTTTTTGAGTATATTATAAGACTCTATATACCTAACGTTATGTAAAAGGTAACAAGTGCCTTGCGATGAATTGCAAAGATAACCGAGGTGATAAACGTCAAAGTTTAAATAAGAATGAGAGCAAAGGCCAGTGGCGGATCGCGATAAAAACTTTGGGGTGTTCACAAAATATATGTGTAAAAAACTGCTTGTATTTAAAAAAAAATTGTTCTAAAGGTAATTCCCTTAAAAATTGCACCGTATTATAATTACTACTATTATTTATTTACTTTCCGAAAATTGATATTCGGCTATTGTATCCAATTTCCCAATATTTCGCACTTTTCTTTCATCATTCACCGGTAAAAATTAGGAAATAAATAAAAATCTGACAAAATTTCATAAGCGCCAACAAAAACAAACAATTAATTTGGCCCTAAACACACAAAATCTGTGCCCACGAAAATGGAAAATGAGCGAATTTTAGATTGTTTAGAGAAATATAATGGACATATACAGGGTGTTTCAGAAAAACATGTGGCATCGCTCGTATGGTGAGTCCTTACACAAAAATCAGACAAATTATTTCCATCAACATTGGTCCGCAGATGCTTTAATTTTGAGATACAGCGTGTTGAAAATAAGAAAAATTAAAATATTGCTCCTTAATATTTTTAAGATCGCTTTAGATATCATTTTGAATTTTAGTAGGTACTAACTGTTTGCTCTACTTCTACCAGTAGCGTCCGCGCTAACATATATTTTGATATTTTTAACGACAAAATTCATACGCCACTCTTTTTCTCAAGCAAAACCGGCCCCAAGACTTTTCTTCGTGTGACTAACGGTTTTCGTTTAAAAAAATAAATAATATTTATTTGCATGATGCTATGCGCATATCAGAGTTTGATAAAATTGCATTTATCTCCTAAACTAAGCCAAAATCAAAAAATGATCAAAAGACACCTTGCATTAAATTTTGAACTGTCTAAAACGAAAGGCGTACATATTTTTTGTTCTTCTTAAAAATTGTTAAAACTAAAGCATCTCAAAAATGAAGCATCTGCGGACCTATGTTAATGTTGATGGCATATGCTTTTTGAAACACCCTGTACTGTATATTTATTCCACGGTTTATTGATGGTGCCTTTGAGTAAAACAATCAAATGCCTGGCAACAGGGAATTTATTTTTATGGGACATTACGCATAATTATTCATATGTATATTGTATTATTGTTGCGAAAAGGTGCCAAGCGCCATTGGAACTTTAGATTTTAGAGGTTAAATTTGGATTTAAAATTAATTATTTTATTAAGTGTTTGTTTTGTTAATTTAAGCCTAAGTATTAATCTAATAAATTATTTATTCACTTGGTATTTTGTACTATTTTGCCTAAGGAAAAAGAGGACCATTTTCTTCTGAAATCTAGTGTTTTTTTTTAACGTAATATGTGACAATGTAGCTCACGTTATATTAATTAGTTATACGCATGTAGACAGCGGTTTTTCTGTTCTCCTGAACAATTTCTTGTTTGGGACCCCTTGTTATCCTACATTGGCAATATGCAAACAGTAATATATTACATACACATTTTATAATTTACAGAGGCATTAAAAGGAATGGAAAAAGTAGCTGAACATATAAATGAGATGCAAAGGATACACGAAGAATATGGTGCTATTTTTGATCACTTATTTAGGCAACATCAAAAATCTTGTAAACAAGTAAGTACCTATTGGTTTTTGCTACTAATATGTTTTGTAGTATTCGAAATATTAGAGGGAGGTACCCATACGTGTAATATTAATACCTACCTGTAAAAAAATTGTCCTATTTCATCGCTATTTTCTATTTTACAAAGATCAATATTATCGGCTTATTTATTTCGAAGTAAGTTAAGCCTTATACTGAATACATCTTTCAATAAAGTACTTCGTAATGAGACATTGCAGTAGTTACTTTGCCTTACTGGTGTCAGGCAAAATAACGTGGGGATTTTACCATATACACGGTGTCCTAAAAGGTATGGTCAATAATTAGAGATAGAGTAGATCGCCTCGTTAAAAAATCAACAATTTAAAAGCAGCGTCAGAAATAGGTGAGGGCGGAGTTCAAATATACCTAACTTATTTTCTTTTTGATCTTTATACTATTATATACTATACATATACCAATGGTTGTATGTGGAATATTAACTAAGTTCTTGAATTTGAACGGTGGTGTGTGTTTTCATATAAACATCGTTATAAAACTCAAAGCACTTTTAATATGCAATAGGCTTGCTGGGGGGCTGTTCAACCAAAGAAGGTTCTGAGGATGGAGCACATATTGTAGATTTATTAAATTGTGAGAATATGTATGCTTTTATAAACGCAATTTTTGATTAATGCCAAAAACAGCTTTTATAGAAAAAAGGTGATAATTCTTGTTGTACGGCATTAATCAAAAAACTGCGCAAATTGTCCCGAGATTTTAATTAGGACTTTAAAATACCTTTATCTGTTACCGCTACTTTTGAAAAAAATTATTGTCGAAATGTCACTTTGCTGAAACAATCTTTAGAGATCTGAAAAATTAAGTCAGATTGATGAAATCGTTTTTGAACGACAAAAAAATAACCAAGAAGAAAGAACGTTACGATGATTTTGATTAGCAGTTAACTTATATAATTATACACGGTGTCCAGTTAGTGTGCCGGTGGACGATACCTCGTTAACGGTCGACTTAAGGGAAAAAACTTTTACACAACAGAAAACAGTCTGTCTATACCACCAAAATATACTTATTTTGGTGGTATAGACAGACCTCGTTTTCTTTCATAATCTCGCCACAGAAAATGGACTACTTCTTGAATCTTTTATACAAAAGTTGTACAGGCTAATACCGCGCACCTTTTAAAAATAATTTTAAATATACAGGTTGGCTCAAAAATCCAGGTTGTGCTAAACATATCTTTTTTTAAATGGAACACACATGTACCACATTTTTTATTATGTTGAAGCCTTCAGTAGTCCTCTATTCTACGGTAAGGTAGGTAATAATTTAAGTTTGTTCTTGTGAAATTGTTTATAACTACTTAGATATGAATTACACACTAATTTATAAAGCTCTTAATTTTTTTGGAAGTAAATTGAAAAATGCATAAGCAAACATCAAAATTGTTATGTCATTCTGTCAAAATACTTAGGTTTTTTAATTTTTTGAAATCATGTTTCCTTCAACAACTTTTTGAAATAAGGTATCAAATATTGGTATCAAATTAAAGGGAATTAAAATATCTTTTCAAAGAAAAATGTAAAATACAGGATGTTTCATTTTAAAAAAAGACGAAAACTTGGTTTTAAATTCATTAAGTTTGGACCAAAATGTTGAACACTCTGTACTACTTATACCAATTTTAATAACAGTTAGGTGATTTTACGTGTTATAACTTTTCTTTCCTGAATTTTAGTAAAAAATTTGTAAAGATAGTTAAAGTCCAACGATTTTTATGTAAAATCGTTTTTAGCCAAAAATCCATTGAAAAATTCATATCTTGACAACGTCGCATTTGATGATCAAAATTTTTTAAGGTAGAATAGAGGACTACTAAAGGCTTCAATATAATAAAAAAAAAAGATATGTTTGACCCACCCTGGATTTTTGAGCCAACCCGTATATTTAAAATTATTTTTAAAAGGTGCGCGGCGTTAACCTGTACAACTTTTGTTTAAAAGTTTTTTTCCTTAAAAGTATTTTCTGATGACGTTTTTCTCTACAATAAAAATTAAAAGCATATTATAGTTCTTTCTTGCGTGAATTATAAGTTCTTCCATTTTTCAGAATAGCTTATTATTATTATATCAGAAAGCAGAACTTTTTATAAAGACTAACTGTTCTTCGAAAAATTAATAACAAAAAAAGTTCGCATGTGTAGAGAAGAGAACCTAAGTGGACACACTGTATAATATGTATGCATGGCACACTAAGGGAGGGCGACGGATATATTTAAGAAATGCTCCCTCTAGTGGGTAACCTAAAAGCTTAAAAATGGTTGTTTCTCTTGGACAATTTTACCAAAAATATTTTTTTCCCAAATTCGACCTTTAAATAAAAGCTTGTTTTGTTTCAGTCAATAGATTTAAGCCCTGGAGACCTCTTGTATTATGGGGGAGTCGAATGGCTTAATATATCCGACTTCCTAGGCAAAATTAAAAAAGGATTAGAGCTGCACGCAATGTGTTTCGTATTTAAGACTGCCGTAGTTTTTTTATGTAAGGAAAGATTGCGCCAAAAGAAAAAATTAATGGTAAGTAATATGATGTTAAGAAAGCATACAATAGTGATTAAATTATATGAACAATATTGGTTTGTGCAATAAAACTCCAAGTTGTGTGCATTATATTAATAAAGCCATTTTAAATTAATTGTCATACAAATAATAAATCTGCGCTAACTTATTTAATTTTGGCCCCAAAAGTATCTAATTATTTCAAAAACCTAATAAAAGTTACATCTTAAACAAGTAATATTCTTAAAAACTATTACTGTATGTATCACAAAGAAAAAAATCTAACACTGGCTCCAACATAACTTATTTAGTATTGAAAAAAAATTACTCCGCAGTAAGCTTTCAAAATTTTTAGCCTGTCTTTGATTAATTTATTTTATATATCAAATAACTGTCACCAAAAGTTTAACATATAAAACGACATAATCAACGACACGTGGAAATAATTTAAACCTTACTACAAAGTAGTTTTTTTATCGCGTGTTATATGACGTAAGATAGAAAAACTGTAAAGTTTTAAAGATTCTATTTTTAAGCAAATTACACTATTGTTAGTGCACGACACACAATTTAAAAAAAAAATTTACAGTCTTTTACAAAGATGCAACCGGGGAAGACATTGAAAATGCCGAAGCAGAGTGCAACGCTTGTGACTATTGTGAGATTTGAGATCTGCGAAAACTCATATATTTGAATGTAATATTTAGGTAGTTGATATAAGTTTTATTGATTCATAATATAAAAAATAGTAAAATAAAGGTTATAAACTCTAACGCGCCTCTAAGGTATGGTTTCGCTGGAGCAGTCAGCGGCCGCGGCTGGCGTTCGCAATTGGTAGCTCTTTACTGGTTTGATGCGATTTGTATGTACACGGTTTCACTGCCGCAGCTCAGCGATACAGCGTTCGCCGTCAATTGCAGCGGCTGCGTTCGGACTGCTAGAGAGACCAGTCCAGCACCGATCGTTCAGCAGAATGCCACCGTTCTCGGCAATTGCTGACGAGTGTTTGATAGAGGAGGTGCAAAAGTAGTCCCCTTTATACAACTACGAGAACGGAAATTACAAAAATATTGTAATGAAAGAAAATGCATGAAAAAAAGTGGCAGCAAGTGTAGGGAAGAACGGTAAAGTGTACAAAACCATTTTGTTTATTTTTCAGCATTACATTACAAAGTTTATAATTAGGGTAGACTGGGGCAAGTGCGAAGCCCTTTTTAATAGTTCAAGTTTATTTCCTTCCTACTTTAAATATACAATATTTAGAATAATGTCTTTGTAAGAAAGTAATAGTTTAATATGTTTACTTTTCATACTGCATAGGGCACACATGAATTATTTTTGAGATCTTGAGATTTGAATGATTATTTTTTTTTTGATTATTTCTGAAAAATAATAAGTAATCCAAAATAACACTCAAAAAAGTCCTAATAACAAGAATATTATTTTTATAAACGTATTTATCCGTTCAAAACCAATGTTTGGCTTTAATCTCTAAAACAGTAGGAATTATTCCCAAGGAGAAACTAAAAGAGAAAAGAAACTTAAAGTTTAAAAATTCGAATAATTTTATGGAACTTGTTAAATATTGTATCCCGCAAATTTCACATTAAAATGAAAACCTCCTTGGCGTGTTAATACCGGTTCAGGTAAACGAGTCACTATATCGTCTAGCTGTACTACATTGACATCATTGGTGAGTGGCCATAAAAAATTGTCTTTTAATTTTCTAGTAAACTTGATTTCAAAGCCGTTGTCAACAGTATTTACCTGGCCAATGAAATGTTTGTTTGCTTTTGGTAATGTGTATTTAACCAGTACCCAGTCTCCAATGGAAATATTGTCTTTGTTTATTTCAGGAATCTGAACTTCGCAATGCGATTCTAAAGTGAAACTTTGATCCGATTCCATAAAAGGTACACTTTCATTATCTGATTCACTGGAGCTGGATTCAAATTGATACGGACTTGGCCGACTTTGTTTACTCTTTCGGTCAATTTTAATAGCTGGTTTAGATATAGTAGATGAACTTGTAGAGAGTTTTTACTGACTACTTGCGATAGTACCTGCAATGGTTTGGCCACCTTGAATTAAGCGCTTTCGTTTCCTTGGATTAGAAGAAGGACTCTGTCGGAGCGAATCAAGTAGTAGATCATCGAAACTTGTCGGTTGTAGCTGGTAATACAGCTTTAGTTATAGGATCCTGATGATTATTGAGTATATTTTGTTCATTTTGATCAGAGCTGACAATTACTTTGAGATTGGTAGCACTATTAGATGCTGATGAAGGAGCTGTAAGTAATTCTGCATTAGATGCTAGTTTCCTTTTAAGTGAGGCGCCAGATGTAGAAGGCTTTACTGTTTTTAACATTGACTGTTCGAAAGTAGCGTTTTTTTCTGTTACATTCGGTGCTACAGCATTCCTTTCAATATCAATGCGTCCTGGCCTCGGTTATAAATCTGTTACAGATCCTTGATTTTTCAAGTGTTCCTCCCATCTTTTTAGGGCATCGATGTCATACTTCTCTTTAGGAATAACATGTCTATTAAATGGAACAATACCACCCTTCCTGAATCCTGTTTTTATGATTCCGGAATCTACTTCAGCCCAGGTTTTCACTAGCAATGTGGCGAATTCCCTTTTTGGTAGTCGTTGTCCCTGATGACGTCTTTACCATGTTATTACTTCCCTCTCCCATATTGCCTTAAAGGATCTAAACACACTCAAATCGAGAGGTTGAAGTAAATGACTTGTATGGGCTGGCAGTTTAAGTATATGAATATTTTCTTCTCTTGCGGCTTGAATTAATACGCAATCCACATGCGATATATGCCCATCATATATAATAATAATTGGTGCCTGATCACGAACCAAAGGAATAAAAGTCTTTAGAAAGTAATAAAAGTCTTTAGAAAGTAATTTCTAAATATTTCGGAGGTCATCCATCCATTGGCGCTGGCTGCATATACGGTGTCTTTGAAGAGGTCTCCATTTCTTTCTGAATTCCAGGAACTCCATACATTATTGCCTTTAAATATTATCAATGGTGGCAATTTTCTACCACTAGCACTTGCTCCTGCCAGGACGGTTATATATTCTCTGCCCGATGCAGCAATAATTCTTGAAGAGGGTTTGTCTTTCGCGCCAACAATTTTAAGACGAGAAGGATCTCTACACAGTGAAGTCTCATCTAAATTGTAAATCCATTCAGGACGATCCTGAAGACCCAACTCCAATATAGCCTTTTCCAATAAAACAAAATATTGGTCTATTATGAATGGGTCCGTAGATTTCTTTCTGCAGTACTCTAAGCTTTGTGGTTTTTTTCATACTCAAAAAGTGCCGTTGTTTAAACTTTATTAGCCAGTCTGTACCTGGCATATTGTTCTTAAAAGGATTGTAAATATTATTTAAAGTTACAAAGTCATCTTGCCAAGAAAGTATTGGAGGTCAGCCCTGTGTCTTGCTTTTTTCGCCACGGCGGCCAGTTACTCTACAGTAGATTGTAATGTATGGGATTCTGAATTGGGTACTAGCCATCGACATGGTTAATTGACCTTGATTGACAGCATTTACTGCAGCATTTAATTGCGACTCCCCATAGGCAGCCCTATCGGACTTTCTTTTATAATTTCGTACCATGACGCCAACTCTCTGTAAAGAATAAAAGCTTTAAGTGTCAGTGCCAACGAACTTTAGCATTCCCAGGAAAATGGGGCAAGTGTAAACTAACCTTTACACTTGCCCCATTACAATTTTCACACATGCCCCACATTATGTTTTTTATGGGGGAAGTGCAAACCTGTTCGTGAGTAAAAACCGCTTTTAGATTTGATTGGTATATAGGATTTTAAAGCTACAACAATTGACTAAACATAAGAAAATGCAATAAAACTAAAAGTAAGTTTTTACCTTTGACCAATTTTTAATGGAGATATCACACACTATTCAACGGACCGATTCGGAGATTATGTTACAATAAATGACTACTCAGAAAGAAAAAAACACTTGGAAACTTGCCGGGAGTGGATAATTCAACAGCGCTAATGTATAGTTAGTTGCCTCGGAACAGACAAGTAAACTTTCAATATTGCCTGATTGGCGCTCTGATTTTCCACTTACCCCAGTTTTACACTTGCCCCAGTCTACCCTATACCATATTCAAATCCAACATTATGCACACGAAGGACACATTGATCAGTACTTAATGACAACCGTAACTCTATTTCGATTGGTCAAGCGGCAATAAAACTAAAAGGCCCTGGGCGACAGGGTTGTAATTAGTTTACCGGTGATTTTCGCATTATTGCATTGTATCGTTTGGTGTTATTGTTTGTTGTCAATATTTTGATATAAATATTTGTGTCTTTGACCGTTGTATTTGAATGTATACAGGGTGTTTCAGAAGTACTAACCTGAACAAACCTGAACATGTGTTCGGAGTTGCCCCGTTTTTGATGTACAGGGTGCGTAAGATTTTTAAAAAAATCGTTTTTTTTTATTATTATTGTAAATATCCTTTTCCCGATTTTATTGCAATTTGGTACCGTCATTCATAATGATAAGAGGCTTAATTAGCCCTAACTAGATTAAATTTATACAGTCCAGTGGCGTCCCGGGAAACACTTCAACAGATATTATTGACAAAAAATGTACGCCACTGAAATTTTCCTAATTTTAATATTTTTTCCGGATATACCAACTAATAATACAATTTTAAAATGTTTTGATACTTTGACGTTTTATCCAAATTGATTTGTTTACTTGGTATGCTGCAGCTCTTATTTAAATATGGTATAGTATAAATTCAAGTGTTAATATGACGCTTGTCGAAATGGAGGAATTTGGGCTAACATCTCCTCTTCATCTTCTTCCTCCAACAACAGCATGCAACTAATGTTATCGGCGTTCATTATAAATCATACATAAGCTCTTGCACTACGAAATACGAATATGATCTGAAGCGCGCTGCTCCAGCCGCGCCAGCCAAACCACCCTACGACGACGGCCGATTGCTACGCTCTACGCTCGATCGCGAACGCCAACCGCACCCGCTGACTGCTCCAGCGAAACCATACGTTTACTCCCGACTTGGTCTGATCCCGATCATTTCAATGCGGTGTGACGTCAGGGACAAATGCAACACAAGAATTTCGAATTCGGTACCCATACTTACGTGCCCGTGCGATAATATAAACATTTTCAATGTTAAAAAACACAATACCTACAACAAAGAACCTAAAAATTATAAATTTAAAATAAATTAGAGATGTTTTCACCTTCTACCAGTTCTACTTCCAGCAGTGCCGGTTCTAGCACTACCAGCGCCCTGGGCGAGATTTCTACTGCGCCTCATAATACCCATGTAAAAAAATGAAAAGAGTGAAATAATAACAATTTATTTAAGAAGAAAAAACGAATATAATTTTTTTTTCTTTTCTGGCCTTTCTATCGACAAACTGACTTATTAATACTCCGAAGTCTATGTTTTCCGCAATTTCATTTTCGATTGACAAAGTTGCCATGTTTGTCAATTTAGATTGAGATATGCAGATAGATTTTATAGGCTTAAGCTTGGAAAAACTCCTTTCCCTACTAGGAACCGTTACAGGTATAGTGATCAATATTCGCAATGGTATCCATACATTTGGATACAGTTCTTGTATGTTGCGATCTTCATTAGAATATAAAATATAGACAGCAATAACAACATTATCTTGATCGGGCAAAAACGATTTCAGGCTCATGAGTTCATCACAGATAACATACAACCATCTGTATCTGATTTCGAGCCAACAGTTAATTTTGTTTGAAGATCACTACAGAGTTTTAGTTGGTTTTTCTGAAATTTTTTTATATTATACAAGATAGACCAAGATTCGGATTACTCACTTAGCTATCATTAGGTTAAATTAAGGTAGTGCCCAATACACAGTTGAAAAATTCAACTTCAAATTTATTTTCTGGAAAAATTATAGGCTCTTCGCGGGCAGTTTCCCCAGCCTGACGTTTAACATGTCGAATTCTTGTTAAGGCTATAAATACAGGTTCAATTTCAAGTTCATCAGCCAACTCCTTTGCTGTTAAAATAGCGTTTTTAAAGCCAGTCTTTCTATAGTCTTCCAAGAAAGCGCAGTATATTTTAAATATTTCTGTGCATTTACCGATATCCATGTATATTAATTGCAGAGATTTTCTAACGACATTAATCTCAAATAGTATATCATACAAACAACCAAACTATTAAGCTGAAATCTTTTAACTGTTCGGCTAGGGTAGTGGCCTCATGACAAACTTGAACATAGGATTTCTCAGATCCAATAGCCAAAGTAATTAAAGCGTCATGAATGAAATTAGTAAATGAGCCCTCATTCATTAAGATACGATCAATTTTTAGTTTTATGTCTTTCTTGACACTATTTCAGTGGACTAGAGGGAATTTAAGACTCCTAAACGTGACCTGGCAGCTGCCGAGAACGCAACAAGTTATAATATGCAACTGGATAAGTGGGCAAGGCGCCCTTTTTATGTCTGGCGCCCTGGGGAGAGTGGTAAATCTCCTAAAAATTTTTTGTAATTCTGGCCCGTTGATCATTTAAATTTTCGCAAGGGGTTTTGAAAACCGAGTTTTTAATATGTGGCTATAAAAAGAAAACGCACGGCGTGAGGTTGCAGGGCCGTTGGTGGCAACCTATCTGGAACAAAATGACGAATCGTCAAAAGATTATTTCAAAAATTTAAATTAATAATTATTATGTGAAATGGTGCGCTGGCACCGTCCTTCTAGACGTAGCCTTGACGCATCTCTACATCGTCTAATGCGTTTCCAGAATTTTCTAAAACTTCATGACGGTATATCGCGCCCTTTAAAAAACTCTGTTCAATTAATCTTCATTCCAATATGGCCGCCTACACGCCAATTTTTGTTGGGAATTTAAATAACCAGAGATGTAAAACCATGCCTCGTCAGTAAAAAAGGTTTTTTCAAAGACGTTTTCATTATTATGTAAATTACCCAGAAACCACTATGAAAATTGCATGCAGAGGTTCCGTAGGATACATTCACTTGCTCGCTTAAACGCCGAATAAGGGTTTGTATTCATTGACAATTTGCCTCAATTTAATGTCTAAATTATGAACCCTAACTATAAGATAACTTCTAAGTATATTTTTGTATCGTGGAAGCTATTACTACCAGGACTTGATAATTTAGGCCTAAATCTTAATTAATCCGTGTGTATTTCAACTAGAGAAATTTATAAAAAGTAAGATAAGGGCTTTAAATTAATTTAAATCAAATTGTAGGGTGTTGCAAGTAAAGGTGCATCTTCCGAAGTAGAAATAATTAGATACCAAGTATTAATACCAGTGACGGAAGTTCAGGTTAGAGCTTCGTCAGCCAAAGATATGGACTCACATTTTTTATGGGAACTTATACATTTGAGAAGTCAATTACAAAGGCGATCAGAAAAGATATATGTTCTATCGAACAGGTACATTTTTCACTTTTTTTTTCTTTATTATTTATCATTAATTTAAAAAAATTGTTTACAGTACCGGTGAATTTAGAAATGCCTTCCTAAAAACAATACGTCAGATAATTAGGGAATCAGTGAGAAACATGTCAATACCTTTAACGAAGCCTGGTACTGGCCCTGGAATTATTCTTGTTACAGGACATAAAGCTGATCATATAAATAGGTAAGCAGTATTACTAGGTATAGCAAATTCTTTAATTTTATAGATTAACAAGATGTTCCTGTTTATATTTATGTAATTCCAAAAACATATTTGAAACAAATTGAATTTTGTTTTCTACAACATATTGTCAGTCTGATCCTAGATATTCAGGCTCTGGCTTTTCATTAAAACATGTTTTACTTATCCATCTGCAATGGTAATTATAATCAGCTGGTTAAAGGGAAGAGAAGGCAGTTTTGTTACTAGCAACCATGGCTGGTGGTGACAAGACTACAGAGCCATGGAAAATGGTTTTCGAACTGAAAGATTCGCTTGTTTCCCCCCAAGATGAAAGCCATTTTCTTGGCAAAGAGCAGAGTAAGAGTCCGTAAGACTAGGGTATCTGTAAATGACATTAAGGTGAATTAGGTACAGGAAGTCGTGTACTTGGGACCGATTCTTGACGCAAGGTTAAACTGAAGGAAAAATTCCGAACTTAAAAGGAAAAAGGCTGCCAAACAGCTTAGTTCAATTGCTTATTGCTTCACAAGAAAACTAAAATTGCATATAGAACCAAAGTTAACTTATACAAAGCGTTGGTCAGGCCGGTCCTGACTTATGGTGTGCCAGCATGATGCCAAATTAGCAGGACGGAGCACGACAAGTTCCAGGCGCTGCAGAATAGGGCCTTAAAAATTATTTCGGATGCCTTGGGGTATGCTGTATCTAGGGTACTTCATAGGGACTTTGACATAGCAGCATTGGCTTAATTCTATGACAAAATTTTAACGGACTACCACAGACGGACAGACATCGCTAGAAACCCACTAATTAGACAAACGCCGAAGAATTGGCTGCCCCCAGCTATTGTAGATAGGCACTAATGCTGGTGGCCTCGACAAACTCAGCTCAACAGAATTACACATAAATTGACAACACACAGACATGACACATTAAGCATCTTAGGGCTTTGCCCAATCCAAATAATGATACGAAAATTAGCCGACACAAACATCAAAAATTAAAGGCACTGCCTGACTTAGAGTTCCGGGAAGTTCCCGAGTAGAACGTAATTGACCATAAGTTAGTAGAAAGGAATTGAAAATACCTTGTTACACCTAAAGCTTATCCAAATGAAGCGATTTACGTGCAATTCAAATCATGCGATTCGGATCCCGGGCTTTTTTTGTGGCGCATGTGTTATCCGCGCGAGTTGTATACTTCAAATTATGTGAAATTACAGGGCGGTTACAGATATTACCACACTTTGTATAATTATCATTAAATGGTTTAACTACTGCCACCGAGAGAATTAGCAGTAGATCGCGAAATACAAGATAGATTTTCGTCGATGTTCGATTAATTATAATTAAACTTAGTAAACTTCAATTTATGTTTGAATAATCAGAAGATAACATGTCCCATATTGCTAGACTCTTTTCAAACTCGTCAATAAATAGTTCCTTATCAAAGTTAATTATCCCCGTCCATTGTTGTGAAAATCAACCACACTCTGCCTTTTCTTAATCGCGCCACTACACTACTGAACACAATAATGGTTTCCCTTGTATCTCGAGTCGCATGCAAAACGCGCGACTCAAAGTTCTCACATAACCCACGCAATTTATGCGCGAGTAGCAAAACGCGGAAGGGCTAAAAGTCGCACGATGCGAAACGCGCTAGCCGAATTGCGCATAAATCACCTCCTTAGCATTTAAGACACACGGCGTTCCCCTCCTACCGGCAATCTCTGCCCGTTCACTTCTCCAACTATGACCGAAAGGTGCCACCTACATTCCTCTACGCGCCCACCACTCATCCACATGTCACAGCTTATCGGTAAGATTGCCCATGTAGCCAACATGACGTTATCGACGTCAATATAACGTGAATTTTTAGTCATTTTTGGTCTTTGACGTCCGGTGACCAAAAAATGACGTCATTATGACGTCTTAATTAACTTGTAGACGTCTTTCAGACGTCTTATAATGGTCCACGAATTAAATTTAAGTTTTCTAGGTCAAAACCCAAAAACTTACCGAAAAGTATTTTCACCACTTTTTTACGTTTTTTACAGTATCAGATTAACTTTATTAAATAAAATTTGCAGAACATAAAGCTTTTTTTTAATAACACATTACAAAAATGAATTCAAATTTCATGAAAGTGATAACAATAATAAAAATATTTAATATTATTTTTTTTTCCCCAACTTCAGTTAGTTTCATCTGGAATCTCTTTAAAGTTCGTTTTTTACACCAGTCGCGTCTGGAATAATTAAAGAATATAATATACTGCTTACAATTTTAAATTTAAGGTTACCGGATCGTGAAAAGTTAACTTCTATTGAAGCAGCGTTATCTTTAAAAGGTCAGCAATGAGCATGTGTAAGGTTATGTTTGTGAGGTTATGGTTTAATTGTTTTATGGCGGGCGTCGACGCGTGGGTTCAATATTTTTCCTCGTTTAAAGATTTATGAGAGATTTCGATTTCTTAAATATAAATTATTACTGTGGCTATCGTGAGTGTCGTTCGTGATGTTTTTTTATTGAACTCATCTTATAAAATGGTAAAGGTATGTACTGCGTTGTCCAACTCGATCAAAGAGGCGGTGAAGTTCTCGCCGTTGTTCATGAAAACTGGTTGACGCCATTAAAATAAGAATGAAAGCAGGGACGCACTCGTTGCTGATAGAATAAAGGGTTGCGCGTCTTCAAATATTTCTGCTGGTAGTATCATCGTGATAATCAACAAGGAAGTCCTTTATATTTTTGGCTGATAAGGCCAAAGCGTTTGGTATAAATCCGTTTTTGTCTCAGCATGAATCCTTGTTATACGCTTACCTGTATTTAATGAAGCTTTGGTTCTGCATTGACCCGATAAATATATCCAACCTTTATCTGGAACTTCGTGTGTGTCATATTACGTCTGGTCCAAATAAATAATATCCCTTCCATCCTGTCTATATCTATGAACTGCAATTAGGTATTCCATCCTCCATCTTTTTAACCGGGCCGATTCCATAATTACTTTCTTAAAATACATTTTCTTAGAGTCTTACGACAACACTCTATTCCTGTATCATCTTTTTTTAATCTTTGCAATAGGGGTTTTAAAGTGGGGATCATTTGTTCCCTGTGCATGGCATATATTTTTCTACGAATTATATCGACATCCGTCGCGTCCAGTTTCTTAAAAGTAAAATAATAAAATTTCCTCTTTCTTCTCTCCACTATAGGTTTATTTACAACAAACCACACTGTGCTCACTGGCCTGCGTGTCAAAGCTGCCGCTTCCTTCACTGCACCAAATTTTGAAAAACCACGTTCAGGAAGGGTGCATGGTGTACCTAAACATCGAAGATTACTTTTTTGTGTCAACTGATAAAAATATCACGCTTTAATTGGTTCTTATCAGGACCCGTCCGTAGATCTACTTGGCGTACTCTGGTTTCTTCCCACAAACGAAACTTAGATATCACGTTTAATTGGTAACAAATAACTTCTTGTCTAAACCAATACAAACATCTAACTGAAGTTTGAAACAAAAAATCAGCATATTTAAATAACTAAAATAAAATTATTTTATTTTACCCTAATTATTTTAAGAGGATTACTGAGAACATATAATAATATAATAGTCTTTAAATAGATCCGTACCTGAAGTTCCTAGATCAGGTGGCCGAATTTTGCACCTTACACAATTATAACGATCAGGGATTAGCATTTATAATGAGTTTGTAAGATAGATAGACGGACTTTACGTACCTTACCTATTAACTTCAAAGGATTTCGTATCGACAGCGCCTGCTGGTACTTTCTTTATACTGTGGTTTTATAATGCAACCATCATACTCTCTGTCTCTCCCTTTATATAAGTAATAACTAGTAAATTACGTTATCTTTCCCTTCCGTTAAGCGGCCGATTGTAATGATAATTTGCCAAACCTGTATACTGTTTTCGCTATCTTACAAAGCGTAAAAACAAATTTAAACAAGACACAATTAAAAAATGTTTAAGTTGATCGATAATTCTGTACAAGCAAGCCATATATTTAACTTTAGTTTTATTTTTGATATTATAATACTAAGTGGATACCTCTATTTGATATTTAATTAATATTCTCGTACCTACACACGGTTAAAATAAGTTTAATAATTATTATGACAATAATTTATGCAAATAATGTAGTAGTGTTAGGAATTCGTTTTTCATATACCGATCTAGATGATACAAAATTCCCATCTCCCCATATTGTGGTTGATATATTAATACCAAATAAATTTTACGTTCTTAGATAATAATTCTTATGTTTCATTTTTCAATCGCCATTATCTGTTTTTCTCTATTACCCTTAAATGCAATTATTTATACATTATTACTTCATACATATTATACTATATGCCTACCTAAATTGTTTCTAGTCAAACCCTTGAGAGACCCAAAACACATATTATAATACAAGGCTCGCATACTTTGGGCAAAACGAAAAAATCCCAGAAGTCACAACGACATTCAGCTGGTAACATTGACTATAATAATGTTAATCAAGAACACGACGAGACCACTGGAAGTTTTAGAAGTCGAAGTAAAACTATTGGAGATGCTGCAGGTAAGATTTTATATTTGTTGATAGTTGCGTTATTATTTGGCTCAGGCGACCACCTTACATGCCTAGTTCTTTACTACCAGAATAGTATATTAAAGTCACGTTCGGTGATTAAAGTACGAGTTTTATAAAGCTCATTTCAGCGCACGCGCCCATGTTAGAAAACGAGCCGCTTGCGGCGAGTTTTATAACGGGCAAGTAGGGGAGCAAGGGGCACCTTGAAACACGGGGCACCTTGAAACATTGATTTTATTTTAAGTTCTGGCGGGTAAATGAGAATCTGTAACTATCAGTGGCGCTTCGATCGACACCGGAACTGGTCATTCTAGTTTGGTTTTAATTTCAGTCGTAGTTTGGACGCTGTTGAAAGAAGTGTGTTTCTTAGTGACAAAACTAAATTCTTACGTGCGGATATCGTTTGATTTTAAGGTAAGCAACCGCAATATTTTATTTAGTTGAGTAGCATAACTTGAAACGTATATATTGCTGAATTGCTTGCATGCGTTTTCTTTTCTCTAATTGTTTTGTTTTTGTGAATTTGGCATAAAATAAAAAAATATGGACGTTTGGGGTACAATGAAACATGACTCGACGGGGCACCTTGAAACGTTTCAAGGTGCCCCATCTAAGTTCATAAGTCGTCAAATTTTCTACAATTATTTTTGTTTTTGTTCCAGTATGGTTCGAAATCGTCAAAGAAAGACCAATAAAGGTTCGTTTCTTGAGAATGACATGAGGGATGCAGTAGACCTCGTTAGTCAAGGTCACTCCATTAGGAAGGCAGCAGAATTAAAAAATGTAAACCACGTAACATTATCCAGGTATGTGAAAAAGAAAAATGACAATCAGGGCGATACAAATTTAAAGTATGTTCCGCACTACAATGTTAGACAAGTGTTTAATTTAGAACAAGAAAATAAAATGAGGGAATATTTGCTAATGTGTTCCAAAATGTTTTATGGTCTTCCAGTGGCTGAATGCAAGAAGGTTGCCTATGAAATGGCAGTAATAAATAAAATCAAATATCCAAGTTCATGGGACGCTAACAAATCGGCAGGACAAGATTGGTTCTATGGGTTTTTAAAAAGAAATCCATCGCTTAGTCAAAGAACGCCTGAGGGATGTAGTTTGTCCCGAGCTACTTCTTTCACAAGAGCAAATGTAGAAGTATTTTTTGACCATTTACAAGAGGTGTACAAAAATCCTCACTTTGCAGATGGAACACGAGTATTTAATCTGGACGAAACAGGTACATGCACAGTACAGAAGCCTCAAAAAATAATTGCCGAAAAAGGAGCCAAGCAGGTTAGCAAGTGCACTAGTGCTGAAAAGGGAACTAACGTGACAACCTGTTGTTTTATCTCAGCGAGCGGCAACTTTCTACCTCCCGTTATGATATTTCCACGCGTACACTTTAAGCCTCACATGACGCAGGAAGCCCCCACTGGTACTCTTGGTTTGGCTAATCCATCAGGCTGGATGACTTCAGTATTGTTTGTTGATGTTATCAAACATTTCATACACCACTCAAAAAGCAGCATTCAATCGCCCACTCTAATATTATGCGACAATCACGAAAGTCATTTGTCGTTGGAGGTACTTAATTTGTGCAAAGAAAATGGAGTGACGATGTTAACTTTTCCACCACATTCCACCAATAAATTGCAACCATTAGACGTTGGAGTGTTTAAGCCATTCAAAACGTATTACAATGCTGCGATAGATACTTGGATGATGCAGCATCCTGGACAAACAGCAACTATTTACAATGTTGCTGGCTTTGTGAAGATTGCTCACGAAAGAGGAATGACTTCATCAAACATCACTGCTGCTTTTAAGAAAACAGGCATTTACCCATATGATCGACATGTTTTTACCGATGCTGATTATTTATGTAATTACGTTACCGATCGACCAATGGCGGACTTACCGGCTACTTGTAGTCAGGTAAATGAGGATCCACCGTCGGGTGATGTTCCTGCTGAAAAAACCAACAACTCAACAATGGAAACCAATGGAGATGCCAACCTCTCAAGTTTCAATAACAACTCTCAAGACCCCAGTACTTCTACTACCAGCAGTAATGTAGAAACTTCCTTATGTGGACCTGAAGATTTTAGGGGATTTCCCAAAGCAGGGAGTAGGAAAAACAATAGAAAAGGTCGAGCAAAAGGAAAAAGCATGATAGCAACCAGTACTCCAGAAATGACTGCAATTGCCAATAAAACCCAGCCATCAACAGCAAAAAGGGATACGGTCAAACGGAAAATAACAGATTATGACAAAAACACAAAGAAAAAACCCAAAAAAATTGAAGAGGTTCAGTCATCATCTGAAGAAGAAGAAGACGTAGTCAACTATATTGAGACTGATGACGACTTAGACGTGGATGAAGAAATTTTTATTCTTAATGAAGACAAATTCATAGATCTGGATAGGTCACCCATTACAGGTGATTATGTACTGGTGGAATATAAATTAAAATGTCAAAATACCAAGTTCTACGTTGGACTTATTATGAAAGAAAAGGACACAAATAGAGATTACGAAGTGAAGTTTTTCAGAATAAAAGGACATAACACATTTGTAGAGCCCCCAGTTCCAGATGTATCAGTAGTAGCTGAAAACAGCATTAAGATGATTCTGGAGAACCCAGTTTTTGCGGGATCAACCCAACGCCAAAAACAATTTATTTCTTTCGGAATCGATTTTACTAATATAAATATTGGCTAACTACTATATTAATAATTGTTTCGCTTCAACTTTATGTTCTTTTTTTATTGGAATAAAACTATATAGCATTATTTAAATCTTTTATTGGGCTTACTTTTAAGTCAATCTCATTGTTTTATTGCACCCTGGACATGTTACATTGTGCCCCTATGTATGTTACATTGTGCCCCAGTGGTGGGGCACAATGAAACAATTTTTTAAAAAACTTAAGTTGATTATTGCACCAAACAGTTAATAATAGGGGTCTTGATGCTACCATAGGTTCGTTCCTGATATCGAAGGGCATCTTTTAAAACACGTTTCATCCCCATATTCCTACATCCAAAAAATAAAAAAATAAAAACAATTTTTTTGTTTCATTGTGCCCCGCTCTCCCCTACGCTAATTGCTTTATAAAGCGTGTGCTCTATACTATTTTTTTGCCATTTTTTTCAATACATAAATCCATATTTAAAAAGAAAATAAAACATACAAATTTACAAAATTTTTAGGCCTAAATTTTATGTTAGTAGTAATACAATCAAATTATTTATCATAGTAGCCTTGAAATCAACAAATAATTTTATTTTTCCACTACTAACCTATAACATCGCCATTATTGACCGATTATTAACGCTAGAAATCGTTTTTCTCTACCTTATAAGTCATTATTGACCATGGTCAATAATAAGCCATTGAAATCCATTATTGACCGATCTTTGACCTTAACCGAATTTTGTTTGAACGCAGGTAACTTGATTTTTTAATTCTACAACATCAATTCATTGTGGTCAGGCAACCAGATAATTATCAATACATATTAGATTACTTGATATTGTAAAATATCGATACAATCAACATTTTTTCTGCTTCCATCCTTAATTCGGGAGGTGTACACATAATATTATCACTAACATTTTCTTCGCTCATTTAAAAAAAAAACGCAAAACTCGTGAAATCTGAGGACACAAATGAACACAAATTGACATTGACAAAGCCACCTGACAAAACAACAAAATATTTTGCCAATTCCAAAGCGCAGGTAACTTGATTAAAAAATATACTTATACCTACCTATAATTTTTTATAATTATTAATACTATAGAGATAAATGTCATATAAAAGTTTGTAGTAGTGGAAAAAATAATATATTAACCACGGTTTAGACAGCTTATTATAGCCCTCGCGTCTTAAATCCCTCGTCGCTTCGCTCCTCGTGATTTAAACTCGCCGCTCGGGCAATAATGATGGCTGTCTAAACCTTGGTTAATAATATACTATTCCGTGTCAGTCCTTTTGTCACGAAGTTGTCTAATTTTTCTAACATACCTACTTACATAATTTTAAAATATGGAGCAAGATAAGTTTAGTTTAACTGCCCCAAACTTAAGGAAAATTAGGGTAAATTTTATAGTTCTATGTTTTATAATATAGTAAATTTGTAAGATTATTTGATATTTTTTGAACTCATCTCCATTTCGTAGAATTAATGCAATCAAACATACACGACAGCAAAATAAAACATTTGTGAACATCATTACCATCCTTAGAAAAATAAAGAAAACTGTTTCATAAAGAGTTCATTACGATACTGAAAACGATATCGGAACAGCTTTTTTATGAAACCAAACTAGAGAATAGTATATATTAAAGTACATGTTTTATAAAGCATCATCTTATAGCACGCGTCCATGTTAAAAAACGAGACGCTTGTGGCGAGTTTTCTAACGGGACAAGTGCTCTAACTGCTTTATAAAACACGTACTTTATACTATTTTTTCTATTTTGTATTTTTTTCAATAAGAAAATACATATTTAAAAAGAAAATCAACCCTTCAAATTTTGTAAATTTGTATGTCTAAATTCTATGTTGGTAATACTATAAATTTACTTTTATCATAGTAGCCTTGACAATAAATAATATTTTCTTTGTGTCATTGTCTCGAAATTTGTGTTTTAATATTTCATAGAGTTGTTCATAATTATAATTAAAAAAATATGGAGCATGATAATGTAAGTTCAACTCCCCCTGAGTTAAGGGATATTGCTAATAAAACGATAAATCAACTTTTACCAGAGAAATCCCGAAAACTTTCTTTTCTCATGGATCACAATAACAGGAAACGTCAGACGTCAACAGAATAAAACATTTAAATATTACCAATGCCAACTTTTAAAAAATAAAAAAACGGTATCGTAATAGATCTGTTTCGATACTGAAAACGGTTTCGTAATAGATTTCTTATGAAACAAAATTAGAAAAAATGTTTTTAAAATGCGAGATATCCTTTGAAAACATCGTGCGTGCTTCATATGCGGTTGCGTATTAGGGGTTTACGTCTACAGGCAATATCGGACACGTCAGTTTTGTTTTCAAGGAGTAACCTCTTTAGCAATATTTTTAAATCTAGGGCCTAAACCCCTTAGCAGGGACATACTTCTAAAGGATTAAATGAGATCATGAGCAAGTGAAACCTCAATTTAAATGTCCTTCAATTATATTGCTGCCTAGAGTTGGGCGGCGGAACTTTCGGCCCTATATTGGGTAAGGTACCTGCTAGAAATTTTAGGTCAAGTAATCTTGCAAGAAATTTCGGCCCCAAACATTGCAGGTAAGCTCATTATCATTTAAGTACCCACCAGGGGTTTTTCCCGACTCGGTACTTTTAAGGGATGGTATTGATATAATTAAATTGTTATAACAATGACAGGAAGGGTATTTATTTATGTTTAAAGACCGATTATAATTATTCCTTTTCAGTTCTTGGAGCTGTATGTTGTATGTAATCTTTTAAAAATGAGTTTAATTAAAAGTGCCCGTAACCGAGATTTACTTCTTGTAGAAAACTATACGTTTTGCAAAAGCAAAGAATTAAATTAGTTTGTTTCTAAACTTCGGAGTATCATCATTTTACGGTGTTTAGTAAATAGTAAATAATTGGCCGGTGAACTTAAAAAAGGCGAATTGAACCAAAAAGGTGGATTAGATGCCGTGTTAGCGCTGTTTAACCAATATAAGTCTATAAAAGGGGCAAACAATTAATAATTATATTCCCCGGTGAACTTGAAAAAGGCGAATTGGAACCAAAAAGGTGGATTAGATGCCGTGTTAGCGCTGTTTAACCAATATAAGTCTATAAAACCGCATTAGCCGAGTTGCAGGTCAAAAATTTAGTTAGTTCAGGTTAGTTGCATTTTCATTTTATAAATGATTCAAAACACAAAAGATCATAAAAAAATTAAAATGTTATAACGTTAGACCATTGGGGCCGAAAATGCCTGTAATAAAAACATGACCCTTCCATCCCGGGGCCGAAAGTTCCTGTCAAAATCGGGCTGCTACCTGGCCGGGGCCGAAATTTCCTACGCCCCTAGAGTTATTTGCAATTTAGTTCAGTACTTTGCAAGAAAATGCCTTCTAAAGACAGGGAAAAAGATACCCAGCATAGTAACATTAATCATTAGGGGGATCTTGCAGCAGAATATAAATCCTACAATTTAAGCTAATGTAGTGTTCTGATCACGTAAACGACAAATAGATATTCAAAGATATCTCGAAGTTGGTTTATCAACTTTGCATACTGATGCGATTTAAATCCATGAGTCATTATTTTGTTAACAAATTATTGTATCAAATCATTTTGCAAGTAAAACACTGCGGAATTTTCTGAACGTCCTACGTGATATGTTTTCAAAATATCTTTCCGAAATTCATCGCTACCATTTAAATTTAATTAGCAAAAGGTTATGTTAGTTCGTTAAATATTGATTTTAAAGCCAATACACAAATCAAAATTAGATATAAGTATGCACTAATGCATAAATAAATATTACTGCTTCATACAGTAAGAAATAACGCGGGGCTATTTATTCTTCAATTTATCTAATTTATGGAAATATGTGGAGAAACAGTTGCCATGAATTTAAGGTGGGTTAATCGACTTTATTGATCAATATTATTGAATCCGTGCCATTGAATATAGAACTGACTGTAAAATTTGATCAAATGAAATGGTTCCTTATTTTTTTAAATATTTCTATAATTGGTATAAAATCTTGAAGACTTTATTCTGACGATTTAAAAATATTTCGACGAATTAACACTTTTAACGATTGTATAAGCGTTCAAAGTAACATGTACTAAATATAATCTGCATCTTAAGATTTTAAAAAATGCGTTTTATGTCATTTACTTGCAAATTTTGATGTATCTCTTGTTAATTACATCAATGAGGTAGTTTTAGGTTTCTACATAAACTTGGGATATTATTATAAGAAATTTTTAGGATTCTTCTAATAATATAGGATCTCTTGTCTGGTGCCCCGCTTATGAGATTCATTAAAAAAAAAATCTAAACACGCTTTTTTAAGTATGGTGGGGTCTCTCCACCAACAGGTTTTCCAAATAATGTTTTATTATATATATACTAATAATAATATAATATTTCGTAAAATGATGTTGCGATACAACACTTTCCGTGAGAAATAAAGACTGACATTCAATCTCTGAAATTACCTACTATAGGGGGATTTTTAAACATTTAAAATTGTCTTATTTTAATTTAACCTTACCCAGAAATCATTAAAATCCGGCCCCGGAAATTAATAGGTACTGGGAGTTTACGGGTATTTACGACCACACAATTGGCACCCATTTAATTGCAATCATTTAATCAGAACCATTTTTCGTGGAAAGAATTTTACGATATTTTTATTCCGCCGCTTCCTGGATTTGGTGAATAGTATTAAATAAGTCACTGACAGATATTGTCAATCAATCCTTCGGTCATTTCTAATGTTGCTTTCGATCATAATAGTTATTTACGTATCAAGACAATTATAAGGATCTTAATTATAAAGAATAAAGTTTCTAGCCCGAGAGACAGCAATTGCCCGAGGTAATTAAGACTTAATAATTCCCGTGGTACATACATAATTTTAGTTCTGACCGAATTTAACACCACTCTGTTTATTTTCAAAGCGGAATAAATTTTTAAATTTTCAAATTTATTCTTTCCGGTATACGTATTTACGCTGCTATGTTATTTATTTATAAACTGACATTTGCTGTCAGTTGCTTGATTTTATATTAAAAAAGTGTCTAATAACCCAAGGGAGTTATGACCCTCTTAATAAATCTCTAATTAAACGTATTTATAATTAGAGTATTGAAAGTATACTTTTTCTCACTCTGTATAGAATCTTTTTAAAATACGAAAAAAGTCAAGAAGTTGGAACAAACAGTAGGATGAAAATATTTTTTTAGAATAATTGCGAGACATACACAAGATGATGAAATGCGAAAGTGTTGTTTTCCGATTAAGCTCTAATTACTGTAAAACTATACACTGTTAATTCAAAACCTTCAAGAGACGTTTTTGACAATTAAACCAGTTATTATTATTCTTCTCAAACCCAAAGATGAAGGAAAGTATTTTTGGGAAGAAATGGCATCTCCGTGAAATTTTGTTAAATTTGCACTGTTTCATTTACCATCCTGTATTATTGTGGAGTTCAAATTCATATAATCCAAAAGTAGTCAATCTGCCCTAAGATCAAACAATAAGCCCTAGTATACCTTAAAGCGCATTCAAATATCTTTAATATTTCCCGAGATATTTAATTTCAAATAGAGCAGTTTATTTTAAGCTTTAGTCTACATTATTCCTTTTTATTCTTTAAGGTGGAATAAAGTGCTAACACCGCTTACCACTTATTCTTATTTAAACATTTCAACATTTTTCTTTTAGATACTGTAAAAGAGAAAATTGTTAACCACGATAAAAACGACACCGGAGCAAAATCTGAAGGTGAAGACGATTCACAGGCTGGAAGTAAACCTAAGGCTACGTTAGGAAGAACACCCAATCATCTCACGTTAAGGTGAATAAAGTTGATAATTTCTTACCCATTACTGGTCAATACTTACTTACAGATTACTTATTACTAAGATAAGATAGTACTTTTGTAAGCAAATGCATAAAATGTCTTGTAAGTTTACTGCTATAAGCTTTTTGATAAATGTGGAAAGTTGTTTTTACTTTTCTTAGCACGACCTCAACCTTATCAGCCGGAAGCACGGGAAGCCAAGCACGCCTTATTCAATCTTCGCATCCTCCAGAATCTTTTCATCCAGTACAAATGGAAGAGCTGGGTATGAATAATGGCTTTCATTTTTAGTAGTTGCAGAATTTTCTTATAACAGAATAAGTGATAATAAATATTCCATTTTACTGTCAGAAAATGTTGCAAAACTGGATATATCTTGTTTTGTAGGTTCTCCGGTATGGAAGCCTAGGGACAATAGCATAGAAACTACCTCGTCTACCACTCTTCCTCGCAGGTACCGTGCTGACCAGTGCGCCTTGAGTGCATCGCGTAAATCACTTGTTACGGCAGACCCAGGGTTGGACGTACATAATGCTTATGTTCAGCAATAGCGACATATGTAAAAATGTTTATATTTAATTTTACTTATTTGTTAACATACCACAAGAAACACAATAAAGAATTTGTTTTATAAGCTTGTTTTTTCTTTGGAATTATCAAATTGGACAGAAGAAGCTAAATTTACAAAAAATGGCGCCTTTAATCGACTTAATTCCCATTATTGGAGTAATCCAAATTTACATATGTTTAGAGAGCAAAAATTTTAAGAATCCTGACAGTTTAATGTTTATTGTGTAGTAAGAAATATGGCGTCGTTGCACTACATTTTTATCAAGAAAATTTAAAATAAATGGTAAGTTAGACGTTTTTGAATTATTCTATATATAAAATGTGCTTATTCACTTATCGGTGAAGGCTATTTGAACATCTTACAAAATTTTTAAACCGACTGTTTAGACAATTTACCGCTCTCTGTTTATAGAAACTTGTTTTACCAGCATGATGGCGCACCTCCACATGGTAGCTACCTAATCAATAATAATATTTTACGTAATGCTTTCGATAATCGATAGATTGCCAACAATGGTCCTTTCCTTTGGCCACCCCGCTCTCCAGATCTTACAGTGCTCGATATTTTTATTTGAGGTACAATTAAAGATCGAATGTATAATACACCCATAACAACTATGGAAGATTGCATGCAGCGAGTGAGGTATGAATTTGAAAATTTAAGTCAATAAGAATACCGACCCATGAACAAGTGTTGCAGTTTTCTTAATTTCACTTTTAACGTTATTGTTTGAACACCCTGTATTAATAGTTATCAAAATATTATAAAAAATCTATTAAAGCAGGTCCTTTTCAACAGGGAATCAAACCCAAATTGAATAATGAAGACTTTCTTATAGGGAAAATTGATAATTATTTTATGACCAGCAAACGTCATTTTTTGACATAAAACCTTAAATATGTCAAAAATGCTTAGACTTGGGTATAGGACATGATATACAAAATCTGCCTAGAATCCTAGAATGTAAAAATGTAATAAATAGAGCACCCTTCTATTTAAATAAGCAAGTTGACACCTACCTGCGGTATAACCGGAAGTGTCACCCTATTGAAAATATTTTAGCCGGATTGTCCCCAGCAATATTAACATACTGTTCAATTTTTCATAAATGTTCTATATTATAGTTTCCCATACATAGATCGAAGCGGTTCCCGGTGGGACACCCTGTATATAACGAATCCGAACTAAAACAACCTACCGACCCATATTGATTAGAGAAGTTTCCGAAAAGTGATTAATTATGGTAATTGACAACGTTAACTAAGAACCAATAATTAAGAAATCTAAAAGCTTTAACATTTCTAGCAAAATCTTCTTTCCCTTTCTCGCCGGATCCACCCCATATCACGGCTCGTCAGTGCGAATAGGATTTGACGGGAGCTGCTACGAATAGCACTTATGTGCACAAATATTAAACAATACGAATTTGAACTTCACACAAGATGTCGCTTTGAGTTATATTTCACCGTCAGTCAATGTGAATAAAGAACTCTTATACGCAAAATAGTAACCCAAATATTTTTAAATAAGATTCACGTCGGGTAACCCATTGGAACATTGCAAATATATCGGACCTAACGAGTACTGCAATGAGTACTGTGTACCTACTTTAATTTACTGAAAACATGTGCACCTGAATTTTGAGTATTTGTAATAAGTAGGTAGTACCCAAGATTTAGTACTGAACTAACAAAGTAAAACCATAATATGACATTCCTGCCAAATATTAAATATGCCCTTTTAAGCAGGTATCGTAAGATAACAAGAAAAACGTTCTCATTTTTACATATGGAGAACCAACCTGGTGCATCCTAAACAAAACACCACGAAATAAGTTCAGAGTACTTCAGAATAAAGCATTGAAACTAATAGTAAACGCTCCTCGATCCACCGCCAACCGTACAATAGGTACCTAAACAACGGCTTAAATGCAACGACACTATAAGAACTTTACACAAGAATAATAACCAAATATTACAAACGCACAAATGTATCAACAAACGAACTTTAAGGCAATCCTACGTGCGATCTGGACCAGACGCTACGTTCAAACTTCTTAAAAAGATACACTAAAGTAAACCAAAAGTAGAATAAATCAAGGCAACTGATACAACGCGAATGAAATGAGTTCACACATACACGCACTTCAATCAAAAAGGGCTTACCCAAACATCAAAATACAACCATCTGCAAGTTAATCTTGGTGTCGCGAAGTAGGTATTAAAATACTATTTTTCATTTTCATCTACCAGAAAGTCTACAGAGAATAAAGTCATGAAAGCAAGTATAGGAAATTCGATATATCCGTTGTCTTTTCATTCTTCCAGACATCACGCACGTAATCAACCCATTTTGTCTTCAAAACTTTGTTTACCCTTGTGAGTGGAGGAGAGCTCTGGTAACACTATTATTTAAAATTAATGATCCTCATCCTCTATTCCCGGTTAAGGTTCCTTCGTAGATAAAATATTTAATTTTATTGCCGATAATAAAGCCTGACACGCTAAATTCAAACCGACCTTGACGTTCTCGTGGAAATATTACGTGTTGGTTCTCTTGGGACCAGTACCTTGAATTGTTTCGGTTTAAGATACCAGAACTCGTAAAAAATTTACAGTCCTTTACAAAGATTCAACCGGGGAAGACATTGAAAATGCCGAAGCAGAGTGCAACGCTTGTGACTATTGTGAGATTTGAGATCTGCGAAAACTCATATATTTGAATGTAATATTTAGGTAGTTGATATAAGTTTTATTGATTCATAATATAAAAAATAGTAAAATAAAGGTTATAAACTCTAACGCGCCTCTAAGGTATGGTTTCGCTGGAGCAGTCAGCGGCCGCGGCTGGCGTTCGCGATTGGTAGCTCGTTACTGGTTTAATGCGACTTGTATGTACACCGTTTCACTGCCGCAGCTCAGCGACACAGCGTTCGTTGTCAATTGCAGCGGCTGCGTTCGGACTGCTAGAGAGACCAGTTCAGCACCGATCGTTCAGCAGAATGCCACCGTTCTCGGCAATTGCTGACGAGTGTTTGATAGAGGAGGTGCAAAAGTAGTCTCCTTTATACAACTACGAGAACGAAAATTACAAAAATAATGTAATGAAAGAAAATGCATGAAAAAAGTGGCAGCAAGTGTAGGGAAGAACGGTAAAGTGTACAAAACCATTTTGTTTATTTTTCAGCATTACATTACAAAGTTTATAATTAAGATAGACTGGGGCAAGTGCGAAGCCCTTTTTAATAGTTCAAGTTTATTTCCTTCCTACTTTAAATATACAATATTTATAAAAATGTCTTTGTAAGAAAGTAATAGTTTAATATGTTTACTTTTCATACTGCATAGGGCACACATGAATTATTTTTGAGATCTTGAGATTTGAATGATTATTTTTTTTTTTGGTTATTTATTCTGAAAAATAATAAGTAATCCAAAATAACCATCAAAAAAGTCCTAATAACAAGAATAATATTTTTATAAACGTATTTATCCGTTCAAACCCCAATGTTTGGCTTTAATCTCTAAAACAGTAGGATTTATTCCCAAGGAGAAACTAAAACAGAAAAGAAACTTAAAGTTTAAAAATTCAAATAATTTTATGGAACTTGTTAAATACTGTATCCCGCAAATTTCACATTAAAATGAAATCCTCCTCGGCGTGTTACTACCGGTTCAGGTAAACGAGTCACTATATCGTCTAGCTGTACTACATTGACATCATTGGTGAGTGGCCATAAAAAATTGTCTTTTAATTTTCTAGTAAACTTGATTTCAAAGCCGTTGTCAACAGTATTTACCTGGCCAATGAAATGTTTGTTTGCTTTTGGTAATGTGTATTTAACCAGTACCCAGTCTCCAATGGAAATATTGTCTTTGTTTATTTCAGGAATCTGATCTTCGCAATGCGATTCTAAAGTGAAACTTTGATCCGATTCCATAAAAGGTACACTTTCATTATCTGATTCACTGGAGCTGGATTCAAATTGATACGGACTTGGCCGACTTTGTTAACTCTATCGGTCAATTTTCATAGCTGGTTTAGATATAGTAGATGAACTTGTAGAGAGTTTTTAATGACTACTTGCGATAGTACCTGCAATGGTTTGGCCACCTTGAATTAAGCGCTTTCGTTTCCTTGGATTAGAAGAAGGACTCTGTCGGAGCGAATCAAGTAGTAGATCATCAAAATTTGTCTTTTTTTCTTGCCGATTTTCGGTTGTAGCTGGTAATACAGCTTCAGTTATAGGATCCTGATGATTATTGAGTATATTTTGTTCATTTTGATCAGAGCTGACAATTACTTTGAGATTGGTGGCACTATTAGATGCTGATGAAGGAGCTGTAAGTAATTCTGCATTAGATGCTAGTTTCCTTTTAAGTGAGGCGCCAGATGTAGAAGGCTTTACTGTTTTTACCATTGACTGTTCGAAAGTAGCGGTTTTTTCTGTTACATTCGGTGCTACAGTATTCCTTTCAATATCAATCAGGATCATATCAGGACGCCCTGGCCTCGGTTATAAATCTGTTACAGATCCTTGATTTTTCAAGTGTTCCTCCCATCTTTTTAGGGCATCGATGTCATACTTCTCTTTAGGAATAACATGTCTATTAAATGGAACAATACCACCCTTTCTGAATCCTGTTTTTATGATTCCGGAATCTACTTCAGCCCAGGTTTTCACTAGCAATGTGGCGAATTCCCTTTTTGGTAGTCGTTGTCCCTGATGACGTCTTTGCCATGTTATTACTTCCCTCTCCCATATTGCCTTAAAGGATCTAAACACACTCAAATCGAGAGGTTGAAGTAAATGACTTGTATGGGCTGGCAGTTTAAGTATATGAATATTTTCTTCTCTTGCGGCTTGAATTAATAAGCAATCCACATGCGAGACATGCCCATCATATATAACAATAATTGGTGCCTGATCACGAACCAAAGGAATAAAAGTCTTTAGAAAGTAATTTCTAAATATTTCGGAGGTCATCCATCCATTGGCGCTGGCTGCATATACGGTGTCTTTGAAGAGGTCTTCATTTCTTTCTGAATTCCAGGAACTCCATACATTATTGCCTTTAAATATTATCAATGGTGGCGATTTTCTACCACTAGCACTTGCTCCTGCCACGACGGTTATATATTCTCTGCCCGATTCAGCAATAATTCTTGAAGAGGGTTTGCCTTTCGCGCCAACAATTTTAAGACGAGAAGGATCTCTACACAGTGAAGTCTCATCTAAATTGTAAATCCATTCAGGACGATCCTGAAGACCCAACTCCAATATAGCCTTTTCCAATAAAACAAAATATTGGTCTATTATGAATGGGGCCGTAGATTTCTTTCTGCAGCTTTGTGGTTTTTTTCATACTCAAAAAGTGCCGTTGTTTAAACTTTATTAGCCAGTCTGTGCCTGGCACATTGTTCTTAAAAGGATTGGAAATATTATTTAAAGTTACAAAGTCATCTTGCCAAGAAAGGATTGGAGGTCGGCCCTGTGTCTTGCTTTTTTCGCCACGGCGGCCAGTTACTCTACAGAAGATTGTAATGTATGAGATTCTGAATTCGGTACGAGCCATCGACATGGTTAATTGACCTTGATTGACGGCATTTACTGCAGCATTTAATTGATCCTCCCCATAGGCAGCCCTATCGGACTTTCTTATATAATTTCGTATCATGACGTCAACTCTCTGTAAAGAATAAAAGTGTCAGTGCCAACGAACTTTAGCATTCCCAGGAAAATGGGGCAAGTGTAAACTAACCTTTACACTTGCCCCTTTACAATTTTCACACATGCCCCACATTATGTTTTTTATGGGGGAACTGCAAACCTGTTCGTGAGTAAAAACCGCTTTTAGATTTGGTCGGTATATAGGATTTTAAAGCTACAACAATTGACTAAACATAAGAAAATGCAATAAAACTAAAAGTATATTATAAGTTTTTACCTTTGACCAATTTTTTATGGAGATATCACACACTATTCAACGGACCGATTCGGAGATTATGTTACAAATGACTACTCAGAAAGAAGAAAACACCTGGTAACTCGCCGGGAGTGGATAATTCAACAGCGCTAATGTATAGTTAGTTGCCTCGGGCCACACAGACAAGTAAACTTTCAATATTGCCTGATTGGAGCTCTGATTTTCCACTGACCCCAGTTTTACACTTGCCCCAGTCTATACCCTATACCATATTCAAATCCAACATTATGCATACGAAGGAACACATTGATCAGTACTTAATGACAACCGTAACTCTATTTCGATTGGTCAAGCGGCAATAAAACTAAAAGGCCCTGGGCGACAGGGTTGTAATTAGTTTACCGGTGATTTTCGCATTATTGCATTGTATCGTTTGGTGTTATTGTTTGTTGTCAATATTTTGATGTAAATATTTGTGTCTTTGACCGTTGTATTTGAATGTATACAGGGTGTTTCAGAAGTACTAACCTGAACTAACCTGAACATGTGTCCGGAGTTGCCCCGTTTTTGATGTAGGGGGGGCGTAAAATTTTTAAAAAAATCGTTTTTTTTATTATTCTTGTAAATATCCTTTTTCCGATTTTATTGCAATTTGGTACCGTCATCATAATGATAAGAGGCTTAAATAGCCCTAACTAGATTAAATTTATTAAGTTCAGTGGCGTCCCGGGAAACACTTCAACAGATATTATTGACAAAAAAATTACGCCACTGACTTTTTTCTAATTTTGATATTTTTTCCGGATATACCAACTAATGATACAATTTTAAAATGTTTTGATACTTTGACGTTTTATCCAAATTGATTTGTTTACTTGGTATACCACAGCTCTTATTTAAATATGGTATAGTATAAATTCAAGTGTTATACGACGCTTGTCGAAATGGAGGAATTTGGGCTAACATCTCCTCTTCATCTTCTTCCTCCAACAACAGCATGAAACTAATGTTATCGGCGTTCATTATAAATCATACATAAGCGCTTGCACTACGAAATACGAATATGATCTGAAGCGTGCTGCTCCAGCCGCGCCAGCCAAACCACCCTGCGACGACGGCCGATTGCTAGATTGCTACGCTCTACGCTCGATCGCGAACGCCAACCGCACCCGCGGACTGCTCCAGCGAAACCATACGTTTACTTTCGACTTGGTCTGATCCCGATCATTTTAATGTGGTGTGACGTCAGGGACAAATGCAACACAAGAATTTCGAATTCGGTACCCATACTTACGTGCCCGTGCGATAATATAAACATTTTCAATGTTAATAAGCCTCGTCGGACCAAAATTTGTATTTTCCTGCTACATTTCTAGGTACCAGTTGCAAAAAATTATCCCACGAGATGGTATTTATATGGTTTAAATTTATATTTTTCAAGTATTAACTGCCTTCTTGATTTATTAATCCTAACTTCGTCATACACTTTTCTGCATGATATGGATGGTTGTACCGTGACAGAGGCCAAAACATTTATTTCTACTTCTTCTCTGTTTTACTTGTTGTAAAAATTAGGCCTTGGTTATTTAAAAGATCCGTGCTCAATGAGATTTGCTTGGGTTTTTTTAAAATATTCTTTTATCAGGTTGTCTTTCTGGATATCTTCGAAAAATTCAAATATGTAACAAAAAGCTAATAATAGATAACAATAATGATTAAAACTTTTTTATTTTTATTATGATTATTAATGGTACCTAACAAATGATTAAAGCTTACCTATTAAAATACAGCTCCGAGGCTGCGTCCGCGTCTCCATTAGCTTGGATAAAAGAAACATACATATCGTATTTTTCATCATTTTCATATTTATTATTTTGTGCCACGTTGAACAATTTTTCACAAGATGTCCCTTTTAAAAAAACTGAAGTTTGGGTCGTAACTCAAAAACAAAAGTTTTAAGAAAAATCTAACTACGCCAATGAATTCTACATAAAAAACTCTATAATCATCCTTATTCACGTGTACTCTTGGATATTTATATATTTTAACGAATTGTCATTCCGGTGTTCCTTGGCTGTTGAATTGAATATTGGTTATTGATTGTCATATTGGTTGTTGAAACTGATAACGAATTATCTTATTTAGGTGTACCATATTTTTCAATAACAGTCTTCAGTGTTTCATATTTTGTAAGCTGTTGGTTAAAGGACTGCTTGGCAGATTGGATATTGGGAATTAATAAAATTTCTACTTTTCTGCCATTCTTACGTGGATCCATCGGTTTCTGTCATTTAGGTATATAGTGAGCGATTTTTTTTTTAATTAAGTACCTACCTATGGCAGATAATTTTCCGTTGCTGATTGCGGCTTTAGAAGACGAAAAACAAAGTTAAGAGATCCAGTTTTTTCTTCCTTAAGGGAGAATTTATAAAAACGACATAACCTAAAAATTTACAAACAATTATTCATGTTTTTCACAAAAAATAAAACGTTTTTGAATGGTTTAAAAAAACATGACTTATTTGCAAATATTTTAGGTTAAAATTAGCTACCTGTTTAGGTAGTTGGTTTTTTATAAACTCACCATCACTACCATTAGGCTTCTAATAAGGGGTATGTTTTCATAGATCATATTTTGCAGTTTACATCACAGAAATCTAATAGTTAAAAACTTATTCCAAACATCTAACGTTAATTAATAAAAAATGACTGCTTTTAACTTGAGATTCAATGGGAAATCCTCGGTTATATCATTTATTTAACTGTTTAAAAATGGGTTTTCCTTGGGTTTTTCTTTTTAAAGCAATTGTTTTTAAACCTGTGGTTAGTTCTTATGTTTATTTATTAACGATGAATAGCATAAACTGCTAACAGTTTACAAACAACTTTGGATTATTTGAGGCATTAATTTTAAACAATCTTAAATTCTAAACTAAATAGTTTTTGACAATAACATTGTTGATATTATATATCTACAGAATAGAGTACATCTTCTCTTGAAAATCTTAACTGAATTTGAGTTTTTCACATCATGAGGTAGATTATTGTACCGAATAATGTAACAGACCCTTGCGGGACACCGGAAATTAGTCTTAAAGTGGATGACACTTCGTTGTTAAGAATGACTGACTGATGACGATCGGTCAAGTACGATCTCACCCCATTCAAAAATGCGCCTCGGAAACCATAGATTTCAAGCTTACCGAGCAGTACTCCATGATCCACACAATCGAAGGCTTTAGTGAGATCACAGAATACCGCAGCGGCAGCCTCTCCCTCGTTCAAGCAAAGATATTATAGTTCTTTTAAAAAAGAGAAAATCGCATCATTAGTGCTTTTCTGAGCCTGGAATCCGAATTGAGCCCTACAAAGTGTATTATGTGTTTCCAAAAAGGTGGTAATGCGTTTCTTGACAAGTTTTTCAATAATTTTTGATAGCGTTGGAAGTAGCGACACTGGCCTAAAGTTAGATGGGGACTCTGGATCTCCCCCTTTAAAAAGTGGAACGACTCTGGCAATCTTTAAACAAGGTGGGAAAATACCAGAAATAAAAGATAAGTTAATAGCTTCCGCCAGTGAGCTCAACGCGTTATCCGGCAGGGCAAGAAATACTCTTAAAGAAATATGATCCCAACCCACTGCATTTTTATTCTTCATCTCGCAAAATACCTGCTTAATTTCGTCAATATCAGTGGAAAAATAAAACGAATCACTCACTGCCACATTACGCAGATAGTCCAATGCATTCGCTCTCGGAAGGATTTGACTAGAAAGATCTGAGGCCACGGAACAGTAGAAAGAGTTGAATTGATTGGCGCTGACAGATGACGTGGTTAATTTACTGTCTCTTCCACGCAAGTCAATAATGATTTTACAGGTTTCTCTTTGTTTATTACTTGAATGATTTAAACGATTAGAATAATAATCTTATTTGGCCATTCTAATTACTCGCCTATAAATTTTTCGATATTTAATGTAATAAGTCATAAAGATGTTACTATCCAAAAAATATTTACGAAGTCTATGTAATGATCGCATATTTATAGCTGATATTCTTATAGCTTTCGTAAACCAAGGCTTTCTATTTTTTTTTAAAGATTTTTTACTGGAAAAGACTGGTTAAAATTATGAGATAAAATATTGTGAAAACATGCCTCAGGATCATTTGAATTAATAATATTAGGCCAATCAACATTAGCACACATTTGGGAAAATTTTTTAAAACTATATTCAGTATACGTCCTTCCGCGACGTGTTTTTATTTCAGTGTGAGTAGAAGATATCTTGAACTTACATAAAATTGTCTCATAATCTGATAGCCCAGCATTAATCACATTACACACACACGTACCACTGTATCCTTCCTTAAATCATTCACTCAAACATTTTTTAAATGAAAAAAAATGTTTTATGGATCACGTTCCCTATTCAAATTATTGTTAAAATAGCCGTCTTATCTGATTTACACGCAGTGGTCAACTTTATCCCAAACTGAGGATTAAGTGGACCACTTAAAAACAAAAAAAAATGTGACTGTGCCACAATAAATTATTATTCTATTAATTTTACTATATTTGCAATAATTTGACCCAAAAAAATATACTAAAACGTGCATTTTTGGCTTACTTAGCTCCGTTCTACGGTACTACTTTCTAGTAGAAGGAGCAAGACCGCTCTGTTGAAAATATTTTAGTTGGTTAGATCATGTCAGTTTATTCAAAAACCAAATTTTTGGATCGTCCAGTTGAGTGGTTCGCCATAACTCCCATGTTCATCAACCGTGCATTACCCTGTATTTTATATTAACTAAATGAGTATTGTTCTTGAAAAGAAATGAATATTAATATTATTTTTCAAAACAATTAAAATCAAATCAGTAAAAAGTGTTCAAAGATATTTTCATTTTAAATTTAAATTCAAGTTAAATCCGTTTATGGAAATAAAAAGGGCATAGAGAAATTTCAATATATTTTCTTAGGTTATTCTATTTTTATTTTTTCGCTTAACGCGCTTTTCATCAATCAAATTGCCAAATGACTGATAATTTAGTCGCAAGAAAAAACATTATTTCTAGAAATATATCGTATATTTCATAAATTTAAAATATCAATATTTTATCTCATTACAAATTTTGTAACGTGCTAAAATTAACAATATTTACAATATAAAAAAATCTAACCAAATAAATCTATCTACATTTTGGTTCTCATCATACCACCAATGCCGAATTTATTCTACTTGAAATTTCTTCCTCATACCTGGTTTCTTCACTAAAAGAGCTAATATTTAGGTCTACGTTTTCATTTTGGGTTAGTATATTGTCGCCTGCTTGAAAGATTGTACACGGTATATGAATTTCTTTGTGCCCATCTGGAAAACTTCTCTTTTTATATACTTTAAGCGAGCTAAAATCTGACTGTGATTCACCAACCGGAATCAACGATACTTGCTCTTGTTCAAGAAATCCTTTGCTTATAAAAGGATTAATGAATTTATGATCAATATTGGCTACTTTTTCAAAACTCTTAATCGCAGGTAAGACCGCACCACCTATTCTAAAATCAAGATCCATCCTTTTCTCCGTCTCACTATCTTCTTCGGTTTTTCCATTATCACATAGTGTAGTTGGTGGTGATACCTCAGACTTGTCTTCTGTAGACTTTGCCATTTTATCACATAAAGTAGCACCTTTTTTGACACACATTGTAATTTTATTACAAAATGTCTTTGGCTCACTGTCACGAAATTCACTTACAGAGTTCGAGGTAGCTTCTTTCTCGTGCGTATCAGTATTACCATTTACAATAAACTTATGAATTCCATCGTTTCCTATCTTTCTATTGTACCGTTCCGTTTCATTCTTCGCAAATGTCCTTTCAAGCACATTGTTAGAAATGTATTTTTTCCTTTGTGCTAGTGAGTAATTGGCTTTTTCGTAAGATTTCAAAATTTTCGCGTATATTTGACATGAGCTCTTGAAAATATCATCATCTTCCTCTCCAAATATTTCTTCGATGCTGGATAGTTTCGGTGCAGAGCGCGAGCATTCTAGTGGAGGCCTAAAATAAAAAAGTAAATTATTAAAGTATTATAGACAAGAGATTTAAGTCGTTATATAATATCTCCAGAATTTTCAAAAAATCATATTTTTTTTATTATCAATTAACTAACTCACATTCGTTTTATAATCTTAAAAAGTCTGCAAAGTTGAGGTTCAGTTAGCATTTGAAATAACAGTTCGATTTATAAACTCAGTTCGCGTAAATTTACTGTCCCGAGAATGTTCCCAGATAGAGCAACCAATTTTTATGTTCGGAGTTCAGAAAATTCGCTTCGACCAATATTTTTTGAAATAAGAGGGAACAACAGTCGTTTCTTGTATTAAGTGTATATTCTTCCTCTACTTTTTAACCAATGAGATACCTTAATTTTGACTAGTTACCATGGCAACTGAAAAAAATTTCCGGAAATTTTTTCGAGGCGCCACGATATTTTAGTGACTATTCCACTCATCATAATTTGAACCAATCAAAATGTAGCAATCTTAGATATTTACCTGTTTTTAATCGGAAAAACCACTACCTTCATAATTTTGCCGACCCCACTGACCAATCAGAATTTCAGAAAATAGCTAGCAACATAGTTTTTAATCGGCAAAATTTTGTTACCTTAGTTACATTCACTGTTAAGATTGGTAATTAATGACTGACAGTAGATTGTCACTGTTACTTTTGAAAGGTTGATTCACCCATATACCTAGTTTTAATATTATTCGTGAAATAGTCTTGACGAATACCACTCAAGAAAAAAATTTGCTGTCGTTTTAAACCAGTAATTAAAGCTTTGTGACAGAACCGGTTAAACAAAAATGACAAATCAACATATGTCAAAAACAACAATACTGGCCAACTTGACAAGCAGTCAAATTAATTTAAAATGTCAGGTTGGATTAATAATTTGTTTCCAAATTATGGTGTGAAATTTTCTTACCGAATCCCACGCAAACTTAAACTATTCCTGGAAATTTTCTTTCGGGCACGAATATTTTGAAAATTAACCCGAGTCGCGAAGGGACGAGGGATAATTTGCATCATTTTCCGGAAATAATTTAAGCTCTTGTGATATTATAAGTGAAAATTAATTTGAATTAGCAGAGCGCTTTCGGCCTTAGGCCATCTTCAGTGCTTCCTAAAAGCGAGGAAAATCCAATTTGTAAAATTTATTTGAAAAAGTCGTTAGAAATTTGATATAAATTTGTGTGAAATCAGTTTAGTTTTTACCTTTTTTTTTGTTGAAAATTTGTTTTGAGAAATAATATAAAATGTACCGCATATTGTAGAATGTCTTTAGAATTAGATGTGATCATAGAACTAATCTCCAACGATTGCAATTTAAAAAAGGCTATCAGAAATGACATTTACAACACTCTATACCATACAAAGAAAAATCTCCCAAAAATCAATTTTTCAGTCCCCTCCTCATCAAACAGAACACTTAAAAACCTCAAACTAAAAATAAAAAATCAAAATTTGATTATAACAAAGGCAGACAAGGGTAATTGTCTAGTCATTCTTAAAACATCAGACTATTTATCTAAGGTTGAAAGCTTTCTACAGGATAACAATTTCAGAATCATAACAGACAATCCTCACGATAGGTTTATTAGAAAAACAACTAGATTTTTAAAACATTTTAGTGAATTCTTGGATGATAACGAGAAACATCATTTCGAGCAACCCCATCTTGCCACGTTTATACGGATTACCTAAAATCCACAAAATTGATATCCCTATCAGACCAGTGGTAAGTTTTTTACTAATACTCCCATTTCCAACCTTTCTACTTTCACACTCAATCTTATAAAATCATTAACCAATTTCTAACCTGCATACACAATACTTAACATTTTAGATTTGGTCAATAAACTAAAAAGATTTAAATTTACCTGAAAACTTTCTACTGTCTCCCTTGACGTGACAAACCTATTCACGACTGTCCCCAAGTCGGAAGCAGTGGACATTGTTGGAAATATCTTAAGATCAAAAAACTTGGATGAGGATTTGGTAATCAATACTGTAACTTTACTTAATTTTTGTTTATCCCAAAATTATTTTTGCTTCAATAATAAATTTTACCAACAACCAGACGGACTTTCCATGGGAAGTTGTTTGTCCCCTTTTTTAGCGGATGTCTTTATGGATTCTTTGGAAAACAATCACATAATGTCAGAAAACAACCCTGAGATTCTCCACTGGTACAGGTATGTAGACGATTGTTTGTGTTTTTGAATTGCAACAACGAGGGGCCTTAGAATTACTCAATAAACTTAATAACATACACCCCAACATATCCTTCACACTTGAGACAGAAAACAACAAAACAATCAACTTTTTAGACCTTACCATAAAAAAATTCAGAAACAACTTACAATTTCAAATCTACAGGAAACCCACTAAAACAGACCATGTCATCCCTTACAATTCAAATCATCCTCAACAGCATAAACTAGCATGGTTTCATTGTTACATAAATAGACTTTTTAATATTCCCATGACAAAAGATAACTACCAGAACGAAGTAAATATATTAAAACAAATAGCTTTCAATAATAACTACGACCCAAATATCATAGATTCCTTGATCTCAAAAACAAAATGCAGAAGAATTAGAAACGATTTATACCCTCTTCCCACTAAGATTGATAAAAAATATGTTGCTATACCTTTCCTCGATCAAAACACCAATTCTAACATTAAACAAATACTTACACAATCAATCCCAAATCTCAGTGTTTCCTTTAAAACTAAAACAGTCTAGCAACACACATTATAAATTCTTAGGATAAAATTGAACATCTCTCTAAGAGTGGTATCTGTAAATTAAATTGTAATTCTTGCAACAGTACAGAGTCTTTGATTATATTTACGTGAACTCTAGAGCCTTTATTATTAGAGATGGAAAAAAATCTTATATAAAAAAGTTCTACGGTTTTTCTTCTATTAGCTTTTGAAGTTATCAGAAAAAAGAAAGTCGCATCGGAAAATGAAATAATATAGGCAACTTCAAGTTTTTTAAATATTATGCGCTAAAATGAAAGATCTTTTTTCCGTGATTCTAAATATATATATATATGTTGATGACATTTGGGTGAGCCATTTTTGACATATCTTAGATTAAAATATAAATAAATTGAAAAGAAGGTTGATAAACTTGTCAAGTAAACCATGGAAACAATTCATAAAGCGTAATAAATAACTTAACAATTGTTTCCATGGTTTGCTTGACAAGTTTATCAACCTTTTTTTCAATTTATTTATATTTTAAGCTAAGATATGTCAAAAATGGCTCACACAAATGTCATCAACATATATATATTTAGAATCACGGAAAAAGATCTTTCATTTTAACGCATAATATACAGGGTGTTCCATTTAAAAAACTTGAAGTTGCCTATATATTTTCATTTTCCGATGCGACTTTGTTTATCTGATAACTTCAAAAGATAATAAAAGAAAGACCCTAGAACTTTTGTATCTAAGATTTTTTTCCATCCCTAATAATAAAGGCTCTAGAGTTCACGTAAATATAATCAAAGACCCTGTACCTATATTGGTCGTACTTGTAGACCATTAACGATCCGTATAAAAGAACACCTTTCGAGATCCTCTTCTGCTTTTGGCCAACACCCCAAAATTTCTAATCATACTTTCAGTCTCTCCTCTAATTCAAAAATTATTCATGATATATCTTCCAAAAATTTCAACAGACTCGATTTTATGGATTACATAGAGATTAGTAAGTAATTACTAGACAATTGCCTTTGTTTAAATACACAAGTTAATCTAAACAGAAGTTAGATTCCTTTACACAGGCCTTCTGAATAAAATTTTTAAAAATTTGAATATTCTCTAACCTTAACAATTTTCAAATTGCCCGCTTTTTACTCTCAACAACGTCAACAATGTCATTTCAATGGCAAGACAAATTTAATCTTTCAATTTAAATAACCATCAAATTTCGACTCAAGAACACGTTCCACGTGCAGTAAAGATTTAATATGAAAAAGAAAAAGAAAATCGATGGTTAATTAACAGAAATTTAAAAAAGTGATTCGTCCCAGTTGTTCGTCTTTTACAAATTTACGTGTTAATTGTTTTATTTCATACTGTATTGTAAAACACACCTTTACATATTTGAATTTAGTCCAGAAAATAAGGTTTTACAGCAATAAGTCCGGTAAATTTTTTTTACCGGACTAGTCCTGTAAAATTTCTTTACCGGACTGAAATTTGTAAGTTTTAGTTTAATCAATGTCAAACACACAATGTTTCCACCAGTAAATATAAGCACTTTTTAAATATACGACGCAGAATAAAACTTCATTATAATTTCAAAACATAATTATAATTTTCAACAGAACAGTATGAAATAAAATATTGTACGTCATTCGTCCGGCAAATCCTTTACAGTATTCGTTTCAAAATTCCAGACTCGGCTCCTTCGTCGCCTCGTCTCGAAACATTTCACTCATACTGTAAAAGTTGATTTACCGGACTTATAACGTAAATATCTATTGCATAATAAGTTTTTTACGTTGTTGTTGATGGCCTATTTGAAAAAAGTTAATTTTGTCAATGGTTCCTGTTTCCTGACAAAGTGAGTAAAAACCAAAAAATACATTTTATATTATTTCTCAAAACAAATTTTCAACAAATAAAATAGGTAAAAACTAAACTGATTTCACACAAATTTATATAAAATTTCTAACAACGACTTTTTCAAATAAATTTTACAAATTGGATTTTCCTCGCTTTTAGGACGCACTGAAGATGGCCTAAGGCCGAAAGAGCTCTGCCAATTTATATTAATTTCCAAGATTATACATTTAATACAAAAAACGACTGTTGTTCCCTCTTAAACTATTTATATTTGTTGTGTGTTCGTTATTTTGGGTTTGTGTCGGAAAATTGGTGCAAAATGATGACACAATTTTATTGTTAACTCACTTCATCCAAAATTGTAATAAATATTCCATAGATATTGGAAACAAGTTTCAAGCAATCGAACAAGAACTTCGCTCCTGACTTTATAAATAGCATAAAACTGAAGCGGGAGTACAAAAACTCAACTCGAAACATCATATAAGATTGGTGCGTGCATTCAAAACATAATATGATAGGGAATGACGAATTGGTGGCAGGCTTAACCGGTTTTGTTTTAACACTTCTTATAGTAGGTTCCCCGTATAAATGAATTGTCATGATGTCATTAACCCTACGAAACAACAATTTTTTTTACTATAAGCAGAACATGTAAGAAGTTCAATTACCAATAACCTTTAAGAAAGTTATACCAATTCGCAAGACATTCGCGTTGGGTTCAACTTACTAGTTTGAAAAGCACATGATCTACTAGAAAATATACGATACCTCGCGTACGTCACAATGACTTACGGATACCGACCAGGCCCGGATTATCCATAAGGCACATTAGGTACTTGCCTAGGGTCTACGAAACGCGAAGGGCCTACGATCATAAAATATAATAAAAATAGACACAAAAAAAGGATCAATACTGTATTCTACAACTACAATAAGAAGAAGAGTTCACAGACACAGAGACAAACTACAATGTGATACAATTTCTTGGTAAAATTAGGGCGTGGCACCCAAAAAATTCTCGCCTGCGCCGCATTTTTTTTTCGCGACCCATTAGTGGACCTCCCCGAATTAAAATCTAAAATTCACCACTGGTGCCTAGGGCCTACGAAACCTTTAATCCGGCGCTGATACCGACAATGACAGAATTTTTTGATAAATTGATCGCGGACTAGTAGTGCCGTGCCCTTTTACTCCACGGGCAAGAACCACTGCAATCTTTATTAGGTCGGTCGTAGAGCCAAACGAGAAGCGACAACATGACATTTGGCGAAATCAATGTAGTGGGAGGTAACACGGACAACTGTCATAAGTTTAAGCCGGCCCGTTAGTCCGGTAGTCGACGAGTTATCGTTATCGAGTTTAGTTGTCTTTTTTCTTTAAAGAAGTGTATTGTTTAACTGTTTATTTTTGTGAGTGCTGTGCTATTATAAAACTATGCCTGATAGTACCTGTGCATTTCGAGGGTGTCCCTCAAAAGAAGGTGAAGGAATAAGCATGTTTTCATTTCTAAAGGATCCTGAACAGTAAGTACATTTGCACCGCTATGATACATTTGTTTATATTTGTTTTGTTGTATTTATCTGCTGTATTTTATTACGTGAAAGGTGTATGAAAAATACCTACCGTTATTTATTATGTTATTCAAGAGAAGTTGATATTAAATGTATAATTACAAGTACATTTTTAAGGAAAGGCGACGGGAAGGAAAAGATATCACAAACTAATCTAAAAGAACATGCTTTTATTTCTCTAACAGATCTTGTGTTTTTTTGAAAAATAGTCCTGAAAGCACAAGTACTTATTCTCATTTAGTAGTTTTTATCGAATAATATCATATTTCTACGCGTAGATCAGGTAAAATATATACAGGGTGGACGTAAAGTAAGGAATAAATTAATTATCTCGGAAACTACAATTTTTTGAAAAAATCGCTTGGACCCGTCGATTTTGTTATTCGATCGCGCATATTCCGACATAAAATGTAGATATACAGGGTGTTCCAAATAAGAGTGCCACAAAAAATTTTTTTATCTTAAATGGAACCCTCTGTATATTATTGCATGATCAGATTCTTCGGAAAATTCTAAACATTTTTCATGTAGCATGTGCTATACCTTAGCCCAAGCGTTTTGGAGTTAATCTCATTCAAAATTTGAAAAGTGGAAAAAATTCATGGAGAAAACAAAGAATACATTATTTTAAGAATGTTTTATTTATCGAAAAAACAGTTTGGTGAACTTAAAAATAATTTTACTTAAGTAAATGTTCGAAGTGTCTTCCGTTGGTCAACTGACAATAGCCTAACCGATCCTTAAATTCTTGCTGAACATTTCGAGCCATTTGGGGTGTAATTTGCCGAATTTGTTGCCGGATGCGATGTTTTAAATCATCTAAATTTGCAGGCTGGCTTTTGAATACTCTTTCCTTAAGGTATCCCCATAAAAAAAAGTCGAGTGGTGTTAAATCGGGTGACCTAGGCGGCCACTCAATAGAACCACCTCTTCCAGTCCACCTGTTTGGAAAAGTATCGTCCAAATAAGTACGAACTCCCACAGCGAAATGTGGGGGAGCACCATTTTGTTGCAACCAGATATTATGATGTGGCAAATCGGGACGTTTTAACTCAGGAAAAAGGGTGGCCAGGGCTGGAACAAGTTCTTGTTCTAAAAAACTCAAGTATCTCTCGCCTGTTAAATTTTCGTCAAAAAAGAAAGACCCTATAACAGTGTCATCAACAACGCCAGCCCACACATTGATTTTTTTATTATATTGTGTGTGTCCTTCCCTCATCCAGTGTGGATTTACATCGGACCAATATCGATAATTTTGGGTATTTACGTCACCATTCAAGCAAAAAGTGGACTCATCGGAAAAAATGATATTTTTTACAAAATTTCTGTTTTCGAAACACATATCCTGTAACCGCTCACAAAATTCAAGGCGCCTCTCAAAGTCCCTACCAAAAGTTCTTGGAGAACTTGCATTTTATAAGGATGATATTTATTTCTATGCAGTATTTTAAGAACTGTTGTTTTTCCAATATCAACGTCACTTGCTACCTGCCTAGACACCACATGCTGGTTATCTTGAACTGCCAGTAAGACTTCTAATTGTTGATTTTCATCAACTTGAGGACGACCACATCTAGGGACATCTCTTACATGACCGAATTGCCTAAACTTCTACTCAATTTTGCTTACTGTTGATTGTGATATTGGCGGACGATTGGGGTATTTTTGAACTCACAAACTTCTTGCTGCTTTCTAACTCTATCACCGTAGCCCATCATCATCAAAACCTCTATGCGCTGTTTCTCAGTGAGCCGCATTTTAATGTAATTTAGTTATGAAAAAACGAAATGAGTCTTTTGAAAACTAGTAAAACGTTAGGAAAATACACATAAAACTGACAATAACAATAACTATTGACATTAATTCTTTTGATTCTTGCGTAATAAATCCAAAGCCTACTTGACTTTTTTTGCGCTTCACGCATGCTCACTACAAGTTTTGAATGAGAATAACTCCAAAACGCTTGGGCTAAGGTATAGCACATGCTACACGAAAAATAGTTAGAATTTTCCGAAGAATCCGAACATGTAATAATATGCAGGGGGTTCTATTTAAGAAAAAAATATTTTTTCTGGCACTCTTATTTGGAACACCATGTATATCTACATTTTATGTCAGAATATGCGCGATCGAAAAACAAAATCGACTAGTTAAAGCGATTTTTTAAAAAAACTGTAGTTTCCGAGATAATGAATTTATTCCTTACTTTACGTCCACCCTGTATAGAGTAAGTAGTAATAGAAACATTATAAAAAAATTATAGGGGTTTCCGAAATTTACAACTTATTTTGTTTAAACAAAATAAAATATCATATTATCTACCGACAGTTTAAATTCTAAGTACCTATAATTATTGTCCATGTACCTATCGAAGACTTGAAAAATAGCAGATTTACCTTTAAAAAATATACAACTTTGCAAAAAGAAAAATGGCTTGTAGCATTACAGGAGTGGGCTAGGAAACAATTTCTACCTGCCTACATATCAAATTAAAGCCGCATAATGGTTCAGAATGTAGGTATACTGACCATTTTTCTAGGTAGGTTCACCCTCAAGAGTAATTAAGGACCCCAGTAATTTAAGATTTTTACAAATGTTAAACATACATATTACTGTTTTTCTACTTCTATATTAGTAAGAACCTACTTACGCACTGTCTACTTTATCCGTAAAACTCTAATTACACACACTATATTGTAAGAAGCCAAGCTGTGTGTAAGACCAGTTACGTAATATTATAATGTCTGCATTAATAAGGGCAATTTCCGCTAACGCTCGTACCGCAATTTTCGAAATCGTGTGTAATAGGCTTCTTACGACTCTTGGTATGTAATATACTATTTCATTTCCTTTCTAAAATATACCTACTATTAGCATTTTCTTCATCGTTTTAGTGCTTCTTTTAGTGTAATAACCCGGCCAACTGTCAAGATTTCAAGGTGAAGGACATATAATTTGGTTCCCATTTATTCAATGCTAAACTCGAGATTTTGTCGCTTCTCGTTGTTTGGCTCTTCTCGGCCTCAATAAATGAAAGTTAATACAAAAGAAATAAAATAAAATAAAAAACCAAATTTTCCTGGAGCCACCCAATAAACTCAAATTTTAGGAAAGACACATACTTTTTAATACTGTCTACCGGACTACTTAGCTTTAGTCCAACCTACGACCGACTACTCCAAGATTAACCGAGAACTCACAATTAACTAACCCGGACTTGTACTTGACCCAACTTCTAACTAAGAACCTCCGATTGAGTCCTCGTTTTTGGTCATCCACATATATTGTAACGGTAGTTTATAATTTGTTTCATTAAGTTATCATTGTTTGGAATCTTATTTCCCTGGTATTTATTATTTTAACCTTTTATTTGACGTGAAGTCATTATTGACAGATTAATATTTTTCTACCCTTCGTATAACAAACAACTCGCTTAGTTACCGACGACTATACAAGCGCGCGAAATTTTCAGATTGCTCCGCTAGCAGCGATCCTCTACAACATCTTCACAGCAGACATACCAAAGCATAACCAAACCCAACTATATGTTTTTGATGATGATACTGCGATAACTGCCACCTCAGGAGTACCCTGGATTGTTGTCTCACGTCTGCAAGGCCAGTAAACAAAAAGCCTATAAATTGGAGCAGTAAAATTAAATAGCTGGGGCTCACCTTCGACACGAAATTGACTTGGAGTTTAAATGCCGATGAAAGAATCAAGAAAACACAAAAACAATTAGGGGCAATTTACCCACTTCTATGATACAATAGTAAAATTGACCTACGGGCCAAAAAAAAAAAAATATTAGACAATAATAAGACCTATACTAACATACGGTGTACCAACATGGTGCACCGTCAACAATACAAAATTATAAAGACTACAAAACAAAACATTACACATAATAGCAAACGCCCCAAGATGGTTCCCGACAGACACACTTCACTGACTTCACAGAGAATTACAAATCGACAAACTAGACGTATTCCACACGAAGCTAATAACTAAATACTACGCCAGAACAGACATATCAGACAATATATTAATACAAAATTCCCACGTAAGAACACAAAAACATTACACACACAAATACCCAAAAGACTGGCTCCCACCCTAACAATGCGATGACTGAGAAAAAACAGAATTAAAAAAAAAATAAAAATAAAATAAAATAAACAACAAGCTCAAAATTATAAATGTAAAACAAATCAAAAACAATGTAAAAAATAAAAACCAAAAAAATCCAAAATGTCATCAAAAAGATATATCGAAAAACAAAAGGAGTCAAAGCGAAAGCCAACTTGAAGACCACCATTACATCGGTCAGATTGATTCATTCGAGATCGAGCTTCGAAGATAGCAAGAACTTGGAAACCTGATAGGTGAGATCCTTAAGGTTAAGGGTGATAAATATTTAAGATTTATCCCCATTCCTGCTGTTAAGTCTACTCGCGGTGACCTGACACGAGTATAGTTCTCCTTGATAGTAGGATCATAAAAAATTTTGATTCTTGTTGGAATATTATATTCAAAATCATTGGCTAGACTTGTCAAAGTGCCAGATAACCACGCACGACTCACCAAGGAATAAAGCTACTGCCGAATAAAAAAAAATAGATATGAACAATAGCGACAAAGTAAACGAGGAAAGAAAACAAGTCACAGGTCTAACCTAGCTTACGAACATATGAAAGATCCCGTATACTTGTCAAAGATTACATTTTAGGTTATATTCATAGTTGAAGTTGACAAGGTCACCAGAAGAGGTTAATCCTATTTGAAGTTGACAGGAGTTGGTAAACTCACCTAAAAGGTTAATCTGATTTGAAGTTAACAGAAGTTTTAGGAAGAGATTAATCTGTCCAAGGAAAAAAAAAAGAAAAAAAAGTTTGAGCCGGTTTTAATGACGTTACAAAATATTAACATTAAATAAAGAGAAGAATTGTTCATCTCAGTCGTTTATCTAATCCTGGTAATCTTCACCGAGTACTACCCAGGTATTTTAGAGACAAATATTTGTTATAATATTTATAAAGCCTCCCTTAGTGATGTCACGGACTTTAAAAAAACAACAACATTGACCTAGATCCCACGATATACCACAGTATTTTTCCAAGCTAAAGTAAATTCCAAGTATTTTGTTAACAAGCTGAAGGTGTTGACAGGAAAATGTACAAACAGCGGTGTTCTTCAAAAGACATAAATTTAGCTTACAAAATAGAAAACTTTAATAAGATTTTATATTATAAATTTATTCTCATTCAATTTAAAATATATATTTTCGAGAATATTTCTGAATAAAAAAAAATTACTTTAATTTAATAAATCAAAATTTTTAGGTTTTGTTTCTCTTTTCAAAGGTTTAAAATAAATTTGAAACTTTTGTTAATTTCTACTTCACGGACTACCCCTCCTTGAACAGGAGTGGACGGACGCACTCAGGAGGCTCGCAGAACGGAGACAGGTTTGCTTGGTCTGGATCCCTGGACATTGCGGAGTGCATGGTAACGAGACGGCCGACAAGCTCGCCAGACTTGGAGCCGGAGCTCCCTACCTGGGACCCGAACCAGCAATAGGCATATCAAAATAGTAGGAGGGGACAGCCCTGAGTGAATAGGCACCATTGCACTTCCTGTGCGCCTATGAAGCCAGTGGAAAACTCAGACGGCAGTGGGACAGTGATGATTCAACCGGAGGAAGTCAGGACCCTTCTCTGGAATGATGTCCCGACCTTCATAAGAAGGTCGGGCAGGCTTGGCGAGAGCATGGGTGATTGAGTGGATGGGGGAAGACTCAGGTGTAGGCAAAAAGGATCGCATTTGGCCTACTTGTCAGGTCCGTGTACCTCCCCTCACCTAGTACTACTACCCCACAATTAATAGAGATACAATCTGAAACGCAACCCCCGTAATGATGATATGCTGAGAAGCAGGGAAATGCATAGAAATATGCCAAAATGACAATTTGGTTGTTTTTGTCAGAAAGAGTTTTCTTCGTATAAACAAGTTGTAAAAGTATATGGAATACTGACCTAACGCATACAATACATTGTTTGTGGATAGAAATATAAGTTAACGGCACCCCAAAGTTAACTCAATTACCAACAACATAAAAAAACGGTAGAAAAATAGTAATTTTTGTAGACGGTGGAGAAAAAAAGAACTTTCGGACAATTTTCAACTTTGAATAAATCAAGAAACTGTTCGGATTTTAAGCAAATGAAAAAATACATGTCTATTAATTCTGTACTAGAAACTATAACACCATATAGCTGCCGAACGAAGTGGAATCAGACCAATATCCATGTTAGCTTATCCATGTTTTTTGAAACACTATGAATATTATGAGTATGTCGTAACTGGCAAACCAGTGTTTACATCTTGCATGTAAGAACTCGTTAATCTTGAAAATACAATTTTAAAAAAATCGTAGTTCCGTAGGGTAAATGACAATGAAAATTCATTTTTACGAATACATCATTGATGGAATTAAGGTGAAGAAAGCTAGCGGTTTTGACAACTTACGCATGAAAATTATAAAACTTGTTAGGAATTAAATTATCCCTATTTTACTCTATTTAACAAAACTTTCTTTGAACACGAAAATTTTTCCAGATAAATTAACAATTGCAAAAACAGCGCTAATCTTTAAAAATGGTGAACGGTATACCTGTAACTATTACCAACCTATTTCTGTATTGCCGGTCATCTCAAAGATAATAGAAAAGATTATTAATAACAAATTATATTAGACTTTTTACAAAATAAAAAAAAAAATTTCCGGTCATTAGGGCTCTCGTAAATCTAGTGATACTGAAATTGCAGTAGATGTTATAACAAAAATTTAAACTCATGTCGACAATAATAAAAAATGTTGTGTGTCATCATTAGACTTATGCAAAGCCTTCGATACTGTTGTACGGTTTTATCTGTTGGTTTGAAACCTATCTTTATAATCGTAAACAATTCGTTCAAATTGAAAATAATAAAAGCAATAAAAAAGCTACAACTTGTGGAGTACCACAAAGCTCTATATTAGGACCGATCCTCTTCTTAATTTACATAAATTCAATAGGAGATTTAAAATAAACAAGGGATATTAAACTATTTGCAGATGACAGACACTTTTTGCAAACCCACTATCCCAATTCCGAAGTTGTCATCCTTGGCGACTTCAACGTTCATGATGTCGACTGGCTCAAATACTCAAATATGACCGACGAGCAAGGTCGCGAAGCCGAATCCTTTGCCATCAGCTCTGGCCTCACCCAGCTCGTGGGTGAACCTACTCGGATTCCAGACCGAGATGCTGATTTTTCTAGTTTGTTGGATGTTTTCTTAACTTCAAACCCCGACTTGTGCACTGTCACCGTGAAGCCGCCGTTAGGAACGTCTGATCACAACCTTATCTCGGCACTGAACAAACTACCAATTAGTGCCGAGCAGCCTTCTAAACCACACAAGGTCTGGCATTAGACATCAGCTAAGTGGGATGACCTAAAGGACCATTTTCGAACCTTTCCTTGGCGGGACGTTTGTTTTATCTCTGATGATCCATCTATTTGTGCAACAGAAATATCGGAGGTTATCCTTACTGGCATGGAAGCCTTCATCCCTTTCTCAAAAAAGTGCCCTTCTAACGGCAAGCCTTGATTTACCAAAAATTGCGAACGAGCTGTTAAATCAAAAGATTATTTTTAGCCACAATGGCGTCAAAATCCTACCGCCGAAAATCGTACCATCTTTGTTAACGCTTGAAACCAATGCAAGCAAACGATAAACCAAAGCAAAGAAGCACACAACCAGAGAATCAAAGACAAACTTCTTGAATGTCCTAACGGCTCAAGATCATTTTGGTCGGTAGCTAAGGCCGTCAGTCAGAACTTTACCAAGTTAACCATTCCACCTCTAACACGTTCTGATGGCACCATTGCGACCAAAGCACAGGAAAAAGCAAACTTACTGGCGGAACTATTATCTTCACACTTAACGGTTAATTTTCATGGAAGTACTCCACCGAAAATTCCCCCCGAGAATGCCCGAAATTGTTTTCCGCCACCGCCATTTTAAACGAATCTTGAGGAGTCTTGACACTAAAAAGGCTTCTGGTTCTAACGATATTCCAGTCATTGTAATTAAGACATGCGTTGACGAACTGACACCGGTATTTTGTAGGCTTTTCAACTTATCCTATATAAAGGATATTTCCATCTTGCTGGAAAACTGCGCGAGTTCAGCCCATACCCAGAAAAGGCAAGAATACCTTGCCAAATAACTGTCGTCCAGTCGCATTGCTTTCAGTTATATCAAAAGTTATGGAGAAAGCTATCAACGAAAAAACGACAACAAAAAACCTGGAAGGCTTCAACATTATTAGTGATAGCCAGTATGGATTCCGTCTAGATCAACAGGAGACCTTCTCGGTTATGTTACTCACGTTTGGAGCAACGCAATAGGACATCATGGGGGGTCCCGGGCGGTAGCACTGGACATTTCCAAGGCTTTTGACCGAGTATGGCATGAGGGGCTCCTAACTAAAGTGAGATCATACGGAATGCCGGTTCAATTTTGTTCATGGCTGTCGAGCTTTCTTAAAGCCCGTTCTCTGCGAGTGGCGATGGACGGATTTCTTCCAGACACATTTAACATCAACGCCGGAGCCCCTCAATGTTCTATATTGTCGCCCACCCTCTTCTTACTATACATTAACGATCTTTTGGAAAGAACTAAAAATCCTATATATAGCTTCGCTGATGACAGCACACTTGTTTCATCTTTTACTTTGGATGCTCGGACATCGGCTGCCAATGCACATCTCTATAGGCAGCAAGAGGTCTCACATCTCAACAAAGACCTGGAAGAAATTCTGTCTTGGGGTGACAGTAGCCAAGTAGAATTTAACGCTAAGAAGACCCAGGCGGCAGTTTTTCCAAAAAAGTTAATGTTGAAGAACCGGATATAGTTATGGCGGGACACTCGATTCCCTTGGCGTATATTTCGATGATCATATCAAGCTGCTGCAAAATCAACTTCGATAACTTTTCGACTTTATAAACCCATAAAACTCAAGAAATTTCCAGAACTACTGCATGTTATATATATAAACTTATCTGCAGGCCAATAATACAATATAGCCATCAACTTCTGCTTACATGTAAGTGACCTGCCCTGAGAAACCTAAAAGTCGGAAAAACGACAGCGCTGAGGAAAATTACCAAGATACGTCACCCCAACAATCCCATCCACAACCCCCCAAATCAACTACTATACGAGCTCTGTAACGTGCAGCCCATCGAAGAAAGAGTGATTGAACTATCAAGAATCTTTGCAAAAAAACAACATAACCTGAATATTATATTATGGTATTGGTATTTCTCTTAAGTCAGCTCCCTTGAGCTTTTACTTCTTTTAAATTTGTTGGTGCTTATTCTTCTACTATACTGGAATTTCTTTGTTGCGATGATCTTCTTGCATTGTTCTGTTTTCTTCATTGATTTGCTTGCTTATTTTCGCTATTTTGTTCCGTGTTGTTTTTTTTTTTTTTTTGGTGTTGTATCAGTTTTTATTTTGGTACTTTTCATGACTTTTTTTTTTTTTTTTTGTGTCTCTATTGTTTTTGTTAATCCTTGTTTTTGTTTTTGTGTTTTTAGGGTGGGAGCCAATCTTTCGGATATTTAAAGTTGTTGTGTAATGTCGATCGTATGTGTGAGTTTTGTATCATTGGATTTGTCGATAAGTCTGTTCTTTCAAAGTATTTAGTTATTAATTTTGTATTGTGTTCCGCAATTGTTTCCATTTTTAGGTCTCTGTGTAATACAGCTGTCGGTACGCGTGTCTTTGTGCGTTAGTCATAATCCTCATTATTTTGTTTTGTAGTATCTGTAGTTTTTGGTATCTTGTTTTGTTTACGGTGCACCATGTTGGTACACCGTATGTCAGTACAGGTCTAATTATGGTCTTGTAAACTGTTGTCTTTGTCTTTAAATTAAGTTTGCTTTTGGCGCAGAGTAGGGGATACACTGCACCCATTTGTCTGTGTGCTTTATTAAGTCTAGTCTCGACATTGTCGTTCCAGGACAACTTTTTGTCAAAGACGAGACCAAGATAGCTCGCTTTAGGGCTGAATATTATACAACCCTACTGTCTTCAACGTGTAGCCATCGATAACCCACGAAATGTCGAACAACGTAATACTACATTGGAACAACTATTGAGCTATTATACCCTATGAATTAGATTTTAACATTTTAACCTGTTAATTTTTAATTTTTTTTAACTGGTATGTACAAACTGAGATTCTATGTTTTATTAATTTTTTTACATTTTTATATTTTATGTATTTTTAATGCTTTTGCATTTTTTACAATATTAGTATACAATTATATGATATATTCTAAGGCTGAAGGACCCCGGTCGATGGCCATTTAAATTGTATTATTATGATTTAATAAAGAACGTTACGTAATAAGTAGTAAATCCAGTTTTATTCTCTATAGAGGGTGTTATTTAATAAGTGACCGATATTTTACAGGACGATCCCTCAGTTATTTATAAGGTGAAAAGTTCATAATATAAGCATGGGTCTACAAGCCCTTCATTTTTGAGATACAGGGTGTTGAAAATTGCATACCTACAGCAAGGAGGTGGACGTTTCCAACATTTATTGTGGTTTTGATTTAGTTTCATATCTAGTGTTTTGTTGTTTATTGTTATTTAAAAATCACCGTTAGAAATATTTCTGTTGATTAAAAAAAAGTTTTTAAAATTGTTTTACTTTTTGACAAACACATGCATCGATTAATTTAAATCAAAATATTTCGAAAACGGCTGCTCGTAGCGACTTTTGACAAGCATACCATTTTCACGTAAAAATGATATAGGAATCGATTTTTCTTCTAGAAAATGAGATATATACATGCACGAAAAAGTTGTGACTCCCCAAAAGAGAGAAATACCTGTAGGTGGCGCCCCCTACAATTAAGGGCTAAACTAAGATCAAATTTGAATTTCTCATATTACAAAATCCCCAAATACTAATTTTCGTCCAAATATAGACATTATTTCAAAAATTATTTACGAAAAACAAAAATAAAAATAAATTTTTAACGCCCTGTATCTCAGAAATTAAGGGCTTATATGAACTTTTCACCTTATAAATAACTGAGAAATCGTCCGTTAAAATATCGGACACTTATTAAATAACACCTTGTATACTATTGTATATTTTTTTGTTATTTTTTATAGAACCAATAAAATATAGTATCTACCTTTTATTATAATTATATATGTAGAATTCCCCAAAATTATTAGGTTTCCCAGCGGCTTAAAAAAAAATAATAAAATTAAGCTTATTATTCGCCAAATCCTCACTAAAATATTATAATGGAAGAGAACTTTTTTCAGGTTATTCCAATGTTTACAGACTACTTAAAATTATTATAGCAAAAAAATAAGATTGCCACTTAAAGAGTAGCATGTGTGTATATTAATATCATAAAATCCGAATTTAATTTTTGCTAATAATAAAATTATACTTTGCTGGAGTAAACATGGTATTTGCTAATTAAATTAACAAAATATCTGATTTGTTTAAATATATTTTTTATTAGACACACGTTTAAATAAATTACCACATTTTATTAAACTTTTATTGCGTCTGTGTTTAACTTAAAAATTCAGATATGTTACTGAAATAAATAATTACACGATTACATAATGGTTACAAAATAAGTTCCAAATAGAAATAATTTTTAAATTCAGCTTTTTCAGTAACCCTTGCAAATTAATCAACACTTTTGTCAAAATTGCTTTGTTAGTGTTAAACATTCCTCCTACCGATAATTCTATCTACAAATCCTGTAGAACCCTCAAAAGAAATGTGCATAACTGATAAGAATTTAACCCTTATGTACAGGGTGTCCAGTTTTCGATGGTTCTACGGGGTATCTTCGTTATTAGTAAAGATAGAAGGATACGGTTTTCGCAGTACTGTGCTACTTTTTTTCGATATACGGGATGTTATTGAAAATTTTACATTATGGGACACCCCCCATATTTAAGTTACCCTGTAGCTTATCAAAGAGAAAACAAATATTCTTTTTGTAGTTTCTTTACGTGAAATCCAGTGAGGTACTCAGATTTTTTCTACGTTCAATACTTTCCGAGAAAAAAAAAAAACTTGCTTTTTTGAAATTGGTCACCCTCTACATATTTTATTAATATAATTAAGTTCATAACAAGCTTCTCAGAAATATGTACCTAATAATAATTTTTATTTTTAATATTAAGCACGAAATTTAAGTTTTATTAAAAAATATACATTTTTTGTTAGTAAGTAGGCCATGACGGGTATTTAAAAAAAGAAAAGAACACAGTCATTTATGTCACATTAAAAACTTCTTTACTTTCTGTCAGAGTATTCAGGTTCTCTAAGTTGTCTTAAAATATCTAATTAATAGTAAAAAATCAGTTTGTCCTGATTATGGCAGAAAACGTAAACCTTGAAAATAATTAAAAATGCGACATGCTCGTTTGTTACGTCCATATTGTAATGAAAATTCGGTCGGAGTAGTTAAATCAAGAGTTCAAACAATCATAAAAAAACACAATTTTAAGCCATATAAATTCCACCTAGTACAAAACTTACATCCTCGTGATGCATAGCGACGTACAATCAACAGGAAAAATACTTTTCAAAGAACCGTTATATGGTCCTATGAGGCTCATTTTACCAGTGCTGGTATATTTAATCGGCACAATACATAGAAGACGTGCCCTTAGCGGGTCTCAATAACTTGAATCTGCAACAAGATGGAGCACCGCTCACAATGCGCTAATTTTATCAGTGCCTACTTAAACAATAATTTCCAAGGCCAATAGATTGAAACTAATGGACCTGTAAGATGGCCACCAAGGTCACCCGACTTGTCGGTTTAGAATTTCTTCTTATGGGGATACCTTGAAAATAAAATTTATTCTAGTCAATACCAAACAATTGCTTATTTAAGAAATGTCACTGAAAGAGCATTTAGGGAGTTTCAGATTATTAGAGTCCAAAATATATTTCTTCTGCAGTAATTATCATACCAGTAATAGTGTTTTTAAATACCCGTCATACTAGCAAAAAACATAAATTTTTTAATAAAACTTAAATTTCGTGCTTAATATTAAAAATAAAAATAAGGTATTACATATTTCTGAGAAGCTTGTTATAAACTAAATTATATTATTAAAATATAAGGTGACCAATTTTAAAAAAGCAAGTTTTTTTTTTCTCGGAAAGTATTGAACGTAGAAAAAATCTGAGTACGTCACTGGATTCCACGTAAAGAAACTACAAAAAGAACATTTGTTTTCTCTTTGATAAGCTACAGGGTAATCTAAATATGGGGGTGTCCCAAAATGTAAAATTTTCAAAAACATCCGCATATCAAGAACAAGAAGGACTAGAAAAATTCTGATTGCGGCATCTTTTGTTTCACAAAAAAACAGCACAGTGCTGCGAAAAGCGTATCCTTCTATCTTTACTAATAACGAAAATACCCCGTAGTAAAACCATCAAAAACTGGACACCCTGTACATCAGTTTGTATGTACAGCAATTAGATATAAAAAAATTGCTGCAAAAAGAAACAGATTTTTTATTATTCAAAGTTTCCTCTATCTGTCTATTTAAAAAGTTTCGTATAAAACAAGATTTTTAAAATTTAACTCATAAACCAAACGACTAATCGAAAAGCGGTTTAGACCGTCGCCGGCGTCGCGTCGGATAGATCATATCAAATACTATATATTTGCAATAAATCTTCCTATACCCAAAAAAATTGAATAACTTACAAGATGGCTGGTGGTTACAAGGTTGCAGGGTCATAATCGAAGTCTAGAAAAATGGCTTTCGGACTGGAAGATTCGACTAAATCCTCCCAAGCCAAACGCCACTTTTTCCAAAAAGTAAAGCCAGGAAGCCAGAGTCTAAACTTAAGTCAATGGAGTCAAAGTGAGCTGATGCCAGGAAGTTAAATACCTGGGACTTATTTTTGATTTAAAACTGAATTGGAGGACAAATTCAGAAAACAGAATAAAGGTTGCTGCTAAACAAATGAGTTCTATCTACTCCCTGCTTAACAGGCGAATTAGAGCATTAGCGAGGGCCAGCAAAATAGTCCGAGACTGGTCATGAGCACTACCTCCCGAGTTTAACATTATATTTTTTCTATTCCCGCTTTTCTATAATTATAAAAACTCGTTTTTTTCTTTTAAGACATGAACAATTCAGGTAAATAATGTAAGTGACCATTAGCCCTAGTTTAGATGGAATTAATTTGTTTAAACTAACCTAAACAAACGTTTTGTCAGTATCAAATAAACTATTTGAGTTTTTGATTGTTAAAGAAATTTTTATAAAAGAAAATGATAAAATGAATTTGACACGGAGATGCAGATGCCGCTTGTGCAACTCTATTGCCCAAAAAATCGAAACAAGGTATCAAGATACCTAAAATAGTTTTATAGCTTGGTTTTATATAATGAGCGGCGAGGAAGTAACAGAAAAAACTATGCTGCTCTACTTTGTGGAGAAATCCAAAATTCTCAAGTCATGCATCTGCAAGTTTATGAAGTAAATATTCCTTGCTTAAATCCGTTTTATCCATTGAAGACAACATGGACATCTCAAAGTTCCTGAAACTAAAGGCTTTTCCGAAGAGAAAAAATTACCGCTATAAGCCTAAGTCTCGTGTTCTCACTCGAGAAGAAATGAACAAATTCTCGACACAGGCCGACGATAGAACTTTTTTGATAATGAAAGTGGGAATTGCTGGGGCATATTGTTCACAAAAAATATGCGACCTGAGCGCGGATTTATCAACTTTTTCTATGAATATATTCGAAAATAAAATGTGCATATTTTGTAGTTTATTATTTTTGTTTTCTTCCGAGATTAATATTACACCCACTCATTTATTTCAGTTCCTTGCACTAGTTTGTGTAGGTCAACTGGGCAGAACATCGGTATATCCTTTGGTTCTAGACTTGGTTGCCCGAGTATTTGTAGCCTTTTCCGATCCAATGACTTGCAGTGGCAGATAAGATGCATACGGCGCAGGTGCTTCTTAACGGTCATGTGTCCTGTCAGTATTCCTGTGGTAGTTCTCAGCTGATTTCTGCTTATCAGAGGTAGCTGTTTCGTTAGTTTCGGGTCTGGGTTCCCAATAAAAGATTCGCTATGGTATAATCCCTGTCTGTTGTTTCAGTAGATTCTGTATTGATTCCTTGTCCATCGTTGTATGAGATCTCGTACTGTGCACCTTGAAACTCCGAGTGCCGGCTCTGGACCAATGAATGCTTTTTCCACCCGTTTCTTGCAAGCTCGTCAGCCTTTATGTCCTTGTACCCATTGTAGTACTACTTTGTTGGGTTTAGGGCCACTAGTTCCTCTTGGCATTCCCATACTAGCCTTGATGTCCTCTTATTGCATGTTAGCGCTCTAGGGGCTGCTTGGCTGTCGGAGTATATGTGGATCCGCTTATTAAGTTAAGTCCTCCTATTGTTTTCATACGCACACTGTAGGATGGCGTAGATTTCCGCTTGGAACACCGGCGTGGGAGACTTACCCAGGGCGAAATAAGCATCTCTCTTCGGTCTTACTCCGTGTATCCCTGCTCCGGTACCCTCTTTGGTTTTTGAGCCGTCTGTGTACAAGATTACTGCCCCAGGAGTATTTGGTGTATTATTGTTCCACGCATCCCGTTCGTCGATTACGGTCTTGAAAGGTATGTCATAGGAATTGTGCGGTCTGATCTCATTCCTAACTCAGGGCCCCTTATGGTATCGCATAGGAGTGCGTGTCCAGTTCTATGCCACACAGAAAGTGACGTCGAACCGTAGTCTATATAGTCCCATTCTTGCCTCTTCTTTAATCACCAGACCAAGTGGAGAAAAGACTAGGAACTCTAGGATGTTCTCCATTGCGGATGTGGGGGGTCGATTACATGGCCCTGTGATGCTTAAGCAGGCCAGTCTTTGTAGCCTTCCTAGCTTTGATATTGTGGTTTTCTGCTGTGTCTTTGGCCACCACACCAGTGCTGCATACGTAATTGCAGGCCTTACTGCCCTGGTGTACAACCAATGCACCAGCTTAGGTGAGACTCCCCATGTTTCTCCGTACATCCGTCTAATAATTGTCAAGGTTAGTTCCAACTTCCGGATTGTTTTTTCCACGTGTTTGTTCCAAGTCAGTCTGGAGTCCAGTTACTCCTAGGTATTTCACCTCTTCCAGCAATGGAATATTTACTCCTTGTAGGGTTAGGGGTCCCAATCCCTCCGTTTTCCTGCATTTTGTATAGGGAATTAAGACAGTCTTTTGAGGACTAATGTTAACTTCTTCCTGCCCCACCCATCTTTTTACAATATTGAGAGCCCTTTGCATTCTCTCTCTTACTGTCGTATTTTACTGGCCTTGGGTCCTTGTTGCTAGGTCGTCCGCCTAACCGACGATATGATATCCTTCTCTGCTGAGTGAGCGTAGCAGCCCGTCCATGACAAGGTTCCAAAATAGAGGAGAGAGTACCCCCCTGCGAGCTCCCCCCCCCCCTGTCACCCGCGCTGCAAAAGTCTCACCAAGCAGATCCGTATACACAATTCTGCCTTAAAACGTACCTTCTATCCGCCTGCAGTAAGTTTCCTCCAGTCCGATGGCCCTGGTTGCCCTAGTGATTGATGCGAACGATGTGTTGTCAAATGCTCCTGCTATGCTTCTTTTATGTCCAGAAAAGCTCCCAGTAGAACTTTTCGGTTTTCTAGAGACTTCTCCACCCCGCTGACCACCTGGTGGTTTTTCTGTTCTGTAAGCATGCTGTCTTGATAAAATGGTCTGCGTTCCAAGACGTCGTCCCTTATATGCCTATCAACTTTTCAAGTTTTGAGTACGAACGACATCAGACTGATAGGTCTGAATTCCTTTTTCCGCCGAATAGTCTGGTCGTCCAAGTTTAGGTATAAATACCGACTTTGTCAGTCTCCAAGATTTCAGAATGTGTCCTGCAGCCAAACTACTGTTAGTATGAAACAAAGCTTATCGATTAGCAGGATCATTCCCTGCTGAAGCATTGCTGGGTAGACTCCGTCTGGTCCCGGTGACTTGAATGGTTCAAATGAGTTTATTGCCCATCTGATTTTTTCGTTTGTCACCTTTTTTCTGGGAAACTGTACTTGAAAAAGTTCGGTCATTGTTTCTTTCTCGGATTTTGTGTACTCCCCAGTCTCTGTTTTTAAGGAATTGGTGGAGCTTTGTGGATCTTTCCTGAGTCTGGCACATTATGGAGTGCTTTCGATAGCCTCACAGTTTATTATTTACTTACTTCCATAGAAAGGTGCGTAATAACTTACCTCCCTAGGGTAGCAAAACGTAATCCCATAAATCTTAACGTACAGTCGGCAATAAAATAAAAATGAAAATAATTACTTAGAATACATACAAATAAAAACAGCTTTTTACCCTGCTTTATTTCGCCTACTTCGAAAATTTTTACGAAATGTAATTTCTACTTATAATCTGATATGATCCCGAGAGCTTTAGCTCGAGGGTCTTATCTTTGATTATAAGTAAAAATTACATTGAGTGAAAATTTTCTTGGAAAATCGAGTTTTGAGTGAAAAACGAAGGTATGAAGATAAGAAACCGCCTCTAGAGGTGTATTTTATTGGATAATTTACTGAACATAAAAATGAAGGCCGTCTGATAAAGGTAAATATACAAGTTAGAGGTGTTACTAATTTTTTATTTAAGTAAAAAAGCTACAAGCGTCTTTTCGAAAGCGTCTTTTTGAGCTAGCGGTAGTCTTATCGGGTAAGACGACCGTTACCAAGGTGGTTGCTATGAAAATGAGCGTTTTGATTTGTTCAATAAAAGTGAGGTGAATTATCTAGATAAGCTCACCGCGCAAGAACTCAGAGCTTGGAACTTATTTGTAACTGAAGTGAGGGGATTTTTAGGCAACAATATAGATGCAATCTACAAACAACTAGTTAATAAACTTTTAGACTCCTACAAATCACTTGGTTGTCGAATGTCATTAAAAATTCTTTTTCTCCCTTCCTGTTTATAATTTTTTCCGAATTAATTTAACCCGAATTAACCCAAATATTAGCTTAAATATACTAGTTATCCTACCTGTAATTATGTGATCCTGTGCTAAGTAAAATTTTTCTTCGGGGTAAACTCGGATATTCATTAATTGAGTTAACTAGGCTTAATCTAGCATTTTGCCTCGAGAGTTTGTCCCTTTTAAACTCATTTAAAGCTCGCGTCAAGGAGTCCTTCAGTTCCTTTTCAATTTGAGTCGCTATCTCCGAAGAAGAACACAACACGGCATGACATCGTAACTCGTGTTTCAAGCGTCGTCCTTCGTGTCTATAAACCCAGCAAAATATTCGCGGGAAATTATTTGGAGCTGCACAAGTAGTCAGTCGATGAGCCCAATATTCGGTTAAGCCATGGTTCTTGGTTATAACTTTTAATCCTCCCCCTGACACAGTTAACTGCATGGAAACATCGGGACGAGATGACTGTGTATAATTACGCCATAAAGTGGTTAATGGTTTTTCAATACAGCCGTCACCTAAAATAATCAATAAATATAATGTCAATCAAGTTTAAAAAAACACTAAATTTGCATATTACGCAACTCGCAATAGCAACCGAAAATAACAAGTTCATTATTTTTAATGAGAACGGGGTCTTTTTTGCACTAAAAATAAGTCGTCTAGTTTGTTATTGTAAATTATGATATTAACGATATTTAAACTAGTTACGTTAGTGTGTTAATTAGGTAGGTATAGGGTATAATAATAATAATAATAATAATAAAGTTTATTTAAAATATTTACATAAATACAATACATTTTAATATATTTTACATTAAAAATAAACTTAGGAATAAAACCCCTGAAGGTTAACTTGTATAGGGGTTAATTTTATTAAAATATTTGGTTAATATACTATTATGTAAATAATTGAGGATAAAATTTTTATAAATTTATTTAATATTATTTAGATTTGGTATTAATATATTAATATATTAATACCTATTTAATAATTATAGCATTTCTAAAATATTATCTAAACTATTTTTATTTAATAACCACCATTTAATTTCTTTTTTATATAATTTAAATGATTTTATTTTTTTGATATTATTTATTAGACAATCGAATATGTATAAACTTAAAATTTTGAAACTTTTTTGTCCAATAGATCTATTTATTTTTGGTTTAATAGAAATTTCATTTTTAAATCTTGTATTATAATTATGCTCTTTAAATTCAATGTTATTTTTATTTTTAAAAATATACCTATATTAAAATATTATAAAAGTAAATTTGTCTAACATCCATTTTTTTTGTTTCTGCATATAATTTTTTTGAAGAGTATAAATAATCTTTATCATAAATAATTTTTAAAAACCTTTTTTGTAATATTTCTAAACTTTTTACTAAATTTCTATTTATTCCCCCCCCAACCTAAAATACCATAATTTATATGAGTTTTGACTAATGCATAATATAATATTTCTAGATTTTTTATATTTAAAATTTTTTTTATATTTTTAAATATTGACAATGTACTTCTTAATTTTTTAATTAAATTTTCTATATGAAAATTCCAGTTTAATTTATTATCAATAATTATTCCCAAATATTTGATATTATTAGTTTTCATTATTTGAATATCATTATTTATATTTATATCTTTAAAATCATTTATTTTTGATGTAAAAGGAATATATTTTGTTTTATCAAAATTAATTGTTAATAAATTTTTATCAAACCAATTTTTTATAATTTCGAAGTCTTTTTTTATTTTCTTATGTAAATTTTCCCAAGATATGTCGTTGTAAAAAATAACAGTATCATCTGCAAAACTATGAATTTCTCCCTCACATTTTATATTAAATAAATCATTAATATAAATATTAAAAAATAAAGGTCCTAAAATTGTGCCTTGTGGTACACCATATTTAAAATATTTTGAATAACTTATTTTTTCATTTATTTTTACATAATTTGGACGATCTTTAAGGTAATTTTTTATTAATTTTAGTTGATTTCCCCTAAAACCAATATTTTCTAATTTGTCGACCAAAATGGTATGACTAACTGTATCAAATGCTTTTGCCAAATCTAAAAATATACAAATACATGATTTTTTATTATCCATGGTGTTATATAATTTTTCTGTTAAATAGCATATGGCATCTTCAGCTGATTTATTTTTTTGAAATCCAAATTGTTTATCTGAAATGAAATTTAATTTTTTCAAAAATTTTTGCTAATGAAGATATTAATGTTATGGGTCTATAATTACACGTTTTGTTTAATTCTCCATTTTTAAAAATAGGTTTAATCAGACCTACTTTAAAAGCTTCTGGATATATACTAGTTTCAAAAATATTATTTATTAAGTATGTAATTGGTTTAGAAATATTATTTTTAATAGATTTTAAAATTTCAGAGGTTATTCCATCCATACTAGGAGATTTTTTTGGTTTTAAGCTATCAATAATATCTTCAACTTCATGATAATTAGTTTCCTTTAAGAAAAATGATGTCATATTGTTATTTTTATCATTTAAATTATTTAAGAATAATGTATTTTTATTTTTTATTTTATTTGCTAATTTTTCACCCACTTCTGAAAAATAATCAATAAAAGTATTTGCCATAATTTTTTCATCATTTATTATATTATGCTCATCAATTTTTATTTCTTTTATATTTTGTATAGGTGGTGATTAATAGAGAGCCCTAATTTTCTAACTGAATACAAAGACCAATATTATTGTTTAGTGCGGGTTCATAAAAGGGAGCGGCTTATATAGGGTGTTTGCTAATTATGATGCACAGCAAAACCACATCTTAATGTAAACATACAGGGTGGCCGTTTAGTGTGGCAAAGTAGAATAGCTCCGTTTGTATTTATAATACACAATAGTATATTATTAACCAAGGTTTAGACAGTCATCATTATTGCCCGAGCGGCAAGTTTAAATCACGAGGAGCGGAGCGACGAGCGATTTAAGACGCGAGGGCTATAAGCTGTCTAATAAGACATTTATCTTTATAGTATTAATAATTATAAAAAATTATAGGTAGGTATAAGTATATTTTTTAATCGAGTTACCTGCGCTTTGGAATTGGCAAAATATTTTGTTGTTTTGTCAGGTGGCTTTGTTATTACGACCCGAATCTGTCCTCGTAATGAATATGGCGAATTATTGTCTTTTATACCATATATTTGTTATTGATTGTATCGATACTTTACAATATCAAGCATCTCTAATAACCTAATATGTATTGATAATTATCTGGTTGCCTAACCACAAGAAATCACCTTTCGGGTTATTCATGTTTATGAATTCATGTTGTAGAATCAAAAAATCAAGTTACCTGCGTTCAATAGATTCTTGAAGATCGGTCAATAATGGATTTCAATGCCTTATTATTGACTATGGCCAATAATAACTTATAAGGTAGAGAAAAACGATTTCTAACCTTAATAATCGCTCAATATACCCTGTATTTTAATATTTTATCTTCTAGAGTTTAATTAAAAAAAGAAGAAAAATAATAATTAAATTTGCTGACAAAAATATCAAACAAAATTATCTTTTGTAAAGAAAACTACTGCGAAATTAATAAATAAATGTATTGAGAACAATATTGAACAAAGTGAGTAATTAATTTTTGTTTGACAACTTGTCAAATTTTTCCACTATAAAACATTTTTTACGTCAAAATGCCTTGCTATTATTGGTCGAAATATGAATGAGTGAAATAATCAATAAAAAATATACAGTGAGTCCCAGAAGTAATGTCATTTGAAATTCAGCGGTGTGTTTTTTGGAAATCGCTTGGACTCGTCAATTTTTATTCCGTAATCTGTTTTTTTTTATGGTAAATTAATGTATACAGGGTAGCCCAAAGTTACGCCCATCAACTGAAATCAAATGAAAATATCTATTTTTTTATTTCACTTTTGAATATTGCATTGAATTCTAAGTATGTTTCATGTACCATGTCCTATACCTAAACTCAACAGTTATTAAAAAAATGAATATACATATAATACAAGTTATGGTAAAAATAAACATAATAAACATTGCTACTATAAGGTATTACTATAGCTTTCCATTTAACTACAAAATCCGTTCTTAGTGTAAAGCAGTACCCCTTATTTCATTTCATTTTAGTAATATTAACAGTGATACCAGCTGGGGCAAGGTAGATTTCGCTGGTTGGCACGCTCATCGACAGTTTTATGTGGGTAATTTTACAAAGATACTTATTCTTTAAAAACGTAGGTTTGGCAATCGAACAGGTAACGGGGTTTCTTTGGGTTTTTACAATATATTAAAATTATTATTGCAGTTATTAGGTCAAATGAAATGTGTTCGGATGGACTTTACTTCCTGAATTTAGATGTAAGGGCAGCCCGGCACAGCATGCTCAAGAAAGTTGCATCTAAAGACTTTGTGGTCTGTGTCATTAACGAACCCGTATTGCCGACATTGCAATGTGGGTTTACATGTTCACTCCTGGTATGAGTTCCACCGCTGGCAGGATCTTAATTTGATTTTTTTTCTCCCCATATACAGGGTGTTATGGAAATGACTTATTATTTTTTAACCCGTAAATATATAGGTCGAGACGAATTGGGGAAAAATTGCTATAAATGGCGCTTGAAGCTAGAAATTCGAGAAAAATGCCTTCAAAAATTTAGGTCCAAAACACCTACGCGCCAATGACCCAAACAGCTGATTTGGGTAATTGTTTACTTTAGTACAAATGTTGAATTTTTCGCTAAAATTTCGTATATAGGCTAATTAAGGGTAGCTGATCACAATTTTCCTTTTGCGTTTAGGCGGCAAATGCACTGGTTTTGAGAAAAAAAATGTTAAAGTTTTTCTAACTCACCGGTATGTTATTTTGCATGTAATCCTAAAATGTTGCTATTTTCAATAAAATATTACTTGTCGGAGTCATAGTATACACTTCTGAGTTGAAATAAACGAAATATGCCACAAGGAAACTCTGAAAAACGGGATAACTTGTAAGCGAACAGAAAACTCTACGTTATCTGGAAAAAGATGGGAGACAGCTCACTGACAGCTGGCCAAAAAAGCAGAAGCAAACTGCACGACCCATGTTGTCAGATTGTTAGTGTATTATAAATTGCCTATACTTTCAATTCATTTTTTATTAATTGAATGAATCCTATTGGCTCGAGCTAGCATATCATTCTCCTGGATGGAAGCCATTAATAATTACAAGAAAAAGAAGAACAATCTGGCAACGTGAGTGCAATGAATCTGAAAAGAGACGTTTCTATTTTGTCGGCGTATTAACAACGAATTTAATTAAATTTGTGCCTTTTTCATTGTTTTTTTGCTAAAATGTTGTTCTTATTTTATGAACAGATAGTTTGGTGAAAGTTTTATCACATATTTTGAAGGGAAAACCATAAAATCTAGGAAATTGAAAGGAAAGTGAAACGCGACACCCAAAGAATACCCTAACCTGTAAGTGAAAAACTTTAACATTTTTTTTTTCTCAAAACCAGTGCATTTGCCGTAAAAACGCAAAAGGAAAATTGTGATCAGCTACCCTCAATTAGTCTATATACGAAATTTTAGCACAAAATTCTACATTAATTGCACTAAACTAAACAATTACCATTCCAGCAGTTTGTCTTGTCAAAAACACATGTGTTCAGGGGCATTGAACTATCATGGAAGGCGCACATAGTCCGGTTTTAAGGTATTTTACAAAATTCAAAATACTTCCGATTTTAGAAAAAAAAACTATCAAGTGTAACTCTAGACCACCTCAGGAGTGGCCCCTTAAAATATAATAAGTCATTTCCATAACACCCTGTATATCTGTAAACGCACGTTTATGTTTTTTCTTTTTTCTGTATCGTTCAGTTAGTTATTTTTATATCCAGTGTCACCTCTAGGTGACACCCATTTTTTTTTTTGTTTAAAGCAAATAAAAAAAAAAATTGTGCATATCTTGTTTTCTTTTTGCTCAATTTTAAGCTGTAATATTAAATATCAGCAATGTTTCATACGTTGTTGTAGAGTCATGGGCGCTAAAGTTGTACTATTTCTTTGTACCTAGCTCATTGAAGGCAGCCTGACACTGTCGAATAAGCTTAGAGCTCGTCCTTGCCCGTTGGACGACCCTTAGTGGTGCCGGACTACTTAGGACAAAATGCAACTTTTTGTTCTACACTGTATAACATAAAATCCATTCCAAATATTGCAAAATCAATATAAAAAAATTAGCAAGATAAAACTTGAGACAAAAATAATGAAAATCGATGTAAAACTTACAAAGTTATTTAAGATTGGCTTTAAACAAATTTTTGTTTGTTTCTTTATCCAGGAGAGTTTCTTAACCCATAGGGTCGTTAACGACCCATCATAATTCTTTTGCCCTAAATCATTTTCAATCGCATTTAATTAACATCAAACCTATTTTCCACATTCTTATTTGACAAGTGGAGCCAATGAGTGATAAAACATAGCGCCACTGGTTTATCCGAGTTGTTTATGTTGACTAAAAGTTGTTATAGTTATTTCTAGTTTGTAATGGCCTCAGCTAGGTACTGGTAAGTATTAGATATATAGGTTTTACGTATTGATTGACTGAAATCAAATTCAGTAGGCGGCAATAGAATTATAGGTTATGTTTACACCGGCACGATTTACATAGTTGCCGTGTTATGCAAGTTAAAAAGTAAGTGGGCCGTTAACGACCCCTTGGACTTTTGCGGCACATAAAGCTCGTTTTGGTTTTTAGGACCTGCCCTCTTACCGCGGCAGAAATTTTAGAGGAAATTTAAAATCTAGATGAAGATGCGCAAATTCCAGATGGCATTGTTATTGTGCCGCCTGATGATGGGGTTGACAGCGCAGAGGATTCAGGAGATGAAGAATGTCACGACCCAGATAGTTTGTGTCCAGCACAATTAAATGCTGAAGCTGAATCCTATTATGATAACAATTTTAACCCTGTTCCAGAAAGGCAAAGAATCGTGGAGCAATATGATGTCTCCCCAAAAGAAAAAAGGACGAGTCTCCGGAGTCTCAAACATTTGAATGGATTGCTGGAGAAGATATGCCAAATATGAATAGGCAAGACTACAAATTTATAAATCCTTTGACTGTATCAAGCTGCAGCCACCCGTTGGAGTTTCTTGAACTCTTTCTGACACGAAGTGTTATTGAAAATTTAGTACGATATACCTGCAAGTATGCTTCAAAAAACAACAGAGCAAACTTCGAGCTGGATGTCGACGACATGTATACATTTATAGGAATCTTACTTTTAAGTGGATACGTTCCTTTACCCCGAAGACGTATGTACTGAGAAACTGCCGAAAATGTTCATAACAAATTAGTAGCTAAGTATATGTGTCGAAACCGATTTGAGGAGATATTTTGAAATTTTCACGCTGCTGATAATGACAACTTGCCACCTCATGATAAACTTGGTAAAATACGATTTCTCATTGACGCACGCCATGAACGATTAGTGCATTTGATATGCGCCCGTAGAAAGAAACGTTTCCATTGATGAATCTATGATACCTTTCTACGGGCGACACGGGTGCAAACCCCATTTCAATTTTAATACGTTTACTATTCTGTTTTTTTTTTATAATGCTAACTTAACTACCTTAATCTAGTCCTAATCCTAATTTGTACAACTAAAACTATTCCTAGACTAATTACATGTTTTGGGCGCATATGAGCCGTAAGCATAGTGCCCAAGATGCGCCGAAATGACCAGGCAAGCCTGGCGGCCGTTAATATGGCCTTGGTTAAGTAACATTTACAACATATACACTAATCACACGCGTACCGCCAAGCAGTGGCGGCTCGTCGTATAAAGCAACTGAGGCCGGGCCTCACATGTAAAATTAATAAATTATTTATTTAAATATAAAACGTTTTTTAACTAATTTCCAATCATTAAAAGTATCAAAACAATAGAACATTGAATTACCATCAAAGTTCAACATATTATCTTTTAAATTTAGCGCGCACCCCATCCAACATTAATTTTAAAAACTGAAATCGTTGCCTGACCGCATAAAAAGAAAAATGTAATCCCAAAAACTTGAGCTTCCTTTACGTCACAAACGCTATGCTCTCCAACCCGGCACCTCCACCGCATTAATTGCGCAGAACAGGAAGAATAGGCAAATTTTGTAGGCGAGTGAGGCCCACTTATTTGGGCCTATATATCGTATTATTTTTACAGTAGCTTGCAATGGCTTGCATGTTGCCAAATGTTTATTGAACAAGGACACTTGTCTTATTGACTTATTTACTTATTATTTAAATGTTTTATTTTTAAAAACATAAAAAAATAAGTTAGAAATGATTGATAAATGTTTTCATTGTTCTATAAGATATTATTAATAAATATGCAATTAAATCCCAATAACAAAAAACAGATACAAATTAAAGATTATAGGTGGGTGCCTAGTGCCTATTTGAAACTTGGCAATGTTTTATTGTTAACAGGCTCATATATCTTTTCTTCTCGTAGGATCAGGTGTCGGGTTATTAGATTTAATTAGTGCCATTCGTTTATGATTGTTAACCTATCGTGATTTTAGATTTTCGAGGCAGGTCTGCGGGTTAAAATACTGACACCTAATTAATTTGTTTTCTTGTTGTGTTTGTGCACATACCGACTCCTAGAGTCGGTTGTGGTTGGTGATAGGAGGTAAGGTAAGGCAAGAGCCCTTTACATCAGGTAAGTAAGCCGATTTGCTTTTTATTTTAATAATTAATACAGTATTGCCATTGCCAAGGTCCAAGGTTTCGTTACATAAAATTATTTTTTTTGTGCTTTGTGCCTAATTAATTTAAATTATGAATCCCTCTCACGATATTGTTTTGTCTTTGCTTGAAACCCCTTTCTCGCGACGACCTGAGATAGAAAAACGGCAAGTTTTGGAGAGTCGACCAACACCAAAAATAACGGCAGTTTTTAGCGAAAAGAGGGTGGGTCGGGAAAGTTCGCGATCATTTCAAACTTCATAATATGATAGTTACAAATGGCTTTGCGGGAGTTCATATAAACAAAGCTTGTATTGCTGGCCGTGTATTTTATTAGGCAGCGTAAAAAACAATTGGAGTTCAGGGGGTGGGTATTCTGATTTAAAAAAATTTTCACGGGCGGTAAAATCACACGAAAGTTCCAAAGAACATATTAAGAATTCTGTGGCGCTTACGAGAGTAGAGCAAAATGGAAACACAATAGCGGAAGCACTGAGAGAAATTGACCCTGACCTTGCAAATTGAATATTTTTCTCGTGAAACCTAGTATTTCAAAATAATTATATTGCTGGTTGAATTCCTAACTACTCATTTTAAGCCAATGACCTTGATATCGCGAAAAATTTTCGCCTGCGCCGCTATTTTCTAGCCTCACCCCATTATACACCCACGAGCCGCCACTGCCGCCAAGTGCCTTCACGGGTGCTATAGGGGTTATTTTACTCCGAGGAGTAAAACCACAATTTACGGAATTGATTACAGTAGTCAATGAGGGTGCAAATAGTTTATTAGAGGAAAGCCAGTGCGTTTTGGCTATTGGCAGCTTGGGTAGCTGCTCTAAAATTTGGATACTGTCTACAATTTCAAATTTATCAGTGAAAAGATCGTAACATAGACAAAATTGAAGGGATGGGTCTAGGAGAATCAGTAGTTTTCCATTTTGCGAATGTTTACGATCATAGTCCATCTCTGTTTTTTGATAATTTTTTCACCTCTGCAAAGCTTATTCGGAAGCTGGATCAAGAAAGTTTTGGGGGTACAGGTACAGCACGTGAAAACAGAACACACAAATGTAAACTGATCGAATCGTCACTTATGAAGAAACTGGAAAAAGGCGCTATGTCTAGTGCGCTGAATGCAGAAAGCACTTTCGTTGGTGTCCGCTGAAAGACAACAGCGTGGTGACCTTATTATATAATGAGTTTTGAATTAACCCCGTGGTGAAGTGCAAAAGATGCATTCCGCAGTTTTACGTCGTTAATAGGTATAATTAATTTATGGGCGGTGTAGACGAACTAAATAATCACGTTTCGAATTATAGAATTGCTTTCCTAGGAAAGAAATGGTATATACCACTAGATTTTGGCTGTTTGATGTGTGTGTCACTAACGCCTGGCTTTTGGCTGTTCTTACATTGATGACAACCTCTCATTCAGGAGAATAATACATGAAGCATTGCTGCTAAGGTATGGAAAAAGAAGTCTAACACCTGAACCAAAAAGAGCATATATAAGAGCGGTTGCCATATTATTTTGACTCAACAAAATAGACGCAGATGTCAAGTGTGTAACAATAAGACGACTCAATCATGTGGCTCCTGTAATGTTCCATTACACGACAAGTGTTTTGAGTCCTATCACAATAATAATTAATAGTACTCGATTATTTCACTGCTTAAAAATGAAACCTCTCTAGAACATAATTTGTTTTGTCACTAAAATTGTTTCTCTAAAGCCCAAGGGGCGTTAACGGCCCCTATCAAATATCACTATCTAAAAACTCCAATTTTTTTTTCACATTTTTTTGGTATTCTAAATATCATATAGATTAATCCTTAACAAAAAAAAATAAATTTCTGAACAAAAATAATTCTGGGCATTAATGGGGTAATTAAATTGTTAAATGATCATACTTAATATTTAGTTGCTTTGATTTATTGTATTGTTTTTACTGTATAAATAATAGATATTCTTAAATATTCTCCTACAACTTTTAATATTTTATGTCCTAAAGCGATATTTTCTTTTATAACAGTGTGTCCCATTCTTGACACTATTAGGGGATATTGAAATTATTTTCAAACATACCGTATGGCGGTTCTCACTTTTTAACGGACGAAAGGTTTCGGTATCAAATTTGTCATGGCTTTATTAGTTTTTAATCTACAGGGTTATTTTCAAAATCGTCGCTTTATATGCACCACTCGTATTTCAATTATAAATTAACTTATCAAAAAGGTAAAAACGGATCTTAATAAAATTTTTTATGTGAAGTTCAGTCGCGTAGTAAGTTTTTTTCTATTATAGAATCATAGAACATTTTACAAGATTTGACGTAAAATTTAGAAGTAGGTAATGTAGAATGCAGAAAACCATGGAATTTGTCATGGTTTGGTTAGCTACGTGACAAATAAAATCGCGACACCGTGTAATGAAGCTCATGGGTATTTGCTTTGTGTTTAGCGTTGCGAAAGGCTCCGAATTTTTTTTTATTACTTTATTTTTAAGAAATTGGTAATTAGATATTAATAGCGATGAAAGATACACTGGGCAATAACGTAATAGTATATTTTCAAATGGAACTTTGGTTGAATTGGTTGATACTTAATACCACAATCCTAAAAATCGTGGAAGTAGGAAGTTGGGAAAAAATGTACGTCTTTCCCTAAAAATAGATATTTTATTATCTGGAAGTAGTTTTAGTCAAAGTTTTTCTGTATGTATTTTGGATAATTATTCTTTTAAATATCTACAGGGTGTCCCACCGGGAAAAATGTAAATTTTTTGCAGATGTCTTAATTTCACTTTAATCTTATTGTTTAACACCCCCCACGAAATTTTTTAAAATTTGTTTAACAGCACATTGTGATGGCTTCTGTTTTTGCGGTGTGGATACCGATTGGAAAATGTGTCACATGTTCTTGATATAACTTCATCACTTCTCCATAAATAATAAATAAGTTTAAATAATCCTTGTTTGTATATTTTAAGCGCCCCATTGATTATTAATAATTTTCAAATGGTAAGTGACAGCTTCATACATTTCTTTAACACCTGATGTTTTTAACGCCGCCATAGTCAACTGGGAATAATTAAACTTAATATCCGCAGCAAAATTGCCATATAAAAATATTAAATTGGCAATATTTGGAAAACTGCAAATTTTTCGAACGGACAACCCTATACAAACTTACCCTTATTTTTAATGCTAAATGAGAAATAGTTATAAAATTTAGGGGTTTCCTTTTGAAAATGTAGAATTTTTGCAGTTTTCTTAATTTCATTTTTAATCTTATTGTTTAAACGCCCTGTATTAATAGTTATCAAAATATTTCTACTCCCAATATACCGTACACGGAAGAATATACAGGGTGTCTGTAAAAGGTCTTTACAAAAACCTAGCACATATTCTTCTGAAAATTAACCAATTTAAGTAAACTTACCTTAGTACAAAGTTGCTTAGTTTGGCGCTAGACGGCGCTGAAGCGACAATTTTTAAATCGTTTTTCTGGATTAATTCAAAAACTGCTCATACTATTTTGTCGAAATTTGGTACGTTGGCATAGCTTTATGGGGCAAAAAACCCATGCCACAATTCTGATTAATATGAGTTCATAGCGTAGAACGTGGGTTTTTTACTAATCGCTTGTTTCAGATTTCTATGCCAATGGAAGAAGAGGAGTTTGGGCACAAAATTCAGATGAACCAACTCATTTGCTATAAAAAAGGTACTCTTGATAAGACTCGATTCCTCTGACGGTTTTCGAGAAATTTGCATTTTATTACTTAATACGTAGTAGTTTTTACCACGTAGTACTTGGATTTTATAGAATTTTTCTGTTTTTGATTTCTACGCCCATAGAAGATATGAGGTTTAGGTTTAAAACTTAGATTAAACCAACTTATTTACTACAAAAAAACCTCTTAAACAGTTTTCTTATCATCTGCTTTTTGTTCGCAAGGTATCTTTCAGGTATGTGTAACACGAGCTTACACCTCATAAACGATTGTTATTGTTGATTATTATTAGTTGCATCTGACAACATAAGATTATAGTCAAATTTGTAACATTTATTATTATTGCTAACGTTCAATCATTTTATATGCTTGCATTAATTATTAGAAAACTTTAATTGTCGTAAATTATCATGGCGGTGCAATATACTAATGCAGAATATACCGATATGATATGGGTATTTGGGTATTACCAAGAAAATGGTCGATAATGTGTCAGAGTCTACTCCGAAAGGTTTTCAAATCGTCGTATACCAAGCCACCCGACGTTTGCTGCTGTTGAAAGACGCCTGCAGGAAAACAGCCAATTTACTCCTAACGCCATTGATAATGGAAGACAGCGTCTCGTAAGGGTTCCTGAAGCCGAGGAAGACATTTTAGAACGTGTTGCAGACGATCCAGAAATAAGCACCAGGAGGCTAGGTTAGGAAATAGGAGTGTCCAAAGATGTTGTTTATGAAGTACTTCAAGAACAGTTGCTATATCCATACCATAAGATGCCAGTTCAAGATCTTTTACCTAATGATCCTGAAATGCGCCTTGTTTTTAGTCAGCTTGTTCATAGGCAAAGAGAAGAGAATCCCAACTTTGCCAACAATATTTTGTTTACCGATGAAGCATGTTTCACAAGAAGAGGAATTACAAATTTTCATAATGAACATCTTTATGCGGATGAAAATCCACATGCTATAAAGGTAAAACATTTTCAAAATGAGTTTTGAATTAATGTGTGGGCTGGAATAATTGGTAATCACATTATTCCACAAAAATTAACCGGGGAAATTTATTTGCAACATCTACAGAATACGCTGCCAGATTTACTAGAAGATTTACCTTTACAACTTCGGAGAGATATGTGGTTTATGCGCGATGGAGCTCCACCACATTTTGCATTAAATGTTAGAAACTTCTTGAATCAGCAGTACCCAAATAAATGGATTGGTAGAGGTAATGCCCCTGTAAATTGGCCACCACTCCGGACTTAAATCCATTGGATTATTTCTTATAGGGGCATCTTAAGACAGTGATTTACAGGACAACTCCAGATAACGCAGAACAACTATGGCAACTTATTCAATAAGATGCAATAAATATTCTTAAGGGCGACGAACAAGTTCTGCAAAGAGTGTGCATTAATTTTCTTCGACGTATAAATCTTTGTATTCATGGAAATAGTGGACATTTTGAGCAATTTTTATGATATTTCTATTTATTTCTGATTATGATTTAGTTATTTTTTTATTTTTTTGTAAAAACTAATACGTATTAAGTAATAAAATGCAAATTTCTCGAAAACCGATATTAATCAGAATTGTGACATGGGTTTTTTTGCCCCATAAAGCTATGCCAACGTACCAAACTTCGGCAAAATAGTATGAGCAGTTTGTGAATTAATCCAGAACAACGATTTAAAAATTGTCACTTCAGCGCCGTCTAGCGCCCAAACTAAGCAACTTTGTACTAAGGTAAGTTTACTTAAATCGGCTAATTTTGGTCTGTAGAATATGTGGTAGGTTTTTGTAAAGACCTTTTACAGACACCCCGTATTTCGTGCTTAGAAAGAGTTATGACACACTGTATTTTCAGTATGTAAAGTATTACACCAAATTGGTTAAATAAATCCAAAAAAGAAGCTGTGATTTTTGCATCAGAAAAAATTCTACAAACTACAAATACTATAGTATATTTTGAAAAAAGTGTAGAGAAATAAAAGCTCATTAGGTATGCAAAGGGACTAGAGAGTGACCGAACGAATATTTAAACCACTTTCATAATTTGGCATTGATTTCATTACAAAATTCTTTCTTTTCGTCAAGGGCAGGTAGTACCGCCCGGGTTTGGGTAAATTTATGGGTTTTGCCTATTGTTATCCATTCACAAACATTGAAAATGGTGTGACAAAGGCGTGCCGGTAGGATATTCGTAAAAAGAAAAATTTTTATTTTAACAGAATCAAATTTAGGCATTATGTACATAGTACCTATTAAATACACTTATTTTTTTAGTAAACATTATAAAAAAAATACAAAAAATACATTATACAGAAATTAAATTATAAAAAATCATAATTTTCTTCGTCATCTGAGGAACTGTCATCTCCTCTTGACGTTATAAATTAACGGGTCGACGGTCCGATCGATCAGGTGGTCAATATCCCACATTTTCTCTTTAATGACTTGATGGACTACTTTTCGCCAGTTCTCTGCTATTACTTCCTTAATGGCTTGATCAAACAATAGCTTAACGTCTTTCATTTTGAATGTCGTGTTGTGTCTTGCTACAAATCCTTTCACTTGCGCCCATATAAGTTTTATAGGATTTAGTTCGCAATGATATGACGGTGTGCGCAGCACAGTTACACTATGTTTTTCTGCTATATCTTCCACGGCATATTTCATAAAACGATGTTTGTGTAAATTTGATATAGCTAATAGTTCCTTCTTCATCAAATTGTCTTCAAATTCAATACTTTTGGTAGTTAACCAGTCGATAATTTCTTGTTTTCTCCAAGATGAAGTTGGAGTCTTCTCTGTGCGTCGTGAATGATAGCTTGCATTATCCATAACTACTACTGAATCAGCTGGAAGATATTTTATCATTTCACCAAAATAGTCCTCAAAAACATTCGAATTCATGTCCTCGTGGTAATCTCCCGTATTGACGACTGAAAGGTTAGCAAACCTTCTTTTAAAAATCTCTCTTCGCTTCCAATATGGACGATTATTAGTCTCTTCCCTTTACCTGAAAGCACCTTAATACCCGTTGACAGACCTTCCATGAAAGCTTAGCGAGCATTGGTTATATTTTTGTCTTGCCACAATTTTGGTACTATATAACCTTCATTAATCCACGTCTCATCAAGATAAAAGATTTTTTTCTGCTCTCTTCTGTACTGCTTTATACTTTTCAAGTATTTTCGTCGCCAGAAAACAATTTCATCGCTTTCCTGTAAAAGTGATTTACGGCTATGCTTTTCCCAGACAAAATCCATATTTCTTAGAGTGGTCCACAAAAGCTTTCTAGTTATAAACGGAATACTGTCATCCTGGCCAAGCGCCATTACAATCTTATCTAGGGTGGGTATTTCTTTTTTAAAATAAGAAGAGTGAACTTTTCTTCGAACTACACTTTTAGTGTCTTCATCAAGGACTTTTACTGGTCTGCCTGGACTTTTCTTGGGAGGTTCCACTTGACCTGCTGTCTTTCTCTCCCGCAATAATTTAAAAACGATGGACTTTCCAACTCCAGTCATTCGAGAACATCGGTCGACAGTTTCTTGTACAGTAAAATTCGGATAAACGTATTTTATGCAATCATGTACATTTAAAATAATAACTTTTTCACTCACTGATAGTGGAGAATTATTGGAACATCTTTTTGTTGGTGTAAATGTCGCCATTTTATTATTAATCTCATAATACTGTGAACACTATATACGGCTTAACTAAACAAATATACTTATTAAGGTCATACACACACATGATATATGAAGTTTGTTCCAAATTACCACCTATTTATATGATACAGCCAAAAAGGCCAGAGCCAAACTCGGTACCTGTTAAACGCAAAACGTAACTTTATAATCTACTACCTAACTAATCCCTATACAATATTTCGATTTTGACACTTCAGGCCAGAAAACATACGTTTCCTAATCCTCTTACGTAATTACTTGAAATTTTAATATTACAAACAATACTATTTTATCTTAATACCCGTTAACCTAATTCTCTAAAATTTTTGGTTAGTTATCATAAATAATTTAATGCACAAAAGTTACCTGCGCCTTTGGCCAACGCCGAAATTGAGCCGAACTGGACGGAATTTCCCACTTTATTACTCTACACCTTTTTGAAATAGACTATAGTATACTGTTTTAACCCCTCAGTTTAAGGTCAAAAACAAAAAATTAAGCGGATTAAAATTAATTTATATTCTGAATGAACTAATAGATATATAAAATTCTCATAAATATTAGTGCAAAAAATTATTAGATTTAAAAATTAAGTGTTGTTCCGTTGCGTAAATCATTTTTAAATACCACCAGGTAACACTTCAAGGATAACAATCAAATTGGTAATATATATTTCAAATTATAAGTTTTAAGTTATGCTATATGGTTCAAGTTAAAAAGATATTAAACTGTCTGTTTTGTTTTGAACGGAGAATACATAATAGTATATTAAAGTACATGTTTTATAAAGCATCATCTTATAGCACGCGTCCATGTTAAAAAACGAGCCGCTTGCGGCGAGTTTTTTAACGGGACAAGTGCTCTAACTGCTTTATAAAACACGTACTTTATACTATTTTTTCTATTTTGTATTTTTTTCAATAAGAAAATACATATTTAAAAAGAAAATCAACCCTTCAAATTTTGTAAATTTGTGTGTCTAAATTCTATGTTGGTAATACTCTAAATTTCTTTTTATCATAGTAGCCTTGACAATAAATAATATTTTCTTTGTGTCATTGTCACGAAATTTGTGATTTAATATTTCATAGAGTTGTTCATAATTATAATTAAAAAAATATGGAGCATGATAATCTAAGTTTAACTCCCCCTGAGTTAAGGGATATTGCTAATAAAACGATAAATCAACTTTTACCAGAGAAATCCCGAAAACTTTCTTTTCTCATGGATAACAATAACAGGAAACGTCAGACGTCAACAGAATAAAACATTTAAATATAACCAATGCCAACTTTTAAAAAATAAAATTCGGAGTTCGAAATGGATATATTTCGAACTCGCTAGCGCGTTCGAAATATCTATTTTTCGAGACAAAATTAGAAAAAAATAATTTTACTTAAAATAACGTTTTTAAAGTAAATAATTATAAATAATATTACATTTTTAATTAAAACTATTTTCTTTTTAATTCCGACTAAAAAAGTATACCTTTTATTATTTTCACTGACGTGCCATTGTTCATAGGTAAAATAAAAACTAAAGAAGGTGAGTCGAAAATTGATTATTCAGGTAGACTTTAACGCGATGGGCACAGGTCGGCAAGTGACCGAGTTCTAACTTGACGACGGATCAAACGCACAATGCAAGATTTCAGTCACTTAAGTATGTTCATTTTTAGAAATTATTGTATACGTAAGTCGATGCAAAACTCGAAAATCCCTAAATGTATTACTATAATATCCAGATCGATGATTTTTGAAAAACCAAACATGGAACTAACCAGACTTGAATTCATTAATTTTAAAAACATTGATTTGTTCTTAATGAGTTACATAAACAATACATAACATATTAGGTATTATACAGGGTAAGGGTTTAAAAGTGTTACAATGCAAAATCCGAAAAACGGCCGATAGAAATATTTTAAAACATTTTTGATATTTTCCTTCAGAATTTATCTGGTTGATGACAAACCTGAAATGTCAAAGGGAAAAGTATTTATTCTTTTTTGATAATTCGATTCTCCGTCAACAACTACGTAAGTAAGCAGAAAATTGTTACAGTCCATATGGCCAAGGTCGTGCGGCGCACGACGGCGCCAAGGCCTTTAACACAAATTAACATAAAACTAAAAAAATTATCTATGAATACCGGTGGTGAAAATGCGTTATCCATCAACACCGACCGCCGGTCGGCGACCAGTAGGTACCAGTGATGAAATTTTACTACTCCTCCTGTGAGGGCTGTGATTAAGTAAATTTATTTACAGGGATGCAAATAATTGTTTTTTTTTTTAATAACTTTTGTTTATGAAACAAATAGGCTTAGTGTTTAATATTTTTTATTTATTTTTTGTTAGATGGCCAGAGAAGAAAAAAAGAAATTGTCTGGTTACCAAAACTTGCTTAACAACAAGCGAGAACGGGAGGAAGACTTCGAGAAAACCAATTTCAAAATTAGTAACTTTTTTCGAAAGACCACACAAGACACTACTTCTAATAACAGTGATTTTCTACATTCAACAAAATTAAACTTGCCATCAGAATTAGAAAAGCAAGCTAATGAGGCTGAAGATCCAAAAAAATTAGATCCTGATACGTTTCAGTCAGTGTCGGTGCCATCATGTTCGAGTAAGCAAGACGAATTATCCGAAGAAGCGCCCCTTTCTAACGATCCAGGTCTTTGGCCAATTCAAGTGCAAGAACTTGTCGAAAAAGGTCCAATGCATTATCAAAATAATACTATGTATCCTAAAGACAAAAGTGGACGTAAGTTTTCCGATATATATTTTACTCGAATTTTGTTAAATGGTGAAAAGGTTCAGCATCATTGGTTGCTATATTCTATTGAAAAAAAAAATGCAGTTTCCTGCTTCTGCTGTAAAATATTCAATGACCCTAACCCCAGTAATCCATTGACTTTTAAAAACACTAAATTAGGTAACCAAGACGGTTTCAATGAATGGCATCATTTAAGCAAACATTTGAAAATCCGCGAAAAATGTAAATCTAATCTTCAAAATTTACGTGTCTGGTCAGATTTACTAGAAAGATTAAAAACTAATCGAACCGTTGACTGGGAAATGCAAAATTTATTAAAAAATGAAACTAAACATGGGCGCAGTGTCATATACTATTCAATTTTTGGCTGAAAAAAACTTGGCTTTTTGTGGTTCTAGTAACAAATTATTTGAAAGAAATAATGGAAATTTTTTAAAATGTATAGAAATGATAGCAAAATTTGATCCAGTCATGTCTGCACATAATAATAGATCTCAAAGAAATATTCCACTTTACCTTGGAGATAAAATTCAAAACAAAACCATTAAATGATTAGGTGACAATATAAGAAATAATATTTTAAACTTAGTTAAAGAAGTAACGTATTTTTCTATATTACTTGATTGTACTCCTGATGTGAGCCGCCAGGAACAGATTTCTGTTTGCTTAAGATACGTTAATTTAAAAAACAATAAATTTAGTGTCGAAGAACGTTTTTTAACATTTTGTCCAACAAGTGATATAACAGGTGAAGGTTTAACCAACTTTTTACTAAAAATTTTGGAGACTTATGGTTTAGACATTTATAATATGCGTAGTGATGCCGCTGAGACGAGAAATTCTCGTGTCTCGTCTCGTCTCGTCTCGTCTCGACGAGACGAGAGTGAAATTTTTTTCTCGAGAGAAGTCACGAGACGAGACGAGAGAAGACCGTTTCTCGTCGAGAAATTTCTCGTTTTTTCTCGAATTTTCTCGAATTTTCTCGTTTGTTAGAACACTGAATTTTAGGTATCTCCTAATATATAGACAGAAAAATAATGTGTTTAACGTTCTCACTCTATCGTATTGTGAAGGCATTTACCTTAAAAGAGATATTCAAGAGAACAGAATCAAATTGTCTAGCCTCTTTTTTCTGTCTATAGTTAGTAGTTGACATTTTTAAATAATTAACCAAGTCTGAAAGAAAGCATTTTCGATTGAAAACGTTGTAGCGGCGGTGATCTTAAACCAATTACAGTTTACATTGTATAACTCATATGTAAAAGAAGGACACAATAATTATTTAATGTTACCGCAATTTAGTCCGAATATTTCATAAACTATGAGAGATTGATATGTCAAATAGAGCATTTTCGGAAATACTTCTTTAAGTTCTTTCTCTTGCACTTTCTATTAATGTAATAAAAAAATTAAGGTTTTTCCCCGGATGACATTCTGGGCTGATCCCTTTATTTAGTCGAATATTTTCCAAACTATTGCAGTTAATTATGCCCCGAATTATGCCAAAAAATAAATAATAAAAGAAGGGTAGTTCCATTATGAATCAATTATTATTATTATAAATCGTTCTCCATTCTGTATCTTTTACCACCCCGTATATTTTGGACTGAAAAAACCTCGGTTCCAAGCCTATTACATTACGTGAATTATGTCTTATGGCCGCTTGCAATATTTTGTTGATCTAAGAAAAATAGTTTCTAAGTCACATGCCTAACAAACCGACTTATATTAAACCCTTCTGCGAGACGACCAGATACTTTTAAATGTTTACCCCCTTTAAGATTCGTATAAAAAAATATTTTTTATGATTCCCTACTCACGAGAAAAAACGAGACGAGACGAGACGAGACGAGACGAGACAATGGCACTCTCGAGCGAGAAAAACGCGTTTCTCGTCGAGACGAGATAAAAAAAAATTCTCGTCTCGCGGCATCACTAAATATGCGCGGCCAAGGTTATGATAATGGTTCAAATATGAAGGGTAAACATCAAGGTGTACAAAATAGTATATTAAAGTACATGTTTTATAAAGCATCATCTTATAGCACGCGTCCATGTTAAAAAACGAGACGCTTGCGGGACAAGTGCTCTAACTGCTTTATAAAACACGTACTTTATACTATTTTTTCTATTTTGTATTTTTTTCAATGAGAAAATACATATTTAAAAAGAAAATCAACCCTTCAAATTTTGTAAATTTCTATGTCTAAATTCTATGTTGGTAATACTATAAATTTACTTTTATCAATAGTAGCCTTGACAATAAATAATATTTTCTTTGTGTCATTGTCACGAAATTTGTGTTTTAATATTTCATAGAGTTGTTCATAATTATAATTAAAAAAATATGGAGCATGATAATCTAAGTTCAACTCCCCCTGAGTTAAGGGATATTGCTAATAAAACGATAAATCAACTTTTACCAGAGAAATCCCGAAAACTTTCTTTTCTCATGGATCACAATAACAGGAAACGTCAGACGTCAACAGAATAAAACATTTAAATATTACCAATGCCAACCTTTAAAAAATAAAAAAACGGTGCCGAAACAGATCTGTTTCGATACTGAAAACGGTTTCGAAACAGATTTCTTATGAAACAAAATTAGAAAAAGGAATTTTAGACATTAATCCACGAGCAATGTTTGTACCTTGTTGTAACCACAGTTTGAACCTTGTCATTAACGATGCTGTGAAATCCAATATTTCTAGTACCTAAGTATAAATTTTCTTTCAACTGTTCAAGAATTATAAAAATGTTTTTCTTCCTCGACCAATCGGTGGTCTGTTTTGAAAAGTAACATTTTAAGTCTGACATTAAAGCCTGATACTAGATTGTCTAGCAGAATTGATGCAATAACCCCTCTAAGATTTCTGTTGGGCGAAATTTACGATGATCTTTATGAAATTTTATTCGGACATAATTTTGACGATGCTTCAAAACATCTAGCTACCTCCCTAGGTAAAAAATTAAAAATTATGAGTTTGTGTGTATGGTAGTCTTGTGGTACAAGATTCTAAGTAAAGTGGATGTTGTTACTAAGATTTTGCAATCAAAAACATTTAATATTTCCCACGCTTGCGAAAGTTTAAATAACCTCAATGAATTTGTAAAACAATATCGATCTGACAAAGGCTTCAGTGACTTATTAGTAGATGCCAAAGAACTAGCTTCTTGCTTAGAAGTTGATACAAAATTTATATCCGCTGAAATTTTATGGCTACGAAAGTTTAAAAAACAATTTTCTTACGAAGGGGACGACCAGAAATAAAATCTAAAGCAAATTGCTTTTTCAAAATGCTAGATATTACTCTTTCATCCGTACATGAAAGATTTAAACTATTATCGTGTCATTCTGATGCTTTCAATTGTTTTGTGGAATGTTGAGGATTTCGGCAAATATTCTGACCAAGATCAATTTAATTTTTGTAAAAAACTGGAAGAAACCTCAACTTACAAAGATCGAAACGAGAAAGATATAGACGGAACAGAACTTTTACACGAATTACAATTTCTGCAAAATGGCAACAAAAACGCGACGTCTGTAGTAGAAACACTTAATTACATTGCAATACAGAACCTAACCCACTCATTTCCAAACATTACGATTGCATTGCGCATATTATTAACCATTCCAGTTTCTGTAACTACAGCCGAGAGGTCATTCTCTAAATTAAAGTTGATAAAAATTATTTACGATCTAGAATGGGCCAAGAGAGGTAAGAAAATCTTGCTGTCATTTCTATAGAGTCTGACTTTTTAAAGCAATTTGAAATAGAAAATCTTGTTAATGAATTTGCAAAATATAAAGCTAGAAAAGTTCATTTTTTGTAAGACCTCTCCATGTATTATCTGTTTCAAAACAATCGCTATTTTATTTCTTTATTTTTTTTTAATATTTTGAATTAATGTTTTGTAACTTTGATACTGTTTTTGTTTTGTTACTGTTGTTTCGTATTCTATTAATATTTTTTGTGTACCTTCTGTTTGCCACAAATAAATATAGACATTAGTACTAAAAAGTATAGAGTTTTCTTCAAAAATTTCAACGATCAACTATGAGAGAAGGGTGATAATTTTAGCTCAATATTATAATATTGGTTAAAGGCGCCTATCATTATTTCGCACGACGGCGCCGAAAATACTTGGACCGTCCCTGCTGGTTGCTTAGTTAGGAAATTTTAAATCAGCAGAATTAGAACATTAATGTCCGGTTGTACAAGCAAGGTTTAAGTTGGGTGTTGGGGAAACGTGTTTCAACACGTCAAAGATATTAGTTTGGTAAATGATGTGCGCGTGCGACTTTAATCTCTTCTATTTTTGTTTGTAAATTACATCCGGGTTATAATTTGTTCACGCAGTTATAACGTCATTATTGAGACGCTATCCTATAAGGTGAAGGATGGCTCCGTGAAGCAAGTGCTTTTACGTACGATTTTAAGGCCTTTTTCGGCAATTAATGGGTTCTTTTTAAGTAAAACTAAGTATACCTACATAAAAATATAATAAAATAAAAATTTCTTTAGAATCACTTAATTTTTCATTTGAACTTTTTTCTATAACAGTTTTCGACAAAAGGTACTGGATCGTCTTACGTAGAAACAGATGGATTGGTGGTGATGGTCCTGTGAACTGGCCTGCAAGGTCACAGGATTTAACCCCATTGCATTTTTACTTGTGGGGTTTTATAAAAGTAATTTAGTAACTAGCCTGAACTAACCTGAACTAACCTCAAATGTTAAATCGCATGCCAAAAAAGAATTGCGAAATATTTAGAAGTAGATGGGGGCCATTTCGAACATCTTTTAAAGCACAATCGTCGTTAAATTTAAGGTACTTGATAATTTTGTTTACTCAAACATTCGTAACTCAGCAACCAGTAGAGTAAGTGTAACCATTTTCTGGTTACTTACGTAGTTTTTGACAAAGAATCGAATTATCGAAGAAAGTAAACATCTTTCCATTTGACATTTTATTTTTTTTTCACCAGTCAGATAAAATCTGGAGGGGCACCTAATAATAATTAATATGAATTTATTACCACCTTAACTAGCTCAATGTATAGGTACTACTGTTTCGTAACCACCCTGTATTATGCTAAGAGTTTTGCTTTGTTTTTGTAAATGTGGTATATTTTAAATTCCGGTTTCCTATATCACATTTCTAAAGTAGATAATATTATTATTCCAGTAAGCTAATTTGAATCAAATTTACATAATATTGTCTTGTTTATATTTTAAAATACTTTATTGGTTATTACAATAAAGCAGGTGAACTAAATTGTCTAGGAAGTAAGGAACTAATCACAATTTCTGTTGAAATCCATTAGTGAGCACAAAAAATCATTTAAATCAGAATTTTTATTGGTTAGTTAGGTTATATATCCGAATAAAGAAAGCTTGGTGATTGTTTCTGAAATTCAATTAATTTATGCTCCATCTATGAAAAATTTACTTCACAATTTTATTCGGTGCTGTATAACTAATCACAAATAATATGTTTTGTTTCATGTTTGTCTCCCTTGGTCAGCCTAAATTATTGCTACTGCTCTACAGAAAAAATATCATCTCTATTTTGATAAAATTGGGCAAGGCTGTAATGTACCTTTGATATAAAGAATATTATGTAATTTATTATACAGGGTGTTTCAGAAGTACGGTACATAACTTAAGGGGATGATTCCTTATGATATTCTATAAGAAAAAGTTCATATGAACATGTGTCTGGAGTTGTCCTGTCTTTGATATACAGGGTGTTAAAGCGGGAAAAAATATTTATTACAAAAGTGACTAAGAGAAATTGCTGGAAATCATTTTTAAGTTTCTAGGTTGGCCACTAGGGGGCGTAACTAAAGTGACCAATCAAAAAGCAGGATATTCTCAGAAATCCTCATAGTAAAGTTATATCAAAGGTAGCATTTTTGCAATCTTATGAAAATTCTGAATAACTTTTGTTTTTAAGTTTTTCGTCTATCTTTTTGTTGACTGATGTTTGAACTTGACGAATTTGAACTCGCTAGAAAGGGGTTTTATTGGTTTATCAAGTTAATAGAAAAGTAAGTTGTTTTGAATACCGTTGCGACAGCTAGAAGGCGCTATTTAGCAACATCAACAAATTCTTCTCTTTTCTCAAAAAGTTTAAATAGAACGATATATCTTTTTTAACTTAAGCAAAAAGAAGAATATCTGTGAAAACCGCACCTCAATATCTTTTTTTAAACCAACGATATGGAAAATATAACATAGAAATTAGCGCCATACGAATAAACCGACGTTTTAATACGGTATTTATTGGTAAAAAGTTACAAATATCATACAATTGTGTCTTCTACAAAGCCATAATCATAACAACAGCTCCTTAAATTAATGTTCTGTAGATTTCCTTTACTTACAACAAAATTAGTAGAGGATAATATTATGTTGCATTAATGAAACAAATTGTTGTAAAATTTTAATATACCTTCTTTTTATACCTTTACTATGAGGATTTCTGAGAAAATCCTGCTTTTTGATTGGTCATTTCGTTACGCCCCCTAGTGGCCAACCAAAAAATTATTTCCAGCAATTTCTCTAGTCACTTTTGTAATACATATTTTTTTCCGCAAACCGTTCGGTTAACGGTTTCCCAGATAAAGCCGACGTCCCTTTTTAGTTGTACACCTGCTACAAAAAAAAAACTACATATTTCAAAGTTAACTAAAACAATAAAATGTTTTTTAAATAATGATGCAACAAAAATGCAACAGTTAATCTAATCTAATGTTAAAGTGGCCACCTTCTGATAAAACGCACGATTGCAAGCGATTTTTTTTTACACCCTGTATAGCAAAAACGGGGACATGTTTTCTCTTAGAATATCATAAGGAACACCCTGTATAATTGCGAATCTAGAATCTATAATAATTTTAGGGTTTTATCTAAGGGTGACTGATTCTTGCTAAGCCTATATTTTTGTTTATTTCCTGTTTAAAATAGTTTTTTTTTCTAAAAGTTCTTATTTCTTTTAATTATTAAAGTTGTTGGTAATACATTTATTTAATTAAACATTAAATAATATGGTTATTTATTTATTGTAAACAACTATTAAATAAATATATAATTATTTAGATTATAAAAAACAGCTGATTCAAACATTTAGTTCATCCATATCAAGAGCATAATATTATTCATTTGAATTGCTAAACGAACGGATCTTCGAGAAAGATTCACATGTTCGTGTAAAATGAAGGCAGAGGAGATTATTGTTGATTTTTATTAGCGTTGCTGTAGTGGTTCCCCTGTATTATATTTTTTTCTGGTTTCAATCATTTTAACGTTTTATTTTAGTGTAACTGACTCTTGTTACAATTATATATTTTTTATAGTTTCTGATAATTATAGCAGTTAATTTTAAAACTTTTAATTTTGTAATTACTTGGGTTGTTGGAAATAAATTATTTACTTAATGATATCATAATATACTGCAGTGCATGTTCTAACCAGAGTTATGACATTCCACGTGTTAAACTTTCAAATTACATTAAAGCATAATACATGTTAAAATTTATCAGCCCTATCTATGATCAAACACACAAGTTAACTCTAGACGCTAACTTCAAAACTAACTGTTTTTCAGCCACAGTGAAAAATTAACAAGTAGACTGTTTTCGGTTGTTGTCATGGAAACGGTACGTTAAACGTTAACTTGTGTGTTTGATCATTGGGCTGATTATAGGAAAGAGAAAGAAGAAATTGGCACTGAACGTATTCCTCAAAAGAGTATAATGTCTTGCATATTAGAAGACACCGTTTTATTCTTCGTCTAAAAATGAAGTTAATGGTAGTGGCCTGAAAACGAAACGTCGGAATTTAACATTTATTATGTGAACTTCTAGCGGAGAAAACTGGCAATGGAAATGTGACATTTGTTTGAAATTATTTCAACAAATGTAATCAGGAAAAAATAAATACGAATTTGGTAATTTTCGTCTTTCTCGGATTTTTTCCGAAGGTATTCGGAATTTTCAATTTTTTCAGTGGTGTTCTGTTGAGCACCATATTTGGGAACTTCTATTTAGTCGGCTGTACTTAGCCTCGAATTCGTAATATCCTATACAGGGTGTCCCGAAATTAGGTGGCCAAAGGAATACAGTGGAACCTGCATCGGAAAATAATACTAATTTGAGTAATAAACAAGTGTCGGAAATTGCCCCCTAAGGGAGCATGTCGTTGACATGTATGGAAACGGTCAATTATTTCTTAAAGTAAAACAGTTAGCAAAAAATATTTAAGACAAAAGTTTCAGGGTTTCTTAAGGTCTAGTCGAATTTTAAAAAAATAAGTATACAGGATGAGTCAGAAAACCGTAGAGAAACAAAGTTACCTTTTTTTCAATACAACACCCTATATCTGAGAATAGTTTTGGATTTTACATAAAATAACAATAATTTTTTAATAAGTGCAATATAATTCCAAATCCAATAGTTTCCGAGATATCGACTTTTGAAAAATGAAATTTTTGAACTTTGACAGCTTCTAGCTTTCTAACGGTACGTCTTAGAGTAAAACGGCTTGCATGTCCCTACCTTAGTTTCTTCCTAAAAGTGTCAACTTCCGGTTAACCCGGATGTAACTCATAGGCCGTAAATGCAGTACTTCCGGTTTAACCGGAAATTGATGTTTTTGGGAAGACAATGAAAAAGTAAGATAGGGATATGTAAGCCGTTTTACTCATAGACGTACCGTTAGAAGCCTAGAAGCTGTCAAATTTCAAAAAATGTAATTTTTCTAAAGTCGATATCTCGGACATTATTAGCTGTAGACTTATAATGCACTTATTGAGAAATAATTGCTATTTCATGTAAAATTCAAAAATATTCTAAGGTATAGGCTGTTCCTTTAAAAAAAAATAACTTTGCTGCTCTACGGTTTTCTGACTCATCCTGTATAATTATTTTTCTAAAATTCTAATAGAGCTTAAAAACCCTAAAACTTTTATCTAAAATATTTTTTGCTAACTGTTATACTTTAAGAAATAATCGACCGTTTCCATACATACCAACGACCCTGTATTATATATTATACAGGGTCGTTGGTATGTATGGAAACGGTCGATTATTTCTTAAAGTAAAACAGCTAGCAAAAAATATTTAAGACAAAAGTTTTAGGGCTTTTTGAAGTCTATTAGGATTAAAAAGAAATAAGTATACAGGATGAGTCGAAAAGCTGTAGAGAAACATAGTTACTTTTTTTTAATGGAACACCCTATATCTTAGAATATTTTTAAATTCTACATAAAATTACAATAATTATTCTTTAATAAGTGTATTATAAGTCTAAACCTAATAGTTTTCGAGATATCGACTTTTGAAAAATTATATTTTTGAACTTTGACAGATTCTAGCTTTCTAATGGTATGCCATAGAGCAAAATGGCTTCCATGTCCCTATCTTACTTTTTTATTATCTTCCCAAAAATTTAAACTTCCGGTTAAACCGGAGGTACTATATTTCCGGCCTTTGAGTTACATCCGGTTTAACCGGAAGTTGACACCAGTAGGAAGATAATAAAAAACTAAAACATGGATATGTAAGCCGTTTTACTCTAAGACGTACCGTTAGAAAGTTAGAGGCTCTCAAAGTTCAAAAATGTAATTTTTCAATAGTCGATATCTCGGAAACTATTAGGTTTAGGCTTATAATGGATTTATTAAAAAATAATTGTACTTTAATGTTAAATCCAAAAATATTCTAAGGCAGAGGGTGTTCCATTAAAAAATAGGTAACATTGGTTTTCTACGGCTTTCTGACTTATCCTGTATACTTATTCTTTTAAAATTTCTATAGACTTTAAAAAGCCCTAAAACTTTTGTCTTAATATTTTTTGCTAGCTGTTTTACTTTAAGAAATAATCGACCGTTTCCATACATACCAACAACCCTGTATATAGGGAACCAATGAAGATGGTATTTTTCAGATTATTCCCAAACAGTTGAACATAGAAACATACATTTTTGGTATTTTAGTAACTTTTATATGCCGAATCAAGATCTAAAATCAAAACTGTCAAATTTTAATCATAGGCGTAGCATTTGGGGGGGGGGGGGGGGGGGTTGAGGAACAAAAACAAAAGTAACTTTTTTCTAAGTAGATGTTTTTCATTCTTTTTCTGGAATTATTATGAAAGTTTAGGGTTTTCTGGCAAAAAAGGAACTCTTGAATGTACTTCGCTCAGATGCACCATTTCTGAAAAAAAAGTCCCTAACGATAACCCTGTTTACCAAGGACCGATCACATTTTCATTAAAACTTAGTAGTGGGCCTTGAAACAAAATTGACATCTTTGGTATTTGTCGGCTTGACATTTATTATGATAGTTTATTCGAAATTTTCTGGTATAATAATTGTGGTTCATTTAATTTAATTCGAATAACGAATTAGCTGATATTCATTTTGCTTACGGATATTGCAATGGTAATGCACGTGCCGTTGTACGTGAGTACCAAAGACGGTTTCCGAGAAGAAGACTGCCACATCGAATAGTATTTAGCCGTGTCCATAGAAATTTAGTAGAAAATGGATCATTTAGGCGTTCCCAGAGACAAGGCGGCCTATGCGAAATTATGATTTTGAGGGAGTGCTAAATAGAATTGAGGAAAATCCTCAAATAGCATTGAGACCGCTGGCAAATATTATCAATATTCCCAAATCAATTGTAAGTATTTAATATTTATTAGAATTGTTCTCATAGATAACAGATAGCAGCACGTGAATTGTTTAAAAATATTTTTTTTGCTTGGAAGAATGACCCAAAGGCAGGGACTGCATCCGTTCCATTATATTATCAAAGAGTACATGATTTAAGAGCCGAAGATTTTCAACCTCGTGTAGAATTTTGCCAATGGATTTCCTCAAAATACGTTAAGAAAAGTTTTATGGTCGGGTGAAGCACCCTTCTTAAGAGGCAAGACATTTAATAGCCATAATACTCACTTTTGGGCTCAAGACAATCCGAATGTGGTTCGAAGGACTAACTACCAACATAGGTTTTCTTTCAATGTATGGGCAGGGATCATAGGAGATGTTTTAATAGGCCCTATTATTTTGACAGATAGATTAAATACCCATCATTATTGAAGTTTCCTCCAAAATGAGCTGGCAGAATTGCAGAGGATGTTCCTATACGTACTCAGTTAGAAATGTTCTTCCAGCACGATCCCACCTTGACCAGCTTGTAAGAAACTGGCTAAATAAAAATTTTCCTAATAGGTGGATAGGTAGAGGTGGTCCAGTAAACTGGCCAGCTCAATCGCCTGATCTAAATCCTTTAGATTATTATCTTGTGGGGCAATATGTGCAATATTGTTTATGTCACAGAAGTAGATAGCCCAGAAGAGCTTTTAAGACGAATTCATGCAGCTGGAAATCGAATTAAAGAAAACCGGTTCGAAATTCTTTGTACTACTTAAAATATTAGAAAACGGTCCAGACAGTGTATTCAACAAAATGGAAATTTATTTGAACGTTTAAGTACTCAAGTAAATGAGTTTTGTTGTTAACTTTAAAAAAATTCATAATATTAATTTGTAATTAACTTGCGTTGGGCTACATTCTTGGTGAAACCGTATATTATCCATTATGGGTAAAAATAAAATTGCTTGTTATATTTCACTATTTATTCAGTTACCTGACACGCGTGTTTCGACCCTTTCAGGTCATTTTCAAAATGGCAGAAGTTTTAAAACTAGACTTAAGGAACATACAACTTCTATCTTAAAAAAATAATATAAAACAGGTATAGCAGACCACTGCATAATAGAAAATCATTCAATTTCAAATAAAATAAAACCTATACATATCCAGAACAAGAGCAGAAAATTAAACCTTTTAGAGTCACAATTAAAAAAGCAATAAAAAACAAAAGTAATGTTGTTAATAATCAAACAGAAATAACTTCAAGTGCTAACCCAATTATCAACAGCATATTAAATTAAAATAAAATAAAACATTTTGACAACCACCTGTATAAGAATAAGAAAAACCCACAATCTACCCATCCATTGAAAGGGTCGAAACACGCGTGTCAGGTAACTGAATAAATAGTGAAACATAACAAGCAATTTTATTTTTACCCATAATGGATATTAATTTGATCCGTGTTTGCTAAACAAGGTTATCGTTAGGGACTTTTTTTTCAGAAATGGTGCACCTGAGCGAAGTACATCAAGAGTACCCTTTTTTGCCATAATTCCAGAAAAAAAATGTAAAACATTAACTTAGAAAAAGGTTACTTTTGTTATTGTTCCTGACCCCCCCCCCCCCAAATATTACACCTATGATTAAATTTTAATAGTTTTGATTTTAGATCTAGATTCAGCACATAAAAGTTACTAAAATACCAAAATTTCATGTTCCTATGTTCAACTGTTTGGGAATAATCTGAAAAATACCATCTTCATGGGTTTCCTATTAGGGGGCTGTAGCTGCTGCTCCCTTAGGGGGCAATTTCCGATACTTGTTTATTAAACAAATTAGTATTATTTTCCGATGCAGATTTCACTGTTTTCCTTTGGCCACCTAATTTCGGGAAACCCTGTATACGTCAAAAATTGATATATAAGTTGACGTCTTGTCTACGTGTTAGGTGTCTAGAATATATTAAAGGTTGATTTATAAAACTTTTCACCACCACTCTCACTCGTCGTCACCATTCTTAAGAGAATTTATAAAAAACAAACTGCACCGTTGTAAATTCGTGAGAGCAGTAACCTATTTGGGGGTTTAGATTTTAATTTTTCCCTAAAAAAGTGGAAAATGTGACCAGTATTAATATTGTTTTTTAATTACGAGATAAGTTAAGCCATGTCTAATGTCTATAATTGCAGAAATCGTAAAAATATGGAAAATATTTCTGTTTTGTATCATATCGTGTGTGTGACAAATTTCCTTATTTCCATTGGCGAGAAGCATGAACGACGAACAGCCAAGGTCAGCGAAATAAAAATTCGTCATGCTGGAATTACGAACGGGGGTGCATACGCTATTTCCTTTATGTTAAATTGCGACGAGCGGGAATGGTGACAAAAAGTTTTATTAATATACCTTTTTCTTAAGCAATAGACAAAATTGAAGGGGAAATTCCTTGCTATAAACGAGGAAAATAAAGAGAACGCTAAACTGAAGTTTAAAATAAATATAACTATTAACATATAATCGTTTTCGATGTCGGGATGAGATATGAAGGGTATCGATGTGTATATAATTACTTAATAATTCATGTTGACAATTGCATGATATTTGTAAATAAATTACTAAATTACTCATTACCTTTCGCCCACCCAGTGACAACATTTCCCAAATAAGCGACATAATACGTTGAATGTGGTTTTGAAATGGTCGCGCTTGCACAATTCTTCAGTCTTAGCCTGTTAAATATGTATTTAAATGTCTTTCTTTTTTCCTTTTGTAGGACCTTGCAGGGCATTTCATGAAACATCGGGATTGGTATTTTTTTGATAAGTTTATCTTCGTAAGTTGTCCCCATTTTATGGCATTTGATTTCTGATTCCAATTTGATCATTTTAGATATTTTTTTTTAACTTTCCACCATCATTGCTTTTTCTTTAAGTTTGTTTTATGGGTAAAGTATTTTACAGGAAGTACCCATCGTTACTTCTATAAACCGTTTCTTTCTATTCATGGAAATTTCCACCAACCTAAAAGTAAAAAAAATAGTGAAATAATATTGATACAATAATACAAGTACAATTTTAAAGTTAATAAAACATAACCACGAACATCCCTAAAATGTCAAAACAAGGTTTCAATTATTGGTAAAAGTTCTATTTAAAATCTTATGCTTTTTTTTAAAGCCTAGTTACATTAGGAAATTGCACGTTCAGTGCAATAAAACGTCTGAGAATAAAACAAAGTTGCTTGTAAACATACGCATTTGCGACTTTGAAATCAGGGAATTTTCTTGCATCAAATTCGAACAGGCGCTACACAGGGTCGATCAGTTAGAACAGTTTTTTTTTGTTTTAAACATGTTTTAAATTCGAAGAAAAAGTCATGTTTAAAACAACACAAAAAAAAACTTGTTTAAACTCTGCTCCATCTCGAACTTGGCTTAAATTTTAAATTTGAACGGATTTATTTAATCGTCAAACCAAAGGACCGAATACAAAATAAATAGGTATGCTCCATTCCACAATAATTCGTTGAGATCCCGACCGCAATAAAATTTAAACCCAGCCATAAATAAGTGCCTTTTGAAAGGGTACAGGTTCTGATTACCTACTAATTTCAATAGTTTAGATTAGCTATTTTCAACAAAACAACAAATATAAAATAATAGGTAAGTATCTTTATTTTAATCATGTAATTAAATAGCTATTAATATTTATACAAAAATACTAATCTGCAATATTATAATATCATCTATGCCTAAACTAATTATTAAGGGCCTTACGTTACTATTAACTATGTTATTATATTGGTATATTAGGTAGGTTAATGGCAAATTGCAGGTGTTCAATATAAAGCAGAGTCTTTTCATCTTAGTTCTTCAGTCGTTTGGTGTTTGTCAAGCTGTGCGTTAAAGGTATTTTCAAAATATGTCAGATATATGTGAAACTTCAGATAATATTGCTTCCGGAAGTTATGGTGTAACGAAGAAAAAACATTTATCACTTGATGCCAAAAACATCATAAAGAACGTTTACTGTACCCTTTTAGAAAAAGGGTATGACCGGAGTGCAAGTTTTAGTGAAACGAGTATTTTGACCAAAGTTGCATTAACGACAGTAAAAGATATAGTGACCAAACCCATCCAGCCAAGGAAAAAACGGTGTGACAGCGGAAAATTGAGAAGCATCGAAGAAGCTGATAAAGACTTGATTCGGAGGAAAATGTATGACATGTACAGTAAACAAATAGTCCCAACAATAGATACGCTAAAAAAGGTACTTACAGCAGACGAAACCGACATTTCATGTGGCAGGACAAGCCTTTGGAGAATAGTAAAAGCAATGCGTTTTAAATATCGTACCATTGACAAACGACAAGTACTAATGGAATCGCAGCGTTTACAAGTATGGCGTAGAGATTATTTCAATCTTATCAGACAATATAGGGAAGAAAATCGTTCAATTATATACTTGGACAAAACTTGGTTTGATACCCACGACACACCTAAAAAGGGTTGGAGCGATTCAACAATCAAATGTCAAACTAAAGATCCCTCAAACAAAGGACAAATAATTACGATATTACATGCAGGTTAAGAAAATGGATTTATTCCGAACGCTCTATTGTTATCTGCGAAGAAAATTGCCAATTCATCTTTGGATTACCATCAAGACACGGATGCTACATTGTTTGAAGATTGGTTTCAGAATCGTCTGCTTCCGAATGTGCCCAAAAATAGTGTTATTGTGATGGACAACGCTAGTTACCACAGTCGCCAACTAAGTAAAGTGCCGAATTCAAATAATACAAAAGTGGAAATTCAAAACTATATGATGGAAAATAATATATATTTCGAGGAAACCTATACAAAAAAGGACCTTTTAAATGTTTTAAAAACATTCAATATTGAAAAAGAATATATCTCTGACAATCTCGCAAGTGCTAATGGTCACACAGTTTTACGCCTCCCTCCGTATTATTGTATTTTTAACCCAATAAAACATATACGGAGCCAGTTAAAGGCGATGATTAGAAGAGAAAACACATCCCCTACACTAAGTAGTTCTGTTATAGAATTAAAATTAAAAAATGTGTAAATAATATCCCAGTAGAAAGTTTGAAAAATTCTGTGAGACACGTGATCCAAGTCGAAGATTCCTATAACATAATTAATCGTAAGGCCCTTAATAATTAGTTTAGGCATAGATGAAGACGATAGTGATAGTGAAACAGAGCTAAATATAGAGTAGGTTAAGTTAAATATTGTATTATTATAATATTGTAGATTAGTATTTTTGTATAAATATTAATAGCTATTTAATTACATGATTAAAATAAAGATACTTACCTATTATTTTATATTTGTTGTTTTGTTGAAAATAGCTAACCTAAACTATTGAGATTAGTAGGTAATCAGTACCTGTACCCTTTCAAAAGGTTCGGTGCCTGCCTACACAATAGATATTTGTCAGGCAACTTACTTATGGTTGGGATTACGACTGAGGGTTGTCATTTAAATTTTATTGCGGTCGAGAAATCAACGAATTATTGTGGAATGGAGTTTAACAGCGGCAGCGGTTAGTATAAACGTGTTACTTTATAATATTACAGTAAAACCTTTGTTTGCGACCGCCTCTATAAAGTGATCAGCTGCGTTAAACGACCGGTTATGAATTCCCATCATCGGAATTTTTAATAAACATTGATGCTAAAACCACTCTCCATTAGGGGCAGTAAAACCCGACCCGATAATTCTTAAGAAATATAGGTGCATACACTAATTACTTTATTGCAGACGGATCCATTAAATTTGCTTTAAAGGCTAATAAATCGGTTGGTAACATTAGTTTCGTTTTAAACAGTTTTTGTGTGTTTTAGGACTAACGTGAATATTTGAAGACGGCGGGAACAAGGAAATGTCTTCCTTTAAGCGAAAAAATTGAAATAATTCAGGAAAGTGAAAAAACTGGTTTAAGTACCAGGAAATTGGCTAATAACTTTAAAGCGGGTAAGGCCCAAGTGACTATGTTGCTTCAAAATAAAGCAGAAGTTAGAAATTTGTTTTAAGGTGACAACGGTGAGCAAAAAAGAACATTTCCCAAAACCGAAGGACTGGCAGTGGACCAAGTTGTTTTTAACTTGTTCTGTAACGCGCCAAACGGGCGATAGTAAACTCGGCCGCTTAAGAGAACATGTACTAATTCCACAGGTAAACTCGGCCTGCTAAAATTGTTCTGCCTTAATCTTCATAGGTAAACTCGGCCGGTAGATATACACCTGCTATTTTGACCCTAATTAGAGACACTGATTAGAGATCAATTAAATTAATTAATTAAAATTAAAACTACCTTACGGTTCTCAAGTAATGGGATTTTTCTCTTAAAATTTCCTAGAAAAATTATGAAGGTGTGGCGTATAACTTTCTTTCTTTTTCTCTTGAAAAAAATTTTTATTTACAAAACTGCCGCTAAAGTTTCATTACGTACGTACAATGCAGAGTGTTAAAGAAATAGTTAGTCAACGAGGCAAAGTTATGCTCTTGGTAGATAACTATAAGTATTCTTTTAAAGAAGAACTCAAAAGTGGCGAGGAAAAGTGGAGGTGTAAGATTGCCAAGTGTCTGGCAAATATTTATACAGTGGGCCCGGAAAACACAATATCGAAATCGAATTTAATTCATAACCATTCGGCATGTGACATTCGCAACATTCAAAGACAAGTGATTACAAGTGCAGCAAAACGTAAAGCTGTAGAGGATATTGGCAGTCAACCGAGTAAAATTGTGCGATCCCTTATTGCCAAAGAAGATTCAACAAGTATTACAGCAACGGATCTGTTGTATATAAGAAAGAATATATCGCTGCTTTCCGACAAAACCGTCACAACTAAAAATTTACTGTTTTTCAGTAGAAGCCATTGAAATTTTTAAGAAATAATAACCTTATGATAACTGTTCCTCTCAGTAAAAAACCTAGAGTATTATATTTAATCATAAACATGGACGTTCCTAATTATATGTTCAAAGTAAAAAATTGTTATAAGTCGAATATTTTTGAAAAAAAAAAATAGAAGTGACGTTTTTCCATGAAAAGAAATAACTAAAATAAATCGTATTTTGATGTCTTTCATTTGAGCATTATACAAAAAGTAGGATTTCTTTCAACATTTTGCTTATATAAAATAAATAATATAGTGCAGAACTTAATGGTAACTTACTTGACATTACAAGCAACAAATTAACAGCAAGCTTAATTTAAAATAATGAATGCAAAGGCAGTAAATTTGAATATTAAAAAACAATATTAATAAAAACTAAAGATTATTATAAAATTCGTAATAAAAACGTGGCACAATATTTTTGCGATAAGACCCAGTATTCCTATTTTTTTTATTCTGATATACCAGCTTTTTGATTGTATGCTTTCTTGGTAATGATATTTTTAAAGTTGATCGACGATGCAATATTCATTAGCTTCATAGGAGTTTTTGTACAGAAAAAAATACCCGGCTTCATTTTTTCTCACTTCAATAACTTTAATATCTGTGATTTTCACAATCTCGCCGTTTTAATTTTTATATGCATCTTTGATTCCCATTTTTTTTATAACTCTTCAAAGTCTATAAACTCAGCGTGACTCATTTCTTTTACTTAATTGCCGCTTAAAGATCGTAATATGTGATTAATTTATTTGGAAGTTTGTCATTTTCCTTCTCTTGACGACTTAGCTCTTTTTCCTTTAGATATCTGTCATATTTTTCGTAATTTAATTGTGTTCCTTCTTCTGAAGCGTTTCCAAATTCGGTACAAAGATCACACCGATCTTTTTGTAAAAAAAAAATAACTCGATGTTATATTCTTTTGTAAATATTTGGTAGTATGTCGATATGACGCAAAGTTTATATTTTTTTCTTGACACTAAATATAATAATCTCGATGGAGATCAGCAATCGTTTTCTAAAAATTCGCTTTCAGTATCGGCTTGAGAGTAGTGGCTCTTTATTCTCGGGATAGATGCTAATGTGCTCTTTAACTTCATTTTTAATTTCTGTGTCAATTGCAATGTGATTAGTGTGTTTTCCCCTGAGTTCTTCGTCAAGTATTTCATTCATTTTGTTTGATTCCTGCTTTTCCATTACTGTTCTCAATGTTCTTGTTGTTATTCCTAAGGTAGATATAAAAAACTTTCTACAAACTCGAACGTTTTTTCCTTCAAATTGAAAATTAAAGGCGTAGTTTTGACGCCTGCGAGTTTCCAAATTGGAATATCTATATTTTGGGGAAATGCCAGTCATTGAGTTGGCAATGAAGTCTCTTAGTCGTTGTAAATTTTTTAGGTCCCAATATTCCTTGAACATACATTTACATGTTCACATAATTCATCTAAAAATTTATGTATGCTTTTAAGCCGACAAATGTTATTGCAGGGTGGAAGAATTTTCTTCGCATCACGAGTGACTAGGGTTTTTACTTTGGTACTATCTTCATTAGTGGTTATCTTTACGGATTGGTAACTCTGTCCACTAATTCTTAGTTTTTTTGCTATGCTCTATGTTTAGAAATATGTATCAATTGAAGGCAAAAGTGGCACAACTGAAAAAAGAAATCGAAACGTAACAAACAAACGTAAGAAACTTGCTATTATTTTCAAGAAAGACAGTAACAATATGAAATGTAACGTTTTCACATACAATAATATATATAAAAAGTAGTTACTTTACAGAAAAGAACGTAAAAAAACGAAATGTTACCCTCTTGCCGGTTAGAAAGATACAATACCACTGGCACTTTTTGTTTTATATCGGTCTTGCATACAAAAAGGTTGCAGGTGTTCAGAAGTGCCAAATGGCAACAATGTCATCTAGCGAAAACTACGCAAAACTTGCAAGTGTCGGTTTTGCTGGTAACTTTTAACGGTTTTCTATCACTAATGGTACAGAAAACTGAAAAATGACAAATTTTGAGTTGTGACGGTCTTGTCGGAAAGCAGCGATATATAACGCAAGAAGAAAATTACAACCTGTACTTCCCAAAACAAAACTAGAAGTTCACAGTTTGCTTAAACTAGAGACGCAATTTTTGACCAGCCGTAAGGAAGAATTTCTTTTAGTAAACAGCGAAGATTCCAATGTATTAGTGTTTAGCTGTGTTACAAATTTGAAGCATCTTTGCTTAAGCGAGAAAATTTATGTGGATGGTACTTTTGACTATTGTACAAAATTTTTCTTGCAGTTCACCATACATGGCTGCCTTAATGGTCATTATGTACCATTAGTGTTTTGTGTGCTACCAGACAAAGCAACAGAAACATACAAAAAGTGTTTTGAATTTGTGACTGAAAAGTGTAGTGAATATTCTCTGTCGTTTTGTCCTACCGAAATTGTGGTTGATTTTGAGATGGCTATCCATAATGCAGCTAAAATTGTTTGGTCACAAATAAAAATAATTGGATGCAGATTTCATGTAACGCAAGCTTGGTGGCGTACGATTCAAAAACTTGGACTTTCAGCAGATTATAAAGAAAGAATTAGGTTATTGTTTTGGATTGTTGTTTCTAGAACCACAAGATGTTGGTGATGCGTATGTTTTTTATTTTACATTATCTGCTATTCAACCAGAAAATGATAAAGTTAAATTGTTTGCTGATTATTTGATCAACCATCGCCATCACCAACGCATGCAAATCATTCCATTCGCATATCAGCAAAACTTTAAATTTTCCTCATCCTTCTGTATTAATTTTTATTGATTTCCTAATTAATTTTCAAAATGAACTTTCACTAAGTTGCAAAGTATTCACAAACCATATGTACCTAATTCGGAAACTAAGAAAAGACAAGAATACCTTCAAAACAAAATTAATGATTTTAATAATGGGAAAGTGTCAACGTTAGAATTTCTTAAGTTAACTTCGCATTGAAAAATGGCAAGTATGGAAAAAAAAACGGCAAAGCAACGATTTACAATTCTGTTCTGTGCAAATATGGAAGGTGGGAAGAAAGAGCCACTTATAATAGGCAATAGTAAAAATCATAGATGTTTTAAAGGCGCACATATCAATAAGTTACCCCTCCAATAGGTTTCGAACCAAAAAGCGTGGATCACAACAGACATCATGACAACATGGCTTCACAGATTTGATGATACCAAGATGAAGAAGCAGAATAGATGAGTGGTATTGTTTCTGGATAATGCAACGTCTCACCCCAAAATTACACTGGATAATGTCAAACTTATATTTCTTCCACCCAACACTACCTCAAGGCATTATTTATAATTTTAAAATGCTCTACAGAAGCTACCTTATTAAGAGGCTTTTAACATGTATAGACAGTGGTTGTCCTCTTCAAGAGTTTCCACATAAAACCTCCACTAAATTTTTGGGAATAATTCTAGATCAAAAACTAAATTGGAAAGAACATATATATTATACTCTGAAAGAACAGAAAATGCTACAAATATTTTCAAAACATTTTGCGGGCACATTTGGGGAGCCAACCCGAATATAGGACTACTGTTTTATAAAAGTTTAATAAGATCCATTCTTGATTATGGAAGTATATTTTATGGTTCAGCGGCAAAGACGCATCTACGAAAAATCGAATCCCCACTAACGCTTCGCAGACAATATATCGTCGTTGATTCTGCAATACCTGCTAAGTGCACTTTTTGGCGAATTTTAGGTTTGGATATATTCCGACTATGTAAATGTATGCGCATGGGTTGGTAATATCTGATATGTGCTAAAAAAATCCGTTATATTTTTAAATCAAATAATAAAAAACCTGTTAAGTACAGCCAGTCAAACTATGGACACTAATACCTGATATGTGCAGCAGAATACACTTAGCAGTTATTATTTTTGTTGATTTTGCACATAGCAGTTATCGCGATCGGTAAAATCTGCTATGTAAAACAATCGGAACTTCAAAATGATTCACATGTCAGTTGTTTCTGATAAAGTGAAGCACAGGAGGTAACGTCTCGTCATATTTCGTGTTTACTTGTGGTTAAAACTAGTAAACCAAGTTTTACATCATTGTTATTGTAAGTATAAAGAAAACCAAAACAGGGCAAAAAGTAAAGGTTTGTCGAACATTTTTCCTTAATACCATTAATCTGGGACAAGACACTTTCATGAGATGGGTAAAGAGGGACGATCGTTCTTCCAGTCTAAGTTTTAGTAAAAACGACGAAGAAACTGTAAGTGTTGGTGTAAAGCACCCCGTTCAAATTAATAGGGCAGAAAAAGTAAAAGAATGGTTGAATTTACTTCCCAAGGTACCAAGCCATTATTGCCGGGCGTCGACGACAAAAAAATATGTTGAGTCACTTTTTAGATCATATCTTCACATGTATGATGTATACAAGGAATGGTGCACAGCCAATGAACTAGCACAAGTTGGAAGAGTGCAATTTACATGTATTTTAAAAAAAGGAATAATAGCGATTTATCATTCTAGAAAAGATCAGTGCGATACATGTTGTGGGTTCAAAGTGGATACTGTTGACAACGAGGAAGGGCTGCCATGGAAAGCGCTAACTCCGAAAAGTTGGTCGTAACTATGGATCTGCAAAGTGTACTTGTTTGCCCAAAAACAGAAGCATCGGCAATGTATAATAAGCAAGAACTGCAAGTTACAATTTCACCATTTACGAACTCAATAAGGGACATGTTTATTTGTACGGTTGGCATGAAGCGAATGGGAGTGTCTCAAGCAATGAATTTACTTCATGCATAATTTCCTACCTTTTGACTGCAATATCTGAAACTTATAAACAAATTGTTCTGATTTCAGATAGCTGCAATTATCAGAATAGAAATAAAGTATTGGCCAGTGCTTTAAGTGATCTCGCCAAGACAAAATCAATCGTTATTAAGGAGCTCATTTTAGGAAAGGGTCATACAATGATGGAGGCGGATAGTGTCCATGCTACCCTAGAACAATACTTTAAGCCACCAATAAATGCTCCCTCAGACTACATTTCCGGAATGAGACTGGCCAGACCTAAGCAGCCTTATAATGTGAATGTGATTGATTTCAACTTTTTCGTGAAGTATGGAGATCTAGGTACAAACTTATCATCATTAAGACCAGGAAAGAAAACTGGTGACCCTACAGTTCCAGACATTCGGCAATTAAGGCATTTACCCAGCGGAGAAATATATTTTCAAATAGGATACACAGATAAATGGAATACGCTACCACAAAGAAAAATAGCTGAAGCAAAGTGCACCTAAAAAAATGTACAGTTCAGCACTTCCAATAGCAGAATCAAAATTTCGTCATCTTCAGGAGCTGAGATCTGTCATTGAAAAGGACCATCATGCTTTTTATGATGCACTAAAGTTTAAACCGGACACAAAAAAAATCAAAATAAATTTAAAACAATGTTAATTTTGCTTTTGGCTATTAAAACTTGTAATAGTGAAAAAAAATCTCTCAAGTTAATACAATTTTTTTAATTGGTTTACTGATTTTTTCTTTTATTTCTTACTTGAATTGAAATTCCGATTCAGTTACAGTTATTTAGATTTTTAAGTTTTACAACTTACTTGTAAACTGGTTTAATAAATTTATGTTCTACACGAATTAATGGTTTATTGCATTATAATTATTAATAATAAATTACTGCTTTGTGCAAAAATCAAACTATAAAATATCTGCTATGTTACATAATATCAGTTATTTCTTCTTTTTAAGGAAATTAACTTGAATACAGATTTAATAACTAACTACACATATTTTAAAAAACATATTCATGTGTTTAAGAAAAATATAAATCTATATTCTATGGTATTTGATTTAATAAGAGTTTTATTTCAATACTGAAAAAAAAACACAAAAATCACTTAGCAGGTATTGCAGAATCAACGACGATATGGCAAGCAAATTCATCATTAAGCTTCATTCAAAAAATAGCCACTTACGAAATAAAATCAACGAACTAACAACATTATGCTTAACAAATAGATACTGGAATGCAAAAAAACACTCTTCTTCAAGTGGAAGGATTTATGTACGTATCCGAATTCTCAAGATACATGTATACAGACAACAAAATACCAAACTTCTCTATCCAATATGAACTCTTTGCTAACACAATTGACATTGACTCCGTAGGAGATTATAGACAACAACCAGAAATTATCCGAAATAGAAATTTTAAACTAGAAATCATAACAAGATGGCCCCAACATGAAATAATGTTTACAGACGGATTTAAAATTAACAATAAAGTAGGAAGTGCAGTATATTACCCAAACAAAAAAATTAGTATAAAAAGACAGCTAACTAAATATTCATCAAACTTCTCGGCAGAGCTATATGCCATTATAGAAGCCTTCAAAATATGTTTGGAAAATAATGATAAAAATTTCATAATATTTACCGATTGCCTAAGTGCTCTACAAAAGCTTAAAAGGGTATCACCAATAGTAGAAATCAGCAATTTGATTTTAGAAATTTTAAAACTAAACCACGAAATTATGAAACAAGGTAAATCAGTTAAACTAGTATGGATTAAAGCGCATCGTCGAGCGGGACATAGGAAATCCCATGTAATTTTAAATGGGGTCAATTATTGGCTTCCCTAATTATTTTAGAGAAAAATTCTATTTAGGTTTATTAAAGAGCACTAAAACCTACATTCAAAAGAATAACTTTAGATATTTTTGATGGGCCCGTTTACGGGTTATCGCCGATTTCTTTTTAACTATTTCTCCTTTTTATGGCCCCGTATTTGCGGGCACCAGTCAAGGTAAAAGATGACTGTCAAATAAAGTTGTCATTTTGAAATGTGTGCTTTATTGTTATAAAAACTCGTACATCGAAAATATTAAAGGTGTATTTATGAGTACAAATTAATCTGAATAAAACTAAAATAAAGTATCCAATTACAAGGTTAATTTTGACATTTTAAATGTTTCAATATTTTACTAATTAATAGGTAGGTACTATTAAATTGTTAGAACTTTAGGATTTAAGAAGATGTTCAAATATTCCTCCATTGACTGCTAGACAATAACCGAGGCGATCATAAAATTCTCTTCTTACATTCGCTAGTTGGTAAACTGAAATTCTATTGCATTCGGCAGAAATAGAATTTTTTAACTCGTCTAGATTTGGGTATTTTTTTATCTTTGTATATCCTGTTTTTTAAATGGCCCCAGAGAAAGAAATCATTTGGCGATAAATTAGGAGACCTGGCTGGCCAATTTACTGTATGATTTAAGCCAATAACATTTCCATTAAATGCACGGTTTAAATATTCCCGGACAGCCAGGGTACTATGTGCCGGGCAGCCATCCATTTGGTACCAAACTTCCTGATTTTCCCTGGCGGCCTCATGTAAAGTAGGTAAAATATAATCTTCAAGTAGTTCCAAAAAATATTCTGCATTTAAATTTCGTGTAAGAAATAATGGCCCGATAATATTTTCTCCGAAAATCCCAGCCCATACATTAACTTTTTGTGGATATTGCGTCCTTGTTTCCACAAACCTGTGTTGGTTTTCTTTGCTCCAATATCGATAATTTTGAACATTGGGTTCATTGTTTAAGGTAAATGTGCATTCGTCAGTGAAACAAATGTTTTTTAAAAATTCCCTATTCATGTTTGCTCTTTCCATCATACCAAAACAAAACTCCTGTCGTCGTATTTCGTCCCTATCTCTTAGCTCTTGATGCTTTTCATATTTGTATGAATAATATTTATGTCGTTTCAAAGCTTGTAACGCTGTGGTGTGATCTAATCCTATGTCATCCTCAAGTTTCCTTGTGCTGATCTTCTCATCATTTTCTTCCACGCACAATAAAACTTGCAAGTCCCTATCATTTCTTGCATCTCTTCTTTGTTCCTGCCTTTCTTCACATCTGCAGTTATTTATTACAGTGCCTTTTGTCTCAAATTTCTTGATAGTCCTTTCGACTGTAGATTTTGCAGGTATCGGTCTATTCGGATACAGAGCAGCAAACATGTCTGACACATTTTGATAACTATTTCCTTGATAATACCATTTAATCATCAATATTTTTTCTTCAGAAGTGTAATTCATGGCTAATATTTTCGATGTACGAGTTTTTATAACAATAAAGCACACATTTCAAAATGACAACTTTATTTGACAGTCATCTTTTACCTTGACTGGTGCCCGCAAATACGGGGCCATAAAAAGGAGAAATAGTTAAAAAGAAATCGGCGATAACCCGTAAACGGGCTCATCAAAAATATCTAAAGTTATTCTTTTGAATGTGGGTTTTAGTGCTCTTTAATAAACCTAAATAGAATTTTTCTCTAAAATAATTAGGGAAGCCAATAATTGACCCCATTTAAAATTACATGGGATTTCCTATGTCCCGCTCGACGATGCAACACCCGGTATAGGTATTAGAGAAAATGAAATAGTCGATAAACTAGCAAAAGATGCAGCTAATAATGGAACTGTTGATGAAAATTATAAAACGCCCAAGACTGATTTTTATAGAACAATTAAAGAAAAAATGCAAGAAGACTGGCAATCTCAATATAAATTGGCGAACAAAGGCATATACTTTCGTAGGATTAAAACCATCATAAACAGTAAACCATGGTTTATAAATGATACACATAGCAAAAAAGTAGTACAGGTTATATCCAGACTACGGTCAAATCATATTATTTACCGTAGGTATGAACTTAAAAAAGGTCTCTCAGATAACCCTAGTTGCCCCACATGTAATGAGATAGCCGATCCACAACATATCTTATTTGAGTGTAGGTTAAACACAAATAACATAAACCATTTATACAACCAGTTAAATAGTACAAATATCACCCTACCAACCAATCTTGCAAATCTGCTGACCGATGAAAAAATTTTAATATTATATATAGCCATTTCATGAAGTCAAAAGACTTATTTGCCTAAGGGAAAGGCCCAAAGATTAATAACAAAAAAAAAAAAGTGGAGGAAAGAAGAAAAAAAAACTCACTATACTACTCAAAAGAAAGCACGTTAACACTGTAAAAAACAAAATAGGAAGATAAGTTAAGCAAATCACATGTAAACGATGAATCAAGATCTAAATAGAAAAAGGTAGTAGCAAAACCAAATTGTAAAAAACTAACCACCGATATGAGCAGTATCAAGCATATGGGTGGTATTGTTAAAAATAAAAATAAAAAAATTGTCTGGCCTATTGGTTTATGACCAGAGCCATCGAAACTTACACACACACACACACAACATGTATAGGCAGTGGTTGCCCTCTTCAAGAAATCGAAAATAATGGGTTTCGGTGGCTTGGCGCAATTTGTTCCCAGTGATAAAAAAAAACTTTATGTAAGCCGGATTTATGTGTAATACAGAAAATATTGACGACTTCGAAAAAGAAGATAATATTCCGCTCGCACAACTGTTTCTTAACATTAGGGATATATTTATGAACTTGAAACAATTTGCCTCTCTTGATAACGATTTGCCAATAGAAAGTGCAGAATTGACTATCATCGAGTGTATTGCAGAGATCCAAGAAACGGATGAAACTACTCTCAACTCTGTGACAGAGGAAGAGGAACCTGAACTTGCTCCAGTTTCGAAAACATCAAGCCAAACAAGTTTAAGAGAGCAATCAAGAATTTTAAAGCAAGCGTAAATGCCGGTATTAGAGTTGTTGCGTTTAAAATAGCGAGACATTAATAAATACACTTAGAAGAAATGAAATTAAAAGAAAATTTTACTATAAACGGTATATGCCGTAGGTAGAGGGTTGTTCTCAAAAAGCGTGCTTGAGGTTTGAGTTATTTATCAATGCTTCGGTGAGACAATTTAATGACATTTTAAATTGTAACAGTCACAGAAGTGTCAAAAAAATATTATCCCATAGTAACGTATGATGACATAATTAAGTGATAAATATCTATGTGCTATTATAAGTGTAATGTTATTGTCCTTGATTGCTTTTGCACACGTGATTGCAAATAGACGAAATCAATTTGATTATTGTTATATGCGCCAAATAGTTATTAAGAGTAATAATTCAAGACATGCGTGATTGATCCGACGAAATACTTTACTTTAAGGGCGTTTTTTATACCTTGCGTTATTTATACAGCGTGTAACAGAAGTATGGAACGCTTTAAATATCTCTAATACCGTTTGTCCGATTTAGCTAAAATTCGGTATCCGTATATAAGAGGTTATCGTGGAGCTGCTAGTGACATTTGCAATGTTGCCAAATTTACAGTTTTTTAGAAATTTAAAATAATTTTCTTTTTTAAATGGAACACCCTATATATTAAAATATTTTTGGATTCTACATGAAATCACAATTATTTATTGGTAACTGCACTATAAGCCTAAACTAAATAGTTTCTGAGATATCGAGTATTGAAAAATGACATTTTTGAACTTTGACAGCTTCTAGCTTTCTAACGGTACGTCTTAGAGCAAAACGGCTTGCATGTCCCTATCTTACTTTTCTACTATCTTTCTAAAAGAGTCAACTTCTGGTTAAACCGGACGTAGCTCAAAAGCCGGAAATATAGTACTTTCGGTTTAACCGGAAGTTGGCATTTTTGGAAAGATAATAAAAAAGTAAGATAGGGACATGTAAGCCGTTTTGCTATATGGCGTATCGTTAGAAAGCTAGACGCTGTCAAATTTCAAAAATATCATTTCTCAAAACTCGATATCTCAAAAACTATTAAGTTTAGGCTTATAATGCACTTATTAAAAAATAATTGTAATTTTATGTAGAATCCAAAAATATTGTAATGTATAGGATGTTCCATTTAAAAAAAAGATATTTTAAATTGCTAAAAAACTGTAAATTTGGCAACATTGCAAATGTCACTAGCAGCTCCGCGATAACCTCTTATATACGGATACCGAATTTTAGCTAAATCGGACAAACGGTATTAAAGATATTTAAAGCGTTCCATACTTCTGTTACACGATTTGTGACAAATCTAAACATTTCTTGAACTAAAATATTTTCAAAAGAAGAATCTTTAGTCGTTCTGATTAAATATTTCTATATATTCCCAAGTAAGCGAAATGGCGTATCACCAAAATGTAAACAAGTCATTTGGTTATTCTAAAGCCTCAAACAACTAGTTCCACTGGATTTTTGCATATATTAATTTAAAATTTTGTTTGCATTTATAACCCATTATTTATGTTAATGGTTTGTTAATTATTTGGTCCTATTATTTTAAACATTTAAACGTTCAAAAGTTTAAAAAAATAGTTTACTATTCAAAAAATGGAACACTTTCACATTGGGTAGGGTAAAGGTAGAGGAAGGGTTATCCACGGGCTATCCTGTAACAGTAATTAACGTAATTGTAACACTCTAATTATAAACAAGGAAGCAGCCGACGCCGACGTAGATAACCAAACCGTTTTGTTTTTATGAATACTAGTATATCAAATATCAAAAAATGTATAAAACAGCTGACAGCCAACAGAGAGCTCTCATTTTATTGTCATTTGGCATTTGGGAATCCCACCCCAACGAGCTGCATCTCTTAATGCGCTTGCTGCTTGCTTTGGGAATTATGAACGGGTGGGCGCGGTGGCCCCGTGGGTGGGCACTAGTGGCGCAATCAGGGGGAGGCTGCCGGGCTGCAGCCCCCCCCCCCCCCCGAGCGAGCGTATACACAGTGTGTAAAAAGTCCCGGACAGGTCAATTATTTACAAAATTGCACACAATATAAAAAAACTTCCGGTATATAAACGTTGTAGGCCTTAAAGTAATGTATAAAACTAGGACACCTATAATTATACAGGGTGCCTTAAACAGTCATGGTAAACAAAACTTTGATTTATTTAAATGGAATGACCCCTTTGTAATAACGTTTTCAGATTCGTCTAAACATTCTAAACAACAATTATGCAACATGTCCTATGGCTAAACCCATTAGTTTAAGAAATAATTTGAGTTAAAGGACATAAATATAACAGGTAAGATATTACCTACATTTTGCATTTTTACAAGCTACGTACAAGGTACCAGAATGTTTTGCGTCACTGTCATATTTATTTCTAAAAATGTCTCTCAACGAAAGGGAGCGTATAACTTTACAAATGATCAGAGATTTTAGGGACCGACAAAGATCATTTACCGAAACAAAGCAATTTTTCAATACAACTTTTCCAAACCGACAGCCTATATTAAAATCTACAGTTGTGAGAACAGTTCAAAGATTCCAGGAAACCGGGTGTTGCAGAGATAAAGTTCGTTCCGGAAGACCAAAATCGGCAACTAGTAATAAAAAAAAATGAGAGACATTGCTTTATTTTGTTTAGGATCCACATTTGTCGACATACGTGGTTTCAGCAGGACGGAGCTCCTCCTCATCTTGGGCGAACTGTAAGAGTTTACTTAAATAATACTTTTCCTAACCGCTGGATAGGGCGAAGGGGCCCCATAGAATGGCCCGCTAGGTCGCCAGACTTAACGCCCCTTGATTATTTTCTCTAGGGACAACTAAAAAATAAAGTGTATATGACAAAGCCTGCAGATCTCAACGAATTGAGAAGAAGAATTATTGAAGAATGTGAATGTATTAACCAAGAATTGTTACAAAACGTCATCGACAAATTTTATTATATCCTAGCCCATTGTCAAACTGTGGGAGGGGGACATTTTTAACATTTAATTAAATAACGACTTACTTAAACTTATTTTTGTTCTTGTAAATTTGATATTAATTTTACTGCTTGTATTTAATTTAATTGTTATTAAATTTTTGACAAAACTTACGTGGGTACATTTAGTACAATTTTTATGTTTTTCTACAGCAAAACATTCTGGTACCAGCTTGTAAAAATGCAAAATGTAGGTAATATCTTACCTGTTGTATTTATGTCCTTTAACTCAAATTATTTCTTAAACGAATAGGTTTAGCCATATAAGAAGTTTTATAATTGTTGTTAAGAATGTTTAGAGGAATCAGAAAACGTGACTAAAAAGGGGTCATTCTATTTAAATAAACCAAAGTTTTGTTTACCATTACTGTTTGAGGCACCCTGTATAATTACAGGTATCCCAATTTTATAGATTTTTTTAATGCCTACAACGTTTATATACGTATATATATGGTTAGTTTTGACCCTTGGGCCGTAATAGTAGTTGTCTATATATAATAGTTAAGAATATACTAGTATCAAATTATCTTTTACCCCAAAGTTGTCATAAAATAAAAAAAATTAAGGGTTATCTCCTCGGACAATAGCGCAGCCAGGAATAACTTTAAAAAAAAACTTTGTACAAACTTATTCAATGAAAAATTCCAATACCTCATAACTCCTTAAATTTGGATTAAAATTATACACTAAACTTAAGTCAGTACTGTAATGTCAAAAGTGGAGTGTAAAAGAGCATTAGGTAGGTTTTTAAATTTGAACATATTATATACATACTTATATTTCTGTATTTTTACGTTATTTATTTCGTTCTTTTGAGGATTTTCTTATTTCTTTAAACCTTAGTCCCATTTCCAACAAATCAGCTGAAACGGACCATTGTCCAAGAGATTTATTCAGCCAAAAATAAAAAATAAATCACCCACTGGACATCTTAATGTTCGGGCCAAACAATGTCATCTAGATATTTTGTAAGAGATTTAATCTTAAAAGTCTGGACTTCTTCATCGTTGTTTAGTTCTATTATACGTCCAATATACGAGTTTATGTCATAATAAACTGCGTAATATTTTTCAAGTTTAATATTAATGTCTCTTTTTTTGTCATCATCTTTGGAGTCACCATTAGACTCATCGCTTGTCTAATTATGCATGCATAGTCTGTAACATCATCATCACTACTTGACGCACCTTTTTCTAAATTTTGTATGACAGATTTTTGTTTCATTGATATTATTCCTCTTACTTTGTTCTGTACTTGACACTTCTTGATATTTCCGTTAAATGTTTGTGCTATATTTTCGTCGTTTTTATGATAATCCTACTCCCAAATGGGTTCTGAGAGGGTCATTAAATAACACCTTCATTTTAGAAGGAACTGTTATCCTGCAATTTCTGAGGTTCAATTTTTTTTTAGTCTATACCAGGTTCCAAGACACAAAATGTTTTTATTAGAAATACCATAAGTTTCTATATTATTAAACAAACATGTATTTTTATCATTTTCTTTAACAATAAATCCCAATGCCTGTCCAACGCAAATAAGCATGGTATTTTCCGGGTCGTTAAAAACACACCATTTTTGATATGCTTTCTTGTAAAATTGTTTGCATGCTACTTTAAGATTTCTTTTTGACACTTCGTACCCTAATGTTTCTATCAGTGCTTAATTTTGTTTGGTCCTGTTGCAGCAACCAACACAGAGAATTTTTCCTTACAGTTATGAGCTTTCCCATTTCAAGATCAGCTTGTAAGTATGGTGAATTTTCAAAATTTTCAATGTTGCGATTGTATTTGCCTTCAGATTAAGCTGTTCTTGGGATGCGTAAATGCTGTCCAATGTATTAATAATAATTCGTATTTAAGCGCATCTCATGTATGGATTTGTTTCTATTTATGAGTATTTACTTGTATTTGTTTGTATTTATTTATATTTAAATGCATTTATTTGTATTTAAATGGATTTAAATGTATTTAACTAAATACATTTTGACAATTTGTACACCTTATTAAGGAGTGTTGCACCCCTCGAGACTTACATATTAATAATATTAGGTATATCTAAAACATTCCATACTCTATAGTCTACACTGTGGCTCAAATTAAAGGAGTACAATTTTTAATTGTGAATAGTTTTTTTCATTTGGCACTGATTTAATTTATTTTTAGAGTGATGATGATGAACTGAAATCGTCTCAGTAAAATGTGTAATTTTTATCAAAATATTTTGAACAGGGTCGGATTGACAAGTATTTTTCAACAAACGTGCACTTATGTTCGTTACAAACGGAGACTGGTTTATTTAAATTTCAGATGATACGTTTTTTTGGTAGTTTAACTATCGAAAATTCTTCAGTAAAGGTCTCATTGTGAAAGATTTTAAAATTTAAGAAATACAATTTATTTTGTTCATTGATGTACTAAAACATTGCAGTTATCATTTTGGAAATTTGAAGTCGTTTAAACCATGATCGCAGCATCCATGACCATTATTAAAAATCAGAGTATCCATAACTGTTATTAAAAATCAGAGTATCCATGACATATTAAAATAATAAACAATGTTATTTTTATTGTTTTGTACGCTTCATGACAGCTAATCCGTACACAATGGCAGTCTTAAGTGAAAAAGATCGAATTCTTATCAAATATTTTCGACAAAAACATAATTATGGAGCAAGAAAAATTGTAAAGGAGTTTCCTGAAAAAAATTAGTATGTTGGAACAGTTGGAAAGTTTTGAAAATCTTTTAATCGAGAGAAGTCACTTTTCACCTGGCGTAAATGGTCTCTGTGGCAGTTTCCAAATTGGGAAGTGAAGTCTCATTGTTGTAGATGCCGGAGTAAAACTCAATTCGGACGCGTATCAACAACAAGTTTTACATCACTTGCTTCCTGAAATTTAAGCAATCTGCGACGATTACGTGTTCCAATAAGACCGTGCTCCTTCCCATACCTCTCGGAGTACAAGAATGTTTTTGGTTGAGCAATGTCCCGATTACATCGAACCGGAGATGTGGCCACCCAATAGTCCAGACTTAAACCCTGTTGATTATTCCATATGGGGAATTATAGAGGCAAATGTTCACAATTGTCAAAGGTTTAACACCATCGAAGAGCTAAATGAAATGTTACAGTTCTGTTGGAATAATTTTAACCAGGACATAATCAATGCAGCTATTGACCTATGGCGAAGGCGACTGTAATCGGTGATAGAAAATCATGGTGGTCATATTCATAATGTTATCCTGTAAATATTTAGACTACTTTCGATTTTAAGTGACAGTTAGTCTTGATATCATTAATTGTTAATATTATTAAATCTGTTAATTAAGATTGAACAAAATAAATTGTATTTCTTAAATTTTTAAATCTTTCACAATCAGACCTATACTGGAGAATTTTCGATAGTTAAACTACCAAAAAAACGTATCATCTGAAATTTAAATAAATCAGTTTCCGTTTGCAACGAACATAAGCGCACGTTTGTTGAAAAAAAAACTGTTAATCCGGCCCTGTTTAAAATATTTGATAAAAATTATACATTTTATTGAGACGATTTCAGTTCATCATCACTCCAAAAATAAATTAAATCGGTGCAAAATGAAAAAAAATATTCGAAATTAAAAAGTGTAGGTACTCCTTTAATTTGAGCCATAGTGTATATACCTTACTGTATCCATTTTATTAGAGCGTAATTTAAAAATGACACCAATTATTTTTAATTTTAAAGGTTACTTTTAAGTAGCTATTACATAGAAATGTATGAACAAAAAACAAGAGAATTTAATGGGGCCCGAGAAACCTCAATTTTATTTCGCTATCAATATTATTATGTGTTTTTGCCATTATAGTCCCTAATAAAGCAAACAGTTTTAAGCATAGGTACCAGAGACTGTACAGGGTGTTAATTAAGTAAGTACGGAAACTTTAAGGAATTAATCCTTGATTGATTTTAACACAAAAATTTATATAGGTATGGTTCCGCAACGGCTGCGTTTTCTAGATACAGGGTCTTTAAATTTGAAAAAAATTCAGATTTTTCTATTTACAGGGTGTTATTTAATAAGTGTCAGATATTTTACAGGACCATTCCTCAGTTATTTATAAGGTGAAAGGTTTTTCGTAAATAATTTTTGAAATAATGTCTGTATTTGGACGAAAATTGGTATTTGGGGATTTTTTAATATAAGAAATTCAAATTTGATCTTAACTTGGCCCTAAATTGTAGGGGGAGCCACCTACAGGTCTTTTTCTCTTTTGGGGTGTCACAACTTTTTCGTTCATGTATGTATCACATTTTCTAGGGGAAAAATCGATTCGTCTATCATTTTTACGTGAAAATGGTAAAATCACGAGGGAGGAGTGCCTGAACCCTTTGAATGTGCTAGGGATATAACAAATTATCAATTAAAATTGTCCATACTAGAACATGAGAAATATTTAACGTCAGCGCTATTTTTCTGGTACATACTTGGGATCTCTGTTTTTTTTTTTAAGTTAGGAATGCTCCTGCGACTTTATTTGATTCTTCGTAAACTGTTTAGGTTTTATCACTTGTAGAAATTTTGAAATCGACTTTGGCCTTGCTTATTCGTATTTTTGCTTCTTTGATTTAAAAAGTTTTTATACTGAAAAATTTTGGCGCCTGTTCCATTGATTTTGATATAAATTTATTGGTGGTTGATTGATAGTGCCTCACTACTATTAGTGCCTCTCTACTATGGGATTGGACGAGCAGGGAGCCAGTCTTTCGGTAGTTTGTACGTACTGTTTGGTCTAGATCTCGTGTGTGAGTCCGTGATTAATGGGTTTGTCGATAAGTCCGTGCGTCTGTAATAGTCTGTAATAATTTTTGTAAAAAATTGATTTATTGTTTGCATACGAAAGTCTTGATGAAGTATGCGATTCATCGTGTACCTGGGTACATCCGCAATGATTTTTAGCGCCCTATTTTGTATTACCCAAAACTTATTAAGCTCCGTTCTGTATTCTATCAAACACTCGTCAGCGATTTCCGAAAACGGTGGCATTCTGCTGAGCGATCGCGGCTGGACTGGTCTCTCTAGCAGTCCGGACGCAGCCGCTGCAATCGACGGCGAACGCTGTGTCGCCGAGCTGCGGCAGTGAAACCGTGTACATACAAATCGCATTAAACCAGTACCGAGCTACCAATTGCGAACGCCAGCCGCGGCCGCTGACTGCTCCAGCGAAACCATACCCTAGAGGCGCGTTACAGTTCATAACATTTATTTTAGTATTTTTTATATTATGAGTCAATAAAACTTATATCAACTACCTAAATATTACACTCAAATCTATGAGTTTTCGCAGATCTCAAATCTCACAATAGTGACAAGTGATGCACTCTGCTTCGGCATTTTCAATATCCTCCCCGGTTGCATCTTTGTAAAGGACTGTAAATTTTTTCTCTCGAAAACGAAGTAAGATACGGAAACAATTCAAGAAACAAAAAGGTGTATTATCAGGTGGTAAATCCGAAAAAAAAAATATAAAAATTAGAAAAAAGTTAGTGGCGTACATTTTTTTGTCAATAATATTAATTAAAGTATTCCCCGGAATGCCACTGGACTTAATAAATTTAACCTAGTTACCTAACGGTACCAAATTTCAATGACATCGGGAAAAGAATATTAAAAAAAAATGATAAAAGGAACCACCCCCTTAAGTTACGTACCATACTTCTGAAACACCCTGTATAGGGTAGAACTCAATATGTAACATCCTTTCAATTTGAATTAATTTCTATAATAGTTAAATGACCTACTTGCTATAAGAAATAATATTACATAAATGAGCAAGATTATTAAATTCCAGTTTGGTTTTATTAATTCAAAATTATATTAACATTATCAATTATAAAAATGTCTAAGGTCTAATTAGTCAAATAAAAATATTATCCTTTAATAGGCGGGCTTTAGACATATTTTGAGTGGTGACGAAGTCATAACAGACCAGTTTACAAAAACCATCATAAAGTACCGGTTTTTGCCGAAAGGACAAATATGTTGTTTTCTAGAAGAAAAACAGACACTAATTAGAGTTTTTTAACGATAATAAAATTTGATCTATGTCCTGATAATTAATTAGATACCATTATTCAAAGACTTCTTTTTTTACCTCAGTTACAGAGCCGCAATTAGATAAAATTTGACTGTAGGTATATAGTTATTACAGTAATACCTCTGTAATGCCTCTATAAAGTGACCACCTGCATTAAACGACGGATTCTGAATTCCCCATATGGAATAATAATAAGGTGAAAAAGCTGGTTTAACTGCCAGAAAACTGGCTGAAAGATTTAAAGTGCGGGTAAGACCCAAGTGACTATGTTGCTTCAAAATAAAACACAAGTTAGAAATTTGTTTCAAGAAGGTGTCAACGGTGAACAAAAGAGAAAATTTTCCGAAACCGAAGGACTGGCAGTGGACCAAGTTGTTTTTAACCGGTTTTGTAAGGCGTGAAACAAGCACTTACCAATATCCGGAACCATAACTCAAGCAAAAGCCCTCGAATCTGCTAAATGTCTAGGACTAGATAACTTCAAGGCATCAAATGAATGGTTAGAGAAATCCGTCCTCGGCACGATATCACCTTCAGGAAAATATGTGACGAATCAGCCCATATAACTGTCGAAGACGTAACTGCTTGGAAACAAAGGCTATTGACCATTCTAAAGGGTTATGCCCCAAGGGGCGTATTGAATGCAGATGAGACAGGTCTCTACTATCGTGCATTGCCAACAAAAACATATGCATTGAGAGATAACAAGTGTACTAGAAAGAAAACAGCAAAACAACGATTTACAATTCTGTTCTGTGCAAATATGGAAGATGAGAAGGAAGAACCACTTATAATTGGCAAAAGCAAAAATCCTCGATGTTTCAAGGGTTAAGTTACCTCTCCAATGGGTCTCGAACAAAAAAGCGTGGATGACAGCAGACATCATGACCACATGGCTTTACAGATTTGATAACAAAACGAAAAAGCAGAACAGAAGAGTGGTATTGTTTCTGGATAATGCAACGTCTCATCCCATAATTACACTGGATAATGTCAAATTTATTTTTCTTCAACCCAATGCTAATGTTTTATCTCAAAAAACACAAATAATTAGGTAAGCCTGTCCAGAGATATAAGAAAGTTACACTTTGCCTTTGAATGGGATTATCCAAGGGTGGCCATAAACAAACAATCAATGAATGAATAAATGCAGTTAAATTATGGTCCGTACCTAAAAATGTCTTAAAGTAAACTGCAAATCCGGAAGACGTAATTTCATTATTAAAGTAATAGTTTGGTGATTTTAAACCGAATTTTACCTGATTCAAAATGGCATGGTTAATCCCATAAAACAAATTATGTTCTAAAGACTGTATATATAGCCACTCTAGTTAGTTTTAAGCTCAGTAATTATTCTTACTTCGTGTGTAATACAGCGTTTGTTTAGTCGTGTGTGAGTCATGGGAAATATGTGCGAGCCCAATGTGTCTCAGTACTCAGGAGATAACCCCTCGAAAAGCAGAAAACGCTCTTCTTAAAGAAGTTATAAACAATGTTTATTCAACTTTCATTGAACGTGCGGTCAGCAAGCAAGCAGCGTTAGAAGAAACGGCCACATTAATAAAAATTCCAACATCAACTGTATGGAAAATTGTGAATAATTCCATTTTAGCGAGGAAAAAAAGAACCAATACTGACATTTTCTCGAAGGTAGATGGTAGTGATCAAGATATAATACGGCGTAAAATTTACAAGTTATACGAGGAACAAAGCGTGCCTACATTAATTAATTTAATTAAGAGGCTTGAAAAAGATTAAACCGGTGTTATATGTGACCGAACAACGTTATGGAAGTGTATCCAACACATGGGTTTTAGATTTAAAAAAATTAACAAAAGACAGGTTTTAATGGAATCCAGTAGAATTCAGGAATGGCGATCCAAATATCTACAAAAAATTGGGATTTACAGAGATCAGCAAAGTCCGATTATTTACTTGGATGAAACGTGGTTTAACACATATGATACCCCGGAGAAGGGTTGGGTTGACTCAAACGGCAAGTGTAAAACAAGCGCGCCATCCAATAATAATTAGAACAGATGATGATAGCGATAGTGATATTGATATATTAAGTGATGGTACTTTCATCTACGGATAGCGCTATTCGTCTAATAATGTCTATGGAAACAATTGTTGACACAATTGAAACTATAGCAATTATTCTGGGAATAAAGATATTCGGACACGGAAGTACCGAATAATTTGTATATTTTTGTAATCATAAATATAATTTTTAATAATAAAATAACTTGTAATTTCACATTTATACATAAATAAAATATTATTTAATGTCTTAATTTTACAGCTGGCCGGGGTCTTTCCTAATAGGGATCAGTTAGTCACATTCTTATATCTCTTAACAGACTTTTTTTTACCTCAGATTACCAACCTTTGGACCAAGGCATAATTAAGAATTTTAAAATGCTACCTTATTAAGAGGCTTTTAACATGTACAGTGTACATACAGTGATTGTCCTCGTCAAGAAATCGAAAATAATATTACCATAGCCAACGCCTTGATATGTGGTCTATGGGTTTCGGTGGCGTCGCGCAATTTGTCTCCAGTGACAATAAAGAAAATGCTTTATGAAAGCCGGATTTAAGTGTAATACAGATAATATTGACGACTTCGAAGAAGAAGATAATATTCCGCTCGCACAACTGTTTCCTACCATTAAGGACACATTTGTGAACTTGAAACAATTTGCCTCTGTTGATAATGATTTGCCAACAGAAAGTGCAGAATTGACTATCAGCGAGTGCATTGAAGAGATCCAAGAGACGGATGATACTACTCCCAACTCTGAGACACAGTGTCGAAAATATCAAGCCTATCTGAAGCCCGCGGAAGCTTGAGAGACTTAAGAAAACTTCTTTAATAATGTTAACAGTTTTCTGTCTACAAGTTATTTCTCCATTGCTACTAAAATGTGAATCTGAATTTTATAAAAATAAAATAAAAAATGAAAATGAAGCAATCATTTTCTTCTGATTATTTTAAAAAATAAGAATTTTAAAGCAAACATACAGTACATTGTATAATATATACAGGGTGGCGCACCAAAAACTTTCCACCCAGGTTTATTTTCTTGTTAATAAATAAATCAAAATTCGCTCGAACACGGGAACATTAGTTCTTAGGGGGACATATTTTTTTGCTATTTTCACACCCCCCCCCCCCTGCTTGAACCCCTACGACGGGGTGGCTTTCACCCTTAAAATGTTAAATGATTAGGGGGTGCATAAATTAAATTAAAATTAAATATTAATGTCAGGCGTTGCTCTAACTTTTGTAGTATTAAAATATTTGCATTGAAAGTTTCCAAATTGACACCCTGTATAACTTGACAACCGGTTCGTGTAGCTTCTAATTATTTGTAATTAGTTTCCTAATTAATTATATTTGTAAAATAAAAATCGACTTACATGTTTCTTCAAACTAAAAAAAATTATAATGTATTGATTTATTTTATACTGCCGTCACATCGGTCAAGAATCTAAACGACCTAATTTTCTTAAAAATTTTTACTGGACACTATTGACAAGTTTTGCTGTATACCTATTCCAACATTCATTCACAGATTGCAACTATATAAACTACAGGTTTGTTCCAACACGACCAAAAGCCGTACCTATGAAAGTCCCAAAATTTAATTTCCAGCCTGTTAATAAAATTTTGAACTTGGCAATTGATTGTTGCACTGGTAAATTAGTTGAGCGACCGTTCGGGGACAATCCCAGTGCAGGGTGTTTACCTGCCCTTTGCATGCATTTGATTACATTGTCGGAATCTATACATGAATTTCACTATTATAGCTGTCTAGCGATTTTTGCTAAAAGTAACGGTTTTTTTTCTGATTTTTTTATTTATTATAGTAAAACCCCTGCTTGCGACCACCTCTATAAAGTGACCACCTGCGTTAAACGACCGGTTATGAATTCCTTATATTTAAAAATGGAAATCCCATTTTTTTATACTCCTCTTTACCGACACATTTGTTAAACGACCACGGGCACTCATCATCCGAATTTTTAGCAAACATTAGTTCATTAGAGGCAGTAAAATCTGACCCGAAAACTCAGCAATATGGGCGGCGGAACTTTCGGCCCCATATTGGGTAAGGTACCTGCTAGAAATTTTAGGTCAAATAATCTTGCAAGAAATTTCGGCCCCAAACATTGCAGGTAAGCTCATTATCATTTAAGTACCCACCAGGGGTTTTTCCCGACTCGGTACTTTTAAGGGATGGTCTTGATATAATTAAATTGTTATAACAATGACAGGAAGGGTATTTATTTATGTTTAAAGACCGATTATAATTATTCCTTTTCAGTTCTTGGAGCTGTATGTTGTATGTAATCTTTTAAAAATGAGTTTAATTAAAAGTGCCCGTAACCGAGATTTACTTCTTGTAGAAAACTATACGTTTTGCAAAAGCAAAGAATTTAATTAGTTTGTTTCTAAACTTCGGAGTATCATCATTTTACGGTGTTTAGTAAATAGTAAATAATTGGCCGGTGAACTTAAAAAAGGCGAATTGAACCAAAAAGGTGGATTAGATGCCGTGTTAGCGCTGTTTAACCAATATAAGTCTATAAAAGGGGCAAACAATTAATAATAATATTCCCCGGTGAACTTGAAAAAGGCGAATTGGAACCAAAAAGGTGGATTAGATGTCGTGTTAGCGCTGTTTAACCAATATAAGTCTATAAAACCGCATTAGCCGAGTTGCAGGTCAAAAATTGAGTTAGTTCAGGTTAGTTGCATTTTCATTTTATAAATGATTCAAAACACAAAAGATCATAAAAAAATTAAAATGTTATAACGTTAGACCATTGGGGCCGAAAATGCCTGTAATAAAAACATGACCCTTCCATCCCGGGGCCGAAAGTTCCTGTCAAAATCGGGCTGCTACCTGGCCGGGGCCGAAATTTCCTACGCCCAGCAATATAGGTTCATACACTAATTACTTTATTGGAGGCGGATCCATTCAATTTGCTTTAAAGGCTGGTAAATCGGTTGTTAACATTAGATTTGGTTTGAACAGTTTTTGTGTGTTTTGGGACTAACGTGAATATTTGAAGATGGCGGGAAAAAGAAAATGTCTTTTTTAACCGCAAAAATTGAAATATTCGAAAAAAGTGAAAAAACTGGTTTAAGTACCAGGAGATTGGCTGATAAATTTAAAGCTGGTAAGACCCAAGTGACTATGTTGCTTCAAAATAAGGCAGAAGTTAGAAATTTGTTTCGAGAAGGTGGCAACGGTGAACAAAAAAGAAAATTTTCCAAAACCGAAGGACTGGCAGTGGACCAAGTTGTCTTTAACTGGTCTTGTAAGGCGCGAAAAAAGCACTTATAGTCTATACGAACTCAATTCGAACAGCTAAAAAAAAAGAGTCAAGTACCGGGTCTGCTAAGTTTACCATTAAACCTTAGATAAAAACAATCCAATTTTATTAGACCGCGTATGAATTTTTCTCGCCCACGCGTTCCTAGCCGGCCGCTTCTAGTTGATTAAATAATTTTGGTGGACAAAAAAATAAAATAATGCCTAAAAAATGTCTGTTCCACTGCGTTTTTTTACCTGTTGCCACTGACAGTGGTGTCGTTTAATTAATAATATAAAGGGAAGTAAATTTAGTTTATTCTTTTATTCGTTATTAGAAATTTTAGAAAGTATCTTAAGAGTTTACCCGAGTGTAGTATTTTCTAAGTTATTTTGTTGTTGTTACCGTTCTTGTTCTTATTTAAATATTTAATCAAGATGGCGTTGTGGAGACCTTTTGATGTTTCTGATAATGAAATGAACAATGTGGAAGCCGACTCCATGGCGGTGCTGTCGGAATTTTGTAATAAAGACTTACATGCTCAAACCCAGAGACTTATTTTAAATATTTACACGCGCTTAAAAAGTGAAAGTCCTGGGGCCTCCCAAAACAAAACATTAAAAAGGATTTATGAGCTCACTAAACTTGCTCGAGCTACTATTTACACAATGATTAGAGCAGGAGTTATCATCGACCATTCCGTAAAGCGATAGAGAGCTAATCAGAAGCTTAAAAAAAGTTGATAATTGCGACAAAGAAGTTATACATCGAGTTGTATATCAAGTTGACGAGGAAAACAAAGTCCCGATATTAGAAATGATTCGGGATAAGTTACCCATTATCCCATTTTTATATCCCCAAATACGGATTCAAGCACTGGAAATTCGGATAGTGAATTTTGACTTTTTATCAAATTTACAGGAAATAAAATATAATGACAAATGGATTTTAAGTGTTTTCTTATCATCACTATACATAATGCTAATTTAAAACAAAATAGATCCGTGTAGTTATATGAAAATTATTGGGAATAAATTTTTATAAATACCGCAATAGTTTTCATGCTCATTCAATTGGTTTTGTATACACAGAATAAAATTAATTAATGCGGTAAAATATTTTCCATTCCCAGCGTTTCACGCCGCCCATACTTCAAAAAGAAGTTGCCGTCTGAATTTCAGTTTTTTGCTGTTCGGATTGACTTCGTATATACTATACCAATATCCGGGCCCACAACTCAAGCAAAAGCCCTCGAAGATTGACGACTTCGAAAAAGAAAATAATATTACGCTCGCACAACTGTTTCTTAACATTAGGGATATATTTATGAACTTGAAACAATTTGCCTCTCTTGATAACGATTTGCCAACAGAAAGTGCAGAATTGACTATCATCGAGTGCATTGAAGAGATCCAAGAGACGGATGACACTACTCCCAACTCTGAGACATAGTGTCGAAAATATCAAGCCTATCTGAAGCCCGCGGAAGCTTGAGAAACTTGAGAAAACTTCTTTAATAATTTTAACAATTTTCTGTCTACAAGTTATTTTTCAATTGCTACTAAAATGTGAATCTGAATTTTATAAAAATAAAATAAAAAATATGAAGCAATCATTTTTTTCTGATTATTTCAAAAAATAAGAATTTTAAAGCAAACATACAGTACATTGTACAATATATACAGGGTGGCGCACCAAAAACTTTCCACCCAGGTTTATTTTCTTGTTAATAAATAAATCAAAATTCGCTCGAACACGGGAATCTTAGTTCTCAGGAGGACATATTTTTTTGCTATTTTCACCCCCCCCCCTCCTTGAACCCCTACGACGGGGTGGCTTTCACCCTTAAAACCTTATTTTAAAGGGAATTCAATTGCCTTCCCAACGCGACTTTGCTCGTTTAAATCGAGTGAATATTTCCTGAGAAATAGGGCTAAAAAGAAAAGAAAATTTAAAAGTAATAAAATTTATTACCGCTGGTATCAATCAAGTAAATGTTGAAAATGTCCACCTCCAACCTCCATGCAATTTTAAAGGCACTGTTCAAAAACTTCGCGAACATCGCGCATTGCGGGAATTATTTGTCGGCACTCGTACACTATTCGTTGTCGCAAGTCTTCCAACGAATTGGGTTGGGTTGCATAAATTTTAGACTTTAAATGTCCCCACAAAAAAAGTACAGTGGCGTCAAATCAGGAGATCTTGCAGGCCATTCAATAGGACCTCTTCTTCCAATCCATTTTCCTGGAAAATTTTTATCCAGAAACTGTCTAACAGGGAACGCATAATGCGGGGGTGCTCCGTCTTGCTGAAAGTAAATATTTTCTGGCCGATAACGGTCATTTTCTTCTATGGCATTCGTTAAAGCAGGGTTAATAGTGTTTCCAACAGGCTCAGGTACATTTCACCTGTTAAATTTCCAGGTATAAAATACGGCCCAATAATACGGTCCCCAAAAATTCTAGCCCACACATTTAATTTTCCGGGATGTTGAGTATGCACTTCTCTAAAAATTCTAGGGTTGGAATTCGAGCAATACCTGCAATTCTGTCGATTGACAGTATCGTAAAGAAAGTTCCATCCCTATAAAATGAAACTGGTTCATGTACTTAATGAAGACGATGACGATAGCCGTTTCCAATTTTGCGAGTTAATTAGTGAAATGATCATTCGCAATCCACAATTTATTTTTAACATTTGTTTCTCCGATGAATGCACTTTTTTTCTTCACGGTACTGTCAACCGACATAATTGCAGGTATTGGTCGGATTCCAACCCTAGAATTTTTAGAGAAGTGCATACTCAACATCCCGAAAAATTAAATGTGTGAGCTGGAATTTTTGGGGACCGTATTATTGGGCCGTATTTTATACCTGGAAATTTAACAGGTGAAATGTACCTGAACCTGTTGGAAACCACTATAAACCCTGCTTTAACGAATGCCATAGAAGAAAATGACCGTTATCGGCCAGAAAATATTTACTTTCAGCAAGACGGAGCACCCCCGCATTATGCGTTCCCTGTTAAGACCTGTTTAGACAGTTTCTGTATGAAAAATTTCCAGGCAATGGATTGGAAGAAGAGGTCTTATTGAATAGCCTGCAAGATCTCCTGATTTGACGCCACTGGACTTTTTTTTGTAAGAACATTTAAAATCTAAAATTTATGAAACCCAACCCAATTTTTGGAAGACTTGCGACAACAAATAGTGTACGGGTGCCGACAAATAACTCCCGCAATGCTCCATAATATTCGCGAACATTTTGAACAGTGCCTTTACAATTGCATGGAGGTTGGAGGTGGACATTTTCAACATTGACTTGATTGGTACAAGCGGTAATAAATTTTATTATACTTTTAAATTTTCTTTTCTTTTTAGCCCTATTTCTCAGGAACTATTCACTCGATTTAAACGAGCAAGGTCGCGTTGGGAAGGCAACTGAATTTAAAATTTTAAGGGTGAAAGCCACCCCGTCGTAGGGGTTCCAAGAGGGGGGTGAAATAAGCAAAAAAATATATCCCCCTGAGAACTAAGGATCCCGTGTTGGAGCGAATTTTGATTTATTTATTAACAAGAAATTAAACCTGGGTGGAAAGTTTTCGGTGCGCCACCCTGTATGTTAGTATGCACGTGCCGTATATACATATTGGTAAATTGGCTTCATCATTTAATTTTAGTTGTGATAAATTTAAACAAAAATATTTAAAATTATTTACATAATGTAGATACTTATTAATAAACAAACACTGCAAAATGCAGACCAGTTGCTTTAATTTTTCTCTATTAATCGACCACCCCTCTTAACCGACCAACATTTGATTCCCCGAGGGTGGTCGCTGTTGAGAGATTTTACTGCGAGCAAAATACATATATATTTAAATAATTTATGTTTGGCCAAAATTAATTATTACGCTAGGTAATTATAAAATCAATTAAAAAGGCCGGCATTTGTGTCCTCCTTAAGAAATTAATGTACCTATTATGAGAAAAAAATATATATATATATATCACGAAAAATCCTTTTACATAACAAAATACCCTATCAAATCAAGTTTTTATGTAATTTCATTACAGCAAAAATCAATTAAAAATAGCATAATATAAGAAATTACAATCTTTTATAATTTAATTGAAATTTAATAGACCTTGTTTATTATCCAAGCAGTTATAAAGCTCTTTAATAATTATCAAATCATTTGCCAGACATTACATACAATGTACATTACCAATTGATATAAAAACAATTTAACAAACATTAGAAAAATATTAAGTACCAGCGTAAAACAGCATAACAAAAACTTGTTTTGCAACCTAACCATTCACCATAGCGTAGCTGACACAAACAACGAAATAAGACCCTATACTCCGTAACAACGCGATATTGTAACTAAACTAAATAAAACAACAACTTAGCTGAGAGAAAGGTATTTAGGTAGGCCGGCGTGCAGCGCCGTTCACGATTTACCTTATGGGCTTTGTTTAACGTCACTTGCACCGCTCCGATTGGTCAAGCTGTCTTTTTCTACCAAGAGATACCACGAAGAGACAGGACGATGGTCAAAAGCTCGACGTTAGTATTCCGTTGGTGTATCGGTACCACCTGCCCAATGTTGCCGGCTTGTCTAGTACCACGTCCGTTCGATTTTAAACAAGCTGTTGCACTAATTGCGTAAATGAAAATGACCGCGCAGGAAGGACATGAAGGTGTGGGGCATCAATTATTATTTACTTGAATGAATCCATTTGTGTATGTCGACCTATCGAAAAGGCTCATTAGGAAGCATTTATTCAATAAAACAACAATAAAATTACTGATAACAATAAGAAGAAACCTACCTTTCTTTTGTATATAGGAAATTATGCGGAACAGGTATTTACCAGGGTTGCCATCTCTCTTGGTTTGACTCGAAACCACTGAGTCTGTTATAAAAAAAGGTGAAAACAACCTGTTTTTGTACTTTTGGTGAGCCACTGTATAGGCTAGGTAGATAGTAGCGGTGTTAAATTCTGGAGTTATACCGTAAACTGGGGCTACTTCAACATTCGGGGTAACTTCGACATGTCCGGGGCTACTTCGACTTGGCATGTTCTTTACATCGCAACGCGTTGCTTTGAGATAATATTATGAGTTTTTGTTTCAGATAATTAGTCAACTGTAAACTAGTGAGTCCACAATGGTGGGAAATTACAAAAAAAAAGCTTGGAGGCAGGAGCTACCGGCAATATACAGAAGAGGATATGCAAAAAGCCATAAAAAATGGAATGAGTCAGAAAGCTGCTAGCGAAAAATTTAAAATACCTCGCATAACACTGGTGGATAAGGTGCATGGTCACCATCTCCTAAAACCAGGCCATCCTACTGTCTGGACGGAAGAAGAAGAGCAACTCATTGCAGAAACTCTTGGAACCGTGAGCGACTGGGGTTATCCAACGTAATAAAAAAAAAGAACCGACGACACTACACGCCACTAATGGAAAGAACTATGGAGACTTCCAACACAGCCATCTTAACTCCATTGCACCCAAAGAAAATTCTAGTAAAAATGTTACACATTATTATATTACGTTACAAGGCCGGAAAGTGCTACTTTACAGGATGATGCAGGCTAATTTGCAAAATTTCTGGAAGCCTGCGAGTCCTGTTAACGTACTTTCCGAATGTGTAACGTACGATATCTTCTTTTTTAATCGATAGAAGACCTGTGGCGTATGAGAAAATTTGGATAATGGCTTAGGTACTATACAGGATGATTTAGAATTACGGTACGTAACTTGAGGGGGGAGGGTAATTCCTTACGATACATTAAGAGAAAAAGTTTATGAGTCCGGAGTTGCCCCGTTTTTGATATACAGGGTGTTAAAGTTTAAAAAAAAAATAGGTTTTTATAATTTTTTTAAATTATTATTTAAATATCTTTTTCCCGATTTTATTAAAATTTAGTACCAGTATTCATAAAGATAAGCTCTAACTAGATTAACTAGATTAAATTTAATAAGTCCAGTGGCGTCCCGGGGAGCATCTTAACGAATATTATTGACAAGAAAATGTACGCCACTGACTTTTATCCAATTTTAATATTTCTTTCGGACTTAATAAAAAAGGTTTTTTTGTTTCCTGAATTGTTTTCGTATCTAGGTTCGTTTTCGAGAGAAAGACTGAAAACCACGTCATTGCATGTACAAAAAAATACCTATGTATTTCAAAGTTAAATAAATGTCTAACTTACATGTTTTGTCAATAACAAGTCAAAAATGAATAACTTTACTAACGCTGAAATGGCCCAGATGCGTTTCAATTATGGCCTAGCAAATGGAAGCTCGGCGAATTTATTAGGAACGTTATCCAAACAGAGTACTGCCATGTGCCAAAACATTTAGACAGGTCCATGCAATATTTAGTGAGACTGGGTGTTTTAAACGTAGTACGGACCTGCAGACCTGCAGCAATGGGCCGTATTCATAAAAAAAAGGTTATGCTTATACTTGCAGAATATGAAGGAAATCCTTCAGCTCGCATTCATAATATTCCGAGTAAAACCTTATACTTATAGAGTATGAGCATATCCTTCCCAAAAAAGTATTTGGTTATTCATAAACGTTACCTTTTACTCTAAATAAAAAGGATATCCTTTAATAATTTTGAGTGTGGTCAGTAGCAGACTCAGTCGTGTAGTGATGTAGAGATTAAACACTACAAGCAGCGTTTATCAACACTTGTTCGTGATTACAAAGAATTATACCGCTTTGAAGAGGAAAATGTGCAATGGCTTGCGAACACATTTTTGGGAATAAATGCTGAAACTCGAGGAGGTGCGAAATGAAGATATTTTTTACGCTATCTCAGTGATCCTGGGTATCAGAAAGGCATTGGTCAAGAACTGGGTGTAAGTCAAGCTACAGTATCTCGTACAGTGACTGCCGTAATTGACAGCATAGTTGCGCAATCAAATTACTAGATAAAGTTTCCGTCTACTAACAATGAACTTATAGATGCGAAACAGGTATGGCAAAGCAAGTATAGGTTTCCGACAGCAATTGATGTAATTGACTGTACCCACATAGGAATTCTGAAACCAAATCGCCATGGTGATGAGTATGTCATCCTACACTGAATGTGCAAGCCACTTGTGATGCAAGAGAAATGTTCACTAGTATGGATGTTAGTTGGCCTGGATCGGTCCACGATTCAAGGATATGCAGAAATTCACAAATAAGGGTTCATTTACAAAATAAAAACAACGTCGTGCTACTTGCTGATGATGGATATGGTATAGAGCCGTAGCTCATGACATCATTCAGAAATCTTGCTCGAGGTCCTGAACTAAATTATAATAAACTTTTGAAAAAAGAGAGAGTGATAATTGAACGATTTTATGGCCAACTGAAACGTAGATTTAATATTTTGCAATATGTTTGCCGAGTGAAATTGGACAATGTGCCAAAAATAATTGTTACTTGTATTGTGCTTCATAACGTGGCACAAACTTTGAAAGACATCGATTTTGAAGCACCTGAAGAAGAAGTGCCAGAAGAAGATGACAATGATAATGACGAAGTTGATCTACCTCTTCGCCAGCAAGGACAAGAAGTCAAAGGAAATTTGAGCATTGTAATAAACAACTTTGATAATTAAATGTAGCTATAAAACTGTATAAAATAAAAGTTCAAATTTAATTTAGTTTTATTATTTACGCCATAATATCAAATCATTTTGGTTTTTAAAAAACAAAATTCAAGTAATTATAATAAATTTATTCACATACTAACGCAAACTGTTCTATTTTTATTTTATTACAAACTTTTTAATAATATTTATAATAAATCAAACATATACCTACTTTGATCTTTTACATTTTAAACCCCTCTTATCATCTAAGTACACTAAATTTTTTAAAAAAACTAGATAATAATTATACTCAAAATCCCCTAGTTTTCCAAAAAAATTATAAATACCTAACGTAATATATAATATAATAAATTATTGTCAATATAATAACGTTGTACGAGAAAATTTAGTGAATTGTTTACATATTGTAGTATCTTACCTCCCTCTCGTTAACAATATTTGCTGTTGATTCCTTCCGCTTCATCCTCACCAACTTTTTTTCATAGTATTCTCTTTGAACTCTACTTGTTCGATACTGCTCTAAAAGAACTAGCCGTTGAAGCTTTTTGGTTGTGAGTCCTTTTGTTTCATTTGTTTCGTACTTTTCTGTTGCTGTTTTTTTTCTTGTTGGCAGAAGAGATTCGACAGTCTTGACTTGACACTACTAGATTATGGTTTGATGGCTGATTCAGTCTCTTCTCGCGTAGTAGAAGTTTCACTCACTCTATGCTGAGTAGATTCATCATAAATACCAATCTGCATTGCGCCTCCGATTCTTCCAATTGTAGGATTACTGGCACCTTCCATAGCCTTCAATAACTTTTTCTCCCATTCCAACAGTTTGATTGCTTTATTTCCAGTTTTTTTCAAGTCAGTTTTTTTCCTCCACCTTCCTTTCATATTGTTTATTTTCTTTAAAACCCCTTTCGCATCCAGTGCTTTACCAAATGTCACCTCGTACTTCCTGGTAACATTTCTAATAGCCTCATCCTTTCTAGCTTTTATTTTTGGTGTTTGGGACTTTTCCAAAATCACGGGGGTATTGGCAATTTCATCTGATATGAACTGCAGTTCGGTTGTAGCATTATCTTTTTCTGTACTTTCACTACCGCTGCTTGACGAATACATATTCTCTGATCGAAGTAATGTGCTCAAATAACACCGATAAGAAAGAAATACCGTAAATAAACAAACCATCGTAAATAGGTTGGAACCAGCCCCGGCACACACAAGCCAACATCCCTTTACTTATTCTTGGAGGATATTATCCTTGCAAGTATAAGGTAATCATTATGAATACGAAAAAAAGGAAATGCTAATACTCCTACCTTTTTCTTCAACTCAAAACCTTATACTTCTACCTTATACTTACAAGGATATTCTTCAGTTTTATGAATACGGCTCATTATCTTTTTCTGTACTTTCACTATCGCTATATGACAAATACATCTTCTCTGATCGAAGTAATGTGCTCAAATAACACCGATAAGGAAGAAATACCGTAAATAAACATACCATCGTAAATAGGTTGGAACCTGCCCCGGCACATACAAGCCAACATCCCTTTACTTATTTTTGGAGGATATCCTTGCAAGTATAAGGTAATCATTATGAATACGAAAAAAAGGAAATGCTTATACTCCTACTTCTTTCTTCAACTCAAAACCTTATACTTCTACCTTATACTTACAAGGATATCCTTCAGTTTTATGAATACGGCTAAATAACCACGCCTGAGTTAGAAGAAGCTATACTTCGAGGGATAGAAGATGATCCTTCAACTAGTGCCAGTAAGGTAGGCGTGCAACTTTAAACAAGTACACATCAACTGTTTGGGGGGGTCACCTAAAGTCTCTTGTATTCATGACGCCTGTACTAGATGAAAATTACCTAAGAACTCGAATTATTGAAAGTTGCATTGTGATACGAAATAATGCAGGCATTTTTGAACGTGAAAGAAAATCAATGGTGAGACGATTGCAATCGAAAACAAAGCAAGATACAAAAACAATTCAAGAAACAAAAAAATTGTATTATTAGTTGGAAAATCCGAAAATAATATAATAGAATAAAGAAAAAGTACCCTTAGTCCACCTTAATAGGATTTAATGTTTGTGAGTAAAATCGTTTAAAAAACATCACGTCCAAAAGAGTTCTTCTTAATAAAATTATTATTTAATAATAGCTTTTATATCAAAACTGTACTAAAAACTAGAAAGCAAATTAAACTAAAAACTTTTTATATAAATTATTAGGAAGTCAGCTCTGAAGCCTCTTACAAAACTCAATAAATTGAAAACGAAATAAATATGACCCTATGATGATGATTGATGATGATTAATACAGGCAGCAAGCCAAGGTTATAACTACCTCTACACCGCAGCCTAAAAAGACTTATTGTGACGCTTGTTGCTCGATTTCTCATTAAAAGAGGTTAGTCGCCCTTATTAGGCTGAGCATCCCCTTTATCAGATCTTTTTCAGGGGATTCCCCCTGGGGGATTTGACTCCCCAGGTGGGTTGTTCTCCCGCGTGCCAGTGCGTAGCACTCTTTGATAATGTGGTAGGCTGTTTCTTCCTCCTCATTGCAAAGTCTGCATATGGGTTCGTCATTATATATGCCCATGGTATGCATGTGTTTTCTTAGAGTACTATGACCGGTTAAGAGGCCTGTCACGATTCTAAGCTTGTTTCGGTTTAGTGTTAAGATTTCAGAGGTCATTGCCTCTGAGGGGTTATCCAGCATTAATTTGCTGTGTCTTAGCCCCGAAATGTGGTTCCAATATGACCGATGTTGTCGCTTCACCCACCCAGTCACGCATCCTCTTGCCAAGGCTTTTGGAACCCCAAAAACCGGTTCTGGCCCCATGAAGGCAGTAACTGATCCCTGCCTGGCCAGAGCGTCTGCTTTTTCATTTCCCTCTATGCCCTTGTGCCCCGGCACCCAAGCAAGTGTTACGACATTGCTGCCAGGTCTTGAAGACATTGAAGACAGTTCCAGACCAACTTTGAATTGATCTGATAGCATGCTAGAGCTTTTATTGCTGCCTGACTATCCGTGAAAATTGAGATGTTTCTACCTCTGTAGCCCCTTCTCAGGTTCTCACGCAGGCATACCTCCATAGCATGTTCTTCCGCTTAGAAGACTGTGGCATGTATCCCCAGTGGCAGGCTAGTGTTATGCTTAGGAACAGCCCCATGAATTCCCGCGCCCGCACCCTCATTCATCCTGGATCCGTCGGTGTACCATACCAGTCCTCACGACTGTTCTGCTTCTTCCTTTGACCTGAAGCTCCAATGTATCTGGGTTTTGTGTGGTTCGTGGAAGTTAGTGGTTGGGGTCATTAAGTCACTGCTCATCTCCAATAATGAGTTCGCGATTATGTTTGTAATGCTGGTATGTCCGATTGCAGGACCGGATTGCCAGGTGTTATTACAGGTCAGTCTATACGCCCCCATTCTAGCTTCCGCCTTGATAAGTATGCCAAGGGGTGGAAGATTTGGTAGGGTTTCCATTCTTATAGCACTTGTAATACAAAGGCATGCAAGTCTCTGGATTTTTGCCAACTCCAGTTCTGCTTTTCTTTGGTCGGTTTTGGTCCACCAAACCACTGATCCCTATGTGATCATTGGTCTAACCACTGTCGTGTACAACCAGTGTACCATGAGTCCCCAATTTTTCCCTACAGCTCTTTTGGTGGCCATGAGTGCCATTTTACTTTTATTAATGATATTCTGCATATGGGAGTTCCAGGTTAGTTTGGCATCTAGGGTTATTCCTAGATATTTCACCTCCTGGGATATTTGCAGTTCCTTTCCGAAGAGTTTTGGTAGTTTTAGATCTTCCAATTTTCTTCGTTTTGTAAATGGGATCATCGTTGTCTTGCTTGGGTTTACCTTGAGGTTTTCCCTATTGCACCAATCTTCGATGATGTTCAGAGCTTGTTGCATGAGTTCTGATATAACATGGGCGTGTTTACCCCGAATGAGTACAACTAAGTCATCAGCATACCCCTGGGTATGGAGCCCTCTGTTATTAAGTTCAGAAAGAAGGTTATCGACTACCAGGTCCCACAGTAGTGGGGACAGAACCCCTCCCATCGGGCAGCCTTTTGCTGCCAATACCTCCACTTTTTCACCAAACAGTGTTGCCCTGACCTGTCTACTGTGCAGCATGTTATCAACCCACCTATAGATGGTCTCGCTCACGCCGCGTTCAACTAGTGCTGTTGTCATTGAACCGAAGGAGGTATGATCAAAGGCTCCTTCAATATCAAGGAATACCGCTAGGGCAATCTCCTTGTTTGCGAGTGCCGGTTCTATCTTCGATACTAATTGATGAAGTGCCGACTCACACGATTTTCCAGATTGATAAGCATGTTGGTTTGCGTGTAGTTTCCTCTCACTTAGAGAGGCTTCCCTTACATGCTTCTCAATAAGTCTTTTTACCGTCTTCATTAAAAAAGACGACAGTGTGATCGGTCTAAATGCCTTGGGTTAAGAATAATCTCTCCCAGGTTTTGGAATAAAGACCATTCTGGCTTGTTTCCACGTAGGTGGATGTAGCCAGTCGCAATGCTAGCCCTTATTTTCCTACAAATTAGAGGAATGATGATTTGTTTGCCCTGCTGTATTAGTGCTGGGATCAATTCATCAGGTCCTGGTGCTTTGTACGCTTCAAATGTGTCAATTGCCCAATCAAGTCGTTGATGGGTTACGACTTCCTTTGCAATTTTCCAATCCCTATCAGTAGCCCTTAGATTTGGGTTTAAGATATCAGGAAGTTGTTCATTTAACTCTATCACACTTGAATCTGCAAGATGTGTGATTGGAGCAAAATTTCCAAAGTCTCCCTTGCAGTTTCTGTGTGTTTCCCATCCGGTTTAAGGAGAGTCCCGATTGGGTTTATGGAATCCGTTGCCAAGATTCTGTGTAGTCTGGCTGCTTTGGGGGTGTTTTTAACCTCCTGGCAGAACTTTCTCCACGAGTTTCGTTTGGCTTTCTGTATATGGTTGCTATACTTCGTTTGCGCGGAGTGATATTCTTTCCATTTATCGGTGATCTTCGCCAGGTTAAATAGTTGACGTGTTTTGTTCCTCATGTGCGCAAGATCTTTGTTCCACCAGCTTGTGTCCTTGCTGATGGTTTTCCTTTTTAGAGGACAGTTGATCTGATATGAGTTTAACATTGCTTCCTGTAATTGGTGGGAAGTTAGCTCTATATAAATGGCATTTCTAATGTTTTTCTTGATATCCCTTTTGCTGATCGTTAGATCTTCCTTATATTTCTCCCAGTTTGTGGTTTTGGGATTCCTGAATGTTGATATTGATCTCTCAAAATTTGAGAGATCCATACAGATGTATCTGTGATCCGAAAGCGATGGATCATCAGACACATACCACCGAGTTATCTGTGAGATTATACGAGGGGACGCCAGGGTTATATCAATTATCTCTTTACGAGCGCGTGTAACTAAAGTGGGTTCATTACCCCGATTTACCAGAAACAAGTCCCTAGCTATAATATAATCTAAAAGGTACTCACCTCTTTTGTTTATGTTACTACTGCCCCATACAGTGTGGTGTGCATTTGCGTCCATGCCAATGATGGTCTGTGGGTTCTGTTCCCTACAGTACGCTTGCAGTTTTTCCAAGTCTTCTGATGGAGGTGAACTGGGTGAGTCAAAAGGCAGGTAGACCGAAGCGAGGACAGCTTCTGAATGGGTCCCCGCCAGTTTTATTTCAGCTTTATTGCTGCCTGGTCTCTAAAACAGAAATCGGTCAGTTTAAAAGATTGTAGTTCATTTCTGACAAAGATGCAAGATCTGACATTGTCGAAAAGTGTGTTGTAAATTAACTTACCTTTGGCTTCTGTGAGGCCCCCTACCCTTCCCCTGAGTAGCCAGGGCTCTTGGATGAGGGCCACATCGAAGTTACCAAGACATAAAAGTCTACACAGGGCGGCTGTATGCTGCAGGTATATTTGTATGACCCGCAGCGCCATCTTCCTTTTTGTGGGTTTTGGAGGTCCTGAAGGTAATCTCTTTAAGGCCGACAAAGGCTTTGAATTCCCTCTTGGCCAGATCCTTCAGGCTGTTTTCAGGTATAGCGAGTACAAGGTTTAGGCCCTGTTTCTCGCTCTTGCTGTTTAGAATTCTCCAGTCTTCTGTTTTGAAATCCCTATTTTGGATCTCCAGAAGCTGAAGAATTTGTTTGGGTTCCTTGATCTCGAGATCATCAGTAGGAATCCATGTTACCACCCTGAAGGTTTTAACGACATCCTTAGCGTCGCCGACTCTAAGGTTTGCCGCCTCCCAGGGTTGCAGGTTTGGCACCGTTTCTAGCAACCAGGTTCTGGTGGAGCTGTTTGCGCAGGTCATAAACAGCACGCCCCCTTGAGCATAGCTGTTTATAACCTGCGGACCCTCTCCCGTAGGAGACCTCCAGATTTCCCTGGTGAGTGCCAGTTGTACCTTTTTAGACTGCTCTTCAGACAGTCTTGCCTCCGGGTAGGTTTCCAGAGTAATCGCCATCTTAAAAGCAGAGAGAGTCTGTTTATACGATACCCCAGTAGAAGTACTGGGTTGTCCCTTATGTCTGAGTCTTTTAGGCTTCCTCTGCAGTGGAGATAGCGAAGGCGCACTGTCCTCAGAGCGTAGTTTTTTTTGTTGTGCTGGGTTTCGTGTTGTTGATGTACCAGAGGATCCTGCCCCCGATGTTTCCCCCCCTGAAAGTTTCGCAGCTTTTTGAGAAGATTTGCTGGTCGAGTTGTTGCTGTAAGGCTACGATTTTTCCTAGGCTCTCTAGGTTTAATCGGCTCACCTTTAGCCCTCGCCGTTTCCACAGCTAGTTTCCGGCGTTGAGCGCCAGAAAGCCGCTTTGAGAACGGAGCATGAGTGGAGACTCCAGGTTCTGCGGTGGTCTCTCTCAAGGTGGTTGTGGCTTGCTCTTGTTGAGCTTCCACTACCTCAATTGGAGATGGTTGTGGCACTGAAGAGGCTGTGGTTTGTTCTAGACGAACTACCTCAGCCCTCTTCGGAGAGGTGGTTAATGATTCTTTTTTGTTTTCTTTTTCCATGTTTGGTCCAACGAATAGAACGGAAATAAAAAAATAAAAGTCGACCCCAGCAGAGCCGTGTACCGGGGCAAGGCTAGATACTCCAGAAGGTCGCCTGGTATTCTGGAGGGGTCGTTTGCAGCACATCTCCCATGTGCCATGCATCCCTTAGGCACGGATTTCCTCACCACCGTAGGATTGAGTTTGAAGAAAGAAGAGTAGCGTGAAAGGTTTAGAATAGAAGAAGGAAGATGTGGTCAAGAGAGATAGTTAAAAGAAGAAGGAACACGCCTAAGACAAGTTGAGGAAAGGCGTAGAACCGGCATAGGGTCCTCGGGGTTGCCACACCCGTAACTCACAAGACATGAGCCCTTGAGGAGGTTGGTCCGCGGTTACGGCTTTAAGAGGCATGTTTTTTTTTTTATGATAAGGCACAGCACTGCAGGATAAATCCTTTATGGCGCTCTGGGAACGGTGCGTGTGCGCAGGAAACGATTCACGTTGGTCTTGAATCTTTGAAGATTATAGTCGTTGGGGAACACGATTTCAGGGAGGTCGTTCCAGAGTGCTGACGTTCTCCAGATGAAAGAATTGATACAGTGTCGTTCGAGGGACACTAAGCTGAACCACGTACTGGTGGACTGCAGTGGCTCGTCGTGTATTTCTACCATGCGGTGGTATCAAGCGGGTAACCTCAGTTGAACACTTGCCATGAAAATATTTGTAAAATAGACTCAAGTCGCCAACTTGCCTTCGATGTTCAAGGCTTTCCAGGTTGTTTGTCAGACTATGGTCACCGATCAAGCGAATGGCTCTTCTTTGAATGGAATCTAGCAATCTCAGGGTATGTTTAGGAGCAGAGCCCCAAATATGCGAACAGTACTCCAGCGATGGTCGAATTTGGGCTTTATAGAGCATCAAAAGTTGTTAGGGTGTATAGAGGTTCTTTGTTCGGAAAAGTACTCCAAGCTTCTGCGAGGCTGCCTTTTAGCAGTGGCCGCAACGTGGCTATGCCAAGACATATGACTATCCAAATTAGCGTCCAATCAATGAATTGATGAAGCCAAGGGAATCGAGTGTTCCGCCATAACTATATCCGGTTCTTCAACATTAACTTTTTTAGAAAAAACTGCCCCCTGGGTCTTTTTAGTGTTAAATTCTACTTGGTTACTGTCACCCCAAGACAGAATTTCTTTCAGGTCTTTGTTGAGATGTGAGACCTCTTGCTGCCTATAGAGATGTGCATTAGCAGCCGATGTCCGGGCATCCAAAGTAAAAGATGAAACAAGTGTGCTGTCATCAGCGAAGCTATATATAGGATTTTTAGTTTTTTCCAAAAGATCGTTAATGTAGAGTAAGAAAAGGGTGGGCGACAATATAGAACCTTGAGGGACTCCGGCGTTGATGTTAAATGTGTCTGAAAGAAATCCGTCCATCGCCACTCGCAGAGAACGGTCTTTAAGAAAGCTCGACAACCATGAACAAAATTGAACCGGCATTCCGTATGCTCTCACTTTAGTTAGGATCCCATCATGCCATACTCGGTCAAAAGCCTTGGAAATGTCCAGTGCTACCGCCCGGGACTCTCCATGATGTTCTATTGCGTTGTTCCAAACATGAGTAACATAAGCGAGAAGGTCTCCTGTTGATCTAGATTTACGAAATCCATACTGGCGGTCACTAATAATGTTGAAGCCTTCCAGGTATTTTAATAATTTTTCGTTGATAGCCTTCTCCATAACTTTGGATACAACCGAAAGCAATGCGACTGGACGATAGTTGTTTGGCAAGGTCTTCTTGCCTTCCTTGGGTATGGGCTGGACACGCGCACTTTTCCAGCAAGAAGGAAATATTCTTTTTTTGTAGGATAAGTTAAAAAGCCTACAAAATACCTGTGTCAGTTCGTCAGCGCATGTCTTAATTACAATGACTGGAATATCGTCAGGACCAGAAGCCATTTTAGTGTCAAAACTCCTCAAGATTCGTTTAACATGGCGGTGGCGAAAAACAATCTCAGGCATTCTCGATGCTACAGGGGGAATGTTCGGTGGAGTACTTCCCTGAAAATTTGCCGTTGAATGTGAAGAGAATAGTTCCGCCAGCAGGTTTGCTTTCTCCTGTGCTTTGGTCGCAATGGTTCCATCAGAACGTGCTAGAGGTGGAATGGCTGACTTGGTAAAGTTCTGACTGACGGCCTTAGCTATGTTGGAGAGTATTATTCCCCTCAACCCCTGGTATGACCGCAACTAACCACTGATCGCAAGATTCGTGGTCTGCCCCCTATCCGCCACCTGGGGACGCGCCTGGTCAGGTTCCCAACCCCCGCAGAATTTCCACACTATATTTACAGAGTAATATTGCGACGATATATACCGGTATTTAACGAAAATGTTTTAAAAGAATAAGATTTAAATTAAGAATTACTCCTTGAGAAGGTGCTCAAATAGGTCTCTATTTTTTCTGAAACAAAGTCTAGCTCTACGGCGAATGTTATGAGATGCCCGAGGAATATGAAAAGGATTTCTTTTTTTTTTATTTTCAGCTTGACTAACTCGCTGACGCAAACCTTTACGGATATTTACCTCCATTGCAAAAACTAGGTTACACATATGACCCCTACAATAATAATCGAGTGGATTTAAGTCCAGCGATCTCGCTGGCCAGGATACTGGTCCACTTCTGTCTATCAGTCTATCCACCATTCAGGATAATTCTCATCGAACCCAGTTATTAACAGACCGTTCAAAATGAGCGTCGTGTTGGGAATGCATCGCCTGAACCTTAAGGGTAGTTCGTCGAATAGTCCTGCTAACTGGTTTTGAAGAAAGTCGAAATATCTCTCACTGTTTAAATTAATTGGCATCTTAACTGAACCAATCAACTGATTTCGAATTATTCCCGCCCTTAAATTAACGTAGAACCTATATGGGCAATTAGTTCTTCGCACTGCTTTTGAATTTTCATTCGTGCCGAAAGTGAGTTCTATGGTTCTATCAAATGAATATCGGCAACAACAATACTTTATATCCTTGTATATTAAACATCGCTCACAGATGACAATCTTTTTTACTATAGAAGTGTGAATTCAGAATCAGACAGGTGCAAAATAGCAGGGCGCTTTCAAAATTTTGCGGGGGAACGCACATGCCCTTAGTTACGCCACTCATTAACACTTTAGTCCTACTAAACGTTGCCTCAATCACAAAATTTTGATGTACTAAAATCCATCGATATAACTCGATTCTGGGTGGGAAATCTCTAGGCAACAGTTCAACAGTGTGATATCAACTCTTTATTGCCGTAAAAGATCGTGCGCTGACGCACCTGCCTAATAGTCCATTTTTGTCTTTTCCGATTGACCTTTCCTCAACTACTTTTTCCCGAAACTAAGCCACCCTGTATTTCTTAGAAAGGCGAGCAGCTTCTCCCAGTTCAGGGCATTAAATTCCTCTTGTGCTGGTGTTGTCAAGCCAAGGATATTCGTTCTTGTGCGACCCCTATCACACACATCCTACCAAATGATACGAGGCCTTCTCTCCTGCTTCACAGTTTGGGCAGAGTGGAGCTTCCCAGATGCCGAGAAGGTGTAGGTGTCTGTTTAGCCTGCAGTGATCCATTACAACATCTACTAGGTCTACTAGAGTTGCCCGTCCCTCTGCCAATAACAACCAAATTGCTCGGGACGAACTTGGCTCCGGAACCACGACTTTGGCCTGTATACATGCATCGTTTCCTCTTAGTCCACCCAGCCAGGATCTGCGATGAATATGCTCGGCTTCTTCCCAGCTGTGACTTCTGTCCTATGGGGGAGGGGGGTCATCGACAAGCCCAATCTAACGAGTTCATCCACCCTCTTGTTACCCAGTACACCGGAGTGTCCCGGGATCCAGCTAAGTCGTACTCTTTTTTTTTGTTGCTAGCTGATTAAGGGAAACCCTGCACTGCCGAACGAGCGCAGAGCTCGTTCCTGGCCGCTGGACTGTTTGAGTAGATTGTATTATATATTTCCCCCGTTTCTTGTATTAACCTCCTTTCTGGTAGCAAGGATTGCAAAGACCTCGGCTTGGAAGGCCGTGGTGAATCTTCCCAGAGCAAAAGCTTATCCTTCACGCGTGTCTTCTTAAAACACGACGGCCAACTCTATGCCGGCCATCCTTGAGCCGTCAGTATACCAGACCAGACCGCCTTTTGGTTGCGGGTCAATTTTCTGCGTCATCCCTCAAGGTTACCGTTCAATATAGGGTAGTCTTCTGAGAACCCGGTGCAGAAGAGTATATACATGGCCTCCCGCAGCGTTTTCGTAATCTCTGTTTGACCCACCCCTACTTATGGTCCTATCCAGGTTCTATTCTCCACCATTTTCCTGTATGCCTCAGGTATCTAAACGCCTTGTCCCTTCGTAGGGATAAATATATTGAAAGGATTATGGGCGTTTGTCTATACATTTTCGACTCAAAATTCTGACGTTAGGCAATAAATAACCTAGTTACTGTATTTGCAAAACGAACAGAAGGCCTAATAGGGAATAATAAAATTAGGAAGTTCAGGTTACTGCATATAAAAAAGCTATAAATTAAATATGAGATAGATAATAAAAAAAATTTGAATCGCATTAAAGTTAAAAATAAAACTATTATATCAATTTCCACCACAAGCCATAAAAGGCAAATCAAACGGCATAGTTAAAATTTTATTTTGGGACAATAATGGTCAGTAGGTAATTAAATTTACATTTTCTATACCTACCTCATGTTCGTTTCACATTAAAAATGCAGAAGCTAAATTTTAACTATAACTGTAGATGTTATTTATAGTACAATATTAAATTATTAATATTTTGCATAAAATGCTTAGCATACCGAATAATAAAATTGTGGATTAAAATTATTGCAATAATATCTATGCGCGTTCAAGATAAACCACGCATACATAATTATTTTATAAATCACCTCAGAAAAATTTAAATTACTACTTATCTATCTATTTATATACTAGGAAATTAACATTATAATATGTTAGTTAATATACATTTATATTATATTTCAGAGCGCATCAATAGATTCTGATGTGGGGGCTTTAGGTTGGACGCATGGACAGCTTAGCTTAGATAGGGTAAACCCGGGAGAGATGGTTCACCTTTTTTCATATATTCTAATTAAAAATCAGATTATTGATATTAAGTAACGATTATATTTTTAAGGGATTATATAAAACAAAACGAATATAAATAATGCAAACTTACGAAATTTTATTTAATTTCACTAACGGGAAACAACATCTTCAAGATAACAAAAACATCCGTATCACCGAATATGGTCGAGTTAGTTTAGGTTAGTTAGTTAGTAAAATAAGAAAGTACCACTTCAACATTTTCTCTTCTGTCACATCGCAGGCAATAGGCGCCCATACACGAAGCGACGTAGTCGGCCGACGGTGTCGACCGACCAGATCTGCCATACCAGATCTGCCGACTTGGTCTGTGAGGGATCTAATTTGTCGTGTCTACACACGAACATACTTAGTCCGCGATTTGTTAAACGATCGGTTCCTGCACCTACGCTGTCTCTGAATTAGTTGGGAGATAATTTTGAATTTCGACATACCGGGTAGTGCAACTCCGTATTTTAGGCTGGTCTAAAATACCTCTTTAGTCGGTGAAATTTGAGTTGGTACAAAATGGACAAAAAAATTGCTCTCCTGGGTTTATGTATTTTAAAAATCAGCCAAAAGGATAATAGAAAAAAGAAAAGAAAAAATGGGTTAAGAAATGGCTTTCAGAACGAGGAAAATATGGTCCTAGGCCTTTAGTACGTTAATTGAGACAAAATGAACAAGACGATTTGAAAAATTACTTAAGAATGAGCGGTCCAATTTTTAACGAGTTACTAAGTAGTATAGTAACATCATTATAATTTTTGCATTTTAAAAATTTTATCAACTCTTCATATGCTTCTCTTTTTAAATTCTTATTTATAAAATCTGTATCTTTAATTTCCCACAAACCGGGTCGTTCTCTTTCTCTATATAATTCTATAAACTCTGTTAATATTTCTTTTGTCCACTCCAATAAACCACAAAGTTTAAACAAGATCAAACGACGAGCTCAACGACAGTCTCCTTACGTTAGTTGTGTGTACAAATTTGACTTGTAGCGACCTGTTCCTTCACCGACGACGTATTTCACAGGCCGGGTCCGCCGTTCAGCACTAACGTGCGGTCCAAATATGCAAAATTCGACAGACACTATCTACCGCATACCAGGTCTCGCAAAATATCCCTTCGTGTGTGGGGGCCTATCGATTCAGAAAAGTCATGCAGCAATCGTGAAGCCAGTTGTGACAAGAAATGTATTCCAACCAGTCTTCTTGGCCTGTAGTGTTAACGTATATCTCCACAGCCAACTCGGTTTCTTCGTCTGTATTGTGGATCCATTGCCGACTGTAACTTTTCTTCGGTGTATGTAGCTCGGGAGCAAGTTCTATTCCGTTTACACTCAGTTGGCATTTAAAAATATACAATCAGCCCTATGGTCAAACACACAAGTTAACTCTAGACGCTAACTTCAAAATTAGCTGTTTTTCAACCACAGTGAAAAATTAACAAGTAGGCATTTTATCGGTTGTTGTCATGGAAATGGTACGTTAGAAGTTAACTGGTGTGTTTAATCATAGGGCTGAATTTAAACTATAGAGTGACAAAGAAATGCATATGCCAATTAACCCCATTATTTGGGTGAGACGGAACACGCCATCTAACCCAACTATCTACTGTGGGGAGGCTTAGACACGTAGTTTTTAACAACCAAACATACCAATTAATCATTTTCGTATGACATCACAGGGTCGGCGTAGTGTCGCCCCCCTTTGCCTGGCGCCCCTTTATCACTTAAATAATAATTCTTAAAAAACAAGATCGGTCTTATTTTATTTTTAGTAAAGATGAGCGATGGGAATAAACTTAACAAAACCGGTTTCGAGAGCGTCCCACCACATTAAATTAATTTTCTTTATATCGCCGATCTTTACTTCATTTGAGGCCAGACCCCCGTTCCCTAGGGAGCATAAAGAAGGTGGATTCCTACGACATTTGGGCGGGTCCCATAGTTCGCCCCTCCAGCCCCAAAATGCTGGCTACGCCACTGGGTCGGCGGCCATTTGGCTTGGAAGATAAACAAAATAAATAAACACAAGCGTTTGGGTCATAAATTCAAGTTTCCTTTAGAGTTTGCCTTGAATCTTGACCCTAATTAGAGATCTCTGTTAAAATGGCGTCCTTTTGTTCAGTGATAAACTGTGAGATGAGGGGGAAATAGGGACAATGTACAATCTTTAAGAATTCCTGCAGTTCTTCAAAAAGCTGGAAAAAACCTTAATCGACTCTCACAATAACGGCGTGAAATGTATGGAAGAATTTGCTCCAGACATTTTATAAGTGGTAATATTTGATTTTTGGTATAACGGCCTAATAAAATTACCTCATGTAAATATTTCTAGGAGCTCCAGCAGAATTAGCAAACAAGGATAACCCTGACTGGATCTCTAATTAAAATATGGGGTACTTTTTCCAAAGGAAAGAACTCAGGCCTAAGATAACAGAAATGAAAGAGTGCAGAAATGCAAACGAGCAAAGTATCACATAGGTGTATTATTATAAATAGTAGGTATAGTAGTAGGATTAATTGCATTATGTAGGTATGCATTGTAAATAGAACAACAGATTGAAGCACCTGACGGAGATACTCCGGGAAGTAATAAAGAGGAAGAAAATGTTGCACTTAATGAAGACTGTTTCCACACAGAGTGAATTAAGTGTGAATGATTTATGAAAACTTTTCGAAGACTGTACTGATAGTACTGTTAGAATATAATAATATTATAGTTTTGAGAAGCGGTTAAAAGAATGTGAAACAAATAAAAACTCTATCTACTTATTGTGATATTTTATTTATTCGTGAATATTTCTCTCTTTAAGACAGTACAGAATCTACTAATGAGGTAGGACAAGAAAAGAGTGAAACATTTTCTGGCATCAAAGGCTTTCTACTCGTCTGACAAATTGTTGTCCTATATTAAACTTCATTTGTATAACATTTTAATTTCTTAAATTGCTAATGTGGGTTTAGGCTCCAATTAAATAGTAACAGAGTTATCCAAAACCCAAACCTTATTATAACTTAATCTTACCTTGCCGACTACAACCTAAAACATAAGCATTAGGAATAACCTCCTTCATAAAATTTAAAAGCTTGCAAGCCCTTGTACGCCTTCAGCTGCTTACCAGTTTAAGAACTATGTGTTAATATAAGGTAGTTTACCAAGTCCATCCTTACTACTTCGTCTGTAGTGTTGCCAGATGCAAATAATAAATAATGGTATCATGCACCTCCAAATAATGGTATTTTCTTGGAAAAAAATGGTATCTCGAAACAACTTGATTTTTGACAAGTGCATTTTTCACCACGAGTATGAATAGGTCCCGGAATCAGGGCTAATAAAAATTACGGACCATTTTTGCGCTTAAGCAAAGAGTAAATTAGTTATTGGGTTACTCTTTGACAATAACCGTAAAGGCTGAGACACAATCAAAAACTTAAGGAATAAAGAATAGGATTTAAGATTTAGGTGTTAAGGAATAGGAGTACAGGACAGAATTAAAATTTTAGTACCTAAATTTAACCAATCCGGTTCCTTACAAACGGCGCGATTTTTAAAGTCTAAACTATTATCCTAACCCCACTTTTTTGTTTACAAAAACAAACTATTTTTACAACTTTGACAAGCTCACCTATACTTTTAAAAGATATGGAAGGCTTGAAAAAAGTCCTTAACTCTTTTGAATAAGTATGTTTGCAATGTCGGCAGCGTTTTATTATTACCTTAAGAAACGAAAATACAATTTTGAGGTTATTAAATTGTCAAAAGTCAAACCTAACAAATATGCTGACTTCTGATTGGCTGATTTCCTATTCCTATTATTTCTTAAAACCAACAAATCGGTTTCTTAAAGCTTAAATCCTATTCCTTAATTCTAGAAAATTCATTGTGCGTTGTTTACATAGGACAACATATGTTCGTTCTTAAATCTTAATTCTTATAACATAAATCTTATTTCTTATATCTTAAGTTTTTGATTGTGTCTCAGCCTTAACCCTTCGTTGTCAATCAATCTCAGTTCTGATTAAAAATGCGCTGCCGGGACGCTGGGTACGGAAGTGTAGTATGTTCTCGTAGAGATGTATAAATTCTTACAATTAGAGATGTGTTATTAATTATGATTGAAGCTGGGTATGTGAGAGAAAATAGATTAAAAATATTGAAAGATTTGAAAGATTAGAAAAATGGTAAAAAAATGGTATCTACGGTAAAAAAATGGTAGGAAAATGGAATATGGTATACTAAAAAAATAGCGGGTATCGCAGGTGAAAAAATGGTATAGATACCATTAAAATGGTATGTCTGGCAACCCTGACAGACATAAATTTCCAAAATCAGTCTCTCCGAGCAGATAGGGATCAATATCACCAATAATTTTAAATTTTGCATCGTATCTACATTTAACATCGCCACTAAGAATCTTTAAATATTCACTTCTTTCCATGTTTTGAAATTTTAAATTAGACACTACATAATGTAAATAAAAGATCGAAGCACACACTAGGAAGTTCAACTTACGATGGGAATTAATACAGTTGGAACACGAAAAATTATGTCCAGGTAGCACAAGTAGGTATAGATATATCTTAGAAATGATCACAAATTAATCCTAAAATTACTTCGAAGCTTATTAAATTAAACCGAATTAGCCTAATAAGCCATTAGCATAAACGGTCGTAAACCTTTGTTTGTCCTCCAGTCAAAATGGCCGACCTGTCAAAGTCACGTGTTTAAAAATGGTCAATTGATTTTAAAGTTAAAATACAAGCATTGATATGTGGCATAACTGTGGTTATAATATAATGGAGAAAGTGTGTTATATTTGGTCCCTAAATAATACATTTTCTTAATGACCAAAAAATAATTAGGATAATATGGTAAAATGTATGAGGAATATTTAATTATCTTTAATCACGTTACCAAACACAGTGCACCGTATGTAAGGGTTTAGGCATAAATCGAGGCCGCTGACGGCCCTACGTTACCGGTGGCCGCCCCATTTCTCCCTGGTTTACCCTATTTTATGACTATTATGAGGGTCATGATAACCGAAAAATAAGTTACATCTGACAAAGTCCTCTTTTAATGAATCTATCTATTACGGTTTCTGCTGTTTTTTTTTTGGGGGGAGGGGGATGAGACCAAGAAAAATAATTACAAAATTAACAAAACAATCCATACCTCAAAATGTAGGGGAGACCGAGCCGGTTATAATAACGTAAGGTAAGTTGTAACACACTAAATATTTCCCTAACTTAAAAGCTGCCAACCCTACATCATATGTAGGTTTTTAGAGAACACTGTAAAGGTCAGTTATGTGTTGTCAATCAAGCAACAGATATTGTGGTTGATGGTATTTCCGAGATTGTTTATATTGTGTGCATCTAAGTAAATATCGATATTGTAATTTGATTTCAAATAACTGTTATAAAAAAACTACTGAGACTTACTTTCTTTGTCACAAATTAACCATTGCAGCCTGGGTTATTATATTGACGAAGGTTTTCCATAATTTCATATTTACTTTTCTATCTGCCAAGACAAAACGAAAAATTAATCTCTGGGCGAATTGTAACAATCTCATCGAGGTAAAATGTAACATGTTACAATTTACTCCGCTATGTATGCCATGAACCTAAATGGGTACCTGCGTTTTATTGTTTAGGATGAAAACGTACACTAAAAAAATAAAAAAAAAGGTCCTACTTCTAAAGAAGACATGGAAGAGGGAGTAAACATAATTGTACATATTAAGGGGTCCACACGTTCCCCTGAAAAAAATTCCACGACTACTTCATTAAGGTTGGCCCTCCACGGTTAATTAGTGCAGTCAATGGTTTTGGCTGGATGATGATAGAATAGAGCTGCCACGAGACTCGAGACTCGAGACATCTCGTCATGAGAGCATTTTGTCTCGAATGACTAAGACGATCCAAACGAATGATAATGGTAAAACTCCAGAGATATAAGAAAGTTACACTTTACCTTTGAATGGAATTATCCCAGGGTGGCCATAAACAAACAATGAAAGAATGAATAAATGCAGGTAAATTATGGTCCGTACTTAAAAATGTCTGAAAGTAAACTGCAAATCCGGAAGACGTAATTTCATTATTAAAGTAACAGTTTGGTAATTTTAAACCGATTTTTACCTGATTCAAAATGAGAGGGTAATTCCCATAAAACAAATTATGTTCTAAAGACTGTATATTAGGGTGGAGCGAAAATGGCCGAAATTATTTTTTTGCAATTAATCGATTGTCCTATATATGCAATAGTTGCCTCTTATAAATGTAAACTACTGTGCAAAAACTTGGTATGCTGTGACCCTTTCTTTGGCTGCCAATTTGACATTCAATTTTGAAAAAAAATTGGATTATATCCACCAATGCAGCACTTCGCTTATTTCCATAAAGAACCCAAGGGCTTGTTTTCTTGATGAAAATAACCCAGAACTCACCACGTGGAGGTGGCTGCAACTTGAGTTCCACCGCCCACCCACCCTTTTTTTTATTTCTTATGTTTAATTATGTTCAAAAACCTGGCGATACTGATCTTTCGTCTCAAATTTTGGTAGTGAGACTCTGGAGGCAATTCTTGATCTTATAAATCCGTCTCTTGCTTCATAGCCACACACTGCCGCTGAGGCTTCTGTAACTAATTTGACACACAGTTCCACGGCTTGAGAATGACAAGGAAATTTTAAAATTTCGATTTCAGCGGGAACATCGGAAATCATTTCCTGGAGTTCGTTATCTGAAATTTTCACTGTCAGCGGCGACTCTGTAATGGTTAATGACTGCCAGTTAACTAGTTCAAAGTAATCATCTGCATTAAAATTGAAACTGGGAATAATAAATTGACGAACTTCGTTATCATTATATTTTACTTGTCTACATTTTAGTATCCTCCGAAGACCCAATTCTCTAATATATTTCCTATCGTCGCTTATCATTGCTAATAACAAGTTTTCAGGGTGACCAAAGTACCCATTTCTTTGAAGTACTGGATCTACCACCTTCTTAAGCTCTTCAGGCAAAAATTTACTTTTCTTTATTATGCCAAAAAATGGGAACTACCGTGTCGACATGAAGGACAAATTTTTATTTCAAACCAAGTTGGCGCATAAACTTTCATAACTTATTCAGTTAGTATATTCAAATTGTATGATGGATTTTCTGTAGAAATATATAATCTTAAGATCCTATTGGCTGTTGTTAACCATCTTGAATGTGCCATTTTGCCTGGTTCTCGTTGTGCCAGGCTTGACGAGATCGTGCCTGTAGCAATTCCATTGCAGATACTATAAAGATATTGTTGATCTGTACTTAGGACGCTGAGTTCAATTTCAGGAAAACTAACATCTATTTTTCTAAACTCAACAACAGGTCGTTTTTCGCAGCTTTCTAGATTTTCCCAATTTCTCCGCTATAACCTTTTGGTCCAGTAGTTTTTCCATCTAAATGCTGTAACAGATGTCTCAATGGCAGTTCATTTGTGTGCATTAAACAAACCAACCACTGAAGAGGACGCGCTAAAGAAAGTTCAAATTGTCTTAGTATTCCATTTTTTTGACCTGTATATACCGCTGTACCATCACATCCCATTGCTTGCACTCCAGAAATATCTACATATGTGTCCAGGAACTCTAACAAGCTCTATTTAATATTTTGGGCACTCCAGAAGAAGGAATTATATGACCGAGGTAGACGGAACCCGGCTCTGAAACCAATACGATATGTTCTTCTGTGATTATCTTTGTTGAAAGAATATCTCCTTCCCGTACTTGAACCAAGGTTCTATCATTCCTCCCATCAAAATATATTCCGTAGACAGAGGTTATTTCTTCTTCGTGTTTCTTTTTTAAATTTCTGCGCGCTTTTACTCTTTCTCTCCTAATTTTACTTCGGTCTATTATATTAGATGATTCTTCTTTTGTTATTATTCCCATGTCTTTCAGGGCAGCATTCACCAGAATTGCAGCGGATCTGTCCGAGACTCCCGTTCGGTCACAAGCCTGTGCTAAAGAAGGAAGCTTTGTTCTCATCTGAGAAGTGGAAGGTTGTGTTATAATATCGTCACTTTTGGGAAATGAAAGCTCGATACTCTCGTTGGAGGAGACACTTGAGCTCCGAGGGGAGCTGTCTTCCAAAGCACTCAATGTTACTTGGCAAATTTTAGCGTCTTCTTTGGGATTTTTTTCTGTTCTTTTATTACATTTATCTTTACGCTCCAATCTTTTCTCAAGAATTTTAGTTGCTCTTACATCAATTTTGCCAATTACCATTTTTCTTGAAGTTCTCTGGTCAGTTAAAAAACTCTTTTCATCTATGGGTACTTTAATTTTGCAAGCACACTTTGTAAAGTCTTTACATTTGCACAGTGAAATATCAAATAAATTTTTCTCACCAAATTCTCTAAACTGAATAACTTTTTTTGACATATTTAGCTTGCCATCCTTTTTTATTGGTTTTTTAATATCGCGATATTTTTTGTGATACTCCCTGATTTTGTGTAAAATTTGTTGATCAGATACTACGGAAATTGAACTTTTTTCCCACAATGTTTTTTTTTTTAACTCCTTTATCAATGGCAAACACACATCACCCAAACTCCGTTCTTGTTTATTTTTATTTAAAAGTGTTTGTCGAATTAATAAATAATGTCTAATTATTTCTGCGTAGGTTGGAAGCATATTGTCTTTAAAAGTTTTTGGATCACCAAACACCGGACAGAACGAGTCTAAACGCGTCAGCGGCATATTTTGTCACAATAATATAAGATAAACTTTCTGATGAAAAACAACGCTAACGGTACACATGCACTGAGACACTGTTACTGTTAAACTGAAGCAAGAAGCAATTTGCTGTTGCTGAGGACCCGAGGCACGAGTCTAGGCGAATTTTTCCTGTGGAAATAATATAGTCCGGACTCAGATGTACCTTAATTTGATTTGCTGATAGTTTGATGATTATGCTGCTTTTTTTGGTAAATTATGGTAAAAAGGTAAAAATATATGGCCATTTTGGCAGCCAAAGCACATGTACGATTTGGATGAGATTTTGCACAGGTAATACGTCTGACCAAAGGCAACGATTCCGTATATAGGCATTTCGAAATTAAAAAAAAAATTTTTCGCTCCACCCTACGTATATATAGCCACTCTAGTTAGTTTTAAGCTTAGTAATTATTCTTACTTCGTGTGTAATACAGCGTTTGTTTAATCGTGTGTGAGTCATGGAAAATATGTTCGAACCAAATGTATCGTCGAAAAGCAGAAAACACTTTTCTGTGGAAACTAAGAAAGTAATAAACAATGTTTATTCAACTCTCATTGAAGGTGCGGTCAGCCAGCAAGCAGCGTTAGAAGAACATCAACTGTATGGAAAATTGTGAATATTCCCATTTTAGCGAGAAAGAAAAGAACCGATACTGGCATTTTCTCGAAGGTAGATGGAAGTGATCAAGATATAATACGGCGTATTATAGCGTGCTTACATTAGGTAATTTAATTAAGATGCTTGAAAAAGATGAAACCGGCGTTAATTGTGGCAGAACAACGTTATGGAAGTGTTTCCAACACATGGGTTTTAGATTTAAAAAATTAACAAATGACAAGTTTTAATGGAACCCAGTAGAATTCGGGAATGACGATCAGAATATCTACAAAAAAGTAATTTAGATCAGCAAAGGCCTATTATTTACTTGGAGGAAATCTGGTTCGACACTTGATACCCCGGAAAAGTTGGGTTGACTCAAGCAGCAAGTGTAAAATAAGCGCCCCATCAAAAGAGGTAAACGAATAACGATTTTGCATGCTGCACCTAAAGACGGATGGATTCCAAATGGACTTTCTGTCTGCAAAAAAACAATAAAGATTCTTCTCTGGATTACCATGAGGACACCACTGCTGATTTTTTTGAAGATTGGTTTAAAAACTAGCTAATTCCAAATATACCTCCGAATAGCGTAATTGTAATGGACAATGCAAGCTTCCATAGTAGGCAGTTGACCAAGACTCCCTCCTCAAATGACACAAAAGCAACAATCCAAAACTACATGTATGATAATTACATTTATTTTCAGGAAGTTTACACCAAAAGGCAATTAATTGAGGTTTTACAAAGTTTAAAACTACAAGAGGAATACTTCTGTGATAATTATGCAAAAAATCTAGGGCATACAGTTTTAAGGCTTCCACCATACCATTGTATATTTAATCCCATCCAACATGTTTAGCACCAACTGAAATCTGTCATTCGTCGTAACAATATTATTGCCCTACTATTAACTCTAGTGTACTTGAGCTTATAGAAACTGAAGTTTTTAACATCCCTTCACAAAGTTGGGCAAATTTTGATACACATATTGAAAAAGTGGAAAAATCCTATATCCATATAAACAATATAGCACAAATAATAATTAGAACAGATGATGATTGCGATAGTGATATTGATATATTAAGTGAATAATTATTATAAGTAGAGAATAATTTGTATATTTTTGAATCATAAATATATTTTTTAATATTAAAATGTCTTACTTATTTTTATTACAAACCATGATTAAATTCTAAGCAAAATACGGACCTGTTCGGCCATATTTCAATTTTATAGCTGGCCCAGGTCTTTCCTAATAGGGACCAGTTAGTCACTTGGTTATATCTCTGAACAGACTTTAATATTTTAAATTTTAATTGATTTTTGAGTTAGTATTAACGCACTCTTCGGAATTGACAAAAACAGCATCATTGGGTATAATACGTAGAGTAAAGGCGACAAATATGGAATACTTCTTTTAAAATTGCAAACTAATCAAATTACTTTTATTTTTTTAACACAAAAAAATACAAATGACGAGAAAACATGTATATTTTTACAACTTTAACTTGGTTTTGTAAAAATCAGAACATTTTAAATAATGTGACAAAAAAACTAAGATATAATATTTGCCCTGTTTAAAAATAGGGTCAGAAATATGGAATATGAAGAAAAGTAATAAAATATAAATTTTTATGAGAGATATATAATAAAAAACGTAAAAACCAATAATCTATTGGCAGAAATCGCAAAAATAGATGCCAGATTCATATGAAGTACATTGCAAATGATATTATGAGTCACTGGATTTACACTGTAACCACTGGTTTTCAGTTTTTTTGCTTTGCAAAAACTTTCCACCATAAGACAAGTACTCAGAATTCATTTTTTGGAGTTTTTACTTCGTTTAGCCCAGTAAATAGTGAATCATCTGGATCATCATCTGCCACAATATCTTCTTCAGAAGCTACTGGGCTGGTTTAAACTGAATCTCGTTCTTTTTCTATTTAGCTTAGCTTGACTATGCACATTGGTGTCTGATGTGCTTGGAGACGTTAGATCAGGTAATATCTCCTCATCCTTGCCAATTTTTTCTTTGACTTTCATCTTAGATGTAGTTAAAACTGAAAATTGTACAGTTGATTCTAGTACTGCTTTGTAAGGCGACGCAGTTATTACAACAGCTTTTCGCGCTTCCCTACCTCTGTTGATACTTTTTTTTGTGTATACAGGGAACAAGCGAAATAATCGCAGGCAGCGTAAGATTCTGAGAGGCTTGAGGTGCTAGAAGAGGGACAACGGCATCTTCTTCCTCGGTAGTCTCGGAGGCAAGAAAGTCAGAATCTCGGAAGATATTTGGATTAACAGGATAAACCCCTGTGGCAAGAAACCCCTTAACCACAATTTTACCACGCTAAACCTTTAAACATGCTTTACTGAAAATTTCCATTACTTCATATGTACTGACTGGACGAGAATTTTTCCGTATCCACGTTCTTATCTCCTCACTATAATGTGCTTTGAATGGTAACATTATTATCTCTGGCTATGTTGATGATGTTAATATTGCGAGTGTGCGAATTATGGCCATCCAATATAAGCAGAACTGGGGATTCAGGTGTAGGTTTTACTGTCGCTATAAAATGTTTTGTTGAAAATTTTGTGAAAATATTATTTTGTATCCACCCTGAGGGGTAGCACTCAAACTTTGTTCCACGATGGGCGCCCTTTGTAATTCTTTCTTGGGAATATAAGTAGGGGTGGCACAAAATTTCTTCCTGCGCTCATACAGAATACTACTATAATTAGGGAGCCTCGCACAGCGGAAGTAAGGCTACCAATTTGTCGTTTACCTCTAAGTGCAACAATTTGTGGTATCTTTGATGGCACTATAGATAGACCGCTCTCATTAACGTTAAAAACGCGATCTGCTGGATAGTTGTGTCTTTCAATTTCATTTGTTAAAATTTGGAAAAATACCTGAACGTTTTCTTTGGAAAAGCCCTTCGCTCTGGCAAAAGATGTCCCTGTTGGTCTTCTGAAGGCACTTTGGTCTAGTAGATACTCTAGAAACGGCATGTTGTCAAAGGAGGGACCCTTGAGCCAAATGAAGGATGATCAGTGGTGCGGATGGTGTATCTCGGACACTGCCTGATATTCGTATGGTTGAGGTAAGAACGTTGACCAGAGAATTGGCGGCGGAGTCTCGAGTGCACGGGTCTGATGCTGTTCCGGAATATTCGAGGGTCCCCGCGACATACATAACTCTCTTAGCTGCACACAAGGACGTTTAAGGGCCGGCTCGTCGAGGTTTGTGGTGAGCAAAGAGACGTTAATAATAACAAGACCATAAAAATACTGTGCCGAGAATAACATCTGTCGGTTATATTGTGGTTCAGAACCCACGTTAAACTGTAGGTCCCGTCTGGCTGACATTACCCAGACGTTAAAACAGGGTTGGCAAAAAGGGTCAAAACTGGCCTACTTGCTTTGCGTCAAAGCCTCCCCGTCCTCTACACTACTACTACTACTTTTCTGTGTTTTTTTACCAAAAGGATTGGGAAGATTATTTCTGACAGCAAGTTGATATGCCATATTCCTTATATCGTTTCCGGTTAAGCCAAAATATTTACTTTACACTAGAAGTACACATTTTATGAGATTATCTTCTAGTTCTCTTGTAAGCACTGTTGGTCGACCTAGCTTTATTTCTACAGTAAAGTTGGATCCTCGTCCTTTTGGCAAAGCCTAAAAAGTGTTGTTCTGGAAACATTATATAATCTTGTAGGTCGCAAACATCCCATTGCCTGTATCATTTTTTTTATAGCATTTTCTTCTTGGACTTACTTTTGACGCCATAAGAAATGTCCAGATAATATATTCTATGGGTTACATATGGAATAGTATTCCATATTTGAAGTTTGAAAAATTCCATATTTGTGAACCTTATAGCCTAATGTTTTATCACGTGCTAAAATTTTTCTATTAAAAAAAACTAACTTACCCAAAAAATATTTGAAACTATGATGTTTCCACAGTCACAAATGCACAACGGTTTATATGAAAACGAAATATTACCTTATAAATACTATCTAATCGGCAAGACCTGCAATTATTTTACTTCGGTGAGGAACAAATGACATTTCTTAACGAGCCTATATATCACACTAGAGATGGGCCGGCCGAACAAATAATATCTAATGGCTATTATTCGATACTTCTAGTGCGCTAGCTCTGTTGCCTAATTTTGAACTATTCCATATTAATTACCCATTCCATATTTTTCGCCTTTACTCTACTAATTGTTGAAATAAAACATAAAACCTTTATTAAAAAACTATATGGTATTTTCGAATATATGCATACCGTATAAAGAGTAAACACTAAAAAAAAAAACAAATGAAAGTATTTTATAGTCACGAAAAAAAATAAACTGTAAACGGAAAATCATAATATCACATTATATTAGTTAGGCTTACGAGTAAAAATAAATAACTACTTACTACTTACTTGTATTTCTTACTCCCCAATTTCCATCCATTCTGCAGGATTGGTCTTTTTAGTCTCTTGGTAGCTCTCCAGAGTGAAGATAGTTGATAATTTTAATATCATTTGTAACTTCATTAAATCACTATTAGAGTTATCTTTGATTTTTTAAATCTCTCTTTTGGGTTGTTGTGTTATATTATTTAATATAGTTTATCTGTCCCCTGTTTTATCTGACTCTCCTTTTTTCAGAAATAAGGGTTAAGATTATTGTTATACTGTCTGGAGTATTATCCCATGCAGCCTGTTGGACAGCTTTAACGAATGATTCCACTTCCTTATCCAGTTGTTGTTTATTTCTTAGAGGCACCAAAAAATTAATGTTGTCTTCAAGTTGTAATCCGAAGCTTTTCCAATCTGTGAGCTTATTTACCAATCTAGGAGCTAATTCCTTTTTTATAATAATGCTGCCGCTGAGCGTGAATAAAATGGGAGAGTGATAAAAGTTAATATCCCAAGCTTCTATTACATTCACATAGTTTATTGACACATGCCGAGTTATGAAAGAATGAATTATGAAAATGGGATTTTATTGGGGTCTGTAGGCCAATATGGTGGCGTGCAATGTTTTGCACTTTGGTTGGTTGACTGCTTGAAGAAGTTCTTTTCGTTTTGTATTTGTTAACCTAGATCCCCATTGGACATGCTTGGCATTGAAATCACCACCTATGATAAATCTATACCCTTGTATTGTTAGAAAGTCAGATTTATACATGTTTTCCTAAAGTTATTTATTGACATGGACATTTTGAACAAGGACCATGTCGGTGTCAACCTCGAAAGCATATCCATTCAAAAAATTCCTCTGAACCCTCTCGATGGAGTCAATATGAGACTAATAGTATAAGTAGTTGGATAATATGGGGACAAAATTATCGACCCATACTAGGACTTACATAACTAAAATGCAAATTAGTTTTAGTTTATTGATATTTCTTGCTTAGGTATTTCTCTCTTTCTAAAATCTTCTTGAAAAGGACTTAGGAACTGAAAAAAGGAGGAGTCCGTTTGACAGAACCCTTACATTAGCTTTCTTAATAAAGTGCCTACTATTAAAAGTCAACATAAGTAGTAAATAAATATGATTATCAACTACTTGGCAGTCTACCTTATCCGATCCAATTTGATTCAAAACATGTTCTAAACAGTTGGGGTTATTGGCAGACACCAGTAAAATATCGTCGTGGGATTTTGTCATCCCTGCCTACGCAATACCATAATATTACTAACACCTTATCTAACGGTTCAGTCGTCATCATCACATTAATATAACAAAAATATTATTGCAAGAAATGCAAATTTTAAGGTCGTCGACTCTTTTTCAAAAATGATTGTAGTTTAAAATGTAGATAAAATCATATTTCCGCATTTATACATAATAAAGTTAAATATATAAATTAGTGCACAAAATGGGAAATGCTTATTTATTAATTGAGAATAAAGAAAAAAAAATAATATAAATTATTTATATTAGGGTTATTTTATTACCTAATATTCATATACAGGGTGGTCCAACGAAAACTTAACACCTCGATTTTTCCGCTTTAAAATGAAAATATGGAAAATCGCTCGGACCCGTCGATTTCTGATTCGAGGGGGAATAACTTTTCCGCTTTTTTCGTCTCCGTAACTTCAACCCCCTAACGGGGGTGAGCACAACCCACTGATTTTTAATAGGGATGAGGGGTGTTGCGATACCTCATTTTGAAGATCTTATCGAGTACTATCTGACCCTTAAATTTCGCTTCAAAAGTTTCATCTTTAATGAAATGACAGCTAAAATAGTGAAAGACTACTTACTTTTGTGATTAGTTTATTAAATGCTGAAAATGGCCACCATTCACTTGCATGCAGTAAAGAACGCTGGTGTATAAGTAGAGAATGTGGAATTTACCTCGAGGATATTACTCTTATCAGACGCATTTGAATTATTTATTTATTTGTTAATGTTTTTGTCCAAAAAACTAGACGGACCATGTTTTTGATTTACCTTAGTCTATTATGAATTTTTAAGAACGTTAAAACCGTGTCAAAGCGATTGTAACTTTGTAGTAGAATTAAAATGGTGTATTCCGTAGAAGAAAGGGTGGAAATGATAAAATTATTCTTTAGAAATAACGCGGCTTTATTTAATGAACGACATCCTGAAAAAAATGTATCCGCTGCTTACGTTGTGCAACTGGTTGCCAAATTTGACGCTACTGGTTCAGTCGGAAACAAAAAAAAGGTTTATGAAAGAGACGAAGCGAGGGAAGTGGCTGTCTTAGGTCAAGTAGCAATGGATCCGACCCTTGGTACTAGGAAATTGTCCGATGTATCTGGTGTTTCACGCACAACAATCATGAGAATCCTTAAACAACATAAGTTCCATCCTTTTAAGATACGACTGGTTCAGTAACTGAATGAGAATGATTTCGATCGCCGACTCCAGTTCCGTGAAGTGGTCAGTGGAATTATTAACAATAATCCTAACTACATGTTCAATATCTGTTTCTCGGATGAGTGTTCATTTTACCTTAATGGCATTGTAAACAGGCATAACTGTCGGTATTGGTCAGATGAAAATCCAAGATTATTTCGTGAAGTGCATACTCAGCATCCCCAAAAGTTAAATGTTTGGGCGGGTATTTATGGAAATCAATCGGCCCTTTTTTTATACCCGATAATCTCACTGGCCAAATTTATTTAGAACTATTAGAGAACGCTATTTATCCAGCCCTCGTTCAAGTATTGGAGAATGAAGAAGGCCATGTAACGATCATTTTTCAACGAGATGGCGACATATTGAATGGCCACCCAGATCACCTGATCTGGCTCCACTGGACTTTTTTCTATGGGGTCACCTGAAATCTAAGATTTACGCTACCCAGCCTGAGTCACTGGATGATTTGCAAATTCGGATCATTAATGAATGCCGTCAAATTACGCCAAAATTGTTGAGTAATGTACGTGAACCTCTTGAGCAAAATTTATTTTACTGCATGGAAGTGAATGGTGGCCATTTTCAGCATTTAATAAACTAATCACAAAAGTAAGTAGTCTTCCACTATTTTAGCTGTCAATTCGTTAAAGATGAAAATTTTGAAGCGAAATTTTAGGGTCAGATAGTACTCGATAAGATCTTCAAAATGAGGTATCGCAACACCCCTCATCCCTATTCAAAATCAGGGGATTGTGCTCACCCCCGTTAGGGGGTTGAAGTTACGGAGACGAAAAAAGCGGAAAAGTTATTCCCCTCGAATCAAAAATCGACGGGTCCGAGCGATTTTCCACATTTTCATTTTAAAGCAGGAAAATCGAGGTGTTAAGTTTTCGTTGGACCACCCTGTATGTATCGCCATCGTAGGATTGTCTGATGTTCGATGTGCGTAGTTTTAAAATTACTACTGACATATTTTTTTATGTTTTTTTTCTAAGATATCAATGCTTTTATCTTTTTTAAACGTTATTCATAGGTACTAGTATAATGAGCGTTTACGATGACGATAATAATATAGGAAATTCTTTAAAAAGGTGTTTCCAGTTGTGTAATACAGCTGCAAAACTAGTTTAAAGAAATTGATGATTATTCGCCTTTTTTCGAAAATTCCGCTTGTATACGGAAACAAACGTTAGTTTCAAAATCTATTAGCTAAGTTGTTTAGAATGATCTACACCACAACAAAAAATCAGGAGAAACTGTAATAATATTGATTATTGAAATTTTAGCAACCCTATACAGTAAAATCTCTCAATAGCGACCAGCCTCGGAGATTCAAATGTTGGTCGGTTAACAGGGGTTGTCGGTTAATAGAGAAAAATAAAAACAGCTGGTTTGCATTTTACAGTATTTGTTTATTAATAAGTATCTACATATATTTAAATAATTTTAAATATTTTTTTTTATTTTTGTTTAAATTTATCACAACTAAAATTAAATAAGATGAAACCAATTTACCAATATGTATATACTGCACGTGCATACTAATAATATATATTATACAATGTACTGTATGTTTGCTTTAAAATTCTTAATTTTTGAAATAATCAGAAATTAATGATTGCTTCATATTTTTTATTTTATATTTATAAAATTCAGATTTACATTTTAATAGCAATTAAGAAATATTTGTAGACTTATCAAAATTGTTAACATTATTAAAAAAAAAGTTTCTCAAACTTGCGCAGGCTTCGGATAGGCTTGATATTTTGGACACTGGAGGAAGTTCAGGTTCCTCTGTCTCAGAGTTGGGACAAGTTTCATCCGTTTCTTGGATCTCTTCAATACACTCGATGATAATCTATTCTGCACTTTCTGTTGGCAAATCGTTATCAATAGAGGCAAATTGCTTGAAATTCACAAATGTGTCCTTAACGCTTAATGCTATGCCTATCTTTACTGTGTTTTCGCTTTCTACTGGGTTCTTCACTAATTTTATAATTTTTATGTAGGACAGATTTGTATTGCTCAAATTTGTAAATAGCTTTGTAACTATTGTCTATCTTCTTACCGGTTTCTGTCATTTTCTTAATAACAGCCAAAGGATCTTCCCTTACTTTACTTTTCATGTTAACCTCCACTTTCTCCCCGGTATCTCGGTTGGGCCACACTTCATACCAACTTTTCTTCCCTAAAGCCTCATTTGTGTCCTGTCCAAGGTATGTCAGATACCCAATTTGTTTTTCATACTTTTCCTTCTCTTCCTTTACCTCTTTATCATGTTCCTTGTTGCCCTGTTTTAACTCTGCCGTTCCTTCTTCTAGTTCTGCGAAAAAATTCACATGCTCTAATGAAGAAGGTGTCTCAGACGTAATAGTTTCCTTCTCAGTCTCGACAGATCCTTTTTCTGTGGTTCCAAGTTTATTCCTGGACTTTTCAAGGAGTAATTGGCGCCGGGCCTCTCGTTCCCTCAAATCATGGTGTTAGGAAACAGATGTGCGAGCGGAATATTATCTTCTTCTTCAAAGTCGTCAATATTATCTGTATTACACATGAATCCGCCTTTCATAAAGCAGTTTTTATTGTCACTGGGTACATAATACATATTTCGCCAGGCCACCGAACCCCATATCAAGGCGTTGGTTATGTTAATATTATTTTCGATTTCTTGAAAAGAACAACCACTACATACATGTTTATTTAATAGGTATTAATTAGGTAGCTTCTGTAGAGCATTTTAAAATTATGACTAACGCCTTGGTCCAAAGATTGGCAATGTGAGGAAGTATTGGGTGAAAGATAAATAAGTTTGACATTGTCCAGTGTAATTTTGGGATGAGACGTTGCATTATCCAGAAGCAATGCCACTCTTTTATTCTGCTTCTTCATCTTGGTATCAAAGTCAAAATGTGAAGTCATGTTGTCATGATATCTGCTGTCATCTACGCTTTTTGTTCGAGACCCATTGGAGAGGTAACTTATTGATATGTGCGCCCTTGAAACATCGAGGATTTTTGCTATTGCCTATTATAAGTGGTTCTTCCTTCTCACCATCCATATTTGCACAGAACAGAATTGTAAATCGTTGTTTTCCTGTTTCTTTTCCAGTACACTTGTCATCTTTCAATGCATATGTTTTTGTTGGCAGTACACTATAGTAGAGACCTGTCTCATCTGCATTAAATACGTCCCTTAGGGCATAATCCTTTAAAGCCTTTCTTTCCGCATGCAATTACGTCTCCGATATTGATATCGGCTGATTCGCCACATATTTTTTTAAAGGTGATAATCGTGCCGACGACGGAACTTTTCTAACCATCCATTTGATGCCCTGAAGTTATCTAGTCCTAGACATTTAGCAGATTCGTGGGCTTTTGCTTGAATTGTGGGCACGGATATTGTTAAGTGCTTGTTTCGCGCCTTACAAAACCAAATGAAAAAACAACTTGGTCCACTGCCAAGTCCTTCGGTTTTGGGAAATTTCCTTTTTTGCTCACCGTTGCCACCTTCTTGAAACAAATTTCTAACTTCTGCTTTATTTTGAAGCAACATAGTCACTTGGATTTTACCCACTTTAAATTTTTCAGTCAATTTCCTGGTACTTAAACCAGTTTTTTCACTTTCCTTTATTATTTCAATTTTCTCGCTTGAAGAAAGACATTTCTTTTTTTCCGGCATCTTCAAATATTCACGTTAGTCCCAAAACGCACAAATACTATTTCTAACAAGGTATTTTTATCTTCAGATCTTATGTCGTCATACATGAATCCAAAAATACCATTGTGACTGTTAAGTTGGGAAAAACGTTATTTCAATGAATTGATAGCACAGTTTAGTACGTAAAAATAGGAGCTACTTCTAAAAGCCTCCTTTAGTTCCGAAATTGCTTCATCTGCAGATTCATAGTCAAAATGGCGTTTTATTTTTCTTCGTCTTATCACAAACTCTGCAATAAAATAATTAGCGTATGTGCCTATACTTCTTAAGAATTGTCGGGTCGGGTTGGAGAGTTTTTTTAGCAATAATGTTTACTACAAATGCCAATGATGAGTGCCCGCGGTCGTTAACAGATGGGTCGGTAAAAAGGAGTATAAAATAATGGGATTTCCGTCTTTAAATATGGAAAATTCATAACCGGTCGTTTAACGAAGGTGGTCACATAGAGGAAGTCGCAAAGAGAGGTTTTACTGTATTATAAAAGTAAATTTTTCAGGAAAAAAAATTCTACTGTAGAATTTATTTTTTATTTTTAATAGGATTTTCAGGTATTACACAACAGCAATATCAAAGGAAGGAGCAACCCAGGTAATTATTATCAATGAAAAACTTTTTTTTTTTCGTAGTTTCGTAAGATTACTACTATTATTATTATTATTATAAAATTCCAAGCCAGTTAACATCTACTCTATACGGACCTATTTTCTCCCTGACGTCTTAAGAATTACTAATAGGATTAAAATACTAGAGAATCCCTATAGAGTATTTCCTTAGACAGGATTTCCTTAATTTAATAAACTGAATAAGATATAAGTCTATATTTCTCAGAAAAAAATTGAGTCGCGGCCCAAACGTCTTCAAGAACAACAATTAAATGTAAGCAGTTGCCTTTGTTCATTTTATGAACTAAGGCCTGGTAAGTGCCACATTTAAATAAGAACTAACCTATAAACCTAAGACCTCCAATTAAAATATAGTACTGCTGTAATATCTTCCATAATACCATTTATTTGGCTTAGCTTGTAGATTCTAGATAGTAGCTGTATATTAACAGATATGCCTTTACTGCCTCTTTCGCTTGTCCAAAATTGTCGCATAACAAAATATAAATGTCTGAGATTACTCTAAGATTATTTATTATTAAATATGCTGATGATACCAACCTATTAGCGGGAGGCGAACAAATTGATGATGTACTAAATAATGTTGCAAGTAGCTTCAAAAAATGTAAGAGTTGGTTTGAAATAAATAAGCTAATATTGAACAAAGAAAAAACCAATACAGTATTGTTCCGAACAAAGCAGTCTACAAGGGAAATACCTGATTCAGTAATAGTAATAGACGATAATTAATTCTCCCTACAAAGAAGTACAAAATTTCTTGGTATTCATATGGATGAATTTTTAGATTGGCCAATACATATTGATTATCTTAGTAGTAAACTTAATAAAACTTGTTATTGCCTCCGTATTGTTTCAAAATACTTGAATAAATCCGCTAAAAGAACTCTGTATTTTGCTAGTTTCGAATCATCCGTTAGATTTGGTATTATCTTTTGGGCTAGAAACTCTAAGATACAAAAAAATTTTGAAATACAGAAGCGTGTTTTGAGGATATTATATAACATGTCTTATTTGCAATCATGTAGGAGCGTTTTTAAATCCAAGAAAATATTAACAATTTTTGGTTTATATATTTATGAAACAGTATTATTTTTTTATAACAACAAAAATATGTCATGTACGAAATCAGCATAGGTATAATACCAGAACTAATGAATTAAATTATCCTGTCCATCGTCTAACCTTATCGGAAAAGAGTCCGTACTATATGGGTGTAAGGTTTTATAATAAGCTAATTGCTAAAATTAAAGATGCACCAACGAAAAAATTATTCAAAAGACAATTAAAAAACTTACTTGTAGACTTGGAGCCATTATAGTACAAAAGATTTTTTGGAAATGTAAATAACTTAGCTATTTTGTTGTTGCCGTCATAAGCTATAACATATAAGATTTTTTATTGACTTTACCTAAAACTTCAACATTCATTAAGCTATTAATTCTATTGACACACCTAAATTTGAAATAATTTTAAGTAACTATTCATCAGATAACCATGTGTTTTTTAAGCATTAACATATTTATTTGTATTTTTATTTTATATAGATTAGGTATTATTATTATTAAGTAATTTACATTCATATTAAGTACTTGACTATAATTTCTGTTTTTATATTATTTCAGAAATATCAGGTAACACTATGTCTGTGATGGGAGATCCAAGCTTTGCCACATGGGCCGCTCAACGTGCCGCTGGCTTTGGTGGTAAGTGTAATAAATATCAAGAATAAATATACCGGGTGTTTCTCCAAAGTAGCTCACTCCTATAACTTTTTTGTTTTTACAGATATTAAAACTAAATTTTGAAATTGTGTATAAGGCATGAATCTGCATTTACTGGCATCATTTTTGACTTTTAAGAACTTTTGGTTTGACCGGAAGTGACCTATACTTCGGTATTTTAAATGGGACACCCTATATAGTTTTACTTATTTGGATTAAGCATGATATTCTGAGTATAATGGCGCCTCCCTGATTATTTTTTGACGCGTTATGACATCATTATTCATATTTTTTTATTTGCAATCTACAGATTGTCCCATACTTATGGAGCAGTGGCGCAACCAAGGGGGGGGGGCTACCGGGCTGCAGCCCCCCCCCCAAGCGAGCGTAGCTCAGGTCGTCTAACTACCTGTTTACAAGGAAAATAAACTCATCACTACCTAAGATAGGTAAAATTACACAAAAATTGAAACGAGTCTGCATGGCTGTTTTTGTGATTTTCTGTTGTATTTTTAATTTTTCTTACTTGAAAACCAAGTATCATCATTGAAAAAAGGGCGTTGCACCCAAAAATTTTTCGCCTGCGCCGCTATTTTTTTTTCACCCCCCCCCCCCCCCCTGAACTTATTTTCTAGTTGCGCCACTGCCTGTATGTATCATGAATCCATTAAATTGGTTAATTTACAGTCAAGTAGTCTATGAAAAATATAATTCTGTCATATTTCTTCACTTTCTAAGTTTGACAAGCATTTAATAACTGAAACTTATGGATTATTTATAGGGGTGAACCACTTTTAAGGAACACCCGGTATACTTTGGGAGGAGCCACCTGAAACTTTCTTAAATTTATTAAACCTTAAAAAAAGAGATTTTTCAAGAAAATAAATATACCGGGTGATGCATGGCTTAGATGAACATAGGAAATCCCATGTAAATTTTGAGGTAAGGTAATAATTTTTTAAAGAGGCCGATATAGTAAACCCATGTGCCAAGTTTAAATAAATTTTAATAAGCCGATCTTAACTTATTCAAATAAATGAAATTTTCATAGTTTAGGTAATACAGCAAACACCAGCAAATAATTTCAATGACGCTATTGTCAAAAATTGACGTAAAAGCTGGGCATAACGATCACACATCCAAAATACAAGACACCATTATGTTTTCTTACCAAATCATTAATTTAACATAACGTACCTAAGACTACAGATTTTCACAAAAGCATTAATAAATTAAATGTTCAAACAACCCTCCATTAAAAAAATAAAACTCATTTCTAACATTACTGAGTTGATATTGAGAAACTCTGTTACATTCTAACGAAATATGGTTTTTTAGCTGGTCTAAATTTTCAAATTTTACATCTTTATTAATGAAATTATTTAAGTGACCCCATAGAGAGAAGTTGTTTGGCGAAAGGGCAGGAGACCTGGCTGGCAAAAGGATTAGAATTAGATGCCGTGGGCCCATAATATTAGTATTGAAAATACTTATGGGCGCGCTTATATGAGAATAGTCGACGGGCGACATGCAGAAGAAAACGACATGCAGCGGCGCGCGGCGGCAGTCGGCAGTGGGATATCATCTGTCTTTGATTCTAGTCGCAATGTTACGGGCTCGAGACTGCTTAGCGTATCTAATATGAATGAACTTTAAAATTATTTAATCGGTGACAAATTTGTCTAATAAATAAACATACATAGTTTGGGTGTTTAATAGTTTTCAAATTGGTATAATATAAAATAAATAAAATTTCGTAAAGGGGTAGGAAGTACTATTATACTGGTGACTGGATCGTATAGTAATTATTTTACTATTTTAGATGACGGGATTTTGTCAAAAAACGGAAATTTTATAGATAAGGGATGGCCAGTTTCCAAGGTTTATAGATGAAATATCCATGATAAATACCCGTAAATCAGGTCAAAAGCTGTAGTATTCCAAATGAGATTAAAAATACTAAAGTCGAAATTGTACCCATTTGTAACATCATAAAAGACAAGTGACACATAATTTTTTTTTTAATTAATGCGATTTAAAGCAATTTTAAAGTTTTACTCAAATGGAGCGCGAAGAGGTATTGTTGGCCTTTCTGGCCCGCATAGAAGTATATATATTAGTAAAATGTTTACATTTTTCATAGGTACTTTACTATTATTAAAATGCGTTTATTTTATATTTGTTTTTCTGATTTTTTCATCTTAATTGAAGGGTATTTTGCAAAAACAACCAATGTAATTTTTTAATAATTTGCTTAAAATGGCTTGAATAATGGGTTGTTATTGCCAAACAAGGTAATTTTTCAAAGGTATCATTTAGCTCACTATGGCAGCTGTTGCTACAATAATAATTAACCAGGATAATATGGCAATGCGATTGAGATGCTGCAAACAGCACCAGTTTTAAAAAAATTAAATTGGTTGTTTTGGCAAAATACCAATTGAAGTTTAATGTTGACACAAATCAAAATCTTGATAATAGTAACGAGTAATTAGATTTAAACATCAGAAGTTATAAGTCGTGTCTGGCATTATTTTATTTAACTTTTGCAATTTTGCATTCTCCTTAATATTCAAAAAAAAAAAAATTATGTATCAGTAGCATACATTGTATGGTTCTCATTACGTTGAATTTCCTGTCGCCAGCTTGGCGATTCACCACTCGGTATAAGATGCTGCCAAATAACAAATTAAGATAAACTTAGTAAACAGTATATTATTATTACCTATATTGGAAGGGATTTTTATCACATCACATAGAAAAACATTAAAATGTAAAAGTTGTGTCGGGTATTTTCAATACATAGGATGGTTGCGTAAGATGCAATATCTGTGAATTTTTTCATTAAAAATATTTTCCTAATTATATTCCCTAACAACGAGAGAATTATGGGCACCATCCATTTGATACCAGACCTTCTGTTTTCGCATAGGTACAGCTTTTTCTAGTGCGGGTTCAATGTGATTTTCTAGTAAGTCCAAATAGGTTACTACTATAAGGCTGCCTTCCATAAAAACGGTCCGATAATGTGATGTCCTACAATTCCTGCTCAAATATTTATTTTTCGTGAATATTGCGTCTGAGTATGAACAAGACGATGTTCATTTTCTTCGGTAAAACAAATATTTCTCAAAAAATCCCTATTATTATTTGCTCTTTACGTTACCTCAAAACAGAATACCATTCTCCGTTCTTCATCACCTTGCCGTATCTCTTGATGCTCTTTATACTTGTAAGGAAAGTAATTATGCTTTTTAAAGTACGCAACACTGTGGTTTGATGTTTTCCTACGGCTTGCCCAAGAATCCTCGTGCTAATCATTTTATTTTCCTCCGCGTGCAGTAAAATATCAAGATCTCTATTATCCCTTTCTTCTGCTCTATTAACATTCTGAGTTGAGCATTTACAATTATTTTTTACAGCGCCTTTGGACTCAAATTTACCAATGATAAGTTTAATTAGTGAAATGGACGGGATAGCCTTATCAGGGAATTGAACTGAAAGCATTTCAGACACTGCTCTTAAACTGTTTACTGTATAATACCACTTAATCATAGTTACTTTTCCTTAATGGAATAGCTCATATTTGGCTATAATTATAGCGCCTTTAATGAAAATGTTGTCACTTTTGCTACTTTTCGTTTTGTCAATGCCAAATAATAATTTGCTGGTGCTTGCTGTATTTATGAAAGTTTCGTAATTTTAACATCACATTTATTTGAATAAGTTAGGATTTGCTTATTAAAATTTATTCAAACTTGGCACATGGGTTTACTATATTAGTCTCTTCAAAAAATTATAGCATAATTTTTCTCTAAAATGTACAGGGGAGCCAATATTTAGCCACCTCATATTTTACATGGGATTTCCTATGTTCAACTAAGCCATGCATCACCCGGTTAGTATGTATATTTCACTTTCTTTTGTCTTTAAAATCCTAATAGAAAATTAGTTTGCTGCCCTTAAACTGAATTTAAAATAATACTGCTTACAGGAAACCAAAAGATTACGTTGAAAAATAAGAAACCACCTTTAATGAACATTTTTGAAATATCAAAATTTAAAAATTTTAATTTTGTATTCAATCTGTCACTCTCATAGATATTATTCTCACGTGTATTATCATTAACTTACTTAGCATAATATGAAGTTTAACATTGAGATAATAAACCTTATTACAGGTAATCTTACTGTCGTGGACAAGGTGCCACCTGACATGCTTCACATGGTAGATGCCTATTGGTATCAATACGCGCCCTTAAACCCCCTTTGGCATGGGATTTTGGGATTTATGATAGGGGTTTTGGGCTTCATCTCCGTCATAGGAAATGGCATGGTAAGTCAATTATTCGTCATAGCTTCACCTATGAGAGTAAAATATTTTGGACCAAAAATAGGTCAGCACATAAGCCCTCATACTCTATAGTCCGCCGCACGAAGCTAGCACTACGACGTATTAACAGAAAGGGAAAATAAAAGCCATAAATGTGGAAGAATTCAAAGAAAAGTTAAACACACTGTTTGATAATTCCACTATATTAAAAACTTACAAAATTTACAAAATTCAACTAGTTTTGCTAGCACGGTAGCTTTTTCAAGAATAAATAACTACATCTAAAGTACAATGAGGTGCAAGTTTCGTGTTTTTTTGACAATTATTGTAAATAGAGTATTAAAATAAATTTAACAATAGGGATCTTTTTGGCAAAATAATCGATCCACGCAAATTTTCGACGAAATTAAATCGCAAATAACTTTTTTATTTGATGTCGGATTTAAACAAATTTCAAGGAATATTGTAGATAAATTATTGGAGAATCGCTCACATTTTAAAAATTTACTAAAAAATAGAAGTACATTTATAATATACAGGTTTAAACATAAAGATGTTTTTTTTACCATAAGTTTAAGACACTCTGTGGATTGGCGAAACAGTATATTGTTCTAAATTCAGTTTGAATGATGAAGTCACGACCATTCTAACATTTTTGTTTTTAGTTCACCTCGATATCTTGATTTTTGTGGAAAATATGGATTTTTTAAAAAATCATTGCAATTTCCAATAATTTTTCTGTGCGAAAAACTAAGGTTGCTGTGGAGGATGACAGTGACAGTTTTTACTTTTGCCACAAATACGATTTTTTTAAAAGAAACAGTACAAAGTTGTTTAACAAAATTTAATTAATCCCCTATAAAGTCATTATAAAACTTTAAGCTCACAGCACAAAAATGGCACGCGCGAATTAAATAAAAACACACTTAAAAAATAACAATAACAATAAACAATAACAGTAACAGTAACAAATAACTCAGTAACGAGTGTTTGCTCCACAGCCTCACATACAATGTATCTTGATCGATTTGCTGCCATTCTTCAATGAGTACTTCACTAAGTGATCGGGTTTAAGTCGGGGCTGCGGGGGGGGGGGGGCAATTCATTTCTGGGATTTTCACCTCATCTAAATATTCATTAACTACCCTGGCAACATTCGGTCGAGCGTTATCATGCATTAGCATGAAATCGTCTCCAACAAATGGAACAAAGAGGGCAACATTTGGTTCCAAAACTTGACGAATATATCTATCCGCTGTCATTGCCCCTCCATCGGCTATGAACAAGTCCATTTTGCTGTCGAGCTGTACGCCACCCCAAGCCATAACGGAGCCTCCGCCATAGTTTACCCTAGGCGAAAAATGGTTTTGCTCGAAACGTTCTCCTGTTCTTCTATAGATTCTTTGACGACCGTCCGGTGATTTGAAATAAAACTAGATTTGTCGGTAAATAGGATATTTTCCTACTCATCGATGCCCATTTTTGATGTTCCCTAGCAAATGTAAGGCGTTCGACCCTGTGGTTTCTAAGCAACTCGGGAGCGGTTGCAGGTCTCCTTGCGTGTAATCCAACGTCAGATAACCTCCTTCTTATTGTCCTCTCACTTACTTGGACCTGCCGCACCTCCACAGAAGTTACTCTTCGGTCACGTAAAACATTTAGTTCAATAAAGCGATAATCTCGTTCATTCGTACACTTCTTCCTACAACATTGACTCGTTCATTCGTACACCTCTTCCTACCACATTGACTCCTTCTACTGTACTCGCCATGCTGATTAACCCGATTTTCAGCCCTTTGTACTTTACTTCTTGTGACGTTTAAAACTCTTGCCACGTAATACTGTGATCGTCCATCCTGGATTAAAGCAATGGCTTTGACAGCATCAGTCGGAGGCATATCAATGTTTAGAAGTAGGAAGACACCTCAGAAGTAACACACATTCATTTACAAAAAATAATTTGATAGTTTTGAAAGCCGTAAATGACATGCCCAAGTATGGGATGATTCAACAAAACTGTCACTGTCATCCTCCATAGCAACCTTAGTTCTTCGTACAGAAAAATTATTGGAAATTGCAATGTTTTATAAAAAAATCCATATTTTCCACAAAAATGAAGACATCGAGGTGAACCAAAAGCAAAAATATTAAGAATAGATGTGATTTGATAATTAAAACCTAATTTAGAACAATATACTGTTTCGCCACTCCACGCAGAGCGTCTTAAACTTCTGGTATCAAATATTTTTCTGTTTAAACCTGTATATTATAAACGTACGTCTATTTTTTAGTAAGTTTCTAGGATGTGAGCGATTCTTCATTCCTACAAATAATATTATTACTTGCGATTATATATTATTACTTGCGATTTAAATTCATCGAAAATTTGGGAAGATCGATTATTTTGCCTGTGAGTGTATTTAGGTCTATATGGCAATTCAATAAACCATGAGAATTTTTACGTTTATTAATTTCAAGGGATTCCAACAGGTCTAATTTGGCTCTGTGTGTAATAATTTAAAGTATGGGTCAAAATGGCTTGAATAATGTTCTCTTAGAAAAACTTCTCCCAGATTGGCCTATATTTATATTTTTTGGCAGTCTTTACAATTTAATTGGTAAACTCCAGAGTTATCATCATTTTCTAATCTAGTTTTACAATTTTTTATGAAATTACCTGTCGTATTTTTGGTTATAAATGTAATATTTATATTAAGTTTTTTAAGAAAATTAGAGATATTTGCGGTTGCATATTCGATATATAAGTGATTAACTTAAAACTCCCTGTATTTTCTTTGATGAAAGGAAAAATCATGTTGATGGCTTTGTTATATTATTTTTTGTACAACTGTCAAAAAAAGTTGACATTTTTTCATCGCTATCGATACGTAAACCTTTTGTTTTTTTAACAGTGAAAAAAAGATTTTTTTTCACGGTGAAAAAAAGACTTTTTTTCACGGTGAAAAAAAGACTTTTTTTAACTGGAAAAATGATTTACAAAAAAAACGATAAAACATTACTTTTTAAAAAATGTATTGAATTTTTTTGTACAAATTTACTAATTAATTACCAACTACCAAAAAATCTCATTTGTTACAATAATAATTGATGGTGAAGTTCGAACAATTGCTTCCAATATTAATTCCCGAAGCTAGTCCACCTTGCTGCTGATCAGAAACGCTAGATATTCCTTGAAAAGTTGAGTCCACAATTGTATCAGTTATATTGATTTGTTTGGAAGTAGAGGAACAATTTAATTTATTAGAAATATCAATTTTATTACTCAAACTATCTTCTATATATCCTTCTGCTATGGCGGCAGATTTCCAACCATAGATGTCATGTTACCCCCTGCATTGGCTAAGAGAGTTGCAGAACTCCTCCTAAAACAGTGACCTGTGTAGCTCTTATGCAATTCTTTTCCCAGCCATTTTGCAATCAAGCTAGGAATTTCCCCTATTTTATTTATTCCCACATGTTGGTCAACACATTTTCCTCTTGAATATTTTAAAAATAATCACTTTTTGTGTGTATGGGACGGCCTTAGTACTCTATACTTGCGATATATCTCAATATAATCAGAATTTGAAACGGTGAACATTCTTGGGCAATAGGTCTTTGTATCCGGTATTTTAACAATCAATATAGACCCGGTATCTTCAATGTCATCAATAGTTACCTTCAATAATTCTTCACGGCGACAAGCACCGCTGATTCCCAAAATTAACGCAACCTACAATTAAAAAAATATTGAAATTACTGAAATAATACAAAATTTTGATCATCTGTACCTTATAAAGTAAATTTGTTTCATCATCAGCTTCTTGAATGAATTTATTAATATCGTCTCTCGATAAAACTTTAGATTTCTTCCCTCGGTATCCGACGTTTTTGTTCTTAATAAAAGGCACCAATTTTGAAAACTTCTTTATATCAATATTTTCTTTAACATTCAATGTACTCTTCAACATTGAGTAGACACTCCATAAAGTAGAAGGTTTTACAGTTTTTGATTTCTCCTCAAAATAGCATATAAGTACCTTTTCAGACACTTTTTGTATATTTTTCTTGCCGCACCATTCACGGAATTGGTTATAATTTTTCTCGTATATAAATTTTGATTTCGCCGGTAACATGTTAGCTATAGCCGAATTTGCTATATCGGCTATATCTGAAGGAATCTCGCTATCACTATCGTAATCTACATCCATTTTAAGTACTTATACTATTTATTTAAAAAATTGCAATAAATATGAACAGCTATCAACGTATGACAACAAAACAAGCAACGTGCCAACAAACCATTTCTATAGTAACGACAGGGCTGTTAACTTGATTATGTGAAATTATATGGTAAAATTTTTATTATAATATACAATTTTACCGATTAATTCAAACTTTCAGTTGTACAAAAAATGTTGTTTGTATTTCGTTTGTGAAATTCGTGTTTTAATGGCACATTCGAGAGAATTTTTCGCCTCGACCTGCGGTCTCGGCAAAAAATTGACACTCTCATATGCCATTAAAAAAACACTCACTTCACGCACTTAATACAAAAATAACTATTTTGTTTAAAATAGTGTATATTAGTTGGATGGTGTAACCATTGTTTTTAGCTATTAGTTTGATTATGTTCAGTTCTTTTAAAAATTAAAATTGTTCATTGGAACTGTAATTAATCTATGGATCAAACTAGGAAATGCTACATATTATTGATTAGGATGGCAAGGTGAGTTATGTATATTCTAATCAATACAAACATGCAGCAGCAGTATTCTACAGGGTGGCCCATCGAAAACGTACCGCAAAGCATTACAGGCTGGGAAAGGACTTTTCGACAAAAGTCAAAACCACGTCAAGTTTGCTTGTCAGGGGGACAACTTTTGACGCAAAAATCATAGCAAAATTTTCAAACCCCCTAAGTTGGAGTGTCATCCCCCAAACTTCTTCAAATGAAAATGGGGGTCAAGTGACACCTCATTCAAAAGAGCTTTTAATTCCCTACACATCGCTGCTTACTTTTTGAAATCGATCGACTCGTTTAGAAAATATGGACCTTTGAAATACCAGCAATACGTTTGACGCAAAATGCAAAAATCGATTTAATTTTACTTAAAAACTTACCGTATTAGTCAAGTAAATGCTAAAACTGTTGTCCGCCAACGTGCATACAGTGATACAGGTTATCTTCAAACCGTTGCCGTACATTCTGGAGCACTTGTGGTGTCACTTCACGACATACGTCCTCGCAGATTCTTCCAATGTGTCAGGTGGAGTGCTGTAAACTTTGCTTTTTATGTGCCCCACAAAAAAAAAATCTAGAGGACTTAAGTCGCGTGACCGAGGGGGCCACTCAATTGCACCCCTTCGGCCTATTCAGCGTCCTGGAAACGTGTCATTTAAATAATTCCGCGCATGTGGCGAGTAATGCGGAGGAGCTCCGTCCTGTTGGAAAATCAGTTCCTGTTCATTGTGTGCAGGGTCGTTCTCTATGATATTTGTTAGAGCTGGGTCGACATCATTTTCTAGTGAATCCAGGTACATATCTCTTGTTAAATTTCCAGAAAGGAAAAAAGGGTTAACAATGGAATTTCCAAAAATCCCAGCCCATACATTCAACTTCTGGGGGTGTTGTGTGTGTGTCGTGGAAAATCCTTGGATTGGTATCCGCCCAGTAACGACAATTGTGGGGATTAACTAAACCATTTAAGAAGAAGGTACACTTGTCCGAAAAACACACATTAAATAGGAAATTACCATTATTAATCGCTCGTTCAGTCATAATTTCGCAACATTCAGAGCGACGATCAAAGTCGTCTTCATTTAGTTCTTGCACTAACCGAATCTTATAAGGATGGAACTTGTATTTTTTTAATACTCGTTGGACACTTGTATGGGTCATGCCCGTCGCAACGGCCATTTGTCTTGTACTTAACGTACTATCCATTGCAACTTGCTCCAATACTACTATCTCCGTACCAGATTTTCAAGCTGCCTCTTTTTTTTATGAACGGAACCTGTTTCGCGAAATTTGGCCTCCAATTCCCGAACAGTTGTTCCAGAAACATGTTCGTCATGATGCTGTTGGTTAAACAGCTCCTCGACCCGATTCATTTATTGTTTTTCAAAAAAAACTAAATAATTTCTACTCTTTCTGCAATTAAGTACACCATAATTGATAAATTTAAAAGGTTCAATAATTTGGAAACACTTCAACCACAAGTCACAAGACAACTATCTAGCAACTACCTGGCCCAATGCGAATCCAGCGATAACTGTTATCTCACTAACACGAGCCTAAAGAATCTGCAAATGACCAAACAACAGCGAATTCTTTTTGAATTTTCAATAATACTGTAAGTTTTAAATTGATTTTTGCATTTTGCGTCAATCGTATTGTTGGTATTTTAAAGGTCCATATTTTCTAAACGAGTCGATCGATTTTCAAAATGTAAGCAGCGATGTATAGAGAATTAAGGGCCCTTTTGAATCAGGTGTCACTTGACCACCGTTCTCATTTGAAAAAATTTGGGGGATGACACCCCCACTTAAGGGGTTGAAGGTTTCGCTATGATTTTTGCGTCAAAAGTTGTCCTCCTGACAAACAAACTTGACGTGGTTTTGGCTTTTGTCGAAAACTCCATTCCCAGCCTGTGATGCCTTGCGGTACGTTTTCGATGAGCCACCCTGTATAGTATGATCCATAGATTACTTACAGTTCCAATGAACAATTTTAATTTTTTAAAAGAACTTAACATAATCAAACTAATAGCTAAAAATAACGGTTACACCACCTAACTAATATACACTATTTTAAGCAATAAACAATATAAAATACCAAAGAAAATACAGGGAACTTTAAATTAATCACTTACATCGGACAAGCAAGCGAAAACATCTTTAAATTCCTTAAAAAACTTGATATAAATATTGCAATTAAATCCAACAATACGACAGGTAATTTCATAAAAAATTGTAGATTGGAAAGTTATGCTAAGTCTGGAGTTTACCAATTAAATTGTAAAGACTTTCCAAGAATATAAATCTAGGGCAATCTGAAAGAAGTTTTTCTAAGAGAATAAAAGACCATTATTCAAGCTACACCAAGTTAAAAAAATAATACGAATTATGCTAATCATTTAATAGAAACCATGCAACCATAATTTTGACCCATACTTTAAAATATTACACACAGAGAAGAAAGGAACCAAATTAGACCTGAAATCCCTTGAAATTAATAAACTTCTTTAATAAAATGTCAAATCGGCAATATTGAACTTTTTTATTTGCATTCTTTTCATAGGGCAAGCCTCGTGCATCGGACTATAGGTACCTATAGTTTTTTCTAAAACCTTGTTGTACATACAAACATGTAACAAATCGATTAAGCAATGACATTTAGACCATTTCAAAGCTGCTAAGAGCAGCCATATCCAGATACTAAAAAATTGGATAGGTAACACTAAGCCAACTAAGATCAAAACAGAAACGTTTTCAAATTATGCAGTGGAATCAATAACGTACATCTTGAATTATTATTCTTAAAAAGTATGTAAGGTCAAGGTGAACGATAAATAAACCAGTCAAATACTGAAGTTTTTATTTTTAAGAAAATTTCACCCCAAAAACATTCGACCAATCGAGGGCTTTTATTTTGACATGTTGTCATAGTAACCACACCATATTCCGGAAATTATTTTTATCCAGGGTACCCCGGGGCTGTTTACACTGGAAATCTTTGACGCCAGGCACGTGATCAGACAGCTTTGCATATATTATTTTTTTGAGGTTTTAATTTTCCTGAAGTTTGGGTTTCAAATAAAAGTAAATTAATTATACAGAGTGTTTTAGAAGTACGGTACGTAACTTAAGGGAGCGATTCCTATATCTATATATTCTAAGAGAAAAAGTTCATATGAACATGTGTCCGGAGTTGCCCCGTTTTTGATGTACAGTGTGTAAAAGTTGTTTAAAAAAAATTGTTTTTTTATAAATTTTTTAAATATTGATTTCCCGATTTTATTGACATTTGGTACCATTATTCATTATGATAAGGGGCTTAATTAGCCCGAACTAGATTAAATTTATTAAGTCCAGTGGCGTTCCGGGGAGCACCTTAACGAATATTATTGACAAATAAATGTACGCCACTGACCTTCTTCTAATTTTGATATTTTTTTTCGGATTTACCAGTTAGTAATACAACTTTTTTGATCCTTGAATTGTTTTCGTATCTTGTTTCGTTTTCAAGAGAAAATTCGTTTTCAAGAGAAAAAATTAAAACCACTTTATTGCATGTACAAAAAAAATACCTATGTATTTCAAAGTTAATTAAAATATTAGGTAAAAACATGATTGATGAGGCCTTTACTTGATGAAAACCCATGTTCAAAACACTTAAGGAAAACAATAATTTTCGATTTTCACTATATTTTAATAAATAAACACATAACGGCTGTTTCGGTACACTGTACCTTCTTCTGATGTGAGTACTTTAATACTAAAATTACCAATATTAGGGCAACGAGAATAAAGCTTAAACTACCTGCTAAATTATTATGGGAAAATACGTGTATACAAATTTAATAATGGTGATCTATTTAAATCTAATTGATCGTTTAGTAAGTAATATGTTGGAATTTTTAAGTTTATTTATTTCTAACGTCTCTAGGGTATTTAATTTTCGACCTTTGTTTTCTACATGTAAAATTGTATATTCATCATCAAAATTATGTGATTCTTCTAATAAATGATTGGCGTAATTACAATCCCTTTTTTAAAAAACATCTTTTATGTTCCTGTATACGTTTTTTAAACGGTCTTCCTGTTTGTCCTATATACACCTTATCAAAAGATCCACATTTTAATTTATATACGGCAGATTTATCCTGTTTTTTAACTTTACTTTTATTGTTTTTTATTAATTTACCGTTTGGTTCAAAATTAGCGTTTAAAACTAGGAATACTTTAGGTAAATTAATAAAAAATAATGAAAGTAAAGTTAAAAAACAGGATAAATCTGGCGTATACAAATTAAAATGTGGTTCTTGTGATAAGGTGTATATAGGACAAACAGGAAGACCGTTTAAAAAACGTATACAGGAACATAAAAGATGTTTTTTGAAAAATAAAAGGGATTCTAATTACGCCAATCATTTATTAGAAGAATCACATAATTTTGATGATGAATATACAATTTTACATGTAGAAAACAAAGGTCGAAAATTAAATACCCTAGAGACGTTAGAAATAAATAAACTTAAAAATTCCAACATATTACTAAACGATCAATTAGATTTAAATAGATCACCATTATTAAATTTGTATACACGTATTTTCCCATAATAATTTAGCAGGTAGTTTAAGCTTTATTCTCGTTGCCCTAATATTGGTAATTTTAGTATTAAAGTACTCACATCTGAAGAAGGTACAGTGTACCGAAACAGCTGTTAAGTCTGTGCGTTTTAAGAAGTCCGATATCGGATTAAATCACCAAGGGATGTTATCGCTTTTAAAACAGTAAGTCGGTTAAGTTACAATATCTTCGCACCTTCGCTATACTTGATCACACCGAACATCCTACTGGCTTACTGTATTCTATTATTGGGCGAAATCAGCGGTTTCAAAACAAAATTATCTTAGAATTACGCGTTGAGCATAAATAATAATTAAATAGATAATTAAATTATTTTGCTATTATTATAGTTAAATCTATATAATAATCGCTATTTTCCAAGAACCAATTAAAATTTGCTCAAGTGCGGGATGGTTAAATATGTTAAAGATTTTGTCAGGTATATACTTTTCCGACAAACAACAGAAAACTGCTTTGCGAGCTGTCCAATGTTGTTTCGAAAAGATGGCAATTTTTAAGGGATTATTTAAACAACAAAAAATCGGAATTGTCAAGACAAGTTGTTTTTCTTGACGAAACATGGGTATTTGCAAACGGAACTTCAACAAAAACGTCTTGGCAGGATGACTCAAAGCATTGGACAGATATGGACATCAAGTTTTGAGATTGCCGCCCTACCATTGTCATTACAACGCAATTGAATTGGTATGGGGTAATGTAAAAATATCGGTAAGCCTAGCGTTATAAAGTTATGGGAGGAGGCGCTTAGCCAAGCGGGCAAAGAAGAATGGCGGAAATGCATTGAACACACAGAAAAAATTATTTTTGAATCTTATGAGACAGAACAGGCTATAGACGAAGTAAGACCGTTAATTATTACGAATGATGATGATGATGACGATGATGTTGATTCTGATGAGTCTGAAAGCATGGGTGAAATTTCAAATGCAGAGGAAGACTACTTTTAGTAGTACCTGTCTACAAGTAGGTACGTTCTGTCGCAAGACTATAAAATCGGTTCTTTTTAGAACCAAAACTTTATAAAAAAGAATTCGTAAAACTAATTTGTCTGAATACTACAAAAGCTAAAAAATTATTATTATTTTTTACCTAAACTAATTTTTTATTTACTTTAAATTATTTTATTTAGAAAATGTAATTCATCAACATCCAAAATTACCTTCAATATAATTTATTGTTTGAGAGCCACCGACATAATGCTCAAGAGGTTTTATGGCTTAGCGGACTTCTTAAAACGCACAGACTTTTATGTGTTTATTTATTAAAATATAGTGAAAATCGAAAATTATTGTTTTCCTTAAGTGTTTTTATATTAGGTAAAGGTAAGTTTAATGTCTAATTTGCCTGTCTTGCCAATAACAAGTCAAAACTGAATAACTTTACTAACGCTGATGCATTTCAATTATATCCTAGCAAATGGAAATGCTGAGGAAGTTCGGCGAATTTATCAGGAACGTTATCCAAATAGAATACTGCCATGTACCAAAACATTTAGATAGCTCCATGCAAGATTGAGTGAGATTGGGAGCTTTAAAGGTAGTACGGAACTTCCTCAGACTGCAGACCTGCAACAGTGACCACGCCTTAACTAGAAGAGGCTATACTTTGAGAGATAGAAGATGATCCTTCAACTAGTGCCAGGAAGGTAGTAGTGCAACTTCAAACAAGTGAATCAACTGTTTGGAGGGTTTTTCATCTTTATCGACTATAGCCATACCATATTCAACGTGTGCAAGCTCTGCTTCCCCGTGATTTTCAGCCAAGGTGTGATTTTAGTAGGTGGTTGTTGCATACAGTAGCACATAACAACAATTTTTTACCAAACATTTTATTTACTGATGAGACTTTTTTTTAAGAGAAGCCATTATGAATTTTCATAACGAAGATTTTGGGACGGACGCTAATCCTCATAACATAAGAGAAGGTTGCTTTCAGTAATTATTTTCAGTGAACGTATGGGCAGTGATCACTGGCGACTATCTTATTGAACCATACTTTTTACCACCTCGATTGAATGGAAACTCCTTTACGCAGTTTCTATCTAAAGAACTTCTAGAAGACTTCTCCTTACAAATAGGAACTAATATTATGTGGTTAATGCACGACGGCGCCCCAGCTCATTTTAGCCTAGTTGCTCGTCAATACCTCGACAACGACAACACTTTTCCTAATCGCTGGATTGTACGCGCAGGTCCTCAAGGTTGACCGGCTCGCAGTCCCGATTTGAATCCCCTATAGAGTCTAGACCATTATTTATGGGGTCACCTAAAGTTACTTGTATACAAGGTGCCCTACTAGATGAGAACGACTTAAGAATTCGAATTATTGAAAGTTGCAATGCGATACGAAATAATGCAGGCATTTTTTTAACGCGTAAGAGAATCAATGTTCAGACGATTGCAACCGTGCGTTTTATCAGAAGGTGACCATTTTCAACATTTTCTTTAATTAACTGTTGCATTTTTTTTGTATCATTATTTAAAAATAATAATTTTATTTTAACATTGAAAATGTTTATATTATCGCACGGGCACGTTAGTATGGGTACGGAATTCAACGAAATTCTTGTGTTGCATTTGTCCCATACGTCACACAGTCTAACGACACCAAATTAAAATGATCCACAAGCGGAACTACGCAAACCGCCGCCGCCGAGCCGGTGGCCCGATGATGACGGGGAAGGGAGAAGGGACGAAGGACGACGGGATCAGACCAAGTCGAGAGTTAAAAGCGCGTTAAAGTTTATAACCTTTATTTTACTATTTCTTATATTATAAATCAATAAAACTTATAACAACTACCTAAATATTACATTCAAATCTATGAGTTTTCGCAGCTCTCAAATCTCACAATAGTCACAAGCGTTGCGCTCTGCTTCGGCATTTTCAATGTCCTCCCCGGTTGCATCTTTGTAAAGGACTGTAAATTTTTAATTTACATGGTTTAATTAACTTATTATTTTGTATTTGTACATGTATTTTTCTTGAACATGCAATAAAGTGCTTCTTATCTTTTCTTTCGAAAACGAAGCAAGATACAAAAACAATTCAAGGAACAAAAAAGTTGTATTATTAGTTGGTAAATCTGAAAAAGAGTATGAAAATTAGAGAAAAATTAGGGGCGTACATTTTTTTGTCAATAATATTAGTTAAGGCGCTCCCCTGGACGCCAATGGACTTAATAAATTTAATTTAGTTAGGACTAATTAAGCCCCTTGCCCCTTATCATTATGAATAACAGTACCAAATTTCAGTAAAGTCGGCTAAGGGGTATTTAAAAAAAGTATAAAAAACGATTTTTTTAACTTTAACACCTTGTATATCAAAAACGGGGCAACTCCGTAGACATATTCATATAAATTTTTTTCTTGGAATATCATAAGGAATCAACTCCTTAAGTTATGTACCGTACTTCTGAAACACCCTGTATATTATGATTAAAAACCACATAATCTATATTATTTTAGTTCAAATTAGTTCGGATAGAAATTAAACTTTTTGAGCGCAACGAATACACATATTACATGGCATGAGTTATAATTATTAAGCAATTTTATTCTAAAAAAATACGTAACAATTAGTAATACATGTTTGATTAAAAATAAAAGTTTAATAGGCCTTGGATATAATGCAAAACACTTTATTTTACTAAAGTTTTGGGAAATAAGTCAAAACAATGGGAAAAAAATATATTTTTTTAGGAGAACACAAAATTAGTATTTAAAAATAGTACGTCGACTTTAGTACTTAACATGAGTTTAGGTAAAATCAATGGCAATAAATGATTTAGACACAGTTTGTTAAATTTTTAAAATTTGAGAGAGTAACTGTATTTTTTTGCGCAAAAATGATTTATTTGTTTATTTACAGAATATGTACTATACAATATCTCTCCAAATGGTATAATAACAACTATTTTAAAAGGATAACAAGAAAAACAAACACACGAATACAAAAAAAAAAGAGAGGATGCGACAGGAAAACAGGCGATTAAAATTTTAAAATGTTTTTTCTTGAAAGTTTCGAATGGCTGATCAAATAGATCATAGTCCAGTAAATTGAAGTTATAATTTTTTTATTAATCTACTCACATAGCCTTGAAACCCATATTTAGTTCGGTGAGGTGGTTCCTAAAAGAGCTGCCTACTTCGGGTTTGTCTCTGTGGGACGCGAAAATCAATACTGTAAATTACCTCGGCACAGTCCACCTTACCATTAATACTTTTATACAAAAAAGAAGCACCATGACATTCTTTTGTCGATTCTCGAGACTGTCCGATTCAACTAGCTATACCCTAGTACAATACGGTAAATTTCTATATGGGAATCAATGTTTATGCAGAAGAAACGTAGCAAATCTGTCCTAGACCGCTTCTAGATGATTTGCATTACACTGGTATAATGACGACTAACCTTGTATACAACTATAGGTACCTACTCCAAGATACTGCGGACAAGTGAGTTGTGGAGATATTTTATAACGGATACGTCACAAATATTCTTACAGTTTCTACGCAATAAACCCAACATTCAGTAACCCTTAAGGGTAGTATTAGAAGTGTGCTCGTTGAAGGTTATCCCCGATCGAAGGTAACTTCCAAACCGTTCATCCCGTTAACATTTTGTAGACTTCTCCCTTTCAAAACATATTCGAAAAGTATTGGTTCCTGTCGATGATAAAAACTCATGATTTTGCACTTGCTCGCGTTAAGGTTAAGACAGTTTTCAGCGCACCAGTAGTGGACCAACTTGTTCATCTCGAACTGAATCAACTTACAATCTTTTATGGGATAAACGACGTAAAAGATTTTAAGATCTCTCGCGTACAATAGACCTTTACAAGTTGACAGTTAAATCGTTGATAAAGAGCAATAACAGTATAGCGCCTGAATGTACTCCAGATTTGACCACATTCTCTCTTGCTTTATATGTCATTCATCCCGGCATAGTGTTTTCATTCTATCAGATAGGATTTAATGAACTCCAGACAATAGCCTTCCATTCCGTATGTTTTCAGGTTTTCCAACAACACAGCCTCAAAAATTTTGGGTATTATAAATGACAAGTAAATCCCTCTGTAATTTCTAATTTATGTTTTTAAACCCGACTTAAAAATGGGAAACACATTAGACTTTTTCCATTGCGTGGGAACGGGCGCAGCATCGAAGAACTTTTGGAAGAAAATACACAAAGGCAAGGCCCAACCAATGATACCGCTTTACAATGATAGGAGGTAAGCCATCCCGAACTCTTGTTTAAATCCACGGAGTTAATTTTTGTTTAAATCTTTCTTCGGTGAAATCATTATCCTCTTTGGAAATCATGTAACATAAGTGTAGCATCCGAGCGTTACCTTGAAGATACAGTATTGCCCGAAAAAAACAGTACTGAACTTGTAATCGTATTATATATTTAAAAAATACATATTATTGACACTTTATTATATGTTCTAAGTGTGCACCTCCTCGTTCAAGACAGACTTCATAACGATGTTCTAAGTTTCTGGTCATGTTATTGAATAAGGGTTGTCTCAGAGCTGCGAAGAAGACTCTAACGGCATCCTTTAATTCATCGATGGTTTGTGGTGCCCGTTTGAAAACGGCATTTTTAGCCAATGCACCCAGCTCCTTCAGGATTCTTTGAAAAGAAGTTCTTTTTAAATCAAGTTGTAACGCTGTCCTTGCCTGGCTGGCTTTCGGATTTTGTAAGATTTGCTCAAAAACACGTTCATGGTTATTGTTGTTGTTAACTGTCCTGGGACGCCCCGAGTTTCCTTTTCGTTGGCACAATACACTACCCGTATTTCTGAACTTTTCAATAACCTTCAAAATTACAGCATTACTTGGAGAACGTTTATTAAACCGTTGTGTGAATTGATCAGACACGTATAGCAAACTTGCACCATTATGTCGGCCCATTCCGTATGAGCGAAAATAATGCTCTACCAGAAACACTTTCTCCTCTGTACTTAACACCATTTTTAACAATTAGGCCCTACTAATTACTTCTTTGAGGTTTACTTGACAGGTCTATACTAGCTAACTTGAGTGTGACAGCGCACGCATAAAAACACCGCCAACTTAGTTTCAGTACTGTTTATTTCGGGCATATCTGTATTTGGCTATTTGAGTGATCAGTAAGTCATGATTTAAATTGTTAAAGGCTTTTACGATAGAATCAGGTGTATTCTTTGTTACGCCACTATACTCCAATGTTTCTGAATTTCCTTGATTTCTTTCTAGGGAGTTAACAACTGGCCAAAAATATTTGACGGAATTGTATGTTCGATATTGGATACAAAGACCAGGTAGCACAGATCCATCAGGCATTAACTTTCTCTTCGAACTTCTAAATATCTGTCATAGTCGAGTTGTAAACCAAGTTTCTTGTATTTCATATAGGTTGGTATTTTTAAGTCCAAAACATTTTCCAAGACTGATGATTCTACGAAGCCACGCCAATACACTATCTGTTATAATGAGTTTTTATCATCATAGCGAACCGAATAAATAAACAACAGTCGACCACAATTCTTTATTAGTTATTACAATTAAGTATTTTTTATAATATATTGATTAAAAAAATTCCTTACCGAATATCCCACCAGTTCCGCTAATTTAAGCACTAGGGATATTATAAGTGAAAATTGCAATGTTGTTATTATCATTACATTGAAACCGGTTTACCTACTACATATTTTCAAACATTATCACATTCTTCTTTTTACAGAATCGAAAATATTGGTAAGGCCTTGCGGGGAGTTTTTAACTTCCTAAAATTTATCAGTAATTCTAGCCCGTCGGTCTTCTAAATTTTCGCAAGGGGTTTTAAAAACCGAGGTTTCAATGTGTGACCATAAAAAGAAGTCGCACGGCTTGACTTGTTAAGGATTTAAATTGCAGAGAGGTAAATCCACACCTCGTCAATAAAACAGGTTTTTTTTCACGTTCTTATTATTATGCTTACCAATAAATAACTCTCGAAATTACATTCGCTGCGAATTGTCGTTGAGTAACAATTCTTAGACTGAACTTGGACGATAAGCGTGCATATACAGTAGGGTGGTCCTTATTGTGCAAATTTTTGAATTTTTATGCTGGCAGGGGCTCATAGGGTGCGATATGAACTTTAAAAAATATTCTAAAAGTTTCAAGTCTCTATCTTAATATAAATTCGTGCCGACTTGCAAGGTAAGTTTCCTATCTGAATAGCATGGGGTTTTCGGCATTGAATAATCAATTTTTTATTCCCGCTAACTGACTTACTGACTGGGATCATATTTGTTATATAAGCTAAAGGTTATCTTTAAATGGCACGAAGTAATAAATGCTCATTAAATATGCAGAACGCATACCGGGGTATCAAGAACAATTTAAACACCATCCCTTAAAATCTATTGTCTTTACATTAAAGGATCCAAATAATAAGTATTCTTTAGGAAGGTTCACTTTTGATATCTTCATCTTGCCAAGAGTGCCAAAATGTAGTGACAGTGTGACTTTCATTTAGCCATGTTTTGTCGAGGTAAAATATTTTTTTATTTTCTTCCCTGGCTTTTCGGATGCTTCTTAAGTAAGTTCATCTCCAACAGACGATATCGCTTCTGTCTATTAAAATCGATTGCCTATTATGCTTTTTTTACCAAAAACCCATTTTTTTAAATAATTTCCAAAGCAAATTTCTACAAATAAATGGGCAGTCCTGGTCTCCTCGGATTGAGGACAAAATTTTGTCCAGGGTGGGAATTTCTTTTTTTAAGAAGCTGTGAACTTTTCGCCTTATTCTCTGCATTAAAACGTCATCCAGCTTAGGTTTTGGTCGTCCTGGAGAAGTTTTTAGAGGTTTGACGCCAACACATTTTTCTTCTTTTAAAAGTTTATATTATAGTGTTGTTTTTCCAACGATGCTTAACCCGCAAATCCGCATTCTTCCTTTTAATAGAATCGTAACAGTCAAGATTTTTTTTTTTATTATTTACTGTACAGGGTGTCTTGTTTTCGACACTTTCGACGGGTATCTCCGTTATTAGTACAGATAGAATGATGCGGTTTTCGCAAACCTGTTCCACTTTTTTGTTAAACAAACGATGCCCTAAACGGATTTATCATGGCCATCTTGGTTTTTGGGATACAGGGCGAAATTGAAAATGGTGCATTTTCAGACACCCCTTGTATTTCAGTTATCTTATACCCTTTTGAAAATGTAAAAACAGGGTGTTATACAGTTTTTTACGTAGAATTCAGTGGCGTACTTAGTATTTTTCCAGGTACCCCCATTTGTGATAAATATATTAAAGTTATGTTTTTTTAAATGAAACGCCCTGTATATTTATTCATAGTTGCATTCTGCTTACTGAGAGCTTTCCAAAAACATATAAAAGTTGACGCTTTGTTTTAACAGGACGGTTAAATCTATATTTTTTAAATAACAAACTTTAAATTGGCAGTAGGCCTTGGATTCTGTTTTAATAAAAATAATTTATTGACGATACAATACACCATGAATATTACCATATAGTTTAATTTCAAACTTATTAAGTTTTCTAATACTTACCTACAATAGTAAAAAGGAATATTTTCTTGTATATTAATGGAATAAACAAAAACATCTACTAGTAGGCCTAGACTTATTCAGTCTATAAAACAAAAGTGTCATAATGGTGTTTTTTATTAACGATGGCCCAAAAGTTTGAGAATTATGAAAAATACGATATGCTAAATAAATTATCAGTAACTTTTCAAACTTTAATACCTAAATCCAATTCTGGCAAGAGCTAAAGGCCATTATGAAACTTTTGTTTTATAGCCTGAATAAGTCTAGGCCTACTAGTAGATGTTTTTGTTTATTCCATTAATATACGAGAAAAAATTCCTTTTTACTATTTTTACGCGCCACCTACAGGTCCTTTTCTCTTTTGGGAAGTCACAACTTTTTCGTGCATGTATGGATCACATTTTCTAGAAGAAAAATCGATTCCTCTATCATTTTTACGTGAAAATGGTATGCTTGTCAAAAGTCGCATGTGTTTGTCAAAAAGAAAAGCCCAATTTATAAACTTTGTAGTTACGCTACGCTCAGTTCAGTTCCGCTTCGCTCTCAGTTACGGTGCGCCGCAAAGGCTTTCCAATTTATAAACTTACGTTCCGTGTCGCATGTCGTTCTGCATTTTATTGGTCAATGGCATACGTCATACGTCAAAACAAACCCACGTGACTAAACTTTCGGCGCCCATTGGTTACAAGTCGAACTGCAACGAATGGCAACGTAAAAAGATAAAACTTTGTCATCTTCGACGGAGCGCAGCGTAGCGTAACGTACTAACGTAAAGTTTATCAATGGTTTCATATGTTTTCGTTTGTTGAAGTCCAACGATCATCGGCGGAACTGAACTCAACTGAGCGTAGCGTAACTGACTAAGTTTATAAATTGGGCTTAAAATAATTTTAAAAACTTAAAAATAAAAGTATCAAGTAGGCTAGTAAGTATATTCCAATGTTTATTTTGTGTCATGTCAAAAATAATATCTTGACGCATAATTAAATAGTTTTATTTAATATTATTGTTATTATTTGTTAAAAGATGGTAAACTTTACCAATGCTGAGTATGCTGACATACATTTTACATACGGACTTGCTAACTGAAATGCATTTGAGGCTAAACGTTTGTATCAGGAGCGTTATCCGAACCGCACAACTCCTACTTCAAAAACATTTTCAAAAATTCACGTTCGGTTGAGGGAAACGAAGGCTTGAGAAAGCTACTCATCTGTCGGGTGCACATCAGACGGTAAGAACCCAAGAAACCGAGGAAGCAGTTTTTAATCTGGTAGGAGAACACCCGGAAACAAGCACCAGAAAAATAGCGTTGACGTTAAACATTTCTCATGTTCTAGGATGGACAATTTTAATTGATAATTTGTCTAATCTCTACCACATTCAAAGAGTTCTGGCACTCCTCCCTCGTGATTTTCCATTACGTATCAACTTCTGTCGTTGGTTTCTCCAATGCCTTATTCAAAATCCTTTATTTAAAAATCAAATCCTGTTTACCGACGAGGCAAATTTCTCACGCAATTTTTTACAACAATCATTTTTGTGGTCAGAGGAAAACCCCCATGCGATACAGGAATCACATTTTCAAGAACAGTTCTCTCTTAACGTGTGGACAGGAATCCTTGGAGATTATTTAATAGGCCCATACTTTATTTCAGGAAGATTAAACGGAGAGATATCGTCATTTTCTTAAAGAAGATTTGCCTATTTTACTGGAAGATGTGCCGCTTAGACTACGAAATGAAATGTGGTTTATGCAGCGCGAGAATTTTTAGATCGTACTTTCGGTAACCGTTGGATAGGTCGGGGAGGGCCTCAACCACGGCCCCCTAGGTCACCAGACCTTAACAGTTTCGATTATTTTCTTTGAAGACATCTAAAATCCTTAGTTTACCAGACACCCATCCAGAATAAAAAAGAATTATGAAATCGAATAATTAACTGTTGTAGAATGATTCAAAATACTCCAGGAGTTTTTCAAAGACTGCGCATATCAATATAAAATATAAACAGTATTTCAAAATTTATTTACGAAAAACAAAAATAAAAATAAATTATTAACTTAAACTTATCTTAAAAATGAAGGGCTTGCGGACCCATGCTTATACGAACCTTTCACCTTATAAATAACTGAGGAATCGTTCTGCAAAATATCGGACACTTATTAAATAACACCCTGTATATAGAGCATTATTATCAGATCGTACACAATCAATGATTAAAACTTCAGATAGCGTTACCTACCGTCGCAAGAGAATCAGTATTAATGTCATATGCATTACATACACGGTTGAATACACTGCACATAAAATAGACTGGACATTACCTTAAAATACTACACCCAGCTGTACAGGGTGGCCAACTAAGAATGCGAGGTACTGTATCTGGGAAACTATCCATCCTAGAGGCTTGCGGCAAAAAAATTATTACTAAAACGGCCAAGAGAAAAACCTGGAAAATATTTTCAAGTTTCTGAAATGGCCGCTAGGGGGCGTAACTGCAATCTTGAATCTAAAAAAGTGATGTTTCTGTAAATTCCGCAATATTAACCTAATAAAAAAAAATCCTGATCTTTAAAGTCGAGGATAATCTGAACCTTTTTTGTTTGACACTTTCTGCGGTATCTATAAAAATAAAGTGGTGGGGGTACTCAAACGTTTCCGTAAATAACATCCTGTATCTTAGAAACGACTAAGCCGATTTGAACAAACTTGGGCTCGTTAAAAGGAGCTATTCTTGGGCTACAAACATCATTATATTTGAAGTTTTGTAAGCTTCACATATCGCCGCTAGAGGGCTTTTTTCGACATTCCAACAGAAATGGTTAATTTTCTCAACAAAATAAAATTCATTGGTATGATTTTTTTTTATGAAAAAGCAGCTAAATGATGCCTAAACTAGCTCGTGAAAACCGCATCTCGATATCTTGTTCCTAACCTAAACGTGATGGTCAGCATTTCGAGCATTTGCGGGGGCATTAAAAATCTTCCTTTTATAAATCGGTCCTTTTTAGGGCCACAACTTACATATTAGAAAGAATTCCAGAAAAATATAGTTACAATAAAATGAAAATTTAAGGGATTTTCGTATAAACTTTTCTATTGCCATCGAGATGCGTGTTTTCACGAGCTAGTTTAGGCATCATTAGCTACTTTTTTATTAAAAAAAAAATCATACCAATGCATTTTATTTTGTTGAGAAAATTATCCATTTCTGTTGGAATGTCGAAAGAAGCCTTCTAACAGCGATATGTGAAACTTATAAAACTTGAAATATAATGATGTTTGTAACCCAAGAATAGCTCCTTTTAACGAGCCCAAGTTTGTTCAAATCGGCTTAGCCGTTTCGAAGATACAGGATGTTATTTACGGAAACGTTTGAATACCCCTCACCACTTTAATTTTAGAGATACTGCAAAAAGTGGCAAACAAAAAAGGTTCAGATTATCCTCGACTTTAAAGATCAGGATTTTTCTTATTAGGTTAATATAGCGGAATTTGCAGAAACATCACTTCCTTAGATTCAAGATTGCAGTACGCCCCCTAGCGGCCATTTCAGAAACTTGAAAATATTTTTTAGGTTTTTCTCTTGGCCGTTTTAGTAATAATTTTTTTTTGCCGCAAGCCTCTATGATGGATAGTTTCCCAGATACAGTACCTCGCATTCTTAGTTAGCCACCCAGTACTGAGATAAAAAGTCGGAGTGTACCTCGCCCCCAAACCCGGAACCCGAAAACAAATATCTCCGAGGGGAGAAGCACAATCGACCTTGAAATTCAACAACCCATACAGAGACCTGACCGATTGAACCTTTCTGCCAATAGTAGTTATTCCTTAAAATTTTTACAGATTTTTAGCTATTATAATTTTAACTAACATTTTTTTCATCTTCAAATTAAAAATAAATTAATCTTTATTCGTATATAGTTATTAAATTACAAAAATTCATCATCATCATCATCCTCAGCCTGTATTCATCCACTCTTGGATGTAGGCCTCTTCCAAATCCTTCCACGCCCTTCTATCCTTCGCGGTCTGGATCCAGTTTACTCCCGCGACTTTCCGGATATCGTCCCGCCATCGCTTCTGGGGTCTGCCAACGCTTCGCTTGGTCTGTCTCGGGCGCCAAACCAGTATTCTGTTAGTCCACCTGTGGTGGTCTTGCCGTGCTATATGACCCGCCCATCGCCACTTTGACTGCGCCACCACTCTCAATACATCCATCATCCGAGTCCTCCTCCGAATCTCATCATTTCGTACCTTATCTCGCAGAGTAATTCCAAGCATGGCCCTTTCCATTGCTCGTTGTGTAGTTTGTAGTTTATTTGCAGATTTGCGAGTAATCGACATGGTCTCGAGTCCATATGTAAGTACCGGCATCACACAGGACTCAAATGCTTTCCTTTTCAGGTGTATCGGAATTTCTTTGGATTTGAGAATAAATCCCAGCTTGCCAAAAGCCGCCCAGGAAAGGCCTATTCTTCTTGATATCTCGGAATTCTGGTTTTCTTTACCGAGCTGAATTTTGTGACCCAAGTAGATATATTCGGGGACATTCTCCAATAGTTGGTTGTTGATATTTACCTCGATGTTATCCGTACTCATGATCTTTGTCTTAGTTAAGTTCATCTCCAGTCCAACTTGTAATGATACCCGGTGTAGTTCTTGAAGCATGTTCCTAATTTCTTCACCCGTACTTGCGATAATTACGATATCGTCTGCAAATCGTAGACGGTTTAAACGTATTCCATCGATATTGATTCCGTTGTCTTTCCAGTCTAGTTTTTTGAAGACATTTTCCAGGGCTAGTGTAAATAGCTTCGGTGAAATTGTATCACCTTGTCTTACTCCTCTTTTGATTGGGATCTTGTCGGTTTTTAGATCTTCATCTATTTTGACTTGGATAGAGGCATTTTCGTAGATTTGCTCGATAAGGCTTGTGTACCTGGAGTCGATTCTTGCGTCGTCCAAGGATTTAATGATTGATTATAATTTAATAATCAATCATTACAAAAATTAAACGTCTACAATTAGAAATAATTGCCATTTAGTGAAAAAAAAAATCACATTTGATATTTAGTTGCATAGACAAACGATTAATTTTTTCATAACAATTGACGACTGTACTTTTTCTTGCATCTGGAATATTTTTTTACATTCCGATGTACGCTGACTTGTAAATTGTTTTTGATCCTCGATTTTAGTCAATATGTTACTGTATGCTTTCGTTAACTTCACGATCCTCTCTGCTATATAATTAACATTTAGGTTTTTTACTAACCTCAATCCTTTATAATAGTTATCATTTTCCACTTTCCAGTGTGTTGGATCAGTAACTCGTAAGATTGAGTTGATATAAAAAATCAATGTCTAGATCAAGATATTCATATATTTTACATGTATACGTTTCGGACAATCTTAATCAACACTATTTAATTTTGTGACCATTTTTCTTTTTATTTCATCCGATAATCAAAAAGGCCATTGCAGCAGACTCTGGATTTAAATACCATAAATGATTGCGAAATTTATGTAATGCTATTTCAGATATTTGAACATCTATTGATTTGTAATCACAAAGTTTTCGTATGAACTGCAATTCGTGATTAGGAGCTGCAGTTTCCAGAGTATTGTGAATCATTTCTGGACGTAGACTTATACAGTAAAAACACAAACCTGAGATGATTCTTCTAATTTTGATGTCATTCTAAGTTGTTTTCGAAATAAATAAATTTTTGAAAATTCAAAAGTTAGTGATAACATACGCAAAACTGACAATATTCTCCGAAAGACATTTTATGCGAATAAAGAATAATTTATTATTCATTTCTGACCAAATTTTGGAAAAAAATACAAAAAAAATTCCGTCCAGCTCAAACTCTAAAATTATAATAACAAATATGTTACATTCTAAGAATTTGCTAAGTATCAAATTCTTTAAACAGTTACTTTGGCCCAAAATAAAAAATAATATTAAGATAGAGACTTGAAACTTGGAGAATATCTTTTAAAATTTATTTCGAACGCTATGAGCATAAAAATTTAAAAATTGTCAAAATAAGGACCACCCTAATATAATACAGGTCACATTTCAGGATTGTAATGCAGGTACCGTATAGGATACATTTACTTGTGGGCTTTAACGCCGATAAAGGGGTTGTTGGTGTGGTAAACAATTTGCCTCAAATATTTTACTTTTTGTGCAGTACGGACTTTCTATATACCGGGTCCGACCACGGAGCGAGGACGGAAGGTTACGTCCTTATCGAAGAACTTATCAAAAATACTGAAAGAGCATGAGGTCTGGAATTAAAATGGCATCTTTTAAAAATATTTTACATTATACAGGGTGGCTCAAAAAAGTGAGGCGAGCAAATGTATTTTTTTAAATAGAACACCCTATGTCTTACACTATTTTTTAATTCTACCTAAAATAGCAATTATTTTTTAATAAGTGCATTATAAGTCCAAACATAATAGTTCCCGAGATATCGACTTTTGAAAAATTACATTGTTGAACTTTTACAGCTCTTAGCTTTCTAAAGGTACGTCTTACAGCAAAACGGCTTACATGTCCTTATCTTACTTTTTTATTATCTCCCCAAAAATGTAAACTTTTGTTAAACCGGATATAACTCGAAAGCCGGAAATATGGTACTTACGGTTTAACCGGAAACTACTTTAGGAAGATAATAAGAAACTAAGATAGGGACATGTGAGCCGTTTTGCTTTAAGACATACCGTTAAAGAGCTAGAAGCTGTCAAAGTTTAAAAATGCCATTTTTCAAAAGTCGATATCTTGAAAACTATTATGTTTAGACTCATAATGCACTTATTAAAAAATAATTGCTATTTTATGTAGAATTCAAAAATAGTGTAAGATGTAGGGTGTTCTATATAAAGAAATACAAGTTTTGTTCGCCTCACTCTTTTGAGCCACCCTGTATAATGTAAAATATTTTTAAAATATGACACTTTTAATTCCAGACCTCATGATGATTCAGTATTTTTGTTAAGTTCTTCAATAGGGATATAATCTTCCGTCCCCGCTTCGTTGGCGGACCCGGTATATATACAGTTCTATATTTCATTCTAATGTATGTTTCACCTAGGTTACCTTTAAATAGTAATGATTTCAAGGCATACGTAATTGATTCCAATGCATACTTCAAGAACGTTTTTTTTTTCTTGTTATTTTACGACACTTTCACAAAAGTTAAAAATTGAAGATTTTAGAAATTGGCACTTTACACCGTAATAAAACTACAGTTTTCAAATTGTAGATATTGTAGAGAATTAATATAGTTAACATCGTTTTTAGTTACCTTTTTTTTTCTTCTAAAGATCCGTCCAGGTGCCGGATGCCCTTCGGCCAGGTCTGGCCCATTATGCTCACCCTAGTTTGGTCTTATACCCACTCATTTATTCCAGTTTCTTAGTTCCTTGCATGAGTTTGTGTAGGTTAACTGGGGAGAGCGTCGGAATATTCTCGGGTTATAGCCTTGGTTTTCCGAGTATTTGTTGCCTTTTTCGATCCAATGATTCGCAGTGGCAGATAATATGCTGTACCGTTTCACTTTCTCGCCGGTATAACCTGCAGCTTAGGTCTCCGCGGTACAGTTGCATACGATGCAGGTATACTTCTTAACGGCCATGTGTCCTGTCAGAGTTCCTGTGGTAATTCTAAGCCGATTTCTGCTCATCAGAACTAGCTGTCTCGTTAATTTCGGGTCTGGGTCTTGTCTGTTGTTCCAGTAAGTTTTGTGTTGATTCCTTGTCCATCGTTTTATAATATCTCGTACTGTACTAGTGACGTGTGTGAGTCGGACGAACATGGAAATATTTTAAGCCGGAACAAGAGTACCGCCCGCCCCTCCCCCCCCGTTTTTGAGGATGTTGAGCACGGTGGCGACGTTCGAATTTCTCTGTGGGGTTGAGCAACCCCCCAAAACGGCCAAAAACCACCCCCAAGAGGGGTTAAACGTGCTACAAGGGGTTTCCCTGCTGAAAAAATACTTTCCCCCCGTTTTCGAGGATGCTGAGCACACGGTGCTGATGTTAGTTATCGGTTCCAACCCCTTCAACGACCAATACTGGCCCCCAAAATGGGGTGAATTTTTTATTTTTCTTATCAGCGGTAAAATGGATTTCCCTTCCGTTTTCAAGGATGCTGAGCACGGTGCCGGTGTTAGATAACGAGGCCAACCCCTTCCAACCCCTCCACCGGCCAATACTCGCCCCCGGAAGGGGTGAAATTTTTTTTTTCATATCAGCGGCAAATATTTTTTTTTCTCGATATCGAGGATTCTGTGGATGGGAAAAATAATCGTATTTCTCTTCCTGGTTGTTATGGTCTTTCTTTCCCGTCCAGCTGATGCACGTGGAGAAGCTTCAGTAAAGGCAGAGGTGCGGTTGCCGTTACTCCACTTATTGTATTCCACAGATGATTGGTGGCTGCGCGGGATGCTGTACACTCTTCAATCTCAACGCGCGTAATTTTAAATGTGTAGGACCCGAAAATGAAAAAAAGGGGAGAAATTATTGTTAAGAATTACAGGGATGGCGGGGCTTAAAAGAATTTATCCACTATCACCGTTCTCAGCATACTCGAAATCGGGGAAAAAAAATATTTGCCGCTGATAAGAAGAAAAAAAATTTCATCCCTTCCGGGGGCGAATATTGGCCGGTGGAGGGGTTGGAAGAGGTCGGCCCCGATATCCAACATCAGCACCGTGCTTAGCATCCTCGAAAACGGAAGGCATATCCCTTTTACCGCTGATAAGAAAAAAAAAATCACCCCTTTCGGGGGCTATTATTGGCCGGTGAAGGGTTTGGAAGGGGTTGGAACCGATAACTAACATCAGCACCATGCTCAGCATAATCGAAAACGGGGGGAAAGTATTTTTTCGGCAGGGAAACCTCTTGAAGCGCGTTTAACCCCTCTTGGGGGTGGTTTTTGGCCGTTCTGGGGGTTGCGCAACCCTAAAGAGAAATTCTAACGCCGCCATCGTGTTCAGCATCCTTGAAAACGGGGGGGGGGGGAGGTACTCTTGTTCCGGCTTAAAATATTTCCATTTTTAGGCGTTTTTTCCGACTCACACACGCCACTGTACACCTTGGGACTCCGAGTGCCGGTTCTGGACCAATGAATGTTTTTTCCGACCCCTTTCTTGCGAGTTCGTCAGCCTTTTCATTTCCTAGAATACCTTCACGTCCTGGTATCCTTTGTTGTATTACTTTGTTAGCTTTTGCCAGGGTCACTAGATTCTCTTGGCATTTCTATATCGGTCTTGATGTCACATTGTTACATGTTAGCGCTCTAAGGGCTTTTTGGCTGTCAAAGTATATGTGGATCCGCTTATTAGAATAAGTCCTTGTATTCTTTTCATACGCACACTCTAGGATGGCGTAAATTTCCGCTTGGAACGCCGTGGGACACTTACCCAGGGAGAAATAAGCATCTCTTCTCGGTCTTACTTCATGTATCCCTGCTCCGGTACCCTTTCTGGATTTTCAGCCGTCTATGTACCAGGAATATCTGGTCGTTTGATTCGTGTTCGTCGATTACGGTCTTGAATGATATGTTATAGTATAGCCTGAACTAAACTGATCTCATTTCTAACTTAAGTCCCCTTATGGTATTGCATTGGAGTGCTTGTCCAGTTCTATGCCCCCCAGAAAGTGACGTAGAACTCTGTAGTCTGTATAGTCTTTAATCACGAAATGAAGTGGAGGAAGGTCTAAGATGTTCTCCATTGCGGATGTGGGGGGTCGATTTCATGGCCCCTGTGATGCTCAAGCAGGTCAGTTTTTGTGGGCTTTCTAGGTTTGATATAATGGTCTTCTGCTGTGTCTTTGGCTACCAGACCAGTACTCCATACGTGATTGCAGGTCTTACTACCCTGGAATACAACCGATGCACCAGCTTGGGTGAGAGTCCCCATATTTTTCTGTACATCAGTCTAGTAAATGTCAAGGTTACTTCCGACTTCCGGATTGTTTTTTAAAGTTACTCCTGCAGGTATTTGACCACTTCCGACAGTGGAATGTTTACGCCTTGCAGGATTAGGGGTCTTAATCCCTCCTTTTTTTCTGCGTTTTGTAAAGGAGATTATGACTGTCTTTTGAGGACAATATGAGATCCTTCTCTGCTAAGTAAGCATAGCAGCCCGTCCATAACTAGGTTCCAGTACAGAGGAGAGAGAACCCCCCTTGCGGGCTCCCCCCTGTCACTTGCATTACCAAAGTCTCACCAAGCAGATCCGTATATACAATTCTGCCTTGAAGCACACCTTCAATTCACCTGCAGAAAGTTTCCTTCAGTCCGATAGCCCTGATTGTCCTAGTGATCGATGAGAAGGATGCGTTGTCAAATGATCCTTCTATGTCCAGAAAAGCTCCCAGTAGAAGAACTTCACTGTTATCCAGAGCCCTCGCCACCCAGCTGACTGGCTTTAGTTACCTTATTCTTGCTACTCCAACTGGCACATTTTGTTTTAGAAAATAAAGCTTTTATATTATAAAATACAACCTAGTTTAATACCAAAAAAAAAAGGAATATTTTACAACATTAAGATAGTAGCAATTAGATTAACCGGAGTAGCCGAGTAGACTCAAACAAACAACACCATTATAAGATCCAAATATTATTTTTGTTTTAATGTTTGTTTGCAGGTAGTATACATTTTTACAAGTACAAAAGCCTTACGAACACCATCTAATTTGTTGGTGGTTAACCTTGCGTTTTCAGACTTTTTAATGATGTTTACCATGTCACCTCCTATGGTTATAAATTGTTATAATGAAACGTGGGTCTTAGGTAAGTAAAGTTAATTAATGGACTTAAATATGTCGCATTGTTTTGGTACCTTATTGCTATTCATATTTCTGACTTCAACTAAATAGCGACCAAATTAATTGCCAATATCGCTAAGACCACGCACGTATACGCTGCACCGGTATGGTGTAGCATCTCTTACACACAGATTAACCGTATATACACAACGTATGCAGAACAGACTGTTGCCTGTACTATGCATATAAACAAAATATGGAAACTGTTTCTAGACTGTTTAAAAACAAATTATATAAACATATGGGAAACTTTTATGAAACAACTTGGAAATAATATTTCCTGTCCACACATCAGTATGAAAGAACGTCGAACCGTAACGTTGCACTGGCCGCTGCAGGAATTTGTGCAGGTTACATTTATTTAAATTGTGAAGTTAAAAAGAAAACATGGCGTCGGTTCAGTAACTAGTAACCCTAAATTCTTTGGAAAGAGTCGTATAAGAATCAGTCTTCTTATTTCTGTTTTTATCTCTTTCGTTTGTATATCCCACAAACACGGCAAAGTTTTCAATAAGTAAGTTCCGTATTTCACTTGATCAAATTTTGCATACTACAAATATACTGAAATAAAATTAAAACAAGCAATAACCTCCCTCTTTCTCTCTGTTTCGAAAACATGTCCAGAGCTGTAAACTTTGTTTCATGTTTTTCATTTTCGACGGGAACTCAAAAACATTGAAACTTGTTTCGAAACTGTTTCGTAATGTCTTGATAAACTACTGAAATAAATCGTAAACATTTTTAAAACGTATCAGAAACATGTTTAAAAATGGTTTATAAACAAAATGTTTATAGGTGTGTATAAGGTCATTACGCTACAACCAGATACATAGGCACACGTGAACTGAACCAACTCGCAGACACACTACAAATCAACGACTACATAATATGATAAGTTTGTGCAATAAAATTAAACTATTCCTCACTATAACAAACATAACACAACCCCTGTCCTTCTATTATAAATGAAGACCCTCCCTAAATCTTCCTTTGTAGTTTATCTGTCTGCCCACCAACATATCGAAAATGTTCCAAAATAAATCCTATAATTGCAAGCTCAAAAAGTTATATACAGAGTGGCAAAAAAGTTGCGCATAATGCCTGTAACTTTTGAATTACCTCGTATACGAAAGAGTGTCCTTTATTAAGGTTGTTCAGTAAATTATTCCCGACATTTATGGTTCAGTTGCCATAGAGACTAACTTACTTTTCTTAAATGGAACACCCTGCATATGATTGCATATTTGGATTCTACTGGGAAAACTCTGAATTTTTTGTATTCTAAATTTTCTGCAAGCGTTTTCGAGATAATGACAGCTCAAAAATGAAATTTCCAATTATATGATTAAACGAACTTACCTTAGGTGAAGTTCAATCCTAATTATATTGGGCCTCGTCGAAGTAAATAAGATTCCTACCTAATACCCACCAATTGAGTCGAGGTGCTTTCCTGACAGCGACCTAAGAGGTGTAAATTTTGAGTTCATGTTTAATTTTCTGTTGCCTCATTTCTAATTTGTTTACACTATGGTTCATCTGAATGAGAAACAACGAGATTTTAATAATGAGTGGTTACGGGAATATAAAGAGATCCCAAGATCAGGTTTAACAACTTTTCAAGCAATTATGTCCAAACAGGCCTCCAATAAATCAGTCAACGGTGTGTCGAGTGGTAAAAAAATTTCAAAAAACAGGCAGTGTTAGGTAAGCCGCTAGATCAGGTCGACCTAAAACAGCAACCGGGGGAGACCAAGCTTTGGATATAATGCTCTCAATACAGAAAAATCCAACACAATCATACAGGCCAATGGCAATGAATTTTAATGTGTCTGATTAGTCAGTGAAAAAATTGTTTAAGCAGGAGAAGTTGCATCCCTACAGGATAAAGTTGGTGCACGAGTTAAACGAGGACGATTTTGATAGAAGAGCTGAATTTTGTGAGCTGATGATGGCAAGATGCAATAATGATAATAACTTCGCAACAAATATCATTTTCTCGAATGAAGCTACTTTCCAATTAAATGGCATTGTTAATAGACACAATTATCGTTATTGGTCTGATGAGAATACTCACTGGTTCCAGGAAGGTCATACTCAGAGGCCCGAAAAAGTTAATGTATAGGCGGGCATAGTTGGTAGACATACTGTTGGACCTTTTTTCATAGATGATAATTTGAATGGCGAAAAATATCTGGACCTTCTCAGGAATCACATAATTCCTTCTTGCAAAATGGTTTTACTGGGTGTAAATAATGGCATAAACGAGCAGGTATGGTTCCAGCAAGATGGAGCACCTGCGCATTATGCGGCAAATGTTAGACAATACATGAGGGTACAGTTTCCAGGACGTCGGAAAGGCAGAAGAGGTGCTATTCACTGGCCAGCGCGATCCCCGGACTTAACCCCGCTCGACTTCTTTTTGTGGGGACACTTAAAGAACAAAGTCTACGTTAACCGTCCAAATGACTTAGAATCTTTAAAAGTCAGAATTAGTGCTGAAATTCGGGCCATTCCAGAGGACTTTCTTTTAAACGTTGTAGACGGGTTCAGGGATCGACTGCTTAGCAGAAAATGGTAGTCATTTTGAACTTTTGAACACCTGATCTACTGAAAAGGTTTCACTTGTTTATTATTCCGATGTTAAGCTGTTCAATTTTCTAGGCTATTTATTTTGTTATTATAAAGTTTGTTACAATTTTAAATAAATAAAAATTTGAAATACAAAAAATTCAGAGTTTTCCCAGTAGAATCCAAATATGCACTAACATGCATTAAAAAAAAATAAGTTAGTCTCTATGGCAACCAAACCAGAATTGACAGAAAAAATTCATGGAGGTAGAAATGTGGGGGATAATTCACTGAACAACTTTCAAAGAGGTTGTATACGAGGTAATTCAAAAGTTACAGGCATTATGCGCGACTTTTTTGCCACCCTGTATATTGAAAATAAGATGCAAAATTATTTTAATCAATAAAGGCATTTCAAATGCAATGAAAATAATGCTAACGCCACTCAGTTCTTTAACTAATTAAGGCTAAGGTTATTACCTGCTTTATAAGAATAAAATATAACTTTTATTTCAACTGATACGTGAATACACGTGAACTAAAAATTAAAATATATAATTAATTGGTAAAAAAGTAGTTTTCAACAACAATCCGAATATATCGGGGTCAACGTTAACAGGTAATGAAAAGCTACAATTTGTTGCTAATTTATCTCTTAAATCAGAAGGCACGTAATACAATGCTGTAATCGAATTTGTTTTCTATTATAAAAATATCAATATTTTACAGGACCATTATTCTGTGAGATATATGGCATGTTAGGATCCTTATTTGGCTGTGCATCAATCTGGACCATGACCTTTATTGCCTTGGATCGTTACAACGTCATTGTTAAAGGCTTGAGTGCTACACCCTTAACAAAGAAAACAGCAATGTTAAGAATACTTTTAATTTGGGCCATGTCTGTAGGGTGGACAATAGCACCCATGTTTGGATGGAATAGGTATTGTATGCAATCGTAGTATTTGATATAAAATAGCTTCATAAAATGAAATTATCTTTGAATTGTAATCACTTTATTTCGGTTGCAAATACATACAGAAGAATGTTTATATTTTTCTAGATGGATATCTCGGTTAATGTTGGTCTTACAAGTAAGTTTAAATTAGTAATTTTGAAGTATTTTCAATGGGTATTCAGAATGCGTTCTCAGAAAAAACAAAAAAGAATCAGAAACTTAAAATTCTTAAGTTACCTGGTATTTTTTAAATGAAAGACCCTGTATTTTATATTTTTAGTCGCTATATATCGTTCTTCTGAGTTCAAATATATATATTTAGGTTATTATGGTTATTTTTGTTAATTTTCGAAAAAAGTAGACTTTTTCGTATAAATCTAGAGTTGTCTTAAATTCTAAAGATACAATGATATATTCTGAGACAGAAAAAGTTAATATTGTGTCAGATTTAATAAAAAGTAATCAAAATCAACATTTGGCGCGTCAAGAATATTTTTCATTTCAGATGAGTAAAATAAATAAAATTTTTTAAAAAGTCCAATAAAATCCATACGGGATTGTAGTCGAGACTTGCATTAATTTATAAATAACCGTCAAATTTTGACTTGAAACCACGTTTCCATGCACGTGGAACGAAAATAGAAAGAAAAAAAAATATTAACCATTGATTGAAATTTTAAAAAGTGGTTCGTCCGGTATATTTGTCGTTTACAATTTTACGTGTTAATTGCGCTCTGCTCTATAATAATTTTTAGAAGATTATACACTTAATACACAAAAACGATTGTTTCTCTCTTTTAATTCAAAAATTGTACACAGCCCTACCTTATCAATTGAATTAAACTAAATTTCTTTGTTTCATTATCCATGGCTACTTTGATAAAAACAAATCAGCGTGGTCGTATAGCCTTTCACTGATGCCTTAGATTTATACGACAAAGTCTATTTTTTTTTCGAAAATTAACAAAAATAACCATAATAATCTATATATATTTGAACTCAGAAGAACGATATCTAGCAACTAATAATATACAGGGTGTTTCGTTTAAAAAATACCAGGTAACTTGAGAATTTTAAGTTTCTGATGCTTTTTTGTTTTTTCTTAGAACGGATTCTGAATACCCATTAGGAATACTTTAAAATTGCTAATTTAAACTTATCTGTAAGACCAACAATAACCGATATATCAATCTAGTAAAATATAAACAATCACCCTGTAACATGTATGTACAGGGTTATCCAACCAAGACTAGACAAGGCGATTTTTTGACTTTTCCTGTAATTTTATAAAAAAACTGAAATAGCCATCTTAAGTCATTTTCTCCCGCGAATTCGAATATCTACAGCAAAAAACAATTGAACATCAAACAAAAGTACTAGGGGTCATTTTGATATTTTTTTAAATGGGATGCCGTATTTTTAATGAGCTTATCCGATTTCTCATATAAATTTTGATCTAAAATGTTGGATTTTTAATTCAAAAACGCCTTTTTTCTTCAGTTTTAAATTCGGAAAATGTTCGTCTACCGTGAGATTAATACCTGATAGATGGATACCCGTTTCACCTGTTCACCCTTTAACCTGCTTTAAAGCGTCCGTCAGTTAGACAAAATAATCAAGTTTCAAATTTCTATATATTTTTCACGAATTAATTACAAATAATGAAATATTCTTTAGAAGAACGGCTAAATGTAATAAAATTATATTACAAAAGTGGAGAGAATGCTCGACAAACACAAAGAACATTTTTTGAGAGTTTCCAGAGACACATTTCAGTGGATACAATTCTCAGAATTAAGACCCTATTTGAAGAAAGTAAGACATTGAAAGATAAGCCAAGAAAGATGAAAAGACGGAATATAAGGGATCGAGCTATTGTTCAATATTTTACTATAAATCCGAAGAGTTCTATTCCGCAAGCGGTACGAGAAGTAAGGTATGGTCCAGGGCTCCGGAGAGTAAGCTATGGAACAGTTCACAGAACTTTAAAAAAATGTGGTCTAAAACCATATTGCATCCTTCCCGTTCAATACTTAACACAGCTTCAAAAAAAACTGCGATTTCGATTTGTTGCTTCAATGCTGATGAGAGAGCAAGACGAAGATTATAATTTATATAATAAAATTCTATGGAGTGACGAAGCGTCATTTACAACATCGGGGGTATACAATCGGAAAAATACAAGATACTGGGCAGCAGTTAACCCTCATAGATATTAAATGATAAAGTTTCAAGGTTGGAGCTCACTTAATGTTTGGTGTGGGATGTTAGAAAATCGAATTATTGGACCACTATTTTATCGTGGCTCTTTAACAGGCCAAAGATACCTCCATTTTCTTCATAACGATATCGAGGATTTCTTGGAAAGGTTGCCATTGCAAGCCTACAACAATATCATTTGGCAGCAGGATGGTGCTCCGCCTCATGCAGTTCGAGAAGTGGTAACATACCTAAACGAGCGTTACAATCAGTGGATTGGCCGTAACGGAACAATTCATTGGCCACCAAATAGCCCCGATATCACGCCAATGGATACATTTTTATGGGGTCATTTAAAAAATGTAGTTTATCAATGACCCAACAGAAGTCTGGAGGACATTCAGCAAAAAATTATAAATGAAATTAATAGACTTAACTAAGAGATTGAAAAGGGGGCATCGGTCATGTTTTGAAAATAATGGAGGACACATAGAACAATTATATTATTGAGATTAAAGTTATTCACTTTAGTTTATAGTTTTTTCTAATATGTCATATGTACTTTTTTTATACGTAAGCAATAATAGATTTGCAAAAACTACTAAATTTGTAATTAATTCGTGAAAAATATATAGAAATTTGAAACTTGATTATTTTGTCTAACTGACGGACGCTTTAAAGCAGGTTAAAGGGTGAACAGGTGAAACGGGTATCCATCTATCAGGTATTAATCTTACGGTAGACGAACATTTTCCGAATTTAAAACTGAAGAAAAAAGGCGTTTTTGAATTAAAAATCCAACATTTTAGATCAAAATTTATATGAGAAATCGGATAAGCTCATTAAAAATACGGCATCCCATTTAAAAAAATATCAAAGTGACCCCTAGTACTTTTGTTTGATGTTCAATTGTTTTTTGCTGAAGATATTCGAATTCGCGGGAGAAAATGACTTAAGATGGCTATTTCAGTTTTTTTATAAAAGTACAGGAAAAGTCAAAAAATCGCCTTGTCCAGTCTTGGTTGGATAACCCTGTACACATAGAAGGCAGAGAAACTATATGTCTAAGATGTATTTTAATTTGCTGCCGGTGTTCTAGAAAATGAACATTTCTTTTTCTACAAATTACAATAATTTGGAATCAATCACGCAAATCTTACTCTAACATTGCATTGGCAATTAAAACTTTTGCCAATTTAGTTTAGCAAATGCATTGCATAATGTAGTAAGGTACAAGGTGAACATTTCCTAGAAATTCTGTAAGGAATGCATCTAAAAATTATATGAATATTGCAAAATATAAATAAATCTATAGAAAATAATTCAATTTAGTTTCCTTTTTATTGCCTTTATTTTTAATGTTTCATAATTAATTATAATACATATTTGCTGTGTTACCTAGAATTAAGATTTTATTTTTCATTACCTGCGGTGGCTTTTAATGTGATACTAAAAAGCACGTTATTCTGTAGAAGGAATCTAAAGATATTACTAGATGCTTATTTCTTATCCTTAGAACCACACTTATGCGAATTTTAATTTTAATATATGAAATAATCTTTAAATTTTAGCTAAATTTCTTAAATATTTTTAATCGGCCCTATTTGCTGTCCTAAATTTCCAGTTACTCTATAGGGTAATTTATTTTTAACGTTATTTTTAACGGGATACCGTATATAGGGTATTAAACGTCAGCAATAATAAAAGCAACGATAGGTAGTTAACCAATAGGCAAACCAGCCCTTTCTGACATAGTTTTCTTCTTGATGAACAATTTTTTATTTTAGCTTGATTGTCAAGGTTATCATTTTTGCTCGTAGTTTCTGTTTTCATTTTATGCTTTGACGTATACCTATTTATTTTAATTGATCTTATTACAACAGGATTTTTTAATTAATTTTTTTATTTTTTATAAACGGATTTGGTTTGATTTCTATACTTCTATAGTCTATCTTTAAATGGCGCGAGGTAATTAATGCTCCTTAAATATGCAAAACGCATACCGAGGTATCAAGAACAATTTAAACACCATCCCTTAAAATCTATTGTGGTTACATTCGAGGATCCAAATATTGAGCATTCTTTAGGTAGGTCCACCCTGAATTTATCGCAAGATATTGTTATATTTGGGGATTTACCATTGTTATTGGGAAAATCCCTTAGCCAGGAGCGTGTATTGGGGAAGTTTTTAAATAAGAAATGTTAAACATGCATATTCTCCTAAAATTATATTATATTATACTCGTAGGTATTTATAACATATGAAGACATTTAAAAAATCGTATTAATTAATAAGCAAATATAGGTTATCACACTGTTAAAAGAAAATGATCAAATTTTTTTTTTATGTCCCAGAAAGTCCACTCCCGTTTTTTTGTTAACTTAACTAAAACCGCTTAAGTCAATCAGTAACTAATGAAATATGTTACTATTTTAACATTAATCTGATTTTATTCTGCAGTAAAAATTACAACTTAATTAGTTAACTTAACACATTATTTATGTTAATATTAACTTATTTTATAAATCGTATTGCTAAAGTTACTGCACAAAAAAATCACCTTAACTAATTTTGAAAAGTTACGTTGAGACAACTCTGCAGTTAACTTTAATTTATCATACAAGTATATTTTACTGTTTATTTTAATCATATTAACAGCTTGTCCTGAATAAATATAACTTTCATACGTGATTTATTTCGATTTTAAGGCATAAGTTAAGATAAATACTTAAAAACATCACTTTAAATAAACCAAAATAGTAGGTTTAATTATTGTTTAGAAAAGTTTCTTCACACTTATTAACTCAACTAAACCATGCTTTTCCTTCTAAACTTTGCTGCTGAAAAAGTCAATTCATCAGTTTTTGAAATGAAAATGCCATTAAAATATTTTTAACAATTAAATATATTAAAAATCAATGAGACATAATCTAATTAGAAAACTTAAAATAATTAAAAATTATATTGTTTTAAACAAATATTCTCTTACTTATCTGTACCTATAGTACAGGGTGTCCACGATAAGGAGGGCCTCTATGGGGATCTCGGTTATGATAAAAGTAGTGTGGCGCAAGGGCAGTTTTAGCTTTTCAACATGGGGGGGGGGGTAATTTGAAATCCGAATTTTCTTTTAAAAAAAGTAACCAGAAAATAAGGTTGGGAGGGGGGTCAGAAAAAAAATAGCGCCGCTGGCGAAAAATTTTTGGGTGCCACGCCCTTTTTTCAATGATGGTGCTTAAAATTCTAAATTCATGGGGGGGGGGGGGTAATTACCCTATTACCCCCCCCCCCCGTAAAACCGCCCTTACTGTGGCGTCAAGCTATTATAAGGAAAAATGAATTTTAATAAGATAATAAATAAACCAATACTCACCTATGACCGTCAGTTTAAATATTTCAACCGGGTGAACACGTAGGTATACACAAGACAAACACTGCAATTATTAAAAATCTCTCCCGTCCGAACACGTCGAACACTCGTAGAAAATGTCTTGGTCTTGACTTAACCAGATGGTGGGAGAGACGGCGTCGGCGGAAGTCGGAGACAGACAATTCGCGCGTTTTCTTTGATTAACTGGATAAATATATATTTATATATACTCGTTTTAAATGTAGATTTTACTACTAAATAGTTCTTAGCAGCATATTCGATTATTACTAAAATGTTGATTTAACACACTGCGTTGTTATTAAAATGAATATTACTATTATTTTATGTTGAAACAACTGAGAAAAATATATTATATTAAATATCTTTTAGTGTAAAATTTTAACTAAAAAAGATGCTGACAATGATTCTAAGCTTAATCAAAGTTACTAGCATTTGATTCATTTTAATAGTGCATGTTAATATTAGTTAGTGTTATGGTAAAACGACTTCCAGAAAAGTTACTTCTTAAAATCTAATTTTTACTGAACACAAAAGAGTTAAAATAGTTTTACATTTTAGGTTAAATTTGATTTATTTTAATTGACTATAAATTTTTTTGATTGTCATGTCCAGGATTTCTAACAGTGTATAGAATTTCTTTATGTAGTATTCAGTGGCGTTTCAGTTAGTTTTTTTTTTAAAAGTTTTGTTTTTGAGTTATGACCCAAACTTGTGTTTTTTTTTTTGTAAAATTAATCGATTTTCGTGTAGAAGGCTATGCCCGCAAATTAAAAACAAAATTAACAACATTATTTTTATTATACAAATTTATATAATTGGATAACTTTAAACCAACAATAAAACAAATATATTATTTCATTAAATTACAAACATTCCTTGAATTGGGCTCCGTTGTGTTCTAAGCACTTTCGACACACTGTTTCGATTCTTCGCAATGCAATTAATAAAATAATAATTGGCCTTCCCTGCAAAAGCCTAAGGGTTTGATGGGTACCTTCTCGAAGTTGATTAATATTGTGGTATTGTCTCTTATATAACTTATTTTTTATATACCCCCATAAAATAAATCCAACACAGAAAGACCAAGGTGATCTTGGAGGCCACCTGACAGATCCATTGGTACCAATCCACATTTATCGTTATCCTCTCACTATATGAGAATTGTGACTCGGAGCGCTATCTTGCTGGTACTAATTTACATAATATAATTACAAAAACAAGATATATAATAGAATCTTACAAACAAAGTATTTTCAAGAATCGAATAATACTTTGTCGTTATGGCTTAATCATAATCCGATTCGGAAGATTTTATTAACATCGTTTATAATAAGCGGTTCAACCATTTCTTCGATGATTATATCTACCTGCCACATTTTTGCTTCTTGTATCACATGGTCGATACACTTTTCCACCTTTTTGCACTGATTTTCCCATAGCTTCATTAAAAAGTCTTTTTAAATCCACCATTTTATAAGTCGTGTTTTTTCTGACGACATCTGTCTTTATTTGAGCCCATATAGGTTCGATCGGGTTTAATTCGCAGTGGTAAGAAAGGAGTCTGAGCACAGATATTCTTCGCAACTTTGCCATTTCATCGACTATATATTTTTTTAATGCGTTTTTATGTAAACTGGCTAGTACCAATAGTTCTTTTTTTAAGGAATCTAATGGAAATTCTATTTGTCTTAAACTTAGCCATTCTGTTATTTCAGTTTTACGCCAGGCACTTGTCGGTAATTTTTCAGAAGCCCCCTCCCCCCCGAGCAAGCGTAGCTCGGGTTGTCTAAGTAAAGTCTGTGCGTTTTAAGAAGTCCGCTAAGCCATAAAACCTCTTGAGCATTATGTCGGTGGCTCTCAAACAATAAATTATATTGAAGGTAATTTTGGATGTTGATGAATTACATTTTCTAAATAAAATAATTTAAAGTAAATAAAAAATTAGTTTAGGTAAAGAAAAATAATAATTTTTTAGCTTTTGTAGTATTCATACAAATTAGTTTTACGAATTCTTTTTTATAAAGTTTTGGTTCTAAAAAGAACCGATTTTGTAGTCTTGCGACAGAACGTACCTACTTGTAGATAGGTACTACTAAAAGTAGTCTTCCTCTGCATTTGAAGGCTGGTAGGGCGGCAATCTCAAAACTTGATGTCCATATTTGCGGGCTAATTCGTCAACAACATACTTTTTTTTTAATGACTGCTCTTTACACTTGCTTAAAAGTTCACTTTTTAAATTCTTGGAAAATAGCGATTATTATATAGATTTAACTACAATAATAGCAAAATAATTTAATTATCTATTTAATTATTATTTATGCTCAACGCGTAATTCTAAGATAATTTTGTTTTGAAACCTCTGATTTCGCCCAGTAATAGAATACAGTAAACCAGTGGGATGTTCGGTGTGATCAAGCATAGCGAAGGTGCGAAGATATTGTAACTTAACCGACTTACTGTTTTAAAAGCGATAACATCCCTTGGTGATTTAATCCGATATCGGACTTCTTAAAACGCACAGACTTTACCTGTTTACAAGAAATGTTAACTCATCACTACCTAGGATAGGTAAAATTATACAAAATTTGAAACGAGCCTGGATGTTTCTGTGATTTTCTGTTATGGTTTTTATTTTTCCAACATTATTAAAAAGAGGGCGTAGCACCCAGAAAATTTTTGCCTGCAGCGATATTTGTTGAAAATTAACACACCGGGTAGAAAAATATTAACAAAAAAACATCTTCAGGCCAGGGCCCCCCGGAAAGCTGTAATTTGGTAATAAGTGAACTACTAACCTGGACAAAATTATACATGGACTTCTGGCGCTATTTTGATCCAATCTTATCAATCGTTAATTATTATTCACCGTGTATAATTTTCGCGGTGTCTTGCTAATTAAATTTCTGCCTTTTTTAGATATGTCCCAGAAGGCAACATGACTGCTTGTGGTACAGATTACCTCACCAAAGATCCTCTTAGTCGGAGCTACATTATTGCGTATGCTATTTTTGTATATTTTGCACCTCTGTTATTAATTATTTACTCCTATTGGTTTATTGTTCAGGTAAGAAACATGTTTATGCTGGCAATAAAAAAAAAACACTCTTTAATACCTGTATTCGGCAAATGGGTTTTAAAATAATCTTTTAATCTTCGAAAAAACCTTCAAAATCAATGATTTAAGTTGTGGCAATAACCAGGGAAAAGCCAAACAAACAAATAACACTTATACTACCAAATTTATTTACGCTTATTTGATAATGTTAAAAGGGACATTTTTCAAGATATCAACCTTAAATATAATTAATTATTTACACTAGTATTAACAATTACCTACACATACAAAAAAACTAAAGGCACTAATAAATTTTATATTATTACTGATCTACAGGGTGTTCCACTTTTTGATGATATTACGGGGTATAGTCTGTTCGGAGATATAAGATAGTGACTAACTGATCCCTATTAGGAAAAACCCGAGCCAGCTGTAAAATTGAAATATGGCCGAACAGGTCCGTATTTTGCTTAGAATTTAATAATGGTTTTTAATAAAAATAAGTAAGACATTAAACAATATTTTATTTATGTTTAAATGTGAAATTACAAGTTATTTTATTATTAAAAATTATATTTATGATTACAAAAATATACAAATTATTCGGTACTTATAATAATTATTCACTTAATATATCAATATCACTATCACTATCATCACCTGTTCTAATTATTATTTGTGCTATATTGTTTATATGGATATAGGATTTTTCCACTTTTTCAACATGTGTAACAGAATTGGCCCAACTTTGTGAAGGGATGTTAAAAACTTCAGTATTTTATTATTAAAAATTATATTTATGATTACAAAAATATACAAATTATTCGGTACTTATAATAATTATTCACTTAATATATCAATATCACTATCACTATCATCATGTGTTCTAATTATTATTTGTGCTATATTGTTTATATGGATATAGGATTTTTCCACTTTTTCAACATGTGTAACAGAATTGGCCCAACTTTGTGAAGGGATGTTAAAAACTTCAGTATTTTATTATTAAAAATTATATTTATGATTACAAAAATATACAAATTATTCGGTACTTATAATAATTATTCACTTAATATATCAATATCACTATCACTATCATCATGTGTTCTAATTATTATTTGTGCTATATTGTTTATATGGATATAGGATTTTTCCACTTTTTCAACATGTGTAACAGAATTGGCCCAACTTTGTGAAGGGATGTTAAAAACTTCAGTTTCTATAAGCTCAAGTACACTGGAGTTAATAGTAGGGCAAATATTGTTACGACGAATGGCAGATTTCAGTTGGTGCCAAACATGTTCGATGGGATTAAATTTACAATGGTATGGTGGAAGCCTTAAAACTGTATGCCCTAGATTTTTTGCATAATTATCACAGAAGTATTTCTTTTGTAGTTTTAAACTTTGTAAAACCTCAATTAATTGCCTTTTGGTGTAATATTCCTGAAAATAAATGTCATTATCATACATGTAGTTTTGGATTGTTGCTTTTGTGCCATTTGAGGAGGGAGTCTTGGTCAACTACCTACTATGGTAGCTCGCATTGTCCATTACAATTACGCTATTCGGAGGTATATTTGAAATTAGCTTGTTTTTAAACCAATCTTAAAATAAATCAGCAGTGGTGTCCTCATGGTAATCCAGAGAAGAATCTTTAATGTTTTTTGGAGACAGAGAAAGTTCATTTGGAATTTATCCGTCTTTAGATCCAGCATGTAAAATCGTAATTCGTTTTCCTCTTTTTAATGGCGCGCTTGTTTTACACTTGCCGCTTGAGTCAACCCAACCCTTTTCCGGGGTATCATATGTGTCGAACCAGGTTTCATCCAAGTAAATAATCGGCCTTTGCTGATCTCTGTAAATCCTAATTTTTTGTAGATATTCGGATCGCTATTCCCGAATTCTACTGGATTCCATTAAAACTTGTCTTTGTTAATTTTTTTAAATCTAAAACCCATGTGTTGGATACAATTCCATAACGTTGTTCTGCCACATTTAACGCCGGTTTCATTTTTTCAAGCCTCTTAATTAAATTATCTAATGTGGGCACGCTTTGTTCCTCATATAGCTTGTTAATTTTACGCCGTATTATATCTTGATCACTTTCATCTACCTTCGAGAAAATGCCAGGATCGGTTCTTTTTTTCCTCGCCAAAATGACATACAGTTGATGTTGGAATTTTTGTAAATGTGGCCGTTTCTTCTAACGCTGCTTGCTTGCTGACCGCACGTTCAATAAGAATTAAATAAACATTGTTTATAACTTCCTTAGTTTCCACTAAAAAGTGTTTTCTGCTTTTCGACGGGGTTATATTCTGAGATACATTGGGCTCGCACATATTTTCCATGACTCACACACTATTAAACAAACGCTGTATTATACACGAAGTAAGAATAATTACTAAACTTAAAACGAACTAGAGTCTGTGCATACTATACAGTCTTTAGAACATAATTTGTTTTATGGGATTAACCCTCTCATTTTGAATCAGGTAAAAATCGATTTAAAATCACCAAACTATTACTTTAATAATGATATTATGTCTTCCGGATTTGCAGTTTACTTTAAGACATTTTTAAGTACGGATCATAACTTATCTGCATTTATTCATTCATTTATTGTTTGTTTATGGCCACCCTTGGATAATCCCATTCAAAGGCAAAATCTAACTTTCTTATATCTCTGGACAGACTTTAACTCTTTTATTAGTAAGGATAAAATGATGAGGTGTTCGCAGCACCGTGTTGCTTTTTAGTGAAAAAAAGATGCAGCAATTACAATTTTTTAGTCCTCTTAATATTTAATATACGGAATGTTTTTGCAAAGGTGACATTTTGGGACACCCCCACATTTGCTCCATTCTGTTGCAGATGCAAGTTATTGAGACTCGCTAAGGGCACTTCTCCTATTATTTCCGGCACAACGTTTTCCAGAATTTCCAAACAATTATTTGCAGTACGGCTGCCTTCAAATATATTATAAATTATTAAGCTTCCCAGTATTAGGAATGAAATGCTAAAGCCACACCTGCCTTGACGTTTGAGTAGAAACATTACATGCTGATTTTACTGAGATCGAAACCTCGTATTCTGCCGATTAAATATAACAGCACTGGTAAAATCAGCCTCATCAGACTATATAACGGTTCTTTCAAAATTATCTTCCCTTATCTTAATCTTATGTCATATTAAAAACTTCTTTAGTTTCTGTCAGAGTATTCAAGTTCTCTAAGTTATTTTAAAATATCTAATTAACAGTAAAAAATCAGTTTGTCGGTTTTAAATTTCTTCTTGTGGCAATACCTTAAAAATAAAATGTATTCTATTCAATATCAAACAATTGCAGATTTAAGAAATGCCACTGAAACAGCATTTAGGAAGTTACAGACGCGGCCCTTTATTATTTTAAATTCATTAAGGCGAATAAGAACTATATGTAAAATATGCATAAGGCATAATGGAGAACAATTTGAGCCATATTTAAGTTCTATAAATTTTCAGCTTTTGTTTTACTGTTAATTAGATTTGGGATTCCAAAATATATTTCTTCTTCAGTAGTTATCATACCAGTAATAGTTTTTTTAAATATCCGTCATGGCCTACTAACAAAAAATGTATATTTTTTGATAAAACGTAAATTTTGTGCTTAATATTAAAAATAAAAATAAGGTATTACATATTTCTGAGAAGCTTACTATAAGCTAAATTAGATTATTAAAAAATATATAGAGTGACTCATTAAAAAAAAAAAAATTTTTCGGAAAGTATAGAAAATCTGAGTACGTCACTGGATTCTACGTAAAAAAACTACAAAAAAAACGTTTGCTTTGTCTTTGATAAGCTACAGGATAACCCAAAATGTAAAATTTCCAAAAACATCCCGTATATTAAAAACAAGGAGGTCTAGAAAAATTCTGATTGTGGCGTCTTTTGTTTCATAAAAAAGTAGCACAGTGCTGCGAAAACCGTATCCTTCTATCTTTACTAATAACGGAGATACCCCGTAAAACCATCGAGAATTGGACACTCTATACATCGAAATGAGAGATAACATTTCATAATCATACTATCGACTTAAAAATATACTTTTCCTACTTTACCGACAATTGGATACCTGAATCAAAATGCTAGTTTGTCAGTTGCGTCTCTTTTAGTCAGAGACTGGCAAATTTTAATCATAAAAACTTTAATCATTTTTAGAAATTATTATCGTACGATGTGAAATGTCGAAATTTTATTAATTCTGAATTAACAGACAATGGATGAAATAATTAAAATTGTTCCGCCTTATCTCGATTCACTATCTTTTAGGCTGTAGCTGCACATGAAAAGTCAATGCGTGATCAAGCAAAGAAAATGAACGTCGCCTCGTTGCGATCTTCTGAAGCCGCACAAACAAGCGCCGAATGCAAACTAGCTAAAATAGCATTAATGACGATTTCACTATGGTTTATGGCATGGACCCCATACCTCGTAACCAACTTTGCAGGTATTTTTGGTAATAGTAAAATTACACCGTTGGCGACAATTTGGTGTTCACTGTTTGCAAAAGCCAATGCAGTCTATAACCCCATCGTCTATGGTATCAGGTAAATATTAATTTAATATAAGTTTTAATACATGAAAATATTTTAAACATACCTTAATTTTAATAAAATATGAGGTATGTAATTAAAAATAAAATTCAATATGTTTGCCCGTCATTTCCAAAAACAACTCAGTGGCGGCTTTAATTAGAGCTACAGAGCTTCAGCACTGCCCAAAATAATGATTATTCTATTTTTTAAATTAACCTTCTACAATAATAGGGGAAAGGCGGGTAAGATGACATACCTAGTTTAATTTCAAGATAACTAAGAGCTGAATAGGTACAGCTAAATTAGTTATTGGATTTTTTTTGTAATAAATAGATTGTTTTGTATTAAATTAGGCAATAAAAACTCAAAATAACTGAAAACTTTTATATTTGAACCTTTTAACATACATTTATGCCAAAAGTCATCTTACCCGTCAGGTGCGGGCAAAATGAAATATACATTAAGCAGTGCAAATTGGAATAACTCAGTTACTGCAGAGCTCACAAATGAATATTTTTGATTTTTTAGACACCCCTGCACATTCTGCATATGCCCATTTTTTACAAAGTTGGCACCTTAACCATGTTTCTCTTGATTTTTACTGAATGTAAAGGTCATTACAATATAGACAAGAGTAGTCGTCTTCTTCGTCATCGCTTTTAAATGGATCATGTTCGTCATTCGATTCACTTTCTACGAGTTTTTTTTGTCACATTTCTTCTACCCTTCATAATATGTTGTTTTTTCTCAGTATCTTTATTTTTATCGTTAGTCTTAAAGACAATTTCTTCGTCACTTTATATATATTCTAATTGAGTTTCTTTTTAACCACATTTCTCTTAAGCTTTCTTTTTTGTACTTCTTTCTTTTCATTCTCCTTTGCTTGAATTCTTTTAAGGTAAGGACTTTCGGTTAATAAGTCTTGGTAATGGCTAGCTTTACTTTTGACGGCTTTCCTCATATTACTTTGAGGCAACGGTGATAGTTCTTGTAGAATATCTTGAATTCCCTTATTTTTGGAAATGGATGCACATGGCATAGAAACATCCTTAGTGTGCGGTGTAGGTGATATTCCATCTTCATAATTGGAAGTTGAAGGGATAACATTACCAAGTGGAAATTGAATATCTATGTCTTCTTGGACTTCACTATGATTACAATATGGAATATATCTTCAGCAACAGGTACGGCGTCCACCACAGTAGCAACAGAAACCGGTACATCTTCCGGAACATCGGTAGTTTTGCTGGGTAAAAGCGCATAGCCTGGAAGAATGTTACGATTGATAGGTGTTATTCCGGTGACTTAAAAAGTTTAGATATTTGATATAATATGGTTACTGGACGACCGGGATTCTATCTAAGCCATTAAGTAACTGCTTGATTGTAGTATTTTTGTAGAGGCCCAACCCTAGTAGCACCCAATATTGCCAAAACATTTAGGCAACACCTATGCAATGTTGGTTATTGTGGCAATATTGTCAACATACTCGCAATATTTATAAAATATTGTGATTTTGTAAAATTGCAATATAAAAAATAAATATTTTAAAAACATTTATTTAATATTTTAGTGCAACTTTTATATTTAAAATTAAAGGTCTTGGGCTGGCCAGTCAGAGTGTCAAAATTTTGTGAGATTCGTCCTGCGGCGCCGGGTGGATGCATACTTGAACCGAGATTACTATTTTTGATGGTTTAGCATCAATGATCTACTATTACCATAGATGATACAAATGATTCATAAATGCTTTAAAGAAGTGTTAACAAAATCTTTTGTAGGAGCGACGACGTGGGGAGTTAGGTAGGGCCGGAAGTGGGGATTTCGCTGCATTTACCTTAGAATGTGACAATGCTAAACCTAATTTATAACCTAACTTTTTGTTTACTCACCTATGACAAGTAACTGCAGGATTTGTACTTTAATTTGTCGCATAATTGACACTTGCGACTCATTTTAATTAGTTTCCAAATAAAAATATCACAAAACCCTAAAAACACAGCAATAATTTCACAAACCCGATAAACAGTCGAAACCAATTGACCATTTTCAAACACGTGACTTTGTCAGGTCGACTATTTTGCCTGGAGGACAAACAAGGGTTCATGACCGTTTACGCTAATGACCTACTAGACTCATTTGGTGTAATTTAATGAGTTTCCAAGTAATTTTGGGATTCATTTGTGACCATTTCTAAGAACTATCTACACCTGTGCTACCTGGTCTTAAATACTAATTCGTGTTCCAACTATATTCCTATCGTAATACTTATTTGAACTTCCTAGTGTGTTCTTACATCCTTTGTTTACATTCTGTAGTGTCCAATTTCAAATTTCAAAACATGGAAAGAAGTGAATATTTGAAGACTCTTGGTGGCGATGTTAAATGTAAATACCATGCAAGACTTAAAATGATTGGTGATATTGATCTCTATCTGCTCGGAAAGACTGATTTTGGAAATTTGATGTCTGCCAGAAGTAGCAATGATGGGCTTGGTAAACTACCATAGTTTTTACACTGACCAGTTGCTGAAGGTATAGAAAAGCTTGCAAGTATTCAAATTTTATGAATCTGGTTCAGTACAAAAAGTTAATCCAGAGGAAGTAAATTCCAGTGATTATGTTGTAGGTTGTAGTCGGCAAGGCAAACTCCGTTACCATTCCATTAAGGTCTAAAGTTTTTTTTTTATGATAAGGCACAGCACTGCAACATAAATCATTTATGGCGCTCTGGGAGCGGTGCGTGTACGCAGGGAACGATTCACATTGGTCTTGAATCTTTGGAGATTATACTTGTTGGGGAACACGATCTCAGGGAGGTCGTTCCAGAGTGATGACGTTCTCCAGATGAAAGAATTTTGAACAGGGTCGTTCGAAGGACACTAAGCTGAACCACGTACTGATAGGCTGCAGTGGCTCGTCGTGTATTTCTACCATGCACCGCTTTGGGTGGTATCAAGCGGGCAACCTCAGTTAAGCACTTGCCATGAAAATATTTGTAAAATAGACTCAAGTCGCCAACCCGCCTTCGATGTTCAAGGCTTTCCAGGTTGTTCGTCAGACTATGGGCATCGATCAAGTGAGTGGCTCATCTTTGGATGGAATCTAGCAATCTCAGGGTATGTTTAGGAGCAGAACCCCAAATATGCGAACAGTACTCCAGCGATGGTCGAATTTGGGCTTTATATGGAGAATCAAAAGCAGTAGGGGTGTATAGAGGTTCTTAGTTTGGAAAAGTATTCCAAGCTTCTGCGAGGCTGCCTTAGCAATGGCCACAACGTGACTATGCCAAGACATATGACTATCCAAATTTACGCCCAATAAATGAATTGATGAAGCCAAGGGAATCGAGTGTCCCGCCATAACTATATCCGGTTCTTCAACATTAACTTTTTTGGAAAAAACTGCCGCCTGGGTCTTTTTAGCGTTAAATTCTACTTGGTTACTGTCACCCCAAGACAGAATTTCTTCCAGGTCTTTGTTGAGATATGAGACCTCTTGCTGCCTATAGAGATGTGCATTGGCAGCGGTTGTCCGAGCATCCAAAGTAAAAGATTAACAAGTATATATAGGATTTTTAGTTTTTTCCAAAAGATCGTTAATGTATAGTAAAAAGAGGGTGGGCGACAATATAGAACCTTGAGGGACTCCGGCGTTGTTGTTAAATGTGTCTGAAAGAAATCCGTCCATCGCCACTCGCAGAGAATGGTCTTTATAAAAGCTCTACAGCCATGAACAAAGTTGAACCGGCATTCCGTATGCTCTTACTTTAGTTAGGAGCCCTTCTTGACCTGTAAAAGCACATTTGTGTAGTACTTTACTAATAAAGAAACTAAACTAAACTGCATGCCATACTCGGTTAAAAATCTTGGAAATGTCCAGTGCTACCGCCAAGGACTCCCCATGATGTTCTATTGCGTTGTTCCAAACGTGAATAACATAACCGAGAAGGTCTCCTGTTGATCTATACTTACGGAATCCATATTAGCGGTCACTAATAATGTTGAAGCCTTCCAGGTATTTTAATAATTTTTCGTTGATAGCTTTCTCCGTAACTTTTGATATAACTGAAAGCAATGCGACTGGACGATAGTTGTTTGGCAAGGTCTTCTTGCCTTTTTTGGGTATGGGCTGGACTTGCGCAGTTTTCCAGCAATAAGGAAATATTCCTTTTTTGTAGGATAACTTGAAAAGCCTACAAATTACCGGTGTCAGTTTGTCAGCGCATGTTTTAATTACAATGACTGGAATATCGTCAGGACCAGAAGCCTTTTTAGTGTCAAGACTCCTCAAGATTTGTTTAACATGGCGGTGACGGAAAACAATCTCGGGCATTCTCGATTCTACAGGGGGAATGTTCGGTAGAGTATTTCCCTGAAAATTAACCGTTGAGTGTGAAGAGAATAGTTCCGCCAGAAAGTTTGCTTATTCATGTGCTTTGGTCGCAATGGTGCATGCCATCAGAACGTGTTAGAGGTGGAATGGTTGAATTGGTAAAGTTCTGACGGCCTCAGCTACCGAGCAAAGTGATCTTGAGCCGTTAGGACATTCAAGAAGTTTGTCTTTGATCCTCTCGTTGTGTGCTTCTTTGCTTTGGTTAATCGTTTCCTTTCATTTGTTTCGAGCGCTAACAAAGATGGTACGATTTTCGGCGGTAGGATTTTAACGCCATTGTCGGTAGAAATAATTTTTTGATTTAACAGCTCGTTCGCAATTTCTGGTAAACCAAGGCTTGCCGTTAGAAGGGCACTTTTTTAAGAAAGGGATGAAGGGTTTCATGCCAGTAAGGATAACCTCCGATATTTCTGTTGCACAGATGGATGGATCATCAGAGGTAAAACAAACGTCCCGCCAAGAAAAGGTTCGAAAATGGTCCTTTAGGTCATCCCACTTAGATGATGTATAATGCCAGACCTTGCGTGGTTTAGGAGGCTGCTCGGCACTAATTGATAATATGTTCAGTGCCTAAAAAAGGTTGTGGTCAGACGTTCCTAACGGCGGCTTCACGGTGACAGTGTACAAGTCGGGGTTTGAAGTTAAGAAAAGATCAGACATTAACAATTTAACAAATTAAAATGTTATTTAAATCAAGTTCATCATAGGGCGAAAATTTGTCAGACGAGTAAAAAGCTTTAGATGCCAGAAAATGTTTCACTCCTTCCTTATACTCCTCATTGGTAGATCCTGTACTGTCTTAGAAAGAGAAACATTCATGAATAAATGAAAAAATCAGAATAAGTAGATAGAGTTTTTATTTATTTCACATTCTTTTAACCGCTTCTCGAAACTATAATATATTCTAACAGTACTATTAGACCAGTCTTCGAAAAGTTTGCATAAATCGTTCATACGTAATTCGGTTTCTGTGGCAACATATGTGAACAGTTTTCATTAATTTCAACAGTTTCTACCTCTCCACTACTTCCCGAAGTATCTTCGTCAGGTGCTTCAATCTGTTGTTCAACCTAAATCAGCCCTATGTTTACATCATAATACATTTTATCCTACTACTACCTACTGTTTACAACAATACACCTATCTGATACTTTGCTCGTTTGCATTTCTGAACTCTCTCATTTCTGTTAACTTCAGCTTGCTTCCTTTGGAAAAAAGTACCCCATATTTTAATTAGGGATCCAGTCAGGGTGATCTTTGTTTGCTAATTCTGCTGGAGATCCTAGCAATGTTTATATCAGATCATTTTATTAGGTAATTATACCAAAAATCAAACATTACCGCTTATAAAATGTCGGGAGCAAATTCTTCCATACTTTAATCTGGCTGTTACTTAAAGGGCTCCTTTTTAAAACTCTTCTCCATATTTCACGCTGTTCTTCTGAGAGTCAATTAAAGTTTTCTCCAGCGTTTTGAAGAACTGTACGAATTCTAAAAGAATGTACATTGTTCCTATTTCCCCTCATCCCACAATAATTTACCACTAAACAAAAGGACGGTATTTTTATTTAGGGCACTTTAATTATTAGCACGACGAACAGAGATCTCAAATTAGGGTCAAGATTTAAGGCAAACTGTAAAGAAAACTTAAACTACAACCCAAGCGCTTGTGTTTTTTACTTTGTTTGTCCTCCAAGCAGATTGGCCGCCGACCCTGTGACGTCGTATGAAAATGACCAATGAAGACTAAAGTTAGTTCAGGTTCTCGAAACTTCAGAAACCCGCTGTCAAAAATGAATGAAATAAAGTCATCTTTATAATATAGAAGTCCTTCAAAAACGGATTTTAAAAATTATTTATAATAGAGATTATTTATATTCCTCTGATATGCTTTATAAAGAAAGTGAAAAAATGGATATCAGACAATTATTTACTTATAATATGCTAATTTATATGTTTAAAAATAAAAATCAATTAAATTTTATTAGTCATAAATATAATACCAGAAATAAAAATCAAATTACATTAAAAAATAAAACCAACAAAATTATAGGACAAAAACATTTTTTAAATATAATTCCTTATATTTTTGATATAACACCAAAATCAATTTTATCAATCAGATCAATAATAAAGTTTAAAAAGGAAATTAAAAAATGGATAATTACTAATCAAAGATATATCTTTCATAATATAATAAATTAAAACATTTATTATTTACCTACCTATATTATTGTGATAAAAAACATAAAATTAGAAAATTATATTCATAGATGTTATAAAATATAATAATTACCTATACTCACAACAAGTTTTCTTCGTGAGTTAAAACAAATATTATTTTTGGTTTATTCAAAAAATCTTTATATACATATTATATTATACTTAAAATATTGTATTTATATATGTTTGAATAAACTTTTTTATTATTATTTATTATTATTGACGAGTCGATGCGGACGGCCACGATCATTAAACTTGCATGTTGATTTACTCACTGGAATAGTCTATAGTTAGTAGATCATTGGTTTAGCATATACAAATACATTTCTCGTCAAAATTAGCGAATAATGTAAAATCTAGCAAAAGTTTGCTGTTAACTATTTTGCGAACCACTCATCCGATTTTCACGAACTTTCTTTTGGAATGCCATTTTAAGATCCTAAAGTTGATTTTTAAAATGATTCCACTGATATATAGGGTGTTATTTGTAGAGGCGATTTTATACCATAAATTTGAAACATCCTGTAGAGTAAACTGGTAAAGTTAGCAAATTCCTGGTACGGTTGGCTAGTTGACCTCAATATCTCCAGACGTTTCGACCAGTTTTTTGATAAGTGTCCTTTGGCAATGGATACACTATTAAACAAAAAATGTGTCAAATTCTTGCTAGGAAAATCTTTAAAACGCTGTATCTTGACAATGGTTGAACAAATTTCGGCCAGCATTTTAAATTTTAAAAGTCTATTTGCTACAGATTTTTCGTGATATGATGGCTTTTTTTAAAGATGGCCATTTTTACAATATACATATAGGTAAAGAAAATCATAAACCTAAAATTGCTTAAATTATGGTAACTGTTTTTATTAAAGCTATGCCAATTTTGCTGTATGCTTTTGTTTTCATTTAAAATTAGTTATTTGACACTTTGGGTCAATATCTCGGGACGTAGGACAATAGATACACCATTAAACAAAAAAGTTGTCAAAATCTTCGTAGGCAAATCACTATAGAAGGCTGTATCTTGACAACCGTTGAACAGATTGTGAACAGCATTTTAGATTTTGAAAATTTATGTAGGTAGATATATGTTTTTGAGAGACAAAAATATCAAAACGTCGTGTTTGAATAAAATGAAATTTTATTAAATAAATTTTCTACAAAAACGTGGCAACATAAAAATTCAAAAAAAAAACTTTCAATTAATAACGAGTGCTGAGATCACAGCGCGACAAGGTCGTGTGGCATGCTTAAAATTAGCCGTTGAATATTTTCTTGGTCGATTTTGTCGCCAAATTTCATTTAACCTCTCTCCCAGCTCATTTAAATGTACGGGATGATGTTGCAGAGCTCTCATTATTCTACTCATTATATCCCATAAATGTTCAATCGGGTTAAGGTCAGGGCTGCGTGGCGGCCAATTCATTGTTGCGATGGTTTTGCCCTATCCTAGCTACATGTGGCCGTGCATTATCATGTGTAAACATCAATTGTTCCCCCATAAATAATGCGTATGGCAAGCCTTGTGGATCAATAATGTCGGCAATGTACCTTTGAGCTGTTAATCTTTCATTATTTAACAGCACCAGTTCGGTTCGGTCATCCCAAGAAATTCCTCCCCACACCATCACTGATCCATCGCCATAACTCACAGTAGGTACGAAGTTGCATTGCACGTATCTCTCTCCAGGTCTTCTATATACGATATTATTTCGTCTATCGTTACTAAAAAGGCAAAATCTAGACTCGTCTGAGAACAACACGTAAGCCCAATCCCGAACTTGCCAATTAAGATGCGCACGTGCAAATTCCAGACGTTGTCATCTGTTCCCTCTGGAAAGCAGAAGTCCAGTAGCTGCCTTATAAGGCCTTATTTGGTTTTCAGCAAGTCTCCTTGTTACGGTACTTTGACTTATTGGAAGGTTATAGGGTTCTAAAAACTGCCGTCGTAACAAAATACTGGTTGTAAATCTTGTTCTTAACGCTTGGAGTTGGATATACTGGTCTTGCCTTGGGTTTGTTATTCGGTGGCGACCCTGGCCTTGTCTCCGACAATTGCTTCCAGTTTCATTAAAACGCTGTATCAGACGGGAAATGTTTGCTTGAGGTACATTAAAGCGCTGAGCTAACTGAATTTGAGCATTACCTTCTTGAGAAAATGCAACAACTACAGAACTGCTAGCTTTGGATAAACTGCGATTTCTTAACGGAATTGGGTTCATTTTTAAAACGTAGGCTTAAACTTGACGCTAATTTACTAAATACAAAACGACACACGAATGACACATGTTTTTCCGATCCCGACATGCTAGATAACTCATTCATTTAATATTTTACAGCCTTCTAGTGATTGCCTACGAAGAGTATAACAACTTTTTTGTTTAATGGTGTATCTATTGTCAATGGGCACTTAACCAAATAAAAAAAAAACGTTCCGAAATATTGACCCAAAGTGTCACATAACTAATTTTAAATAAAACCAAAAGCGTACAGCAAAGTTGGCATAGCTTTAATAAAAACAGTTACCATAATTTAAGCAATTTTTTATGATTTTCTTGACCCATGTATATTGTGAAAATGGCCATCTTTAAAAAAAGCCATCGTATCACGGAAAGTCTGTAGCAAATAAACTTTTAAAATCTAAAATGCTGGCCAAAATTTGTTCAACCATTTTCAAGATACAGCGTTTTAAAGATTTTCCTAGCAAGAATTTGACACATTTTTTGTTTAATAGTGTATCTATTGCCAAATGACGCTTATCAATAAACTGGTCAAAACGTCTGGAGATATTAAGGTCAACTAATCAACGGTCCCATACCAGGAATTGCTAACTTTACCAGTTTACTCTACAGGATGTTTCAAATTTATGGTATAAAATCGCCTCTACAAATAACACCCTGTATATCAGTAGAATCGTTTTAAAAATTAACTTTAGGATTTTAAAATGGTTTCTAAAACCTTGGTTTACATTCTAAAAGAAAGTTCGTCAAAATCGGATGGGTGGTTCGCAAAATAGTTAACAGCAAACTTTTGCCAGATTTTACATTATTCGCTAATTTTGACGAGAAGTGTAGTTTATACAGAAAAAATTTTGTCAAATTAAGAATACACCCCCAAGAATATTTTGGGTCTCATGGCTGAGATGCGAATTAAAGTGTGAAATGTAAGAATAGTAATTTTTAATTTACCTTCTTTAAAAATTTAAAATGGACGTTAATTATATTATTAACATATAATTTTTCGCGTTTTAAGCAGTTTGTAAATACCCTTTATTATATCTAGTTCGAGAGTAGGTGTATTTGCCATTTGCAAAACATAGAAAATGTTGATTTCTCTAATAACTAAAAAAAAATTGTCGTTCACTTCTAACTGGATTTATATGCAGCACTCACTGCCTGGTTCTAATATCATCCCCCACTGCATAGAATTCATTTGCTTAGGTTCTTTAAAATATTTAGGCTTTTTCATACGAAAATAGGAACTTATTTAAATGTTGTTTCCAGTCATCCAAAATATAGACAGGCTCTTCAGAAGAAATTCCCATCATTGGTGTGTGCTTCTGCGACATCCGACGATACAACATCTCAAGCCTCTGGAGTAACGAATGTTGCTGAGGATAAACCAGCAGCATAATAAGGATAGTTAATATTAATTTGTTATATTAAAAAATAAACCCTGCAGCATAAACACGTTTAGTTTTATTGAAAAATATTACGCTGATTAAATATCTATATATGCCTTTTTTAACAATAAAAAATTAAAAGTATTTGCTTGTAAGTGGTGACGGAAATAAAAAACATAATATAAATTTGATGATGTACTAAAATTCAGTTTATTAATGCTATTAAATAAATTATTAAATGGCTAATAAAATTCGTTCTTTAAACTTCCATGCATAATCATTAACATAATAATGACTGTAAATTTTCATTTAAGACCAATCAGTGGTGTAATATCAATACATCGTCAATTAAAATTGCAAAATTGTTCTGAAAACAAAAGAAAAATTTCGTTTTTAATAAACAGAAACCCAAATACACAGACGGTCTACATCCACAGTATACAGGGTGTTCCTTAATAATATGCGAATATTTAAGGGTGTAAATCCACATGAAAAATTAATGATAGTTTGGTTTATAAACTATGGTCTAAAAATTGTTCTGTTACGAATATACGGGGGGTGTTAAAATTTTTGGAAAATAATGGAAATTAATTCATATTTTCGAAACTACTGGAGACATTTTAGTGATATTTAGTAGGTATGTGGCGACAGTTAATGAAGGTGCAAATTTTGCAATACAAAAATAATTTTTAGCTTTAACAGTGGCGTTCCTACGGGTACTGAGTTCGATATTTTTGAGGAAAAAAATGATACACCAATGTTTTTTCCCCAAGTAATAATATTCTTGGATTTGCCGTTCAATTTGAAACATAAGAGCTCTCCTGAGTTGCTTTCCTGCGATGCGCCGTTCTTGAGTAAAAAAATGAAAACTGTTGAATTATCCAAGAAAATTCGTCTAATTATAGAAGAATACAATTTTGCAATAAATCTAGTTGCCATGGAATATGTCACTTGCTTATTACATCTGACATTTTCTAGTAAAACTCGGTCGTTTATGTATGTGCGTTGTGAATTATTCATTTCATTTTATTTTTATTATCTTGTTAGTTTTACGCCTTTCTGCCTTTATTTTTCCACATTAAATTAACCCCAATTCGTCGCCTCTTCAGTTCTACTATACCATAACAAATTTAAATTATTTCTCTAACTTCTCGATTATCATACAGGGTGTCCCACCCGGAACCGCTTCGATCTATATATGGCAAACTATACAGTATGTCCGCGGATGCCGTTAATAAGAGGACAAATAGACCAAAAATTGAAAGATGCGGGAAAAAGTCATTTTTGATAGAAAGAAATTTACTTGTCGAAAAAATTGGAATTACGATGAGAAAATTGATTCTCAAAAATGCAAAAACATAAAATCAAACAAGAGCAAACAGTCATTTTTTGGACTTTTAACGTGAAATGTTAAATAAAAAACTTGATCCTAATTTAGTCCTACCCCTGATTCCGAACTTACTGAAGGAAATTGGAATTAATGAAATTAAAAAAAATTAAACATTTTTTGCAAGTCCGCATTTTACTACTTTTAATTGATTATTACCTTTACATTACTAGACATTAATAAAAATAAATTTACAATGGACGAAACATAATACACAATAGTAATAGTTCAAAAACCCCTCCCCCATATTCAACACACTTTTCCAACTGCTTCCCACTGTGATCAAAACTGGCTTGAATCTCTTCAACTGATATTGATTCCACTGCTCGCCCAATTCTTAGTTTTAAAATTTCGACATTACTATCCATTGGTTGCGCAAAAGTAAGCTGCTTTATACGGCCCCAAAGGAAAGAATCGGCTAATGTCAGATCGGGGCTTCTTGGGGGCCATAAAACTGGCCCATTTCTTCATGTCAATCTCACACCGAATTTTCTGTTCAGCTATTCTCGGACCTCTTCAGCGTAATGTGCAGGGCACCCATTGTGTTGAAAATACATTGCGTTGCGATAATCCAGGGGCAGCTTTTCAAGACGATCGCAAAAGAATGTATCTAGTAATTGCAAAAAGCTCGCTCTGTTACAAGTACCTTCGAAATAATAAGTAATAAGGCTCTTCTTAATAATAATTGGCTATGGAGCCCACTGAGACGCCACTGGACCTAATAATTTCAATCTAGTTAGGGCTAAATAAGCGCCTTATTACTTCAAATAACTAAACCAAATTTCAACCAAATCGGTTTAAGAATAAATATAACAGTTTTTTTTTTTTGAAACTTCAACTTATCTCAGAAACGAAGCAACTTCGGACATATGTTCATAGGAACTTTTTTGCTTAAAACGACCTTACGTATCACCCTCTGAAGTTTCCCACCGTAGTTAGGAAACACCCTGTATAGATCGAAGCGGTTACCGGTAGGACACCGTGTATACTTTTATTTCACATTAATATAATGCAAAAACCTGTCAACAATTGTTTACCTATTTTTACAACTGGTCTTTATTAGACATGGTTTTACATTATTGACTTCTTAAAAGTTCGTTCCACACCACAACTCAGCATATTATACTTCTACTTACTTATATCAATTTTTGTGAGCAAAACTACTCTGGTCGATCATTGGTAAGTCCGCTTTACTTTTATGCATACTTCAGCTTTCTATTGTATGATTTTTCTTCTAGTAACCCCTGATGATGAACATTTTTATGTTCGAAACATGTTGGGAACAATAAAGTTTTAATAAATTTTCAATAAATACTGTGGAGGTAGACCGTATGTGTTTTATTTGATTGTATCGACTCCACTGCAAGCATTGACTACTTCTTCAAGTTTAAAAACAAAAAAAAAAACAAAAACCTAGCAACTTATGATTTAATTCAGACGTCAATCGCCTCAATAAAATCTATAAGATATTTATTTAAAATAACAACACTCAAGTTACAGGGGAAATATCAGCGAAACATAAAATTGGAGAGTTTTGAATTTTGAAGTTACGACATATTGATTTGACACCGTCGGCACGCCATTGGTGGACGAAAACCTTGAACAGTAGCATTTAACACTTCAAGCGTATTCATTTAATAACAAGTTGCCAATAGGAACAGGATCCGACTGGATTTTTTAAGACAATTACATTGCTAATATATTTTTACCCATCCTTAACATCAAATATAATCACCAATTAAAATTACAAATCTCAAAAAATAGGAAAAACAAAGAAAATCACTAATTAAATTAACAATTATTAGAAATTGGTGGTAAAAGTTATATATTACAAGTATAATTAGCTCCGCCGTCAGTTCAGAAATGGTAAGGCATCAAATGTCGCTGCCCTCTCCAATGTTAAGCAAGATGAATGAATATGCCTCGGTGCTATGATGGATGTCAGCAGTACCTTTGAATGTGAATATTCAATTTTTCCGTGAATTGTCTTTAATGCTAAAGTATATTCGCTTTATTCTATTCACAACAAAACAGTCCTTAATGAATCTGTTTTGTACAAAATGTGTATAAGTTTATATAAAATTTTGAATTGATGCTTATCTACTTATGTAAAATCGTAATATTTTCGTATTCGTAATATCTTTAGTAATAAAGAAAATAAAGGCAAAATATTAATGAATCAATCAAATATTGTTAACAACCTTAAGAGCGTTTTCAAAATAAATAATAAGTTATATGTACATACTTGCTGCTGCGAGATACTATTACGCCTAATTAAATATATATATCTAATACTTATTGGTATTTTAAACATAGGATCTGAGCTGTAATGTATCCAACTGTTTTGAACAGTTTATTCCTTTACAACCGACCATGTGCTTTAGGAGATCACGAAGGTATGCCCTTTCATTATTCTTTAGCTGGTCATACCGATTTTGGAGCTCAAAGGGATCTAAAAACACATTAAATTAAAAAATTATAAATTGTCACATTGTTAATACAAGAGAAATACCTAATTACTGACGGACACAAATACCTCTCCGTCTCAATAGTCTATGAAATAGTTATTTTGTCAGTATAATGTAATATGCATTCAAAATATTAACAAACATTTAGAAACATAAATAATAGATATTTCCCAAAGTCTGTCTTTTCCTTTGCGTCAGACCCCACCACCAGACGCGTTTCGCCGTATCACGGCTCGTCTGTGAGGCTAGAGTCCGGCGAGAGGGAAATTACCTGAAAGTGCTTTTTTCGCAGAGTTGATCAAGTGACAATGTAGCATACAGGGTGCTCCATTTAAATCGACCGCTTTTAAAGCTTAGTAAGTTTGGTGCTAATTATCCTACAGCTATAATTTAAATATATACAGTATTGTCAAAATTTTGTTACATGTAATATTTATATAGGGCTGACCACAATAACAAATGGCGTCGTATCAGTCAAATTTGTGACCCTATATATACCTTTTGACATTAAATTTAGCTTCCTTTCGGAAAATCATTGAGAATTTTTTATTATAGTTATCGGGAAAATCGCCAATCGGGTGAGACATTTAAAAAAATGTCCCTGGGTTCCGGTTGTTACGTGAATTGTGGGATCATTTCTTGAATTAAAAGGTCCAAAAAGCAGGCAAATGCAAAATACAAACATTAATATGAAAGTTTTCTAGCCTCAGGATTAACCTGACGTCGGAGAATAATAGGATTTTGTTAGCACATATTAAAATAATGCACATTCAGAGCAAATTATATACAGGGTGATCCTTAAGTACATGATGAAAATCTAGGATATGATTCTTGACATCATTTTAAGACGAAAAGTTCATGTGAACATATGCCCTAAAATGCTTACCCTGTAAGATACAGGGTGTTAAAATAATTAATAGAAAGAATTGTTATTTTTTTAATTTCCTTGAAGATACGGTATTGAAAATTGGTGTCAACTGATTTTGTATTAAACTGTACTTTCTCGTAAAAAAAGTTTTTGCTTACTTCCACCAGTGGCGTGCGTGAAGATACCATCAATATTTTTTTTGTGAAAATATTTGATACCCCACTGACTTTTTTAAACTTTGATGCATTTTTATGCATTAGTAACACAAGCTGAACACAAGTTGCCTCAACTATGTTTTTAAGAAAAACAGTAGTTTTAACGAAAAATTAAAAAAATTACACAATTAAAAAAAAAACTATGTTAAGACATCGCTTACTCGACTTTTTTTCAAAGTAGGCTTATGTCACAGGTTATGTCAATAATTGTGGAAATGTCACAAAATTAAATGACAGAAAAATCATTTAAAGCTTTAGTGCGTTGTTTTTGTGAATTATTTATCGATCCAAAAGTTTTAAAGTTATGGCTGATTTACAAAACAGTGCTTATTTGGCAGATATGCATTTTGTTCATGGTCTTGCTGATGAAAATACATACGAAGCAAGACGCATTTACCAGGCAGGACATCCTCATCATGTAGCACCGTGTGCTCAGACCTTCGTAAGTATCCATCGCCGTTTATCAGAAACAGGAAGTTTTGCAAGAGTTTCTGATATTCCCGGCAGGCCAAGGACGGTAAGAACACAATTAGAAGAAGCAGAATTGAGAAAGATCGAGAAACCAGTACTCGAAAAATTGCGCATAAGGTAAACGCTAGTCAGCAAACCGTTTTGAGAATTCTTTACGTTCATCAAATGTATCCTTACCACATACAACGAGTTCAGGCCCTTTTACCACGTGATTTCCTCAACGCGTTAATTTTTATCAATGGTTCTTGGAAAGGTTGGTCAGAAATCCACAATTTTTAAATAATTTCTTTTTTACCAATGAAGCTAATTTTTTTAAGAAAGCCTTAACAAACTTTCATAACAATCACGTTTGGAGTCAAGAAAATCCACACGCTCTTAGCGAAAGACATTTTCAGTACCAATTTTCGTTAAATGCATGGGCAGGAATAGTTAGTAATAGACTAACTAGTAGGTCCTTTCTTTCTTCCCTAGCGGTTAGATGGCCAAACCTATCGCAATTTTCTAGAAAATGAGCTGCCAATATTATTGGAAGACTTGTCATTAGCTCAGCGAAACCAGTTGTTTTTAATGCATGACGGAGCTCCCGCCAGATAATATATAAATGCTGTATACGGAAATCGATGGATCGGTAGAGGCATTGCACTTCCTAATCAACCGTGGCCGCCAAGGTCCCCAGATTTAAATGTATTGGATTTTATTTCAGGGGCCATTTAAAATCTCTAGTTTACAAAACTCCAGTTGAAAACCAGGAAGATCTTAGAAACCGGATAATAATGGCTTGCGAAAATATTAAAAACACTTCAGGAATTTTTGAAGATGTTAGAAATTCAATGAGAAGACGGCTAGATGCTTGTATTTTAGCAGAAGGTGGCCACTTTCAACAATTTCTCTAAATCCAGTTTGTTTTGTGTTTAAATTTAGATTAACAAATAAGTTACTTATATTAGAAAAAACTTTAAATAAATTACTCGTGGTGTAAATAATTTATAACATGTTTTGTACTTATTTAATTCGTAAATTAATTTTGTTTAGTTTATATCCGTACTGCATCAGATTCGAGTTATCTTTAAAACTACTGTTTTTTTCAAAAACATAGTAGAGACAACTTTTGCTCACCTTGTATCAGTAATGCATCAAAATGCATTAAAGCTAAATAAAAATCAGTGGCGTATCAAATACTTTCACAAAAAAAATATTGGTGGTATCTTCACGTCCGCCACTGGTAGAAGTAAGCAAAACCTTTTTTAACGAAAAAGTGTTTAATACAAAATCACTTAACACTAATTTTCAATACGGTATTTTCAAGAAATTTCGAAATATTAAAAAAACAATTGTTTTTTTTTAATTATTTTAACACCCTGTATCTTAGAGGGTAAGCATTTTAGGGCATATGTCCATATAACCTTTTTGTCTTAAAATGACGTCAGGAATCATATTCTATATTTTCTTCATGTACTTAAGGATCACCCTGTATAATAAAAATAACAAATAATATGTAAAATTGTAAAAAATTGTGGTTTCTGTTGTCAATAATTTTTTTTCTTTTATTTGCTTAAGAAGAAATGTCCTATGTTTTTAATTTTGGAAAACGTATAGCAAATAATAGCTTTCTTTCTGTACTGTTGGCTTCTTAAGTTAGCCTTTCTTGGCTTTTACTTCTATTTGCTGCAGACTTTTCTTGTCGAATACTTTTTTGAAGCTTTTTTGTTTGTTCTTTTTTCATTGCTGTTTCCTTTTTCATTCTTTCTTCTCTTGAGGGTCGTTGTTCTTTCCAGTTTTTTTTTTATGTTAGTCTTTCGGCATTTTGTATGTGTGCTGTGGCTGTGATCTTATGTGTGAATTTGTTATTAGATTATTTGTTGATACGTCTGTCCGTCTGTGGTAGTTCGTAATTGTCTTTGTTATGTATTGTTCAATCATTTCAATTTTCATTTCGTCATGTAGTATTCTAACTGGTACGTGTCTTTGTATGTTTAGTGCGATTCTAATTGTCCTGTTTTGTAAGATTTGTAGTTTTTTGAGTCTTGTCTTGTTTGCTGTACACCATGATGGTATTCCGTATGTCAGTACTGGTCTGATAATTGTCCTGTATATTGACATTTTCGTCTTGTTTGTGATATTGCTGTTTTTACAAATTAACGGGTACACTGCACTCAATTGTCTCTGAGCCTTTGGACTCTTTCGTCAACGTTTTCGTTCTTATCGAAGACAAGACCAAGATACTTTACTTTGTTTGACCATATAATTGGTTTATTATTAACTCTAACGCTTTTTTCAGGTAGTCTTAGCCTTGCCTTCGAGAAGAATATTGCCTGCGTTTTCTCCTCATTGAGCCTAAATCTCCAGGCTTCAAGCCATTTTTGCAGCACATGTACATGCTGTTGCAAACTTTCGACCACTCTCCAGGGCACTCCTGAGGTAGCAGTTATTGCAGTATCGTCCGCAAACAAATATAGTTCTGTCTGATTGCTGTGCGGAATGTCTGCTGTGTAAATATTATAAAGAATCGCCGCTAGGGGTGACCCTTGTGGGACCCCTGCTTTGATTTTTCTATGTAAAAATTATAATTTGTGTTTGTAACTTATAAATAAAATATATTTTTGACAATAAACGGAATATCTACCTACCTAGCCGTAAATTGTAAAAAGTTGTCGATCCAGTCGTAAATTCACAATAAAGAAAATTGTGTATAGAATTGATGGTTCGCAGGCATGAATACGTATTATTATTGGCATTCATGCAGAAACAAAACGGACCTCCATTCCATTTAGGAGCAGTTCTCCAATGATCGTTATTATGCTCGAAACAGGTCATTCTCTCGTGATGACATTCCTCTTCTCGCTTCTTGTGTTTTCTAAATTTAATTTTATCTTCCTTAAAATGGTCTTCTGTATCTTCATACTTCAGGTATCTATCGTCGTCATCACAATAACAATATTTCTGTTTCTTACCATGTCTCTTGTATTTTGACTTTATTAGTTCCCTATTTGACACCTTTAATATAATGGAATAAAAAAATTAAATGAGATTTTGAATAAATTAACAATGAAATATAGCAAAAAGCGTTAGTTTCCGAATAGAAATATTTGCAAGTTGAAATTTTATGAGCAGACGTGATAGCTATTTTATCCCAATGTTAATCCAAAAACAGTCATTCATAAACAACGGTAAAAAGTCTTCCTAACATCAAGCTCAGCAGCTTGCAAATTTGCTTGGTAATTTGATAACAAAGAGTTAAGTCGTAATTCTAACCTAAAAACATTAATTAAAAAAATGGAGATTTTTGGAATTTGAAAACTTGAATTTGGATGTGCATATATTTTGATTCCGATTGTAATGAAGGATTTGAGGAATTTAATAACATACAGTATGTTCAAGAATGGGGAAGACACGAGAACAGATGAACCAAGAAGGTATAGACAGGAAATATTTATTGTTCATATCGCAGCCTTCCCTCGTGTCCTACTTGTCATAGATGGTACACATTCAAACCCCAGGGGAGACCAAGCACAACAATGCCGTAATTGAACGGACTTTCTTAATATTGCCTGTGTTTTCTACTCGATGCCTTGAATGTTAATTTGTTCATGAATTCAGCCTTACGAGCTCGTTTTGAAAATGCCAATCATTTTACCGGTTCTTTCATAAACCGGTCCTAAAAGTTATATTTCAATGTGTTTATATCTAAAAAAAATATGTTCCGCAATAATATTGATCATGCAAGAGCTGAGGTGAACGCTACAACTAGTGTCAGGTATGGGGTTAATGGATAAGGTGATATTTTAATAATAATTATTATGAATAATTATGATATCAAGAGGTGGCCACTACAATAAGTGTCAGGTGTGGGCTAAGATATCATCCCTTAAAAATTCCTCGAATTAGTGCTAGAGAAGCAGTTACTTGTAAAAACTTACACTGTTAAATGTAAAGAAGCTCAACAATAAATCAACAAATTTCCTACTTTTGCATCAACAGAATATTGACTAAGTTAAAAATAAAAGGTATAGCGACGTAAGAAAATCAGAAGTAACAAACACCATGTTAAAAAAGATTGGCCCATGTAAACACAAATATTGTATGTGGGCATGAATAAAGATTACTAACAAAAAAATAGTAAAATAAAAAAGTTGATTAAGTATACCAAGATAAGAATGGGATAGCATTGGAATTTTGGAAACGGTAAGAATTACAATGTTGGGTAAATTAGGAAAAAGTTGCACAATTTAAATACTTTCTACATGGTGTTTGCAAAAATAAACTGTCTTTAACCGATTTCGATATTTAAAAAAAAAAATGTTTGCCATATTATTTTTTATTTACTTTTTACTAGGGCGATTGTCGATTGTTAAAAATAATCGATTATTTCGATTAAATCGATTAATCGATTAATCGAAAAATCGATTAATCGAAAAATAATCGATTACTTAATCGAAAAGCAATCGATTAATCGAAAAATAATCTATTAATCGGAACAATCACAGTTGCACACTCTATACCATGATGATCTAATTTTTTGTCAAATTTTTTATATTTGCCTAACTTGGTTGGCCTAGTCTCTTTATTACTTTGTTTTCTTTCAAAAATTCCAGCAAACAGTAAACATAATACGGGACACAAATTTTATTTTAACGTTATATTACTATTTTTTCTTCAAGAAACAAATATAATAATAAATATAATATTATATTGTGTTTATATTTATATATAGATAGTTTATTCCAACAGGAAAACTCGCTTAGCAGGCTGCTCACTGGGATTTTGAAAATTCATAATCGATTAATCGAATAACAATCGATTAATCGAAAAACAATCGATTAATCAAAAAATAATCGATTAATCGGGTTTTAAAATTTTGCCCACCCCTACTTTTTACATTATTTTAACAGATATAAAAAAATTAAAAATATTTCTTCGTTATCACTTTGTAAGCTGAACGACAAAGCGTTTACAGATTTTCAATACGACGTTTCGTTTTCGAAAAAACTTTCTTTTTTAAATACGATCCTGATTTTTTTTTTATTAAATGCCATTTTAAACTCTAAAATAGTTAGTGTATATACTTGCAATGCACAGTGGTCCCGATAACGGTCATAGCACGAAATAGGTCACCATCAAATTTTGCCGTCTAACTCTACCAAACTGGTCACAAACTAGGTATATTTTAATTATATCTTATAGAAATCTTGTTACCTATGGCCCTCATGAAGTATTCGTCGATCGAATTGTGCCGTTCTTGTAGCCCATCAATTCATTTATTAATTTTATTATTTGTGTTCGCCAGTCTAGCTCAATTTGCCCATTTAAAAGTGCCAGTGAAAAAGTTGTTAAATGATGGATGTACAAGTTAAGGGTATGTATATTTAATATTTTTATAATTTAAGAAAACAGTATATGCGCCTTTTGGGCTCTTTATATAGATTGATTATTTTCTTTAAAGTATTTGGGTAATTTTAAATGCAGATAGACTTTTAACTACATTCCCCTACATTCCCCGCCAAACTATATATGTCAAAAAATTCCTTGAAATCTCTAGTTTTTGGTACATTTAGAAAAAATTGCGCCAAAGTGCGCCGGAACTTATTTTCTTTATATAGGTCAATGTAAAGCCCACTCCAGATAAAAATTTTTTTTGAAAATAATATTTATATTTTTTTTTAAATTAAAGCAGGGGTTTATTTATTTTCATATTTTCTTTGCTTTAAGTTCAGATAGATTAAGTGACTATCTCTTAATTAAGAGCACATTCCAGGCGCCATTTTAACCACTTTCGCCATTTCGTTTTTTGAACATTTTTTCTTCTAAGCTTTTTTTTTAATTTTAAATCAATATCAAAGATCAGTGCGGTATTCTTATATCTAACGACAGTAAGTCAAGCAACGAGATTAACTAAATGTTAGGCCATGGAAATGAAACACCTAATTACATCCTACAATACGGTTTTTCTTGTATTTTACGTCTATCACAATTCTGGTTTAAATTTTTGTTACCCTACTTGCTTGATTTAATGTCGCTGACCATTAGAAATATCGCTCTGCTCTTTGATTTTCAATGAGAACAGTTCTTAATACTGAAATAGTCGCCAAAAACTGAAATGGCAAGTGAACTTGGCTCTTAAGTCTCGTTCGCGCATTTCTTTATTTGATTTGATGTTGTTTTCATTGATTTTCCATTGATTTGCCAGTTGTGGATTTTTTAAGTACATAGAAAATACGCCCAACTGGCTACCTTTTCTAAAAATGTTGCCTGTGACGCTAGGTTCAGTTTTATAGTAGACTTTATCAGATTAATTTAATCAATTATTTTTTCATTTTTCACAGAAAACGTTGCAACATGCACGTTTACGAGGATGTACTTGCTAAACATCTGGTTATCGAAGAAAGGCGGTAATTTGGAGAAGCCCCGTCAGGTTTTTGCAGCGTTAACCAGCCCATTACCTGATGTCGAAAGCATCAAGTTTTCCAGCTTGGAAAATCGTATTTCTCATTTTTGCAAATAGTTTAGTGAGTATTTTGGAAGAAAGCTTCCAGGTCTACTAGTAAACTAGTTGCTAAGCGCCAGGATTGGCTAAAGATCAATGAAGTACGTAACGTTGCATTACAGCCTCAGCAGCAGCCACAAGAACATCAATTAGAACCAGATCAAACATGTTTGACAACTCCTTCGATAAGTGGTGCCAAACGGTTTAAAAAAGACTAAATATTGTAGTACGCGATCAAGACGTAGAAGGTTAGCAGCTCTATACACGGTGGATGATTCTGTGGTTAAATCTTTGGTGTCTAATCAGGCTAACACCACTTATTTGCAAGCTAACATGGACGAAGTACTATACTTGCTTGTGGAAGCGAAATTGACCAAGCACCAATATAACTTAATTAAAGAATTTGTAAATTTGAAAATATTACCCAACGCCTTTCCTTCTTATCAGAAAGTTCTTGAAGCGAAAAAGAAGTGTTATCCTTCGCAAGAAAAAGTCACAGAGGCGTCTGCAGAAGTTGAATTGCAGTCGTTGTTAGATCATACGGCCACTCGCATAATTGAATACGAAAAGGATGTTCTTGCAAGTATTTCACCTGAGTCACTTGAAGATGATTTAATTGTAATTGGAAAATGGGGATTTGATGGCAGTACAGGCCATAGCGAATATAAATAAACATTTCTTGATTCAAGTATTGAGGATGCAAGTTTATTCGTTACATCCTATGTTCCTCTTCAGTTAGTTTACAAATCTGAAATTTCTGTCCTGACCTTATTATATGGAAAATTCACGTTCTTCCTCTACGAGGTTTTGTAGAGCTACACGATTTCAATTCGCAAAAGAGACTAAAGAGCTCTCTTTGCAAGAAGAAGCGTATTTTAAAGACAAAATCAATAACTTACAACCAACAATATTTAAGTACGAAAATGATCGTGAGTTAAATGTGCGGCATTCCTTACAATTAACTATGGTGGACGGCAAGGTATACTGTGCTCTTGCTGAAACTTCTTCAAGTAGGTGTTACATCTGTAACGCAACTCCCAAGGAAATGAATAACATTGAACTTTGTTTGAGCAAACCTCTTTCTGTTAATAATTTTCGGTTTGGTTTCTCACCACTTATTTCACGTCATTCTTAGATTCGGTTTTTCGAATATTTTCTTTATGTGTCCTACAGATTAGATGTTAAAAAATGGCAAGTTAGGTTAGGTGAAGAAGAAGCTCTTCTTGCAGAAAGGAAAAAGGGTATTTGAACAAAGTTCAGGGAAAAATTGGGCTTAATCGTTGATAAACCTCGAAGTGGAGGAAATGGAACGTCAAACGATGGCAACACAGCGAGAAAATTCTTTACAAATTCGGCTAATTCCGCTGAAATTACAGGCATAAGAATAGAGTTAATTGACCGATGTTGCATTATTTTACGATGTATGGGATCAGGTTACAAAATTGATTCAGCTAAGTTCAAAAATTATGCCTAAGCCAAACAACTTGTGAAGGATTATCATAAGCATAAGCATTAATTCATGGATCTGAAGTAATTAGCCATGCTTTGTTAACATCTATTGGAGAACTTTCCGAGGAAGCTGCGGAATCCTCCAATAAAAACATAACATTAATTTGGCGCGATAATACCAGGAAAATATCTCGTGTTACTACTAATGAAGACCTACTGCATAGACTTCTTCTCTATTTGAATCCATTTATATCTAATTTAAGAAAATTATCAAAAACAAATAAATCAAATATATTTCAACTCCACTTCGAGAATGGACTATTTCTTTAAATTAAATAAATCAGTGTTATTACCAGTGGTTTTTGATTTGTTAGAAACTTAAGACAATCTACTTAAATTTATAAATATATTGTATTTACTTACCACTATAGTACCTATACTTTGTAATTAACATATTTCTTAGTAATCGCCCTATTTTAATCTATTTATTTACCAATTGTTTTAATCTCGTTAAATGTAAATACTTTTTAATTTGGCTTCAATGGGAAAATATAATTGTAAACTCATTTTTCAAGAAAAGGCGTTTTTACTTCTTATCATAATTATCTTTAAATATTTCCTTCTCAGAAAAAGTGGATGGGTGTAATTTTTCAATTTTAATGGTTTTCTTTGTCTATAATTTTCTGATAGACAGGAATATCATGATCCAGAGTGTTAAGTTAATTTAAAAAAATTAGCTTGTGCACGAAAATCCTAAATTTGGAATTTTCGTTTAGTGCCAAGCCCCTATGACCGCTTTCCCCATATAGCGGGACCACTGTGCAATGGTTTAAATATATTTTTCCACTACTAACCTATAACATCGCCATTATTGACCGATTATTAACGTTAGAAATCGTTTTCCTCTACCTTATAAGTTATTATTGACCATGGTCAATAATAAGGCATTGAAATCCATTATTGACCGATCTTCAAGAATCTATTTGAACGCAGGTAACTTGATTTTTTTGATTCTACAACATGAATTCATAAACATGACTAACCTCTGAAAGGTGATTTCCTGTGGTTAGGCAACCAGATAATTATCAATACATATTATAGATTATTAGAGATGCTTGATGTTGTAAAATATCGATACAATCAGTAACAAATATAGGGTATAAGAGACAATAATTCGCCATATTTATTAGGAGGACAGATTCGGGTCGTAATAACAAAGCCACCTGACAAAACAACAAAATATTTTGCCAATTCCAAAGCGCAGGTAACTTGATTAAAAAATATACTAATACCTACCTATAATTTTTTAAAATTATTAATACTGTAAAGATAAATGTCTTATAAAAGTTTGTAGTAGTGGAAAAAATATGATATTAACCACGGTTTAGACAGCTTATAGCCCTCGCGTCTTAAATCCCTCGTCGCTCCGCTCCTCGTGATTTAAACTTGCCGCTCGAGCAATAATGATGGCTGTCTAAATCTTGGGTAATAATATACTATTTCAGCTTTTTAGCTATCATAGATTGTCATTAAAATGAAACAAATAAAATCATACTCTCATAAAACCATACAATAAACATAGTTGGAAACAACATTCGTCTGTATTGACAATTTACTGTCACAATACAAAATATAATTAGGTACGCGGTTATTCAATTCATTTAAAAATGGTTGTACATTTTTTACTACTCTTTTAAGGAAAAGTTTGATATGTAACGTGTTACTTTTCATGCCTTAGAAATACTGGAGAAGCTGAGAAAATGTATTTAAATAATTACCCGGAAAGATTAGAGCCCAATAAAAAGATGCTTGGAAGAATGGTTGAAAATTTATTGCAGTATGAAATAAAGCAGTAGTTGTTACTAGAAGCAAACCATGTAATGCTGAAATTCAAAATAATGTGGCATTAGCTATAACGGAAGAACCTACACATCAGTTAGAAACATTGAAAAATAAGAGAAACTACAGCATATTTTATTTTGCGTAAGAACAAATAATATCACCCGTAAAAATTTCGAATCTGCCAAGGACTAAGGCCAGGAGATGACGTGTAAGGTGAAGGGCATTTTATGAATGGTACACTAGGCAATGTCAAAATTTGGGAACAAAAATAATTGGGCCAACTTTTTACCACCGAACACTAAATTCGGAGCGGTATCGAAATTTACTGCAGCATAATTTGGAAAAATTGTTCGATAATAACTTACCACTAGCAGTATCCAATAAATTTTCGATTCAACAAGATGGGGCCCCCGCTCTCATTCGAGAATTGTCCAAGAATATTTATCAAACAAGATTGCCTGACAGATGGACAGGTACGCATTTAGCTGTTTCTTGGCCTGCACGATCGCTTGATATTACTCCTTTAGACTTTTATCTCTAGGGGTACATCAAAACTGTGTGCACCAAAGTAATTTTCAAGCGGAGGAAGAATTATGTCAACTGGTTTTAGAAGCATTTCAAACGATTAAACCAGATGTACTTAACCATGTTTTGGGTTCCACAGTTATAGGTCTTTTCACGAAAAATGGTTCTGATTTAATTACTGCAATAAAATGGGTGCTAAGGGTGGTCGTAAATATCCTTAAACTTAAACACATTGTATTTGTTGTCGGGCCGGATTATAATGATTCCTTCTGATAATAATTATTTAGATGAGGATAGCGAAAGCCAAACAGAACTAGATGTAGAATAACATTATTATACATATAAATAAATATAAGTAGGAAATAATTAAAAAGCTATATTATTTGGGCTTTTGTCATTTAACTAAGTAGATTTATATTATTATAGAGTATAGAGTGCCGAGTATACGAGTGTCCTTACTTGTATTTTTTAGTCCAACCCTTTACTGCACCTTTATGGTTTGCTTATCTATTGCCGGGGGATTGGGATCGACTATTCACTTTTATGCTTAGAAAATAATGGTCATTTATTTGATCACCCTTTGTAATTAAGTCTAGTTTGTAAGTTGGAACTATGTTAATAAATGTTTTTTGAGCATTCAGGGTCGAACTATTAAATAATTTTAAATGATCGCTAAAAAACTAAAAACATGTTTAAACCATTGCATCAACTATTTTAAAGTTCAAAATGGCTTTTAATTAAGAAAAAAACCAGGAGCGTATTTAAAATAGAAAGTTGATGATGTTTTTTTTGAAAACGAAACGGCGCACTGAAAATCTGCAAGCGCTATCATGTTCAGCTTAATAAGTGGCAATGAAACGTATTTTTTTTATTTTTTTATACTTATCTGTTAAAATAATGTAAAAAATAAATAAAAAATAATATAGCAAACAATTCTTTTTTTAAAAAGTATTAAAATCGGTTAATGATAGTTTACCTTTGCAAACACCATGTAAAAGGTATTTAGATTGTGCAACTTTTTCCTAATTTAACCAACATGTAATTCCTACCGTTTCCAAGATTCAAATGTTATCCCATTGTTATCTTAGACACCCTGTATATTTAAATTTTAACAGCTTAATAACTAGTTGAACAAAATCTTGCCGTAATAAATATACCGGGTGTACGAAATTATTTCACAAAGCAACCCAGAGTAATGTAATAAGATATTTCAATCAAATTTGGACTACTGCCAGGGTTGAGCGGGATTTTAATTTTCGCTTAAAAACCAAATTAATATCACTTCCGGTTTTACCGGAAGTTACGCCATTTCATTTTTTTTAATAACAACCTATTTTTTATTGTTCAATTAAACTCTTCTCAAAATTACCTTTTCAACGACATACACAAAGTGACATTTACTTTCAAAATGGCGGCTTATGAGCCATTTTACAAAACTCAAAATGGCGTCTATAAAACAACGTATGCATTTGATACGAGACGAGAAAAGTAGTAATAAAATCTGTTAAATTTGGCCCTTTCATAATTTTTTAAGCACTGATATTTACATTTTTCTTTCTTCAGTTTTTCAAGAAATATAATTTTTGATTTTTAAGAAAATTCTTATTTTCAACCCTAGTTTACACAATTTTTTCAAATGATATGATCTACTTTTCAATGTCTAATATGAGACGTCAAAATATTCTTAATCATCTAAAGCCCTTTTGGATATCAGAATGCTTTTTGCTTCAGTTTAAATTTGTTTTAATAAAAATTTAATTAAATTAATTGACAATAATGGAATAGATAGAACAATAGGTAAACAGTAAAATAATAACTAACGAAATGAATAATGTAGACAAATTAACCATACATCAAATGCTCAAAACGAGCACCATTTTGGTCATGGCACAAGTTTATTTTTTGGATATTTTCTCTCAAAACATTTTCTAAATTAATTAAATTAATAAACTTCTCGCTATTAGGTTGTCTAATGACGTCGCTGCAGTGGCATACACTTTTGATTTCACATATCCCCATAGAAAAAATCAAGCGGAGTTAAGTCCGGTGATTGGGCAGGTCATCGTATTGGCCCGTTTATCCCAATCCATCTATCGGAAAACATTTTATTTGAAAAGTTTACGGCAATTCTTGAGTTATGCGCAAAGGGCACCGTCTTGCTGGTAATAAATTTTGTTTATTTTTTATTTCATTTAAAGGTAAGCTGTCCACAAATTCTTAGACGCGCGGTATTTTGAAGAATATTTAAATATTGAACAGAATTCAAATAATTAAAAAGAATCCTGCACATTTACACCAAAACCCTCCAGAAAAACGTATTTTTTAAATAAGTGGGGATTATGAACGGCCCAAAACTTTGAACTTTTTTTCTAAGCATGGGAAATAATTTGAACTAGGTCATTCACGATCTGGATAGCGCTCTCTGTACAATGTTTCAGCTCGTCGGGAATTTTTGTGATTTTCTGCGTAAACAATTAACATATCAATTTGTTCTTCTTTTGTAAACTTAGTCATTTTATTGTTATTTAACCGAACTATGCGTCAAACTCACACCCAAAAGCATGAAAAATGACAAACATTTTATTACAAAATAACATACTCTGACAATGACGTTTTGATTTACTGTTTTGTTTTTCAAGGCAAACTTAGGTGGAAATAAGTTGTTCTGTTTCCATTAGAAAATGCATCGATTCCTTTTTATTGTCTTAAACTGAAGGGAAAAGCATTCTGGGTTCCAAAATAGCTTTAGATGATTAAGGATACTTTAGCCTTTCATATTAAATAATGAAAAGTAGATCATATCATTTGAAAAAAGCTTGTAATAAGTAATAAGCTAGGGTTGAAGATACGATTTTTCTTAAAAATAAAAAATTATATTTATTTAAACACTGAAAAAAAAAATTTAAATGTCAGTGCATAACGAATTATGAAAGGGCCCAATTTAATAGATTTTATTACTATTTTTCCCGTATCAATTTCGTACGTCGTTTTTTAGACGCCATTTTGAATTTTGTAAAATGGCTCATAAGCCGCCATTTTGAAAGTAAATGTCACTTTGTTGTATGTCGCTAAAAAGGTAATTTTGAGGAGAACTCAATCGGTAAATAAAAAATATAGGTTGGCATTAAAAAAAATTATATTGCTTAACTTCCGGTAAAACCGGAAGTGATATTAATTTGGTTTTTAGGTAAAAATTAAGATCCCGCACAAACATGGCAGTATCCAACATGTGATTAAAATATCTTCTAACATGACGCTGTGGTGCTTTGTAAATTGATTTCGTTGACACCCGGTATGTGTCAACTTATTTTACTTTACAATAAATACTAGAAAATTGTTTTTTGACATATTTTATATTAGAATATTTTTAAAAGTTTTCCAAAAAACCTTAAGACATGAAACAATTGTCTCATAAAAATATAAAATTTAATCTTACCGAATATCTTCTAAACACTGGTCCGCCAGCGGTAAAGCACATACATTGCTTTTCTTCTTTACTAGTCGAGCCATTTTGTCCACTTCTGCATTTATGTTTGCGCCATCTCCCATTATCTAAACGACAAAACCACTTTTGCCCTTTTCGACACGGTAATTTAGTGTAATCAAAAAAGCACTTAAACGCCAATCTGCCTGGTCTGGTTTTTTGGGCAACTGATAACACATTACCTCTCAATATTTCTAAAAAATATTTAAATTTATTATAATATTCTTGATCTTGTTGAGGAGCTATACGATGTGAAAACATGACCCTCTGGTGTTTTCATAAAAAGATTCTCCTTTCGTAAACTCGTTGTAATGGTGAAATTGGCATGTCGAAGTACATGACACGTCATATAGGCAGATATATCATAACTAGTGTTAAACAATCTAAAGGAGGTAACATACACCTCAACACAATGCTTTTAAACATACAATCTAACAGTAATAACTGCGACGAACTGTAGCTTTTCTAGACAATGTTAATTACCCAGATATATTATTTATTACAGAACACTGGCTTAATAAGAATGAACCAATTTATGTATACCTAACTACAGAGTTGTATCCAAGTATTGTAGAAATTCCCTTAGTCATGGCGGTACTTTGATTTTAATCCACGAAGCTTCTCTAAAGATGTATATTTTCTCAAGTTTTGATAAATTTAATGAGTTCATAGTCGAAAAAGAGTTTGAGTTCGCAATAATACACTCGACTAGGTTTAATACTTATATAATCTGTTTGTATAGCCTCCCAATACAGACGTTGATTTGTTTATTTATACGCATGCATCTATAATACTCGCAGGTGACTTTAACATTGTTTTTCCGAAAAAATGCATGGAAATGTACATTTAATTACTAACCTACTTAAATCTATTGATTTATACATGCATGTTAATACACCTACTCGTATAACTAGCCAGACAGCGACAACCCTTAACTATTTTTGTTCAAATTTTAATAGAGAACAAATTGACTGTAATGGTTTGTCCGATCATGAGGCGCAGTGTGTAATTTTAAAAGTAGTATTTTTAAACCCAAAGTAGTAAGACGCTATGACACACTTTATATAGCACGCAATTATGATAAGTTCTTACAACTTGCAACGAGGAAAACTGCAGATATATTCTGTTTTGTAATGATAACCTCTTAACTACTAATGGCGCACTGGATTAATTCCCTAGTGGTTACATTAAGTTTTACTGCGTGGCCAATAAAACCACCATTAAAGAAAGAAAACAAACTCCGTGATTTACTAAGAGTTTAAAAATATGTGCAAAAAATATACACTCTTCGAAAACATCTCTTGAATAACATAAGATTCATGTCGTATTGTAATGAGTGTCGTGCCATTTATAGAAATACTATCAAGATCGCTAAACACAACTACCTTTCAAATTTATGAAAGGTTATTTTCATATAAAATTTTGTCCCCAACCCATAAACAAAAATTTATTCGTTTTGCTGGATCCCCCTCTACTAAAGCTTAATTGAAATGTGGCTTGAAAGGTTAAATTTTTTTGTGTTTTAAGATTTCTTGAGTTTGACTTTTATCGACAACCACCTGCAAATTTTGAGCTCGTTTCCTTAATGATAAAAGGTGAGTTTCAACGACAGACTGCATAACCAAAACGGTAGCCGCATCGTTTTCATAAAAGGATTTCTTGTTTTTTTTTTTATTTTGGACCAACCCAGCGTTCCTAAACTTCTTTATCAGTCGCCGAATTCCATCAGTTGATAATACACTCCCGGAAACAAAAAATCGTTCTTGCGCATACAGTAAGTCCCAGAAGTAATGTCTAAATTCATTTAAAATTCAGTGGTGTGTTTTTTTGGAAAAACGCTCGGATCCATGGATTTTTATTTCTTAATGTGTCTTTTTTATCGTAAATTAATGTATACAGGGTAACCCAAAAATAAGTTACGACCATCAACGTCCATTTTTTATTTAATTTTTGAATTTTGCATAGAACTTTAAGTATGCTGTTTATGAGGATTTATTTGTAAATCGAGCAAAACATTCCATTGTGTGTTTATTTTTTTTTTTTTTTTTCAATTCTGATATTTCTGAAAATTGACTTGTCGTCGTTTCGTCCCATAGAAACTGTATGACAATATTACTTCAAATAAGTAATTGTCAAGCGTAGTTGCAAAGTTGCGGTTTTCACAATGGTGAAGTTAACGGAACGAGAGAAAATTGAAATTTTGTTTGATGATAGAACACGTACTCAAATAGAAACAGCTCAATTATTCAACAAAATCCATCCTGATCGTCCTCCCATATGTCAAAAGGTGGTGAATACAATATAGGCTAGATTTAGAGAATTCGGTTATGCTAGAGATTTTACTAATTCTGGTCGTCCTACTTCAGATGAAAATGAACAACTTGACATTTTGCTTTCCTTGGAAGAGAATCCATGTACTTCTCTGTCACACATTGGAACCAATTTTCACATTGGACTCAGACTCCCCTGACGAAGAACGGATGTTCCAGCAAGATGGTGCTCTATGTTACCAATGTGCATTCATTTTTGGATGAAACCTTTCCCAATCGGTGGATGCGAAAGAGAGGACCAATCGACTGGCCTGCTAGGTCGCCAGACCTAACTCCGCTGGACTTCTTTTTGTGGGGTTATCTTAAATCGAAAGTATTTGTTGACAGGCCACACAATCTACAGGAGTTGAACGAGATCCGAAAAAAATTGCGTGCCATAACACCGGAAATGGTAGAAAACGTGCAAAGAGAGTTTATTGATCACCTTGGATATTGCCAAGCCGTAAATGGCGCACTTTTTCAACATTTAATTTGATTTGTTGTTTTTTTTTATATGAACAGGTCGTACTTATCAATATGTTCAATCGTAATTTTTTCGATAACTGTTGAGTTTAGGTATAGGGCATGGTGCATGAAACATACTTAGAGTTCGATGCAAAATTTAAAAATGAAATAAAAAATAGATGTTTTCATTTGAAAAAATTAAGAATGATCGTTACTTATTTTTGGGCTATCCTGTATACTTACATAAATTTACCATAAAAAAAATCAACGTGAATCGCTTTATTTGCACATGCACCGTTCGCAGATGGAATCGAAGAATTTTTTCTGTATTGCTTATGCCCAGTGGCGTTGGACCGAACTTTTCAAAAAAAAAAAATTCTTCATTATAAAAAAATATTTGTCTCACTGAAAAACCTTTTTTCTACTAGCGTGCGGAAAAACGCATTTTCCGCACATGTTTTAGTGCGGAAAATCCACTTTTCCGCACCGTGCGGCAAAGATTTTTCCGCACTGTTATATTTTGAAATTAAATTTAATTAAATTAAATGCTGTACGATTTGAAGTCACTGTTCATCATATTACCTTTGAAATATCTTAGTTGCTATGGTGTATATAACCAGTTGTTGATTTGTATGTCACTGTCAACAGAATATTATAAATTTAAACTAGTTTATCAGTTTTTCTACTGGAGTTTTGCTGAATTCTTCGGCACGCAAAATGATTTCCGATGAAGAGATGAACGAATTAATATTGTAAAATTTTGTTCATTGTAATAAAAATTAAAAAAAAAACTCCGTTTTTTAAACTATTTTCAATTTGTTTCCTCACGCTAGTAGAAAAACTATTGTTCCTAACACGTGCAGAAACCTATTTTTCCGCACTTAAATGCTTGACACCACTCCGCTACGCGTCGTGCTGTCAACGGCATTTGCGTGCGGAAAAATCGATTTTCTGCACTTGTTAGGAAAATAGCTATTTTATTCTGCTACTAAGACAGAATATTAATTCTAAATAGGAAAATTGACGTGGTTGTTTCAAAAAACCAACTACATTCCCAGACTAAGATTTTCTATCTGAACCATTGAATATTGTATACTTAATTTTCGGGAATCTTGTTTATTGTCAAAGCATAATAGACTTTGTATCTGCTCTAAATTTATTGTAATAATTAATAACTAAGAACAATATAATTATTAAAATATTTATTTATAAATACGTACCGTTTTGATTCGATTTATTAGTGTGATCAGCAATCATATTAGTGTTGAGGTATCTAGAAAAACTGTTTCTCGCAATATGTTTCAATGATGGGATATGATTTTCGATTCCAAATTCCCTATTTCTAAGTTTTTGTGTTGATTCGGAAGAGTTGAGTATATGTTTGTGAATTTGAATTAATAATTCATTGTCGATGTCTTTTAGTTCCGGATGTTCTGAGGTACTATTAATGGGTACCGAATATTGAAGTAGATTTGTTTCTTGTTGCCTTACGTTCAGATGCGGTGTCTCGCGACGTCCTGAACTAAAAAAAGTAAAATTAATGTAACTGAATATTTTTTAATTCAGAAATTCAATAATATATTATTACATCTTTAGTAGTAGTAGTAGTAGCGGACAGGGAGGCTTTAACGGGCACCTAGCGATTCGTACCGCTCAGGTAAAATGAACCCATATGGTAATTTTTACTAATTTCTTCATATTTCGATTCGTACCGGTATACATTTTTTGGGATTTCCTGCACCCTACCTGACTTGGCACCCACCTGACTACCCCATTAGTATGAAATACATATTAAAGAAGGTTTTTATTACATTTTGTCTTTTAGTCTCTTGTGAGATGTTGACCAGCAAAATGGATATAAAGGTTATTGAAAGTAGCCGTGGAAAACCAATGTTAGTTGTTAATAGTTATAAGTATAATTTACAAAAAAGTGCTTAAAACAAGTAAGGAACATGTTTGGGTGTGCGTAGATCGCAAATGTAAAGCTACCATTTATACACTTGGTCCATTCGACCAAAATGTTGTCCTGAATAAGTGTGAATTAGAACATTGCCACGAAGCTGATGTAGTGTCACTTCAAAGACAAATAGTAAGTACAGGTTGCAAAAGAAAAGCTGCCGAAGATATTGCCGAGAAACCTTCAAAAATTATTTGCAAAGTTCCTCAAGAAAACCTACCGCCTACCTTTACTGCCAATGACGTTGCACTTGTAAGGAATTACATATACAATGCTCGTAGAAAAGTTGTTCCGTCATTGTTATTGTAAATTATTTTCATTAATAGAAAACTAGTGTTTAAAATATAACGTTACATTAAATATTAACGAAGTTGTCGTGGACGTTGGACAAGGCATCCATAAAGCTGTGAATAAAGTTTGCCCCAAAGCTCAAATAATTGGATGCAAGTTTTATATCAGTCAGGCTTCGTATAGGAAAGTGCAAAAATTAGGTTTAACTAAGGAGTACCAAGACAAATCAAGCTTGGTTGGTCAATGGATGCGAACGACTTTCGCATTACCTTATTTGGATCCTAGCGAAGTAGGAGATAGCTTCGCTCTTGATTTGTTGGATATAATGCCAAATGATGAAAGACTTTTAAGATATGCTGATTATTTAACCGACAATTATCTTTCCGAGGAATCGGCTTTTCCCCCTACAATCTGGGCCAAAATGTCAGCAGCAATCGCACGTACAACTAACACATGTGAATCGTTTCATAGCCATTTCAATTCCTCAATGTACAAGGCGCATCCTTATTTCTTTGTATTTGTGGAAAAACTAAGTGAATTTCAAATAAGTACGCAAGTAAAAATTCAGAGCGTCAGTTCTACTGCAAAAATTCACAATAATAAAGTTAAAAAACGATAAGGATTTATCGAAAAAAGTAATAACTGATACAAAAGCAAAGAAATCAGTAGACTACATTTATTAAAATATATTTCTTTTCATGCCGCTCCCGGTTTTTTTATACCTATTGTAAATTTAATTTTCATTAACTAGATATAAGAGATAGTTTTTGTGTCCATATTATTTTTAATTATAACTAACCCAAACTAACCCAACTTATGATATTTTGTGTATTTACATATAAATAAATTAGACAACTATAACAAGCATTTATTATTTCTATCCCTTATAAGTCATAGATTTTACCTGGCTGATGCCCGGTACGAATCACAATGTTGATTAAATTATAAAAGATGTGTTCGGTACCAAACACATTATCCAATTAGTACTTTTATTGCCTTCGGTACGAATCACACAACACCCGCATTGACGCCAAGCAAGTAGGCCAGTTTTGAAGGCTACAATAAAAGTCACAGGGGACGTCCGCTGTGATTGGCTAACATTTTTGGGTCATTTAACCTAACATATATATTTTCTTTCTCGTGATCTGCATGGTAAAATTTTAAAAAAATCAAAACTTTTACCTTGCAACTTCTTTTATTTTGTATTTCTCCCTTAAATGGCTTAAAAATATAGCTTTCAGCAAAAAAAATTGTGTTCGCCAATATTGACTTTCAAGCCATTGGACATGATTTTAATTTTTTGCCATAAAATAAAATAAATATTAAAAGTTAAGATATAAAAATAATTTTTAATTGCATATATTATTATAAGGGTGAGGCGGTGGATTAGGGGAAGAAGGGAAGTAATAAATAGGTTTCTAAAATTAGGTTTATTTATTTATATACTTCAGTAGGTAATACTTTCTAATTTACATTTTTGTTTAAATAAAATATCACAGTAACAGTGTCGTACCATCTTTGACTGGCTCACTTTTCAAAATATTAGGTATTTCTTCAAAAATCTGTAAAATTGCTAAAGGTAAAAATTTAATGGACAACCTTGTATGGTTGTCCGGAAAAGCCACTGCGTGATTTCTATGTGTCCCTATTTGTCAGTGGCATTTTCGTTTAATAAAAAAAATGCCATACAACGAAATAAGTACCTATGTACAGGGTGATCCCCTATAATGTCGCCCCCCTTGAACTTTTTTATTTTAAGTGTCCCAAAAAGTTTAAAAGTATGGTTATGTAGGTACTGAAAGAAACTAAGTATAAAGATAATTTGAAAAATGATCAGTATACAAGGAAACACGAAAAGTGTATTTTTTTTTAAATGGATCACCCTATATTTATTTTTCGACTCCCTGTAAAGTTCTAAACATAATTCATATCATACAAGATACCTAAATTCAACCGTTTCTGAATACTTAATATAATTAATTAAATAATACTTATACTTAAAAACATAGTATCTTTCAGTAGGTACCTACATAATGTAAAAAAAGCAAATTATTGTCCTTTTGCATTCAATTCCTGTACTTTCAAAGCAGCTGCTCTCATTGGGATCCCTCTTTTTATTGATGTTGTGTTTCCTTGTCATATAAGTGCGATGTCATTTCTGTTAATCAAATTTATTCTTTGCAGTTCTGGGGCTTCTGTTTTCCTGCATCTTCCAAAATTCTATCGACAGGTACACCAGACTTCAATTTTTCAACAATGGTATGCTTTTCTGATGTAGAAAGATGTAAACTTCTTAACTTATTGTCATGGCCTGCATGTGTCTTCCAAAAACTTACCGATATAGTCCCATTATGATACAACCTACAAGTCAACTGCGAGGGACACATTCCTTGAATTTTGATGGTTTCACCGGATTTCTCAGTTCTTTTATAATATTTTGCTATATATCCTAAAAAAATGTTGATCACTGGGTCAATTTTACTACCTCTAAAAACATTTTCAGTTTAACATTACCTTTAGAATTACTTCTGTTGCAAATAAAACTAACTTCCTTGTGATCATTTGTTCGATTTGTTCGCTGTACCGAGTAACTGGTTTCAATTTTCTTTGCTTGTTTCCACAACTCGTAATCTTGCATGCTGACAAACCTTAATGTTAGTAATTCAATACTTATACCATGTTTCTCTTCAAGATGCTTTAGTAACATCTTATGACTTCTAAGTTCATTTCTTTCTTCATACATTGGACAAATGATTCTACATTCGTTTGAAACAGCAACAATTTTATGTATACGTTTTTTGTAACGGTTCAGTAATTTTACGCAACCGAATTACTTTGAACAAAGAGTACATATTGTATATGATGTTGATGGCTCGTCTCTTGAGCTTGGATCCATGATGAATGGTTCGTACAAACCTGGCCGAATTTACAGATTTACAAATCTCGTAAAAAATATTATTTCGCTTACAAACACTACACACAGAATGCAATATAATGCAAAGCAAAATAACACCAAGTCGCCAATAGTATTTTACGTTACAAGTCCGGTAGGTGACTTATTACAGTACGAGTTGTTTTACGGACGAGGCGACGTAGGAGCCGAGTCTGGAATATAAACGAGTGCTGTAATAACACCTAACGGACGTGTATCGTATGGTATTTTATTTCATCCTGTCATTATATCCCTTTTCAAAAAAATAAATAGGTATATTAAAATTTTAAAAAATACTTCGCAATATTATATCATGCTACCTACCCTAAATGCAATTGAGCCATTGGTTTCCATAGTTAATTATAAATTTTGTTTGCTTGTCACTGTCAAATAGATAAAGTCATAATATTCGTGTGGGCAATTATGGAGGTTTCGGGTATAATTTTAAATAAAATCTACCAATTTTAGTTAAATAAAATATTTAAAGAATTGTAACAGGGAATATATTCTATGGTTGTGTAATATTTTACAATTACTAAAGTTGGTAGAAAAAAATACTATTACAAGTAGAAGCACCCAAACAGTTTTAATTGGTATCACTAAATATAGACCATATAAAATAAAAATTACTAATTTTAGTTAAGCAAAACCTTTAAAACAATGTAATTAAATGCCTATATTATAGTTATATAACATTTTTCATTTACTAAAGTTGGTTAAATTGATTTATTTCATTTAAAAAAGTGTTTTTGATGTATTAAATAATTGCTAAATATGTGTATTTAAATATTTTATTTCTTATAATTTTAAGTGACAACTTGTCAAAAATCGAAAGTAAAAAGTCGTAGTTTCCAAAAACAAAGCATGGTTGCTAGGCAACACATTACAGTATCTGATACTGTAATGTTCTATTTACCGGCCGCATATGAGTACAGGGTAAGTAGATTTACTGGACAGGATGAAATAAAATAAATAATTTTAAAGAAAATTTAATAGCACAAAACCAATAATAGGTATTAATAGTTTTAGCGCCAAAAACAATCAAAGCTAAAGCCGGCAGGCGCCAAATGTCATTCTTGTCAACGAAATATTAACCAATCACAGCAGACGTCCCCTGTGACTTTTAATGTAGCCTCAGTTTTGACCCTTTTTGCCGACCCCATTTTAACGCCTGGGTAATGTCAGCCAGACGGGACCTACAGTTTAACGTGGATTCCAAACCACACCTTCAGTAAGTACATACATAAACCAAAATTAAACTTAAACTACGAAACATTAAATTCAGCTGGCGGATAATTATAATTTTGTGTATTCATCAAGCAAAAATTGCTTAAGCTTTTCTATTGTAACAAGTATAAGTCATAAACATTTTGACTACATAAATATAGTCAATTTTCAAAGTTGTCTTCAATCTAATTCATACAATGAAATTTAATTTCTAAATGTCTGCAATTTCGCATTTTTATAGACTTATTTACCTACTTATACCGGGTGATGCATGGCTTAGTTGAACATAGGAAATCCCATGCAAATTTTGAGATGGCTAAATATTGGCTCCCCTGTACATTTTAGAGAAAAAATGTATTATAATTTTTTGAAGAGGCCGATATAATAAACCCATGTGCCAAGTTTAAATAAATTTTAATAAGCCAATCCTAACTTATTCAATTAAATGTGAGGGCAAAATTACGAAATTTTCATAGTTTAGGTAACACAGCAAACACCAGCAAATTATTATTTGGCATTGACAAAACCAGCGACTACACTTTCATTGAAGGCGCTTTAATTATAGCTAAATATGAGCTATTCCATTAAGCAAAAAGTAACTATGATTAAGTGGTATTATAAAGGATATAGTTTAAAAGCAGTGCCTGAAATGTTTTCAGTTCAATTCCCTGATAAGCCTTTCCCTTCCATTTCATTAATTAAACTTATCATTAATCAATTCGAGTCCAAAGGCACTGTAATAAATAACTGTAAATGCTCAACTCAGAATGTCAATAGAGCTGAAGAAAGGGATAATAAAAATCTTGAGATTTTACTGCACGCGGAGGAAAATAAAATGATTAGCACGAGGATTCTTGGGCAAGCCGTAAGAAAACAACAAACCATAAAAAAACATAAATATTTTCCCTCTAAGTATGAAAAACATCAAGAGCTACTGCAAGGTGATGAAGAACGGAGAATGGTATTCTGTTTTGAGGTAATAGAGAGAGCCAATAATTATAGGGATTCTTTGAGAAATATACATTCAGCCTTAACAACGAACCAAATATTCAAAATTGCCGGTATTGGAGCCAGGAAAATAAACATCGTCTTCATACTCGGACGCAATATCCACAAAATATAAATGTTTAGGCGGGAATTGTAGGACATCACATTGTTGGACCATTTTTTATAGAAGGCAACCTTACAGCAGTAACCTATTTGGACTTACTACAAAATCGAATTGAACCCGCACTAGAAGAAGTTGTGCGCGAAAATCAGGAGATCTGGTATCAAATGGGTGGTTGTCCTGCCCATAATTCTCTCATGGTTAGGGAATACTTGCAAAGTATTTTTAACGGCAATATTATTGGCCCACAGTATCTAATCCTTTAGCCAGCCAGGTCTTCTGACCTTTCGCCAAACGACTCCTTTCTGTGGGGGCACTTAACAAAATTTTATTTATAAAGATGTAAAATTTGAAAATCTAGATCAACTAAAAAACTGTATTATGGGTAAAAATAAAGTTGCCTGTTGTGTTTCACTATTTATTCAGTTACCTGACACGCGTGTTTCGACCCTTTCAGGTCATTTTCAAAGAAGTACAAAAATAAAAATTATTGCTAAGGTATATACAGCGTGTCCAGAAACCATATTAACATATGGGAAACTTTTTTATTTTTAACTTTACGAAAAAAAATTATTCTTCATAAAAAGTTGTGCTTGTTGATAAAAGACATTCAAATCAAAAGTTTTGAGCCAGCACACAGAAAGTCGATAATATTAATACCGTAAATGGAAAACTATATTTAATAATTTTAATTACAAAGTACAATAATGAAATACTACACTAAGCTTCAACATGACCACCGTTTTTTTCCATACAAACGGTTGTACGTCCTGAAAATTCCATTACTGCATCTCTAACCATCTGAGGGGAAATTTCTTGGACACATTCTCTGATAATTCTCTCTAAATGGTCTATGTTCTCGAAAGGTCTGTGGGTATACACTTTTTGTTTTAAAAATCCCCATACGAAAAAATCCAGAGGTGTTAGATCAGGTGACCTTGGTGGCCAAGCAAATTCTGATCTTCGTCCAATCCATTTCTGTGGAAATGTCCGGTTTAAGAATTCTGTCACTCTTACAGAGCTGTGGCATGGAGCGCCGTCATGTTGGAACCAAAGTGTTTGTCTTATATTCATTGGTAGTCCATGAAAAAATTCAAATAATTCCGTGTCCAAAAAGTTCAAGTGAATTTCACCGGTAATATTTTCTCGAAAAAAGTACGGCCCTACAATTTGGTTCCTAAAAACGCCGCACCAAACATTTGTCTTGAAAGAATACTGGTCACGACACTCAATTACAAAATGGGGATTCTCATCACTCCACCACCTACAGTTTTGCCAACACACTACTCCATTTGAGGTGAACATCGCCTCATCTGAAAACAATATTTTTCTTGCGAATAGTGGGTCATCTTCTACCTCACCTTAAAACCAAGAGCAAAACAAAAATCGTGAATCAAAATCTCTAGGCTGCAGTTTGTGAAGAAATTTTGGCTTGTATGGGTAAAAATTTTTTTTCTTTAAAATAACTTGGGCAGTGGACTTTGTGGAACAGTTTGTGAAATATTTCTCAATGAGATTTTAGGATTTTCCACGACAGTTAGCAAAACATTCAATTGGGTATCTTCGTCCGTACGCCAAACCTGATGCTTGTCAGAAAATTTATTACTTACAGATCCGGTATTTTTAAATTTATTAAAAATATCTCCAACCGTTACATGGCTAATAATTTCATTTGGATATCTTGCATTAAAAATTTGAGCAGCCTCTCTGTACGTCTTGTAGTGGCCTCCAACAATTAACACTATTTCAACTTTTTCCCCGATTGTAAATTTAAGCACCATATTTAATTAAAAGGAAACTGTCCGCCTTGACAAATAAAATAATTAGTTGTCATGGTTTCATTTAGTTTTCCAAGGCGTGCTGAACCTACTAAACGAGAATGAATACCGCTTCTTAAAATCTTGCTCGCCCTTTTCTGAAAAATTCTGTGAGATAATTAGAGAAACTATGGAATCAGGAAAAACAACAACATTACGCCACAGTATCTTTGTTTTAAGCTAAGTCGCCTTTCGAATGGCAACTTTAGACCATTTATTATATTTTTGACAATATCGAAAATTGTCATTAAAAAAAAATGATCAGAACCAAAAACCACGTTTAAATTACAATTAGGTAATGCAATGAAAAATTAGGTTTTATTATTTTTTACGAATTTTTCTTCCACAATCAAAACAATTTCAATTTTCTCCTCAGAAGTTAATAACGCTACCATTTTTATGTTTTATAAATTTTAACGCGTTTTGACGGTTGCTGTCAAACATTTCTTGCTCTCAACAATTAATTTGTATGTTACAACCATCCTAGATTACATGTAACTACAGTTAAATTTGCATTGTTATTGTAGACATACGTTTCAAAAAAGACGAAATAATTTTTTCAAGGTAAATGGGCGTAATTTCATATTTGAACGTGGTTTTTAGTTCTGATCAACTTTTTTTAATAACAATTTTCGATATTATCAAAAATAAAGGTACTTTACTTTTAAGCCAAATTCATATTTTTTGACTTACCTCGTATACGCCTGGGAGAATTTAATATCTGATAATTGCATTTTAGGTTTTAGACCATGCAGAACTTTTTATAAAGAATCACTTTTTTTCGTAAAGTCTAAAATAAAAAAGTTTCCCATATGTTAAGATGGTTTCTGGACACGCTGTATAAACTCTAATGTATGGTATCAATAGGTAATAAAATAATAAATAATAATAATAAAACACAACAAGCAACTTTATTTTTACCCATAATGGATAATATACGGTTTTACCAAGAATGTAGCCCAACGCAAGTTAATTACATAAAAAATTGTATTTCATTAGAATGTGACAGAATTTCTCAATATCAACTCAGTAATGTTAGAAATGAATTTGATGATCGGTTAGGATATTGTTTAGCTGTTAATGGAGAGTTCTTTGAACATCTAATTAATTAATGTTTTTGTGAACATCTGGAGTCTTAGGTGTGTTATGTTAAATAATTAAAGGCTTAGTAAGAAAAACATAATGGTGCCTTTTATTTTGAATGTGTGACTGCCGGATTGGTGAAACGAAAATGCGTTTTTAATATGAAATAATCTTTATTCGTTATGTCCAGCTTTACGTCAATTTTTGACAATAGCGTCATAGAAATTATTTGCTGGTGTTTGCTGTATTACCTAAATTATGAAAATGTAGTAATTTTGCAATGACATTTAATTGAGTAAGTTAGGATTGGCTTAATTGGCGAAATTAAAAAAGAAAAACTTTGAAGAGAACCGTGTCAGACGCTAGAATTTTACATGATAACATGAAGAAACACAAATTTAGTTTAAGACACCCTTTCTTTGACCTTTATATTCACTTTACCAGAGAGTTGTCGCTTTTTACAGCATTGCCTATAAAAGGGATACAGGGTGTCCCAAATTCGAGGGTGACCATTGGGATCTCGGAAACTATAGGAGATACGAAGAAGTTTAAATTGTGGCAAAGTTGCATAATTTGGTGTTTAATAAAATGTCTCTTTAAAATTGAGAAAATTCCCAGTACTTCTGGAGATATCTGGAAAAAAGCGAAACTTAGAAAATTTGTTTTTATTTTTTTCTAACTTTGTTTAAAGATGAAATTATGAAATAAACTGCACTTTTTCCCCTCTACAAAATAGCGCTAGTTTTTGAATCCGACGTTTCGATGTCATGGGTCCATCAGCAACTTCATTTTTTTAAATACGGACCTGAATGTTTTACTAAGGATTTCGAAAGAGCTCGTTATTCTAAAAACAGGTATGTATCACACTTGTTATGTTATTGAAGGTTTCATCTGCCTTGTCGCTGCCTTCATGCAAAGAAAAAAAAAAGTTATGAAACAAAAATATATATAATCAATCAATATAACTTAACAAAACTTTATTACTCTAGATTCTAGATGATCTGTAAAAACTACTGATACAAGTTTATTATTATTATGTTATAATAAACAACACATAAACAATCTCATCAAAGATAACCTAGCAGGAATGGCTGTAATTTCTCGGATTAAATTTTGCTGCAGTCCATTTATGTCATTTAGTACCTATCTCACGATACAAACGATTTTTTAAATATCCCCATAAAAAATAGTCCAGCGGATTTAGATCTGGACTTCTAGCAGGCCATCGCACAGGTCCCTGGTTTCCAATCCATTTATTTGGAAACAGTATATTTAAATAGTTTGACATTTTCCGTCCATTGTGAGGAGAAGCGTCGTCCTGTTGTCACCATAATTGCCGCAGAATATTTAGAGGCTCATGATCTCCGAGATGTTCGAAAATATTATTTAATATTAATTCCCTATACCGCTGGGATGTTAAGCTTTCTGAGTTATGACCAATAATGTTCTTTATGACGATTAAATAAACCGCTCGTTGAAAAACTACATTCTTCGGTCCAGATTACGTTCGACAAAAAACTGTTGTCTTCTAAAAGTTTTATTTTGAAGCCAATTGCAAAAATCCATCCTCCGGATTTCATCACCAGGTCTAAGTGTTTGGCTTAGATGGATTTTGTAAGGTCGATATTTGTTTGAATTTAGTGTTCGCCATATTCGCATTCTAAGTCTTTCTAGCTCATTTTCAAAAAGCCTAGTAGAGCTGCGAGGAGCATTATTAACCTTAAAATAGAAATATGTCAATAGCCAAATTTAGAAAACATTAATTAGAGATAAAAAGTCATACCGTATTTAAAATATTTTCCTCTTCAACCGGATCAATTCGACGATCGTATTTATCTCTTGACTTGCTAAAATTTCCGAATTCCAACAAGTTTCTATCCAGTTTAGCAAAATCATTTTCATGGGGTTGCACTCGTTCGGGATATTGAATTAGATACCGTTCACAAGAAATTCTAGAGTTTCTATTTGAACTGTATAATAAATGTGTAACATATCACGCTTTTCCATATTTGAAAACATATCTGTACTATAAAATTACAAAAGAGAAAAACAACTATAAGCATGTTAACATAAAATATGCCATAATGGTTGAGCGTATAATGTTTTGTCTCATAGCCACCTTTAATTTTACCACCTTGTTATTTTAATTTTGTCTGATTTTTCTATAATATAGCAGGCCCGTGCGCAGAAATTATACAAGGGGGGGGGGGGGGGGTTTGGAGCATATTTTTCATGGTTGGAGCATATTTTTCATGGTAGGTTGAACCACCTCCCCCCCCCCCCCCGCACGGGCCTGTAATATGGAAAATTAAGGCAGATACAGGGTGTTACAAATTGGACATACGAGCATTGGAATCTCGGAAACCCTAGGAGTTAGAGAAACGGTTAAACGGGGGCATAGTTGTGCAATTCGGTGCTGATTAAAATGCCGCTTTAAAAGTTTTAAAATTCCGAATACTTCCGATATTATTCGAAAAAAACCGAAATTTTGCAAAATCGTTTTTATTTTTTCCTGAGCTCATTTGAATAGCTATTTAAAAATAAATACCACTTTGTCGTTGCAACTTTTTCTCCTCTAAAAAATGACGTTATTAAACTAAAGATCCGACGTTTCGTCTCCGAGCGCCAACATCAACTTTATTTTTTTAAATACGGACCTGGAATTTTTTTACCGATTTTTAAACCCCCCTACCCTCAAAATGTAATAGCGGTATTACTTTATAATAATGAATTGTTTTTGCTTATTTCCTTTTAAATTCGAATTTTACATTTGTTAGTCCGGTCCTGGCAACGAATCACAATTATAATTAAAGACGTTATTTTTATAAAAATCTTTACAAATGGGTTTCATGAAAATTTGAGTTTATTAGGAAAGCTCTAATTTCCAAAATGTTCAAAAATATTTCCTTTAACCCATAGATACCTACCTATGCACAGATCGATGTTTCTTATGATCCTTGCTATACTACCCCCTTTTAATTGACCTTTATAGCCTACGAACTGTATGTTGTATTATTCCTCCAATTCTTCAAAATTTGTTTAAAGTTGATCTTACTGATAGGTGGATCGGAAATGGTGGGGCAATAGAGTCGCCAGCGAGGTCGCCAGATATTTCGCCTCTGGATTTCTTTTATGGGGGGCATTAAAAAATTTTATTTATAAAAATGACTTAGATACCATGGAGGAACTGGCAAAACGCATACAGGTTGCAGTTGGTAGGATAAGAAGAAGATCGGTTGAAAGGGCTGTCGCCAAAATTGGAAGAAGAATCGATCGTTGTATTGAGCAAAACGGCAATAATTTTGAACATTTAGAAAATTAGGTTTTATAATTAAGAAATTTATAATTATTAGAAAATTCTTGTAAAATAAATTATGTTACTTATGTATGAATGTTTTAAATAAAATAGAGTGTTTAATTAATATTGTGATTCGTTGCCGGACTGACAAATAATGTAAAAGACGAATTTAAAAGGAAATAAGCAAAAACAATTCATTATTAGAAAGTAATACCGCCATTACATTTTGAGGGTAGGAGGGTTTAAAAATCGGTAAAAAAAATTCCAGGTCCGTATTTAAAAAAATAAAGTTGATGTTGGCCGCTCGGAGACGAAACGTCGGATCTTTAGTTTAATAACGTCATTTTGTAGAGGAGAAAAAGTTGCAACGACAAAGTGGTTTTTATTTTTAAATAGCTATTCAAATGAGCTCAGGAAAAAATAAAAACAATTTTGCAAAATTTCGGTTTTTTTCGAATAATATCGGAAGTATTCGGAATTTTAAAACTTTTAAAGCGGCATTTTAATCAGCACCGAATTGCACAACTTTGCCCCCATTTAACCGTTTCTCTAACTCCTATGGTTTCCGAGATTCCAATGCTCGTATGTCGAATTTGTAACACCCTGTATAGTTAACATAGCATAAGTGTGATACATATCTGTTTTCAGAATGACTAGTGTTCTGGTATTGGATTTTACTATAAATAGCCGACAAATTCGTATGCTATTCAGTCATTCACGGGGGTTCAAACTGATAAGATCTATTTAGCTGCAGTCATCATAATACGTCACAACTCGAGTTGATGAGTTGTTTTTAGAGTAATTAAATGTAAATTACGCATTTACCTAAAAGTACCCTAAAGCATAAACTGGGACTTTTATGGGAGTTGTAAATTAATAGTCGGACCAATAAAAATTTCATTAAAGTTACGAAGTCGTTTAATTTGTGTTATAAGTTAGAATAAAATACTTAGGCATAAAAAGTGTTATTAGTTAAACATTATATAGAGTCAGAATAAGACTCATATAATATACAGAGTTCGAATAAAAGTTTTGAAATAAATTTACTACGTTTTAACAAAGCTGTTGTGAGCCAGACACATGGCCTTAAATTACGCAGCAGTCTTTGACAGAATGCAAGACGTGCTGCTACCGTCTTCGCCGAGCGGCTTCCTGGAGGCCTGGATCAATGATGCCATGGCCGCATACTCGCCCAATGGACAAACAGAGCTCCAGGAAGTCAGCTACGACTTTTCCGTCAACGTTGCGGAGGTGGCGAAGGGCCCAGACCGAGATGCCAGGCCCCCTCTTGGTATCCAGGACCTGTTAGGGTTCTCTAAGCCTCCGACCGACTGCCGGCCGAGTGGCGAGGAAGTGGCAAGCGACCCAAACCCCGTGGGTGACTCACCGCAGGCAATAACAACTAAGCCTGAAGAAGAGGATCTCTGGTCATGGTGTGAAGAAATACAGCCGTGGGGAATACTGGGTGAAGAAGAGGAGAAACAAGTTTATGTTGAACTAGCTGAACGACAGCATACTAGAATACGTTCTGCGCATGCGTTAAAGCTACCCGGGGACGTGCGAGGAGCAGAGCGTATCATGGCGCCCGAGCAAAAGACCGTTAAAGGCGAGGAAGACTTAAAGCCCTTCGATCCGCCTAGGTCAAAGACCCATTTTCAAGAAGTTAAAGAAGTTTTAAAGTTTAAAGAAGTCGAAGAAGTTTTGAAGGTTAAAGAATTTAAAGAAGTTGAAGAAGTTTTGAAGAAATACGACGTGCCTGAAGTGGTGTCCCATCAAAAGGAAATAGATGGAGAAACCGTTTTGTGGCTACATGGCAAGTTGAAGGCTGAGGCCCCAGTAGATGGGCGATGGATCACCGCACTCCTAGGGATCGTTGGAACGCAAGCAATGGACCCGGCTGCCAGGGACCTACGTGAAAGTATCCAAGGAGGAGCTGAGGTGCCGCTGGTAGACCGCTTTGGAGTTGTGGGGCATCAGGAGGACGACGGAGCAGTAGCGGTTTGGTGTCCAAGGAACTACAGAAGTAATATTCTCAACTTAGCACATGGAGTTCGCCACAACACTCGTGAGGGAATGGCAGATATTATCAAAAGATGGTTATGGTGGCCGACGATAGATAAGGATGTGGACACGTACTTCAGCCAATGTGTGTTATGCCAACACTTTAAAGAAGATGACCTGTGCCACGGAATGTTAAAACCGTGGGGCACAGTTGTAATTACAATCATTGAAGATTTACCGAGGACCAGACACAGTAGATTTACAACACTGTACTGTGCTGTTGATGTATTCAGTGGATTTATAGAAGCCAGACCACATAGGAATATTCACCCAGCTTCCCTGATAGAATTTATACAAGCCGAAGTGATTAGCAGATGGGGAACACCCAGTTTGCTGATGCTAGCGCCAGATGTGGCAAAGTATAGAGAGAAGATAGCTCATGCAACCAACATTACAACGGTTGGCACGGCAGAGAAATTAGTAGCTTCTACGATGATACCATTCGAACGAATGAAGACCAGAATTTTAGCGATGACCAGAGAAGAATGGCCTCTACAGTTGCAGTCCTTGCTGAACCAAGCCAGGAGCTGCAGAGATGCTTTTAACGGAGCCACAGCCAGAGAGTTGGTGACAGGCACCAGGACGATCCTCCAGAACCACACGTTCTAAAGCGTGGCATAGAGTAGCGATGGAGCCACGGCCAGAGATGGTGATCAACCCAGGACAAACCTCCAGAGACAGAAGAAGTAAAGTGTAAATATTAGTTAAGGAAATTGTAAATGTAAATATTTTGTTGTTGTTGTTTATTCGACAACAGCTAAATTGATCTCTAAGGGGGGGGGTGTTCTGGTATTGGATTTTACTATAAATAGCCGACAAATTCGTATGCTATTCAGTCATTCACGGGGGTTCAAACTGATAAGATCTATTTAGCTGCAGTCATCATAATACGTCACAACTCGAGTTGATGATTTGTTTTTAGAGTAATTAAATGTAAATTACGCATTTACCTAAAAGTACCCTAAAGCATAAACTGGGACTTTTATGGGAGTTGTAAATTAATAGTCGGACCAATAAAAATTTCATTAAAGTTACGAAGTCGTTTAATTTGTGTTATAAGTTAGAATAAAATACTTAGGCATAAAAAGTGTTATTAGTTAAACATTATATAGAGTCAGAATAAGACTCATATAATATACAGAGTTCGAATAAAAGTTTTGAAATAATTTTACTACGTTTTAACAAAGCTGTTGTGAGCCAGACACATGGCCTTAAATTACGCAGCAGTCTTTAACAGAATGCAAGACGTGCTGCTACCGTCTTCGCCGAGCGGCTTCCTGGAGGCCTGGATCAATGATGCCATGGCCGCATACTCGCCCAATGGACAAACAGAGCTCCAGGAAGTCAGCTACGACTTTTCCGTCAACGTTGCGGAGGTGGCGAAGGGCCCAGACCGAGATGCCAGGCCCCCTCTTGGTATCCAGGACCTGTTAGGGTTCTCTAAGCCTCCGACCGACTGCCGGCCGAGTGGCGAGGAAGTGGCAAGCGACCCAAACCCCGTGGGTGACTCACCGCAGGCAATAACAACTAAGCCTGAAGAAGAGGATCTCTGGTCATGGTGTGAAGAAATACAGCCGTGGGGAATACTGGGTGAAGAAGAGGAGAAACAAGTTTATGTTGAACTAGCTGAACGACAGCATACTAGAATACGTTCTGCGCATGCGTTAAAGCTACCCGGGGACGTGCGAGGAGCAGAGCGTATCACTAGTTCTCTCCAAATCCGAAATAAAACATCCAGGTCCGTATTAAAAAAAATGAAGTTGATGATGGGCCCAAGACATCGAAACGTCGGATTTAAAAACGCTATCTTGTAAAGGCAAAAAAGTGGCAATAAGAAAGTGTAGCTTATTTCATAATATTTCTTTCAATGAAAGCGCTATTTTGTAGAGGTGAAAAAGTGCAGTTTATTTCATAATTTCTCTTTAAACAAAGTTAGAAAAAAATAAAAACAAATTTTTCAAATTTCGCTTTTTTCCAGATATCTCCAGAAGTACTGAGAATTTCCTCAATTTCCTCAATTTTTAAAAGGCATTTTACTGAACACCAAATTGTGCAACTTTGCCACAATTTAAACTTCTTTGTATCTCTTATAGTTTCCAAGATCCCAATGGTCACCCTTAAATTTGGGACACCCTGTACATACCAAACACCCCATACTTCCGTCGATATAAAAGAATCAACGAAATTGAGAAGTGTTCCATTGAAAAACCAAAAAAACTCACAGACATGTTTATGAATGAAGAGTAAAATAGATTTTTTAATAATATTAAAATCAGTTTTCTGTTTCTTCTAGATGCTACTAGTCGTCATTCTCTGATGTAACAGAAATATTAAACTATTAAATGAACGTACCTTTCAATCAAGAATGTATCGGGCCACTTATTTCTTTTTCTCTTATGATTCAATACCAACGGTAAAATTGAGCGCCCATCCATGTGAATGGGTGTTTTTACTCCAGCAATATCTAGAAAAGTTGGGGCGAGATCAATATTCAAAACGATTTCGTTCATTGTCGCTCCTGGCTCCACTCCAGGTCCTCGAATAAGAAAAGGAACTCGCACATCAAATTCAAAAGGAAAACTTTTTCCCTAGCAATAAAATAGCATTATAGAAATAAACTACCAAACGTTTAATCATAATTTAAAACTCCTCGTTTTTAGATTTTAGACCTCAATTAATATTAAGAGTTGCTGTATTATACAAGGTCAGTGGCATAACAATAGGGGGGAAAGACTGGCAAAATGCCAAAATTGACTTCTATAATAAGGGATTCTCGCAGATTTATTATTATTATAAAGATTTGTTTTGTATCATCAACTACCACTAGTACTGAACGATCGATCAAAATTAAAATTACAGTAAGAACTCTCAACAGCGACCACCTTCGGGGAATCAAATGTTGGTCGGTTAATAGAGAAAAATTAAAACAACTGGTCTGCATTTTACAGTATTTGTTTGTTAAGTATCTACAAATATGAAAATAATTTTAAATATTTTTGTTTTAATTTATCGGAACTAAAATTAAATTAGATGAAGACAATTTACAAATATGTATATACTGCACGTGCATACTAACATAATATATTATACAATGTACTGTATGTTTGTTTTGAAATTCTTATTTTATTAATAATCAGAAATTAATTATTGCTTGCGTGTTAAAGTTTTTATTAAAAAGTGACGATTTATTTATTGCTCTGAAACCCATCGAGATATGCAAATGAAATTTGGTAGGTTTTAAGAGGTAGTTATTGCGCATTTTGTGACATGCAATTAAGAATTTTATGTTTATCATTGGCGCGCATAACGGTAATAATCTCAATTTTTTTAAAGAAAAAAATGATACGCCACTGAGATATATCAAACTAAAAACAATTTTTGAATTTCTCATTCAATTTGTGACAAAAAATCTCTCTTGCCTTTTTTTCGTATTGGGCGACGTTTTTATGCAAAAAAATAAAACATCTTAACGCGTATTTTTCATTTCTTTAATGCATCATCTAGTAGGGTACTGTCAACATTCTGTTAAATACGAATATTTCAACGAAATGTCAAATTATTAGAGTTTCTTCATTTTTAAGCTTTTAGTTTGGTATAGCATTAATGTTAATAAGTAATTAATTTTTCTTTTTTCGAAAAGAATGGAAAATTATTCAAATGCGTAATTGTCAGACATGCATTTTGTCTATGGTCGAAGTAATGGAAATGGTCGGCAAGCTCGACGATTGTATGCTGAGTTGTATCTAGGACGTAGAGTACCCCATCACACAATATTTGCTCGTCTGAACCAACGTTTGCGCGAGAATGGTACATTTAAGAAACAAACGGCTGACTGCGGACGCCCGCGAGAAGTACGAACTGTGCAACTAGAGAAAGCAGTTCTCGAGTTAATTGCGGAGTCACCTGAAACAAGTACTCGAAAAATTGCCAACATATTGAATGTAAGCAACTTCACTGTATTTAAAATTCTTAAAGAACAGCAATTGTATCCGTTTCACATTCAACGTGTGCAAGCTCTACTACCTAGAGACTTTTTTCGCGCCTAGTTTTTTGCCATTCAATTCTTCATCAAATCGCTCAAATTCCAAATTTTTTAAATGGCGTTTTGTTTACTGACGAGGCTAATTTTGGACGACAGTGTATACGAAATTTCCATAACAATCACTTATGGGCTGAGGAAAATCCACATGGAATCTGTGAATGCCTTAAAGTTATCTAGTCCTAGACATTAAGCAGAGGGCCTTTGCGCGAATTATGGGCCCGGATATATAATATGGTATATGCTTGCTTCGCCCCTTATAAAACCAATTAAAAAGAATTTGCTCCACTGCCAGTTCTTCGGTTTTGGGAACTTTTCTTTTTTGTTCACCGTTGCCACCTTCTTCAAACAAATTTGTAACTTCTGCTTTTATTTGAAGCAATATAGTCGCTTAGGTCTTGCCCACTTTAAATTTTTCAGCCAATTCCCTGGTACGTAAACCATTTTTTTTACTATCCTCGATTATTTCAATATTTTCGCTTAAAGAAAGACACTATCCTGGATTATTTCAAATTTTTTGCTTAAAGAAAAACATTTCCTTTTTCCCGCCATCTTCAAATATTCACGTTAGTCCCAAAACATACAAAAACTGTTCAAAACAAAACTAGTGTTAACAACCGATTTACCAGCCTTCAAAGCAAACTGAATGAGATAAAGAGGAGTATAAAATAATAGGATTTCCATTTTTTAATATGGGGAATTCATAACCGGTCGTTTAACGCAGGTGGTTACATTATAGAGGCAATTGCAAACAGAGGTTTTACTGTAATAAAAACATCCCACGGCAAAAGAAAGGTCGCACAATTAATGTCTAAGGCATAATGAAGTATCACTTTGAGCAATATTTGTGAGAAAGTTCTATAAATTTTCAGTTTTGGTTTCTAATGTTTTACGGAGTAAAACACAACTCGATTAATGCATTGTTATTATTTTTACTGAAATATAACTGCTAGTTAGATAGTCCAAAATATATTTCTTCTGCAGTAATTATCATGCCAGTAATAGTTCTTCTAAATACCCGTTATAGCTTACTAACAAAAAATTTATATTCTTTAATAAAACGTAAATTCCGTGCTTAATATCAAAAATAAAAATAAGGTGTTAGGTATTTCTGAGAAGCTTGTTATAAACTAAATTATGTTATGAAAAAATATATAGGGTGCCCCATTTAAAAAAAGCAAGTTTGTCTTTTTTCTCGAAAACTATTAGACGTTTTAAAAAATCTGAGTACGTCACTGGATTCTACGTAAAAGAACATTGTTTTTCTCCTTGATAAGCTACAAGAAAGAGGGGGGCGGGGGGGTGTCCCACAATGCAAAATTTTCAAAATCATCCCGTATATCCAAAACAAGGAGGACTAGAAAAATTCCGATTGCAGCATCTTTTTGTTTCAGGAAAAGTAGCACAGTGCTGCGAAAACCGTATCCTTTTATCCTTACTAATAACGGAGATACCCCGTAAAACCATCGAAAACTGGACACCCGGTACTTTCGTGTTGGCGGTAAGTAATTATGGATATTTGTTATTATTATTAAGTCCGAACGCTAGCCACAAAAAATGTGGAAGTAATGACGCACCGGCAAAGGGCCACCGTTAGTAACTCTTATGGTCCCTTTTCGTGTGGTACGTCAAACATATATAAAATTCTCTCTCTAGTTCAATCCTTTAAGGGCCCCAGTCTAGAAGTTTGCCAAGGGCCTTGCACTCTGCTGTTACGCCACTATACAGGGTGTTTCCTAAGCACGGCACATATGTCCAGGGTGTAGTTCCTTACGATATTTCAGGAAAGAAAGCTATAAACATGTCACATTTCAAGATAGATGGTTGGAAGTTAAATAAAACTATATATTTTTTGAAGTAAATTTCTCGGTAAATTTTAAAAGCTCATTGCTTGGTTCTCAAAACTTTGCAATTGCTTTACGTTAGTAAAGAGCTGCATTTTAAATTATAAAGTAAATTTAAATTTATGTGACTTTTTAACATTGAAAATGTGTATGTTATCGCACGGGCGCGTTAGTATGGGTACGGAATTCAACGAAATTTTTGTGTTGCATTTGTCCCATAAGTCACACCGAATTAAAATGATCCACAAGCGAGCCGGTGGCCCGATGATGACGGGGAAGGGAGAAGGGACGAAGGACGACGGGATCAGACCAAGTCGAGAGTAAACGTATGGCATAGAAAAAAGAAATAAAGTTTTTCTTTTTTCTATGACGTATGGTTTCGCTGGAGCAGTCAGCGGGTGCGGCTGACGTTCGCGATCGAGCGTAGCAATCGACCGTCGCCACAGGGTGGTTTGGCTGGCGCGGCTGGAGCAGCGCGCTTCAGATCATATTCGTATTTCGTAGTAAAAGTGCTTATCTATGATTCCTCCATTTCGACAAACGTCATATTAACACTTGAATGTATACTATACCATATTTAAATCAAAGCTGCAGCATACCATGTAAACAAATTAATTTGATTGAGATGTCAAAGAATCAAAACATTTTAAAATTGTATCATTAGTTGGTATATCCGAAAAAAATATCAAAATTAGAAAAAGTCAGTGGCGTAAATTTTTTTGTCAATAATATCCGTTGAAGTGTTCCCCGGGACGCCACTGGACTTAATAAATTTAATCTAGTTAGGGCTAATTAAGCCTCTTATCATTATGAATAACGGTACCAAATTTCAATAAAATCGGGAAAAGGATATTTACAAAAATAATAAAAAAACGATTTAAAAAAAAAACTTTAAAACCCTGTACATCAAAAACGGGACAACTCCGGACACATGTTCAGGTTAGTACTTCCGAAACACCCTGTATACATTCAAATACAGCGGTCAAAAACACAAATATTTATATCAAAATATCGATAACAAACAATAACACCAAACGATACAATGCAATAATGCGAAATGCGTAAACTGAATACAACCCTGTAGCCCAGGGCCTTTTAGTTTTATTGCCGATTGACCAATCGAAATAGAGTTACGGTTGTCATTAAGTACTGATCAATGTTTCCTTCGTATGCATCTTGGATTTGAATATGGTATAGTTATAAGCTTTGTAATGTAATGCTGAAAAATAAACAGAATGGTTTTGTACACTTTACCGTTCTTCCCTACACTTGCTGCCACTTTTTTCCATGCATTTTCTTTCATTACAACATTATTGTAATTTTCGTTCTCATAGTTGTATAAAGGGGGGTAGGTACTTTTGCACCTCCTCTATCAAACACTCGTCAGCAATTGCCGAAAACGGTGGCATTTTGCTGAGCGATCGCGGCTGGACTGGTCTCTCTAGCAGTCCGAACGCAGCCGCTGCAATCGACGGCGAACGCTGTGTCGCCGAGCTGCGGCAGTGAAACTGTGTACGTACAAATCGCATTAAACCAGTACCGAGCTACCAATCGCGAACGCCAGCCGCGGCCGCTGACTGCTCCAGCGAACCCATGCGTTAGAGTTTATAACCTTTATTTTGCTATTTTTTATATTATGAATCAATAAAACTTATATCAACTACCTAAATATTACATTCAAATCTATGAGTTTTCGCATTTTCAATGTCCTCCCCTGTTGCATCTTTGTAAAGGACTGTAAATTTTTTGTTTTTAATGAGTTAATTTTGAGCAGAAAATGCAGGAGACCTTTTTCGTTAAACGTTATTACGTTATTATTAGTTTCAAAATATAAAAAAAAAAGGAGTTGGTGTTCCACTTTTTACGCAACGCCACAGAAAGGAATCAAAAAATAATAACTGCAAATTTTGAGAACATAGCAATGAGCGTTTAAAATTTTTTTTAATCACTATACAGGGTGTTTCAATATTATACCGACAAATTGAAACAGGTTATTAAAATAATGAAAAAAGTTCCAAATAATGGAGGTCCGGAAACCCCTCGATTGTAAGATACAGAGTGTTAAACTTTTAATTTTTTTTCTTTTTTCGGTTTTTCCTATTTATTTTATGCGTGCTTAAAGATTATTTATTCAAGTTCTGTACTTTTGTTACATATTAAATATCTAAAGAGTTATTAACCTATTGTCATTTAAAACTATCTACAAGGTGTTATTTTTTTGGGCGTCACGACCACTGAGACCTCTCCGACTTTTTTTTAATACGACACTGACTATCCTTTTATATAGAAACAACTTTTTTGGTTTATCATTTACCTTTTTTATTTCTTACACTATTTTTATATCTTATACGGTTCAGCTAATACTTGGTAAAGCAGGGCTACATTTTTAATCTGGTCAAATAAAATGTAATTTGTACATTAGTTTACACAGGACAAAGTTTAACACCCTGTATCTAACAAACGAGGAGTTTCTGAACCTCCATTAATGGAAATTGTTTTCATTTTTCTTTGTCAAGGCATCACCTGCTTCAATTTGTCGGTAAAATATTGAAACACCCTGTATATCTCGAATCGTTCATAGGAACATTTTTTCGTAAAGTTATAAGCCACACTTAGGAAATGCCCTGTATTATTGAATGTGTAATATATAAATATTTTAGAATTGGATTTTTGGATTTTCTTTATATTTCAGTGACTACCCTAAATAATTATATAGGATAATATTAATGGATATTTGTGGTCTTTTATTGTTTAATAAAAATATTTTAATATTAAACAAATTTATTAAATGGCATGAATATGCGTTGTGAATAAAGCTGAGTGTATACAATATAGTTTTTCACTGGTAGCCAATTAGTCAACGAAAAAAAGTACTTTAAGTGTAAGTAGTAGGTAATGTGATAAGTACTTAAACAAATACATTAAGTTGATTTTTTCGGTGTTAAAATGTTTTAATAACGTTCAAACATTTTAAGACAGATATTAAACAAATAATGTAAAATGACTACTTTGGTATGCATTTTATTCATAAATTTCATAGGTAATACAAACAGGTATTAACAATAGTACAATATGTACCTAGGTTGAGAAGTGAGCTGTTATGCAGGGTGTTTCAGAAGTTCGGTAAGTAACCTTATGATTATTTTATGAGGATTCTCGTCCGCCCAAAAATGTTCGTTATTAACATTCATAATGGCTCCTCTTAAAAAGGAGGCCTCATCAATCGTTGTTATATGCTACTGTATGCAGCAGCCACCTACTAAAATTAAACCTTGGCTGAAAATCACGGGGAAGGAGAGCTTGCACACGTTAAATATAGTATTGGGTATAGTTGATAAAGATACAAAGCCCTCCAAACAGTTGATGCACTTGTTTGAAGTTGCACTGCTACCTTCCTGGCACTAGTTGAAGGATCGTCTTCTATCTCTCGAACTCAGACGTGGTTACTGTTGCAGGTCTGCCAGGAAGCTCCGTACTACGTTTAAAATTCCCAGTCTCACTCAATCTTGAATGGAGCTGTCTAATTGTTTTGACACATGGCAGTACTCTGTTTGGGTAACGTTCCTGATAAACTCGGCAAGCTTCTTCAGCATTTTCATTTGCTTGGCCATAATTGAAATGCATCTGGGCCATTTCAGCGTTAGTAAAGTTATTCATTTTCGACTTATTATTGAGAAAACAAGTAAATTAAACATGAAAACTTACCTTTACCTCATATTTAAATTAACTTTGAAGTACATAGATATTTCTTTTTTGCACGTATGCATTAAAGTGGTTTATATTTTTTTCCCTCGAAGACGAAGCAAGATACGAAAACAATTCAGGGAACAAAAAAGTTGTATTATTAGTTGGTTAATTTAAGAAAAAATATCAAAATTAGAAGAATTCAGTGGCGTACATTTTTTTCTCAATAATATTCGTTAAGGTGTTCCCCGGGACGCCACTGGACTTTTTCAAAATTTAAGGTTAGGGCTAATTAAGCCCCTTATAATTATAAATAACGGTACCAAATTTTAACAATATCGGAAAAAGTATATTTATAAAATTATAAAAGAACTATTTCTTTTAAAAAACTTTAACACCGTGTATATCAAAAACGGGGCAACTCCAGACATAATAATATGTTTATATTAACTTTTTATGGTAGAATATCGTAAAGAACCACCCTCTTAGGTTACGTACCGTACTTCTGAAACACCCTGTATAGCGAGTGTTTTTATACATATGTCGTAGGCATAACGCAAATTTAGGCTTTTTATAAACTGCCTAGGCATTTTACAAAAAGCCGGCAAAACACGAGCATAAACACATTTTTCGTTATGCCGACACCCATTCAGGCAAATTGATAAAATGCCGGCAAAACAAAACCAGAACAATGTATATCACGTTCTGACTGATTATTTTTAGGCATTTTATAATTTGCCAAAAACGGTGCCGTCAAAACGTGAATAGATTTAAAACAAGTCGACTTTTTTCGATCGAATAGTACATTAGATATTAGGAATTGCGCGTTTGCAGTTTGCTATCAGCCAGCGGTCGGTCAACACGCACATTTCGTTTTGTTGTTTATTTATTTTGATGTGTTCAAGAATATCAAAATGATCGAAAACCACGGAGATGTTCAAATCGAGAATGAGAAAAAGAAGATGAAAGCACAATTTAATGAACAGCTACAAAAGTTTTATGGTGAACGAGTGGAAAAAGATGTTATTAAAAAATCTTGGACGGCTGACAGGGTGAAAGAAGTTATAACAGACATTAAGAATGGTAAATTAGCTGACTCCACAGGTAACAAAAAAAATAATAAGCAGTATCATTTAATGAGAAAATATGATATTTTGTCTATCGGTACTAATGAACATTTAGTCGTAAAACGAAGTTCTCTGGATCAACCTATTGTGTACATAATTCCCATAGAACAGTATTTTGATGTGTTGCTAGAATCTCACCGATCCACGGGTCATGGTGGCAGGGATAAAATGCTATTTGCATTAAAAAATAAGTATAACATTCCTAGAAGAGCAGTAGAAACTTTCATTTCACTATGCAAGGAATGTCAACTTAAGAAATCGCAACTTCATAAGGGATTGGTTGTGCGACCAATCCTTTCGAAAGATTTTAATGTTCGCGGCCAAGTAGATCTGATAGATTTCCAATCTTCTCCAGACGGAAACTATAAATGGCTTTTTAACTATCAAGACCATGCCACCAAATTTTTGCATCTTCGCCCCTTACATACCAAACGTGCTGCAGAGGTAGCTATAGAATTACTAAAAATATTTTTGGAGTTTGGAGCACCGCATATATTGCAAAGTGACAATGGCCGGGAATTTACTGCTTCGGTAATAGAAGAAATTGTTAGCTACTGGCCTGATTGTAAAATTGTTCATGGCAGGCCACGTCACCCTCAAAGCCAGGGTAGCGTAGAAAGAAGTAATCAGGATATTGAAAACATGCTTCGTTCCTGGATGTCCGATCACTCCTCCACAAATTGTTCCATGGGGTGCTATTTTGTACAGTGGCAGAAAAATTCCTCAAAACATCGCATTATTGGAAGGACTCCGTACCGTGCATTGTTTGGAGCTGATCCGAAACTTGGACTAAAATCGACAAACCTTCCAGATTCTGTAATTAAAGAACTTCGAACAGAAGATGAACTTGAAGGTATGATGAATCCTTCACAAACCAACAACACTGAACCGGGAATACCAGAAGATAATCTTGATTCGGACTCAGAGGCTAGCATTCAACTAGACAATATGGAAGAAAATGCGACTGACACTTTAAGTGATAGTATATTGTTGTGCGTGTAGTGAAAAAATCACAGAAAAATCTAAATTCACTTGTGAGATATGTACTGCCACAATGCATTTAAATTGTACAATTTTAAGTTCAGGACCATCTTCAAAACTAGATACAAGGATTTGTTCACTTTGTGCAACTCAAAATAAAATTGAAATTGAGAGACAACAATCTTACTCTGGTCAAAAAAGAGCAGCTGAAAAGATGACTGAGGCATCCAACAAAAAATTTAAGTCGATTGCAATCGGATCATATGTTTATTTAACAGTTCCTAAGGTAGATCGAGGACCTCTCGATTCAAAGAATTTAATTGGAAAAGTAATTGACCTAAAAAATAGCCTCTACAAAGTAGGCACCTCTAAAGGAATTCTTAAAACTTTATTTTCTAGGAATGATATTCAAGAATCCTCCGTAGGTTTTGAAGATGAAGTTCCTGATCGATTAATCACTCTTAGAGAGGCAGTTACATATCAGTCACGATTCGGAGGTTAAGGCTTTAAAAAATGTAGCTGTAAGGCTAGTAGTAAGCAGTGCAATACAAAAAAATGTGCTTGCTTTAAAATTCACAATTTATGTTCTTCCAAATGTCATGGAAGTTTAACATGCAGTCATAAATAAAGATTTTTTTTTAATTTTGAGTTATATGCCCACATATTTTTTTATTTCAGACAAAAAATTCTGATGGTTCAGAAAAATCTATAAAACTTATGTAAATATCATTTCTTGATACCTTCCCAAATAAATGAAATAGTTGGGGGGTGCAAAATATAACATACGGTACATTCTTTCCTAAATGTTATATTATAAGAATATTTTATTATTTTCAGCGGATTTGTTTTTTATTTGCAGTTTTATATTTGTGTTAGGTAGATACTAAAGTTAACAGGTATCTTTTTGTATCATGAAATGTTAACCGTTTATTTATGTTTTCTTAATAAAAAGATTTACTTTAACTGTATTACTTATGTTTAATAGTATTTTAGGCTTTATTTTCACATTTTGACGGCACCGTTTTTGGCAAATTATAAAATGCCTAAAAATAATCAGTCAGAACGTGATATACATTGTTCTGGTTTTGTTTTGCCGGCATTTTATCAATTTGCCTGAATGGGTGTCGGCATAACGAAAAATGTGTTTATGCTCGTGTTTTGCCGGCTTTTTGTAAAATGCCTAGGCAGTTTATAAAAAGCCTAAATTTGCGTTATGCCTACGACATATACAGGGTGTCCAGAAACCATCTTAACATATGGGAAACTTTTTTATTTTAGACTTTACGAAAAAAAGTGATTCTTCATAAAAAGTTCTGCATGGTCTAAAACCCAAAATGCAACTATCAGATATTAAATTCTCCCAGGCGTATACGAGGTAAGTCAAAAAATATGAATTTGGCTTAAAAGTAAAGTACCTTTATTTTTGATAATATCGAAAATTGTTATTAAAAAAAGTTGATCAGAACTAAAAACCACGTTCAAATATGAAATTACGCCCATTTACCTTGAAAAAATTATTTTGTCTTTTTTGAAACGTATGTCTACAATAACAATGCAAATTTAACTGTAGTTACATGTAATCTAGGATGGTTGTAACATACAAATTAATTGTTGATAGCAAGAAATGTTTGACAGCAACCGTCAAAACGCGTTAAAATTTATAAAACATAAAAATGGTAGCGTTTATTAACTTCTGAGGAGAAAATTGAAATTGTTTTGATTGTGGAAGAAAAATTCGTGAAACATAATAAAACCTAATTTTTCATTGCATTACCTAATTGTAATTTAGACGTGGTTTTTGGTTCTGATCAATTTTTTTTAATGACAATTTTCGATATTGTCAAAAATATAATAAATGGTCTAAAGTTGCCATTCGAAAGGCGACTTAGCTTAAAACAAAGATACTGTGGCGTACAGTGGCGTATTTAGGGGGGGGGGGTCCGGGGGGTCTGGACCCCCCCCGTGGACTCAGTAGTAAAGAAAACTGAAATTCACATTCATTTATTTGCAATAAATAACATGAAACATCATTTCAAATTTTCCAGATGTTTGGGGATTTCCACAGTCTTTTAGTTTAATAATTATTGTTGAATTTTATTTTTTGTTCCGTGTTTTCTAATTCAGGTGAGTAAAATAGTATACCGTTATACATACCTTCAAAAAACTAATATTTCAAATGCAAATATTGGCGTTTATATTTAAAAATTGATTTATTTCTACGTTTTTTTTTGAGCCGGGCTATCAAAACGTAAAATTTGTAAGTTTAGACAGTCCAAAAAAGGGCGTGGCACCTAAAAAAATTTTGCCTGCGGCGCATTTTTTTAAGGAAGTTAAGTGGACCCCCCCCCCATATCACAATCTTAAATACGCCACTGGTGGCGTAATGTTGTTGTTTTTCCTGATTCCATAGTTTCTCTAATTATCTCACAGAATTTTTCAGAAAAGGGCGAGCAAGATTTTAAGAAGCGGTATTCATTCTCGTTTAGTAGGTCCAGCACGCCTTGGAAAACTAAATGAAACCATGACAACTAATTATTTTATTTGTCAAGGCGGACAGTTTCCTTTTAATTAAATATGGTGCTTAAATTTACAATCGAGGAAAAAGTTGAAATAGTGTTAATTGTTGGAGACCACTACAAGACGTACAGAGAGGCTGCTCAAATTTTTAATGCAAGATATCCAAATAAAATTATTAGCCATGTAACGGTTGGAGATATTTTCAATAAATTTAAAAATACCGGATCTGTAAGTAATAAATTTTCTGACAAGCATCAGGTTTGGCGTACGGACGAAGATACCCAATTGAATGTTTTGCTAGCTGTCGTGGAAAATCCTAAAATCTCATTGAGAAATATTTCACAAACTGTTCCACGACCTGTTACAAAGTCCACTGCCCAAGTTATTTTAAGGAAAAATAATTTTTACCCATTCAAGCCAAAATTTCTTCACAAACTGCAGCCTAGAGATTTTGATTCACGATTTTTGTTTTGCTCTTGGTTTCAAGGTGAGGTAGAAGATGACCCACTATTCGCAAAAAAAATATTGTTTTCAGATGAGGCGATGTTCACCTCAAATGGAGTAGTGTGTTCTCAAAACTGTAGGTGGTGGAGTGATGGGAATCCCCATTTTGTAATTGAGTGTCGTGACCAGTATTCTTTCAAGACAAATGTTTGGTGCGGCGTTTTTAGGAACCAAATTGTAGGGCCGTACTTTTTTCGAGAAAATATTACCGGTGAAATTCACTTGAACTTTTTGGACACGGAATTATTTGAATTTTTTCATGGACTACCAATGAATATAAGACAAACACTTTGGTTCCAACATGACGGCGCTCCATGCCACAGCTCTGCAAGAGTGACAGAATTCTTAAACCGGACATTTCCACAGAAATGGATTGGACGAAGATCAGAATTTGCTTGGCCACCAAGGTCACCTGATCTAACACCTCTGGATTTTTTCGTATGGGGATTTTTAAAACAAAAAGTGTATACCCACAGACCTTTCGAGAACATAGACCATTTAGAGAGAATTATCAGAGAATGTGTCCAAGAAATTTCCCCTCAGATGGTTAGAAATGCAGTAATGGAATTTTCACGACGTACAACTGTTTGTATGGAAAAAAAACGGTGGTCATGTTGAAGCTTAGTGTAGTATTTCATTATTGTACTTTGTAATTAAAATTATTAAATATAGTTTTCCATTTACGGTATTAATATTATTGACTTTCTGAACACCCCGTATGTGCTGGCTCAAAACTTTTGATTTGAATGTTATTTTATCAACAAGCAGAACTTTTTATGAAGAATAATTTTTCTTCGTAAAGTTAAAAATAAAAAAGTTTCCCATATGTTAAGATGGTTTCTGGACACGCTGTATAATGTCCAAGGTATAAAACAGGTAGTTTTCTCAACTGAGATATACACTACTCCAAGAAATTAACACACCACCAAAAAATAACCAAAAGTTTAAAGTAAACTTTTGTCAAAACTACTTGTCCGATTTGAATGAATTTTTTTTGAATGACAGGTTGACTTTTCCAGAAAGTTAGTGTACTACCGTATTTGCATACATACTTCTTTTTGTATAAATACGGGGTGTTGCAATGGTAACCTGATTTCTTCATAAAATTTGTGACTGTGGAGTTTAACAGTTACAATATCAACTTAAAATTAAAATCAAACTTTAGCTTTATCTTTTTGTAACATTTTGTTTTTTAGTTTACTCTATTACCTTGGTCACAACAAGAAAAACACAATTTCATAGCATAACATGTTTTTATTAATTTTAATTTGCATTATATGCACTAAAGCAGGGCCATCTTTAGGCCACGGGGGGGCCCGCCGATCCTTCTACGGCTGTCTGAATTTCTTAAAAGGGCTTATGTATTAACACTATTAACTGGGAATTAACATTAATTTGACTAAAATGTTTATTTAAAAAATCATAAAAAAAACTAATCATTTAAAATCTGGCAACAATAATTTGTCTGTAATTAAAATAATGGTAATATAATAATATCACCTGTTTTAAAATCCATTGGCCGTTGCGCAAATTGACCAATTGAGTTTTGAGTTAGACACGCAGCGCAGGTTTTGATTTTATAAGTTTAAATTGACTTTTTAAAGTTTGTTAGTGTATATTTCCTTGCTTGTTGTATATGATCAATTTTCTTTCCTTTTAAGGGGCTTATTGGTCACTGTTATCATATTTTAATCATCATCATGTCAAAACGCTTATATCCCAGCGGCGCAGAAAAGAGAAAAAAAATGCTCATCAAAAGGAAGTTATCGAAAAACTGCCCAAATTAACTTCATTTTTTACTTCCAAAGCATCAGCTTAAGATCAAAAAAACAACGAATCAACGGAAACAACTTCAGAACAAGTTTTTACTTCCAGCCCAGAAAAAAAAATATTTAAAATAAAAATATTGGCGTTTATATTTAGAAATTTCTTTATTTCTACGTTTTCTCGGGTTGGGCTATCGAAAAGTAAATTTCTAGATTTTAATAGTCCAAAAAAAGGCGTGGCACCTAAAAAAAAATTTCCCTGCGGCGCTTTTTTTAAGAAGCAAAGATGGTAGAAGGGCCACACCGCCAAAAGTGCCAGGGGCCCCTACATACCTAAAGACGGCCCTGCACTAAGGTAAGTAGCAGGCTATGAAAAAACATAATTTGAAGTAAATTGTCATTAGCTAAATACAGGTGTCAAAAAGCATTTTATAGAAGTATATTTTCAGTATTAGTCCTTACGTTTTTTTTTTGCAAAAACCTTTGTTTTGGTTAATATGCAACGCGAACCACGAAATCTTACTCGCGAAGAATGTGCTCAAGCATTTATTAATATTGTCCGAGGAAGGCTGGAATTACCGAAGAATTGGTAGACGATTTAATGTATACCTGCTAATGGTTTACAAATTTGTGGTGAAACAGTTCGTCAGTGACTAAGAGAACACAATTTGAGACCTAGAATTGCTGCTCGGGGGCCAGCTCTAACTAGAGATCATCGAAGAGCGAGGCTGAATTTTGTCAGGGAACATCGTACTGGTTAGAAGCTGAATGGCAACAGGTATTATTTACGGATGAGTCAAGATTTTCTTTGTATAATAAGGACAGGCGCATGCGTGTATATCGACGCCCTAACGAACGATATGCTCAGTGTAATTTCTTAAATACCACATTATTTGGAGGAGGATCTCTAATGGTCTGGGGAGGTATTTCTTTGACTGGTCGCACAGAACTTGTGGTCATAAATAATGGAAGCCTTACAGCTGAAAGGTACATATTGGAGGTTTTAGACCAACATGTAATGCCATTTGCGAGATATATAGGGCAAGGATTTTTGGTGATGCAAGATTATGCCAGGCCTCATGTTGCTGGAGTTGTGAGGAATTATCTAGAGTAAGTTGGCATCGATACCATAGCATAGCTAGCTTGAAGCCCGGATTTAAATCCCATAGAGAATTTCTGGGACACTCTTGGGAGGAAGTTACAAGAGGAACGGAACTTGAACACTTTGGAAGACGTACGGAGGCGACTGATTAAAATATGGGAAGAACTTGACCAAAATGATATACGGTCGCTTATATAAAGTATTGGCCGTCGTTGCCAAGCAGTTATTTGTGCCAGGGGCGGAAATACTCGCTACTGACATTTTTTATAGATTTTGTTTCTTTGTTTTTCGTTGTTAAATTTGGATAATACATTTTAATAAAAACATGTTATGTTATAAAATTGTGTTTCTCTTGTTGTGACCAAGATAATAGAGTAAATCAAAAAACAAAATGTTACAAAAAGATAAAGCTATAGTTTTATTTTAAGTTGATATTGTAACTGTTGGACTCCACAGGGTGCTACAAATTTTATGAAAAAATCAGGCAATCATTTATACAAAAATAAGTTTGTATGCAAATACAGTAGTACACTAACTTTCTGGACAAGTCAACCTGTCATTCAAAAAAAAATTCATTCAAATCGGACAAGTAGTTTTGACAAAAATTTACTTTAAACTTTCGGTTATTTTTTGGTAGTGCGTTAATTTCTTGGAGAAGTGTATTTATATTTCTTTCTACTACTAATACATACTAAAATATTATATATTTAGTTCGATTAGCTCTTTATATTAGCCATTTCTGCTCAGTATATAAAAGATATTTTGAAAATCAAGTAGCCTGGGAAAAATAAGACTATAGAAAGGCGTTTTTAAATGTTACTTCTTAGGAAGTTTGTTGAATATGAGAGTTTGCTTCTGAAATATCTTCCAATTTATGATGAAAATTCTTGTTTTTGATACTATTTTCCGGAATTCTTTCATTTAAAATGCTTAGTCATGGCTCAAAATCAATAACATGTAAAGAAACGGTGAGTAAGAATGCTAAAATCGTGTGTAACTTGACTTCATTGCACAGAAAGTTTTTCATTATTGACCTAGGCGATTATTTATTATCGTTATCGTATGGGCACCTTGAAATTTTAACGAATTGTAAACCTCCATAACTTTTTTATTTTTGAACCGATTTTAATGGTATTTTAGGTATATTATAGGTTATTTTCTAGACTGGAAAATTTTTGATGTTCAATTAAATGGAGAATCATATCACGAGGGAAGACAAAATGTTGCGTTTTATGCTTTAGTTTAAATCACCCTGTGGAGTTATTTGACAGGCCAGAAAATTATAACAATAATTGGATGTCATGGTGTGTTTATTCTTAATATTTTGTTTTTTGATTCATCTTGATAGCCCTATTTTCTCGAGGGTAGGCGTTTTAAAAGAATAATATACTAACAATAAAATTCACAGTTATTTCAATCCCAAGCAAACCTTTGCTAATATTAATCAACACATCCGTGGAATATTGTTTTGAATTTCATGAAGCCATATTGATTGTGTCATTTGAAAGATATAATAATTGCTGTGTGTTGTCAATTTCTTTGGTCAAGATGGTTTTAAGCCCAGAAGTGGTATCGGCGATTGTGGCATTATTTTAAGATAACAGAAAGCAAAGTTCTGTTGCCATTAGATTTAGATATACGCGATGTAAACTCAGCGTATTTATGCTCGCTTCCTGGAGATCGGTTCTTACAGTAGGCGTCCAGGAACAGGCACTCGTAGAAGAACTTCTGATAGAGACGATCGTTGTATTGTAACTTTATCACCAAGGAATCGGCATTTACCAGCAGTACAAATAAGAAATGAAATACGCCATACAAGGAACGTAAACGTAAGTAAACGAACTGTTAGAAGAAGGTTAAATGAAGCAAACCTCGTGTCAAGAAGACCTGCTACGGAACTCGAGCTTAAAAGAGAACATCAACTCACTCGGATGCGATTTGCCAGAACATCAAAACATCAGAACTGGCATGGAAATTATTGGAGGCGTGTATTATTTACCGACGAATCAAGATTTTCTTTAGGGTCCCCAGACGGACGGGACAAGTGAACGTTATGCCTAATGCACGTTCAGTCCAAGAGTATAGCTTCCAAGACGGTTCAGCTATGGTTTGGGTCGAAATCTCTTTGGAACCACGCACCGAGTTATATCTTGTTCCCAGAGGATCTATCATTTTTGAAAGGTACATCAATGAGATAATAGCAGATTATGTTGTTTCACACGCATAGGTAGTTGGAGAAAAATGGTTTTCTCCTTATGCACGATAACGCACGACGTCTATATATCCTATAGGTATATTAGAAATTCTTTTAACCCACTGGTCCAACTTATCAATGTCCTGGTAGTGATACCAGCCACATAACTTTCGTGATAAGAATTGTTCCAACAATGGTATTCTTAGAAGTTATTTTGTAGTTAGAGATACCAGTGCATTGATAATTTAGACCTTACAAGCGAAATATACCATTTATTTTTAACGTTATACTGTATTTACTTGAATTTTTGTATTTATGGAGAATTTGCTACAATATAAAAATTGTCAGTGAAGTTTCTCAGTTTCTATCTAGAGTGAAACGACGGAGATTGCTATTTAACACATATATTTATTATAAATCATAATGTTGATTAATGCTTCACCCGACAATATCTTTCTTGAACTTGATGAAAGTGAGCAAGTTCGGCAGCTTAAAATTTTCAATTGTAAAATTACCAAAACAGTGTGAAACATATGTTCAATAATAAAATTACCAAAACAGTGTGAAACATTTCTCCCCGTGTACCTAGAGCAAAATAAGAAGAATATAATAAGTAAGTAGTATCAAGGTCATAGAATTTGAATACATGAAACTTCAAAGAAACCGACAAAGCTTTCGCCTCTTATTAGTTGGGTTACTCATTGGTGTTAGTCCTATAGAAGCGTTGCAGGTCTTGCCTAAATTTTGTCAGGAATTCACGCAAAACTCAGCTTGCATGTAAATTTACATCGTCGCTTGGGTATCAACAAATTCTCGCGCTTTCTTAGACCTCAAGCGGGTTCCAAAAGGTTAGTTCAAGTTAAACTACTTTTGACGGGTCAATTCTTAGGGGAGATAATTTTTGCATTACAGATAGATTAGATTTCTGTTTCCCTTTAACTTCCTAGATTTTGTTGTTTTCTCTTAAAAATCAATGATGAAACTTGCACTACACTATCTCTACAAAATATTAACAACATTTTATTTATTGTATCGCAATAATCTGTCATGCAAAAAACAAAAATGGCGGGGTTGCCTTGTTTCTTATTCTTAACTGAATTGTAAGTGATTATCTAAATGAAGCTAACATTCCAATAATGAACTTGTCACCACACAGCCCAAATCTAAGCCCTATCTCCGACCATCAAAGGAGCTATGGATACGACATTAAGCCAGTCTAGATGTGTCCCCCGCTCACGTAGCTTATTTACCAATATTTCTAAACAAATCGGTTTGCCATCGCAGCCTTCGTCTGGCCATATTAATTTTGTAAATTACTATAAAGCTGGCGCACGACAGCGCTAAATTCTCGTACACTTGCACAGACGCCATTATGAGAACTGCCTCAAAATTGGCGGTAATTTGATCGGCGATCATGACAAATCTAGATACTTTACAGATAAAAATAAGTTACGTTAATAACTCGATACGCGGTTTGATATGACACGGTGATCTGATACGGAATACTGATACATATGTAGACCGTCCGTTATCAGTGGCGGCTCCTCAGGGAAGGCCTCTGAGGCCGCGTCTCACCCTCAATCTCCCAAACTCCTCTCAAAAAATACAAATATGTTCGTTTTAAATTTATAAATTTCCAAATATAAATTCCATATAAAAAATAATTTTCATACTGCTTTACCGAGCGCCGCGCTATAAGCGACTATTTTATTCTGTAAACTTTCGTCGACGGCCGAGAGGCTAAATAATTTCAGCTTCACTGCTCCGAGTGTTCGTACCTATTTTGGCAAGCCTCATACGAAAATCTCAACGTCGTTTGTTTGGTCTGTCTCTCTCTTACCCGAGGGTCTTTTCGCATTTGTGATTACCCGGCGCCCGACTTATATCGTAGCAGGTGTGTGAACTGTGTCTTGGTTTCAAATTACAAATTGTCATATTTTATTGGTTTATTTTATGTTAATATTCTTGTGAGTTGTGACTGTGCAGGGTAGTCAGGATACAGGTGCGATGCAGGTAATGGAGAAGTATTGGCAGTGTTTGTTTGGGCAATTTATAATTTCGTGTTCGGCAAATTAAGGTTATATTTTCAAGATCCGGTAAGTTTTAAGATTTCTTTATTATGTTATTAATTATTAAACGCTAAATTTTATAGTTTTAAAAAAATATAAATCCTGTTCATGATATTATTCTCTCAGACCTATTTTTAAGGAGAAACGAAACGGAAAAAAGACAGATATTATGTAGTCGTCCGACATCAAAAATTTCGGCAATATCTTAACGATAAGAGACAGGGTAAGCAATATTCAAGAGCTTTTCAGGTAACTTGGTACGAAACCTATAAGTGGCTGTGCGGAAGTATTTATAAGGAAAGCTTATATTTTTGGCCTTGTATTTTATTAGGCAGCGTAAAAAACAATTGGAGTTCAGGGGGTGGGTCTTCTGATTTAAAAAAATTTTCACGGGCGGTAAAATCACACGGAAGTTCCAAAGAACATAATAATAAGAAATCTGTGGCGCTTACGAGAGTAGAGCAAAATAGAGACACAATAGCGGATGCACTGAGAGAAATTGACCCTGACCTTGCAAATTGAATATTTTTCTCGTGTAACCTAGTATTTCAAAGTAATTATATTGCTGGTGGAATTCCTAACTATTCATTTTAAGCCAATGACCTTGAAATCGCAAAAAATTTTCGCATGCGCCGCTTTTTTGTAGCCTCACCCCCTTATACACCCACGAGCCGCCACTGACCGTTATATATTCCTAAAATACCATTAAAATCGGTTCAAAAACAAAAAAGCTATGGATGTTTACAATTCGTTAAGTGCCCGTTTTTCGTGCAGGTCGGTGTAGTCCTTAAAAAATTGTGTTTCTTATGTGGAAAACTTTTTGACAGTTCCAACCCAACACACAATTCAAATTTGTTATTTTTAGTCATGTCACACAAATCACCCAATTATATCAACATTTAACTGATAACAACACTCTGGGTAGTTTTCAATCACTATGATACCAAGACTTCAATCATTATGACATTAAGACTTTGACAACTTAAGGCGGCGGCATCGGGCTGTTACCAGGGCAGCGTGCTTTCGATAAACATAATAGTAGATTCTGTAACGAGGTTGGAATGAAAATTCGATCCGAGTGGAAGATTCCGAACGCGAGCGTGAGGAACCACGAGTATCGAATTTTCATTCTAACCGAGTAGCAGACTATATTTTCTCCACGACCAAAAAGTACGAATAAAAACAAATAAAATCTGTACAAAGCAATTAAGTTATTTATTCGCAATATTCGTAATTTCAGTATCCAGTTCCACATCTGATTCATCCGATTGTTCACTCATTTTTTGACTTGCACTAAAATTTGTCTGAAAATAATTATTACAACGCGGCCATTTTTATCTGACACTGACAGTTTCGAAATTCATGGCAACCTATGTCGTTTAGATCAATTACAGAATATTCATTCCGTATCTTGTTATGGAATGAAAATACACGCAAAACGCATAAGAAGCAAGTGTTTCAGAATAAATATTCCAACTCAAGAGCGAGAATTTTTACATTCTATTATCAAAAATGATTTTGGAATTATTGCATTCAGTAATGGTCGTGGAGAAAATTATCTCGTACATTATCAATATCTTAGGGATATTATAGCTGATAAACTCACTTCTACAATAAAATGTCCATTTGACATTTGCATTTCTATCACTTTGACATCGATAAAAAAGGTGCATCCTTTTTTATCGCGATAAAACCCTCTCCAGCTAAAAATTAAATGGTAAAAACCTCTTCAGCTCAAAATCGAGTAGCTTTTCTTTTTCATTGCTCGGCAACCTGACATATTGTTACAAATTAATTTGATGCTGTCAACATTTTTTTAGTTAAATATACTATTTTTTTTTAGTATCTATTCATGCCAAAATTCGTGAATTTCTTTAGCTAAAAATCACTCGATCTTTTTTTTAAGATCGGATAAACTTTTATTTTTTAAACTCAAACTAGATCACTTTTTAACAATTTAAACTCGAACAAACGGTAATAGATAAAAACGCTCCAGCTTAGCTGTCGCGTTTTTATCATTTCGTTTGTTCTCGTTAAATTTCTAAACAATCTAGTTTTCGTAAAAAATTAGAGTTTATCCGATAAAAAAAAGCTCTTGTGGTTTCACGTATGATAATTTACTTGAACTGTGAAAAATGAAAGCGTTTTTCATGTAAATTCCAGTAGATGAAAAGTAATTCTTAATTTTATTTAATTGCTATAATATTATTATTAACGCCTTAGCAGGTGTGTTAAGTTTATAGTTTATTTAAGGGTGTATTGTAAATAGGAGTTGCCATGTAATTTCGAGAATATAAAAACAGGACACTGCTTACAATAATGCCATTTATGTTTGGTTGGTAGGTAACTATTGGTGTGTAGTATTTTTAGAACTACCCTGTGAAAAATTCAAAAAAAGTCTTAAATACATACATATAATAAATTTCCATAAAAAAAACTTACCTTTATTAATCCGAACTGGCCCAAGTGATATCCATGATCGCTGGTATAAATAATGTAGGTATTTTCCAATTCTTCTAAATTTCTCAATTCATTTATAACCTGCTCAACCGCAGTATCTACGGATTGTAACGTTTGAAGCCTTTTAGTCATAAGTAAATCCGTAAAGTTTTTATGGACTGGCTCCATTTTCTTAGTTACCTGTAAAATCCACTGTTTGTCAGGATTTGGAGCAAAGTCGTATGATGGTGTACTGAAACGAATATTTTTTTTTAAACTCTGCTCTTTGCAGTACATATAATTTTATAGTAAATTTATTTAAATATATTAGTTTAATTCAGATGGTTGTGTTAGGTTATTGTCTTACTCTAAAGCAGGGGTCTCCAAACTACGGCCCGCCAGTATCATCAATCCGGCCCGCGCCAGATAATGGCTCATTGTTGTTATTGTTGTTGTGATAAGTTGGATAAAAAACGCACAGAATGATAATTACTCGGTTTTATTTACTTACTAGGTAAAGCTTAATGACAAGTATAATACGCAGAAAATTTAACTTAAGCATAATACTAACAAATAATTGAAATGAGTTCAACTAACATTATAAACATATATAAATATTGTCAACAAAATGGCGGGCTCTACGTTTTTAATTATAATTATTACACTTGTAGACCACTGTGCAATGAGGTCGCGGACCACTGTGCCATCCAATGTCAAGTTCAATTAAACAATAATCAGCACTTTCGGTGTATAAATACCCGAACATTGGATGGACACGGTACCTTCGTCTCAACGACTGGTCAACTACCCTGCGACAGGAGTGCCCAAAGTGTCACATAGACTCGAGACCCCTCTCCTGATCGATCTATAAGTACTCCCCAAAAGTCCCCTCAGCTCCAGGCCTCTCCGACTCACGTCCTCTAGAGGCAGAGCTACGTAAGGCCCCTCAGGCGCACCCCGTGAGAGCCCCCATCGACAGTGCCGGAATGGTCCGCACCCCCCGGAGACATGCTGGGTTTTCTCTGAGCCTCCTAGTAAATTTTATAACGAAGAATCAATAAAAACCTGTATTGTTTTTTAGCCGAGTGGTTTTCATTCACCCCCGTTAGGGAAACAACCCCCAAGTTGTGACAATATTATAACATATAAAATACTCATAAGATTTATGTAATTGTGATTTTCCACTGACAGCAGTTTGTAGTTGTGAACCAATTTTACTTGTACCAATTATTAAGATTTAAGATGCTCATCGGGTAACTTAGATCTGTAAACATTCTTTACGTACTTCATTTTGGAGAATGTTTTCTCGCACAAGTAAGTAGTACAAAAACAGAAAACAGCCCACGAGCAAATTTATGGAAATTGTCAATATGTACCAGTGGAAGACTCTTATAAAATTCCAACAAAGATGAGTTTGGATATTTGTTTCTAATTATATCATTCCACTGTAAGTAAATCAATGATTTCCATTTGAAGTTCTATGGGGCTAGGGTTTGAATGTCGGTATTCAAAGAATTTTGAAAAATCCTAATTTCATTCGCAATGACATCAATGTCTGAGAAACGAGTATCAAAATTTATATTCAAATCACTCAAATCTTCGATTGCAAACTCACGGGAAACTCAGCCTCAGTAGTATGGCTGATTACTTCACATGTTTTAAAATGTGTTAAACACTTTTTACGCAATTCTGATTGAAACCGTATTATTTTCTGACGAAACAATTTGATATTAGTGTATAAATTAGGGATAAACTGGTTTTCTCTATGCAACCCTTAAATTTAGTACGTTCATATGTTTTGTCAAATCAACGTAGAATGCTAACTTCCACAGCCATTCGCTATTTTGTAATTCGGATAAATTACGATGCTCTTCACTAAAAAAAAATCCGATCATTGCTTGAAGTTGAAAGAAGCGCTGAAGGACTTTTCCGCAACTAAGCCAGCGTACAGCAGTATAATATGGTAAATCATTATCTCCAATTTCTTTAGTAAACTCGCGGAATTCCCGGTGATTCAACCCAGTGGATCTGATGAAATTAACAATTGACGTGACTGATTTTAGAACAGACATATCTAATCATTTCCCGCACAAAAACTGTTGATGAATGATACAATGTAAGACTAACGGTTCTGAACCACCATCATTTTCTACAGCCTTTGACACAAGAGCGACCACTCCTTTATTTTTACCACATATGTTTTTGCTTCCTTCAGTTGTAATAGACTTCAAGTTTTCCATCAAAAGTTTTTTTATGAATGGCATTTTCAACTTCCTTAAAAATATCTTCACCAGTAGTTGTGCCGTAAACACTATCAATATCAAGAACTTATTCATACACTTCATAGTTTTCATCTACTCCTCAAATAAAAATCAACGCCTGAGCAGTATCTGATGAGTATATAATGACGTTTAATGTTATATTCCTGGAGAACGGCTATGGTTTCATTGCAAATCGAACATAGCGCCTTCTTACTGGACTCAATTACGAAATGTTGAAAGATCCATTGATTTTTGAATGTTCTGCACTCACTGTCTTTTTTTCGCTTCTTTTCCATACTAGTAAATCACACACAAAAACAACAAGTCAAATCGAAATACTGTTACGAAGATGTCTTTTAAACACGCACAAACACGTTTTAAGGAATTACGCACTACTTTATTCCACAACACACAGATTCGCTTCCTTCGCGTTCCCTAGGTGGACTGACTCGCGGCCGCGCCGCCAGCCTTTTTATACTCCAATTACTGCCATCTAGAAATAAGTGGAATAGACCAGAACTTTCCCGAACCAACGAGGTTCGACGCGATTTAAACGCTATCTGTTACCTATTTCCGCGTGTAACCACCAGATGTCGTCAAGTGTCGCGGTCGTAACAATACAGTACAACACAATAGTTATTTAACTAGTGAATTTAGCAAGCGTATGCTCGCTCAGGGCGTACTCGGCGACTAGTCTAGAAATTATAGATAATGGCAGGAAAATTAAAACGGTGTTGGCCCTTGGGCTTACTGGAGTAATCAGTATGGCCCTAAGGCTAGAAAGTTTGGAGATCCCTGCTCTAAAGCGGTGAACAGTACAGACCGGAAGATAATCGCCACCGCACAGCAATAACCGATGTTTACAGGATACTTTCTAAATTGTTGCCGACAACATTTCATCAACATCGCTCGAGTATCTGGCGGCAAAAAATCACAACGTTGAGTTTGAATGAATTTTTTCCAGCATCTCCCTTTTCGTTTCAGGCTTTTGAGAGGCATCACATATAATTCAATGTATTTCAAAAGTGGCAGGCGCTGTTTTCTGGTCTATTCACCGCTTAGATTAAGCAAAACCAAAGTTTACAAAATAAATTAATATTTTGTAAACTAAATAACAACAAACCAGAAGCCAAACTAATTTTTATAGTAAAGTAGTAATAGTAAGTTTAGAACGTATCAGCAAAGCAATCTTTCTAACTATATGACCTCTACTGAATCGGTGACAATTTTCATAATTCACAATGTCTTTCTCATTTTAACGTACCGGAACACATACAGGGCTTTGATTTCAAAACGAATCTACTAATCTACCTAAATATCTTCTGATTTTGAGGGAATAAGATTTGACAAAAAACATTTGATAGAATTTTACTATTGACCTCCAAACCTTCAGCCAACCTCGTTTTGAAATATCAAATGGCACTACCTATCGAGTGATCAATCATTGCAAAGGGCATTAAACTGCTTATCCAACCGAGCAAAGAGACGTGAAATCGGGCTATCGGTTTGCGAGTTAGGTGGAAAACATGTGTGTTAAAATAATAGAAATAAATTTGTCTTTGTCTTTCCATTTTAATAGTATTCAATTCTCCAAAGTGCAAAATACCAATGTAACATTTAGAAATATTAACGATTGCCTTTATAGCAAGATGGTCCACATGTCATCTGACAAAAGTTAGATTGTAGCTATTTAATTTTTAGTAGGAATAATATTGGCAGCAATACAATGGCATGCAGCCGTTTTAGATCAGAGCCGGCTTTAAAAATGTAATAAAATCTGTGTTTTCTTTATAGCCCGTCGGTTAATATTGTCTCTTTGATATGAAAACCAGTATTCCACCTCTATTACACTAAATTTATCTGAATACAATAAATACAATACCATACTTAATATCTATACTCGCCTACTCGATTTAGTATTCTCAAATTTTAGCTGTCGCGTTGCGTACTTCGGTAATATTCTATTTGTTGACGAAGACGCAGATCGTCCATCACTGTTAAATTAATTTAAAGCTACCTTCTGGCATGTAAACAATTTTCCAGTCAATAGAAACACATCTAGAGAATACAATTTTAAAAAGGCTAATTTATATTAACTTATATTAATATACAGGGTGTCCATTTAATGTGCCGGTCGACTTAAGGAAAAAAACTTTTATACAAAAGCTGTACAGGTTAATGCCGCGCGCCTTTTAAAAATAGTTTTAAATATACAGGTTGACTCAAAAATCCAGGGTGGGCCAAACATATCTTTTTTTAAATGGAACACCATATATTTTTTTATTATATTGAAGCCTTCAGTTAGTAGTCCTCTATTCTAATTTTAAAAATTTTGATCATCAAATGCGACGTTGTTAAGATATGAATTTTTCAATGGATTTTTGACTAAAAACGATTTTACATAAAAATCGTTGGATTTTGACTTTACAAATTTTTTTACTAAAATTTAGGAAAAAAAAGTTGTAACATGTAAAATTACCTAACTGTTATTAGAATTGGTAAAAGTACTATAGAGTGTTCAACATTTTGGTCCAAACTTAATGAATTTAAAACCAAGTTTTCGTTGTTTTTTCTTAAATGAAACACCCTGTATTTTAATTTTTTTTCGAAAAGATTTTAATTCCCTTTAATTTGATACCAATATCTGATACCTTATTTCAAAAAGTTGTTGAAGGAAACATGATTTCAAAAAATTGTGTCTTAAAAAACCTTAACATTATGAACAATTTTGATGCTTGCTTATTCATTTTTAAATTTACTTTCAAAAAAATTGAGAACTTAATAAATTAGTGTGTCATTCATATCTAAGTAGTTATAAACAATTTTACAGAAGCAACTTAAATTATTACCTATCGAGAAGTATGTAAATCTCCAATTTTGAAAATATCTTTCACCAATTTAAAACGAATCGCATTAAATGTTCAAAGTGTCTACCATTTTGCAAGATGCAGTCATCAATTCTACGTTTGAAAAACGAGTCCCTTACACCCTACCGTCAGGTGACCTTGCTGGCCAACTGATCGGACCTTAAGATAATAAAAATATTAGGTAAAAAAGAAATTTCATCATATTGGGTTTTCAACAACCATTCCTCCCTATCCACCGCTCTGGAAACTGTACATTTAAATGTTCCCGAACATATCTGCTATAGTGAGGGGGTGCCCCATCGAGCTGAATCCACATCCTGTTTGTTATGAACTCCAGAAGATTATCAGTCAGCCTAACAAGGTCATGTTGCAAAAATTCCAAAAACAAACGACCATTCAAGTGCTCTTTAAAGAAATAAGGTCCAATGACATAATCGTGGATGACTCCACCCCAAACGTTTAAGCTCCACTGATGTTGAAAATTAGTTACAAGCAGGGCATGTGGATTTTGGGTATCATAAAAGTGAAAATTACGTCTACTGATGAACCTATTTCTATGAAATGTCGATTCGTCGGTGAACATGACATATTTAAAAAAATCTTCATCCTCAGCAGTGGTATTTTGGGCCCATTGACAAAATAATGTTCTTCCAAAATCATTGTCGCTTAATTCTTGATGTAATTGAACCTTATAGGTTAAAATTTGTTTCCACTAAACAATTATTCACTGAAGATTTTTTTATTTCCAATAGACACTTATTTCTGGATTCTCCACCACTGCCAATGCAATGCCTAGCTGGTTATCTTCATAAAGCACTGTTTTGGTCCTAGATGTTTTTTCATACTCTACGCTCCCCGTTCTCTCAAATCGATCGTTTAGTTTAATTATTGATCTTTCGTCCGGACATCGAGCTTCTGGAAACTTCTGAGCATATAAACGTGATGCCATAAAACAATTTCCATCACTTTCTCCAATTGCGTAAATTATATTAACTAATTCTACACGAGTGTAAGTAATTAAAATTCAATTTGAAAATTAACGTAGACAAGGCCACTGTAAAACGTCAAATAATTGATAACTATTATGTCTGCCATTTGCAGAAAAGTTGAATCATGTTTCCTTCAACAACTTTTTGAAATAACCCAAATAGCATTTAGACGTCTGACCAACGTCGCTATAGACAACCCGACGTCGGTAACTGACGTAGGAACGACTACGTGTAGACCCGTTCTTGCACCAATATGGAGCAGACAAATTTGGGTCTGTTAGACGTCGGTAACTTACTATTGAAGTGTACCCTTTTTAACCAAATTTCACGCTATTTAACGTTAACTTTTAATATCCAAAAATGTGTACTAAAAGTTTTATTTGGTCATGTGGAAGTACCTGTATATCGCGCTCGTATAATGTGGTGTTAACAAAATATAACTTAATTTGTTGTTGATCTGTTCTGTAGATAGAGAGGAAAAGACCAGGAGTTAAAATGTCGAACAGTTTTCTTATAGTTAAAGGATGTTTATAAGACGTACATACATACATATAATAAAACGAGATTATGAGGTTTCTCGAGAATAACATTTGCTTGCGAAGGGCACTTTACTGATAAATGTGACAAAGATAGATTGAAAAAAATATGTTTCCCTCAAAATAAACGAATAGTTATTTATTTTTAATATATTTTCTTTATGAATGACCAAAAAAAAATCATATTGTGTCAATTTCTAACTTTATCTAAATAAAGCGATAAAAAAAATTAAGTTTTATTCATATAGTAGCCAGCGAAATGGCATTTATTTTCGAAATTTCAAAGATAAGCGTACTTTTTTTCAATGGCCGACGGAACGCTGCACATTCTTGTTGGCATGAAAATGGCGAAGTTTGCTAATGTACCTAACTGAATTTACTCAATCTTTACCAAAGGTTAGTACTTTACCAAAACTTTACCCTAAGTTTACATAAACGACCACCCGCAATCCCGCAAACGAAACACTAACGTCGGATGATTGGAATTCCAAACCACAACCAGTTTTTTTAACTACTTAAATTGACGGTGAAAAGACGTTAGTAAACGTCAACTCTTGTAGATAAAACTTAACAAAAGGAAACTGTCAAATGTCATAAGTCCCCACCCTGAACTGGGACACTTTGACGACTTTGACCTGTTACTGTCGGTTTATCTTGTGTTGTTTCTGCTGGTAAAGTTGCTGACTAAAAGTTAAAAAAGTTAATTTACCTTTTTAAAACTTTTTTGCCAAGGCGCTAACTAACCTAAGATTGTGATGAAAACAATTTAGCTTTTTTTCTATAAAAAGTATTACTATGGCGGTAGGCTCTTTTTCCTTCATTAAAGGACATGCTTGCTGCTCAATCAGCTGATTTGTTAGACAGACATATAAACAAAGAAGTAAGGTTATTCTTCGTATTTTTATTTTAACGGACTGCGACTAAATGAAAAAAAGTGACATTTTTTGTACCAAGTTTGGTAGGTGGGCGAGGCAACATCGAATCGTGGTTTGCAAATTCCATAAAACTACACTTTCCCTAATAAAGAAAGTGTCCGACGTTACTCATACGTCAAGTTATTTACCATAAAATAACTATACACGTTTCGTCCACTATACGACGTCGGCTTAGAGGACGTAATGCTTTAACGTTCATTTTACGTTAATTTAAGGTCCAAAGTATACACGAAATAAGTAAAGCAGTGACTTAAAACATTACCAAAAATGACGTCCTTCCTTATAGATACAAATTTAGTCGTAACACAGAAAAATGTTTATTGGGAAGGTATCAGATATTGGTATCAAATTAAAGAGAATTAAAATATATTTTCGAAAAAAATGTAAAATACAGGGTGTTTCATTTAAAAAAAAAAAACGAGACCTTGGTTTTAAATTCATTAAGTTTGGACCAGAACGTTGAACACTCTGTAGTACTTATGCCAATTCTAATAACAGTTAGGTGATTTTACATGTTATAACTTTTCTTTCCTAAATTTTAGTAAAATAATTTGTAAAGATAGATAAATTCAACTATTTTTATGAAAAATCGTTTTTACCCAAAAATCCGTTGAAAAATTTATATCTTAACAGCATCGCATTTGATAATCACAATTCTCTAAAGTGGAATAAAGGACTAGTAAAGGCTTTAATATAATAAAAAAAATATATAGTGCTCTATTTAAAAAAAAGATATGTTTGGCCCACCCTGGATTTTTGAGCCAACCTGTATATTTAAAATTATTTTTGAAAGGTGCGCAGCGTTAACCTCGAGGTTAACGTGTACAACTTTTGTATAAAAGTTTTTTTCCTTAAGTCGACCGTTAACAAGATATCGTCCACCGGCACACTAAATGGACACCCTGAATAATGTAGTGTGAAATCCTAGTAACTTTTTGTCTGTATTTATAGGCGATTGTAGTGTGCTGACATGAATTGTCCGCCGCCATATTGCAGGTATACTCGCTGAAAATACTTTAGTTTGAAATTCGAAAAGTAATAAAATATAATGTAATCTAGTTGAGCGAACAGAAATAATCTTCCTTTCCAGGGCTGAAAATCGTTGCGCGCGTATATAGAACCGCCATAGTATTCAAGGAGAGGCATCCAGCCAAAAACGTCGGGTATAAGTATGTAGAATTGGTGCGTAAGTTTGAAGATACTGAATCTGTATGCAACAAAAAAAATGCACAAGCAAGGGTTTTGAATGAAGCCTGTCAGGTTGAGGTACTCGGTCAATTCGCTATAGATCCAATGTGTACAAAATTGAAAAAAAAAAAGAAATTATTCCTTCACAAAATACAAATTGTACACGAACTCAACGAAGACGATTACGTTAGAGGAATCGAATCCTGTGAATTAAAGTGCAAATGGATTGACGAAGACAGCACCCTAAGGTCACACTCTATTTCCTTAGTTTGAGCAGGCATTCTTGAAAACGAAATTATTGGGCCAATATTTTTAAAAGAAAATTTAACCGGTTAATTGTATTTGGAGCTTTTGGAAAATGTAATTGATCCTCGTACTCTATAATCTTTGGAAAATCAAGTGGATAAAAATGGCACCCTCTGGAATTCAATCAAGATAATTTGCATTTTCAGCAAGTTGGATCTCCTTGCCATTACGCATTACTAGTAAGGGTTGGTTTCACAATCTGTGGTGGCCAAAAAGTCCAGGTTTATAGTCATAGATACCACTGAAAAATAAGCTACTCATGAATGGTAGTTATGACAACTTACCTGCACCTGGCAAATCGATTGGCAGACGAAGTGCGATAGAGTGGCCAGCAAGATCTTCCGACTTGACTCCTCTTGATTTTTTCCTCAAAAATATACCTAATAACACTGGAATGCAGGTGCCTTACCAGACAAACTTTCGTCAATGTCCGAGAGGAATTTCAAAATAGAGTTTATATGTTGTCTTGTCAATAACGGTGCACATTTCGAACACTTAATAAAATAACTTGATCAAACTAAATAAATTAATTGCAATATTATTACATTTTTCCATCTAACTCGCAAACCGATTACCCGATTTCACTTTTCTTGACACGGTTTGCAACGATGTATCACTAGATAGGTCGTGCCATTTGATATTTCAAAGTAAGATTGGAGGTCAATAGTAAAATTCTATCAAATGTGTAAATAAACTAACGGCTTTTTTGTCAAATATTATTTCCCTTGAAATCAAGAGATATTTCTGGAGCTTGGTAGAAAATGGGCCAATGTCCATTGTGACATTGGCTGTTTATACAACATTTTAAAATTATTCTAAGAGCCAATGTCCAGACATTGGCCCTTTTTCTATTGAACTAAGATAAATAAGATCACATAGTATAATAGTTGAGGACATTGGCTTTTTTTCTACCAAGCTCCAGATTTAGGGTGGTTCGATTTGAAATGAAAGCCTGTATAAAAAAAATGGTGTTCATCAATAAATGCAATTCATGCCGATTTCTGAACTACTTTGACTTATTATCTAGGAAAAAGGCTGATATAGGTGGGGTGAAATATCTTTCTTACTTTAATGATATGTTAAAGGTGTTGAAGAAAATTGCTTCCGAACCATATTATTTTAATGATAATATGATTTTTTACTTCACGTAAACTATACAGGGAAAATGTGAGAAATCTCTCGGATTCCGATAGAACATGAAAAAATAAGATGAAAAGTTTCTACAAAAATTTTTCTTACAGGCCCACGCTACGGAGATATGTGCCCCTGAAAGACGCCGCTGGAAATCAGTTTTTCTTGAATAACATTCAAAGGACTTAATATAATTTAATAAAAATTTAATGTGATAGACACTAGTAAGGCCCTCTTAAATTAGTGTCCTTGAAACATATTTAGCGTTTTTAGTTTACCAGGGGCGGACTAAGCTTTACAACTTAATACTTAAATATTTAAAACCCTGTATGATAAAGACTTAAGAATAATAAATCTGGGTAGCTTGCACCTTAGCCGAAAAAAATACATTATTGTTTATTGTCGATAAAATGAACAGTTTTCGAGAAAAAAAAATAATAAACGAATAGATATAGAAGACCTACAGGGTGGCCGTTTAGTGTGGCAGAGTAGAATAGCTCCGTTTGTATTTACAATACACAAAAAATGTTAATATAAAAGTTGAAGGACAGTAAGTGAGTAATAACAGAAACAAGAAATCTTTTTTTTTTTTTAATAAAACACCCTATATCTTACCATATGTTTGGTTATTACATAACATTACAATTATTTTTCTTTAAATGCTTTATAAGTCTAAACATAATAGTTTCCGAGATATCGACTTTTGAAAAATGACATTTTTGAACTTTGACAGACTCTAACTGCATAACGGTACATCTTAGAGCAAAGCGGCTTACGTGTCCCTATCTTACTTTGTTATTACCATCCTAAAAGTGTCAACTTCCGGTCAAACCGGATGTAACTCAAAATCCGAAAATACAGTACTTTTACAGTTGTACAGGGTGTCCCACATTCGAGCCTCATCATGGGGATCTCGGAAACTATAAGAGATACAGCATCGGTCAAATTATGGCAAAGTTGCGGAATTTGGTGCCCAGTAATATGGTAAAAAAATATCTGAGCTATCTTTTTTAGTTTTAGAAATACTAAAAAAAAACAAAAATATTAAATTTTGGTTTTTTTAAATTGGACGACTTATTTTATCCGCTACAAAAAAACAAACACAACATTGTTAAGGCAACTTTTTTCGCTCCATATCGTGCTGTTCTTAGAATTTCGTTTCAACGTTTCGTTTTCGTGGAACTATTATCAACTTTCATTTTTTAAATACGGACCTGCATTTTTTATTTTATTTTTTGAAATCTCTTTAAGCCCTGAATTCAACCATGTAGCGCACTTAATTATATCTAGACGTTTTGATGCCATTATTACATCATCAGGAATGTGATAATTAATTTTAAATTAATACGGCCCTGGTGTTACTTATTTTTTTTACCAAATACAACATATAAGTGGAGCCAGAATTTATTAGTTATAAAGAATTAATTTCGTATAATAATATATAACATATATTTTAGTTTTTATAATAACAAAGTATAAAGTAAAACTAAAAAAAAAAAAACAAAGGTGGCTTAGACGTCAACTTTATGCTTACTTGATTGTGTGGCTTAATTATGTTGACAATTGTCACCATATTTTTATGTTGAATATTTCAGCAAAATTATGTTTTCTGCTTTAGAAAAACGCGACATGTTACGAGTTTATTATTCTTCCAATAGGAATTCACAAATTTCTTGTCAGCGTTATTTTCAGGACTATCCTGAACGCTTACAGCCTTATTATACTTATTTTGCTACACTTGATAGAAATTTAGCCGAGTATGGTAGTTTCAATAAACCAAGAGTAAACTATGGAACACGTATGGAACCGGAAGAACAACAAAATATTATCAATTCGGTAAGTTTTAATTTATTTTAAAAAATTACCAAATTTTCTATTTAGAAAATTTTATTTAAGGTTAATTATGCCCCTCGCGCTTCAACTAGGCATTTCTCCAACGAACTAGAAAAACCGAGGATGAGGATCTGGAGAACCTTAAATTCTCATGGATACAAACCATACAAAATTCATATCAGTCAAACGCTTAGGCCTGGTGATTCAGAAAGAAGACTTGAATTTTGTAATTGGCTTAGCTTCAAACTAAATGAAGATGATAATTTTTTAAACAAAGTCATTTGGACTGATGAATGCAATTTGACAACCAATGGATTATTTAATAGACACAATGAACATTATTGGTCTGTGAAAAATCCCAGACAAAATCAGGAAGTAAGACCTCAAGGACGACTTTCTTTTAATGTGTGGGTTGGAATGTGGAACAATAAAATTATTGGACCCTTTATTTATGAAGGCAACCTCAACTCGCGAAGATATTTGGATATAATAAATAATAATATTTTGGACGCATTAGATCTCGAGCCTTTGGAGACTTTAAGACACTTATGGTGGCAGCAAGATGGCGCTCCGCCTCATAATGGAAGAGAAGTAACCGAGTTACTAAACGAAATTTTTCCAAATAAATGGATTGGAAATCGTGGATTTATACGATGGCCAGCAAGAAGTCCTGATTTAAATCCGTTGGATTATTTTCTTTGGGGGTACCTACAAAATCGTCTGTACCGTAATACGCCACGCGATATTAATGTTTTACGAGGAAATTTAATCCGAGAAGTCAGGGCAATCCCCGCACGGGTTATTCAACGGGCGACATTTAAATTAAGGAGGCTTACTCAAAAATGCATTCGAGAGGAAGGGCACTTGTTTGAACACTTAATATAATCAGTTTTTTACTTTTTGTTTCTGTTATTTTCCGTTTTTATTTATTTCCTACATAATATATTATTCATTTATAAATGTAGATTTCTTCTTTTTCATTTACTCTCTTTTATTTAAAAAATTTATATTATTCATATTATATCCTCTTGTGAGTAAAACAAATTAAACAAAAATATCTTGTGAGGTGTCTTAAACAATTTGTTAAATACCTGTTTGACAATCAGACATCATTATTTCTAGATAACCGAAAATCAGGCTTGAGTTGGCGAATGCCAAGATATTGGCGTTCAATAAATTGGTTAATGGGCTATTGTTTGCTCCAAAAGTTGGCTACTATTACATGGCATGCAAATGCATTTTTTTCTTTAAAAAAATACTTTAAATAAATTCCAGGGTCGTATTTATTTAAAAATTAATTATCACATTCCTGATGATGTAATAATGGCATCAAAACGTCTAGATATAATTAAGTGCGCTACATGGTTGAATTTAGGGCTTAAAGAGATTTCAAAAAATAAAATAAAAAATGCAGGTCCGTATTTAAAAAATTAAAGTTGATAATAGTTCCACGAAAACGAAACGTTGAAACGAAATTCTAAGAACACCACGATATGGAGCGAAAAAAGTTGCCTTAACAATGTTGTGTTTGTTTTTTTGTAGCGGATAAAATAAGTCGTCCAATTTAAAAAAACCAAAATTCAATATTTTTGTTTTTTTTTAATATTTATAAAACTAAAAAAGATAGCTCAGATATTTTTTTACCATATTACTGGGCACCAAATTCCGCAACTTTGCCATAACTTGACCGATGCTGTATCTCTTATAGTTTCCGAGATCCCCATGATGAGGCTCGAATGTGGGACACCCTGTACACGGTGATCATTTATAATGTTCCCCCCTCTTAACTTTTTTGTTTCTTGCATTAGATAAAAATGTTAAATATAAAAGTTGTACAGAATAATGTAAGCTATTTGCAGAATAATATATTAATATACAGGGTATTGCAGAATGAGTCACAGGTTAAAATATTTTTTCTTTAAATGGTACACCCTATATATTGTTAGCTAATCTCCTAAAACTTCTGAATATTTTTCTTATAACATGTCCTATACCTAAATATAAAAGTTTTCGAAATAATCGCATTTTAACTAAGCGGCTACATTCAAAAATAAATATTCTGGATTTCACTAAAGTTCTTAGGTGGCTGTGAATTATGCGGTCACGGAGCAACAAAAACTATGTTTATTAGTGACAGTTACCGATATATTAAGTAAATGTTACATTTTTTTTATAAATATGCCTTATTCAGAAAGGGAAAACAAGTAATTTTACAAACATTTATTAAAGCAAACAATCGCGTTAAATTGGCTCAACGGGAACTACGTAGAATAAATCCCCGGATACACGTTCCAGACAAAAAAACATTCCATCGAATCTATGAAAAGTTTCAACAAACATCTAGCCTAGCGAGAAAGAAAATAACAATGGAAAGAGACGAAAATAGTGATTTAAACATACTAATAATTGAAGAAAATCCAAACATTTCTATAAGAACAGTATCGAAAAGTTTAAAGGAAGAGCTTGATGATTTAAAAAATACCTCTTATGGAAGAGTTCAAAACACTCTTAATTAGAAAATGTGGATATAAAGCTTTCAAAATTAGGCCTGTACCAAAATTAATGCAGAGACAGCGAGAAAAAAGGGTTGAATTTTGCCAAACTATGTTGGAAAGAATTTATTTAAATCCTAGTTATTTCGGAAATGTATTTTGGACCGACGAGTCATCATTTTCAACTAGTGGTATGATAAACAGAAAAAATAGCAGACAATGGGCCACAGTAAATCCCCACTGCTACAGGGAATTTAAATTTCAAGGTCGTTAAACTATCCATGTGTGGTGTGCTATTTTAAATAACAAAATAATAGGTCCCCATTTCTTTAACGGTACTTTAATTGGAGAAGGTTATTTGAATTTTCGCCAACACGAGCTAGAGTACTACTTTGATGAGCTTCCGTTGGAACAAGAGCGAAACATCGTCTTCCAACAAGATGGCGCTCCACCTCACAGTATAGTAGCTGTTACAAACTACCTTAATCGAAGGTTCAATGAATGGATTGGACTGCACCAATGCAATGGCCACCTAACAGCCCTGACTTGACGCTGATGGATGTATTTTCATGGGGAACGCTAAAGGATCGAGTGAATGCAAAAACAATTGAAAGCACTGAACATTTAAAATAACTTATTAGAACAGAAATTCAAATTCTGAATGAAGATTATCTATCAACGCCGCATTACGAAGGTTACGAAAAACGTATATCAAATGTATTCAAGAAAACGGTGGCCCAGTTGAGCAATTTAATTTGTAATTACCACAAGTTGTTCTTTATTGTTGAGATTTTAATTTTAAAAATTATATTTTAAATTTTGTATTTCATATACTTTTAGTATCTAGTATATTTAAATCACTATTTTCGTCTCTTTCCATTGTTCTCTTCTTTCTCGCTAGGCTAGATGTTTGTTGAAACTTTTCATAGATTCGATGGAACGTTTTCTTGTCTGGAACGTGCATCCGGGGATTAATTCTACGCAGTTCCCGTTGAGCCAATTTAACGCTATTGTTTGCTTTAATAAATGTTGGCAGAATTACTTATTTTTCCCTTTCTGAATAAGGCATATTTATCAAAAAAATGTAATATTTACTTAACATGTCGGCAACTGTCAATAATAAACATAGTTTTTGTTGCTCTGTGACCGAATAATTCACAGTCACCTAAGAACTTTACTGAAATCTAGAATATTTATTTTTGGATGTAGCCGCTTAGTTAAAATGCGATTATTTCGAAAACTTTTATATTTAGGTATAGGACATGTTATAAGAAAAATATTCAGAAGTTTTAGGAGATTCTAAATAGCCAACAATATATAGGGTGTACCGTTTAAAGAAAAAATATTTTAACCTGTGACTTATTTCTGCAATACCCTGTATATTCATATATTATTCTGCAAATAGCTTACATTATTTTGTACAACTTTTATATTTAACATTTTTATCTAATGCAAGAAACAAAAAAGTTAAGAGGGTGGGGACATTATAAATGATCACCGTGTACAGTTGTTGAGCCACCCTATAGAGTCAAAAATAATTTAACGTTTCTTCTACTTTGTTGTTTGTTAACGTTTAATTCTACTTTGCCACACTAAACGGCCACCATGTATGTTCGCAAAAAACGTTAGTTTTATTTATTTATCAGCACCAAAAAGACGTATTGTTGTTGCAAACGCTACTATAGTAAAAAATAAATAAAATTTCCTACTTTTTAGAACTTCTCATCTTTCACATCGCTGACACATTGATCCTTTACTTCGATATTAATTTACTGATTTTTGGATTTCGTAGTAAATTTAATTGTAAAATAATTAGAACTGTGGAATACACGTTTATTGAGTATGCAGATATGCATCTGATGTATGGTATTGCGTCTTGCAATGCTTTAGAAGTCGGAAGGTTACATCACGAAAGATTTTCTAATCGTACTATGTCATACCAGAAGACGATTTTTCTACGAGTTGACCAACGTCTAAGAGAGAATGGTGGGCGATTCCAGTTAATAAGGTAGGTAATACATATTATTGACTTTCTTCATAATTTTAGGAAAATTTGGAAAAAATAGTAATGCTGCTGGTCTGAGAAGAAAGAACCGTACATACGCCGCAATTAGAGGAAAATATTTTAAATGCTGTAGATGACACTCCATCAACGAGCACTCGAAAATTATCAGCACAGTTTAATATATCGAAAACAATAGTACATGAAGTTCTTTAAGAACAGCTGTTATATCTATATCATTTGCAAAAAGTACATGAACTACTGGAAACCCGTCGAAACATGTACTTCATGCTCGATGGGGCACCACCTCATTTCAGCGTTGGTGTGTGGGAGCACCTGAATAACGTCTATCCAAACTGTTGGATAGGTAGAGGAGGACCTAATGCCTAGCCTCCTCGATCTCCCGACCCAACGCCGTTGGATTTTTACCTGTGGGGACACCTGAAAACTTGGAGTATTCCACTCCGGTCGGCACTAGGGAGGAACTTCTACAGAGAATTACGTTTTATTGTGATGTGATAAGGACCAAGGCTGGGATATTGGGTACAGCAGTCCTCAATTTGTCCTACCCGCAAGTGTATCAGACCTCACAGAGCCTATGTTCAACCCTCTTATGAGGTTTTCAATAATTTCGTTAAGGTGCCTCCTATTGCATCATTGCGATTTTTTAAATTTTTGTATTTTTTCGGATTAAACAACTTAAAATGAAACTTTTCTGTTGTTTGAATGACTTTCCTATCAGATTATGTTGTCGAAGAACAAAATAGAAATCATGGTCCTTTTTATTAAAAATAAACCATTAATTATTTTTTTCGAAAACAATACAATACTTTATTCATGTCAAGTCACAATACAATGTGATACACACGTCAACATTACAATTCACTTAAACCAACTTATGTCTAATTTTATAATAGTAGGAGGTAAAAACACTAAGTGGTAAAATGTAGTCAGCAGTACTCAAAATTACACCACAATTACGAATTAAGTTGACAATTTACAACATACTAAAATTGACAACAAAGTAATCAGTCATTGAAAAAAATACCAATAACAAATTTAAAATTTAAAACTACTACTTAAAATTCAAAATGTAAGATCTACGTGACAACATGCAAATACTTAGATTTAAAATTCAAAATGTAAAATTTACAATAGCAAATACATTATACAAAAACTACGAAAAATGCGACATATTCAGGTGAATAAAATGAGTTTAAAATCAAAATTTGTTTCATTTAGCTAAGAAACAGCAATTGTTTGATTTCTGCCGGAAGAATATTAAAATATTTTACTGCCCAATATCCGGGACCATCCTGACATCTTTTTATGCGCCAGTAAGCTGGGACAAAAGCACCCTTATTTTTTGTTGTACAATTATGGACTTGTTCATGAGTGGTAAACAGTCCCTCCCACATGGGCATTCACAGTACCCATATCTCTCATAGAGAAAACCACCCGCTCTGTCTTGCTTGTGTTCAGCAGTAACCTATTAGAGTTAAACCACTCTTCCGCCCCCTTCTGCGCCTCCAAAGAGCCCGACATTGACGCTTCTAATGTACAGTTTTATCAATAATAAACAAGAGTACCTTTTTTAAAAATTAGAGCATTAAGTTGTAAAGCTTAGTCCGTCCGTGGTAAACTAAAAAAGCTAAATATGTTTTAAGGACAATATTTTAAGAGGGCCTTACTAATGTCCATCACCTTAACAATAATTTATTAAATCACATTAAGTACTTTAAAAGTTATTCAAGAAAACCCGATTTCCAGAGGCGTCCTTCAGGGGCACATATCTCCGTAGAAAAAAAATTATAGGAACTTGTCATCTTATTTTTTCATGTTCTATATGAATCCGAGAGATATCTCACATTTTCCCGGACACCCTGTATACTAAAGAATTTTCAGGTAGAAGTACCTATATAAATCAAAAACTTAAGGTTAGTATAGCAAAATATACCATAAGCTTTACTTACTGATGCGTGGTAATATTAAAAAATAAGTTGGAATATTCTGGTGCCGAATCCTCAGGTCCATGAGGAGCTGGAAACGCCATAGTTAACATTACAGGCTTATGCGGATACTGCTTTTTTGAACTTCTTAAAAAATTTATGGAATCTTTGGTAATAATATCGGTATAATAGTCCTGAAAAATATCAAATGAGCTTGTAAATAATTGGGAAATAAAGATCTTCAATAAATATGACATACCTACTACTATACTAATAATTTAACGTCCGTCCTACCTTTTCATAGTTAAATCCATGCTTTATTGTCTGGCCGTTCATGTTTATTGAGTAATTATAATATTTGGAATTCATTATTAATCCTCCCCATTCTCGCCAACCTGGAGGAATGTAGCTTCCATTATACTTGTTTAGATATTTTCCAAAGTATCCTAAATCGAAGAATTTACAAAGTTGAAGTTTCACATGAAATATAAGGATGTTACTATTTTTATTGGCTACTTAAAATCAGTAGTAGGTACCGTAAGATAAAAAAAAAACGTCTCGCAATTGATCATTTTGTATGTGTCGAATTTGTTGAGGCTAATTGACGTTTTGTTGTTTGAAGTGGATTCTCTGTTTTTAATAGTTTATTTATTTATTTATTGTTATTTTTAGGTTGCAGAGAGGATATGTTCCCATTAGAGCAACCACTATTTACAAGTTACAATTATAACAAGTTATTTACAATTTACATTGCATTGTTAATATTTATGTAATAGTTCTATATTACTGATCAACAACAATAATTCGCTAACCCTAGTAATATTCTAATTATGATGGTAAAAATGCTTCACTTCACGATAACAGTAAACTTATTTATATCTTAACATTTAAAAGATATACATCTATATACAGTAATATACACACTTCCACAAGTAGTAACACAACTTATAATTATTAAGCATTAAGTGAAAGTTAAGGGAAGGTTTTTAATTTTTGCTTTGAATATATCTACTGAATTACAGAAGAAGTCCACTTTATCACATATTGAGTTGGAACATTTAAACATTCTTGAGAATGGGGAATATATAGAGCTGTTAGTCCAGGAGAAATGCGATCTGAACAAGATATTTTGTCTGAAATATCTCTGAGAAACAACAAGGGCAACTCGCTCCAAAAGTTCCGGAACGTCGATTTTTCAGTTAATTATTTTAAATAGAGTAACTACATCTGTGTACGATCTTCTGTGCTTCAAAGATCTAATCTTGTACTTAAGACGCAACTGTTCCATGACATCAAAATAAATATTATCTCTAAATGCCAAACACTTGAGGAAATTATTCTGAACAGATATACGCGATTTATAGATATTATACAGGGGGTTACAAACGGTCGACGCAAAATTGAGCCGGCTAAAAACATAGGCATAGTAAAGTGCAATTAATGTTTTTTGTTGTCTGAAATGTTTTCCCTGTCTATTTAAAAATACAAGCATTCTGCATGCATTAGCCACCATATTTTCTATGTGGAGGTCAAACTTTAGCTTTTCATCAAATATAACTCCCAGATCTCTAGCCTGGCATTCCCTTTTCAGGAAGCTGACACCAAGCTTATAATTATTTATTATTTTATTGCGATTTCGTCTAAAGGTAATGGAGAAAAAATATCTGTCCTATTTCGATAATAAAACTTCAAAATGCATTTTAATATTCAAATAATCACAAGGTTGTTGTGAATGACAAACGTTGCCAACGCTATGGTTACTAACAAATGCTTGTTTACAAATAAAAAAGATGCTGTCATTTAAATAATTGCGTTCTTGTCCAATTTTTGTCTTTGGTTCTTGACTGCTTAATATGTTTGTCGATAGTGGAATAATTAATTAAAGTGTTGATTTGGTTGTTCCTGTGGATATTGAAGAGTCTGCAAGAAGAGCAACTTTGGAACTCCTAAAATTATTATTATATTTTATTTGATTTCATCACAAGAAAATGTAGTGTTAAAAATATTTTTAACACGCTTCCACGTAAACAATCACTTTTAACACTGTTGACTGTCAATAAAAGTGTCACTTTTAATGGCAGTTGTACAATAGTACATTATTTAACGAGCGTATAATGAAGGCTATATTACACGAGATTTTAAAACACGAGCCGAAGGCGAGTGTTTTAAGGATTCGAGTGTAATATAGCCATTATACGCGAGTCAAATACTATACTTTATCTACGACTATTCAGTATTCAAGAAGTTAGAAAATGGATTCAGAGCAACACATTTTATTACAATAGGATTATTATTAATGCTATTTCTTAACTAAAAAATACAATTCAACGATGTTAACCATAATTAAACAAAATACAATTACTTATTTCTAATTTTTCATGAAATTTATTGTAAAATTAGAGCAATTATGAAAATGAATGGGAGCAGGAATATTACTTATATTCATATCGTTCTTATTAGTAATGGAAAAAGTTTCGGAGCTAACATTATTTACAGTGGTAGATGTAGATGGACATAATTTTGAGTTTATTTGTTTTAAAATTTTATTAGCAGCGTCTATTTTAGTTTTTTTTGATTCAGCAATATAACCTTCAGCTACGCAGGCCGATTTCCAACCTCCATGACGTTTTAGGGCTGTCATAGTTGCTCCTCCGTCAGCATATAATGTAGCTGAAGATCGGCGAAGACAATGGCCGGTATATTTTTCTGGGTTTATTAGTTGCAAGTATTCCGCTATTGTCTTACCCATCTGTCCAAATTTATTTATGCCAATTATTTGCTTTGTGCATTTGCCGTTTTGATAGTTTAAAAAGGAAGAATTTGGCACGTTTGATGGTCTAAGATCCGCATATTTTCTGACAATATTATAATAGTCTCCGGTAATCGTAAAATTCCTGGGAATTTTTGTTTTTGTCGTTGGAACAAGAACTTGCACACAGCCGTCATAATATTGTATGTGTTCTACCTTCATGTTATACAGCTCGTTGGAACGGCAAGCTCCCATTACCCCCATTATCAATGCAACCTATAAAAAAATATTATATTTAGTTATTTTAGATAAAGGTATTAAATCAAATGCATTATTACCTTTGTAGCTAGATATTTAACATCCGGTGCCTCTTCCATAAACTTGTTAATTTCTTCCCCAGTAAAAGCCTCTGCTTTTTTCGGCTGGTAACCTTCAGATTGCCTTTTCAGTAAAGCGCGTACGTTCAATATTTACATTATGTTTTAACATAAGGGTACTTTTTATCATGGAATAATTTGTCCACAAAGTGCTTGACTTGTATTTTTTTGACAATTCTTTAAAATATACTAGCACGGTATCTTCAGAAAAAGAATTTGTGTTGTTTTTTCGTCGCCAGTCTATAAAATTATCGTACGCTAGCGTATAGTTCTTGCGTGATTTTTCTGGTAGTAATTCCAGGGAAGCTGTATGCGCTGCAGCCCGAATTTCTGGAGGGGTACTTTGGATTTCGTTTTCGTCATCCGAAATCATGATATTTTACTTTGAAATCAACAACAAAATGTCACAGCGAAACTTAAATGACTGAGGAAAAAAATGATTCGTTTACTTGTCAATCGGTTGCTATGGTATTAATACCATTCACGCCTGCTTAAACTAGATCTGGTGCGTTTTTATCGTAATTCAGGTAACTTTGTTTATCTACGACTATTTAATAATAGAAGCATAATGTGTTTGTTAGTACATATATAATGTGGTTCATATTACCATAGTTACTCATATTCCACAGCCGTGGAATATGAGATTTCATATTCCACGGTCCCAACAAAACAAAGTTACCTGAATTACGATAAAAACGCACCAGATCTAGTTTAAGCAGGCGTGAATGGTATTAATACCATAGCAACCGATTGACAAGTAAACGAATCATTTTTTTCCTCAGTCATTTAAGTTTCGCTGTGACATTTTGTTGTTGATTTCAAAGTAAAATATCATGATTTCGGATGACGAAAACGAAATCCAAAGTACCCCTCCAGAAATTCGGGCTGCAATTGTATTTTGTTTAATTATGGTTAACATCGTTGAATTGTATTTTTTAGTTAAGAAATACCATTAATAATAATCCTATTGTAATAAAATGTGTTGCTCTGAATCCATTTTCTAACTTCTTGAATACTGAATAGTCGTAGATAAAGTATAGTATTTGACTCGCGTATAATGGCTATATTACACGAGATTTTAAAACACGAGCCGAAGGCGAGTGTTTTAAGGATTCGAATTATACGCTCGTTAAATAATGTACTATTTGTTGGGACCGCGGAATATGAAATCTCATATTCCACGGCTGTGGAATATGAGTAACTATGGTAATATGAACCACATTATATATGTACTAACAAACACATTATGCTTCTATTATTAAATAGTCGTAGATAAAAGCACTTTTTTAGATTAACAAATAGGTAATTTTTGGTACAGTAATCATGAAACCTATCAAGATCATCCTGTATTTTATCACAGTCGTTAGTTTCAGTTACTTGTTTATACATTTTGAGGTCATCTGCATAAAATAGAAATTTACAATGTCAGACACAGAACTGGATGTCATTCATATACAGGGTCGTTGGTATGTATGGAAACGGTCGATTATTTCATAAAGTAAAACAGTTAACAAAAAATATTTAAGACAAAAGCTTCAGGGTTTCTAAAGGTCTATTAGAATTAAAAAAAAAATAAGTATACAGGATGAGTCAGAAAACCGTAAAGAAAACAAAGTTACTTTTTTTTTAAACAGAACACCCTATATTTTAGAATATTTTTGGATTTTACATAAAATAACAATTATTTTTCAATAAGTGCATTATAAGTCTAAACTTAATAGTTTCCGAGATATCGACTTTTGAAAAATTACATTTTTGAACTTTGACAGCTTCTAGCATTCTAACGGTACGTCTTAGAGTAAAACGGCCTACATGTCCCTATCTTGGTTTCTTATTATCTTCATAAAAGTGTCAACCGGTTAATTCGGATGTAACTCAAAAGCCGGAAATACAGTACTTTCAATCTAACCGGAAGTTGATGTTTTTGGGAAGATAATAAAAAAGTAAGATGGGGACATGTAAGCCGTTTCACTCTAAGACGTACCGTTAGAAAGCTAGAGCTGTCAAAGTTCAAAAATGTCATTTTTCAAAAGTCGATATCTTGGAAACTATTAGGTTTAGGCTTATAATGCACTTATTAAAAAATAATTGTTATTTCATGTAAAATCCAAAAATATTCTAAGATATAGGGTGTTCCATTTAAAAAAATGTAACTTTGCTTCTCTACGGTTTTCTGACTCATCCTGTATACTTATTTGTTTAAAATTCTAATAAACCTTAAAAAAACCCGAAAACTTTTGTCTAAAATATTTTTTGCTAACGGTTATACTTTAAGAAATAATCGACCGTTTTCATACATACCAACGACCCTGTATATGAGAAACAGTAGTGGTCCCAGGTGGCTACGCTGGGGTACGAGACGAGCTGCTCTCTATCAGTTAAGTATGACTTGAACCAATCCAGAACAATGCCACCCACCCCGACCTGAGATAACTTTTTCAGGAGTAAAAGATGGTCAATTTTGTCAAACGCTTTACTAGTCCGTATAGATAGAGTCAACCTGAATTCGGTTATCCATAGTCCATATGATAAACTCCGAGTAGCATATAAGATTTGACTCTATTGACCTTTTAGGGTAGAATCCATGTTGATGGATATTGATTTTATTTTTGATTAAAAACAGTAAGTGTTGATATATGGCTTTTTCAAAAACTTTAGCAAATATACCGAGCTGGGTTATAGGCCGTTAGTTGTTGATGTCGCTTCTATTGCCTGACTTGAAAATTGGTACAATCAAAGATATTTTCCATGAATTGGGGAACGATCCTGTATGTAATGATTGGTAAAATAGCAGGGACAAAGGGAGTGCCAGACTGTCAGCGCATTTGGCAACAAACAATGCTGGAATGTTGTCTGTGCCAGCGCTCTTTCTTGTATCTAGGTTTTCTAGAATTTTGTGTATTTGCAGAGGATTAAAATAAAGATTAGAGAGTTGGGCACAGGCGTCCCCATCAGCGTTAGTTTTAGTAAGGGTTTTTGATTTTGACTGAAAAACACTTTTAAAATATTGAGCAAAAAGATTCCAACAGTCTTTGCTATTATCAGCCTTATCGTTGCCAAGCGACATGCAGGGCGGTAAATTTTTGTGATGCTTTGCAGATACAAAATGCCAGAACTTTTTACTGTTGTCAAATATTTCCGCCTTAATGTGATTTATATAATTAAAGTGGTCTTGTTTAATTAGGTTCTTGGAACGAATCCTTAAGAGTTTAAATGTATTATAATCTTATAAATTGGTATAGACCTTCCATTTTTTATGAAATTTATTTTTTTCTTTTATCACTTTAATCGGTGTACTAGAGAAATATACCGGAAATTTAGCATCACGATATCCGTATGGTACGTTTTCATTTATCGCGGAGCTTAATTTACTATACAGGCATGGGCGAAGCCAAGGTGGGACAGGGTGGGGCGCTTGCCCCCCCCCCCTGGTCCAAGGGAAAAAAATACACAAAAACACAAAAATAAATTAAAATATTAATGAATAGGAAATAGCAGTGATACGAAATACCGTCCCCACAATAAAAAAAATAATAAGATTCGTCCGAGAATCGCCCCTTCGTCGAAAATGCGTACCAAATATACCAATCAATATTGGAATGAAGCACAACGGCGACATCCTATAGTAATCGAGCGTACCACCGAGCGAGCCGGTGAGGTTCTATAAAGATCCATACACCGGAAAGGATAAGGGACAAACATTTGTTTGTTGTAAATATACCAATGCTCTGCGAAACCCGTTGGTCTCAGAAATATCGAAGTATCTCCACATTCAAAAACCATTATGTGCAAATCGTCTTGGCGCTTCAAAAACTGTCAAAATACGGTAATAATGCAACAAGAAAAGCTGCCTTTCAAATGCATTGCGCTGCCACAAACTCGAAATTCATTGTTAGTGTTTGTCTTATAGCAAAGTATTCGGCACTTCTGCAACCGGTAGTAAATGCTCTACAGTCAATAAGTATAGACTTACTTCAATGTGCAAATCATATTAAAAAAATCACAAACATCATGAAAAAACACCGTAAAAATGCGATGTTGAAAGTCAAAGTGTTGTAGCAGAGGCTGAAACAATCGCCGAGCATCTTGAAACAGATTTCAGTATGTCGCGGGTCATAAATCAGCAGAAACATCGTGCAAATCCTCCTGCACAGTCTCCTAGCGAGCTTTGGAGAAGATCACTAATCATTCCGTATATAGATTCATTAATAATGTCTGTAGAACAGCGTTTTTCTGAGGAGAACTTATCCGCATACTCATTGCTTACGTTGCACCCTCACGTAATGCTTGATATGACATGAGGATTTTTTGAAAAAAAACTGAAAGTTTTTGTAGTTACTACAATTTAAATAGTTTCATCGGTGAAGCTGAACTTTGGTACAACTAATGGAGAGAGAAAAATGCGCCAAGGGCCGAACTAAAGGAACAAGAACTAGCTCTACTAGTTCGAGAAACAATTGTTTTACCCAACTATAAAACAGGCGCTTCTAACTTCCCTTGCACAGCCCTGCACAACGTGCACTATCGAAAGATCTTTTAGCACTTTGCGCAGAGTAAAAACATGGTTGAGGTCAACAATGACAGAAAATCGGCTTGTTGGCCGTTGCATGATGAGTGTGCATAAGAAGAGGGTTCTGGAATGAAAAGAAAAATTTGAAAACGAAATATTGTCAAAGTTTAGCCAGAACCCCCGTAGGCTAGTCCTTAAATAGGATTTAGGTTAGTTCGCGAGGCACTCAGATACGGCCCTTGAGGTAGGTCAGTGGTCAGTTTTCTAACCAGTAATAAACAGTATAAATCCCCCAGTTTTTGTGTGTACTAACATGATGTGTTACTGTGTTAGGATATTTATAAATAAAATTGTTGTTATTTTATCGTTTAGAAAACTCAGGTGGTTCATTAATGTCTATACGGACGACCCTCGCCTGCTGCAACTAATCAGTTTTAATGTTTAAATAAATACTTTTTTTATAAGTACTTTATATTACGTTTCCTTGTTTTTGCTCTACCCTGGAGAACATACTGTCTACGCCCATGTATATAAGTAAGATATATTATTTTCTAATGCATTATCTTGGAATGCATTTTCACAGGAGACTTTTAACAAAATGTTATTTATTATATTTTAATCAGCTCGGCGGAAATTACGAAACTGACAGCTGGGAGAGTTACCCGTTCTTAACGAAAGGTGTGATACTTCGAACTCTTGGATAATATAGGTCCTCTGTGATTAACGGAGAGGGACAGTGTGTCAGGCAACCAACCAAGGAAACATCATCACACAATACGTTTAAACGTTTGTTAGTGAAATCCTCTATTATAAATCGCTATACGAACGCCGAGATGACTGACTTGCATTTCATTTACGGACATGCTGATGGCAATTCATTACAAGCTGGGCGGTTGTACATTGAACTATTTCCTGATCGTAATGTTCCTGATAGAAAAACCTTCCAAAGTATTCGTCAACGTCTTCATGAAACAGGCACATTAAAATGATGTGACGGACCAGGAAGGCCAATGACAGATAGAACGGTAGAAGTGGAAGAGAATGTGCTGGACACGATAGAGGAAGATCCAGGTACTTGTACTCGAAAAATTGAAAATACTTTGAATGTAAGTAATGGGACTACGTGGAAAATCCTTAGTGACTATTTGTTGTACCCATGATACATACAACACGGTCGGGCGTTCTTCCTGCTGATCTTCCTCCACGGATTGCGTTCTTTTGCACACATTGGTTCAAATCTCTCAACTGCTGACGCTGATTCTTTTTACCGATGAATCGAATGCAATAAGGAATTTTCACCATAACCATGTGTCATCGTTGTTCTTCTCGTTGAACGTTTGAGTTGGAATTGTGGGTGACTGGCTAATTGTAGCGATATTTCTACCAGGAAGACTTACCGGCGAGGTATATCGCAACTTTTTGGAACAAACGCTACCTCAGTTTCTTGAGGATATACCATTTGCAATAAAAAATACAATGTGGTTTATTCACGATGATGCATCAGCGCATTTTAGTGTGGTTGCTCGTGAGCTTTTAACAGTAAGATACGGAGATTGCTGAATTGGTCTAGGTGGACCTCACTTATGGCCAGCTCGATTCCCGGATTTAAATCCCTTGGATTATGTCCTATGCCATTTAAAGTCATTAGTTTATACTACTCCAGTGGAGAATATGGAAGATTTAAGAAATCGGATAATTGCTCGGAGAATTTCAGAGATAAATAAGCATCCTATTTTATATATTCATACTTATTACTTAATAATAGTTTATATGTTTTTTTAATAAATATGTTCTTGGTACACATTTTATATAATTTCAGAAATATTTTTTTGAAATATTTCTGAAAAGTATTTGCTTATAATTTGCAATATTTCAGAAATGCAATTTCAAATTGCAAAATGAAATATTACTTTTATGGGACATTTTTGGGTTTCTGAAAGATTTCATCTATATACAGGGTGAGTCGGGAAGAATGGGCCTAACTCTAAAAGTGTAATATATGCATCAAAATAATAAGAAAAAACTCACAAATGTTGTTATCCAATATTCATTTGTTTTCAAGTTATAAGGCAAAAACAAAATATTGCATTAGTTTAGCTTTCCTGTAATAAATGTTATTATTGTTTGCTTTTAATTGTTGTGCTTTCACTATACTATTAGTGTCAGTATAAAATGTTACATTGATTCACCGTTAACTTTCGGATTTGTATCATTTTACTTTTATAAAATGCCACAGATTTATTCACATCTCGAATACGATAATTTGGTTTTTATTTATGGTTTGTGTAATGGGAATGCTACATCGGCTGCTGAAGAATATCGTAAATGATTTCCACATGAAAGAACACCGAACAGAAAGGCCTTTATCAGAATTTTCAACAAACTCTGTGAGACCGGAACGCTTCCAAGTGCTAATGTAACATCCGAACGAACCATTCAACAGAATTTAGAAGAAATAGAAAATGTTCTAGCTTTAGTAGAAGAAAATGCGACGACAAGCTCACAAAGAATTGGAATTCAGTTGGGGATTCCCCAAAAAGAGTGATCAATACGCTTTACGAGCAAGGCTTATACCCGTACCATGTACAGCGTGTATAGAATCTTCAACCTGGAGACTATGCCAAGCGTATGCAATTGTGAAAAGATAATTAATAATTGTCATCGTTTACCGCACATACTTTTTACTTACCCGTGACGGCATCAATATTAATCGAAACTCGCATCTATGGTCGGACGAAAACCCTCACGCAATAGTCGAAAGTAATTTTTAACACAGGTTTTAAGTAAACGTGTGGTGCGGCATGATCGATAATAATTTAATTGGCCCTTTTCTTTTGGAAAATCGCCTTACAGGGGATCACTACTTAAGTTTTTTACAAAATGAATTGCAAGGATTACTGGAGGAGATTCCTTTTAACATCAGAATTGAAATGTATTATCAACACGACCGAGCGCCTGCCCATTTCGATCGTCGCGTCAAGCAATATTTAAACCAGGGGTTTGGATTGGTCGCGGTGGGCCTATTAGTTGTCCTCCTAGATCGCCTGACCTCACGCCGTTGGACTACAATTTATGGGGTTGGTTAAAAGATGAGGTTTACAAAGTAAAAGTAGATACTAGGGATGCATTAGTTAGACGCATTAGCATACTCAATATTAAACAAAGGCACGAATCAATTAGAAGATCCACGCGCGCCCTTCGTAAACGAAGCAGGAAATGTTTGGAAGTGAATGGCGAAATTTTTGAAAATTTACTAAACCAATGATTTATTTAAAACAATGTTAATGTTGGATATTTTGGTTTAACAATATTATTATTTTATTTAACGCTGTAACTTGAAAACAATTGAATATTAGATAACAACATTTGAGTTTTTTCTTATTAATTTGATGCATAGATTACAACCTTAGAGTTAGGCCCATTCCTCCCGACTCATCCTGTATATTATAAATGTTTTAAAATATTTATGGAATATTTATAATCTTTCGGAGAAACTAATATGAAATATTTCTGAAACATGATTTTGCTGTGTGGGATGTAGTTTTGTATATAACAAGTCTATATAGGAATGTTTTATGGTTTGTAATCATTTATGTAATATTGTACAAATTTATGCTATACCAATTGAATTTACCTTGTAAGTATAAGTGTTCATAAAAAATATACAAATAAATTATAAATGTGCGGATAGAAATAAACATATCGTACCAACAATCTCCAGTTATGTTTTTCATTTAATGCAGATTTTAGGGAAATTTAGCTACTCAAGGTCTGACCTCAAAGGCACGCCTAGGTCTGCCAATAACTGGCTGATCAAAATTCACTTTCTATTGTATTTGGGCCTTTTACAGGGTTAGGTAGGCAAATAAAGAAAAAAAGGGTCTGATATGCAATGCAAATCATTATTGAACCTATTAAAATTATTTTTACCACCTTGTGAGCCTTTTGCATATTAATTAGGGTTTATTACTCTCTAACAATCTCAAACAGAGTATAGAAGAATTGCTCGGTTTCATGTTAATAGTAGGCTACGCACCTACATAAGTGATGGGCAAAAATAAGGAACAAATTCATTTAAAAATCAGGTAATAATTTTTTGAAAAAACGCTCGGACACGTCGATTATAATTTTTCCTTCTCAATTTTTTGCCTCAAAAAGAAATTATACAGGGTGTGTCAAAAAGTAGATGTAGCAAAATTTTTTTGTATTTTAAATAGAACCCTATTTTTTTCAGTCGAATTTTGAATTCTACGTCTCTAATTCTGCGCATAATTCATGTAGCATACCCTATCCTTATCTCTAACGGTTTTAGAGAAAAATTACATCATAAAACGAAATTTTTCTTTAAAACAAGTTACATGTATCTACTTAAAGGTAAACAGGTAAATTTAAATAAATTGTCACTACGATAGCAAGTCATGTGTCAATCAAAAATAATTTTAGGTATAATTTTGAAAAACGGTGATCATGGTGCATTTAAATGAAACTCAAATATTCGAAATTTTAATTTTAATTGGATGTGGAGACAAAACAAGAAATCAAGAAGAAGTTTGTAACTTGTTTAGCGCTAAGTATCCAGAACGACCGATTACAAGATCTACAGTGAGTAAAATTGAGAAGAAATTCAGGGCAACAGGAAATGTAAAGGATCGTCTACGGCCAGGTCGTCCAAAAATTAGTGAAAACACAAAATTGAACATTTTGTTAGAAGTTGAAGATAATCCCCATAGTGCATCCACTGAAGTAGCCCTTAATAATGATGTGAGCCGACGATCTGTTTTATGTATTGAAACAAGAAAAGTACCATCCGTACAAAATTAGGTTGCTGCACGAGCTAAACGAAGATAATCCCGACCTCCGACTACAGTTTTGTGAAACTATGATGGAAATTTGCAACTTAAATCTATTTTTCCATCGCAACATACTTCTTAGCGATGAAGCCACGTTTTGTTTAAATGGTTCGGTAAACAGACAAAATTTTCGGTATTGGAGTACAAATAATCCCCGTTGGATGAGAGAACAGTACACGCAAAACCCACAAAAAGTAAATGTTTGGGCAGGGATATTAAATGATAGAATTATTGGACCTTTTTTCTTCGATGAAAATCTTACAGGAGACCGGTATTTACAATTTCTTCAAAATAAATTAATTCCCACACTAGCAGCGGATTTTCCAAATCCGAATCAGCCTAATCTACCAGAAGCGTCTATTTGGTTTCAGCAGGATGGTGCTCCGCCTCATTTTGCTCGACAAGTACGAGAGTATTTGAATACTGTATTTCCCGAACGATGGATAGGTAGAAGAGGACCCATAGAATGGCCTGCAAGATCTCCCGATCTCACACCAATGGATTTCTTTCTTTGGGGTTATTTGAAATCAAAAGTGTATACACATTTGTGGTTTACCCTTATACATAAGGGTAAACCACAAAATTTGGAAGACTTAAAATTTAAACTTAGATATGAAATTAGGCAAATTAATGAAAATACTGTAAATATTGTTTTAGAAGGGTTTTTAAGTAGATTGGCATATTGTCAAGAAGTTAATGGTTGACATGTTCAACACTTAATAAAATAATTTTCGTTTTATGATGTAATTTTTCTCTAAAACCGTTAGAGATAATGATAGGGTATGCTACATGAATTATGCGCATTTGACGTAAAATTCAAAATTCGACTAAAAACATAGGGTTCTATTTAAAATACAAAAAATTTTTGCTATATCTACTTTTTGACACACCTTGTATAATTTCTTTTTGAGGCAAAAAAATCGGAAGAAAAAATTATAATCGACGTGTCCGAGCGTTTTTTCAAAAAATTAATACCTGATTTTTAAATAAATTTGTTCCATATTTTAGCCCATCACTGTATAGTTGGCATGGTCTATAACGTCAACGTCGGAAATATAGTAACACTCGCAAATCAGAGATAAGTAAGGATTTCCGTAGGTGGGCAGTGTTAACAAAATTAATAATAATTTGAATAACGAAGAAACTGCTCGAAGCAAGTAATCATATTAAAGCGTACGGCATAAGGCGCCCCCATATATCGTTGTAAATAACAATGCTTGTCTGTTATTATCGACCAGTGGTGCAAGCAGTAAATAAGTTTGGGGGGCTGGAAAAGAATAGCGCGAAAAATTTTTTGGTGCCACGCCCTTTTTTCAATAATGATGCTTGGTTTTCAAGTAAGAAAAATAAAAAACACAACAGAAAATCACAAAAACAGCAATTTTTGTGTAATTTTACCTATCTTCGGTAGTGATGAGTTTATTTTTCTTGTAAACAGGCAGATAGACGACCCGAGCTACGCTCGCTCTGGGGGAGCTGCAGCCCGGTAGCCCCCCCCCCCTTGGTTGCGCCACTGTTACCGACCACAACTCCACTACAATCGATGTACATATTAGGATTAATTATGACTTGTGATAGTAACAGAAATACTGTAAATGATTGTAAGTTGCAAGGGCGTGCGGTCTTTAGAAGCGATGGAAGCACCGCTTCCCCTACTATTTTCATTAGAAAAGAAATTTTTTATGAAAATGAATTTAATCTATTTCAAGCAGCGTTGACGGTGCCGGCATAATAACCCAAACAATACCGATCGCGACAATAATAACAAATCTCATGGCGGCTCACTAAGTACCCATAATACTCAAACTTTAATTTCAACGAAAATTAGTCAAAAAAATAAACAAACTTCAAACGATGAATCTACTTCTAAGAACCAAGATTTTTCTAATCAAAAAATAACAATGCAATGTTTATCGACTGGAAACAAGCAAATTGTTTTGGCAACAGCCATGATTCAATTTTTGATTGAAATGGAAAAATAATGGAAGCTAGGGCCATACTGGACAGTCCACCTGAAAGCAATTTTATTTTATTGGCAAGGCAACTCGATCTAAAAACTAAAAATTTTAGTATTCTAGTGGCTGGTATAAATAAATCTGTCAGAAAAATTTCGAAAAAGGTTGACGCAGGCCCGGATTATCCATAAGGCACATTAGGCACTTGCCTAGGGCCTACGAAACGCGAAGGGCCTACGATCATAAAATATAATAAAAATAGATAGGTACAAGAAAAGGATCAATACTGTATTCTACAATAAGAAAAAGAGTTTACAGACACAGAGACAAACTACAATGTGATACAAAAAACCTTATAACAGTTTTAACAACCTTTTTACACATATTTTTACAATAAGTTTTTTTTTAGTGATTTTGATTCGACCAATTCATGCAGTATGTCGTCGAAGTCCATCTCTCATCTTTTCATGTCCAGACTCGTGTTTTCTTTTATATCCATCAGACATTTCTGACTAAAAGAGATTCAATTCATTAACAACAAAATGCATACTCAATTAAAAAAAAAACCAAATGCGTCTGTGACAAAGAAAATACCTCTAAATTATCTACAAATGGTCTTTAGTTACCCAATTTTAATTCAGCGAATTGACCGAAACCTAAATTTAAAAGACTATATTTATTACCAAAAATAACTTCCTAGAATAATGAATTTGAAGATTTCTGTCGATCCAATATAACATAAACGTACGACAAAATAGGAAAATATAAGCGTAAGACTCAGATTTCAGAATAATCATAAAATACTTGCACAAGATCCAACAAATCAAAGCAGTCTATGCCGCAGTAATGCATTCATCCACTCACTAGCGGCACTGGCACCCCCACCAATTCGCAAGTTTCGTCCGCGCCACGTCGCCAAATGATGTAATTAAAATTTTATGGCCTAAGTATATGGTTGCCAGTGATGCCGTTTTGTCTTTTGTGCTATAAATATTGACTGCACAACTATAAGGCCATTTTATTATACTAGGGCAAAAATAATAATTTTATTACATCATCACACATCTAAAGACCTTTTAAATAGAAGAGTTTTACTTTGAAAGGGTAATATAGTTTTTTATTATAATTTTAGTTTATATAAATTTTGTTTAGTTATTAATTATCCTATGCAATTATTTTCGATGGCAAAAAGTTAGTTTTGTTCAATAAAAAGCTAAAATTTCTAAATTATTTTGTATGTTTTTTCTTAATTAACAACTTTTGGCCATACATTAAATATGATGTTTTTAACTTTATCTGTAAAAACAGCGACGTCAGCGACTTCATCAGGGCATGGGCATCCATTGGGCTCTCCAAACGCATAGAAATGTTTAGGAAACCACTTAATTTGTAAATTTTGTTATTTCTTGGTAAAATTAGGGCGTGGCACCCAAAAAATTTTCGCCTACGGCGCATTTTTTTTCGCAGCCCATTAGTGAACCTCCCCGAATTAAAATCTAAAATTCACTATTGGTACCTAGGGCCTAAGAAACCTTTAATCCGGCACTGGGTTAACGCCACATTTTATTCTATTAGCGAAAAATATCAAATGAAAATTATAAGATATGAAACACGAAACTAATAATATAACACACGAAGGCAGTTGTTCTTGAAGGAAAGTGAGATAAAATTGGCCATCAAGTCGTCTCGGCAAGAAGTATGGGCCAATAAAGTGATTTGGTGTTGGAATTGGAAATAGGTTTCAGTTACGGTATAGGGATTTCCCTCCGCCCACAAATGATTGTTGTGGAAATTCTGAATGGAATTTATTGAAAAATTAGCTTTGTCCGTGAACACAATGCGTGCTTAAAATTACGGAGTTTGTGCAATATTAGAAAGATGCCAATAACAGAAGGTCACACGCCTTGAAAAATCTCTAGGAAGTAATTCCTGTACTCTTAAAATATGGTACGGATATAATGAAAAATCTACTAAAATTCTCCAAACAATTTGATGGCAGATATTCAAGTTTCTAGCAATCTTTCTCGTACTCGTTCCAGGATGTTCTTTGACTTCGTGCAGCACCACTTACTCAATTTCAGGGGATCTCACACTTAGAGGCCTACCTTCAGATGTACCTCTTTGGACACTACCAGCTTCAACACGACGATGAATATTAGAAAAGGTTCGACTACGTGGCAAAGCACGATTGGAATATCTCAGGTAAAAAATACGTCTGGCTTGGTCTCCATTACCGTCGGCGAGGCCATACACGTAATGCATTTACGCCATTTCTGCATTTGAATAATTCACCATTTTTAACAGGATGGTAAAAATAAAATGAAATAAATAATTCACAACGCACAGACTTGAACGACAGAGACTTACTAGAAAATGCCATGTAAAAAGCAAGAGACATATTCCATGGCAACTAGATATATTGCAAAATTGTATTATTAATACAATAATTAGATTCATTTTCTCGGACAATACAACGGTTTTTATTTTTTTACACAAAAACGGCGCATCGCAGGAAAATAACTCAGGAGAGCTCTTATGTTTCAAATTTTACGGAGAATTCAAAAATATTTTTTATATGGGGAAAAACCATTGACGTACCATTTTGTTCCTCAAGAATATCGAAGTCAATGCCCGTTGGCACGCCACTGTTAAAACGTACTAAATATTACTAAAACATCTGAAGTAGTTCCAAAAATATTAATTAATTTCCATTTTTTCCTAAAAGTTTAACGCCTCGTATTTTCGGAACAGTTTTGGACCACAGCATATAAAGCAAACTATCATTAATTTTTGATGCAGATTTACACCCTTACTTATTCGCATATCATACAGGACGTATGGCAACTGAGCTGAGCTGAGCTACAACTATTTTTTATGCCACGACTTTAAAATCGTTTTTTTCCCGTAGGTGCGCGCAGTGCAATGTCACTTGTATGCGACAAAATTATCGCGCAATTAAAAATCGTAGTGCGCGGTCAGCCTTATACATAAGGGTAAAAACATAGTGGAGTAGTTCATCTCGCCGCGCTGCTCGGCGTACTGCGATTAATAAACAATATCACAGACACGAATGAACAGAAACATACTGGAGTAGTGCACCTAGCCCCGCATCTCGCCTCGCACCTCGCCGCGCATCTCGCCGTGCATCTCGCCGTGCATCTCGCCGTAACTCGATGAACAAAGTGATTTGTTTTTAGCAAGCAGCTGCCTGAAACTAGCTACGCGCATTGGTTCGTTCCGTCGGCGTCATTCGCTCGTTGCCGCGCCGTAGGTCGAGGTCAGTCTTTAAATATTTTTACGTTACAGTGACAGTAATAGTGACTTTCCAAATAGTGCTTTAAAATGGTGGCTATTACTTTCCAAAAAGGGAAATCGGAGATGGAACGTGCACCCAGTAAATAAAGAACGCACTAAGCACACTGTGAAAATACAAATCAACCTGAAGAAAATCGACGGAAAATTCGTTGGCCTTAGTGTCTTTGGCAAATAAATAAAAACTAGGTATAGACAATTTTGATCACAACTAATTATATTTTATTGCTAGACTGGAATTTATTTCTTTTCTTCCCGCTATAAAGATCAAACTGAAAATTATCTCGCCCATCGCATTCGAGTGAAGAAGAGAAACAACATAAGAATAAATTTGGAGAATTATTTGTTTCAAATTATAAACCATCAGTTTATCAATTTTAAAATCTGTAAAATCTTCGGGTAGCTTCTTCAAAAAAGATGGAAGTTTCACAAATTCTTCAAGTAATAAATCGACATCTATGTCATTACTACTCGCACGGAAAATACGTAGCTATATTTTCTGTGCTACTAGCTAAGTAACCTCTTTAGAAACTTTCAGAAAAGCTTCAAATTTTGGGTCAGACCTTAAATCAATCGCACTCAAATATTTACATTACATTTTTTGTTGTTAATATTAATTATTTGATTTGACTTAAGTTGCACTCATTGTATTATTTTAGAGTAGAGTGCGTGTTTCTAGCAGATATAATAAAGTAGCAAATATATAATTTACTACATAATTTACTTTAATTATTGATACATTAACAGTCCTGGTTCCTAGGCGCTCACATTACACAAAATATAATGAACGCGGGAGGTACAAATGAAAATCGGGAGTTTGTGGATTTTGTTTAAAAGGCGGGAGGGTATACTATGAAAAATCGGGAGGTCCATTAACCCTACAGAACGAACCAATCGCGGAGCTAGTTTCTGCCAGCTGCCTGCTAAAAACATATAATTTTGTTCACGAGTCACGGCGAGATGCCCGGCAATGTGCGGGGCTAGTGCATGACTCCATGACTCCAATATGTTTCTGTTCAGTCGTTTCTGTGGTATCGTTTATTCATCACCGTGCGGCGAGCAGGGCGGCGAGATGAACTACTCCACTATGTTTTTACACTTAGCCAGGCATAAACAAGATTTGACCGAGAGGCCGTAGGTCGAGTGGTTTGATGTATTTAGTATGATGTTTTCAACATAACACACGAGTGCTATAAATATATATTATCCAATACTTTCATATAATAGAATAAAATTAATGCAACTTGGGCGTGGTCCAAATAATTTTCGTCTACAGCTCTATTTTTTTTAATCTGTACATCGTAATTAGTTTATGAATACTAACAAATGTCTTTAGATTTCTTAATAAAAATTGTTGGCTCTTAAGTGGTTTAATAAGCTGATGGCAATACGATTTCCAATAACCAGAACTATGGAATTATAGGCCTAGAAACTTTTCATATTTCTACATGTTTTTTATTTTCTAAGATTTTATGGTGGTTTCCCAGTTCATCTTGATCACTGATCAGGCGAATGTATCTTGTTTGGATGAAATTCAGCACCCGCTGTATATGTTTAGAAGCGGAGCCCTAGATATGCGTAATGTACAAGCGTAGTATTCCCACAATTGTCGAATTTGGACTTTATTAGAACTTTAAAAGTTGGTGTACACAGGGCCGTTCCTAGGGTGGCTGCCGGATTAATTGAAATTTCTCTGGAATATGTTTAAATAATCTTTGCTTTTCTTGTCCTTTTTAATGCAAATTCTGTTATAATATCTGATACATCAATATCTCCCAAAATATCCCTCTCGATAGTAATAAATTAAAAATAGATAAGTCTGAAAGCCTTTCTTGTCCCGTTGTTGATCTCAAATAATTTTTATTATTTTAAGTTTTGAAAAGCTTCTTTCCCCACTAGCCACAGTCACAGCTAATGTTTAAAAAATTCGTATGGCAAACACTAAATTTGGAAAATGGAGATAAATGAGGTTATTTGTAAATAGGTATTGAATCCCATTTAATGCGTTCATTTCAGGGAAAATATAGAATGCAACGTTATCAATTTTATCGCATAAATCTTCAGCCATAATATTTTTTTCATTTTTAGATGGATCATGTAACATACTTTCCACAGATTTACATTTTGCAGACCTATTTGATTTATCTGTTTTAAGAAAATTATTTAGGTCGTTAAGAAAATTGAAAATGGTGTGATGTTGTTTTATTTGTTCGAACCTTTCTTCTATTTTTGATAATGCAGTGTCCAATATTACAAAGTAAAAATTAATTCTGAATTGATCTTCTGGATATTTTGGAGCTTCATCTTTACATTCATAGTTTTCAATTGTTGAGATTGGCACGTTCAAAATGAATATAGTGCAAGTTATCCCGATGTGTGTATTTATAGGCTCAGGGCATAAACGAGTATTTTCCCGCAACCTGACAAAAACCGCCCGCAGCGACGCGATTTGATGGGAAGATGGGTTAAAACGTGTTAAAACAAAAACGAACAATAGATTGCCCAACTGCTTGCGACGCGGAGTAGCGTTTTTAAAACCAATGTTGTTTTGGTTATTTTCAGTTATAGGTACTTATAAAATGCATTTTTAACTCTAAGTAGTTACCTACTATAACGATAATATTTTTATATTGATTGTTTTACTAATAAATTAGTTTAAAATTTATTTCTTTTAACCGGGCGGCGATTGCCGCCCCCTTGACTTGCCGCCCGTGTGCTCCAGACCCCTGACACCCCCGGGTTGGAACGGCCCTGAGTGTACATCAAGTTTTTACCGCAATATGACTATGCCAAGACATATTTCCACCATAAAGCCAAGATAGGAGTTTATTTTTCTACTCACCTGTTCTATATCCAGCATTAGATAAGTAGGTGGCGTATGTCTTTGTTTCGTGAGTTGCCTGCCACTGTGGACTTGAACAATTGTCTTTGTTAGTAAAGACGTCATGATTGTGAACATACATTCCTGTTAACAATGAACTTCTGGATGGACAGCACATCGGTGTAGTAACATAGGCATGACGAAATTCAGCGCCTCGATCTCGAATGTTATTTAACGTCTTTGGCATATAATTAAGCGATCCAAGCTCAACGTCTTGATCGTCGGTTAAAAACAAAACAATATTGGCTTTTTTATTATTCCTCGATGCATTGACTAGTGTAAGATCCTTGACTGGCTTTGTGGTATTTACATGACAATAAGTAAATTCTAGTAAAATTGTAATTAAGACAACAGTTCTTGGTATTGTGTTTATCATTTCAGTCTGTAACCTGGAAACCAAACAAAAACATTATTGATTACTGATTTACTGAGAACAATATAATGAAAACGAACAATGCAAAAACAAATTATGGTCGAAAGCTACACGAACGTCAATTAAGTAAATGATCGTAATAATCCTAAAAATCATGATTATTTCGCACAAAAGTACAATGACAAAACAATTAAAACCTTTAAATTGCGCTATATGTGGGAGTATGTAAAATCACACAAATAATAACACTGAACGACAAAAATTGTTTTTTTGTTGTAACATAAAGCTGAATAGCATACTGTAGACGTAGTACAATCAGGGGCGGCGGAATGTTTTCAAAGCGGGTGTTGAGTTGTTCAAGCCAAGATTCGTACTATTCGAGCGCCCCCCCCCCCCCTAACGAATCTTAGTCTCCCTTTAAAAATCGAAATATAAAAAAAAACACGTAAGGTCTTCTTGTTACATTAAACAAAACACATGTAGAATGGTACCATTTAATATTTATTGAAAAAATTTAAAAAAAGTAGTGTATGTCGGCTATATTTACAATTTATATCTAAGAAACGGGCAAACATCAAAAATATTTATTTTAAAACACACTAAATGTATCTTTTCCTTTTATGGGGGGGGGGGGGGGGGTGTAGTGAACGGCATTTTGAAAAATATTATAACTAAATAAAACTCGCGAAACGAAAAGAAATTATTTTTATTAATAATAACTTTATTAAATTTATATTCAGTGCGAAAGGTCTTTAAGAAACAAACAATATTTTATTTAAAATAAGTTTTGGGAAAAAAAATATTGGAAACGAAAATAATTCCAAAAGAAAATAAGAAACCTTTTTGAAATTTTTTAAAGTTAAATTGGACTTCGAAGTTTTACCAGAATTACTTAAAATAAAGTAAGAAGAATTGAAATATCCTAAATATTTTCGGATAGATTAAATAAATAAAATTTATTAGTTAATCATCAACAAAAGTGGTATTAGGAATCAGATAACTCAAAAATAATTTTATAAAAATTAAGGAAAATAAAAATGAGCTGAAAATATTTGGAAAATTGATGTTTATAAAATAAAATAATCCAATAAGGGGTTTATTAACAGAACACATCACAAATTAACAAAAATATTTTCAAACAATAAATGAAAATTATATGGAATTTTAATTTATTTTTCACTTCACTTTTTATTTGACCGAGCAAAAGGTACCGTACGAGAGAATCTGATGAAATTAGGCGCTCTAAAGTTTAAATAATCTCTCTACCACCTCGGAGAAGACGCGCTAGTACGATTCCTGATTGGTCAAAACTCTAACTTAAACTAGCTTTATCTGGTTAAATCGTGAAATGGGGACGGATCGCGTTGGTGTCAGCAAGTAACACCTGCAGAACATCTGCCGTCCAGCTGCAACTATTTTCTAGTAACTGTCAAATAAATTAAGATAATTGCCTTTGAAAAAAACGGCATTTTGAACACTTGGGCCGTCACTAATATATTTTTCATCAAATCTTCAGTGTGCGTTTTTAAATAAGTAAATCGCAGTATAAATAATATATTTTAAAAAGTGAAAATATAGGTAGGAGTTTAAGAAAATATTTCTATCGTTGTAGCTAACACTTTTTGTAACTGTCTGTTCATTTATGATTAATGTGTGCGAAACACATCCAATATGTAAACCACAATGGCCCCTAAAACGGAAGAATACGTTATATTAGTTTATTTTGGTCAATAACTCCGATTCTATAAAAGATAAAAAATTTTTCACGAAAATGTTAGGGATTTAATTCTCTATCAGATCCTGGTAAAACATGCCTATCATTGTATTTAACTTTGTTGCGAAAAAGCCTAACATTCGCATATATTTCAGTTAACGCCATCTAGCGGCAAAGGCAAAATTTAAGGATATAATAACAAAAGTGCAATTTGTAGATAAAATACTCCTCTCTTAAATGAGACTAAGTTTGTTAAAATCGGTTATGCCAAATGGGAATAATCGTAGTTTATGTAAGCAAACATTTGAATTCCCCTCACCACTTTATTTCACTAGATATAAAAATTTGTGCATAATAAAAATTATAACGAAATATGTAAGGATTAAAACTAAGATGTTTTCGGTACCTTTTATTTAGTAAAAACACGAAGAAAATCTTAATATTTGCCCTGCTCATGACTGTAGCGCCCCCTTGCGGACATTTTACAAACTCGAAAAAAATTTCCAACATTTTCTCTTGGGCACTTTTACTAAAAAATATTTTGCCTGAAAGCTCTACGACTGCCAGATTTTGAGATATATCCGGCGATCATTCTTAGTTGTTTACCCGGTACAAATACTGGTTTGTATGGATGAAACTTCTCTTTTTGTAAAAATTTAGATACGGTAGTTTGGTGAATATCGTAGGCCTATCCAAGTTGTGTGCTTGAGCTATGAGAATCTTCCTGTAGTGATAATAATATGTTTATTTTTTTCTCCTCGGATATACCAGGACGACCACTTTTAACATTATCTTTAATAGTACGGGAAGTTCTCCACTTACTTGCTACCCTAGACACAGTTGATTGGCCAATAGGCGGGCGATTTGGGTATTTTTCATTAAACATATCACGGACTTCCCTATGACTTCTACTTTTATCTCCACAACCCAACATAATCAAAATTTCAATGCGCTCATCTTCGGCGAGGCGCATTTTGATGAAATATCGGCAGAGCAAAATTCAAATTTGATTAACATTCACTGTCATTTTTTGACGTCTCAAACTTAAATAAGAAATTGTCATAGTCAAAAGATTGTGACTTAAGTTCAGAACATTGCTATGTCGAGAAACATACCAATGGTGCATACCAGCATTAAAGTGTTAATATTTTGTAAATAGCTGAAGATAAGTAGTATAGGGCATGATCAATGAAAAATGTCTAGAATTGATTGTAGAATATAAAAATGTGAAAATATACAATATGTTTCATTAAAAAAATTAAAGTTGACACATGTAGCACTTTTTTATCTACCCTATATTCAGGGTGTTGAGAAAGTAAGTTTGGATACTTGGACAGAATATTCTACGTAATAAAATGAAGGTAAGTCATCTAATTGATTAAAACGGTAACCTGTTTTTTGAACCCATGGGAAAAACTGCTTTAATGATAATAAAAATGTTTAATAATAATTTGTGACTAAACGGTTAGGTCTATCGACATATTTGGTTTTATAATATCTGTTAAAGCAAAAAAGATGTGCGAAAAAAAAAAATGGTTGTCAGGTAAAGTGCCCTCTGGAGGCACAGTAGAGCATTTTTGTAACAGAATGATAGAAATCACCACGTTAACTTTATGTGCAGAACATCAATTTGATTGGTAAAGAAATTAATTGTCGAATATTAGAAATTAAAAAAAAAAGTTTGATGGACTGTAACTCGGAAGATATAGACATTTCGATTTTTTGTTAAATGACTTAGATAAAGTATATACGAAGTCAATCGGAACAGCAAAAAACCGAAGTTCGGGTTATAGGCTGCAACTTCTTTCAGAAGCATGGGCGGCGTGCAACACTATGAATGGAAAATATTTTACCACATTAATTAATTTTTATTTTGGGTATACATAATTAAAAATATAGGTCGTTTTCAATTCTTTATAAAAAAAGTTAAATTGCATTTGGGTATAAATTAGTAATTAGTGATTAGAATCTTCCAGCGCTGTAATAAGTTAAATTTAGATATTATGTATTCTCGGGGCCAGTGCTAAAGGCACTGTTTAGAGAATTTTGTTGGCATATGTATAAATCAAAAGCTTTTGTCAATAAAGTATTTATTTCAAAAAATAACCAATTCAAAGAGCATGAGAAACTATTGAGGTCGGCATTGTGGGGCAGCATTTAAATTATTCCCAACTTATTCCCAATAATTTTCATATAACTACACGGATCTATTTTTTTAAAATTGACATTATACAGGGCTTTCATTTCAAAACTAGCCACCCGGAATAACTTTTAAAATACTTGAAGAAGAATTTAACAAAAAAACACGTATTGGCAAGGCAATCGCAAAGCCGCTGCTCGAACTCCTCACGCACGTTTTGAAATGTCTCTTGGGTAATCTGTTCACAGGCCTCCCCTATTCTACGCCTAAGATCAGGAATATTTTCTGGTTGAGTTTTGTATACTATTGTCTTTAGATGTCCCCATAAGAAAAAGTCAAGGGGCGTTAAGTCTGCTGATCTCGCTGGTCATTCTAAAGCGCCCCTTCTTCCAAGTAAACCATTGTCGTCGAAATTCGATGGTCAATACACAACGAAATCAAGTTCAAAACTAAATCGTTTTAAAATGTGGCAAAAGTAACATTTGCTATCAAACACCTTTAATTTTTTTACGTATTTATCTAATGTTTACATTTAAGGAATTTGCTGCTATTTTAACAACTTATAAAAAAATTTAGCTTTTTTAGGTTCTAAGGGTATAATTTGGACAAAAAATGTCTGATTGAAAAACGGATAATCACTCAATACCTCTTTCTATTTGAAATTTTAATGTGATTCCCATCCTCCATTAGAGGTGGCTCAGAACTTCAGAAACGGTTTTAAGTGGGCATTTTGAACACGTGTTGAAGGAAGTAAGTAGGTAAGCACGAGTTCATTCTAAATCTAATATTAAATAGTTTTCACTAAAATGTCGAATTTTTATTTTTAAACTTTAAAGGGGCATAACTTGGAAACAAATAATCCGCTTTAAAAAGATGAAGCGCCAAAATACTGCTAATGAAAAGGGCTTTCAAGTGAAGTATTACTCAGTACTTCTTACCATTTGAAAATTTTTATGTGCCTTTTGCCCCTCGTTAGGGGTTGAAACAACAGAGTCGCAAATACATGTAAAACATGTCCCCCAGTAAATCTAAGTTGACTTGTTTTTTTGTTAAATTATTCTTCAAGTATTTTAAAAGTTATTCTGGGTGGCTAGTTTTGAAATGAAAGCCCTGTATATAGTGATGATAATAAAACACTTAATACCCGTTTATCATTATATTTTATTTTATGTAAATTTGATAAAAAGTCAAAATTCACTCTTCAAATTTCCAGAGCTTGAATCCGTATTTGGGGATATAAAGGGTTTTCCAATAAGAACGGTATGATTTTGAAACGATATGGTAACCATGGTAATAAAGTTACCTGTCACCAGTTGTCAGTTATTGTCAGTAAACTATAGCAATTTATTATGGCTAAATACGCGCTTCAAGAACGTTTGGTTATTATCCAAAAATTTTATGAAAATAGACGATCTTTTGTGAACACTTATCGCGCACTTCGCGAAAACTTTGGTGTAAATAATCGTCCTTCTTTGCTTGCTATTCGTCGCATCGTTGAGAAATTTGAAAATAATTTTACTCTTTACGATGCAAAAACACCAAGAAGACATCGAACCGCAAGAACTGTCGAGAATATTGCTGCTGTAAGAGCTAGTGTTGCAGTGTATCCAAATTTATCAATTCCTCGTCGTGCTCAAGAGTTAAGGATTAAAAAAACGACAACTTGGCGTATTTTGAAAGAAGACTTAAATTTACACCCGTATAAGATTGTTTTGACCCAAGAACTTAAGCCACTGGACCATCGTCGGCGCAGAGAATTTGCTGATTGGAGTTTAGAACAACTTGAAAGGGATCCTAATTTTGCCAAAAAAATTATCTTTTCAGATGAAGCTCATTTTTGGTTAAGTGGATACGTTAACAAGCAACATTGCCGTTTTTGGTGTGAAAACAATCCACAACAGATTCATGAGAAGCCTTTGTATCCGCTAAAGGTAACTGTATGGTGTGGTTTATGGTATGGTGGCATCATCGGACCATTTTTTTTCCAAAATGAGGCAGGAGATGCAGTTACAGTGAATGGTGAACGATATCGACAGATGTTAAGAAATTTTTTGTGGCCAAATATAGATGCACTTGATTTGGAGGATATGTGGTTCCAGCAAGACGGTGCCACATGTCACGCTGCTCATGAAACTATCGATATACTGCAAGAAAAGTTTGACGAAAGGATAATTTCAAGGAATCCTACTGTTTAGTGGCCTCCAAGAAGCTGTGATTTAACTCCTTTAGATTACTTCTTTTGGGGCTATTTGAAATCTAAGGTTTATGCAAACAGACCACAAACACTTGATGCATTAAGGTTGAACATTAAACCCTGCATTCGTCAGATCACGCCCGATTTATTGCATAAAGTAATCGAAAATTGGGTTCGTCGAATTCGCTCGTGTACACGAAGTCGCGGAGGACATTTAAACGATGTGTTATTCAAAACATAAATGTTATCAACTATACTTTAAGATAATATAAAAAGTTTTATTGTATGTGAAATAATTTTAATTTTATTTCATTTTGAAATCATATCGTTCTTATTGGAAAACCCTTTAGTAATGGGATGAACTGCCGATAAAATACAATATTCATCCTCCTTCTCTATGACATGCTGGATACATTTCATCCATATACCACTTTCGTTTACTTGATCAACAACTATGCTTATATTTCCAAGTACAAAAGCATTGTTAGTTGGCCATTGGTTATATTTTCTCAGTTTGTTCTTGACTTAAGCCCAAATCATCTCGATTGGATTAAATATACAGTAATAGGGGGGAGGCGTAACATAGTATGACCATGTGCTTCGCATACTTTGTCGATTACATATTTCTTTTTAAAGTTCTCTTTTTTTATAGCTTCCAATAACACCTTTTTTCTAGCATATTGAGGAATTTTCATGTTTCTACTTTCAATTTCAAGAATTTCACCTTTCTTTGTGCTACTGTTAAGAACTTTGTTATGTAGACGCGAATGATAGGATGCATTGTCCATATCAATGACAGAATTGGGGGAAAGATTTAGCAGCAATTGTACAATAACTTCAATAAACCATTTTTCGAATAAACTGACGGTCATATCTTTACGGTAGTCAGCCGATGAGCGCTTTATATTTTTGGCCAACAACAACAAAGCGCTAGGAACAAAACCGTTAATATCGCCTGCATGTAGTATGATAACTCGTTTACCGCGAGAGCAAGGTCAATTTAGTGTGCACTTATTACTATCATCCACCCAACCATATACACTATCTCCCTTTTTAATTGGCGGTACACCTTAATTTTACGTAAATATTCTTGCCGCCATGCTACGATATGAGACGATTCCATTATACCATTCTTTTGTTCAATCTTTTAAAGCCACAATCTAGCAAAATACTACGTAAGGTGCCCAGAGATTTATATTCATAATCAGAATAATCCCGTAACTTATCCCGAATCATTTCCGAGGGGTAACCCGCAGAAAAAAATGTGTACACTAATTCCCAGGATTGTTACTAAACCCACTAATTCCTCTAATTCCCCACTAATTCCTCTAATTCCCCACTAATTCCTCTAATTCCCCACTAATTCCTCTAATCCGCCACTAATTCCCTACTAATTCCCTACTAATTCCCCACTAATTCCCCACTAATTCCCCACTAATTCCCCACTAATTCCCTACTAATTCCCCACTAATTCCCCACTAATTCCTCACTAATTCCCCACTTATTCCTCTAATTCCCCACTAATTCCTCTAATTTCCCACTATTTCCTCTAATTCCCCACTAACTCCTCTAATTTCCCACTATTTCCTCTAATCCCCCACTAATTCTGTACTAATTCCCCACTAATTCCCCACTAATTCCCCACTAATTCCCTACCAATTCCCCACTAATTCCTCTAATCCCCCACTAATTCTCTACTAATTCCCCACTAATTCCTCTAATTCCTCACTAATTCCTCTAATTCCCCACTAATTCCTCTAATTTCCCACTATTTCTTCTAATTCCCCACTAATTCCCTACTAATTCCCTACTAATTCCCCACTAATTCCCCACTAATTCCTCACTAATTCCCCACTTATTCCTCTAATTCCCCACTAACTCCTCTAATTTCCCACTATTTCCTCTAATCCCCCACTAATTCTGTACTAATTCCCCACTAATTCCCCACTAATTCCCTACCAATTCCCCACTAATTCCTCTAATCCCCCACTAATTCTCTACTAATTCCCCACTAATTCCTCTAATTCCTCACTAATTCCTCTAATTCCCCACTAATTCCTCTAATTTCCCACTATTTCTTCTAATTCCCCACTAATTCCTCTAATTTCTCACTAATTCCCAAAGATTGTACTGATTGTATTGTCGATAATAACTCCTGCTCTAATCACTGTGAGAATTGTAGTTCAAGCAAGTTTAGTAAGCTCACAAATCCTTTTTAATATTTCGTTTTGGGAGGCTCAAGGACTTTCACTTTTTAAGCAGGCGTAAATATTTAAAATAAATCTTTATTGCAAAATTCCGACGGCTCAGCCATGGAATCGGCTTCCACATTGTTCATTTTATTATCAAAAACATCAAAAGGTCGTCACAACGCCATCTTGATTAAACATTTAAATAACAACAATAACAACAAGAACGGTAACAACAACAAAACAATTTAGAAAAACACGACACTTAATAACAACAGTAACAGCAGCAACGGCAACAACAATAAAATAACTTGGAAAACACTACACTTGGGCACATCTTAAGATACTTTCTAAAATTTCCAGTAACAAATAAAAGAATGAACTAAATTTATTTTTCCCCTATTTTAATAATTAAAAAATACTACACCACTGTTAGGGGCAACGGGTAAAAAAACGCAGTGCAACAGACATTTTTTATGAATTATTTTATTTTTTTCTCCACCAAAATTATTTCATCAACTAGAAGCGGCCGGCGGGGGAACGCGGGGGCGAGAAAAAAATCATACGCGGTCGGTTTAAAATAAAATTAGGTCATTTTTATTTCAAATTTATTGGTTTTAGCAGACCCGGTACATAACTGTTTTTTTTAGCTGTTCGGATTGACTTCGTATAGACTATACTACCTTTATTTTGTCAGGTAGAAACACCTGCCCAAGTATCCAAACACATATTCCCAACACCCTGTATAAAGAATTAACACCCTCCCCTCTCCCACATACAGACACTGGAAAAAATTATTATCGACGCCTTTGAACAGAGTATGTTTTTATAGTATTATTTAGTTTTGGTATAGAGGCGGGCAAATAGAGAAAATGATGGTGAATCAATGTAGAATTAAAAAATTCAAGGGAATTTATAAAAACTTCGGCAAGTATGCACACACACAGTAATATTTATCTTTTTTATAACTTAACTCACATGTGCTTACAGGCTCACCTGTTTTATTTACCAGCTGATTTCTATGACGAGAAGCTCTTAAAGTTGGTAAATCTACAATGTTTTCTGACGCGTAGTGTCTTTAGACGTGTAGGTAGCGTTCTTTGTTTTTTTATGAACTACACGAGCGTATACGGATTTGTTTAATTATCAACGGAAGTACAGAAATCTTACAACAACAATACTGTGTTTATGATTTCTACCTGAATGCCTGCCTACATTATTTAAATTGTTTGACGATAGAAAATATTTATAAAGACCACAGAAGATAAGAAAAGTTCATTTAACCATATTTAAAAGAAAAAAGCATTGGATTGTTTTTTAAATCACGTAACCACCGCTTTGGTTAATTAAGATATACCAATTGGTTCTTGTCAAAGTCAAAGTAATTTACGATGTTTTGCCTACCGTTGCACGAGGTGAAAGTCAGCTGTCCATAGAAAACCTCGTTTATTACGTTACGGAATCGTACAAACGCATACCGATATTGTTGGTTGCATTTTATCGTTATTCCTGTACTATTTTCATAATAGCAAAGTTGGATTAAGTTAAGAGTACCTACGCAATAGCCACTTGGTACTGCGTCCTATTTGCTTCTGATGATTTCTCTTTACCGACTCATTTTCCTTTGATATACTACTACTCAAAAATAAATAGGGAACTACACTCGGCACGGTGGATGCTTGCCCGTGTGTCTTGCGTCATTCTTTGCACGTGACTAGAACCATATGAATCTACTCAAAATTCGGAAAAACAAAGTCTAAGTTCATAAGCGTCAAAATTTTCGTGGCTAGCGTTCAAACTTGAATGAATAATAACAAATATATAAATACTTACCGACAACACGAAAGTACCATAAAAATACCTTTGAAAAGAACAGTTTTTAGGATTTAATTAAACTTCAAGGCACATTTAAAAATAAATTAAAGTTGACAGATCAAAACGATGACTTTCAATTCAATTGACAACTCTGCTCATATCTTTTGTCTCTGTCTAGCACGTTACTTTGAATTCGGGACGTATTGCGCAAGCCCGGAGACGCTCTATTAGCTCTATTATGTTTCACTGCTAGTGAACAACTAGCAAAACCTAATTCATCTGTGATCTGACCGCAGACCATGTACCGATCGTTATAGAAGTGGGTAATCCGCTCGAAAAAGGTAAAGGTTTTGTTACCCGCACCTCAACGAACTGGTCAAGGTATAATAACATAATGAAAAATGTGGAGGTGTTACAACCTCTACATAGTCCACTGAACATTGACAATGCAGTAAGTAAAATCACAGATGGCATCAATGCAGCGTTGGCTCAAACTTCTGTTACAAAAATGTTCGTGTATTCAAAATACGGGACTTTATCTATATCTCGGTTATCTATAAATCGGTTGAAGAATAGGGCGTATCGTACTGGAGATCCTCGCATCAAGGCGGAGGCTAATCAGGAAGCCCAGGTAGTCAGGGATTTGTTGACTGAATGGCAATCGAACATGTGAGATGGCGGGGTCCAAAGTCTTTCTATGGCTGATAACTTCATCTATATAATGACCAGAACCTTGATCAGAGGCGCACGAGTACCTATGTCCCACCTGAAAAATCAGGAGACAGGTGTGGTTTTAATCGATGCCAAAGATAAAGCTAAATTGGTCGCAGACAATGACGCGTGACGAGATGAGAGGGTCTTAAGGACGATACATATTTCTAAAACAATCAATCGCCCGTTTCAGGCCTTTCCCCAAGTCACCTTAAACGAGGTAATAAGCGTTTCAAATATTAAAAAAGCCTCGGGTGTTGACGGTTTAAAAAATGCGGTGTTACGAAATCTACCTTACAAAGCTTTGAGGAACATAGTAAGCATATCCCAGGCTATAATCAAAGAAGGCCACTTCCTGGCTGCATGGAAACACGCAAAGGTTATTCTGATTTATAAAGGTATGTACAAACCAGACAACAAAATGTTGCCAACTGTTGGCAACATGTTGACGGGTGTTGGCAACATATTTGTTGGACACAACAACTTGTGTCTGGCTACATGTTGTCAACAGTGTTGCGCGTCCAAATCAAAACCAGTTGAACGTTGAAACTAAACGCAGTGTTGGCGAAAATGGACCCCTCTACTGCTGCTGGTGTTAGTGCTGCTTTTATCATAATAGCTTCCCACGCCCAGAGACGAAAAAGAAGATGGTGGCAGCGACAGTTCTTACAAAATGGGACAACCTATGGTGACAACCTAATGGCGGAGCGTGAAAAAACTTGTCCATATTATTATATGAAGTTAACATTATTAACGTACCTGCCAGTTGTAACAAATAACAAAATAAAGCACCGATTACCGAATAGATGATACCTCACTAGTCTTATTCGACGTTACTTGTTGGCAACACCGTCCAAACAGAGCGATGTTTTCCGTTTGAAATGGAAAACACGGATACATGCAACACTCAACAAAATTCTTTGATGTCTTGCCGCACAACATCGGCGCTATATTGCCGTGTATCTATCAACTTGTTGCGAGTTGATGGGATACATGTTGGCAACAGTGTTGACAACATGTATCTGGGCGATTGTTGGCCGGTCTGTACTTACCTTAAGAAAGGTGAGGACTCTACGGCACCAGCTAGCTATAGGCCGATCAGTCTGCTGTCGTGTCTAGGGAAAATCGCTGAAAAGCTAATCTTGAGTAGAATCAATGACTTTGTACTTGGACGAAACATTCTGCCTGGCGAACAGTTTGGGTTCCGGCCCGAACATTGCACAGTCAGGCAGACGACGCGACTGACTTCGAATATAGTCAAAGGTTTTAATAAAAGGGCGCACACGGGAGCGGCTTTCTTTGACGTGAGCAAAGGATTCGACAAGGTCTGGCACAATGGTCTCTCGTTAAAATTGATAAGGCTCGGAACTCCGAACTACTTAATCAAGGTGGTAGCTTCTTTTTTGGAGAATAGAAATTTTGCGATCTCGTCAGAGAACGCACTTTCTTCGAATAAACGCATCAGGGCGGGAGTGCCGCAAGGCTCACCTCTCTCTCCGATGTTGAATAATATTTATACTCATGATATTCCGCGAGATAGATTTACGCACCTCTATCTTTTCGCTGACGATACAACAATTACTTCGACTTCTAAATCGTCAAATTGTCGTCAGCCGGATGCAGCGTCACGTGATCGAGCTGGAAAAATGACTTTCAGCTTGGAAGATTCGCCTGAATCCTGCCAAGACGAAAGTTATCTTTTTTTCAAAAAGCACCGTGCGCAGGCCTTAAACAAGGCTTCGGGTCAATGGAGTCTAAGTGACCATACCTGAGACTTATATTTGACCAAAGGATTAACTGGAGGCTCAATTCAATTAATTGAGTAAAGCTTGCATTGCGTCAATTAGGCTTTATCTACCCCCTGCTTCACAGGCGAAGTAGACTTTCAAATAGGACTAAAGTCAACCCCTATAAGGTATTGGTCAGGCCGGTTCTCACTTATGGTGCACCTTCGTGGTGCAACATAAGCAGAACGGAGCTGAATAAGTTCCAGATAATTCAGAACAGGGCGTTAAAAACCATCGCTGACGTACCTAGATATACATTCAACATAATATTCTACCGTGACTTTCAAATGCAGGCAATAAACGAGCTTGTCTTGAAAATTATTAATGACTATTACCGACGCACAGACGTATCGACAAACCCACTAATCACAGACTCACAGTATGTGAGTCACTTACATAGGAGATCTAGACAAGACACGACATACAAACTACCAAAAGAGTGGCTCCCTGCTGGTCCAAATCCAAATCCATATTAGAGAGGCATTATACTCTGATATATAATAGAAAAAGGATCCAAAACTTTGCAGACAAAAACTTTTAAAAGAGAACGCAGGAACCAAAATTAATTAAGGCAAGAGCCGGTATCAAAATTTCTATCAACGACCTAAACAGTACACAATGAATAACATATGTCCAAAGATAAAATACCCTAGAATAAGTCAGAAATAAGTTTTCCGAATTTTGTAACACATCAAAAATTTTTGAAATTTGCAACATTTTCTAAAACACCCTGTATAATACCGAAACATAGCCTTTTTAATAATAAATTAAGGTCATATCAAAGTCGACCGAATTCTCTATCCAACCCGAAGCGATCCCCCTCACTGATTTCTGCTATTTACCCTCAGAAAAATGCAAACAATTCTTAGTTCCCTATTCATATTTGAGTAGTTTTTAGTATGGATATTGAATTTTTTCAGGCCACAGGACTTTGTCATTAGAATAAATCTAGAAGAAAGCAAGCGATCAGTTACGGCAGCCTTAAGGGTGAACAAATGCACCCTCGACAATGTCCATAATGAGCCAAAGAAAAAAGTGCACACTTTTAATATGGACAAACTTATCACAACTGACGATGATGCTGTTTGCCTTAAATGCAAGGAACATAACAACCAAGAAAATAACAATTTTTATGACGCAGGCGATTGGATAAGATGCACACAAAGTGTAAAATATTGGTGACATCACGGAGCGAAATAGAGTAATAAAATAGCATTGCTAGAAATCATATCATAACAGTTATACCATTTTTAATAACTTATATACAACAAATAGTAGCTGAAATAAAATTGTTTTCTAAAGAACCGTATACAGAATTGTTACCACGTTACGTATTGGGTATAAACCTTGACAGTAATCATTATAAAAAAATTATCATAAAGACTGCATTTTAATTAAATAGTCTCAATGGGAATAAAAACGATTTTATACATAATGAGTCATATACCAAATATAAAACGTTTTATTTATTGTACACATTATGATGATTGCCTTTATAAAACGTTTTGGTACCTTTATGCAACATATCCAAAATGGCCGATGACAATCGCGTTTCGCGTTTCAACTAGTCAGTTGTATTTCAGACTCTCTAATGACATGTTTCAATTTATTTGCAAAAATAGCCATCGATGGAAATTAAGTGTAGGCGAAATAAAGCAGAGTAAAAAGCTGTTTTTATTTGTATGTATTCTAAGTAATTATTTTCATTTTTATTTTAGATCAACCGACGGGGTTATCAACAATCAGATAAAAACATTACAAATTAAAAATAAATTAAGACAAAACAATTAATTAGTTAATCAAATAAAAATAAACCAAAATTATAAAAACTGTTGAAAATGTCCGTCTCTTGCTAAAATGCACGAATCAAGTCTTGGACTCATGGACTCTGCCAAATATTCCAGGAGTATTGCGAATGATGTCGCATGAAGCTATTATTTTGTTTCTTAAATCCTCTTTTGTTTAGACTGGGTTCTGATACACTAATGCTTTCAGGTGTCCCCAGAAAAAGAAATCTAGGCTATTCAGGCCTGGGGATCTAGGGGGCCATGGCTGAGGTCCCCTCGACCTATCCAACGGTTGTTAAAAATTTGATTGAGAAAGTTTCTCACCTCTATGCTGAAGTGCGGTGGTGCACCATCGCGCATGAACCATATTTGGTTTCTGACAAGAATTAGTACGTCTTCTAGCAGCCCTGGGAGTTCCTCGTCAAGAAATTGACGATAATATTGTCCGTTTAGCCTTGCTGGTAGGAAAAATGGTCCTATCAAATAATCTCCAACAATGCCGGCCCACACATTTACTGAAAACTGTTCTTCATCGCTAAATAAAATCGTGTTTTCAAATAACGGATTTTGGGCTAGCATTTGTAGGAACCATTGGCAAAAATTAAAACGTAGTGGAAAGTCACGTGGGAGAAGAGCTTGAACCCTTTGGATGTGGTAAGGATACATTAAGTTGTCTATTAAAATTTTCCAGACAAGCGCAAATGAAATGTTAAGTGTTGCGGCAACTTTTCTCGTACTAGTAGTAGGATCATTTTCTACTGCATTTAGGACTGCTTCCTCGACTTCAGGAGTCCTAACCGTTCTGTTTGCTCCTGCTAAATGAGTGGATTTCTTAAACGATCCAATTTCACATAGTCGATTATGTAGATTTGCGAATGTCCGTGGGTCAGGCAGTATTCGATTTGGATACTTTTGTGCATACAGTCGTCTGGCTTCATACCAAATGCCATCGGCAAGTCCATAGATTAAATGCATCTCTGCAAATTCTTGATTTGTGAATTCAACCATCATTAACCAGTTCAAAACAACTCCGGAAACGTCAAACAAAAAAAATATTTGTTACAAAATATCAGAAGGACAATAAACAGAATTAATAATTGCCTATCCCAGCCTACTCTTTATTTTCTCATATTAATTAGTGCGCTATTTCGCCTAAACTTAATTTCCATCGATGGCTATTTTTGCAAATAAATCGAAAACGGTCACAGATACAGGAATAGTGCAAGAGACCAGAACGCTGAACATAGGAACAGAGAGTTCAAATTTCATACCGGAATTCATACAGGGAGCTCCAAAAAAAAGTTCTGAAAGATAAAATTGTAGCCGATTCAAGAAAATGTAACACCCTGTATACTGCGATCGACAATTTTGATACTTTATTGTAGAGATTCTAAAAAATGGTTTATGTTCCAAATTTGAAACAATTATCACAGAATATAAGAGAGAAAACGCAAAATACGAGACAAAAAATTGAAACTTTGCCACCCTGCATAACGAAAATAACGCGTTTTACACCATGCATATATTTGCATGTTAGTAGCTAGAAACGGAGAGAACGAGGCCAGGTGGTGCTGGTGGTGCTGGTGGTGCAACTAACCCAGGTGGTTCGGTGGTGCGTTTTACGATCTAACCCAAGTGGTTCGGTGGTGCGTTTTACGATCTAACCCGGGTGGTTCGGTGGTGCGTTTTATAACCTAACCCGGGTGGTTCGGTGGTGCTGTTTACAAAATAACCCGAAATTAAACCCGACTTTTTACGACCTAACCCGGATGCTTTCGCGAGGCGGCTTCTCATCTAACCCTAACTTGATCCTTAATATTTATGAACTGACCCGAGATAAAACCCGACTTTTTACGACCTAACCCGGATGCTTTCATGAGGCGGCTTCTTATCTAACCCTAACTTGAACCTGAATATTTATGAACTGACCCGAGATAAAACCCGACTTTTTACAACCTAACCCGGATGCTTTCGCGAGGCGGCTTCTCATCTAACCCTAATTTGAACCTGAATATTTATGATCTGACCCGAGATAAAACCCGACTTTTTATGATTTAACCTTAGTGAAACGCCGCTGTTAAAGCGATATAGTAAAAAAAACTCGATTAAAATTTTATCTTGTTCGCTAGACCAATTAATTTCCAAATATTATAATTAAAACATACAATCACTACACTGGCGCACCGTCAAAAATCGTGCTTGCACTATCCCAACGTACAGAGCGTCCGCTTCAGAAAATACGGTGCCGTATTTTTTGCGCCGAACGCTCTGGAGGAACACACTCCGATTTGCAAGTACATACACGCTTTGTCGCGGCAAAGCTCGCCGTCAAATTACGGCCACTCTTTTGCGGTACCGCTTTGTAGGAAACCAAAGCTTTAGTGAAACGCCGCTGCCCCAGAACTCTGTCCATATTCCTCTACTGTGTTAATTTATGCGGGTAATAAAACCGACAAGGGTCGGATCGGCCTGCATACTTATAGAGGTAAAAAAACCGCTTTAGAATGTTTTTGGTATATCTTTTTTAGATAATTTTGGGGGAAATAATTTGCCTGAGATGCCAATTAAAAAAGCCTACATTTAATTGTATTTTAGATTCTTGAATTTTGTACATGGATTAAAAATCTACTATTTCTTGAAATTGTATACATTATGTTAGATAATTATTAATATAATGTTATTAAGACTTTGTAAATATCTGTAAAAACTGTTCTAAATCGTGTCATTTCTGAAAATTGTATACTGAGTGTTTAGAATTTAGTAAAAAATTAAAAAAATGTTTTAATGTTATTAAGACCTGTGAAAATTTGTAAAACTGTACAGAATTGTATTATTTTCTGAAAATGATATACTGAGTGTTTAGAATTTAGTAAAAATTAAAAAAATGTTTTAAATTTGTTAAATCATGTGAAATCTTGTATAAAATGACTAGAACCGTTCTTAATCATGTCATTTCTGAAAATTGCTTACTGAGTGTTTAGAATTTAGTAAAAAATTAAAAAAAATGTTTTAACGTTATTAAGCCCTGTGAAACTTTGTAAAAAATGACTAAAACAGTCGCAAATCGTCCTATTTTCTTAAAAGTGTATACTGAGTGTTTAGAATTTAGTAAAAATTAAAAAAAATGTTTTAAATTTGTTAAATCATGTGAAATCTTGTATAAAATGACTAGAACCGTTCTTAATCATGACATTTCTGAAAATTGTATACTGAGTGTTTAGAATTTAGTAAAAAATTAAAAAAAATGTTTTAACGTTATTAAGCCCTGTGAAACTTTGTAAAAAATGACTAAAACAGTCGCAAATCGTCCTATTTTCTTAAAAGTGTATACTGAGTGTTTAGAATTTAGTAAAAATTAAAAAAAATGTTTTAAATTTGTTAAATCATGCGAAATCTTGTATAAAATGACTAGAACCGTTCTTAATCATGACATTTCTGAAAATTGTATACTGAGTGTTTAGAATTTAGTAAAAAATTAAAAAAAATGTTTTAACGTTATTAAGCCCTGTGAAACTTTGTAAAAAATGACTAAAACAGTCGCAAATCGTCCTATTTTCTTAAAAGTGTATACTGAGTGTTTAGAATTTAGTAAAAATTAAAAAAAATGTTTTAAATTTGTTAAATCATGCGAAATCTTGTATAAAATGACTAGAACCGTTCTTAATCATGGCATTTCTGAAAATTGTATACTGAGTGTTTAGAATTTAGTAAAAAATTAAAAAAAATGTTTTAACGTTATTAAGCCCTGTGAAACTTTGTAAAAAATGACTAAAACAGTCGCAAATCGTCCTATTTTCTTAAAAGTGTATACTGAGTGTTTAGAATTTAGTAAAAATTAAAAAAAATGTTTTAAATTTGTTAAATCATGTGAAATCTTGTATAAAATGACTAGAACCGTTCTTAATCATGACATTTCTGAAAATTGTATACTGAGTGTTTAGAATTTAGTAAAAAATTAAAAAAAATGTTTTAACGTTATTAAGCCCTGTGAAACTTTGTAAAAAATGACTAAAACAGTCGCAAATCGTCCTATTTTCTTAAAAGTGTATACTGAGTGTTTAGAATTTAGTAAAAATTAAAAAAAATGTTTTAAATTTGTTAAATCATGCGAAATCTTGTATAAAATGACTAGAACCGTTCTTAATCATGGCATTTCTGAAAATTGTATACTGAGTGTTTAGAATTTAGTAAAAAATTAAAAAAAAATGTTTTAACGTTATTAAGCCCTGTGAAACTTTGTAAAAAATGACTAAAACAGTCGCAAATCGTCATATTTTCTTAAAAGTGTATACTGAGTGTTTAGAATTTAGTAAAAATTAAAAAAAATGTTTTAAATTTGTTAAATCATGTGAAATCTTGTATAAAATGACTAGAACCGTTCTTAATCATGACATTTCTGAAAATTGTATACTGAGTGTTAAGTATTTTAGTTGAAAATAAGATCATAAATCATCTATACAAAACAAGCGCCCCTTATGGATTTGAACGAAAATCATAGATTCGACTATTTTCATGAAAAATAAATCTAAGTACGGAATAATGCAGGAAGATTATCTATTTTCTTGGTTTAGAAAGTGATGTAGTTAAGATTTATAACTTAGGAATAAATAAATTATTATTAATCTTTTCGACCTATTTCTCTTGCATATTTAATTTCTTTGATAGTAAGAACTAATCTTTTTATTTTACAAAGTAAAAAAAAAAAAGCTAAAGATCGGCGTTGTCAGTCAGGTATAAGAACTGATTTAACACGATGGTTTTTGTACAAACGTTCACATACAATTGTATGCTTTTTAACCGATTGTGTCGGAAAAAATGACGATTTATAGATTAGATATTTAGACGAAGAGCTAACCTTCTCAATAAAGTATTGATTATTGCCCTGCTAGCTAGACAACACTTTTTATGTTAGTCAAAAAAAAATTTTTTTTTTCGGACGCTATTACAGATTTCATCGTTAACTAACAAACATTAAGACCAAAAAATTAGCGTGCAAGATGAAATGTATAGGTTCACTTCATTTCTACATTATTTTACAACTCTCAATCGCATTAAAAACAAGATCGAATAAAAAATAACTTATGACATATGGACGAAAAATGTTTTTCGGGCTATTTAGGTTAGCGACCGCATTACGTCTGAAATACTACATTTTTCGAGCTTATAACATAATTTACTATTTTAACGTTAAAATAGGGGAAATGATGTATCGAAGTGGGTACTTTTTTTTGTCGGTCACGAGATTATAGTTTCTTTTAAAATGAGCTCTAATATTTACAACACAAATTATCCTTTAAGCCACATTAGTTTAAAACTCGTCTGTCGCTTTCCCTCTATTGTGAGTTTGATTAAAGTATAGCGTAGTATATATTTAGATGAATTTCGTAAATGTTGAATACTTTCAAAACTGAAAAAGCCGCCCTTTGCAATAAATATCTCCGTAGAGTTAGGTACCCTGCAGATTAAGGGTATTTCAGCGGATAATCATATACAAATTCAAATACCTCATTTGTTTCGGAGCAGTAACCATCAACTTTTACACCATTTAAAACAGCTTCTTTACCATTAGCAGCATGTAAGATGTTGATTTTTCTGTGATTCTCGGTCCAAAGTAACCAATCTATGGCAATTTTGCTCTGCCTGTTTCTCCACCGGTATCCATTTTTTGGTATGATTCCTATAGTATTAGGCTTCAAAAAATGTCTTCTAAAAATTGTATTGCATGCTGAAGCAATAGTTGTAGCTTCAGTAAATGGACATACATTGGTAGTTTGTATAAGTTGTTCTCTAAACTTTAAACATGATTGCGCAAGGATTTCGACATCCGATACGCAGTAGTCTACCAGATCTCTTTGCATATCGAAACCATCATTTTCATGTTCTACAAACCATTTAAGAAATTTGGCTCTGTCTTCTTCTTTCATACTATCTGAGGAGTAATATTGAATTGATGGTAGAGGTCCTATATAGTTTTCATTTGCCTTTGTATTAAATAGGTGCGGGAAGTAGCCTTTTTTAAAAATATCCTCAAGTCCAAATGCCTTTGGTAGTTTGGCTTAAGGCATAGGGAAATAGTTAAGTGAGTCGATAAATTTTACATTTTCAAGTTGCATCGTAATTATTTTGGTACCTCTCATGATTAACTCAGGTGTAAAATCTGTCTTTGTCATAATATAGTTTAATATAAACTGGTGATCAAAAGCCTGACCATTATGGGCTATTACAATAATTTCTTTAAAGTTTTTCCTCATTTGTAACAAATGGTTAGTAAATGTTCCCGCTGGGTCTATACCTCTGACTTTTTGTAACTTTAGACCACATTTTTTTTTTTACAAGTATCTGCTTCAGAATCCATGCACTCATCGCAGTATTGTTTGAAAACACAGAGATTGACTTGATGTAAAAACGTTGAATTTTCCAATAGTTTGTCTTGGCTCGTCTCTAAATCGTAGAATACAAAAAAGATCATCTTTAATCTTAGGTTTTCCCTTATCAGGCCGAATATAACATAGATGATCCTCGGATGCATGTTTATTACAAATTTTACAATAAATTTCACCACATGCATGTGCTCTTTTGGCTTTAATGGTTTTTAAACAAATAGAACATAGTTTAATTTGTTCGCATACTGTAAATTTGCCTGACGAATAATCCTTTTTATGATTTTCGTAACAGTTTTGACTTCTAAAAAATCATAGACAGTCCTGGCATTTAATTTTTATTGCTATTTCGCAAGCAGAGGCTTGCTGACATGCCTGACAGCTTCCACCACATCGGTGCTCATTTTTGTGATCATATGGGACGTAACACTTTTCACAAAAATAGTTAGAACAAAAAGCTGCTGTCAGCGATGTAATTACATTAAAATGGCTTTTGTAATGTAATAAGTTCAGCCGTTTATTGCTTTCAGTTGAACCTTTAAATATAATATTTCGTCCTTTTGATCCATAGCTATAAACAACTAATTTATATTCTTTTAGATGATTTTGAAATTGTATTAACTCGGGAATTCCACCTCCTGCCTCAGGAATGCTAATTTTAGCTCTCTCCAACAATGATCTTGTTCTTTCGGTTTGAATTTTACTAATATCTCTTCTAACCTTACTGAATTCGGGATCTCTTTTATTATGAGCAATGGCGACTACCAAAGCACGTGGTAAACACAGGTTATCGGTATTTTTAATACTTATAATACCTCGTCGCTTGTCGCATTCCTCGTGAAAGCTGTTATAATTTTTTCCTCTTCCCCCACCAACAGGTAATCTAACAGTTGTCACACTAAGACAAAATGATTCTGTATTAAGACCTGCTGAGTTTGACTGATAAATGCCACTTATAACACTCCAAACATCTTAAAAGGTTATGTCTTTAGCTGCTTTGAAGCGAATCCAACCTTCTCCTCGGTTGAAGTCTTTAGAGCAAAAAACTAAAAGCCACACGATCTAAGGGTTGTAGGCCTTCTGTAGCGTTTTCCACCCAACCAACTGGTTCAACTCCCTGTGGAACAGGTTTTAACTTAAACTCTAGAGTGCGTCCTGTAAGGTTAAATTCTCGTAACTTTTTAACAACGTCTTTAACAATAATAAACTTCTCCATCTTTCTTTTTTTTTTTGTTGTTTTATAGTCTACTATCTACCTACATAAAAAAAAAAAAAAAAAAAAACAAGTATATTTTCATATTTTTATCGGTCTTAAGTTCGATTTCAAAAGCACACTCCCACTTTTTGATAATTTCACAGTCTAAGCACATAGATCTTATATTTTTTATTTACGATCAATTCATCTTTATTCGCCAATCGTCTCAAACGAGTCTGCTTTTGAAAGTAATATAGCCTTAGTATTCAGAAAATATTAATGATATCGGAGCCTAAAACATCCTTAACACTAAAAAATCATTGTGTTTCCTAACAAAACCCATCATCTTGTCTATTTAGCTTGCTTTCCTATTGTTTAGCAGGTTAAATAAAATTATTATTTCGCTCTTTTTGTCTGTACTGAATCGTTAGGGGAATACGATTCTAGTCCTATAAGAGAGACAGTTAAAATTTATGTAAGCAATCAGAAATCCTACACTATGAGCTACTTAGTTAAAATTTCATATTTCCTTCCTGGATCAGCTAAAATTTGTGATGTGTCGGTCAAAATTTATAAAAATACGAAAAAAATGCTAGATACATTTTATCATGACTTTCTATCTAATACCATCTTATTTCAAGGTATAATTCGGTTGTCAAAATGAGAATCTAAAAAATCCTCGTGTTTCCTCACAAAACCCATCATCTTGCCTATTTAGCTTGCTTTTCTATTGTTTAGCAGGTTAAATAAAATTATTATTTCGCTCTTTTTGTCTGTACTGAATCGTTAGGGGGATACGTTTCTAGTTCTATAAGAGAGACAGTTAAAATTTATGTAAGCAATCAGAAATCCTACACTATGAGCTACTTAGTTAAAATTTCATATTTCCTTCCTGGGTCAGGCAAAATTTGTGATGTGTCGGTCAAAATTTATAAAAATACGAAAAAAATGCTGGATGCATTTTTAGCGTGACTTTCTATTTAATACCATCCTATTTCAAGGTATAATTCGGTTGTCAAAATGAGAATAAAATAATCTTCCCATGGTTTATGTCATCTTAAAAAAGTCAAAAGGTTATATTCTGTAGAGGGTCAGATACATTCAAATTTTAAAAATTTTCTCCAAGAAGAATTTTAAGATAGTATTATAGTAAATAAAAATTCTATACCTCCAATATTTCTTGGAAACATATCGTGTTCTAGCGACATAACCCAAAAGTACCTCTATTCAGAAACGCATCGTACTTTTCTTGTCAAACTTGACTTTGTTGTAATGTTGTATGCAGAGCACTTTGAAAACAAAAATTAGATTAGAAACCGCCGCCTCTTAAGGTATACTTTTTTAGGTCTTACATAGGGTACACTGGTATACAGAACAAATGTCATCTTTAATTGTCTCATTGTCCCATCCATTACATTATTATAATCTTAAAGCACCTGTTACCAGCATTATCTGTTTTTATGGTTTTCATAAAACATAGCGATTACCGATGAAAATTAAACGAAAACTTAATAAATAACTTTTTTTCAACTGAAATAGACTGATTTTCGATGGAAAAATGTTACTTATAACTAAAAATGAATATAAGACATATACGCAATGATATTTAGAATAAATCAATCTTTTCTAAAATTACTATGAAATATTCACAAAATCGTTTCGTTATAACCAAAGTAGCAAGGCTTGCAGATTTCGTATAGAGTTCAAACGCGATACTGGGATGATCTTTTTTTTTTTTATATTTTTGTAGGATAATGCACCACTACGTTGTAAGTACTTGAGAGAGGACTTTCTTGAAAAATCCTCAAATTTCTCTGCAATTTTGTTCCTTCTAGAGTTAAATTCACACAGAAAACCCCGTATTCTTATCTTTCAGGTTGGTATATTAAAAAGGGCTTATTAGTATGGTTTAGAAAACAAGCAATATTAATTAACGGATGTTTTTTCGTCGTATGAAGAGTTGAAAAATTTTTTTTTTCCACTCCAATGGTTGCGATGCAGAGAGTCGGGTTTCATCATAATCTTTCAGGGTAGCTCAGGTTTGATTGCATGTAGAGAGTCGGGTTTCATCATAATCTTTCAGGGTAGCTCAGGTTTGATTGCATGTACTAAGGTTAGTGCTCCTTGCAATCGGTTTCAGGTTTGACGCGCCCCCCTCAGGTTTGTTCAGGTTTCTCAAGTGTTTGAGAAACCTGAACAAACCTGAGGGGGGTGCGTCAAACCTGAAACCGATTGCAAGGAGCACTAACCTTAGTACATGCAATCAAACCTGAGCTACCCTGAAAGATTATGATGAAACCCGACTCTCTACATGCAATCAAACCTGAGCTACCCTGAAAGATTATGATGAAACCCGACTCTCTGCATCGCAACCATTGGAGTGGAAAAAAAAAATTTTTCAACTCTTCATACGACGAAAAAACATCCGTTAATTAATATTGCTTGTTTTCTAAACCATACTAATAAGCCCTTTTTAATATACCAACCTGAAAGATAAGAATACGGGGTTTTCTGTGTGAATTTAACTCTAGAAGGAACAAAATTGCAGAGAAATTTGAGGATTTTTCAAGAAAGTCCTCTCTCAAGTACTTACAACGTAGTGGTGCATTATCCTACAAAAATATAAAAAAAAAAAGATCATCCCAGTATCGCGTTTGAACTCTATACGAAATCTGCAAGCCTTGCTACTTTGGTTATAACGAAACGATTTTGTGAATATTTCATAGTAATTTTAGAAAAGATTGATTTATTCTAAATATCATTGCGTATATGTCTTATATTCATTTTTAGTTATAAGTAACATTTTTCCATCGAAAATCAGTCTATTTCAGTTGAAAAAAAGTTATTTATTAAGTTTTCGTTTAATTTTCATCGGTAATCGCTATGTTTTATGAAAACCATAAAAACAGATAATGCTGGTAACAGGTGCTTTAAGATTATAATAATGTAATGGATGGGACAATGAGACAATTAAAGATGACATTTGTTCTGTATACCAGTGTACCCTATGTAAGACCTAAAAAAGTATACCTTAAGAGGCGGCGGTTTCTAATCTAATTTTTGTTTTCAAAGTGCTCTGCATACAACATTACAACAAAGTCAAGTTTGACAAGAAAAGTACGATGCGTTTCTGAATAGAGGTACTTTTGGGTTATGTCGCTAGAACACGATATGTTTCCAAGAAATATTGGAGGTATAGAATTTTTATTTACTATAATACTATCTTAAAATTCTTCTTGGAGAAAATTTTTAAAATTTGAATGTATCTGACCCTCTACAGAATATAACCTTTTGACTTTTTTAAGATGACATAAACCATGGGAAGATTATTTTATTCTCATTTTGACAACCGAATTATACCTTGAAATAGGATGGTATTAAATAGAAAGTCACGCTAAAAATGCATCCAGCATTTTTTTCGTATTTTTATAAATTTTGACCGACACATCACAAATTTTGCCTGACCCAGGAAGGAAATATGAAATTTTAACTAAGTAGCTCATAGTGTAGGATTTCTGATTGCTTACATAAATTTTAACTGTCTCTCTTATAGAACTAGAAACGTATCCCCCTAACGATTCAGTACAGACAAAAAGAGCGAAATAATAATTTTATTTAACCTGCTAAACAATAGAAAAGCAAGCTAAATAGGCAAGATGATGGGTTTTGTGAGGAAACACGAGGATTTTTTAGATTCTCATTTTGACAACCGAATTATACCTTGAAATAAGATGGTATTAGATAGAAAGTCATGATAAAATGTATCTAGCATTTTTTTCGTATTTTATAAATTTTGACCGACACAACACAAATTTTAGCTGATCCAGGAAGGAAATATGAAATTTTAACTAAGTAGCTCATAGTGTAGGATTTCTGATTGCTTACATAAATTTTAACTGTCTCTCTTATAGGACTAGAATCGTATTCCCCTAACGATTCAGTACAGACAAAAAGAGCGAAATAATAATTTTATTTAACCTGCTAAACAATAGGAAAGCAAGCTAAATAGACAAGATGATGGGTTTTGTTAGGAAACACAATGATTTTTTAGTGTTAAGGATGTTTTAGGCTCCGATATCATTAATATTTTCTGAATACTAAGGCTATATTACTTTCAAAAGCAGACTCGTTTGAGACGATTGGCGAATAAAGATGAATTGATCGTAAATAAAAAATATAAGATCTATGTGCTTAGACTGTGAAATTATCAAAAAGTGGGAGTGTGCTTTTGAAATCGAACTTAAGACCGATAAAAATATGAAAATATACTTGTTTTTTTTTTTTTTTTTTTTTATGTAGGTAGATAGTAGACTATAAAACAACAAAAAAAAAAAGAAAGATGGAGAAGTTTATTATTGTTAAAGACGTTGTTAAAAAGTTACGAGAATTTAACCTTACAGGACGCACTCTAGAGTTTAAGTTAAAACCTGTTCCACAGGGAGTTGAACCAGTTGGTTGGGTGGAAAACGCTACAGAAGGCCTACAACCCTTAGATCGTGTGGCTTTTAGTTTTTTGCTCTAAAGACTTCAACCGAGGAGAAGGTTGGATTCGCTTCAAAGCAGCTAAAGACATAACCTTTTAAGATGTTTGGAGTGTTATAAGTGGCATTTATCAGTCAAACTCAGCAGGTCTTAATACAGAATCATTTTGTCTTAGTGTGACAACTGTTAGATTACCTGTTGGTGGGGGAAGAGGAAAAAATTATAACAGCTTTCACGAGGAATGCGACAAGCGACGAGGTATTATAAGTATTAAAAATACCGATAACCTGTGTTTACCACGTGCTTTGGTAGTCGCCATTGCTCATAATAAAAGAGATCCCGAATTCAGTAAGGTTAGAAGAGATATTAGTAAAATTCAAACCGAAAGAACAAGATCATTGTTGGAGAGAGCTAAAATTAGCATTCCTGAGGCAGGAGGTGGAATTCCCGAGTTAATACAATTTCAAAATCATCTAAAAGAATATAAATTAGTTGTTTATAGCTATGGATCAAAAGGACGAAATATTATATTTGAAGGTTCAACTGAAAGCAATAAACGGCTGAACTTATTACATTACAAAAGCCATTTTAATGTAATTACATCGCTGACAGCAGCTTTTTGTTCTAACTATTTTTGTGAAAAGTGTTACGTCCCATATGATCACAAAAATGAGCACCGATGTGGTGGAAGCTGTCAGGCATGTCAGCAAGCCTCTGCTTGCGAAATAGCAATAAAAATTAAATGCCAGGACTGTCTATGATTTTTTAGAAGTCAAAACTGTTACGAAAATCATAAAAAGGATTATTCGTCAGGCAAATTTACAGTATGCGAACAAATTAAACTATGTTCTATTTGTTTAAAAACCATTAAAGCCAAAAGAGCACATGCATGTGGTGAAATTTATTGTAAAATTTGTAATAAACATGCATCCGAGGATCATCTATGTTATATTCGGCCTGATAAGGGAAAACCTAAGATTAAAGATGATCTTTTTTGTATTCTACGATTTAGAGACGAGCCAAGACAAACTATTGGAAAATTCAACGTTTTTACATCAAGTCAATCTCTGTGTTTTCAAACAATACTGCGATGAGTGCATGGATTCTGAAGCAGATACTTGTAAAAAAAAAAATGTGGTCTAAAGTTACAAAAAGTCAGAGGTATAGACCCAGCGGGAACATTTACTAACCATTTGTTACAAATGAGGAAAAACTTTAAAGAAATTATTGTAATAGCCCATAATGGTCAGGCTTTTGATCACCAGTTTATATTAAACTATATTATGACAAAGACAGATTTTACACCTGAGTTAATCATGAGAGGTACCAAAATAATTACGATGCAACTTGAAAATGTAAAATTTATCGACTCACTTAACTATTTCCCTATGCCTTAAGCCAAACTACCAAAGGCATTTGGACTTGAGGATATTTTTAAAAAAGGCTACTTCCCGCACCTATTTAATACAAAGGCAAATGAAAACTATATAGGACCTCTACCATCAATTCAATATTACTCCTCAGATAGTATGAAAGAAGAAGACAGAGCCAAATTTCTTAAATGGTTTGTAAAACATGAAAATGATGGTTTCGATATGCAAAGAGATCTGGTAGACTACTGCGTATCGGATGTCGAAATCCTTGCGCAATCATGTTTAAAGTTTAGAGAACAACTTATACAAACTACCAATGTATGTCCATTTACTGAAGCTACAACTATTGCTTCAGCATGCAATACAATTTTTAGAAGACATTTTTTGAAGCCTAATACTATAGGAATCATACCAAAAAATGGATACCGGTGGAGAAACAGGCAGAGCAAAATTGCCATAGATTGGTTACTTTGGACCGAGAATCACAGAAAAATCAACATCTTACATGCTGCTAATGGTAAAGAAGCTGTTTTAAATGGTGTAAAAGTTGATGGTTACTGCTCCGAAACAAATGAGGTATTTGAATTTGTATATGATTATCCGCTGAAATACCCTTAATCTGCAGGGTACCTAACTCTACGGAGATATTTATTGCAAAGGGCGGCTTTTTCAGTTTTGAAAGTATTCAACATTTACGAAATTCATCTAAATATATACTACGCTATACTTTAATCAAACTCACAATAGAGGGAAAGCGACAGACGAGTTTTAAACTAATGTGGCTTAAAGGATAATTTGTGTTGTAAATATTAGAGCTCATTTTAAAAGAAACTATAATCTCGTGACCGACAAAAAAAAGTACCCACTTCGATACATCATTTCCCCTATTTTAACGTTAAAATAGTAAATTATGTTATAAGCTCGAAAAATGTAGTATTTCAGACGTAATGCGGTCGCTAACCTAAATAGCCCGAAAAACATTTTTTCTACTAGCGTGCGGAAAAACGCATTTTCCGCACATGTTTTAGTGCGGAAAATCCACTTTTCCGCACTGTGCGGCAAAGATTTTTCCGCACTGTTATATTTTGAAATTAAATTTAATTAAATTAAATGCTGTACGATTTGAAGTCACTGTTCATCATATTACCTTTGAAATATCTTAGTTGCTATGGTGTATATAACCAGTTGTTGATTTGTATGTCACTGTCAACAGAATATTATAAATTTAAACTAGTTTATCAGTTTTTCTACTGGAGTTTTGCTGAATTCTTCGGCACGCAAAATGATTTCCGATGAAGAGATGAACGAATTAATATTGTAAAATTTTGTTCATTGTAATAAAAATTAAAAAAAAAACTCCGTTTTTTAAATTATTTTCAATTTGTTTCCTCACGCTAGTAGAAAAACTATTGTTCCTAACACGTGCAGAAACCTATTTTTCCGCACTTAAATGCTTGACACCACTCCGCTACGCGTCGTGCTGTCAACGGCATTTGCGTGCGGAAAAATCGATTTTCTGCACTTGTTAGGAAAATAGCTATTTCGTCCATATGTCATAAGTTATTTTTTATTCGATCTTGTTTTTAATGCGATTGAGAGTTGTAAAATAATGTAGAAATGAAGTGAACCTATACATTTCATCTTGCACGCTAATTTTTTGGTCTTAATGTTTGTTAGTTAACGATGAAATCTGTAATAGCGTCCGAAAAAAAAAATTTTTTTTTGACTAACATAAAAAGTGTTGTCTAGCTAGCAGGGCAATAATCAATACTTTATTGAGAAGGTTAGCTCTTCGTCTAAATATCTAATCTATAAATCGTCATTTTTTCCGACACAATCGGTTAAAAAGCATACAATTGTATGTGAACGTTTGTACAAAAACCATCGTGTTAAATCAGTTCTTATACCTGACTGACAACGCCGATCTTTAGCTTTTTTTTTTTTACTTTGTAAAATAAAAAGATTAGTTCTTACTATCAAAGAAATTAAATATGCAAGAGAAATAGGTCGAAAAGATTAATAATAATTTATTTATTCCTAAGTTATAAATCTTAACTACATCACTTTCTAAACCAAGAAAATAGATAATCTTCCTGCATTATTCCGTACTTAGATTTATTTTTCATGAAAATAGTCGAATCTATGATTTTCGTTCAAATCCATAAGGGGCGCTTGTTTTGTATAGATGATTTATGATCTTATTTTCAACTAAAATACTTAACACTCAGTATACAATTTTCAGAAATGTCATGATTAAGAACGGTTCTAGTCATTTTATACAAGATTTCACATGATTTAACAAATTTAAAACATTTTTTTTAATTTTTACTAAATTCTAAACACTCAGTATACACTTTTAAGAAAATATGACGATTTGCGACTGTTTTAGTCATTTTTTACAAAGTTTCACAGGGCTTAATAACGTTAAAACATTTTTTTTTAATTTTTTACTAAATTCTAAACACTCAGTATACAATTTTCAGAAATGCCATGATTAAGAACGGTTCTAGTCATTTTATACAAGATTTCGCATGATTTAACAAATTTAAAACATTTTTTTTAATTTTTACTAAATTCTAAACACTCAGTATACACTTTTAAGAAAATAGGACGATTTGCGACTGTTTTAGTCATTTTTTACAAAGTTTCACAGGGCTTAATAACGTTAAAACATTTTTTTTAATTTTTTACTAAATTCTAAACACTCAGTATACAATTTTCAGAAATGTCATGATTAAGAACGGTTCTAGTCATTTTATACAAGATTTCACATGATTTAACAAATTTAAAACATTTTTTTTAATTTTTACTAAATTCTAAACACTCAGTATACACTTTTAAGAAAATAGGACGATTTGCGACTGTTTTAGTCATTTTTTACAAAGTTTCACAGGGCTTAATAACGTTAAAACATTTTTTTTAATTTTTTACTAAATTCTAAACACTCAGTATACAATTTTCAGAAATGCCATGATTAAGAACGGTTCTAGTCATTTTATACAAGATTTCGCATGATTTAACAAATTTAAAACATTTTTTTTAATTTTTACTAAATTCTAAACACTCAGTATACACTTTTAAGAAAATAGGACGATTTGCGACTGTTTTAGTCATTTTTTACAAAGTTTCACAGGGCTTAATAACGTTAAAACATTTTTTTTAATTTTTTACTAAATTCTAAACACTCAGTATACAATTTTCAGAAATGTCATGATTAAGAACGGTTCTAGTCATTTTATACAAGATTTCGCATGATTTAACAAATTTAAAACATTTTTTTTAATTTTTACTAAATTCTAAACACTCAGTATACACTTTTAAGAAAATAGGACGATTTGCGACTGTTTTAGTCATTTTTTACAAAGTTTCACAGGGCTTAATAACGTTAAAACATTTTTTTTAATTTTTTACTAAATTCTAAACACTCAGTATACAATTTTCAGAAATGTCATGATTAAGAACGGTTCTAGTCATTTTATACAAGATTTCACATGATTTAACAAATTTAAAACATTTTTTTTAATTTTTACTAAATTCTAAACACTCAGTATATCATTTTCAGAAAATAATACAATTCTGTACAGTTTTACAAATTTTCACAGGTCTTAATAACATTAAAACATTTTTTTAATTTTTTACTAAATTCTAAACACTCAGTATACAATTTTCAGAAATGACACGATTTAGAACAGTTTTTACAGATATTTACAAAGTCTTAATAACATTATATTAATAATTATCTAACATAATGTATACAATTTCAAGAAATAGTAGATTTTTAATCCATGTACAAAATTCAAGAATCTAAAATACAATTAAATGTAGGCTTTTTTAATTGGCATCTCAGGCAAATTATTTCCCCCAAAATTATCTAAAAAAGATATACCAAAAACATTCTAAAGCGGTTTTTTTACCTCTATAAGTATGCAGGCCGATCCGACCCTTGTCGGTTTTATTACCCGCATAAATTAACACAGTAGAGGAATATGGACAGAGTTCTGGGGCAGCGGCGTTTCACTAAAGCTTTGGTTTCCTACAAAGCGGTACCGCAAAAGAGTGGCCGTAATTTGACGGCGAGCTTTGCCGCGACAAAGCGTGTATGTACTTGCAAATCGGAGTGTGTTCCTCCAGAGCGTTCGGCGCAAAAAATACGGCACCGTATTTTCTGAAGCGGACGCTCTGTACGTTGGGATAGTGCAAGCACGATTTTTGACGGTGCGCCAGTGTAGTGATTGTATGTTTTAATTATAATATTTGGAAATTAATTGGTCTAGCGAACAAGATAAAATTTTAATCGAGTTTTTTTTACTATATCGCTTTAACAGCGGCGTTTCACTAAGGTTAAATCATAAAAAGTCGGGTTTTATCTCGGGTCAGATCATAAATATTCAGGTTCAAATTAGGGTTAGATGAGAAGCCGCCTCGCGAAAGCATCCGGGTTAGGTTGTAAAAAGTCGGGTTTTATCTCGGGTCAGTTCATAAATATTCAGGTTCAAGTTAGGGTTAGATAAGAAGCCGCCTCATGAAAGCATCCGGGTTAGGTCGTAAAAAGTCGGGTTTTATCTCGGGTCAGTTCATAAATATTAAGGATCAAGTTAGGGTTAGATGAGAAGCCGCCTCGCGAAAGCATCCGGGTTAGGTCGTAAAAAGTCGGGTTTAATTTCGGGTTATTTTGTAAACAGCACCACCGAACCACCCGGGTTAGGTTATAAAACGCACCACCGAACCACCCGGGTTAGATCGTAAAACGCACCACCGAACCACTTGGGTTAGATCGTAAAACGCACCACCGAACCACCTGGGTTAGTTGCACCACCAGCACCACCAGCACCACCTGGCCTCGTTCTCTCCGTTTCTAGCTACTCATGTTTTTCTTATTTTGACTAGTACTATTCCCCTGAAATATCTGCATGACATTAATTAACACCCTGTATAAATATATACAGGCTGTTTCCTAACTACGGTACGAAACTTCAGAGGGTGATACGTAAGGGCGTTAAACTTTAAAAAAAAAATAGATATCCTTGAACCGATTTGGTTGAAATTTGGTTCAGTTATTTATAGCTATTAATATAACGAGATTATTATGCGATTTATAATAGTCGAGGACATTGCTAGGTGACGAGGCGACAGCCGAGTCACCCGCAATGTCTGAGACGGTGTTAAATCGCTAATAATCGAGTTATATTCAAAGCTTTATCGTATCATTGACAACGGCGATGCGAAAATAAAAACAAGGTGTTTTGTCATTTCATTTTGGCATTTCAAAAAGTCATCATTAAAATCATGCAAGATTTTGATATTCCTGACGATATATTAGCTGCAGCCAACATTATAAGGTTGAACTTGCTTCCGGACAAATCTAAAATCTATTATGAAAAAGAATATCGGCAGTTTTGTGAGTGGCGAAACAAAGTACATGTTTAAGGTGCAGAAGAAACGGTATTGATGGCGTATTTCGCAAAACTCTCTGAGGAATACTCTGCTTCATCCTTATGGCCGAAATATTCCATGTTACGAGCGACTTTAGAACTGAAGGAAAGAGTGGAAATCGACAAATACGGCGCCTTAATACGTTTCATCAAGAAGAAAAATGTTGGATATAGAGCAAAAAAATCAAAAGTATTTACAAGAGAACAAGTCAACGAATTTGTGTGTTCTGCCTCAGACGAGAAGTTTTTAATGATGAAAGTGGCTTTTTTAATTGGAATTGGAGGAGCTTGTCGAACTAATGAATTAGCGAAGATGACCACGGAAGATGTTGACGTTTTAGAGGACAAGCTGATTGTTACTATTCCCGACTCAAAAACCCACAAGAAACGTATTTTCGCTGTGATATTTGATGGCGAAGTCAATCCTGTGCTTTTATTTAAAAAGTACGCGATGTTAAGGCCAGACTATGTCACTCACCAAAGATTGTTTGTATCATATAGAAGAGGGAAATGTACGGTACAGCCCTGCGGCATTCATTTCTTCTCTAAAATACCTCAAAAAATAGCTGAGTATCTCTCACTTGAAAATCCTAATTTGTATACTGGTCACTGCGTTAGATCTTCGGCAAATTTTCTTGTTAATACTGGAGGAGATATATTAGACCTACAAGAACTTGGTGGATGGGAATCGGCGAAGGTTGCTAGAGAGTATTTAGAAGAAAGTGTGACCAAGAAAGTTTCCATTGCTCGCAAAATTCAAATCGGCGATGTTTCCGGCAGTGGATTAGGCACTGGGGAACCGCAAGAAATCGAAAGGAGTGCTTTCTCGGTCATTAATCAGTCTTCAGAGGGCATACCTAAGATCGTGGGCGTTAAAGACAAAGGTGTATCCATCAAATTTGAAAACTGTCAAAATATTGTTTTACATGTTCATGAAAAATAGTTCTAATATTATTTGGTATCTAACGTATTATGCTTTCATAACTAACGTATTAAATTATGGTAACTAATGTATTATGAGTAACTAAGGTTTTATGTAGGTTTTAGTACGTTTATGATGTTAATAATTATTAATAAAGATATCATATAAAAATGACTTAATCTTCAATGATACGATAAAAGTAATAAGGCGCTTATTTAGCCCTAACTTGATTGAAATTGTTAGGTCCAGTGGCGTCTCAGTGGGCACCACAGTTAATTATTATTAAGAAGAAAAAATACGCCACTGTCTTTTTTTTTTAGTTTTTTTATTTGTTCAGATTAAGCAACTACAAATGCAAACTCCGGACATAGGAACATAACTTTTTTTCTTAACACGACCTTACGTATCACCCTCTGAAGTTTTGTACCGTAGTTAGGAAACACCCTGTTTATGTATTTATGTACCGGGTGTCCCACTAAGAATGGCTGTCGGCCGTATCTCAGAAAGTGTTAATCGTATGGCTTGCGGAAAAAATATATAATATTAGGTAAAGTGATCATGAGAAATTGCTGGAAATTATTTTCAAGTTTCTCAGACTGGCGCTAGAGAGCGCACCAGTAACGGTAAATATGAATCACGGAGTTTCCTCAAAAGTCGCCTAGTTAAGGTATCCCGAAAATAACATTTTTATATATTTTCTTAACATAATTTAGTAAACTTAATTTTGTTAAAAAGGGCTTTTCTCACTCTATATATCATCTTATGAACTACGGTAATATGTATTTTACACTAGGCGCTAGGGGGCGCTGTCTTACAACTTCACAAACATTGCGCGTTTTTTCCATAATAATTGTAAATATAATAGTATATTTAATTTTACCTGATTACAAGGATGATTAAAAGTCTAAAAAGTCAGCGAAAACCGCAAGTTATTCTTAGTGGGTTTGGTATCTAAGCAATTATTAAATAAAAGATTACTTTTGTTTTATTATTGTCTCCTTCTAAATTTTTGTTGAAAATGGATATTAGAAAATTTCTTAAACCTAAGTCTATCCAAAATAGGAAAACTAAAATTTATGGTGATGGTATTGCTAGTAGTAGTGATGGTATTGGTTGTGGATTACCCCGATTAACTGGTGAGACTGCTACCAAGAGCATTGCTTCCAAATAGTGTGCTACTAATAATTTACGTTTAGGTAAAATTAATACAAAAACTTTAATAGGCATTTCCGTTTCTTATTAAGGTTAGATTTATTTTTTAGAAACTCTCAATCGAGGATGTTCCTTACAATAATGAGGTTGATATTATATCTCATAAATTAGACTTGGGCAATTTTATTAACCCGCAAGAGCCCCTATCAGACAATACTCGATTTGAGGTCATTAAGAGTTCTTTCAACCCAAGCATTCATTATAATTTTAAAGGTGACACAAGGGAAGGAGAAAGGGCATTTAGATACGAATGGTTTCAACAATTTCAGTGGTTGGTGTATTCCTCCAAGTTAGAAGGGGCGCTATGCACGTACCTACTGTGTTATTTTTCGACCTGGAGTAAACAGAGGCATACAAGGAGCATTCATATTAAAGTCCTCTATAAAATAGAATGATTTCATGGCTGCTGCAAAAGCTCATTATTCTTCTGATTGACAATTTTAATAAATCTATTGAGGGCAAAATTCCCCTGTAATTAAACAAATTAGTAATGCAGAACGGGAGCTGATAGAGTCAAATCGGAAAAAGCTTTTTCCAATTATTTCTGGACTGTTTTGTGGCACACATGACTTACCTTTACGTGGTACTATGAAAGGAAACTTTGAAGACCTTCTAGAATTTAGAGTAGAAAGTGGGGATAATTTATTAACTGAACAAACAACAAGAACAGTCAGCCATACTTCGATATGGCTGACTGAACCTCGCCCAGTAAACTCTTTATAATTTATTTCACAATTGTTGTAATATTATTAAATAAAAGACCTTTATTATTATTATTATTATTATTTAACTAATTGTAATAAAAATGCGAAATATACGTCACATCAAACTCAAAATGATTTGATTTCTATTTGTGAAGCACTAATTAGAAAGGAAATCGTAGAGGAGGTTAATTTGAGTAATGGTTTTTCCATTATTGCTGATAAGAGTGCCGATATAGCCGGAATAGAACAACTTTCCCTTGGTGTTAGGTTTGTAGACAAAACAAACTGTTTAAGAGAAGAATATTTGGAATTCTTTGAGCTAACGACTTTAAATGCCGATGGGATTGCTAAGAACATTTTAAATTATTGTTTAGAAAATAATTTGAATATGGAAAAGCTGGTTGCTTAGGGATTTGAGGACTGTTAAACTATGGCAGGACATGAGTAAGGCGTACAAAAAATAATTAGGGACAAATATCCAAAAGCTGCCTTTTTCCATTGTGCTTCTCATAAGCTAAATTTAGTTATTAATTACTTCAATAAGATACAGGATATTTAAAACACAGCTGCAACAATAATTAAAGACATTATAAATTTTTTCCGAGATAGCCCTTTACGAAGAAAGTACGTCCCTAATTTACCATTATTTTCTGAAACACGTTGGTCAGCTAAATATAAATCTATAACAGTTTTTGCTTCAAACTTCGTAGAAATCACGAACGCCCTTAAGACATTAGCTTTTAGTCCGAATGTTAATATGCAAACAAGAACCAAATCCAATCAACTTTTGACGTGCGTATCAGCTTCAAAATTTATTGTTTGCTTGTTTATTATGGCAAAATATTCAAGAAAGTTGAAACCAGTTTGTAATATATTGCAATCTGAAGTCATGGACTTATTTTCAGTTAAAAGACATTTAGACGATCTTCTTCAGTTATTTAAATCACATAAAAATGATCCTGATCAGTATTTTCGCGAAATATATGATAAAAGTGTAGATTATGCCAATAAATTATAAATTAAAATACCGCAAATAGCATCTAAGCCAATCTAGGCAAACACAAAGAGCTAACTATTTATTAAATGAACCTGAAGAATACTATCAAGTGTCCCTTTTTATCCCATATATAGATTCTATTATCCAGTCCATTTCGATCAGATTCTCTGACGACGCCAGCACCGCATTTTTACTCTCACAAATTTATCCCAGAAAATTAGGTACAGAACTGGTACTTAGAAAGGAAAAAATTTCCGAGAAATACATAACCTTGAAAACTTTGGAGAAGAAATTAAAACGTGGGTGGAACTTTAAAAAACAAAAACAATTGAAGAAAATCTAGAATTTTAAGAAATTCTAAGCCACGACGTACATTTCTTCCCGTCAATCAAAAAAGCGATAAATATATATTTTTAGCATTACCACCAAAAAGTGTTACCATTGAAAGATCGTTCAGCACACTGCGTGTTAAAACATGGTTACGATCAAGTGTATCAGAAGATAGATTGCCTGGGTTATGCTTGTTAAGTGTACACCGGCAAAGGGTACTTAATAATAAAGATAGTTTTATAAAAAAAGTTATAAATATATTTGGTCTAGACCGAAGAAGATTACAGTTTTTATGTAGCGAATAACTTTTTGTATATTATTAATATTTAGAAATTAAAGTTGTGGTATTTCTTGGTGTGTTTTTATTTTAATTCTAGACTAGTAAATAATTGACTTTAACATTTTGACCCCCCCCCCCTACATTTTTTTCTGGCGACGGCCCTGGGTCAAACCAAATAGATTAGCTTTGAACCACAAAACACTTTCTTATTTTTAAATTGTCATTCAAATATCTATGATTTCTTGATTTAAGAATTCCTTATTTTTTTTTGTTTGGGAATTTTTCACAAAACAGGAATTGTGATTTACTTGTCAAAGACAATTCTAAAATTTTCAGTTTTATGTATCGATAATTCTGAGTAAACTCCTGTTATAGATATACTTAGAAGTAAAAAAAAAAGTCTGTCGTGATAAATATGGCAAAGGTAATAAAAAAGCCACTACATAAGCAATAAGATTTTTCCTAAGTAAATATTTGGAAAGTATGTTTTACAAAGTTGGAAACAATATTCATGTTTATATCTTAATGCATTTACAGACACATGGCTAAAATTATTATGTAACTAATAGCACTGAGACTGAGTGTCATGTGTCATTCATTTTCAGCATTAATCTTTATGATGAGTGACATCACAGAAAATATATCCGCTAACTATATTTCCTTGGTGACACAGATATTCTTGTTGCATGTATTAACCGTTTCCTTAACATAGGTATATAAAAATAACTATAGGACTGAGGTTATTTCGGAATTTTGTCTTTACTTTTTATCGCACTATAAGGATGTCAATATTTAAAAATATCATTTAGGTACGTATTGTAAGTATGATAACTTAGTAAGTAATAGTTAGTACGTTATCATAACTTACCTATGTGCATTAAATGAAAAAGGCTTCAAATAAGGCAAATCGTATATAATATGATAGAATTTCTCTCCATATATTTCGCTTAATTAGAGAAGAAGAGTAATTTACATGCGCAATTTAAAATTCATTTCAGTTTATCGAAAACACAAAAAAGAGAATTCCAAAAAATACAAAACTAGTTTCTTTTGATGTAAAAAGTCTTTTTACATCAATGACAATAAAAGAACTATATATTTTGATTAGTAATGCTGATATAGAAGACACCGTCAAAACAAAAGCTAAAAATGCTTTAAAAGTATGCATAAAACAAAATTCTTTTCAATTTAATAATCCCTTAGATCAACAGGAAAATGGACTTCTCGTCGGATCCCCTATTTCTCCTTTATTGTCTAAAATATTTATGGCAAATTTTAAAACATTATTTTTTCCATTCGGGATGGTACAGAAAGAAATATCTTTATCGATAAAGCCTTTAGAGATTTTAATCAACAATAAAACATAATATAGAAAAATTTGAAATATTAGAAGAATAAATGCAAATAATTATAACAGAATTTTAAAACATTTTAAAACTAAAAATTTTTTTATTTTTTGTATTTTTAGAATCATAAGTTATAAATTTCTTTACAAGACTTGAAGAAGGAATAGGTAAACATATATATAAAAAGTGTTGCATTATAAGTAGTAAATAACTACTATTTCTGTTTTTTTTTTGATGAAACGAACAGTTTCCAATACAAAAATTGAAGTTACTGTTAAAATTATTTGTTAAGATAAATAAAGGTTTACAAGAATCTATAAATCTTGCCATGCACAGATACCTGATTGCTCTTTTGTGTGAAATAAAAATAGAATTAAAAAGATATTGACATGAATTTTCCCAGAAGCAAATTCCATATCTCAAAAGGGATTCTATTAAAGCAAAATAAACATTTCGAAGAACTGTATCATTTACTTCCCGAGAAAGCATGACAACCTGAAGCTAGTTTTTTACATAACTTTTCTATATGTTCATCAAAAGAAATATTTTGAGCAATATAAATACGTAAAAAACTTTATAAATTAAGGGTTTTCAATTATTAGATTGTCAAAAATAATATTATTAAGTGAACATTTAAATGTTAATATGTTGGTTTTAGTGGTGTTAAAAGAAAGAAGATTAGGGTCACACCACTTTTTAATTTTTATTAAATCTTTAATAAATTATTATTTTAATTAATTCAATACAATATGTATTATGCCAAAGTATTGTTGTATTATCAGCAAACATGTCTAATTTACAATTTACCATTTATAAAAATTTACGCAAGGTCATTTATATAGATTAAAAATAGACCAAGAACTAAACCTTAAGGTACTCCACAATCTTTATTATTTTTTATCATTAGTATTTTTATTTTTTTGAAATGAATATTGGTTTAAATTCATTAAAATTTAGAATATAATTTATTTAATAATAATAATACATACCTACATAATAATACATTATAAAAATACAATAGCCAGCAATAATTATTACATATCAAGTAAGAAAAAAACACCTGGGTATTAAAATACCCGTATGTGTTATGAAGTAACTTTAATAAACAAAATATGGTTTAGAGACACAATATAATATAGAGATCGACAAAGGCCTATAGTGTTTTTGTACTTTTATTTCACGAATGTTCACAGGCCAGAAGTTGTTGGGACCCAAGTAAACTATTGATTTCAAACTCAATGTTGTTTTGTTTCTTGACAGAGATAAGTTTCTTTTGAGTCTAGTATTTAAGTTGTGGGTTATGGACGGGTTATTGATTTTTAACATAAATTTACTAACAGTTAAAATATCGAGACATCTAACATTCAGTACATCTTCAGAATAAAGTAATGAGGTGTGATAGAGTTTAGGCTTTTTAAATATGATTTTTAAAATATAGTTTTGAATAATCTGTAAAGGCCGTAACATAGTCTTTTACATCCCACCCCAGACCAATACTCCATATCTTCATACCAGAAGTTTCTCATTAAGAATTCTCGAAGGATATAGAATTTATACAGTAGTCTCCTCAAACTCATTACAATCTTGTAAGTATGATAGTTTCACCTCAAGTGGCAGTCTATAATGATTCCCAGGTATTTTGTATTTTGTAATTTTAGACCACTCTCAGCAGTATTTTTCACCACATCCCAGGAATCAACATTGAAGACCAAAACAGTATCATCTGCATAGGACATCATTGTTCCACCCGTTTCTACCTCGTTAAGCAGTGGGTTTATATATTTTATGTAATAAACAGTATAGGCCCCAAGACTGTTTCCTGTGGTATCCCCAGGGCCGACGAGAGGGGGGGGGGGGGGCAGACGGGACAAATTCCCGGAGCCCGGGGCCTGGAGGGGCCCGGGCGTGAATCGCAAATTGATCCGCATTAGAAATATACCTACTAGGTACAAGCACGGTAAAAAATATATTTAAATATATATTTTAAATTTAAATGAAAGGCAAAAAAAGTGGCATGCGGCACTATCTACTTGAAAAGCAAGCACTATCATCAAAATAGGGCGTGGCACCCAAAAATGTTTCGCCTGCGGCGCTATTTTCTTGGCGCCTACGGCGCGGTATTTTAGCGCCTTCGGCGCATACCTAGCCACACTGGAGGCTGTCCAGTCCCAGGGCCGGTGTCGGCTCTCGGCGGCCCTGGGTATCCCCATAGTAACAGTTCGTGTATCACTCATGGAGTCATTGATCCTAACAATCTGTTGCTTACCGCTCATATAAGTCTTAAAAACATCTAATACGGGACCACGAACGCCATAATTAGCAAGAATGCTTAATTATTCATCATGCGGCACTGTGTCAAATGCCTATGCAAGATCAAGGAGGATAGCAAGAGTTTTTTGTCCCTCATTCATGTTGGAAGTAATTTCAGGGACGATCCAATGCATTGCATCACTGGTGCTCATACCTTTTATAAACCCATATTGTTTGCGTGATAGAATGTTGTCAAAAAAATTTATAAGTCCTTTAGAGCTTTTTCGAGAATTTTACTAAAATTATTTATAACACTTGTTGGTCGATAGTTCGCGATATGTTTCCTATCACCTGACTTAAAAATGGGAGTCACAATTGAAGACTTAAAATTTTGAAAATTTGAAAAATTTTAAAATACTATTTTTATTTAAAAACGATATCATTCTATTTTTAACAATTCTTTGTATTTCGCGCCCAAAGCACAGGAAAAAGCAAACTTACTGGCGGAACTATTCTCTTCACATTTAACGGTTAATTTTCAGGGAAGTACTACACCGAACATTCTCCCTGTAGAATCGAGAATGCCCAAGATTGTTTTCCGCCACCGCCATGTTAAACGAACCTTGAGGAGTCTTGACACTAAAAAGGCTTCTGGTCCTAACGATATTCCAGTCATTGTAATTAAGACATCCGCTGACGAACTGATACCGGTATTTTGTAGACTTTTTAACTTATCCTACAAAAAAAGAATATTTCGTTCTTGCTGGAAAACTGCGCGAGTCCAGCCCATACCCAAAAAAGGCAAGAAGACCAACTATCGTCCAGTCGCATTGCTTTCAGTTATCAAAAGTTATGGAGAAGGCTATCAACGAAAAATTATTAAAATACCTGGAAGGCTTCAACATTATTAGTAATCGCCAGTATGGATTCCGTAACTCTAGACCAACAGGAGATCTTCTCGCTTATGTTACTCACATTTGGAACAAGGCAATAGAACATCATGGGGAGTCCCGGGCGGTAGCGCTGGACATTTCCAAGGCTTTTGACCGAGTATGGCATGAGGGGCTCCTAACTAAAGTGAAAGCATATGGAATGCCGGTTCAATTTTGTTCATGGCTGTCGAGCTTTCTTAAAGACCGTTCTCTGCGAGTGGCGATGGACGGATTTCTTTCAGACACATTTAACATCAACGCCGGAGTCCCTCAAGGTTCTATATTGTCGCCCACCATCTTCTTACTATACATTAACGATCTTTTGGAACAAACTAAAAATCCTATATATAGCTTCGCTGATGACAGCATACTTGTTTCATCTTTTATTTTGGATGCTCGGACATCGGCTGCTAATGCACATCTCTATAGGCAGCAAGAGGTCTCACATCTCAACAAAGACCTGGAAGAAATTCTGTCTTGGGGTGACAGTAACCAAGTAGAATTTTACGCTAAAAAGACCCAGGCGGCAGTTTTTTCCAAAAAAGTTAATGTTGAAGAACCCGATATAGTTATGGCGGGACACTCGATTCAATTGGCTTCATCAATTCATTTATTGGGCGTAAATTTGGATAGTCATATGTCTTGGCATAGTCACGTTGCGGCCATTGCTAAGGCAGCCTCGCAGAAAAGCTTGGAATACTCTTCCGAACTAAGAACCTCTATACACCCCTACAGCTTTTGATTCTCCATATAAATCCCAAATTCGACCATCGCTGGAGTACTGTTCGCATACTTGGGGCTCTGCTCCTAAACATACCCTGAGATTGCTAGATTCCATTCAAAGAAGAGCCATTCGCTTGAGAGGTGACCATAGTCTCACAAACAACCTGGAAAGCCTTGAACATCGAAGGCGGGTTGGCGAATTGAGTCTATTTTACAAATACTTTCATGGCAAGTGCTCAACTGAGGTTGCCCGGTTGATACCACCCAGAGCGGTGCATGGTAGAAATACACGACGAGCCACTGCAGCCCACCAGTACGTGGTTCAGCTTAGTGTCCCTTGAACGTTCAAAATTCGTGTTTCAGAATTCTTTCATCTGGAGAACGTCATCACTCTGGAACGACCTCCCTGAGATCGTGTTCCTTAACGAGTATAATCTCTAAAGATTCAAGACCAACGTGAATCATTTCCTGCGCACACGCACCGCTCCCAGAGCGCCATAAAGGATTCATCCTACAGTGCTGTGCCTTATCATAAAAAAAATAATAATAATTTTAATAAGTGTTGGAAGTAAAGAATTTGGGCGAATATTAGAAGCAGAATCATAATCACTTCCTTTATGGAATTGGAATGACAGTAGCTGATTTAAGACATTGTGGAAATATTCCGTTTTCAAAAGAAATATTTATTACCGTGGCTAAAACTTTCAAAGCAGGAACAGATAATTGTGACAAAATTTGAATCGATAAATTATTCCATCGAGGGGAATTTTATCTTTTATTTCTAAAATGACTTATTTTATTTCTTGAAAATCGGTTGGATTAAAGAAAAACATATCCCCAACCTTTACATTTTTTATGGTTCGCCAGAAGGTAATGAAGTGTGTATAGGTATTATGTTGTTTTTCCTTCTTAAATCATTAAATATTTTGCAACATTGTTTGCATGGATTTAATGATTTAGTAATACGGTTTGCATAATTTTCTTTCTTAACTTTTTTAATTAACTTTCTATATATGTTTTTATAAGTATTTAAATATGAAATGAGTGAACATTATTAAATATATTAAAATCATGTTTACTGTAAATATGTCCCATATGTTTATTTTGTTTTACCTTACCTATCTCACAGTTAAATTCTCATAATAGGGCTTCATAGTCAGATAAACAAGTATTTACTACTTCAGATTTACCATTACTTTTATTAGAAGCAATATTATCAATTATAGAGAATGAATATTGAGACAATCTGTCTTTTCGTAGCTTTACATCATATAGACTAGTCACATTCCCGCTGAACAAGGAACTTTGAAAAAGAACTCTGTACTATCAAACAAATAGCAATAAACAACGGTTACGAAGAAAAGATAATAGGCAATTTACTAAAAAAAAGAAAAAAATTATTAAAACGTGAAATTTACTGTATTACTACTCCAAGGGAAAGAAAGTTTAGATTTGTCAATTATAGTTAAAAATTCAGCGATCAAATAAGTAATAAGTTAAACAGTTTAGGATGTAAGACTGAATGTGGAAACAAACAGAACTTAGGGAGGACGCTTGTAAACTTTGTATAGGTCAAAGAAGTATAAAAAACAGACTAAAAGGGCATAAAAAATAAATTATATGTATATGTAAAATATACAGGGATGTCAACACACTGTATAGAAAATAACCATTTAATAACGAATTAATTGATTATGAAAATAAAAGTTAAAGATTTTTATTAGAACAACTAGAAATTAAGATCCATGAATAATGATAAAATAATCACCATTAATGACCAACAAAACTTTCTCAACGCCTCTATTATGGTAGCATTACAGTTGGCAAGTTTTTCTTTCTGAACAAATTTATTTTTTTGCAGCAATTTTTTCGCTTAGTTTTAAGTATGCACGGTTTATTAATTCTAAGAATTAAAATAATATATAAATCTCATGTAAATGTATAACAACAAAAACAAACCACAACATAAATATCATAGAAATCTAGGTTTAAATGGTAGAAACAAAAATACTTAAATTCTCTTAGGGTAGTGCCACTGAAATTACTAAATAATTCCCCACACTTGCTCTTGCAACCGCAATAAAAATAGGTCCGAAGGTATTTTCCGCAATTGCAATACAAATTGCAACAGCTGATTACTAAACACGTTTTGCGCATGTTCGCAATGAAAATCCTGCAATTATTTATTGCAGTAATAAAAAATCCCCAACTGTAATGCGGCCTTTATAGATAAATGTGTTCAGTCAACCAACCCGAGAATTTCCAGGCAATAAAATCATTGCGTTCTGTAATTAAGTAAGTACACAGAAAAAAACATATTCTCAAACAGAACATTTTGATATTTTCAGATATTTTTGCTTATATTTAAACTAGAAAATCTTAATTGAAGGAAACAAGTTTAAGTTAAACATTTGAAAATATTTAAAACAAGATTTTCATATCTTCAATATATATTTTCACTTTAAGAAAGTTACTTTAAAACAAATATTTGCAAATTTCTGTATGATTCGTTTATTTCTGTACTTCAAGATTTGATACATTTTTACTGTGACTAAAAGTTAGTTTTAAAACAAAGGTTAGTAGCTTCAAAATAAAGTATTATATTCTCTAAACAAGGCATCGTAACCATTTGGTAAAAAATTTTGAAATACTCAATTTGAGCTGCTATTTGAAAGTATAATCTAAATATGATAGTTTTAATAACCCAAAATACTTGTTCCTAGCTTTACGATTTTCGTCGTACTACGAAAACAACCGAAATTTTCCCGAAGAGCATCGCGGGCGCGAATCGCGAGGCAATCCAGTTATTGTGGTCCATGGTTTCGGTGGGTCGTGTCCTCACGCCTCAGTATTTGTTTAAACTTGTTTCAGTTGAAAACCTACGGAATTTTTGTGTGTGTCAAACTGTTCCATAAATTTTCGACGTTTCGCCAATAACGATTGCACGTGGCATTTCTAGGGATTTTTTTACTCTATATGGCTGATTAGATAACTGACTGAATTATTTCAATGTCTACCAAATCGATTCATTCATTCAGTGCTCTAATCCCTTATAGTTACAATCATTGAAGATGCCACGTGGAATCGTTTATGAAACGTCGGAAAATAATGTAACAGTCTAAGGCCGTCTAATTCCAAGAATCATAACTTTCTCATTACAGGCTTTATTTGAATTTATGGTATTTTAATATTAGCAATATGAGTGCCTCAAACTGAATATTCCAATATGTTCAAAATAAACATATGATATGTGTATTTTGAAGGATAGATATTTACAGTTTAAAACTATAAATGCTCAATTTTAGTATAATATGCTTTCAAAATAACAAAATGTCGCTTTGCTTTTAAAAAATAGTCTGTTACTTTAGATAGGTCGCAGGTTTAAAACTAAGATTTCATTTTTTCTAAAATCTTCAAAATAATGAAACCAAATACTTCTTTTAAAAAACTCATCATATTCCAGCTAAGTTACCTACGATGTTATGATTGAAGATATATATAATTAATTTAAATCAGGTTGTCCAAGAATTTCCTATTCTCTTTTTAAAACGATATATTCTTGAGTATATACAAAGCTAACTTAGTCTTAAACTGAAACTAATACTATTAAAACGAGTATTTTCTTTTTTCCGTGTAGGTACCTATATAATTATAAACGACCGTTTAGACTTTAGTATGTAAGCTACTCTTGAAAAAGCTCTGATAAGGCGAATCATATGTAAAGAAATTCTATAAATAAACTGAAACATTAAAAAGCTGTATATCTCATAATATTTAAAAAAATTTTCACAATAAGGAACCAACTGCTGATCCAATAGAGTATATAAAATCATAGATAATAAGAGAAAACAATTTTATTTGTTAATTAAAATGTTGTTAGTCTATTATTCGAACCAGGAAGAAAGTAGTACAAAGTATAATAAAAAAATATTAAGCTGGTTTAAGAACTTAAAATGTTCATCCTTTAAGACAATATTTGGTTCATACTCTAGACGAGAATTGATGAACCTTTTGAAAATTTTCAATAGCAATAATTTATATCAAAAGTGACCCCCCAAGAATTTTTCATTTTCACTCAGATAATTATTACATTTAAAAACCACTTTCTGTGAAACGAATAAATCATAATAAAATAAATCAATGCGACCTTTCTTATTTTATCTTTGATGCAAAATAATTAAAATGAGATTCGTACTTAGTGGCTTTTAACAAGACGTGATTGGTATTGGAGTTATTATAGGGATTTCTTAATAAACACAAAGCAGATGAAACAAGTTGGCATTACACCAAACGTTACACTCAAAAAGTGTGATCTGAAATGTATAGTTGATACGATACAATTTCAAATGAACATCATACCCCTCGAGTGACGTCAGTTACCGGCAGTGTTGCCAGCTTGTAACCAAAAAAACCGAGCGAGGGAAATTCACTGTTTTTTTTTTATAAAAACAAGATAAATATACAAAAATTTCCAATTGTTTATATATTTATTTACTGCATAATGCCTTTTACCATCAACTTTAGTAGATCTAACACTTCTTTTATTTTAATTTTGCCACGATCGACCAATGGTACCATTCTGAAAAATCTATGTTTCATCCAAGAAAACGAATTGGTACAAGAATGCTTCTTTTTCTTTAATATATTCTTTCAAAAATACCAGTCGTTTGAAAGCTACATGGGAAAGATTCAAGAAGTTCAATCTACATGGGAAAGTTCCATAAGTCCTCGCCTCAGTTAATCTTTTTTCCATCCAAAGCCTATTTTCTTGAATAGGCTTCTTAAAGAGTTAAGACAGTCATCAAACAGTTCTATCTTTTAGTTTCTTACTTAAAGTTGTCTAAGTTACATGACGTTCTAAAAAAAGTTACAGCTTAAGCATAACCAACGTAAAATATTATAGTTTTTAAATAATACAACTTACTTGTTTCGTATATTCCATAAATTGTGTAACGAATAGAACTTATATCCAATCTTCACACATATACAACGCTCTTTGAATGAGAACGCTTGTTTTAAGGTGATTCTAATAATTTATTTTCCTTAACTGTTGTTGAAATTGCGCTTACAGTGGAGATATTCAAATTAAGGGCAGCTGCTACACGCTAAAAATTAGTTAAGTAGAAATAAAATATCTAGACCTTAACATACTTTTTAAATTTACTTCTCTGTACTGCTGTCAACGGTAAAAATGGGCCATTAAGTTCTTCCTGAAAACACCTTCTTAGAGAAGCTATTAGCTCTTTGCACCGGCTATTTAAAAGGTTCGATATTTTTTACAAATACTAGTAAACAACGTAATCGACAGATATATGTATGTGTACTTTTGTTGTTCTTAAAAGAACAATTTTTTAATACTATTTATGAAAAGATTTGGAGTTTTGTTAAAAAATAGACGCACAGCAACACGGAACCACACAATAATTAAGATTAATTTTGCATGAAGCGTCAAACCAAGCTAACGAACGAGCCACCGCACCGCTCACAGTTCTGTTGCTTCTGTCGGCCAATGAAATTCAAATTATATACATTTTTACAAGCTTAAATAAACATTGGCTATAAGTGGGTTCGTATCAAAGAAGAATACTTTAAGTTGGTAGTACATTCAGTATCGCATAAAGTTCTAATATTTTTTGCCCGAATTTAATTTCCTCGTGTTTTCTTACGGATTTACAATTATCAGCTGATTGATGACGTGCATTGGAAATTGTTTTGCAAAAAAACTGTTATTAGATCTGGATTTTGCATCGCCAAAAAAAACGTCAAATGTTCACCAAATTCTGCTATTATGAAGATAAATATTTAGAGAAAAGTTAATAAACTAATAATTTTGGAAACTATCAACTTTTGGACTAAGGTAAGTTGCTAGGCTTGAACGTCATAATTTAGCCTTGGGAATTTTTGTCGGCAACTTGTGTAAGACCTTTTAGAGACACCCTGTATTATTACTTTCTGCGTCGAAACCCCCACCCCCAAAGAGTGGGTTTAAATAATATAATATTTAATTACTTACCGATGTTAACAAACCAGGCAATGGAATAATCTTTACGATTTTTTTATTCACATAATCCATTTAAATGATTAGGTTTTTAAGCCCACACCTCGGAAGAAGGAAGTGGTATTTTTTTAGCTAATTTATATATTAACAAGTTTGATTTGATTCAATGTCTGTTTAGAATGTAGGTATATTGTTTTATGTAGCAGTTTAAACATTGAAAATTATGTAATGTTGGGTTAAGTGACCATGAACAGTATAAATTGTACAGAGTACTACAGAGTTTGTTGGATATTGGTCAGTGATAGCACTTAGAGATTGTTTATTACGAACGTTTCAACCTATATTAGGATAGTTCCTCCTCAGTATTCAAAAAAATGTTTTATTATTATTATCGATTATTTTATATGGATATATATACAGGGTGTCCTACTTACAATCAGCACAAGCTTATAATTTCGTTATTACTGACTTAATTTTTTTGAATTTTGGTGCGTTTATGTTTCAATTTATATTGTTACATCTTAAATTTTATTTTGTTTACAATATAAAAGCCACTATGAATGTCGCAAAATTTCTTTTCTCAAAAACGAAGTAAGGTACGAAAAAATATCAAGAGACAAAAGAGTTGTATTTTTAGCTGCTTTACCCGAAAACAATATAAAATTTTTAAACAAGTCAGTGGCGTACATTTTTTCCGTCAATATTATTCGTGACACTGCTCCCCGGGACGTCACTGGATTTTATCATCTAGTAAGTGCTAACTTAGCATCTTTTCATAGCGAAGAACACTGCCAAATTTCACCAAAGTCGGCAAAAGGATCTTTAAGATATTAATAAAAAAACAATTTTATTTTAAAACTTTGACACCCTGTATCTTGAAAACCAGACTTTTTAGGACACATGTTTATATGAACTTTTCTACTTGAATTTGAATCACGGACTATCATTAAGTAACACCCTGTATATTATACAGTGAGGACATTTTTTTAGACTTCTGAAAATTATACAGGGTGTTTCAAGAAAACTGGGGGGTTGTTAACTTTATTTTTTTAAATGGAAAACCCTGTATGTTATGGCATATTTGGATTCTACAGAAAATTCTAAGAACATTTCATGTAGGATGTTTTTAAAATATAGGAACAATAATATTGAAAAACGGACTTTTTACCAAATTATCTCATTACTCTTTAAAGGTAAAGGAAAATTAACTTTACTTTCCGATCCTAACATTCCAATGTCTATTGAATGGTACTTACAGATGGTGATATTAAAATCATCACAAAATTATTACGACCGAATAATAAAACAAACCTAACTAGTTTACTGAATTTTTAATAACAATAATCCAAATCCAGCCCGCCAGTGTCATCAAACCGGCCCGCGACATCTAATGACCAATGTCATCAGTCCGGCCCGCGACAGCTAATGGCTTATTGTTGTTATTGTTGTTGTGATAAGTTGGATAAAAAAAAACGGAATGATAATAACTCGGTTTTATTTACTTGCTTGGTAAAGCTTAATGACAAGTATAATACGCAGAAAATTTAACTTAAACATAATACTAACAAATAATTGAAATTAATCCAACTTATTATAAACATTATATATAAACATTATATATAAACATTATAACATAACATATAAAATACTTATTATTAAATATGAGATTTATGTAATTATAATTTTTCACTGACAATATTTTGTAGTTATGGACCAATTTTACTTGTACCAATTATTAAAATAGATTTAAGATGCTCATCGGTTAACTTAGATCTGTAAACATTCTTTACGTACTTCATTTTGGAGAATGTTTTCTCACCCAACCAAGCAGTACCAAAAACAGAAAACAGCCCACGAGCAAATTTATGCACATTATTAAATTGTGCAAGTGGAAGACTCTGATAAAATTCCAACAAATGAGTTTTAATATTTGTTCTTAATTATATCACTGCACAGTAATTTCCATTTAAAGTTCTGGGCCTAGGGTTTCAATGTCGATATCAAAAGTATTTTTAAAAATCTTAGTTTCATTCTCAATGACATAAAGGTCTGAGAAACGGGTATCAAAATTTATATTCAAATCGCTCAAAGCTTTAATTGCAAAATCGACGGGAAACTCAGTCTCAGTAGTGTGGCTGAATATTTCACATGTTTAAAATGTGTAAAACATTTTTTACGCAATTTTGATTGAAACAGTATGATTTTCTGCCAAACGATTATTAGTGTATAAATTGAAAAAAACTGTTGTCCGTTAACTTCCTGGCAATATCCTAACCGATCGATGTTGCACGTTTCGAATCAAAGAAGGTGGGATTTGTCGAATTTCATCAGGGGGTCTGTTAAAATAATCTTTGATTTTTAAATATCTCCACAGGTAATAATCTGGGGAAGTCGAATCCGGAGACTTGGCCGGCCATTCGATGGGGCCACGACGTCCTATCCACCTGTTAGGAAATATCTTATCGAGATACTGCCGAATAGTTAGCGCTTAGTGAGGGGGTGCTTCATCTTGTTGAAACCACATAATTGGAGTGGCTGTATCGGGCTCATTACCTGGACACAGTTGAGCTAAGGCAGAAATCAAAGTTTAAAACATTCCAACCCAAACATTGATTTTTTCAGGATGCTGCGTATGAGCCCCTTGAGCCCAATGAGTATTCTCTGTAGACCAACATCTACAGTTTTATCGGTTGACAGTACCATGAAGATAAAAAATCGCTTTATCGGCAAATAAAAAATGTCTACAAAAAAATGGATCGAGGTTGCACCGCTATTGCACTTTTTTCACAAAACTAGAGTGGGCGGCCATAATCGTCTTCATTTAATTCATGTATTAATCTTATATTGTATGGATGATACTTTGCCTTATTCCGAATAGTTTTTACCGATGATTGACTAAGAGTTAAATCCGATGCTACTTGACTTGTAGGTAAATGTGGATTTTCGTTATAATTGAGTAAAACATCTAATTTCTCATTACCTAGTTTTGGCCTTCCTGTCCTATGAAAATATTTTACACAACCATGTTCACGGAAATTTTTGACAACTTTGCTGACTCCAGATATTGTAATTGCTTATCCCCGCTCTGGATATGTGTTATTAAAATGTTCACATACTTCGCCCAAATGTCTTTAGCGATCTCCCCAGCGAAACATTATAAGAATTTCGATTATTTTTCGCTCTGAACGTATTTTTAATAAGATAAAAGCAACTCTCCGACAGTATGTTGAAAATTGCCACAGTTGTCACTGTTGACAACGAGTCAAAGACACTAACTAGATTTCTACTAGATTTCACGTTGCATCATGATATTTCTCTAAATTAAAAAATTTCAATCTTTAGCTATAATTCTTGCAAAACAATTTCCGATGCACGTCATCAATCAGCTGATAATTGTAAATCCGTAAGAAACCATGAGAAAACTAAATTTGGACAAAAAATATTAATATTTCATGCGATATTGAATGTAGTGCTAACTTAAAGTATTTTTTTTTATACGAACCCACTTACAGCAAATATTTTGTTTAATTAAGCTTGTAATAATTAATATAATCTATATTTTATTGGCCGACAGTTGGCAACGGAACTGTCCACGGTGTGTGGCGCCAGCTCGTTCGTTGGCCTGTTTTGATGATTTGTTTAAGTTTCGTGGAAAACTAACCTTTATTATTCTAAGGTTTCGTGTTGTTGTGCGTCTATTTTTTAACAAAAGTTCCAGATCTTCTCGTAAAGAGCATTAGAAAACTGTTACTTTAAGAAAAACAAAAGTGCACATACTGTCGATTACGTTGTTTACTATTTCTAAAAAATGCCGAAGCACTTAAATAGCCGGTTCAAAAAGCTAATAGCTTCTCTAATAAGAAGAACTTAACAACAACGGTTCATTGTTACTCTTGACAGCAGTTAGAGAGTATATTTTATTTCTACTTTACTAATTTTTAGCGTGTAGCAGCTGCCCTAAATTTGAATGTCTCCACTATAAGCGCAGTTTCGATAACCGATAAAAATATAAAAATAAATTATTAGAATCACCTAAAAAGAAACGTTCTCATTCAAAGAAAATTGTAAATGTGTCAAGATTGGATATAAGTTCTATCCGTGACACTATTTATGAAATGTACGAAACAAGTAAGTTGTATTATTCAAAAACTATAAAATTTTACATTGGTTATGCTTGAGTTGTAACTTTTTTTAGAACATCATGTAACTTTGACAACTTTAAGTAAGAAACTAAAAGACAGACAACTGTTTGACGGTTGTCTTAACTCTTTAAGGATCCTCTTAAAAGAAATAGGCTTCGGATGGAGAAAAGATGAACCGAGGCGAGGGCTTATGGAACTTTCCCATCTAGTTTTCAAACGACTGGTATTTTTGTAAGAATATATTAAAGATAAAGAAGCATCCTTGTACCAATTTATTTTCCCGGATGAAACATAAATTCTTCAGAATGGACCCATTGGTCGATCTTGGCAAGATGAAAATAAAAGAAGTGTTAGATCTACTAATGTTGATGGTAAAAGGTATTATACAGTAAACAAATATAAATTATGGGAAACTTACCTAGGTAAAACATGTTTTTCTAGGTACATACTATTTTATGCTGGTAGTGAAAATGGTTTTGTTCAGGGCGCAGATGCAATTTTTTTTTCTAAATCTAAGCTGAGTGACTACCATGGAAAAATGAATCAGCAAAATTTTTTACAATGGTTTGGACTAACCAATTATTAAAAAAATTAACAAAGTCATCTGTGATTGTAAGTAGAGGAAAACGGACAGAGCGAGACCAGGTGGTGCTGGTGGTGCTGGTGGTGCAACTAACCCAGGTGCTGCGGTGGTGCGTTTTACGATCTAACCCAAGTGGTTCGGTGGTGCGTTTTATGATCTAACCCGGGTGGTTCGGTGGTGCGTTTTATGACCTAACCCGGGTGGTTCGGTGGTGCGTTTTATGATCTAACCCGGGTGGTTCGGTGGTGCTGTTTTACGAGACCAGTGGTGCTGGTGGTGCTGTTTTATGACCTAACCCGGGTGGTTCGGTGGTGCGTTTTATGACCTAACCCGGGTGGTTCGGTGGTGCGTTTTATGATCTAACCCGGGTGGTTCGGTGGTGCTGTTTTACGAGACCAGTGGTGCTGGTGGTGCTGTTTTATGACCTAACCCGGGTGGTTCGGTGGTGCTGTTTTACGAGACCAGTGGTGCTGGTGGTGCTGTTTTATGATCTAACCCGGGCGGTTCGGTGGTGCGTTTTATGACCTAACCCGGGTGGTTCGGTGGTGCTGTTTTACGAGACCAGTGGTGCTGGTGGTGCTGTTTTACGAGACCAGTGGTGCTGGTGGTGCTGTTTTACGAGACCAGTGGTGCTGGTGGTGCGTTTTATGATCTAACCCAAGTGGTTCGGTGGTGCGTTTTATGATCTAACCCGGGTGGTTCGGTGGTGCTGTTTATGAGCTAACCCGGGTGCTTTCGTGAGGCGGCTCTGTCAATATCTCTCTACTGTGTTAATTTATGCGGGTAATAAAACCGACAAGGGTCGGATCGGCCTGCATGCTTATAGAGGTAAAAAACCGCTTTAGAATGTTTTTGGTATATCTTTTTTAGATAATTTTGGGGGAAATAATTTGCCTGAGATGCCAATTAAAAAAAGCCTACATTTAATTGTATTTTAGATTCTTGAATTTTGTACATGGATTAAAAATCTACTATTTCTTGAAATTGTATACATTATGTTAGATAATTAAGGAATAAAAAAGATGAAAATAGCAATTATAATTAGAAAAAAAAATATTTTAATGTTATTAAGACTTTGTAAATATCTGTAAAAACTGTTCTAAATCCTGTCATTTCTGAAACTTGTATACTGAGTGTTTAGAATTTAGTAAAAAATTAAAAAAATGTTTTAACGTTATTAAGCCCTGTGAAACTTTGTAAAAATGACTAAAACTGTACAGAATTGTATTATTTTCTGAAAATGATATACTGAGTGTTTAGAATTTAGTAAAAATTAAAAAAAATGTTTTAAATTTGTTAAATCATGTGAAATCTTGTATAAAATGACTAGAACCGTTCTTAATCATGTCATTTCTGAAAATTGTATACTGAGTGTTTAGAATTTAGTAAAAAATTAAAAAAAAATGTTTTAACGTTATTAAGCCCTGTGAAACTTTGTAAAAAATGACTAAAACAGTCGCAAATCGTCCTATTTTCTGAAAATGATATACTGAGTGTTTAGAATTTAGTAAAAATTAAAAAAAATGTTTTAAATTTGTTAAATCATGCGAAATCTTGTATAAAATGACTAGAACCGTTCTTAATCATGGCATTTCTGAAAATTGTATACTGAGTGTTTAGAATTTAGTAAAAAATTAAAAAAAATGTTTTAACGTTATTAAGCCCTGTGAAACTTTGTAAAAAATGACTAAAACAGTCGCAAATCGTCCTATTTTCTTAAAAGTGTATACTGAGTGTTTAGAATTTAGTAAAAATTAAAAAAAATGTTTTAAATTTGTTAAATCATGTGAAATCTTGTATAAAATGACCAGAACCGTTCTTAATCATGGCATTTCTGAAAATTGTATACTGAGTGTTTAGAATTTAGTAAAAAATTAAAAAAAATGTTTTAACGTTATTAAGCCCTGTGAAACTTTGTAAAAAATGACTAAAACAGTCGCAAATCGTCCTATTTTCTTAAAAGTGTATACTGAGTGTTTAGAATTTAGTAAAAATTAAAAAAAATGTTTTAAATTTGTTAAATCATGCGAAATCTTGTATAAAATGACTAGAACCGTTCTTAATCATGGCATTTCTGAAAATTGTATACTGAGTGTTTAGAATTTAGTAAAAAATTAAAAAAAAAATGTTTTAACGTTATTAAGCCCTGTGAAACTTTGTAAAAAATGACTAAAACAGTCGCAAATCGTCCTATTTTCTTAAAAGTGTATACTGAGTGTTTAGAATTTAGTAAAAATTAAAAAAAATGTTTTAAATTTGTTAAATCATGTGAAATCTTGTATAAAATGACCAGAACCGTTCTTAATCATGGCATTTCTGAAAATTGTATACTGAGTGTTTAGAATTTAGTAAAAAATATAAAAAAAAATGTTTTAACGTTATTAAGCCCTGTGAAACTTTGTAAAAAAATGACTAAAACAGTCGCAAATCGTCCTATTTTCTTAAAAGTGTATACTGAGTGTTTAGAATTTAGTAAAAATTAAAAAAAATGTTTTAAATTTGTTAAATCATGTGAAATCTTGTATAAAATGACTAGAACCGTTCTTAATCATGACATTTCTGAAAATTGTATACTGAGTGTTAAGTATTTAGTGAAATGGTGGCTATTTAGTTAATTCGTGACTTGTTTTGTACAGATTCTTTAGCATTTCTTAAGAACCGAAAAAGAAAACAGAAAAGAAAAAAATAAAAGAAAAAAACAACTCCAAGTGTCTTTGCGAACAATCGGCAATAAAATAGAGTATTTCAGTTTTTAATTTTTCGTAAATAAAAGTTGGTTAGATTAATAGTCTCTGTGAATATAATAACATAAACAAAGTGATATGCCGTAAATTTAGGAGTACAGTATAAATTATGCCTCTATTAAAATATACCGCAATAACTAACTACCAAAGGATTTTTGATATTTTGAATATATTTGATGCTCATAGCATTATCACATTTCCAAAGGCTCTAAATTTTAGAAAAATGTTCTAATAGAATACGTCTATCAATATAAAGTAAAGGTATTGTTAGGTTTTTTTAAAAAATACGACCTACAACAGTCTCTGCTACAGCATGGCTGACTCTGTAGAAACTTCTGTGAAACCATAATAATTATATCAATAATCGAGTTGTCGTTATGATAATATTTTCTTCCAATATCCGACTCCACTATCCATAAAAGTTATGTTAGAAAATTCATAATTGAGCGCATTGTAATTTTTTAAAAAGAAATTCACTTCACACACAAAGATGTAGCCATTCAATCCATGAAAATAATGCAAGTCAGTATGCGTATGTTATGGCTAACTGTTTAAATGTCTATTCCTTCCACGTTTATCGGAAGAAATACTTTTTTATACTAGTATTTTAGTTGAAAATAAGATCATAAATCATCTATACAAAACAAGCGTCCCTTATGGATTTGAACGAAAATCATAGATTCGACTATTTTCATGAAAAATAAATCTAAGTACGGAATAATGCAGGAAGATTATCTATTTTCTTGGTTTAGAAAGTGATGTAGTTAAGATTTATAACTTAGGAATAAATAAACTATTATTAATCTTTTCGACCTATTTCTCTTACATATTTAATTTCTTTGATAGTAAGAACTAATCTTTTTATTTTACAAAGTAAAAAAAAAAGCTAAAGATCGGCGTTGTCAGTCAGGTATAAGAACTGATTTAACACGATGGTTTTTGTACAAACGTTCACATACAATTGTATGCTTTTTAACCGATTGTGTTGGAAAAAATGACGATTTATAGATTAGATATTTAGACGAAGAGCTAACCTTCTCAATAAACTATTGATTATTGCCCTGCTAGCTAGACAACACTTTTTATGTTAGTCAAAAAAAAAATTTTTTTTTTCGGACGCTATTACAGATTTCATCGTTAACTAACAAACATTAAGACCAAAAAAATTAGCGTGCAAGATGAAATGTATAGGTTCACTTCATTTCTACATTATTTTACAACTCTCAATCGCATTAAAAACAAGATCGAATAAAAAATAACTTATGACATATGGACGAAAAATGTTTTTCGGGCTATTTAGGTTAGCGACCGCATTACGTCTGAAATACTACATTTTTCGAGCTTATAACATAATTTACTATTTTAACGTTAAAATAGGGGAAATGTTGTATCAAAATGGATACTTTTTTTTTATCGGTCACGAGATTATAGTTTCTTTTAAAATGAACTCTAATATTTACAACACAAAATATCCTTTAAACCACATTAGTTTAAAACTCGTCTGTCGCTTTCCCTCTATTGTGAGTTTGTTTAAAGTATAGCGTAGTATATATTTAGATGAATTTCGCAAATGTTGAATACTTTCAAAACTGAAAAAGCCGCCCTTTGCAATAAATATCTCCGTAGAGTTAGGTACCCTGCAGATTAAGGGTATTTCAGCGGTTAATCATATACAAATTCAAAGATTTTGTCTATTTTAATGGATTAACAAACAATATCTATAGGATGACTTTACTGATAAAAAAAAAAAATAACAAAAATCCATAAAGTCTAGGCTCACATGAAATTCCATAAAGAGCAGCTGCATAGCCTTATCACATCAAACTATATTTTTATTTCGTTCTATTGTCAAAAGTCTGTGTTTAGGAGATTATCGTTCATTTTAAAATGAACTCTAATATGTACATCACCATAAACTACCTCTTAAGCCGTCGTAAAAATACACTTTTCGATTTACCTATATATTGATTTTCTAATATTAAATATCTACAATAGTCGAAATTCGCTCGCTAATACATATGTATGCAAGGTTTCTTCAAAAAATGACAATTTTGTTGTTTAATGGCTTGAAAAAATGGAAAAAGGAGGTTTTTGCATCCATTTATTTCCAGATGAGTGTTAAAAATACTTATAAAACTCGGTATACCGAAGATCAAGCATTAATGAGAGGGTTGAGTCCTGTTTGCCAAATCCTGATTTTTAATTTGACGCTGGCAACGGTACAATTTTTTAACATTTATCATAAGAGGCGTATATTTTTGGAGCTTAGATCTACCAGTTTATCCACGCCCCATTTATTGTTAGTGCTTTAGTAATTTTACTTTCCAATTATTTTTTACCAAAACGCGTAGTTGAAACAGTGTCTATATCAGACGATATAATAAATTTTAAGGATTAATTTGCTTACAAATGCACTTTAATTTATTTAGGCTAAAGCAGCCAGACATATACTGGAACTACGAAAACCCTATTACAATTTGGTTGCCTAGAGAAAATTTTGTAAAAAACATAGCTTTCTACACAAATGCTTGCACATTATGTACCTATCATTTCAAGATACCTGGCGACATCAATGTAAGCATTGACATAATGACGCAAGATATAGGTAGGTACTAGAATATTCAAGATTTCTATTAACGATACACTTCAGCATACATGCGAGATGTCATTAATGTCTACGGAAGGCAACAGCCATACCAGCTATTTTTACATGGGATTCCATAGACTTGGACGCTTCTTGTTTAGAAATATTTGATGTCATCTTGAGGAGTTCCGTATTGAAGCATCAAACCTACCTGCCAAATAATTGACGAAATATGGGATATCATAAAATATGCCCCCCATCGAACTAAATGATCCTATAAACCAGCTTCACAGACCGTAATTTGTGATGCTAACACGATTAATACGCAATAGAACAAGATTAAGAAACAAAATTTAAAGTAGCTCTTTATCACACGAAAATAATTAAATAATTTACGGTTACAGAACAATAATTATTTTAAAAAGCTGTATAACTAAATATATTATGTTATTAGGAATATTCTGTCTAAAGTAACAGCTGATCTTAGTCGAAAATGAGATCGTATTATTGATTGTTGAATTCGTTAGGTATGAAATAAAATTAGAGATTTCGTCTATTTTTTCACGATTAAAAAAGAATACCTCTATTTAGCTAAAAATGAAACGATTACAGTGGTAGATTAATTCACTTTACCAAGCATGTAAACTACTAATTTTGCAATAAATATCTTCTATATTTCTAGGTAGGTTTACTCGAAAATGTGGGGCTATTTTCATCAAAAATCCCGATACGAAATTGAAAAATTTGCCTATTTTTGTCGGTTTACAAAGTGATAGTGGAATATTGGTTTGATCAAAGAACAATAATTATTTTAAAAATGTTGTATAATTAACTAAATGTTGGTGTTATCAGGCAGGCAAGAAGTTATTTATCTGAATCTTATTTGTACCATTAGCGTTTATATACAAATGTTAGTGGTTTTCAAAAATTGATATCTCGGAAATTATTAGCTTTAGACTTATAATACGCTTATTAAAAAAATAATGACTACTTTATGCAAAATTCAAAAATATTATAAGATGTAGGGTATCCCAGTAACTTAACCAAAGATTTTCGGTCTTCGTAAAGCTTTACACGTTTCTTCAGCATACCAAACATTCACTTTTTTTAAATATTGACATCGGGTTAGGATTCTGAACATAGGATTAACATCACTCCAATAGTGAACATGTTGCGTTGTCACAGTTCCATTCGTTGAAAAGTAAACAAAACCGTTTGAGCTACGTGGGGAATAAATAAAGTTGGCTTGTTGAAAAATTTTAATATTTATTAAGGTAAAAGACTATAAATATATCGATACAACACTTTGGCATTTCTAATACTACAAACATGAATATCTAAAATGTGATATTTACAACCGTCAACTCTCTCTCCCTTCTCTAATTTTGGTACACCAATGCTGTCTTCTAAGTTTATAATATATGGCGTCCTGCAGTTTAATTCCGAAAATGTTTTAACTAAAAATTCCTCTTTAACACATCCTTTAACGTAAATAATGTCTGCGTCTATCAGATTGTTGGATATGATATTATGTAGTTCCTTGTAATCGGTATCACCATAATTATAAAGGATACCATGATGATTTCCAAATAGATATTTGACTTGTTTCTTGCAAGCCTTACTTAAGGTGTCGAATGGTTTAACTGGTTTAAAAAAGTAACTTTTCATACTATTCCCATCATAAATAGCCAATTCTTTCGCGCAAAATTCAGGTATGTTAAATCCTTGAATATCGACTACAACGAACTTCATTGTCTGAAGACTCAAATCAAACAAGTATATTTTCATATTTTTATCGCTCTTAAGTTCGATTTCAAAAGCACACCCCCACTTTTCGATAATTTCACAGTCTTAGCACATAGATCTTATATTTTTATTTACGATCAATTCATCTTTATTCGCCAATCGTCTCAAACGAGTCTGCTTTTTGAAAGTAATATAGCCTTAGTATTCAGAAAATATTAATGATATCGGAGCCTAAAACATCCTTGACACTAAAAAATCATTGTGTTTCCTAACAAAACCCATCATCTTGTCTATTTAGCTTGCTTTCCTATTGTTTAGCAGGTTAAATAAAATTATTATTTCGCTCTTTTTGTCTGTACTGAATCGTTAGGGGAATACGTTTCTAGTTCTATAAGAGAGATAGTTAAAATTTATGTAAGCAATCAAAAATCCTACACTATGAGCTACTTAGTTAAAATTTCATATTTCCTTCCTGGTTCAGGCAAAATTTGTGATGTGTCGGACAAAATTTATAAAAATACGAAAAAAAAAAATGCTGGATGCATTTTTAGCGTGACTTTCTATTTAATACCATCTTATTTCAAGCTATAATTCGGTTGTCAAAATGAGAATAAAATAATTTTCCCATGGTTTATGTCATCTTAAAAAAGTCAAAAGGTTATATTCTGTAGAGGGTCAGATACATTCAAATTTAAATATTTTCTCCAAGAAGAATTTTAAGATAGTATTATAGTAAATAAAAATTCTATACCTCCAATATTTCATGGAAACATATCGTGTTCTAGCGACATAACCCAAAAGTACCTCTATTCAGAAACGCATCGTACTTTTCTTGTCAATAATTGTCTCATTGTCCCATCCATTACATTATTATAATCTTAAAGCACCTGTTACCAGCATTATCTGTTTTTATGGTTTTCATAAAACATAGCGATTACCGATGAAAATTAAACGAAAACTTAATAAATAACTTTTTTTTCAACTGAAATAGACTAATTTTCGATGGAAAAATGTTACTTATAACTAAAAAATGAATATAAGACATATACGCAATGATATTTAGAATAAATCAATCTTTTCTAAAATTACTATGAAATATTCACAAAATCATTTCGTTATAACCAAAGTAGCAAGGCTTGCAGATTTCGTATAGAGTTCAAACGCGATACTGAGATGATCTTTTTTTTTTTTTTATATTTTTGTAGGATAATGCACCACTACGTTGTAAGTACTTGAGAGAGGACTTTCTTGAAAAATCCTCAAATTTCTCTGCAATTTTATTCCTTTTAGAGTTAAATTCACACAGAAAACCCCGTATTCTTATCTTTCAGGTTGGTATATTAAAAAGGGCTTATTAGTATGGTTTAGAAAACAAGCAATATTAATTAACGGATGTTTTTTCGTCGTATGAAGAGTTGAAAAATTTTTTTTTCCACTCCAATGGTTACGATGCAGAGAGTCGGGTTTCATCATAATCTTTCAGGGTAGCTCAGGTTTGATTGCATGTAGAGAGTCGGGTTTCATCATAATCTTTCAGGGTAGCTCAGGTTTGATTACATGTACTAAGGTTAGTGCTCCATGCAATCGGTTTCAGGTTTGACGCGCCCCCCTCAGGTTTGTTCAGGTTTCTCAAACGTTTGAGAAACCTGAACAAACCTGAGGGGGGCGCGTCAAACCTGAAACCGATTGCATGGAGCACTAACCTTAGTACATGTAATCAAACCTGAGCTACCCTGAAAGATTATGATGAAACCCGACTCTCTACATGCAATCAAACCTGAGCTACCCTGAAAGATTATGATGAAACCCGACTCTCTGCATCGTAACCATTGGAGTGGAAAAAAAAATTTTTCAACTCTTCATACGACGAAAAAACATCCGTTAATTAATATTGCTTGTTTTCTAAACCATACTAATAAGCCCTTTTTAATATACCAACCTGAAAGATAAGAATACGGGGTTTTCTGTGTGAATTTAACTCTAAAAGGAATAAAATTGCAGAGAAATTTGAGGATTTTTCAAGAAAGTCCTCTCTCAAGTACTTACAACGTAGTGGTGCATTATCCTACAAAAATATAAAAAAAAAAAAAAGATCATCTCAGTATCGCGTTTGAACTCTATACGAAATCTGCAAGCCTTGCTACTTTGGTTATAACGAAATGATTTTGTGAATATTTCATAGTAATTTTAGAAAAGATTGATTTATTCTAAATATCATTGCGTATATGTCTTATATTCATTTTTTAGTTATAAGTAACATTTTTCCATCGAAAATTAGTCTATTTCAGTTGAAAAAAAAGTAATTTATTAAGTTTTCGTTTAATTTTCATCGGTAATCGCTATGTTTTATGAAAACCATAAAAACAGATAATGCTGGTAACAGGTGCTTTAAGATTATAATAATGTAATGGATGGGACAATGAGACAATTATTGACAAGAAAAGTACGATGCGTTTCTGAATAGAGGTACTTTTGGGTTATGTCGCTAGAACACGATATGTTTCCATGAAATATTGGAGGTATAGAATTTTTATTTACTATAATACTATCTTAAAATTCTTCTTGGAGAAAATATTTAAATTTGAATGTATCTGACCCTCTACAGAATATAACCTTTTGACTTTTTTAAGATGACATAAACCATGGGAAAATTATTTTATTCTCATTTTGACAACCGAATTATAGCTTGAAATAAGATGGTATTAAATAGAAAGTCACGCTAAAAATGCATCCAGCATTTTTTTTTTTCGTATTTTTATAAATTTTGTCCGACACATCACAAATTTTGCCTGAACCAGGAAGGAAATATGAAATTTTAACTAAGTAGCTCATAGTGTAGGATTTTTGATTGCTTACATAAATTTTAACTATCTCTCTTATAGAACTAGAAACGTATTCCCCTAACGATTCAGTACAGACAAAAAGAGCGAAATAATAATTTTATTTAACCTGCTAAACAATAGGAAAGCAAGCTAAATAGACAAGATGATGGGTTTTGTTAGGAAACACAATGATTTTTTAGTGTCAAGGATGTTTTAGGCTCCGATATCATTAATATTTTCTGAATACTAAGGCTATATTACTTTCAAAAAGCAGACTCGTTTGAGACGATTGGCGAATAAAGATGAATTGATCGTAAATAAAAATATAAGATCTATGTGCTAAGACTGTGAAATTATCGAAAAGTGGGGGTGTGCTTTTGAAATCGAACTTAAGAGCGATAAAAATATGAAAATATACTTGTTTGATTTGAGTCTTCAGACAATGAAGTTCGTTGTAGTCGATATTCAAGGATTTAACATACCTGAATTTTGCGCGAAAGAATTGGCTATTTATGATGGGAATAGTATGAAAAGTTACTTTTTTAAACCAGTTAAACCATTCGACACCTTAAGTAAGGCTTGCAAGAAACAAGTCAAATATCTATTTGGAAATCATCATGGTATCCTTTATAATTATGGTGATACCGATTACAAGGAACTACATAATATCATATCCAACAATCTGATAGACGCAGACATTATTTACGTTAAAGGATGTGTTAAAGAGGAATTTTTAGTTAAAACATTTTCGGAATTAAACTGCAGGACGCCATATATTATAAACTTAGAAGACAGCATTGGTGTACCAAAATTAGAGAAGGGAGAGAGAGTTGACGGTTGTAAATATCACATTTTAGATATTCATGTTTGTAGTATTAGAAATGCCAAAGTGTTGTATCGATATATTTATAGTCTTTTACCTTAATAAATATTAAAATTTTTCAACAAGCCAACTTTATTTATTCCCCACGTAGCTCAAACGGTTTTGTTTACTTTTCAACGAATGGAACTGTGACAACGCAACATGTTCACTATTGGAGTGATGTTAATCCTATGTTCAGAATCCTAACCCGATGTCAATATTTAAAAAAAGTGAATGTTTGGTATGCTGAAGAAACGTGTAAAGCTTTACGAAGACCGAAAATCTTTGGTTAAGTTACTGGGATACCCTACATCTTATAATATTTTTGAATTTTGCATAAAGTAGTCATTATTTTTTTAATAAGCGTATTATAAGTCTAAAGCTAATAATTTCCGAGATATCAATTTTTGAAAACCACTAACATTTGTATATAAACGCTAATGGTACAAATAAGATTCAGATAAATAACTTCTTGCCTGCCTGATAACACCAACATTTAGTTAATTATACAACATTTTTAAAATAATTATTGTTCTTTGATCAAACCAATATTCCACTATCACTTTGTAAACCGACAAAAATAGGCAAATTTTTCAATTTCGTATCGGGATTTTTGATGAAAATAGCCCCACATTTTCGAGTAAACCTACCTAGAAATATAGAAGATATTTATTGCAAAATTAGTAGTTTACATGCTTGGTAAAGTGAATTAATCTACCACTGTAATCGTTTCATTTTTAGCTAAATAGAGGTATTCTTTTTTAATCGTGAAAAAATAGACGAAATCTCTAATTTTATTTCATACCTAACGAATTCAACAATCAATAATACGATCTCATTTTCGACTAAGATCAGCTGTTACTTTAGACAGAATATTCCTAATAACATAATATATTTAGTTATACAGCTTTTTAAAATAATTATTGTTCTGTAACCGTAAATTATTTAATTATTTTCGTGTGATAAAGAGCTACTTTAAATTTTGTTTCTTAATCTTGTTCTATTGCGTATTAATCGTGTTAGCATCACAAATTACGGTCTGTGAAGCTGGTTTATAGGATCATTTAGTTCGATGGGGGGCATATTTTATGATATCCCATATTTCGTCAATTATTTGGCAGGTAGGTTTGATGCTTCAATACGGAACTCCTCAAGATGACATCAAATATTTCTAAACAAGAAGCGTCCAAGTCTATGGAATCCCATGTAAAAATAGCTGGTATGGCTGTTGCCTTCCGTAGACATTAATGACATCTCGCATGTATGCTGAAGTGTATCGTTAATAGAAATCTTGAATATTCTAGTACCTACCTATATCTTGCGTCATTATGTCAATGCTTACATTGATGTCGCCAGGTATCTTGAAATGATAGGTACATAATGTGCAAGCATTTGTGTAGAAAGCTATGTTTTTTACAAAATTTTCTCTAGGCAACCAAATTGTAATAGGGTTTTCGTAGTTCCAGTATATGTCTGGCTGCTTTAGCCTAAATAAATTAAAGTGCATTTGTAAGCAAATTAATCCTTAAAATTTATTATATCGTCTGATATAGACACTGTTTCAACTACGCGTTTTGGTAAAAAATAATTGGAAAGTAAAATTACTAAAGCACTAACAATAAATGGGGCGTGGATAAACTGGTAGATCTAAGCTCCAAAAATATACGCCTCTTATGATAAATGTTAAAAAATTGTACCGTTGCCAGCGTCAAATTAAAAATCAGGATTTGGCAAACAGGACTCAACCCTCTCATTAATGCTTGATCTTCGGTATACCGAGTTTTATAAGTATTTTTAACACTCATCTGGAAATAAATGGATGCAAAAACCTCCTTTTTCCATTTTTTCAAGCCATTAAACAACAAAATTGTCATTTTTTGAAGAAACCTTGCATACATATGTATTAGCGAGCGAATTTCGACTATTGTAGATATTTAATATTAGAAAATCAATATATAGGTAAATCGAAAAGTGTATTTTTACGACGGCTTAAGAGGTAGTTTATGGTGATGTACATATTAGAGTTCATTTTAAAATGAACGATAATCTCCTAAACACAGACTTTTGACAATAGAACGAAATAAAAATATAGTTTGATGTGATAAGGCTATGCAGCTGCTCTTTATGGAATTTCATGTGAGCCTAGACTTTATGGATTTTTGTTATTTTTTTTTTTTATCAGTAAAGTCATCCTATAGATATTGTTTGTTAATCCATTAAAATAGACAAAATCTTTGAATTTGTATATGATTAACCGCTGAAATACCCTTAATCTGCAGGGTACCTAACTCTACGGAGATATTTATTGCAAAGGGCGGCTTTTTCAGTTTTGAAAGTATTCAACATTTGCGAAATTCATCTAAATATATACTACGCTATACTTTAAACAAACTCACAATAGAGGGAAAGCGACAGACGAGTTTTAAACTAATGTGGTTTAAAGGATATTTTGTGTTGTAAATATTAGAGTTCATTTTAAAAGAAACTATAATCTCGTGACCGATAAAAAAAAAGTATCCATTTTGATACATCATTTCCCCTATTTTAACGTTAAAATAGTAAATTATGTTATAAGCTCGAAAAATGTAGTATTTCAGACGTAATGCGGTCGCTAACCTAAATAGCCCGAAAAACATTTTTCGTCCATATGTCATAAGTTATTTTTTATTCGATCTTGTTTTTAATGCGATTGAGAGTTGTAAAATAATGTAGAAATGAAGTGAACCTATACATTTCATCTTGCACGCTAATTTTTTTGGTCTTAATGTTTGTTAGTTAACGATGAAATCTGTAATAGCGTCCGAAAAAAAAAATTTTTTTTTTGACTAACATAAAAAGTGTTGTCTAGCTAGCAGGGCAATAATCAATAGTTTATTGAGAAGGTTAGCTCTTCGTCTAAATATCTAATCTATAAATCGTCATTTTTTCCAACACAATCGGTTAAAAAGCATACAATTGTATGTGAACGTTTGTACAAAAACCATCGTGTTAAATCAGTTCTTATACCTGACTGACAACGCCGATCTTTAGCTTTTTTTTTTACTTTGTAAAATAAAAAGATTAGTTCTTACTATCAAAGAAATTAAATATGTAAGAGAAATAGGTCGAAAAGATTAATAATAATTTATTTATTCCTAAGTTATAAATCTTAACTACATCACTTTCTAAACCAAGAAAATAGATAATCTTCCTGCATTATTCCGTACTTAGATTTATTTTTCATGAAAATAGTCGAATCTATGATTTTCGTTCAAATCCATAAGGGACGCTTGTTTTGTATAGATGATTTATGATCTTATTTTCAACTAAAATACTAGTATAAAAAAGTATTTCTTCCGATAAACGTGGAAGGAATAGACATTTAAACAGTTAGCCATAACATACGCATACTGACTTGCATTATTTTCATGGATTGAATGGCTACATCTTTGTGTGTGAAGTGAATTTCTTTTTAAAAAATTACAATGCGCTCAATTATGAATTTTCTAACATAACTTTTATGGATAGTGGAGTCGGATATTGGAAGAAAATATTATCATAACGACAACTCGATTATTGATATAATTATTATGGTTTCACAGAAGTTTCTACAGAGTCAGCCATGCTGTAGCAGAGACTGTTGTAGGTCGTATTTTTTAAAAAAACCTAACAATACCTTTACTTTATATTGATAGACGTATTCTATTAGAACATTTTTCTAAAATTTAGAGCCTTTGGAAATGTGATAATGCTATGAGCATCAAATATATTCAAAATATCAAAAATCCTTTGGTAGTTAGTTATTGCGGTATATTTTAATAGAGGCATAATTTATACTGTACTCCTAAATTTACGGCATATCACTTTGTTTATGTTATTATATTCACAGAGACTATTAATCTAACCAACTTTTATTTACGAAAAATTAAAAACTGAAATACTCTATTTTATTGCCGATTGTTCGCAAAGACACTTGGAGTTGTTTTTTTCTTTTATTTTTTTCTTTTCTGTTTTCTTTTTCGGTTCTTAAGAAATGCTAAAGAATCTGTACAAAACAAGTCACGAATTAACTAAATAGCCACCATTTCACTAAATACTTAACACTCAGTATACAATTTTCAGAAATGTCATGATTAAGAACGGTTCTAGTCATTTTATACAAGATTTCACATGATTTAACAAATTTAAAACATTTTTTTTAATTTTTACTAAATTCTAAACACTCAGTATACACTTTTAAGAAAATAGGACGATTTGCGACTGTTTTAGTCATTTTTTTACAAAGTTTCACAGGGCTTAATAACGTTAAAACATTTTTTTTTATATTTTTTACTAAATTCTAAACACTCAGTATACAATTTTCAGAAATGCCATGATTAAGAACGGTTCTGGTCATTTTATACAAGATTTCACATGATTTAACAAATTTAAAACATTTTTTTTAATTTTTACTAAATTCTAAACACTCAGTATACACTTTTAAGAAAATAGGACGATTTGCGACTGTTTTAGTCATTTTTTACAAAGTTTCACAGGGCTTAATAACGTTAAAACATTTTTTTTTTAATTTTTTACTAAATTCTAAACACTCAGTATACAATTTTCAGAAATGCCATGATTAAGAACGGTTCTAGTCATTTTATACAAGATTTCGCATGATTTAACAAATTTAAAACATTTTTTTTAATTTTTACTAAATTCTAAACACTCAGTATACACTTTTAAGAAAATAGGACGATTTGCGACTGTTTTAGTCATTTTTTACAAAGTTTCACAGGGCTTAATAACGTTAAAACATTTTTTTTAATTTTTTACTAAATTCTAAACACTCAGTATACAATTTTCAGAAATGCCATGATTAAGAACGGTTCTAGTCATTTTATACAAGATTTCGCATGATTTAACAAATTTAAAACATTTTTTTTAATTTTTACTAAATTCTAAACACTCAGTATATCATTTTCAGAAAATAGGACGATTTGCGACTGTTTTAGTCATTTTTTACAAAGTTTCACAGGGCTTAATAACGTTAAAACATTTTTTTTTAATTTTTTACTAAATTCTAAACACTCAGTATACAATTTTCAGAAATGACATGATTAAGAACGGTTCTAGTCATTTTATACAAGATTTCACATGATTTAACAAATTTAAAACATTTTTTTTAATTTTTACTAAATTCTAAACACTCAGTATATCATTTTCAGAAAATAATACAATTCTGTACAGTTTTAGTCATTTTTACAAAGTTTCACAGGGCTTAATAACGTTAAAACATTTTTTTAATTTTTTACTAAATTCTAAACACTCAGTATACAAGTTTCAGAAATGACAGGATTTAGAACAGTTTTTACAGATATTTACAAAGTCTTAATAACATTAAAATATTTTTTTTTCTAATTATAATTGCTATTTTCATCTTTTTTATTCCTTAATTATCTAACATAATGTATACAATTTCAAGAAATAGTAGATTTTTAATCCATGTACAAAATTCAAGAATCTAAAATACAATTAAATGTAGGCTTTTTTTAATTGGCATCTCAGGCAAATTATTTCCCCCAAAATTATCTAAAAAAGATATACCAAAAACATTCTAAAGCGGTTTTTTACCTCTATAAGCATGCAGGCCGATCCGACCCTTGTCGGTTTTATTACCCGCATAAATTAACACAGTAGAGAGATATTGACAGAGCCGCCTCACGAAAGCACCCGGGTTAGCTCATAAACAGCACCACCGAACCACCCGGGTTAGATCATAAAACGCACCACCGAACCACTTGGGTTAGATCATAAAACGCACCACCAGCACCACTGGTCTCGTAAAACAGCACCACCAGCACCACTGGTCTCGTAAAACAGCACCACCAGCACCACTGGTCTCGTAAAACAGCACCACCGAACCACCCGGGTTAGGTCATAAAACGCACCACCGAACCGCCCGGGTTAGATCATAAAACAGCACCACCAGCACCACTGGTCTCGTAAAACAGCACCACCGAACCACCCGGGTTAGGTCATAAAACAGCACCACCAGCACCACTGGTCTCGTAAAACAGCACCACCGAACCACCCGGGTTAGATCATAAAACGCACCACCGAACCACCCGGGTTAGGTCATAAAACGCACCACCGAACCACCCGGGTTAGGTCATAAAACAGCACCACCAGCACCACTGGTCTCGTAAAACAGCACCACCGAACCACCCGGGTTAGATCATAAAACGCACCACCGAACCACCCGGGTTAGGTCATAAAACGCACCACCGAACCACCCGGGTTAGATCATAAAACGCACCACCGAACCACTTGGGTTAGATCGTAAAACGCACCACCGCAGCACCTGGGTTAGTTGCACCACCAGCACCACCAGCACCACCTGGTCTCGCTCTGTCCGTTTTCCTCTACTATTGTAATAGTGTAATAGACAACGCCTCATACCATAGCATATTGCTAACAAAAATACCTAACAAATCATGGAATAAAGCTGCAATTTAAGAATGGTTAACTACTAATAATTTTTTTTAAACCTTTATTTCACAAAAATACAAATACAATACTATATTAATAGAAATTCTCTAAACAGTGCTTGTAGCTCTGGCCTCGAGAATATAACTAGTTCTACAGTGTAGGACATAATGGTACAGAAAGTTAATAGTATTACTAATTAACTCCTAAATAACTCTTCAATTTTTTGACAAACAAACCGTACTCTTTTATGATTTTGATATGTTCAGGTAGTCTATTGTATGCTTTAGTTGCATCCACAATGGGATTGTTGATACCTATATTAGTTCTAGTATATATTTGATACAAATTGTTTATCGTTCTTGTCCGATGATCATGCACCTCATTGGAATATATAATATTTATATTACATTTCTGTTCTTTATTTATTATCTTATACATGAATCTGTTTAATCTTGAGAATATTTTCCAATTTAGTGACGTTCAACTCACCATACAAGGCATCCGTACTGGTAAGCCTGTGATAATCAACGATTACTTTTAACACTTTATTCTGTAAAGTTTGAATTATACTAAAATTTGTCTTACCACACAGACCCCACACAGGAAGTAGATATCTTAGGTGTGATAAGAAGAAGGCATTTTATACATTAAATTTTTTTTTTGTCAGGTATCATCGACATCGGAACATAGCTGATATCATCGGGATAATTTTTTTTGTTATTTTATTTATGTGCTCGGACCAATTTAAATTATCATCCACGACCAAACCCAAATACTCAATCTTAGATACTTGCTCTAAGCCAAAATTGTAAACTTTTATATCAATAATGTCGGTATTTTTATTTTTTTGTTTAAAAAGCATATATTTCGTTTTCTCTATATTAATTTTTAACTTATTGGCAAAGAGCCAATCAACATTTTTTTTTTTATGATAAGGCACAGCACTGCAGGATAAATCTTTTATGGCGCTCTGGGAGCGGTGCGTGTGCGCAGGAAACGATTCACGTTGGTCTTGAATCTTTGAAGATTATAGTCGTTGGGGAACACGATCTCAGGGAGGTCGTTCCAGAGTGATGACGTTCTCCAGATGAAAGAATTTTGAAACAGTGTCGTTCGAGGGACACTAAGCTGAACCACGTATTGGTGGGCTGCAGTGGCTCGTCGTGTATTTCTACCATGCACCGCTCTGGGTGGTATTAAGCGGGCAACCTCAGTTGAACACTTGCCATGAAAATATTTGTAAAATAGACTCAAGTCGCCAACCTGCCTTCGATGTTCAAGGCTTTCCAGGTTGTTTGTCAGACTATGGTCACCGATCAAGCGAATGGCTCTTCTTTGAATGGAATCTAGCAATCTCAGGGTATGTTTAGGAGCAGAGCCCCAAATATGCGAACAGTACTCCAGCGATGGTCGAATTTGGGCTTTATAGAGCATCAAAAGTTGTTGGGGTGTATAGAGGTTCTTAGTTCGGAAAAGTACTCCAAGCTTCTGCGAGGCTGCCTAGCAATGGCCGTAACGTGGCTATGCCAAGACATATGACTATCCAATTTAACGCCCAATAAATGAATTGATGAAGCCAAGGGAATCGAGTGTCCCGCCATAACTATATCCGGTTCTTCAACATTAACTTTTTTAGAAAAAACTGCCTCCTGGGTCTTTTTAGCGTTAAATTCTACTTGGTTACTGTCACCCCAAGACAGAATTTCTTCCAGGTCTTTGTTGAGATGTGAGACCTCTTGCTGCCTATAGAGATGTGCATTAGCAGCCGATGTCCGAGCATCCAAAGTAAAAGATGAAACAAGTGTGCTGTCATCAGCGAAGCTATATATAGGATTTTTAGTTCTTTCCAAAAGATCGTTAATGTAGAGTAAGAACAGGGTGGGCGACAATATAGAACCTTGAGGGACTCCGGCGTTGATGTTAAATGTGTCTGAAAGAAATCCGTCCATCGCCACTCGCAGAGAACGGTCTTTAAGAAAGCTCGACAGCCATGAACAAAATTGAACCGGCATTCCGTATGCTCTCACTTTAGTTAGGAGCCCCTCATGCCATACTCGGTCAAAAGCCTTGGAAATGTCCAGTGCTACCGCCCGGGACTCGCCATGATGTTCTATTGCGTTGTTCCAAACTTGAGTAACATAAGCGAGAAGATCTCCTGTTGATCTAGACTTACGGAATCCATACTGGCGGTCACTAATAATGTTGAAGCCTTCCAGGTATTTTAATAATTTTTCGTTGATAGCCTTCTCCATAACTTTGGATATAACCGAAAGCAATGCGACTGGACGATAGTTGTTTGGCAAGGTCTTCTTGCCTTTTTTGGGATGGGCTGGACTCGCGCAGTTTTCCAGCAAGAAGGAAATATTCCTTTTTTGTAGGATAAGTTAAAAAGCCTACAAAATACCGGTGTCAGTTCGTCAGCGCATGTCTTAATTACAATGACTGGAATATCGTCAGGACCAGAAGCCTTTTTAGTGTCAAAACTCCTTAAGATTCGTTTAACATGGCGGTGGCGAAAAACAATATTCTGATGATGGTTTAAAATGTAATAATCCAAAGCGTCACAAAAACAGTTTTTAATTTTAAAATAGACCAAAAATCAGCACACCTTTATGAACGTTGTCAGAAAAGTCAATACGCCAAGCTTATGTTTGTATATTACGATTGCAAGATTTAGATATATATTTTGTATGTGAGGTGTCATGATACATAACTTGCTAACCTATTCTATATGCATTACATTTTTGGTTTGCAAAATAATATGTAGCTTGCTGTATAACATAGATATTTGAAATCGAAAAATGGCAGCTGATCTTGATTCTACAGGGGGAATGTTCGGTGGAGTACTTCCCTGAAAATTTACCGTTGAATGTGAAGAGAATAGTTCCGCCAGTAGGTTTGCTTTCTCCTGTGCTTTGGTCGCAATGGTGCCATCAGAACGTGTTAGAGGTGGAATGGTTGACTTGGTAAAGTTCTGACTGACGGCCTTAGCTACCGACCAAAATGATCTTGAGCCGTTAGGACATTCAAGAAGTCTGTCTTTGATCCTCTGGTTGTGTGCTTCTTTGCTTTGGTTTATCGTTTGCTTGCATTGGTTTCGAGCGTTAACAAAGATGGTACGATTTTCGGCGGTAGGATTTTTACGCCATTTATCGGTAGAAATAATTTTTTTGATTTAACAGCTCGTTCGCAATTTTTGGTAAACCAAGGCTTGCCGTTAGAGGGACACTTTTTTGAGAAAGGGATGAAGGCTTCCATGCCAGTAAGGATAACCGCCGATATTTCTGTTGCACAGATGGATGGATCATCAGAGGTAAAACAAACGTCCCGCCAAGGAAACGTTCGAGAATGGTCCCTTAGGTCATCCCACTTAGCTGATGTATAATGCCATAACTTGCGTGGTTTAGGAGGCTCTTCGGCACTAATTGGTAGTACAACAGCATTGACTTCAAACCCAAGAGTTTGCTCATTTGTGCCTGTATATACCAATACCGTGTCATCGGCAACGGTAAAATATCGAGCCTTAAGGTTTGCACATCTGAGATTTAGCACATAAAGTGAGTACAGTAATGGGCCAAGGACAGATCCCTGTGGCACACTGTATGCGTTTGGTAATATATTGCTGTTTGTTTCATTAACCCTGACATATTGGTTTCCACCAAGCAAATATGTTCTAATCAAACTATGCATCACACCCCTAAAACCCATACCCTTAAGCTTGTCCAGTAGCATGTCGATGCTAACGACATCAAACGCCTTCTTCAAATCAACAAAAATTGTGATAACTATTTGCTGTTTGTGCAATATAATCCACGAAGTCCACGGTTGCACCAAGGGTGCAGCTATTTTTAATGAAACCATACTGAAACGCATTCACCAATATATATTTATTTATAAATGACAGCATTCTTTTTTTGATAATTTTTTCGATTATTTTTGAAAAAACGCTTAATACCGAAATGGGTCTGTAATTATTAATACAGCTTTTGCTACCTGCTTTGAATATTGGAGTGATTTTACTTACTTTTAGCTCTTGTGGGAATATTCCGGTGGTTATAAACACTGTTAATTAAATTTGTTAAAATACTCAATAGTTGGTCCCGTAGAGTAAGTAAATCATTGACAGTTATTTCATCATGGCCTGGGGCCGAATTTTGTTTAAGTTCCAGTATGATTTCATTAATTTCTCCCTCATTGGTTAATTCTAAGAATATGTTATTATCGCAGCTAACCTGACTACACAAAAGACTAGGATTCAACAGTCGAATTTCCTTTAAATTAAAATTAATAATTAATTGAAATTAAATTAAATTAAATTTGATTATACAATGTTGAAAGCCGAACTTTTACAAATTGTAAATAGGTTGGTACAAGACGTTTTGAATGCCCTTTTTTTTAACATATTCTTAAATATTAAACTTAAATTCTTTTCGGATATAAGCCACCAAAAAAATATTTAGTCGATGACCTGGCTGAGCAATATGGACATAAAGTTTTACGGCTTCCTACATACTACTGTATGTTCAATCCGATTGAACATATTTGAGGGATTACCAACATTTATTATAACAAACATATTGGTCGAGATGGCGGTACAGACTGTATGATCATGTGGAGAATCAATGCGTACTGCTACTCCTGATGTTTGGGAAAATTCGATTCGGCACACAGAAATCGAGATATTAAAATGGTATGAAAGACAACATGTATTAGATAGACTGAACATTCAACCCATTATTATTGAAGTAAATGAAAGGAGTGATTCAAGTGATTTGGAGGATGATTGATAATCCATTTTTGTATTATTATTTTTATTATTCTTAATATTGAAACCCAATAACTAAATATATTAGAGTCTTTAAATAAGGACTACCTACGTGCAACTTTAGGTATACTTTGCCTTTCCTACTTTTATAAAAATACGGAATAGATTATAAAAGCCAAAGCATATAATATATGTAGGTATATATTGTAATCCTGGAAAAATTTAAAATTAAAGAAAATTTCTGTTTATTTTTGTAAATTTATCTTATTTTATGAAAAAAAAAAACAATGGAATTACCTCACTCGGTTATTTTGGTTACAAGCTGGCAACACTGCTGATAACTAACGTCACTCGAAGGGTATGACGTGTAACGGAAATTGTTTTGCAAAGAGTATAGCAATATTTTAAAAACAGTAGGTATAGGACATCCCACATGAAATGTGCTTAGAATTTTTCGTAGAATTTAAATATTCAAAAGGGTGTTTCCTAACTACGGTACGAAAGTTCAGAGGGTGATACATAAGGTCGTTTTAAGAAAAAAAGTTCCTATGAAATTTGGTTCAGTTATTTGAAGTAATAAGGCGCTTATTTAGCCCTAACTAGATTAAAATTATTAGGTCCAGTGGCGTCTCAGTGGGCACCACAGCCATTTATTATTGAGAAGAAAAAGTACGCCACTGCCTTTTTTTTAGTTTTTTCATTTGTTCAGATTAAGCAACTACAAATACAACTTTTTGGTCTCTTGTGTTTTTTTCATATCTGGCTTCGTTTGCGAAAAACAAAATAAAAATCACTTTAACTCATTCTAAAAGCTAACCATGGACAACATAAAATAACCAAAAATAAAAAATAAACAATTTCGACCTTACGGTAAATGAGCAAAATGTCCACCTTCTGATAAAATGCACAACTGCAATCGATTTGTCATTGATTGTCTGACACGTTCAAAAATACCTGGAGTACCTATTCCTTATGACATTGCAATTGTCAATTATCCGATTCCTTAAGTCATTCACATCTAGTACAGGAGTTTTATGAACAAGAGCCTTCGGATGACCCCATAAATAGAAATCTAGAGGATTAATATCAGGACTGCGAGCTGGCCAATTTTGAGGTTCTGCACGTCCAATCCAGCGATTAGGGTAGCAGCTTCCATTATCAATACCCCTGAAATCATTGAGATCCGACTCGGACCCGAATCTTGCTTACGATCTTACGAATCAGTCGCGACATGTAGATGAGTGGTGGCCACACGGAGGAATTTAGGCGCCAGCTTGCCGCTTCCACATCGGCAATTAAAATCGGAGAAGTGGATGGGCAATATTTTCCGAAGCTGAAAGCAGCGCGTGTCAATATGTGGCGAGGCATTTTCACTCCCTTATTTAACTTATAGCTAGGTGACTTACGTTATTTTTTCTTCCCATTAACCGGCTGATTGTAAAAACCATTTATCAAACCTGTATATAAATGTAGAAAATGCACTACTTTTATAAGGTATGTACTAACAAAAACTAGATCCTCTGTGTTAAAACGCTTAAATTAAACATAAAGGGAAAGAAAAATAATATTTATCCCAATATCCACCCTTCCAAAATAACTCGAACACTAAATTTTAAGACGTAGTTTAAATGTAAATATTGTTGGCCCTTCTGCGCTGCACGTTTTCCGTTCTATTAATCAATTTCGCTGAGCTAGCGGAGAATAATAAATGAATGTATATCAAGTGCAATAACGAAAGTGGCTGGTATGCCTAATGGAATCGAGTGAAATATTATTTAGAGAGCAATATTTCATTTTTTTGTTTCTAAAACTAAAACTACTTATTTAAGTACGTAATCAGAGCGGTAATTCTTTAAGAAATTCTTAGACGAAAAGTTTATATAAACATAGGTCCGGTAATGCTTCGTTTTCAAGATAAAGCGTGTCAAACTTTAAAAAAAAAGCGTTTTTTCGTAAATATCTTAATAATCCTTTAGCCGACTTTGTTGAAATTTGGCAGTGTTATTTAGGGTAGTAAGTAGCTAATTTAGCCCTAACTAGATCAAAATTTCTAGATTCAGTGGCATCCCGGAAGGCACCATAACTAAGATGTTTGACAAAAAAAATGTACTTTTTTATTTTTAGCATTATTTTCGTATCTTGCTTCCTTTTTAAGAGAAAAACATAAATATCACTTTATTGCCATCAATATAAAAAGATGTGTCTTTTAAATAACTAAAAACTGTTTTTATTGTTGTCCATGGACATGGAATAAAGTGATTTTTATTTATGATTAAGCAATTAAAATAAACGAAATTCATCTTTTGAATTCTTTCGCTTAGATTCATTGTATTCGATAAAACAAATAACGTTATTTATTACTGCAGTGTTTTAATAGTAACAAAAAGATAAGAGTGCCATGGAAGGAAAAATAATTGTTCAAACGAATTTGACTGTGACAAAACTTAAAACAGTGCATACGTAATTATTTTATGGTAATTATTTAAAGTGTTTTTTAAGAGTTTCGAGCTAGGGCGACCAGATTTCTAGGATTTATTCCGGGGACAAAAGAGATGATAATATGTGTTAGAGGTAAAAAATGCGCCGCAGGCAAAAATTTGACGATCTTGTCAAAACTCGGTGTTTTTTGAGTCAAAATTCCTGGTTAAGCGAAGGATAATAACTAAAAGTTTGAAATTAACATAGTAAACTTTTATTAATGATATGATATACTAGAACTAAAACTGTGGAATGTATTTTTCACAAGAATGCATTCGTTTTAAAATATTTTAATTTCTTGCCAAATGATCTTTAATATCCTTACAGGACATTCCTAAATTCGTTTTGACCTGTAGCTCAGCTTCACGGTTTTGACATTCATCCTTGATTTTTCATCAATCTGTCCAGATAAGATTCATATTTGAAAAAATTCTTTCCACAGACGCGTTTATCTCGGGTTCTTGAATGTATTTTTACGTCAGGATTTTATCCTTTAACATTTGTTAATTATTGTGTACTGTTTGGGTATTATCGTTTACAGAAATTTTGATATCGGCTCTTGCCTTAAATAATTTTTGTTCGTGCGATTTCTTTTAAAAGTTTTTGTCTGCGAAGTTTTGGCGCCTTTTTCTATTATATTTCATATACTGCCTCTCTACTATGGATTTGGATTGGGACCAACAGGTATCCAGTCTTTTGGTAGTTTGTATGTCGTGTCTTGTCTAGATCTCGTATGTGAGTCTGTGATTACTGGGTTTGTCTGTGCGTCGGTAATAGTGTTTAATAATTTTCAGGAAAAACTCGTTTATCGTCTGCATTTGAAAGTCACGGTGAAGCACTCTGTTGGATGTATATCTAGGTACGTCCGCGATAGTTTTTAACGCCCTGTTCTGAATTAAGTACCTGGAACTTATTAAGCCCCGTTCTGCTTATGTTGCACCACGAAGGTGCACCATAAGTGAGAACCGGCCTGACCAAAACCTTGTAGAGGTTGACTTTAGTCCTATTTGAAAGTCTACTCCGCCTTTGAAGCAGGGGGTAGATAGAGCCTAATTGACGCAATACAAGCTTTACTCTATTAATTGAATTGAGCCTCCAGTTAAGCCTTCGGTCAAATATAAGTCCCAGGTATTTCACCTCCTGGCACCAGTTCACTTGAACTCCATTAACCCGAAGCCTTGTTTCAGGCCTGCGCACGGTGCTTTTTGAAAAAAAGATTACTTTCGTCTTGGCGGGATTCAGGCGAATCTTCCAAGCTGAAAGCCATTTTTCCAGCTCGATTACATGACGCTGCATCCGACTGACGACAATGCGCGGTGATTTAGAAGTCGAAGTAATTGCTGTATCGTCAGCGAAAAGATAGAGCTGCGTAAATCTATCTCGCGGAATATCATGAGTATAAATATTATACATCGGAGAGAGAGGTGAGCCTTGCGGCACTCCCGCCCTGATTCGTTTATTCGAAGAAAGTGCGTTCTCTGACGAGACCGCAAAACTTCTATTCTCCAAAAAAGAAGCTACCACCTTGATTAAGTAGTTCGGAGTTCCGAGCCTTATCAACTTTAACAAGAGATCATTGTGCCAGACCTTGTCGAATGCTTTGCTTACGTCAAAGAAAACCGCTTCCGTATGCGCCCTTTTATTGAAACCTTTGACTATATTCGATGTCAGTCGCGTCGTCTGCCTGACTGTGCAATGTTTAGGCCGGAACCCAAACTGTTCGACAGGCAGAATGTTTCGTGTAAGCACAAAGTCAAGATTAGCTTTTCAGTGATTTTCCCTAGGCTCGACAGCAGACTAATCGGCCTATAGCTAGCCGGCGCTGTAGGGTCCTCACCTTTTCTATAAATCAGAATAACCTTTGCGTGTTTCCATACAGCCGGGAAGTGACCTTCTTTGATTATAGCCTGGGATATGCTTACTATGTTCCCCAAAGCTTTGTCAGGTAGATTTCGCAACGCCGCATTTTTTAAAATTAAATTCTTTTCACAGACGCGTTTGCTCCAGGAAGACACATTATAAAATCAGCTATATTTTTCAAATTGCTACATGGGACGGAGTTGTTTTTAAAATGCTCAAAGACGTTCCACAATTTTTCACCAATAAGCTTGCTTATTTGAAAGATAATCTCGCAAATAGGTAACCTCGTCGAACCTACCCTCTTCTATATGAAAATTGCTACATTTATTTTTTATAAAGTCAATTGATCTCTCAATCTCGTCTCTTTGTGGAATCTGTTTTAAAAGCCAGCATTTTAGCATTCGAAGATCATCAGAGTACTCACACCACGAATTTAAATAGTCGACTGCTCTAGAATATACAGCATCGCTTATATTAAAAAATGATGACCGAGTTAAAGGCCCATGCTCTTCAAGTTTGTCAGCAATGGTTTCACTGTGACTGGAATAATTTATTCGTCTTTTCGCGCTTGCAGCCTCTGACGAAGATCGAACATAATTTGGGCAGATTCGATAAAATTCCTCTGATCCACCTCCAACATTTTTATTGTGTCGTGAAACATAGGGTTCCATGAATGAGCAGTAACCATAATTCCGTCGCTGGATCATCAAGCAGTGTTTTTAGTATTACAGGGCAGTGTTCTTCAGATAAGAAAAACGATTTCAATGGGCCATACATTTGTAGAACTCTATTTAGTGCGGGCATTAAAGACAGCCATCTTACAGATAGATGTACCAAAATTCTAGAATATTCTTGACCAACAAACTCACAGAACTCTTTGTTTTGTTACACGGACGGTGTATGTATGGGTATATTCAAATGTTTTTGTTATCATTCCCTTGACGTCTATCGGAACACGACGTCTATCGGAATTACGACTGACGGAGCACCTTCAATGGTTGGAAGTACATCTGGGATAGTAACTATGTTAAAATAGTTATTTTTGTATTAAGTGCGTGAAGTGAGGGTTTTTTTAATGGCATATGAGAGTGTCAATTTTTTTCCGAGACCGCAGGTCGAGGCGAAAAATTCTCTCGAATGTGCCATTAAAACACGAATTTCACAAACGAAATACAAACAACATTTTTTGTACAACTGAAAGTTTGAATTAATCGGTAAAATTGTATATTATAATAAAAATTTTACCATATAATTTCACATAATCAAGTTAACAGCCCTGTCGTTACTATAGAAATGGTTTGTTGGCACGTTGCTTGTTTTGTTGTCATACGTTGATAGCTGTTCATATTTATTGCAATTTTTTAAATAAATAGTATAAGTACTTAAAATGGATGTAGATTACGATAGTGATAGCGAGATTCCTTCAGATATAGCCGATATAGCAAATTCGGCTATAGCTAACATGTTACCGGCGAAATCAAAATTTATATACGAGAAAAATTATAACCAATTCCGTGAATGGTGCGGCAAGAAAAATATAGAAAAAGTGTCTGAAAAGGTACTTATATGCTATTTTGAGGAGAAATCAAAAACTGTAAAACCTTCTACTTTATGGAGTGTCTACTCAATGTTGAAGAGTACATTGAATGTTAAAGAAAATATTGATATAAAGAAGTTTTCAAAATTGGTGCCTTTTATTAAGAACAAAAACGTCGGATACCGAGGGAAGAAATCTAAAGTTTTATCGACAGACGATATTAATAAATTCATTCAAGAAGCTGATGATGAAACAAATTTACTTTATAAGGTACAGATGATCAAAATTTTGTATTATTTCAGTAATTTCAATATTTTTTTAATTGTAGGTTGCGTTAATTTTGGGAATCAGCGGTGCTTGTCGCCGTGAAGAATTATTGAAGGTAACTATTGATGACATTGAAGATACCGGGTCTATATTGATTGTTAAAATACCGGATACAAAGACCTATTGCCCAAGAATGTTTACCGTTTCAAATTCTGATTATATTGAGATATATCGCAAGTATAGAGTACTAAGGCCGTCCCATACACACAAAAAGAGATTATTTTTAAAATATTCAACAGGAAAATGTGTTGACCAACATGTGGGAATAAATAAAATAGGGGAAATTCCTAGCTTGATTGCAAAATGGCTGGGAAAAGAATTGCATAAGAGCTACACAGGTCACTGTTTTAGGAGGAGTTCTGAAACTCTCTTAGCCAATGCAGGGGGTAACATGACATCTATAAAACGCCACGGTGGTTGGAAATCTGCCGCCATAGCAGAAGGATATATAGAAGATAGTTTGAGTAATAAAATTGATATTTCTAATAAATTAAATTGTTCCTCTACTTCCAAACAAATCAATATAACTGATACAATTGTGGACTCAACTTTTCAAGGAATATCTAGCGTTTCTGATCAGCAGCAAGGTGGACTAGCTTCGGGAATTAATATTGGAAGCAATTGTTCGAACTTCACCATCAATTATTATTGTAACAAATGAGATTTTTTGGTAGCTGGTAATTAATTAGTAAATTTGTATAAAAAAATTCAATACATTTTTTAAAAAGTAATGTTTTATCGTTTTTTTTGTAAATCATTTTTCCAGTTAAAAAAAGTCTTTTTTTCACCGTGAAAAAAAGTATTTTTTTCACTGTTAAAAAAACAAAAGGTTTACGTATCGATAGCGATGAAAAAATGTCAACTTTTTTTGACAGTAGTACAAAAAAATATTTACAAACTAAAAACATAAATACCAAGGAAATAATGCAGTTTCATTGCATTATACATCAAGAGACCCTCTGTTCAAAATTATTGGGATTTGGAAATGTGATGAGAGTTGTAGTACCTACTGTAAACTTTTTAAAATCACGAGGTCTCAATCACCGACAATTCAAACAATTTCTCGAGGATATTGGAAGCGAATATGGTGATCTCCTGTTTTACACTGAAGTAAGGTGGTCAAGTCGTTGGTTGACACTACAGCGGTTTCTTAACTTGATTGAAGAAATCCAATTATTTCTGGCGGAAAAGAAAAACGACGTCTCCGAACTCGACAACCCTGATTGGCTGTGTGACTTAGCGTTTCTTGTAGACATCACAAATCACTTGAATGTCTTAAATACGCGATTCCAAGGCAAAGATCAATTGATTTCGCAGTTAATTCAGCCAATTACAGCCATTTTCCGAACTACAAAAAAATTATGGAGAAAGTCAATAAAACTAACGTCAATTTCGCTCATGTTGAAAAAATTGATATTTTGATACAAGTTTTTCAAAATCGTTTTGTAGACTTCAAAAAAGTTAAACCTCTATTGGGCATTTTCAGCAATCCTTTCAACATTTCACCCGAAAATGCGCCGGAATCAATGCAGCTGGAATTAATAGACATGCAAAATGATGATAGTTTACGAAACAAATTTAATGAAGGTAATTTACTCAACTTCTACCGTTGCGTTGATAAAAACGCTTATAAAGAGCTGCGAATAAATGTATTGAAATGCGCAAGCTTATTTGGATCGACGTATATTTGTGAACAAACGTTTTCAGTGATGAAACTAAACAAAACGAAAAACCGAAACAGTCTAACAAATGAAAATTTGAAAGCAATTTTACGTGTGGCTACAAGTAATGTGGAGCCAAATATAAAAAAAAACTTGTTAGTTCAATGCAATGTCATGCATCAAAATAATAAAACATGAAATATTATATTGTAATGATTAGATTACCTAACGATTACATAATTACAACAAACATTTTTTAAGGTTCTTTTATTTTTATCATTGTATTTCGTACTATTTAAAAATAAAAATGTTTGTGTTAATAAGTATTGTTTCTAGTGGCCCGTCCTTGGCTTATATTTTTCCCGAGTGGCCCCTGTTCCCTATAAACCTGCATGTGCATCCTTGCTTTAAAGGTTCATGTCTATACGGATGCTTTTCTGTATGCTTGGGACAATTGATCGTCTTCACTGGGATTTTGGCAGCGGCCAGGTTGATTGAACTTTACAACAAGGGACTGGCAAGGTCTGCCGAAAAGCTATTAGATCACAATCCCAACGATTGGATACTACACTACAGGGGAATAATGACTCCAACCGCCGGAGCTGCACAACGTTACAAACTGGGCTTCGCAGTTGTCCCGGATGCAAAACCGATAAATAATGTGTTAGGATCGATGCAGTTGAACTGTTCAATTTGCGAAAGTGCTCTTTATATAACCATCAGTGACGTGCGGCCAATATAAGATATTGCTTTCATAAAATAAAACAAATGTGTTTGCAGTATTAGGGTTAAAATTAATTTAATTTTCACCAATCACCATTTATAATACACTAGCCTGACTACCAAGCGAAGCGCTATTACATGCCGCTTGCCGCATAAAGCGAGACCTTCGGCACCCTCATCGTGTCAGGTTAGGTGTCGCCTCGCCTTGTTGCCACCCTCATGATAAGTGCCTACCGTACCGCGCTAGTGCGAGATGCGAACGATTGTAGAGCTTTCGTTATCGCCGCTTCGTCAAGCTTCCTTGTTTCAGCTCGCTTGCATTCGGCGAATTTATGGATATAGTATCGTGATTTTCGCAGGCTGAGAAGCAAGTGGTGCCTCGTAGGTCGGTAGGCAGATTCGGTAAGAGCGGGGAAGGAGCAAAAGTAGCGCCGCAGGCGAAAATTTTTGGAGACATGGAGACATGGAGACAACACCCAAATTTGGTTTCTGTCTCCTCTAATTTTTTATATTGCATATATGTATGGTAAGTTATTTAATTTCAAGTTAATTTTTTTTATTTATATGCAAAAAGGTAGATTTGAGAAAATGTAAATTTTTAATTTTAATTATGTAATTATTTTTACTTCTTTGGATAACAAAACTACTAATAAAATAAAAATAGTTATAATTTTTTTTTAGAATAAAAATCTGGAATTTTTTTTTTTTAAATATGCTTTTCCTTTTAAATACATACTCGCAACTACAAATTAACTACCATGAATTCTATTTAGCCAATTTAGATGTTGCAAAAGGGCGACAAAATGATGTAATTACGGCATAACATTCAGATGTTTTTTTCAGATATTTTTAGAATTTTGTTTTCTATGAAGTACCTACTTACAGTGGCGCAACCAGAAGGTGGGGCTGCAGCCCGGCAGCGAGCGAGCGTAGCTCGGGTCGTCTAACTACCTGTTTACAAGACATGTTACCTCATGACTATCTAAGATAGGTAAAATTACACAAATATTGAAACGAGCTATTTTTGTGATTTTCTGTTGTGTTTTTTTATTTTTCTTGAAAACCGCGCACCATCATTGAAAAAAGAGCGTGGCACTCAAAATCTTTTCACCTGCGTCGCTACTTTTTCCCATCCCCCAGAACTTATTTTCTGGTTGCGCCACTGCCTACTTCCCAATAATTATGGTGACAAGCTTGACAGTCGGTGGTAGTAAATTGTATTACGAGAATAAGTAATTTTAACGTGCATTAGACAAAATATGTTGGCAACCGAGTGTTTATCGTTCCTTGAAAAACATGCTTTTGGAGAGCCGGAAACAGTTCGCACTACGGATTTTGATTTAGTCCTTTTCCATTTGAAAATAAAATGATTGGCCAACAAAAGGTCTAATTTTGGTTTCCCCACAGATCTAAAAGCTACATACTACATACATACAAAATGACCTATTACTCCCCTTGGCTTTCTCCCCTGTTAATTAAATTCAACATTTTAGTGGCCGGCCGACCATCTTTCTCAAGACTAATAACAAACAATTTAAAAGCAACAGATTGATAGTCATGCAAAATCTTTCCTGCCGATAATGAGTAACCTACTTTAAATTTAGCGACAGGACAGTGGTTACCGACCCTGGGTTTTACCTTTGAACGTTGTTCAATACCTATATGGTGTATTATATGTGTATGTTTGGTTGCCTATCTTTAAGCCTGACCTTCTAACGACAGGGTAGGCATGCCGACCTCAGCCTGGGTTACTTAAAAGGTATAGGTAACACAAATAATTTATGGCGGCTGTAGTTTGCGAGTATGAGGTCCGGGGTTACAAGAGCGATTTAAAAAGTTGAACGGTTATTTGCTGGCAGTTTGCGAGTCATTAAAAATTCGTATTAATGTAGATAAATAATAATATTATATTGTTTGTTGTCTGTTTGATACTGGGTCGGCAGGGCCGCCACTGCGAGAAGCTCTGTTTGCAATCAAGTCTATTGACCTTGGAACAGACCTGCAAGCACTGCTTGTTTGTGCTTGTGACAGTGTGTGTATGATTTTGTGATGGTGCAACAAAATTCATAGTTGTGTTTATCGATTTCGTAAAACAGAGCACCTAATTGTGTTTGCTTGGTGTGCAACATATTGCAATGAAGATTCTCAGTTCTTACATTTGACCCAAAAATAAATCATATTTCCACAAGTAGACCTACACTAGAGACAAATGTCGATCCGTTTAAAAGAAATAGACTACTTTTTAGTATCGTATCAGCACAGTCCTCCGAACGGTCGCACAACTAATTTACCACTGCAACAGTCGATTGCCACGTTCAAAGTTTAATTGACAGGCTGGAGATGATCCTTCAGACATAAAACAGCCGGTTGGAACAAGCCTTTAAAGAAAGTTTAAGGTTAGTTACTGAGTTATTATTATTATTATTTGTTAGTTGTTATACTCGTTAATTATCGGTTGTTTGTTATTATTCTTGAAAGAAAAGAGAAAGGGACTGAATTAGTGTAAGATAAGTCAAAGTGAGTGTGGTCTGTTAAAGAACAAAACTTTCGGTTTGGTTTACAGGATTGTTTAGGATTAGGACCTCAGGTAAGTGTTTTAAAATTTTAAGAAAACATCTTGTTTGGACGAACGCATCACGCAATGACAAAACCAAGTTGAAACTGAGGTCAAAAGGAATCTTAATGATCCTATTCATTGTATTTTCGTCTTCTCTGTCATCTGATAAACAAAGTCAAATAAAAAAAAACAATTGTCGTGTCTAAAATTTTAACGCCCTATAGAATCTAAAGCTCATTAAAATATCACATAATATAATATAACATAAGTCTTTATTTATTTTATTAGTAGTTGTGTTATCTAAAGAAATAAAAATAATATACCACCGACTCTAGCGCGAATCCGGGGGGATTATGAGGGCATGACCCCCTGCCCCTGAAAAAATATAATACTACATAATATTATCATGAATAAAGAATGTGTAATTTACATTTTGTCAAACCTACCATTTTGCAGAGAAATAAAAAAAAATGGCAATGAAATTAAACAATTTATCACACATCTATCTCTTCACTGCAAATATTAGAATAGTAGACAAAACCGAAATTTTAGCGTGGTCTTCACAAATTCTCGCCTGCGCCGCTCAATAACACTCCCTAACATTTTCCCCTGGATCTACGCCTGTACCGAACTGCCGACCCTGGCTGGCAACTTACGAGTCGCCACTGCGGTTAAGGAACACTTTAGTCATACTTTTTCTGTGACAAATTAGGGATATTTTAACCTCCTCTATACGCTCACGAGAATATGCCATATACTGTATTTTTCTATGCTAATGCTAAATTAAACCCTTTTACAAAAAAATTAATTTTGCATAATCGTACAGGAGGCCTTTGGATATCTTAGAAAAGGCAATATTTAACATATATTTTTGTATTGTTATTATTTATCTTCCGTGGCCATGACATTGTGCGGTAATGTAAGTATTTACATATTTCGCAACTAACGACGTCAACGCAAGTAATATAACAAGTGAAACAACAAATAAAAAGTCTACGTTTGTGCATTGGTATTATCAACTAATAACAGTGATTAATAAATAAAACAACAACAAAGTTTTTTTTTCACTTTCTAGATCATTTTTGAACCGGAAAATATTACTTTACCAGCCTAGACCGGAAAGCAAAAAAGAGGGAGGGGGGAAAAGTACTTTACCGGCCCCTCTTTCATTACCATTCAATTTTTTAATTAACATTTTTTTTATGTAGTCTAAATATTTCAAATAATTAAATATTTTCCTGACTATAGTTCTCCAACTATTCAAAACTATACCAATATAGTACCTAAGCCATTATCAAAATTTTGTGGTTGCCACGGAACATCGGTCGATTAAAAAAAAATATATTCCCTCCTTCTGTAAAATAGTAGTTTCCGATCTTGTAACGTAATATACCAGTGGCGATATTAGACTTGACTTTTACTTTTGGGTGTAATTCCATTGCGAAAAAAATTCTGTCATAATTTTTGGAGTGTCTTTTAAAAATAAAGTGTTGATAATGTCTTAAATATTTTCCAAGCACATGGTTCTGGGGGGGGGGGGGGGAATTTCCCTAATCCCCCCCCGTGGATCCGCCACTGAATATACTATTGCGTTGCAACGCCGGAAAGTACCGTTTTACAGTCTGAATTAGGCAGCCTGCGAGTCCTGCAAGGTACATTCCCGACATGTAACGTGCAATGTTAAAAACAATTAAAAATAATTTTTAACTAACAATAAATAATTTATTATTACTTGTTTAGGTCAGTTTAAAGATAGGCCAGAAAATTAAAATGAGTCCTGTAATAACTAGGTAGGCAGCCCGGATTTAGAAATTTGCCGCCCCTAGGCAGTTGCGAAAATTGCCGCCCCCCGCCCTACAAAACTTTTTCAATGGTGGAATAAATTTGGTTCGGAAAGTTTTTCAATAAATGAAATGCACCTTTCTGAGAGTAAACTGAATTTTATCTCAAAATTTGCCGCCCTTCAATTCTTGACGCCCGAGGCAACTGCCTACGGGTTTTCAGAAATATTTTCGGTCATGTCTGCAGGGTTCCCTATAAGATATACAAGAAAACTTATGTAGGAGTTGTGGGGATGCACAAAGTTCAAAATACATCAATACGTCAAACATCCATCGATGTACAGAAAAATCAATCTCAATTCATCGATGTTTAAAAAACATCGACTGAAAAGCATCGATTTAAAGTACCTATATGTCCGCGGATGCGGTTAACAAGAGGACAAATGGACCAAAAATTGAAAGATACGAAAAAAGTCTTTCTTGGTAAAAAAATTTGCTTGTCGAAAAAATAGGAATAACGATGAAAAAATTGATTCTTATTATACAGGGCGTCTCAAAAATGCTAAAACATAAAATGAAACAAGAGCAAACAGTAATTTTTTGGACTTTTAACGTGAAATGATAAATAAAAAACTTACTTTAAATTTGGTTCTAACCGTGATTCCGAACTTACTGAAGGAAATTGGAATTTATGAAATAAAAAAAAAATTAAACATTTTTGCAAGTCCGCATTTTACTACTTTTACTTGATTATTACCTTTACATTACTAGACATTATTAAAAATAAATTAGCAATGGACGAAACATAATACACAATAGACATAGTTCAAAAACCCCTCCCCCATATTTAACACACTTTTCCAACTGCTTCCTACTGTGATCAAAACTGGCTTGAATATTTTCAACTTCAAAAAATAAGGCCCAATGATACCGTAATATGAAATAGCACACCACACATTGACTTTTTTAAGGTACTGACGTCTTGCGGGAATTCTAAATTCAGGATTCTCTTTACTCCAATATGTGACATGTTGGGAAGCAACAGTTCCGTTGGTTGAAAATGTTGATTCATCAGAAAACATTATACAGGGTTCCCACCAAAAAGTCAAAATGAAATTCCCTGACTTTCCAGGTCTACTTCAAAAATTTTTCCTGACTTACATCAGATTAGCTCAACAGAAAAAATTGATATACATAAATATATGGAAAATTCAAAAACAAAAAGTCTGTGAAGAAAATTGATTAAAAAAAAAAGTAGCAAGATGCAGTTACTAGAACAACAAAGTTATACATAATTATACATAATTAAGAGATCATCAGTCATTTTGCCAAAGTTAAACTTATCAGGTAACAAATATCACAAAAAAATAACAAAAGCAGCCTTTAATAATTAATATCTAAACTAAGGTCACTCATATTATTAAAATATTAAATAAATATTTCTTTTCAACTGTACAATTTTTGTATCTATTTCTTCAAGCTCTGAAGAGTGAATATCACCAACCTTTTTCTTTTTTATTTCCAATTCTTTAATCTGTGCTTCCATCTTACTTCTTTCAGGTAGTGTTTTCTTTTCTATACTTTCCATTTTTTCTTCCAGAGCTTGTTTGTACTTTCTGTTGGAGTGTTTGCAATAATCCAACATATTTTTAGTAAAACTGGCCAGTAAAAAAAATATTACGTGTCATGCCGCGGTTTGCCACTGCGGGTTATACAAACATTGAACCACTATATTTCTTCTAAACCTTGTAGTTATGTTTATCTCCCCCTCTTCCGTGGCTACGCCACTGTTTTCAATGTTAGGGAAACATATATAATACCTACCAAGAATCGTTATCTGCAATAATGATCAGAGCCAATACGATACTAAGTATAATAACTTTTAAGTAATTTTTACCATGAATCTCATAGCGTGATATTCCTTAATTTTGTAGAGTTGTTGTTTTTGATAGCAGTAAGTGAAAAAGTGAAGTGTAATGGAAGCTAAACAAAAAGTAATTAAAAGACGAAAATATCGTCCATTCTTCCACATTTTATAGAATAGTGAAAATGGAACTAAATAAAACTAAAAGTGATGCTTCTATTTTAACTCCAATTTCTGAAATAAAAACTGGAAGTTCATCAGTGGGTTTTGAAACGAGTACGTCAAATGATGTTTGTGCTTTTAGCAATGCTAATAAATTTAGCATTATGGTGCCGGAGCCTGACAGTTTAACAAATAGATATGATGACTATGATGAGGAAAAAGAAAATAATATTTGCTCTTCACTTTCATTTAGGGAAAGGATCAGAAAATGGTGTTTAGCCGAGAACATATCTCACCAGGTTATTAATAATCTACTGCTTATGTTAGGGTCATAAGGACCTGATAGCAGAACTCTTTGAAAGACACCAAAATCAGCTTCAACAGCTGAAATAAAATAATCTATTTTAAGGTTAAAGTTCCAAGCCGGCGTTTAAAGTAGCAAAAATAACTAGACGGTTCCAAAACTAAGAAATTATTACCATAGAGATTACTTTAACGTTCCAAATGAGAACTTTCATGAAACCGATTGAACTACGGCGTACAAAAATGACTAGTAAGTTCTGAAAAGCACTTCAAGGAAAATTTCTGGGAAGAGCCGCCGGGTTTGTTACTACGAAGTAATGAAAAATCTACGGTTTTAAGTAAAAAATTCTACCTTTAAGTAAAATAAACTTTGCAGTGATATATTTTTTAAACCCGCTACTTATACGTAAAGTATATAAGTAAATTCCACTTTAATGTATCAGAGGTAACTTTAACGTGGCGTTGAATAAGATACTCCATTTTTAATAGAAAAATGGCGACGCCATTGTTGGAAAAATCCTAACTTTTGTTACAAAACATTCGCCCTAGCTATTATTAACTTTTTAGAGTAATAAAGTTAATTTTTTATTATTTCTTATTATTAGGGATGTCATAAAAGTATATCCTTTAAATATACATTTATTAAATCCTTATATTTCTCCTATTTTCTTTACGTTTCTACTCAAAAGGCTTTATTTGGGAGCGTTCATATTTTTCACAGAAAAATTTGATGCGTTTGGGTTTTACCACCTTGCATTTCAAAAATAAAGTCTAAAGTCTAAAATATTCATATTATATCATTATGTAGGTACATTCATATTAGGTAATAAAATATAAATTGACATGTTGTGAAGTTAATAAGGTTATTTGTATAGACGGAAACATAATATACATGATTTTATTTAAAAGAAAGGGATCAAAATATTTTGAAGGCACCACACGATGGGAAAGTCCCATTTTGGTTGGAATTACCACACATTTAAGGTTTTGGAACGTTCTCGGAACGGTGGCGGAACGTAAAAATTACAGTTCCGGGGACCATGTAGATACGTAACCGTTACCGCACAATCATTCCCCATTTTGGTAACAACGTGCACGGTTCGCGACACCAGTAACAGCAACCTTAAAGTTCTTCGTGTAGTGAAGATTACGTAGCGGCGACCAAAATTGCTAGTTGGGCCCTGTATATATGGCCAAAAGTATCTCTGAAAACCCTGTACCTACATAATAAAGATTTATTGAACGAGTCTAATATTTTGTTAATGCCCTTTAATTAATAAATATCGTATTGGCTCTGATCATTATTGCAGATAACGATTCTTGGTAGGTATTATATATGTTTCCCTAACATTAAAAACAGTGGCGTAGCCACGGAAGAGGGGGAGATAAACATAACTACAAGGTTTAGAAGAAATATAGTGGTTCAATGTTTGTATAACCCGCAGTGGCAAACCGCGGCATGACACGTAATATTTTTTTTACTGGCCAGTTTTGTTGACCATGCACGTGTCGCCACTGATGCCCCCCCCCCCCCATGAATCATCTCTGGCTACGCCGCTGATATTATTAACGTTGTACCAACGAAGACAAGTTGTGCCAGAGATCTACCCAATAAGGTTGTAAGTTTAGGTATCTGGTTTTCAAAGAATTTTCTATATTTAATTACGTATTTTTTATGCACGTCGCAAGTCATTTTTTCGGAATAATTTATATTTTAATTATCATTGTACCTATTTACTAAACTTAAAACAATCTACCTTATCTGCTTGAGAATTTTAAAATAAAAGAAAAAATTGCTGTGTCAAATACGAACTGCATTCTTAAATATAACTAGTAGGTAAATTAGCAACTGGATTTTTATACCAAATTTCAGAATAATAATTAAAAAACATACCTGAAACATTTATAAAATTAACGACGGCGGTACATTTTAATATTTAGGCATATCAATATTTAGCTGAACCCAACGTGAGTTAAATTTTTGAATTAGTTTTTTTTTAATTAACCACAGCACAACATTATAAAAAAAGGTCAACATCTACAAAAGAACGTAAAACAGCACGATCATCGACGGCAAATACGAAATACCGGTTGCACAAAACTTTCTGCCTTTCCCTGAGAAGGTCCAGAGCCAACTGCTTCACTGCATGGCGAGGCTGATGCGTCTGAGAAACGATTTTACGATTATACTCTTGTATGTTTAATTGCAAATCTCTAGATCACAGTGTTGAACTAGCCCGTGAGCCCTATAACCCTCTTATTATTATTAGTTAAGAAAAAGTAGCTTTACGAACAATTCTCGGAAAAATCTCAGGAGAAATGATAAAATGAAACAGTTATAGTCTATCTTTAAATGGCGCGAAATAATAAATGCTCATTAAATATGCAAAACGCATACCGGGGTGTCGAGAACAATTTTAAACACCATCCCTTAAAATCTATTGTGTTTAAACATTAAAGGATCCAAATAATGTGCATTCTTTAAGTAGGTGCACCCTGAATTTATCGCAAGTTATTGTTATATATGAGGGTTAACCTTTGTTATTGAGAAAATCCCTTAGCCAGTACCTAACGTGTTTTTAAATTTAAAATCTTAAACATGCCTATTCTCCTTAAATTGTATTATATTATTATATCCGTAGGTATTTATAACATTTGAAAATATTTAAAAAATCGTATTAACTAATAAATAACAATGGGTGGTACTATTTTACATAATATAATTACAAAAATAAGATATGATATAGAATCTCACAAACAAATTTTCAGAACTCGAATATTACTTTGTCGTTATGGCTTAATCATAGTCCGATTCGGAAGATACACTTTTATTAACATCGTTTATAAAAAGCGCTTCAATCATTTCCTCGATTATTATATCTACCTGCCACATTTTGGCTTCTTCTTCTATTACATGATCGATACACTTTTTCCACTTTTTCGCACTGATTTTACCCATAGCTTCACTAAAGAGTCTTTTTAAATCCACCTTTATATAAGTCATGTTTTTTCTGGCGACATCTGTCTTTATTTGAGCCCATATAAGTTCGATCGGGTTTAATTCGCAATGGTAAAGAAGGAGTCTGAGCACCGATATTCCTCGTAACTTTGCCATTTCATCGACTACATATTTTTTAAAGGAATTTTTATGTAAGCAACTGGCTAGTACCAATAGTTCTTTTTTTAAAGAATCGGAAATGCTGTTTGTCTTAAACTAGGCCATTCTATTATTTCACTTTTACGCCACACACTTGTCGGTAATTTTTCCGTCAGCCTAGAGAGTGTATTATCCAATACAATTATTGCATCTATTGGTATAAGATCCAACATTTGCTCAAACCATTCTTCAAAGACATCGGTATTCATATCTTCGTTATAGTCTCCTGTATTTTTAGATTGGAACATTAGTAGACCACCTTTAGCGAAGCCTTCAAAACTTCCAATATGGGTTATGATAAGTCGATGTCCTTTTCCAGATGGCGGTCTTAATCATGTGGACGATCCTTCCAAAAAAAACTTGCCCTGAACTTTTAATATTTTCATCCTGCCAAAATTTAGTCACAGTGTGGCCATGTTTCGTCTAGCTAAAATATTTTTCTGTTTTCCTCTCTGGCTTTTCGGATGCTTCTTAAGTAATTTCTTCTTCAACAGACAATATCGCATCTGTCTACTAAAATCGATTCCCTATTATGTTTTTTCCACCGAAAACCCATTTTTTTTTAACAATTTCCAAAGGGCATTTCTACACATAAATGTCTTCTCGGATTGAGGACAAAACTTTGTCAAGCGTGGGAATTACTTTTTTTAAAAAGAAACTATTAACTTCTTGCCGTATTCTTTGCACTAAAACGTCATCCAGCTCAAGTTTTGGTCGTGCTGGAGAAGTTTTTGAAGGTTTGACGCCAACACATTTTTCTTCTCTTAAAAGTTTATATATTGTTGTTTTCCCAACGTTGAGCATATCTGCTGTAAATTGCACTGCATTGTCAACATTCAAATCCGAATTCTTACTCTTAATAGAATCGTAACAGTTAAAAATTAATTGTTTTTCATTTACTGTACATGGAGCGACTCTAGGGCGTTTAGGCAAAGACCTGGCGTTTAGGCAATTGTTGAAAATTCTCCATATTTAATTAAAAGAACACTGACTAGTGTTACTGAGAAACACACACCCAAGGTCATACATATAAATATAGGTGTATTATTCTAATAGAGACACCCATAAAGGCATAATAACCACATAATTAGCAAACAGGTAACCAGGATTAGGTTAAAAAAAAGGAATAAAAGGATTAGAGCAGAAACGGAATAAGTACCTAGACTCTAATTAGTTTTGATAAAATATCTTTTTACATACATGTACATAATTTTAAGATTAAAAAATTTAATATTAAAATATATAGTTGAAGACAAAACTTGAATTTAATGTCGATACTTGTACTAATTCTGCACAATTTAAAAATTCAGTCCTATTTAAATCTATACATGCCGAGAAATCTTGCACGCCCATGGAGAAGACGATTTTGATTGATTTATTACTTTGCATCATTTAAAGAGGGAGTAGGTATAGGTAAATTCCGAATTACTACTAACATCAAGCCTTCCAACAAATAACAACCAACCAGCCACCGCAGTAAAAAGCTGTCATCATTTAATGATTTTTTGTCATTGAGGTGAGTTTTATTGTTATATGCTATTGTTACAATGTTAATAATACATAATTGGTTGATATTAAACTTCTTTAACCTTATGTCTTAATTTTAATAAAACTGGTAATACCTACCTAATAAAAAATAATGTAGTTATTGATTAATAATATAATCAACCGCAATTTATCGTGTGTGATCATCAATACAATGGCGTTACAATTACATCATGTAAGAACGATTTCAACTACTTTTATTATAGTATGATTAGTATGGTCACCGTCTACTAATATTAGTATATCAGTAGACCGTGGTATTGCTAGTATCTGTGTCTAATACAATTTTCTGTAGACCGACATCTGATATGGAGATTAGGGCGCTATTCGGTCAAATCAAAAATAAATATGCTTAGGGTTGGGATTAAGGGTCTTACAGGCTTTGGCTTAAGCAATAAATTTCTCCTCTCTCACAGGCATTTTTCCGGCTAAATAAGTTAACCAGCTTCACAAGCGTGGTGGTCATGAGACCCCTTCAAATTTTTGACCACTTGCTGATGTAATTTCTAAATGAACACAACCTTTTGGTCATTCAGCGTAGAGCGGGTCATTTAACTACCTTTTCACAAGAATTGTAACTCATCACTACCTAAGATAGGTAAAATCGCACAAGAATTGCCCTCCGCCCCCCTAAACAAACCTGAGTGTTTTGTGTTTTTATTTTTCCTACTTGAAAATCAAGGACCATCATTAAAAAAAGGGTGTGGCAACCAGAAAATTTTTGGCGCTATTTTTTCTTGCGCTCCCCCCGCCCCCCCCTCCTTAACTTATTTTCTGGTTGCGCCACTGGTACGAGCGATGCCATCTGTATGTATCTTTAATTTCTGGTAAGGCTGATGCAGCTGTCTTCTATGATTTGTCGAAAGCATTTGATTGCGTGAATCACCGAATACTGCTGTTAAAGTTAGAGGTGTGGTGTAAAAAGAACTGCCTTGTGGTGACTTCGCTTGTATCTAACGGGCCGGGTACAGACAGTTGTATTTATTAACAACAGCTCTGATGAGGTTAGCACTGACACGGGTGTGGGAATCAAGTTGTATTTTTATCTCCCAACATTAAACGGCGAGGCTTTGTATATTCCTCGGGTTTAGGTTATTTCACTTGTTGGTGTTATATGCTTGGCTAAGTGAATTAGACAGTTAGATCACATTTAATTTGGTCTTTATTCATCCAATTTGGCACTTGTTTACAAGATAACTCTTTAATACATGATTAATTACTAACTTTAATTACTAACTTTAGTACAGGACAACTTCATCTAATTCGGAACTTGTTTACAAGATAACTCTTTAATACATTATATTACTTATAACATTACTAACTTTATTTACTTGGTGCTTTTCATTAAGCAAATGCAATTATTGTCATGTCCGACGGACGATGAACCACGTTAATTTTGACGTACATGTTTACCCTTGAAGGGTTTAACTTGCAGTGTCTGGCGAGGAACCGACAGCTTGCTCTATCGCCAGAAAATCACGCCCCGCTGTCAGACTGATCAATCACAAGGTAACATATTTTGCGCGTTGTTTTCTAATTGGCTATTTATTGTTCCGCCATGTTTTTTTAGGATCAATTGTTATTTTCCCGTCTTTGTCTACCGCGATGGGGTTGCTTTCCTAGCGGCAAAGCGTATCAAAGAATAATATACGTTTTTACAAGGTCTAAAGATAGACGTTTTAACATTGAATTGTGTTGAGAACACTTTTTTGTTTAATTAACCGTAGCGACAGTCCATAAAGTCTTGCACAAATTCATTTAAAATTCAGGTATTTACTTTTTAAAAACGCTCGGACACGTCAATTAGTACTTTTGTTTGCGCATTTTTTAACGTAAAATGTTTTTATACAGGGTGTCGCACGTATGAGGTATGAGGTCATCAATAAATGTGTTTAAAATAAATTTTCAAACGTCAATATTTCGGAAACCGTGATTTCCAGAGGTGTTAAGTGTTCATCATAGAATTCAAAATTGATATAATATACAGGGTGTTCCATTAAAAAAAATCCTTAATGACCTCATACCTCATACGTGCGACACCCTGTATAAAAACATTTTACGTTAAAAAATGCGCAAACAAAAGTACTAATTGACGTGTCCGAGCGTTTTTAAAAAAAGTAAGCCCCTGAATTTTAAATGAATTTGTGCAAGACTTTATGGACGCAGTGTATTTGCAAATTTTGTTGTTTGTCTGTGTACGAAAATATTATTTGTTCTGAAAACATTAAATGCGTTTTGTTTCTCTGTTTCTCTGACCGTTGAGGAATTGTGTTGCTAATGGAATATTTGAAAAGCAGTTATTTTATCTAGACAAAAAGTAATATTACTTCTGAAAACATTGGTTGCATTTAATTTCATTATTTTTATTGCATTTAAGCAATCGTCTCCCCAACAACGGGTGTTCTACAAGGGTCAGTCTTAGGCCCACCACTCTTTTTAGTCTACTTTAACCAAGTACCTTATCTGCCAATATCTGGAAAGTTCACTATTTCCGCTGATGATACCATCAGCCTTTGCCATGGACAGGCCTTGGCAAGCTTGAAGTTGACATGAGTAATGATTTGGACAGGATGAAAGGGTGGTGCGATGCTGATCTGATATCCTTTAATATCTCAAAGACAAATGTATTGAATTTCTAGTGTGTCATAGATAATGTTTTTAAAGAGAATTGAGAACAACAGAATACTTCCTGTAAGTAAATTTTTAGGATTATCAATAGACAGCTCTTTTAAATTTGAAACTCATATTAAAAATGTATGTAAAACAATTTCTTCCAACTGTTATGCTCTGAGGGTGATATCAAACAACTTAGATTTCGCTGTAGCAAGGAGCTCTGCTTACTATGCCCTAATAGGTCCCAACTTCGCTATAGAATTTTTTTCTGGTGTTCATGCTTCTCATATTTATTTCACTCTGTGTTTGTTCTGCAAAAGACGGCAATAAGATAATATATGTGTAGCGCTAAAGGGATTATTGTCGCCCACTATTTATTAAGCCTGCCATATTGACTCTTGCTGTATCTTCATTTTAAAATGTATGTCTTGTTCATAAAAAAATAAAATTGAGCTGTCGTTGCCTCCTCATTATAATACGCGTAAATCTGTTCTTTTAAGCATACCTATTCCTCACCAAAACAACAATAAATTATAAAATAATTTATTTTAATTCAACAATTCGAATGAAATATTATTGTTTTTGCTTTAAAGTTATTGGGCTTAATTAATAATTTTTGCAACTTTTAGGATACAAAACGATACAAAATATAAAAATTTATTGGTCTACATCAGTGACGTCTTCTTTGTCGGTTTCAAAACCAATTCGTCCCTTACAGATATTTTGCATTGAAGGCTGAAATATTTTGTACGGAACCTTATTCTTATTACATTTTGCTTGTACAAGGTTTCAAGGTATTTTTTTAAATGCTAACATGGACAATTTTTTATGGTTTTCCGTTAAAACATTCAACTCAGAACCTCTTCTTAGTTTTGGACTTTTTCTACCTAAATTTCAACCAAACCACAATGAGTGACAATTTAACGGCAGCTATAATTAAGTATACATACTATACAGGGTGTCCCACGGTGGATGGCGTATTATACGCTTATGGAGAACTAAATAACGGATCATTTTGAAAATTTGGCAACCGGGATAAACGATCATAATCTACAGTTTAAAATATTTTTGACCATGCGGTGTTGCCGCTTCTACTCTAAACCGGTGGCAACATCGCTATTTTAAATAGAACACCCTGTAAATTCTTCAATTTTCGAATTCCGCATATAATTATGAGCAACTTCTCTTAATATTTTTCTATATCTGTAGACGTTTTTCGGGAATAAATTAGTTTCAATTTTTCATTCGATTTCGGTTGCCAAACTTTTAAAATGATTCGTTATTTAGTTCTCCATAAACGTCTAATACGCCATCCACCGTGGGACACCCTGTATACACTGCAAGACCTCCATATAAGGACCATCCCCATAGGTATAATTACTTGTCTCGCTTGATTTCGATATAGAAGGAAGCCATTCATCGCCATACTATTTCCAAACATGAAACTCTGCGAATTCTAATTTCATCATCTCAAAAGGTTTAGGATTTAGTTTGGCGTTGGAAAGCATCGTCTCCTAATCTGCAGGGGCCCAAATTATTATTTTTCTGACATACCTCTCAATAGTCGCATGTACTGAGTCGACAGGCATATTATATGTATATCCAGGGAGTAAATATCCAATTTTTATGGATATAATGCACTGTGACACAGTTAAATATGTTTGTAGCATGGCCCGATTACGATCTTGTCGGGGCAGCTAATACAATGTAGAATAACATTTTGGACAACGCCTCTTAAATCAACTGATTATAAATATTTAAAAATGACTGAGCATATTTCGTTGCATCCTCTATTACCATCTGAATAAAGCAAATTCCATTTCTAGTGTTATTTTTATAAACGGTCTAGTTACAAAAAGAATATTTTCTGGAGTAATACAATTGTCATTGTCACAGTGAGGAGTGTTAAGGGCTTTTTGTAGATCAAAGCTAGAACAAATGTGTGTCTAAAATTGTTTTTTCAGATCTAACGAAAATGCCTCTTTGCTTTGTTGTTTCATCTCTAAGTATTTAGCAAATACTTCTTTGGATGCTTCTGTTTCTTGGAAATCTACATCTTTTTTTGCTTGACAAATTCGACGCTTATCCTTTTTCTGGTTGAAAATTTATTAAAAAAACTTCTCTAAAAACCTTAAGAGATACCTTTTTGTCTGCACCGTCTTTTTCTAAATATTTAAGAGAAATTCTCTATATAAAACTTCTTTATATTTTAGTCCCGTTTCAGATGGACGCGTATGGTACGCGCGCGTACTAAAGTCAAGCGTATGTGTACGCGTGGTTTTACTTTCACATGGGGCGTACAGACGGTCGCAGACAGTAGTAGCAAAAGAAACATGCAAGGGGAAACATCTAGCGTTGTTGCCATTGCTGCATATTGCCTTTTAAAAAAAAGTCTAAAAAAGAAAAGGATATGGGTGCACCCTATTATTGAAAAGCGATTACTGAAAGGTGCGTTCGTTACGATGTATTCGGAGTTACGTGAACACCCTAAAAAATTCTTTAATTATTTTCGTATGTCAACAGCAACGTTTGATAAATTACATAGCAAATTAGAAAATTATTTGAAGCATCCAAATGTTGTGTCCCGATTTTTATATTCTTCGTTCGAACTATCCCATAAATTGGGTCTCTGTTCAATTTCGCTAATAAGAATTTCAGTATCGATGAAGCTATTATCATTAGCCATTTTCTGTTCACAACGTAAATAAATAATTTTTTGGTTAGAATCCGCAACAAAGACAAGCACTCTCAACTACATACGCTCGTGTACGCGTCGTACCATCTAAAACCAACAACTGAACTACGAGCAATCTGCGCCTCGCGTTCCTACGCGGGGCGCACGGGCTGGGCCGTCACCCGCGCGTATAAATCGAAGTGCGCTCACGGCCATCCGCTCTACGCGTCCATTTGAAAACCTACTTTTAAGTTATGATATACGACCTCGCGCGTATCGTACGCACGCGTACAATACGCGTCCATCTGAAACGGGACTTACGTTTCTCAGATTACTTGGAAGATATTTTCGAGTACTTTTACTTCGACGATAGTGTGACGAAATCGCAACCTTATTACTAATTATGGTCTGAATAGTAATAATTACATGTTAGTGCCTAAAATGGTTATTAAAAAGGATAAAAATCACTTACTGTTGTCACTTCTCAAACAAACGCAATAACGTCTAATTAACCTAACCAACAATGTCGATATCGTAAGCCACTTCACGTGATAATGCTTACGATATTTTCGTTGTGATTAAAGTAACAAGAGCGGCTGGTTATATATAAAAAATATCTTAACTAACTAAACACTAACGATAAAATAATAATAATATTAGTAATAATAATAATGAACATTGTAAAATGAAAATTGTTTTTCATAGAAATTAATAAGAATTGACTTACTATACTTTGGCAGGAAACTAATTAAAAGACGATGCTTACGATACTCAAAAAACCTCATTTTTGAACAAACTGAGGCTTACGATAGTTTGGTAAAAAGGTATCGATAGGGTATAACTGATCAGGCACTTGACTGGCTTAGGGATTATCTAGAAATCAGAAGACAGGTACCTAACTAAGATTAACAATGAGAAGTCAGAAGTGGTCATGAATGGTATAGGGCTACCGCAGGGAAGTACCCTTGGGCCGATATTATTTTTTCTCTACATTAATGAAATAATAACAATTGGTCGCTGACGACACAATAATTTACATTTTTTCAAAAGATAAAAATCATTTAATAAGCAGCATTTATTTAGAATTGAGTCAGCTATATAAATAGTTTAATAAGAACTTAAACTAAACATTAAAAATAAACAAAATGTATGTTAATATGTAATACTCAATTTCAAAATGAATTATATGGAAGTAATCTTAATGTAAAAATAGGCAGTAGTATACAGGGGCGTAGTCGCAGGGGGGCCAAGGTGGGCGATCGCCCCCCCCCTCCATGGCCTCCCACCCCTTTCCTACTTAAATAATAATTCTTAAAAATAAAGATCGGTCTTATTTTATTTTTGTTAACGAAAAGTATCGATTTTCTCTGTAAAGTATCCACACCTTGGACAAGGTGTTACGGTTCTTATAATGCTCTGGTCTTGTCTCATTTCATTTTTAGTTCATCTGTACTTTATTTAGCAAACAAGAACGAACTTAATAGACTTCATAAGTTACAGAATTGAGCGATGCTTTGGGGAAAGAAGGGACGCACCAATAGGAAATAATATGCTTGATATCCTGACTGGCTGTATGTTCCGAAATATCTTAAATATCAAACCATGATTCTCATATTTAGAATTAGAAATTAGATTACACCCAATTATTTAACTGAAAAGATTGTTACTAACGAGTCAACAAGAAAAAACCATAATTTTCATGTGACGACAAAAAATAAAAGTAGCTCGGAAAATTCGGTTTACCATAAGGGTTTAACTGCTTTCAACTATCTACCAGTAGATATAAAACATACAGAAAACCTTAACAGATTTAAAATCCAATTAGAGCAATATCTTGAGGGAGAATGATTCAATTTAATGGATTGTAATTAGTGAAGGATTTTATTGCATGAGTGGGGAATGCTTTGGGATATAAGTGTGTTGTGTGTGGATGGTTAGGAATGATAAATAGGGTGTTATTGAAGTGATTGTGTGATTTTACGGTGTATACATTTCCGACAGGACATTTTCTTAAGTGTCTCATCCGATTGGCGATTTTCCTGCTGGCTATAATAACAAACAAATCAGATTTTTGTTTAAAGCCAATCACTATAATAATAATAATTAATTATTCACTTTACTTGTTAGAGCTTAATAATGGAAATTTAATAAAACAATTTTAAAAATCATTAAGTGCTAAATAAAGTATTATTATTATTATTATTAATAGTATTGTTATTATTATGATTTTCTGACAGGTCGCGAGACCTGTCATGCACTCCCTCTACTGGGAACATTCACTCATCCCAGATATCACCGATATCAAAAGGATTGAGCTCTGTGGGGGCTCTTTCCGTATTATTGGGCCCGTGGGGTTTTTCTTTGATTACCCATATACTTTTTGACTGTTCGGCCTGTTGAAAGTAGCACTGCTTTCTGCATATCCTTGTAGAGATCTTGAGGTACTTCTAGTGTTGTAAGGTTTTCCAAAAGCTTGTTTGGGATTACTCCTGTTGTTGAAACAATAATCGGCATGGTTTCGATTCTGTCCATATTCCACTGTGTTCTTATTTGCTCCTGGAGGTCTCGATACTTCGCTATCTTCTCAGCATGCTTCACTAGAAGGTGGTTGTTATTTGGTATAGCTATATCTATCAGAGTCGTTTTCCTGGCTCTCTTGTCTACCACTACAAGGTCCGGTCTGCTGTGGGCCACCGTCTGATCAGTAAGAATAGTCCGGTTGCTTTCTAAGATTGTCTGTGGTGTGTATTTATAATATGGAATCTTCTCGTTTTGGACAAGCTGTAGTTTCACCGCTAACTCCTGGTGTAGGATCTTGGCGACTGCATCATTGTATTGTTATTATTATTATTATTATTATTATTATTATTTTTATTATTAAAATTGAGAAGCGCCCACCGAGCCCAAGGCGTCTGTGCACTTACCACGTGACACATCCCAACTTATATTAGATAAAGGCTCCTAGAATAGTTAGTAAATTCAAAAGTGTTGCAGAAGCCGGGTCGGTATAAAATCCTGTCCTCATATACCAACGCCGCAATTATTTTCTGGATACGGTCGTGCATTAATTATCGTTGCCAAACGGGGGAAGAGTCTGTTCTGCTATCCCTTGTCATAACTGACCAACCCTCATTACATTAACATGATTAGTACGCCCTTAGAGCTAAAATGTAATTATTGATAGAATTTAATAGGGGTCTTACCATTATTGACGAACGGAAATAAAATTTGCTAGGTCAGTATACAATGGACATGGTGTTGAACAATACTCAGTGAAGGTATATATAGGCACTTAGAGTAGAGTGCCTGAAATTTCTTTTTCCTGATTGATCTTTGTGATCTGCTTTTTTTAACCATATCTTTATAAAACAACCAAATAAAGATGTCTCAGCCACTCTATACAGGGTTTCTGAGAAAATGTGGAAAATCTCTCGGATTCAGATAGAGCATGAAAGAATAAGATGACAAGTTCCTATAAAAATTTTTCTTACAGGCCATCCCTATGGAGATATGTGCCCCTGAACGACGCCGCTGGAAATCGGCTTTTCTTGAATAACTTTCAAAGTAATTAATATAATATAATAAAAATGTAATGTGATGGACACTAGTAAGGACCTCTTGAAACAGCGTCGTTGAAACATATTAAATTTTTTAGTTTACCAGGGGCAGACTAAGCTTAACAACTTAATGCTTAAATTTTTAACACCATGTATGATAAAGAATTGGTGGCTTGCACCTTAGTCTAGAAAAAATGTTCTCTTGTTTATTGTCGGTAGAATGAACCGTTTTCGAGAAAAAGAATAATAAACGAATTCATGGTTTATTTTTAATAAAAAGGACCATAATTTCTATTTTATTTCTCGACAACAAAGAACTGCTGTACCTGCCACAATAACCCAGCCTTGGTCCTAATCACATCACAACGAAACGTTATTCTCAGTGCTTCTCTAGTGTCGACCACAGTGGAATACACCAAGTTTATTAGGTGCCCCCATAGGTAAAAATCCAACGGCGTTAGGTCAGGAGATCGAGGAGGCCAGGCAATAGGTCCTCCTCTACCTATCCAACGTTTTGGATAGACGTTATTCGGGTGCTCCCGCACGCCAACGCTGAAATGAGGTGGTGTCCTATTGTGCATGAAGTACATGTTTCGGCAGGTTTCAAGTCGTAAGTGGTTGCATATGCTGACGATTTAGTTATACTAGTGTCAGGCAAATTTCTAAACACCATCAGCGATCTAACAGAAACAACGCTACAAAATCTTCAACGCTGCGCCTCGAGATGTGGCCTGCAAATTAACCAAGAAAAAACGGAGTTAGTTCTATTCACACGCAGAAGGGTTATTGAGAACTTCAGGCTCCCAGTCCTGGACAACAGTACCTTGGTGCTGAAAGCAAGAGCAAAGTATCTGCTACTGATACTTGATTCCAAGCTAAACTGGGGCATGAACTTACAAGAACGAGTCAATAAGGCGGCAGTTGCGTTCTATGCCTGCAAAAAAGCCATCGGTAAAAAGTGGGGATTGAAACCCCATAAAGTTCACCGGATTTATACGACCATTGTAAGACCTACACTAACCTACGGGGTCCTGGTCTGGTGGACTGCTTTGGAAAAAGCAGTACACACAAAGAAACTAACAAAGATACAACGGGCAGGTTGTTTCGGAGTAACTAGTGCCCTTCACTCCACACCGACGGCGGCTTTAGAAGTGATGTTACATCTGCTGCCCGTGGACATTTATGGAAAAAGTATGGATGCAAATAGTGCTTTACGACTTAAAGAGTCGAAATGCTGGAGCGACACTAACTACGGGCACAGCAGTATACTAAGGACATATCCAGTCCAAAATTTGCAAGAGCCGACTGATTACATCGTCCCACTAACAGACTTCGGAGAGGGATTTTCTGTGCTCATTCCGACTAGGGAAGAGTGGGAGGGCAATCAGTTAACAATGGAGACAGACCACTCAATTTTCACAGACTGTTCAAAAATAGACGTCGGAGTGGAAGCTGCTATCTTCTCTGAGAGCATGAAAATACAGAGGGACTATAGACTTCCGGACTACTGCAGCATTTTTCCAGCAGAAATGATGGCAGTAGATAAAGCAGTAAAAATCCTGCAGGAACGTCAAGACCTGAGAGCAGCTGCGTCAATAGCTATCTATATAGATAGTCAGGCAGCGATAAAGGCAATTCGTTCCAACAACATTAAATCAAAACTAGTAAGGCAATGTCGCAACAATCTTCGCATACTTGGTGCCCGGGATCGAGTCACTCTGTGTTGTTTTCGGTAGACATGCTGAACGTATGCAAATACCAGCTAACGACTTCTGCAGAAGTTGCAGAGACGAAGAAGAGGAGGAAAGTATTCAACATTTTTTGTGTGAATACCCTGGCCTTGCAAGAAGAAGTTTTAATGCCTTGGGCGAACCATTCTTCAAAACTCTGGAGGAAGTAAGCAGCTTACAACTGGGTCGACTAAGTGCTCTATTAAATCCTGAAAAGCGTTCTGGACGAACTCCAAATAAAGTTGTCCATTTGAGCGTTCCGACAATACGAATGGTCCAATCAAAATATTGCCAATGATTCCTGCCCCGATATTAATTGATTGGAACTGATGTTGATGATGCGAAACAATAGTGGCATGGGAATTTTCATCAGCCCATACATGTGTGTTGTGTAAATTGGTCATAGTATTTTTGGTAAACCTTGCTTTATCCGTAAAGAGAATAATGCGAATGAAGTTTATTTCGTTGCTGATCCAATAGCCAGTTTGCAAACTGCATTCAACGAAGAAATTCTTCAGGAATCAGTTCATGTACTTTTTGCAAATGATATAGATCTAGCAGCTGTTCTTGAAGAACTTCATGTACTACGGTTTTCGATGTATTACTGTGCTGATAATTTTCAAGTGCTTGTTGATGGAGTTTCATCTACAGCATTTAAAATATTTTCCTCTAATTGCGGCGTACGTACGGTTTGTCTCAGAGCAACATACAACGTACTATTTTTTCCAAACTTTCCTAAAATTATGAATAAGGTTAATAATATGTATTAGGTACCTTATTAACTGGAATCGCCCACCATTCTCCCTTAGACATTGGTCAACTCGTTGAAATATCTTTTGCTTTGGCATAGTACGATTAGGAACTCTTTCGTGATGTAACCAAGATATTAGAACAAAGCAGAATTGCAGTTTCTATAATGAAATCTGGTGTAGATTTACAAAAACCAGAAAGAGGGTGCTTTGACGTACTATGCCCTAGAAAAAACGGTAATTGTTATTATCTGTCGCTAAAATGATAATAATATCGTCTCTATGTTGTTCTAACTCTGAGTCTGTATTGCCAACAAATAATGTGTCTAGATTTTTTAAAAGAGAAAAGAAAACAAATATTTGTTGCTCAGCGAAAAGATATAATCAAAGTATGGGTGGAGTTGACAGAGCAGACCAAAACATAACTCCGCGTAAACGTTAGGGGGGAAAAAGTGGTCTTTAGACTAATTAACCATTGTCTGGATAGGGGAATTATAGTGCCTGGCAACTCCATCGACATTATGGTAGAAAAATGGATCAATATACTTTTCTAAGATCTCATACCAACAGCATTTTAGAAACTCCTAAAAAAAAAAACAACAAAAAGAGGACCTGTACGATATAATCCTCATGACAGATAGTTTTCTACATTTGATGGTAGAGATCATCTTTTGATTCATCAAGACAATTAAATAATAAGATGTCGCCACAGAAAGTGCAGTTCCGATGCAATAAATATAATGTTGGTTTACACCCCAAAAATGGCTTTTAAGAGTTTCATACTCATAAATATTTAATGCAAAAAGAAAATTTTTATTTAGAAACTCTCTATCTGTTTTAATTTGCTTTTATAATGGTTTATCTTTACTTTTTCTTTAGAAATGTATTCAGGCTCTGTAAGTAAATAAACGTGTTTTATGTCCACGAATATTCTATTTATCACCCCAGATCATACCACTGTCCTTTATAAAGGGCGCTTAATATTAAAAACCTTATTGATAATAGAAGAGGAAAACTTATTATAAAAATATTCGTTTCTGCTGTCTTCGGTTTAGTAGAGAAACCTACACATTTTGACTATTTATTTAGCATCTAACAATTAATAATTCTTCGTAATCTAATTAAATACATTAAGTCATTATTATATTACTAAATAATGAAAATATTTTCTCATTTACTGCTATACCGGGTGATGCATGACTTAGTTGAACATATAGGTGGCTAAATATTGGCTTCCCTGTACACTTTAAAGAAAAATTGTATTGTTATTTTTTGAAGAGGCCGATATAATAAATTCATGTGCCAAATTTCAATAAATTTTAATAACCGAATCCTAACGTATTCCATTAAATGTGGTGGCAAAATTACGAAATTTTCATAGTTTAGGTAATATAGCAAAAACCAGCAAATTATTATTTGGCATTGACAAAACGAAAAATAGCGTCTGTGACATTTTTATTGAAAGAGCTATTCTATTAAGGAAAAAGTAGCTATGATTAAGTAAGTGGTATTATACAGGAAACAGTATAAGAGCAGTGTCTGAAATGTTTTCAGTTCAATTCCCTGATTAGCCTATCCTTTCCATTTCATTAATTAAACTTAGCATTAGTAAATTTGAGTCCAAAGGCACTGTAATAAATAAAAAGTAAATGCTCAACTCAGATTGTCAATAGAGCTGAAGAAAGGGATAATAAAGATCTTGATATTTCACTGCACGTGGGGGAAAATAAAATGATTAGCACGAGGATTCTTGGGCAAACCGTAGGAGAACATCAAACCACAGTGTTGCGTACTTTAGTGTGTGTGTGAGATACGTTTATTTGGCTCTGGATTTAACCAACTGGCCAGCTTATATTTTATTTATTCTTTCTATCTTTAGCATATTTACACAAATTGCCCCTACATATTGTAATCATATTCATATCTTCCTTCATTCATACTGGACGTATTCTTGAAACCTTTTTTTTTTAATCATTTTTTTTTATTTGTTTGTTGTTTTTTTTCCAATAAGTAATTCCTTTTTTTTTTTTAATTTTGATACTACTATTACTATTATTTTACAGCTGGACCTTTTCGCCCTATCTGAATAATGGGTCTAGAGTTTTAAATTATTTTTATTAATATGGGAATAAAGAATCTTATAAATTTCTACCTTCTCAATACTGACCAAATAATTTAGATTTACAGGAAGGGTCATAAGTTTACTGATACTTTCAAAGAAATCATTATTGGCTTGAACCTGATCTTGACAATTAAATATACAATATTGGATGTCTCCTATCTCTCCACAATTGCACAAACTACTATCTTTTAATACTATCCTATGCAGATATACAGGACAGAGGGTGTGTGAACTTCTAATTCTACAAATTGTTTTTATAAAATTTTTGTTGCGTTCTCTACAAAACCATGGTCTTGTATTTACATTTGGTTTTATTAATTTATAATCACCCACCCCCCGTGGAAGCGTTCTGGAAATGATTTTGGCAATCTAATACCAATTGGTTTTTAATAATTCGATGTATATCTGAAGCCGGTATTTTAAATGATGGGATCGTTTGTCCATCCCCGGTCGCTTCTTTGGCGAGCCGATCTACAATTTCGTTTTGTTTTATACCTATATGCGCCTTGACCCAAACTAAATTAACTGATTTATTCTGGTATTTTATTTTTTGAAATAATTTTAAGATATTCACAATTATATAGTTTAAACTAGGAATACAAGTTGCATATTTTATCTTTTCCAGAGCGCTGCGACAGTCAGAAAAAATTACAAATTTAAATTGATTATTTTGGGACAAGCAATACTTTAAAGCTTGCTCGATTGCTACTAGTTCAAAAGCATAATTATTTTCCTTGCAAGTATGAAGAATATTAAGAGATACGGCAAGGTGATGAAGAACGGAGAATGGTATTCTGTTTTGAGGTAATGGAAAGAGCAAATAATAATAGGAATTTTTTGAGAAATACTTGTTTTCCCGATGAATGTACATTCACCCTCAACAACGAACCAAATGTTTAAAATTGCCGGTATTGGAGTCAAGAAAACGAACATCATCTTATTCATACCCTGACGCGATATCCACAAAAAATAAGTGTTTGGGCGGGAATTGTAGGACATCACATTATTGGCCCATTTTTTATGGAAGGCAACCTTACAGCAGTAACATATTTGGACTTACTACAAAATCGAATCGCATTAGAAGAGGTTGTACGTGAAAATCAGGAAATCTGGTGTCCTGCCCATAATTTTCTCATGGTTAGGGAATACTTGTAAAATATTTTTAGCGGAAATATTATTGGCCTACGGCATCTAATCCTTTGGCCAGCCAGGTCTCCTGACCGTTCGCCAAACGACTTCTTTATGTGGGGTCACTTAAAAAATTTTATTTACAAAGATGTAAAACTTAAAAATCTAGACCAGCTAGAAAACTGTATTTCGTTAGAATGGGACAGAATTTCTAAATATCAACTCAGTAATGTTAGAAATGAATTTTATGATCGGTTAGGATAATGTTTAGCTGTTAATGGAGGGTTGTTTGAACATTTAATTAATTATTGTTTTTGTAAGAATCTGTAGTCTTAGGTAAGTTATGTTAAATTAAAGGCTGTAGCAATTTTAAAAATTGCCACTACTTTGTGGGGAATGTAGATTTACCTTGATTCGTACAGTAATATTTCCACAAAAGTGCATATTTTATAATTATTTTGTTCGAAAAATTGTTTATTAGGTTGTATCATCCTTGTTTATCGAACGTTATTCAGAGTATGGCGCGAACGCACTACTTCTGGTTTCTGTGGTTGATTTCTATGGGTTAATGGATTTCTATTAGCGAATTCCATTGGTAAAAAAAGTGCGGAACGAGTGCAAAATTTGAAAACCATTGGACATTTCAGTGCAAGTATTTGTAAACCATTGGGAAACCGGTGCAACAAATGTTGCACCGAGTGCAATCAGTTCCGCACGTGCTCTTGGAGACCGTGCTGCACCGAAACTATATGAAAATGAGAAAATGTCAAAAAATACAGTGTTTTGATTTTATCGATCTTTAAAATTATATTTTGTCTTAAATGTTGTCCAGTGGTAAGTAAAATCATTGAGGATTTAGGAGTATAATCATCAACTTTGTTGGAAAGATGCACTCAAGGTCTAATCTGAAAACCATTGCTACTCAAATAGTGCAACACTTTTTGTGCACTGGTGTAGTTTTACTCACATACCGGTGCCGCACTTCTTTTACCAATGGAATTCGCTATATGGTTGATGGCATCAGGCGCATAGAATAGGAGGGGACAGATCAGGCGCCGCACATAGGTGGATCATGTAATTCCGTTTTCCCGTCTCGGTCAAGTCGCAGACCGTCCATTTCTACTTTTGGCGATTTTATGTTTAAACGGGGTTGTTTAAAATTACTTTCTTCATTTCGTTATTTAATTTAGGTTTTGGTAAAAGCCCAGACTCTCGTATCGGTTGATCTTTTGTAGTGTGTAAGTTAGCAACACTAAGTCAGCTGATTTTGTTGGAGAAGGGGGTGTCTTTAGAGTTCTTGCAGCCTTTAATTTTGCCGTGGTTTTACTTTCTAAAAATACCTTCAGAGAAGAAGGTCGAGCCCATCGCCGTTGGGCCATTTTTTTTAAAAGACCACGAGGTCTCACCCCTCTTTTAGAGGTAAGCTGCTTTAATTTCTTTTGTTCCTGGTTTGTTGTTTGTGGGAATTCAGTGGGTAATTCTCTTTTCCATTATTTTTACGGGTTTTGTTGGTTTTGGCTGATATGCCGTTTTACCTGCCGTTCGGCATTTGAATAGGTTAGGAACACCACATGGGATTTTAACATCCACATAATAGCCCTTGAGCTACCAGGTTCCGGTTGGCCCATGCGTGAGAACTAATTGAATTGGGTTATGAGCTATGTATGGACTAAATTCCACCTGGCCGACCATGAGCAGCTTTCAGGAGCCACATGGGCCATGCCCAGTATAGCTGCCCCAGCAGAAGCGAGGGATTAAAAGGCTTGTATAAAGCGGACCTCAATTTAATACATTTTGCCTTTTCAATTTAATTAGTACGTCCCAACATTTAAATTAACTGCTATTTAATCAATAATTTTTTAATGTACAAAGGTAACCTATTTTAACCATATACCATAAAAAGATTTAAAAGGTTCTAGAATCTTCCCCGAGGTTATACATAAATTTTATCTTAAATCCTTGCGTCCGGAAAGGCTGTCCTTTCATTCATTTCTTTTTTCATAATTCAAACTTAACTAAATTTTAAACAATTTGATACCATATAAAACTTAACAAACCCTTTTGTTATCAAGTAACCTTTTATTTTAATAAAAACTTAATTGTATGTGTGGGAAAGCTTTAGTTTTATTTATTGCATAGATTTCTCAATAGAACTAATATACGGTATATTTTTCCTGGTTTGGACTTCGATCAAACCAGGTGGCGCCCAAGGCAAACCAAAGACGGAGGAAAGGTGTAAGTATATGGACCACGACCTAGTGCCTCCACATAAAGAGCTACCGTCAGCAGATAGTGACAACCTGTTGTCCAAGACAACAGATTGCCATTGTCATAAGGCTTAGTAAGAAAAATATAATGGTGTTTTTATTTTGGATGTGTGATTGCCGGACTAGTAAAACGAAAATGTGTTTCTAATGTGAAATAACCTTTATTCGTTACGTCCAGTTTTCCGTCAATTTTTAACAATAGCGTCATAGAAATTATTTGCTGTGTTTGCTGTATTACCTAAACTATGAGAATTTCGTAATTTTGCCATCACATTTAATTGAATATATTAGGATTGGCTTATTAAAATGTATTCAAACTTAGCACATGAGTTTATTATATCGGCCTCTTCAAATAATTATAATACAATTTTTCTCTAAAATGTATAGGAGAGCCAATATTAGTCACCTCAAAATCTACATGGGATTTTCTATGTTCAACTAAGCCATGCATCACCTGGTATAATCTACCTCCTTAAGATGTTTTATAAAGAACTGTATAATTTATAAATTAAATGTAAATAAATAACATACCTGCCAATTATGATTCGACCCTGTCTAGTACTCTAATAAGTTTGCCATGCCTAACAATAGCGGCCGCTTATCATCGATTACCGGAGTCATTAAGGCAACGGTAGAACTTTGGACAAAACATATCTATATTATGTTTTCTATTAGTTTGATCTTAAAAATTAAGATTTTCGTCATCACGCCTTAGATTTAAATTAAAGTATAATTTAATTAAATAAGGTATAACTCTACGCTAATTCCCATAGAATGCAAATGTTAACAAACCAAGTCTATTTTTTGACTCTCTTTTCATTAAAGAATCATGCCTAACAATGTAATTTATCTAAATTACTGTAATTGGGTATGTTGTCCATTAATAAATAAGTCGCCTCAAGTTTACCTTTGAACTCTGTAATGAAAACAAGTTTAGTTTAAGAATTTAACTAGCATCCCTAAAGGAATGGAAAATCCTTCTTTTCCGAATAGCAGCAATGCAATTCCGAATTTGTTTAATATTACTGTTGAGGATAGTAATTGGATAATAACCAGTTCATTTATGATATTTACCATGCAAACGGGTGAAGTAGTTTTAAATTATTTATTTAATTAGTGCAAAAACGAGTAAAATATTATGTGAAACTAGTGAAACAGCAGGCCGTGATACCAAGCTATAGTAGAGATTATTTAAAAAGACCGAAACCCCAATAAAACGTGCAACAAAGAACGCTACAGGGTATTCTTTGTTTTCATACAATTCAAAAGCAAGAATAAATTAAAGGGAATATCCAGTTGACGCCCTTCAAATAAAGTAAAATAATAAATTTCATAAGTGTTAGTGTTCTATCTTTTACCAGGTACCCAAGCGTGTACCTGAGGAAGAGAGGCATAATTTAATATGAGGGTGTATTTTGTATCCTCTTGTAAACTGATTGATATCTGTGGTGAATGCTGGTCAGATCCGGAATGTATTATTTCAGGAAACTTAAGTAAAAATTAAAAATGAAACCAGTATTATTGAAATATGTTTTATTTTACATATAATTTATAATGAGCTAATCTATTATTAATCATAATATTTTATTTTTTTGTTTATTATAGTTTTAATGTTCAGTGGCGTCTTTAGGATTTGCTCTTTGGGTGGGGGGGGGGGGGGGGGGCGGGGGGGAATCTTAAATTATGTACACTAAAAAGTACATTAATTAATACTTTTAAATCTAAATATAATAAAAAGAAAAAAAAAAGAACAATACAAATAATATATTTCATATTTATACAGGGTTCCCCATAATAGACTACCCATTTTATATTATTAATAAATTCCCTATGAGATAACTAAATAGGTTTTTCTCTGTGGGATTATCTTCTGTAGTCTTTGGGATTTAAGTAAATTATTAATCAAGTAGGCGCCTGTCACAAATAAATTTTAAATATATAATTTCGTGGAACGTCATTTTTCTACGAGAAGTTTGTTAGTTTTCATCAATAATTATTTAATTTTTTGGCTTTGAGACATTATTACAACATCCGTTTGAACTTTCATGGTTTACTCAGTTCAACAACGTGTGTTCTGTGTAGAAACTTACATAAGAAGCAATTCGATAGAAGAAGTTAGGCGTCAGTTTAATAACAACAATAGGGGTCACGCGCCAAATCGTAAAACTGTTAAGTTATGGGTTCGTCATTGGCGTGAAAATGGTTCTGTACAAAATTTAAAGAAGCCTGGACGTCAAAGAACAGTTCGTATACCAGAAAATATTGAATGAGTTAGAATTTCGTTTACGAAAAGTCCTGAAAGGTCTGCTAATCGACAAACCCTTACCCTAGGAATATCGAAGGGAAGCTTAGATCGAATTCTTCAAAGGGATTTAAAATTTCATCCCTATAAATACCAAATGGCACAGCACCTTAGCAATCAAGATAAAGAAGCAAGGTTAGCATTTTGTCAAGAATTTTTGGATTTACATCAAGGAGCAATTCACAGTCTCCTAATGACCGACGAAGCAAATTTTTATTTGAACGGCATGGTCAATAAACAGAATTTTAGATACTGGTCAAATAAAAATCCTCGTGAAATCTTTACACAGAACCTCCATAATCCAAAAGTTGTTGTGTGGTGTGGAGTAGGATCGTTTGGTATTATTGGCCCTTATTTTTTTGAGGATGAAAATAACCGCGCTGTAACAGTAACATCCGAGCGCTACGTTAATATGCTAGAGACATTTCTCATTCCAGAATTAAATAGACGAGGATTACTAAACAATGCCTTACTATTCCAACAAGATGGGGCAACAGCTCATACCGTCAGAAACTCAATGAGGGTCCTGCGAGAAATGTTTGATGGCCGACTCATTTCTCGATTCGGAGATTTGCCTTGGCCTTCGAGGTCCCCCGACTTAACGGCACCCGATTTTTTCCTGTGTGTGATATTTAAAAGCCAAAGTGTTTGCGAGTCGTCCAGGTACAATCGAGGAACTGAAAGTCAAAATTCGTGAAGAAGAAGGAATAGACGAAGGATTGCTACGCCGTGTAATGAACCACTTTTTATCTAATATTGAAAAATGTGTTGAAGTTGGTGGAGGTAATTTAGAAGACGTGATTTTTAAAAGTTAGAATTAAATTAGCCAAATATTTATAAGTTATCATAAATACCAAAGAGTTAGCTGTAATTTAGTAAAATAAAAAGTTTGTTTTGTTAACTAAATAAATTTTAATTCAAATATTAAAATGGGTAGTCTATTATGGGGAACCCTGTTTTTATAATATTTTGATAAAAAAGTAAAGAAATAAGCATACAACTACATACAAAAAAGTGAATCTGAATCTGAAGATAAAGAAATGCCACTTTCAGAATCTGAACCAGAATCTGACACATGAATTATCAGTGGCTTAACCTGAACATCCAGAATGTGGTCTTTCAAATATTATTTGTATGGCAAACACAATCAGACCAATTTTCAGGGTAATGGTCCGTAATGCCTCTTTCCGAACATTCAAAACGGCATTTATATCTTTCCTGTCTATTCCAAAAATTTGTTTATTAAAAAATGTTTTGCTTTGAGCTCAAAGTAATTCAATAGCGTTGAAAATATAGTGGGTAGGGCGGCAATCTCAAAAGTTGGTGACCCATAGTACAAATTCATTCATCCATGGCATATCCTAATTTTGCTTTGTATTGTTTTACTATTTGTAGCAATTCGGGTTCGAGTGCGTTTTCCATAAAATTGGTATTTTTGCTTTGTAGCCAGGAAATGATATCAGCTTTTCTCGTTGAAGCATTTGGAACATTTTCGCTGAGCCGTGAATGGTACCTTGATTCTGGGGCACGTTTTTTTCTATGAGCCTAAAAAGGTAATTGAATATTATGACTACATGTTCTTTTATTACTTTATAATTGAATATAAATACTTATAATAAATTACAATCCTTATACAGGGTCGTTGGTATGTATGGAAACGGTCTATTATTTCTTAAAGCACAATAGCTAGCAAAAAATATTCCAGATAAAAGTTTTTGGGTTTGTTTTAGTCTATTAGAATTTTAAAAAATTAAGTATACAGGATGAGTCAGAAAGCCGTAGAGAAACAAAGTTATTTTTTTTTTAATAGAACACCCTATATCTTAAAATATTTTTGGATTTTGCTTAAAATTACTATTATTTTTTATAAAGTGCATTATAAGTCTAAACCTAATAGTTTCCGAGATATCGACTTTTAAAAACTGAAATTTTTGAATTTTGACAGCTTCTAGCTTTCTAACGGTACGTCTTAGAGTAAAACGGCTTACATGTCCCTATCTCAGTTTATAACTATCTTTCTAATAGTGTCAACTTTCGGATAAACTGGATGTAGCTCAAAAGCCGGAAATATAGTACTTCCGGTTTAACGGAAGTTGACACCTTTGAGAAGATAATAAAAAAGTAAGATAGGGACATGTAAGCCGTTTTGCTATATGGTATACCGTTAGAAAGCTAGAAGCTGTCAAAGTTCAAAAATGTCATTTTTCAATAGTCGATATCTCGGAAACTATTAGATTAAGACTGATAATGCACTTTATAAAAAATAATTGTAATTTTATGTAAAATCCAAAAATATTGTAAGATATGTTTGTAATGGGTGTTCCATTAAAAAAAAAGTAACTTTATTTCTCTACGGCTTTCTGACTCATCCTGTATACTTATATTTTGTTAATTCTAATAGACTTTACAGAACCATAAATCTTTTGTCTTGAATATTTTTTGTTAGCTGTTTTACTTTACAAACGTCTAATACGCCATCCACTGTGGGACACCCTGTATTCATATGTGAATAAATTTCAAACCACTTACCCTGGGAGAGGTTCCTGTTGAATATTCCATTCGAAGCCTGGCTACAGTTTTCTCACTAATCTTACGGGCTGCTGAAGTGCATTTCACAGCTGAAATTGACTGAAGACTATTTTCTTTTTCATTTTGAAAATAATCCAAAACATCTAAAATAATTTTCCGTGTCTCAGCGTTAAACATTTTGCATCAAATATGTCGAATGTCGAATAAACCCCAAAATTCCTCGCCCGTACCTGAATTTTTGGGTACCTGGAAAAAGGTTCTTTGTTCCGCTTTAATTTCTCACACCTGACAAAGAAAGGTAACTAAGGGTTGGTACTTGCTAATTGCATGCCTACGATTTGTTTAGAAGAAACAAAGATGATTAAAGCTGTAGCTTTCTTTGTGGCAGGTTTTATTGCCCTTTCGGTCTTTTTAAATAATCTCTACTATACATTTCTTATTTCTTAAACAAACAGTAGCGCAATAGGGGAAGGAGAGGTGGGCTGGTCCCAGTGGCGTAGTAACGGGGGGGGGGGGGACAACCCCCCCCCCGAAAAACTATTCGTTCCATGAACTTTAATGTTTCTTTATAAAGTCCTGTCCTGTTGTCAAAGTCAAATGTGACTGAAAAGCAGCATAAACTCATTTCTTTCCCGTAAAGCCAAGCATCTGTCATTTTTCTCGCGCATGCGCATTGTGCAAAATGACTCTGACTAGACGAAGAACCTCGGCTTCACTACGTTTACATTTAAATGGGCAAGGCGCCATATAGTGCTAATACATATATGGTTCAAACAAGCATCAAAATATTTCCGGAAACTTTTGTTACTTACGTTATACTCTAATAATATGACAGACAGTTTTGCTATACACTGGATAATTTTTTTTTTAATTTATCTATACTGCTACTGTCGAAGAAAAGTTCAGTAAACTAAAGTTGATTAAAAAGTATTTGAGGTCAACGATGGCCGAAAATAGGTTAACCGCTTTATATGCTATTTTGTACATATAAATGAAATCATAAATTTTGATCTAGTTTTAGATCAATTTTAAAAAACTAAAAATAGGAGAGTAAGCTTTTGATGTAAGTGATGTGTGTAAATGTAAATTTACTAAATATTTTTGATAATCCATACACATTACGCTTTTTTATTACCCAATTCCTCAGATAACGACGCCTGGCACCGCTTCCAAACATAATTCCTACCTGTTCTGTTATGCTAGTTACCCCACTGCTCAAATATCTATTAAACATATTGCTTGTTAATGAAACCAATAAAATAAATAATTTGCAATTAATTAATCATATTTCTCACCTTGCTTAAAGGAAGGGTCCACGGAATTATCCCCCTCCCCCATGCCTGTAATCAGGGCCGTTCATATAAATGTTATTTGGGTAGGGGGAACTAGAATCACCATAATTTAGTCAAGGGGTCAGTCACCCCCTAGGCGCCACACACTACCACTTTAAAATTTTAAATGGCACCACCCCCTTTGTTATCCCTCAAATGAAAGGTCTCACTGAGTAGTATTTAGCTGCACAAAAAAATTTGATAGAAAAGAAAATTTGTAATTTGAATAAAACAAAACTTTGTAATTTATAAAAATATTGAAATATTTTAGTGTCCAATATTACAAAATAAAAATTAGTTTTGAATTGATTGTCTGGATTTTTTTGAGCCTCATCTTTACATTCGTAGTTTTAGTTGTTGAGATTAACACGTTCAACATTAATTTAGTGCAAATTATCCCGGTGCGTCAATTTATTGGCTCAGGGCATAAACGAGTATTTTCCTGCAACCTGACAAAAACCGCCCGCACCGACGCGATTTGATGGGATGATGGGTTGAAACAAAAACGAACAATGTATTGCCCAACTGGTTGCGACGTGGCGTAGCGTTTTTAAAACCAAAGTTCTTTTGTTTATTTTCAGTTATACTTATAAAATTCATTTTTAACTCTAAGTAGTTACCTAGTATAATGATAATATTTTAATACTGATTATTTTACTAATAAATTAGTTTTAAATTTATTTTTTTTAACCGGGCAATTGTCGCCGCACCCTTGACTCGACACCCGTGTGCCTAGCACCCCTGGTACCCACGGGTTGGAACAGCCTCTAACCTTTTCGTTATACGATGTTGTTTGGATAAAAAGATAAATAAAATAAAAGCACGGAAAAAATTATAGCTACGCAACAGAACTCTGGAGAGCATAGGAAAAAAGCGAACGTGCGGAAACTCTCTTTTTCCCGTTCTACAAAATCCTCGAGGGGGTCGCCACCATAAGCAGATTCGACATTATTTTTATTTAGCGCGTTCATGTTGCCAAGCCATCAACCAAATTTTGTCATATCGTGTTTTACCACTCGAAATTCGATTATTATAAGAAATTAATAATATTTTAGATAATCGCATTAATAGGTATTTGGGTGCCGACGGCGCACTTCTTGTTTAGGTGACTGATCGGGTAGGCGGCATTGGACCAAAGACGTCTATTGTTAACGTTTGTATTTTAATATTTATTTCAGGTAAATTAGGGCCAGAGGTCAATTGTAGCACATAGTTTGAAAAGAGCCGAATAATTTATAGGGATATAGACACGCATTTCCTTACTTTCTTAATTTTTTTTCTGTAGTATGGCTACAAGCAATGGATCAACAGACAATTAATGCGAGTATTTTATTAGTAGTATGTATTATACTAGGGGTGGCTTAAGCGCATATTTTAAAATTATTTTACAGCGCACAGTTGCACAGGGTGGCCCAAAAAGTTTTTATGAAATAACCTTAATGTTTTTTTTTATAGAATACCATGTATTTTATTATATAAATTATAGCTGCCATTGTCCTGATTATTTAAATAATTAAATATAGGAGTATGAGGTCAAATGTTATACGTTTTTACAGAAAGCTAACTTGTTTGTGAGAAACGTCATATCTTTCATGACATTCCTGGAAGACCTAAAAACAAATACATAAAATAATTTATAATTATTTCCGCTTGATACAGTATTTGACTTTTAAAATCAATATACAGGGTGTTTCCTAACCTCTCTAAAAAAATGAAGGAGGTGAATCCTCACCTTATTTTAAGACGAAAATGTTGTAAAAAAGTTTTTCGCATGTCGCTTCGTTATCGAAATACAGGCTGTTAAAAAAGAATTTTGTATTTTTTTTTATTAATTAATGCCAATCGATATTCTAATGATATTTGTTAAACATAAGGGATTAGAGCACTTTACTTTTGGGATACGAGTAGGCTTTGCTTCGTTCCATGGCAACCACATTTGTTTTCTCCGTAACATTTGTCTCCTGTTTAACATCTTTCAAATAATATCCTTTTGAATTGTTTTCGAATTTATTTGTACTACATTACATACTTTTCATAATGGCTGAGTTTACCAATCAATAAATGGCTCAAATTCATTAATTTTATGTACGGTTTGGCAAATGGAAATGCGCTAGAGGCGAGACGTTTATATGCAGAACGTTTTCCTAATAGACGAGTACCCGTGGTTCAATGGTCAATACCATTGACAACCCCATTGTTCGGAAACATTTACAAGATTGCACCTCAGGTTAGAGGAAACAGGCAGCTTTGCAAAAAGCAAAATAGGCGGCCGACCACTTACAGTTAGAACCGTACAACTTGAGGACGAGGTCTTAAATATGGTGGAAGAATCTTCAGGCACTAGTACGAGGAAAATCGGGAACGAGTTGAATGTGAGTTACAAAACAGTATGGAGTATCTTAAAGGACTATTTACTTTATCCTGATCACGTACAAAGAGTGCAAGCTTTTCAGCTCGAGTTAATTTTTGTAACTGGTTTCAAGAAAATTCTTTGAGGATCCCACATTTTGCGGCAAAAATATTATTTACAGATGAAGCGAATTTTTCCAGACAAGGCATCATAAATTTTTACAACAGCCATGTTTGGGCGGAAGATAATCCTCATGCTATAATCGAAGGACATCACCAGTATACATTTTCTTTTAATATTTTGGCAGGGATTATTGGAGATAGCTTAGTTGGACCGTATTTTTTTCCAAATCGACTTACTGGTAATGTCTATTACAACTTCCTTAGAGATAAATTGCCAGAATTGATGGAAGCAGTGCCATTAAGAACGAGAACTTTAATGTGGTTCATGCATGACGGCGCTACCCCTCACTTTGCAGTACGTGTTAGAAACTATTTAGATCAACAATATCCTGCTTGTTGGATAGGTAGAGGAGGACCTCACCCATGGCCACCCCGTTCGCCTGATCTGAATCTATTGGATTTTTATTTCTGGGGTCACCTTAAACAACTCGTTTATACTACTCCTATTGAAACCGAAAAAGACCCTCGACTGCGTACTATTGATTGAAGAGACAATTTAGCACGTCGTGTACATGGGTGTTTACTGGCTCATGGAGGACATTTTCAGCAATTTATTTGACTTTTGTTCATGTGAGTTCACTATTAAAGGTTTTTAAATCAATTATTAAAATTATTATTATTGCTTTACTAATTTTTTTTAACACCCTGTATTTCGAAAAAGAAGCGACATGCGACAAAACTATTATACCATTATTCATTTTTTTAGAGAGGGTATGAAACACCCTGTATGTATTTTCTAAACGCCCTTTTAAAACCTTTATTTGCATCAACATAAGAAATAGAACTATTCAAATTTTGTAAAGAATAATAATTTTAGGAGAACCCTTCCGCTACCCCAAAAATAGAAATTATTGTTCTTTAAAAAATATATTATATAGATGAAAAATGCCAAAATTGATTAAATATATCGAAATCAGTTTTTGGAACATAATGTAAAAAATTTTATACAATGCAATGCATAACATCTTTAATGATGTAATTAAGCATTGATATTCCCGAAAAACGGACGATATAAGACATGCTCAGTGGTGCATCAAATGAAAGCTTATTTAACGGTGGTTCTTTCAAAATAATAAAAATAATATTCATTTAAAAAGATTGTGAAAATTTATGACTGATTTGTTTTTAGGTCTTCCAGGTAAAAACTTTTACCATTTGACCACAAAAAAAATCTACTGTGTATAATACAACAACTTAATTTTTAAATTTGAGTCATCATGTTCCAAGTAGTCCGATGAACTATCGTCGTTGGGGTCCAGAGAAATAATAAATGTTTTCTAGCATGTTATCAGCTTCCCACATTCGTTCTTCTATTTCAATCACATGTTTAACGCACTTACTCCGTTTTTCACAATCCACTGTCTTTATTGCCTTATTGAGGTTTCCAACGTCTCTCGTTTTAAAAGTGGTGTTATGCCTTGCTACAAACCTTTTTACTTGCGCCCACACCAATTCTATGGGGTTTAATTCACAGTGACATGGCGGAAGGCAAAGTATCCTTATATTTCGTTTTGAAGCGATTTCGTCGACAACAAATTTCGTACAAAAAGGTTTATTCAACTTTACAATCTCCAGTAGCTCCTTTTTCAGCATGTCTTTATGAAATGGCTACCTATTTACAGTAAGCCAATGAATGATGCCATTTCCTTTCCAAGAAGACGTTGGTATATTTTCGGATTTTCTTGAGTGGTAGCATTTACTGGAAGTATTCTTCAAAGACATCAGCCTTTATGTCTTCATGGTAGTCTCCAGTCCGTTTTAATTTAAATGCTAGTAAGCCGCCATCGACAAATCCATTTTTGCTACCAAGGGGAGTAATTATTAATTTTTTACCTTCTCCCGAGGGTACTTTTATTCCAGTGGACCATTCTTCCATGTAAGCTTGCCTCGCGCTTTTTATATGTTGATCTTGCCATATTTCACCAACGATATAACCTTCATTTAACCAAGTTTCGTCCATATAATAGATATTTCCGTTTTCCCTTCGAAACTGTCAACTGCCCTAAAATATCGTCGTCGCCAGCAGATGACTTCGTCTTTTAAAGTCTATTAAAAGTGATTTTCTGTTTTGATTTTTTCATAACAAAAATTCATTTCCTTCAAAGTTTTCATAGTTTCTTCTTACCCATGGGTGGAATGAAATCATCCTTTTTCATTTACTTGTCCAAGGTATTTCTTTTTTTAAGTAAGACGAGTGTATGATTCTTCTGATGGCAGTCTTTTCATCCTCATTTATTACAGTTTTTTTTTCCTGTCCTCCTCTTTGGTGACCTGATGGGGCCGCGTTTATTCTCGTGCACAAGTCGGTATATTGTTGACTGTCCGACGCCAGTCATATTCAAACACATTTCAGCTATTTTTGCAACTCCAAATGTTATATAAAATAATAATTGGACTACGCCTATGGAATACGACGAAGACCACTGGGTTTTAGAGTTCAATAATGATGTATTGCCCTCTCGCATTAAGAAATAGACTATAATTGATTTTAAAGCCTATGCAAATCTAAAAATGTCAATTAATTATTTATTCACTCAGTATAAAATTTCTTTTGGAAACAATCGCGAATACCGTTAAGTTATTTTTAGTTCATAAAATATTTTAATATTATAATCTGTTTAGACGAAACCATTAAATAGTGAAGTTTACTTAGAGGCGAGTGGATACAAGTAACTTTAAGTAATTTTAACTTACTTGCATTTACGAAAAAACGATAAGTTTGGCAACATACCGACTATGTACTCGATTTAATGGCCTCTCGTGGGTAGCCGCCGCGCCCAAGCCGCTGAAATCATATTAAGAACTCTACTGCCGCCAGCCGAGCTCCTTTTCGGGGGGCAGTTTGCTGCCACGTCTCCAGAATTCTGTTGCGTAGCTATATTTTTCGTTTTTACTAGGACCTCCAGTTGCATCTTTGCTTATAAGGTATTAACAATATCGGTTCTGGAGGTCTGAAAGAACTCGGTAAAATGTTATAGCTAGCAAATTATTGGTGGTTCCTAAAATAATTCACTACCATAACAACGGTCGCTATATGATGACGGTTACTATGAAACCGTATTTATGGTATTTCCTTAGCAACCGGCAAGGAGGTATAGTGGATCTAAATATAACACAGTAACTAAAAAATAAGGTGGGTGAAAAAGAGATGCCATAAGATGATATATTGATAAGTAGAGCTATAGTCTATTTCAGAAATGTGTAGAGTAATAAAAGCTCATTAGGTATGCAAAGGAACTACAGAGTGACCCAACGAATATTTAAGCCACTTTCATAATTTGGCATTGATTTCATTGCAAAATTCTTTCTTTTCATCAAGTGCAGGTAGTACCACCCGGGTTTGGGTCAGTTTATGGGTTTTGCCTATTGTTATCCATTCACAAACACTAAAAATGGTGTGACAAAGGCGTGCCGGTAAGATATTCGTAAAAAGGAAAGAATTTTATTTTAACAGAATAAAAATTAGGCGTTATGTACATAGTATTAGCTACACTTATTTTTTATTAAACGTTTTTAAAAAAATACATCATACAGAAATTAAATTATACTCGTAAAAATTATAATAAATTAAATTATACTCGTAAAAAGGAAAGAATTTTATTTTAAAATAATTAAATTTAGGCATTATGTACATAGATAGTTTTAGGTACACTTATTTTTTTATTAAACATTAAAAAAAAAATACAAAATACAAAAATACATTATACAGAAATTAAATTATAAAAAATCATAATATTCTTCGTCATCTATAATATTCTTCGTCATCTGAGGAACTGTCATCTCCTCTTGACGTTATATTTAACGAGTCGACGGTCCGATCGATCAGGTGGTCAAAATTCACATTTTCTCCTCTTCTTTAATGACATGATGGTCTGCTTTTCGCCAGTTCTCTGGTGTCACTTCCTTAATGGCTTGATCAAGCAGTAGCTTAACGTTCTTCATTTTGAATGTCGTGTTGTGTCTTGCTACAAATCCTTTCACTTGCGCCCATATAAGTTCTATAGGATTTAATTCGCAATGATATGGCGGTGTGCGCAGCACAGTTACACTATGTTTCAATACTTTTGGTGGTTAACCAGTCGATAATTTCTTGTTTTCTCCAAGATAAAGTTGGAGTCTTCTCTGTGCGTCGTGAATGATAGCTTGCATTATCCATGACTACTACTGAATCTGCTGGAAGATATTTTATCGTTTCACCAAAATAGTCCTCAAAAACATTCGAATTCATGTCCTCGTGGAAATCTCCCGCATTGAACGACTGAAAGGTTAGCAAACCTTCTTTTAAAAATCCCTCTTCGCTTCCAATATGGACGATTATTAGTCTCTTCCCTTTACCTGAAGGCACCTTAATACCCGTTGACAGGCCTTCCACGAAAGCTTGGCGAACACTGGTTATATTTTTGTCTTGCCACAATATTGGTACTATATAACCTTCATTAATCCACGTCTCATCAAGATAAAAGATTTTCTTCTGCTCTCTTCTGTACTGTTTTATACTTCTCAAGTATTTTCGTCGCCAGCAAACAATTTCATCGCTTTCCAGTAAAAGTGATTTACGGTTATGCTTTTCCCAGACAAAATCCATATTTTTTAAAGTGGTCCATAAAGGTTTTCCAGTTATAAACGGAATACTGTCATCCTGGCCAAGCTCCATTAGCATCTTATCTAGGGTGGGTATTTCTTTTTTAAAATAAAAGAAATGAACCTTTCTTCGAAGTACACTTTTGGTGTCTTCATCAAGGACTTTTACTGGTCTGCCTAGACTTTTTTTGGGAGGTTCCACTTGACCTGCTGTCTCTCTCCCGCAATAATTTAAAAACGGTGGACTTTCCAACTTCAGTCATTCGGGAACATCGGTCGACAGTTTCTTGTACCGTAAAATTCGGATAAGCGTATTTTATGCAATCATGACATTCAAAATAATAACTTTTTCACTCACTGATAGTGGAGAATTATTGGAACGTCTCTTTGTTGGTGTGAATGTCGCCATTTTATTACTAATCTTATAATACTGTGAACACTATATATGGCTTAACAGCAAATACTGATGCGTTAAACTAAACAAATATACTTATTAAGGTCATACAGACCCACGATGTATGAAGTTTATTCCAAATTAGCACATATTTATATGATCCAGCCAAAGAGGCCAGAGCCAAACTCGGTACCTGTTAAACACAAAACGTAACTTTATAATCTACTACCTAACTAATCCCTACACAATATTTTGATTTTGACACTTCAGGCCAGAAAACATACCTTTCCTAATCCTCTTACGTAATTACTTGAAATTTTAATATTACAAACAATACTATTTTATCTTAATACCCGTTAACCTAAATCTCTAAAATTTTTGGTTAGTTATCATAAATAATTTAATGCACAAAGTTTACCTGCGCCTATGGCCGACACCAAAATTGAGCCGAACTGGACGGAATTTCTCATTTTATTACTCTACACCTTTCTGAAATAGACTATAGGAAGAAGGAAAATATAACTCGATTTTTGATAATGTGATGCTTTAACAGTCATGATAATATTATAATATTATTTCGATTATAAACTCGCCAACAAAATTTTAATGCATTACAAATAAATTTGCCGTGTTATGTTTAATGCAGAATATTTTGCTATAAACTGGAACAAAATGATAAATAAATGATTTTTTAAAATATTTCACTCAGGCCACTTAACCAAACTTATAAACGATTTATTTATAAATTAATAATAAATTCTTTTTTAGGATTTGGTATGCTGGAATCTGGCTGTGTTTCTATTAAAAATGAAGTTAATATTATGATGAAGAATGTAGTAGACATCGTGTTGGGAGGTACATAAACAATTTAAATCGAGGAAAAGTGAAAGAAAGTCCCTAATGTCATAGAAAGCAAGAAAAATAGATACCGCAAAAACCAAATGCTGAAAAAAATGGCTCAATAGGGTCTATTTTTAAAGAACAAATGCAAAGAAACACATAATTGAATGCACGAGAGGAGAAAAAATGAAATAATGTGTTGAACTTTTTTGCATTCTATATGTACGAGATTTACTGCTATAAACGTTTCTATTTTGTTATTCCGGTCAACTTTTACATTTGCAAATGAGTTTTTGAATTAGGTCATTTTTGTTTTTGTGAAAATATACGATGACGTAAAATCTCAAAACAAGTATAACTATCCGTTGGAAAAAAACATGGAATCTCCGACCGAAGGGTTTTTTGACCTAGAATCCTCTGATATATGACATTGTAAAAAGGGGTTAACAAATAATGAACTTGTAAGCTTGGTTAAGATGTATTGGTGCGGTTTCTGCTTTATCGGGTGCAGACATGGAAAAAGCCTTAAAACAGCTTAAAACTATACAGGGTCATTCACGATGAGTGGCCTATTAAAAGACCTCGGGAACTACAATAATTGTTTTTGAAATTTTGTAACTGTATAATATAAGGGACGCTGATCTTTTTATAGGGGGTATATTGATGTTTCGATCACTTACGGTTATACCGGTATAAACTAAAAAAATATCTAACATTTGTCATGCATAAAGGACCATATTTTCACTTAAAGCTGTCAAAATTTAAAATGTTTAACTGCACTGCACAGAAAGGCAAGTCGAGCCTCCAGAATTAAAGCCTATCTAACCTTGATCACAATGCTGGATAACCCCTCAGAGGCAATGACCTCTGAAATCCTAAAACTAAACCGAAACAAGCTTACAATCAAGATAGGCCTCTTAACCGGTCATAGTACAGGGATAGGAAAACACATGCACACCATGGGTATATATAACGACGAACCCATATGCAGACTCTGCACTGAGGAGGAAGAAAGAGCCTACCACATTATCAAAGAGTGCTACGCACTGACACGCTGGAGAACAACCCACCTGAAGAGTCAAATCCCCCAGGGGAATCCCCTGAACAAAATCTGATAAAGGGGCTGCTCAGCCTAATAAGGGCGACTAACCTCTTTTAATGTGAAATCGAGCAACAAGCGTCACAATAAGTCTTTAGGCTGCGGTGTAGAGGTAGTAATAACCTTGGCTTGCTGCCTGTATTAATCATCATCATCATCAACCTTGATCAGACCATCCCTATAGTATTGGTCATCCATATGGCATCCCCATCAGCAAACAACCCAGTTGGAGATGGTCCAAAGAAGAGCCTGTTAGCTGGATTTATTTGAATTTCTCTCACTCCTTTAGTCCCGCTGCTGCATTAAGGGAACTTGGGTGGCCATCGTTTTACCAACGCAGGGAATATTTCTTGAAGGTTCTTATGTATAAAATCTATAATAGGTTACCATCTTGGACAAAACTTTCTGATACACACGCTAAACTTAACTACAAGTCTAGAGGAGACCATGAATTTAAAATTAGAAAACCTTTCTGGAGGACTGATGTCGGTCTTTTCTCGACATTGAGATTGGGTGCTGACATATGGAATCATTTGGAAATTTTTGGCAGAACAATGCCTACTCTGCAAAATTTTAAGAGGCGTTTGAAAGTTGCTTAAAATTTAAAACACTGCGCATTGTGCTTACTTATACTTTTGTATGTTATATATCTTATTGTTATATTTTATATGCCATTGTTATATTTTATATATTATTGTAAATGTCTCTACAGATAACATTTTGAGTGTCCTAATTGTTTTTGTAGTTTGCAACCACAAGTATCTATACCGCTGTATGTTGTTACCCATGAATAAACATAAATAAATAAAGTTATTCAACTTTATTTTTGACATGTTTTTTTATGAAAAATCCATTTAATAATTTTTAGCTCTCGGAAACAGAACAAACTAAAGTTGCTTGGAATTCTACAGAAAAGCCAAAAATGTTAAAATATACAGGAAGTTTCAGAAGTACGTTACGTAACTTAAGGGGGTAATTCCTTATGATATTCTAAGAGAAAAAGTTCATATGAACATGTGTCCGGAGTTGCCCCGTTTCTGATATACAGGGTGTTGAAGTTTAAAAAAAAACTCGTTTTTTTTTAATTTCTTTAAATATCCTTTTCCCGATTTTATTAAAATTTGGTACTGTTATTAATAATGATAAGGGGCTTAATTAGCCCTAACTAGATTAAATTTATTAAGTCGAGTGGCGTCCCGACCTTAACAATTATTATTGACAAGAAAGTGTACGCCACTGTCTTTTTTCTAATTATAATACAACTTTTTTGTTCCTTGAATTATTTTCGTATCTTGCTTCGTGTTCGAGAGAAAAAACAAAAACCACTTTATTGCACGTATAAAAAAATACGTATGTATTTCAAAGTTAATTATGATTTTTTCAATTTTAATTATATGACGGGAAGATAAGCTTCGATGTCTAATTTACCTGTTTTGTCAATAAGAAGTCCAGAATGAATAACTTCACTTACACTGAAATGGCCCCGATGCATTTTAATTATGGCCTAGCAAATGAAACTGCTGAAGAAGCTCGGCGAATTTATCAGGAACGTTATCCAAACAGAGCACTGCCATGTGCCAAAACCTTTAGTCAGCTCCATGCAAAATTGAGTGAGACTGAGAGTTTTAAACGTAGTACGGAACTTCCTGGCATACCTGCAACAGTAACCACGCCTCAGTTAGAAGAGGCTATACTTCGAGAGATAATCCTTCAACTAGTGCCAGGAAGGTAGCAGTGCAACTTCAAACAAGTGCATCAACTGTTTGGAGGTTTTGCATCTTTATCAACTAGGTATACCCATACCATATTCAACGTGTACAAGCTCTGCTTCCCCGTGATTTTCAGCCAAGGTTTGATTTTAGTAGGTGGTTGCTGCACACACATAACAACAATTTTTTACCGAACATTTTACTTACTGATGAGGTCTCTTTTTCAAGAAAAGCCATTATGAACTTTCATAACGAGCATTTTTGGGCAGACGATGATCCTCATAAAATTAGAGAAGGTCGTTTTCAGGAACTATTTTCGGTAAAGGGATCATTGGTGACGTATTTTTTTTGTACATGCAAAAAAATGATTTTCATTTTTTCTGTCGAAAACGAAGCAAGATACGAAAACAATTCAAGGACCAAGAAAGTTGTATTATTAGTTGGTAAATCCCAGAAAAAATATCAAAATTAGAAAAAAGGCAGTGTCGTATATTTTTCGGTCAATAATATTCGTCAAGGTGTTCCTCGGGACGTCACTGAACTTTTCAATTTAATCTAGTTAAGGCTAATTAAGCCCCTAATTATTATGAATAACGGTACCAAATTTTAATAAAATCGGGAAAAGGATATTTACAGAAATTATCAAAAAACAATATTTTTTAAAACTTTCACACCCTGTATATCAACAACGGGGCAACTCCGGACACATGTTCATATGAACTTTTCTCTTAGAATATCATAAGGGATCACCCCTTAAGTTACGTACCTTACTTCTGAAACACCCTGTATACAGCGTGTGCGTGGATTTGCTTGCCAAATGGAAAACTTCTTTATTATCAATTTTTCGAAAAAAAGTTATTCTTTATAAAAAGTTTTGCTTTTAAAAGTATTAAGATTGGCATAAGAATTTCTTTTTAATGTTGTACACGGTATCTCAAAAAACGAAAAAGTTTAATTCTAAATGTGAAAAAACTTTATACCAATATTTATTAACCCGCAAATTGGAAAGAGCGAAAAGCGCATTAAATCGTCAACTAATTTGTAGTATACAGGGCAATGATAAAGTTTTTTTTGAATAGTTACTTAACATTTTTGATAAACAATATGGATAAATAAGCCCCCCACGTTGTTCATCATACACCATACAGAACAACAATAAATTATTGGTTTATAAAGTAATGTTTTAAATAAAGCCTAATAATTATAAATTAAACTTTTACCTGTAAACAGTTAAATGTTAAGGTAAAAACCTGTAAAGACACATTTCACGAATTGACATATGTCAATAAAACTTTTCTAGTTTGTATTTTTTCCTCTAACAATGAGTTTAACTGATCAAGAAAAAGTCCAGATTCTTTTAATAGTTGGAAATAATTATCGCACAAATAGAGTAGCAGCCGAAGAATTTAACAATAATCACCCGGAAAGACCAACACCAATAACCCATCAAACAATAAGTAATGTTATGAGTAAATTCAAACGGTGCTCTCCAAACTTTTTCCGGAGAAGAGAAAACCAAGGTCAAAATAATCTTCCTCTTTTATACGATGAAAATGATGAACTTAATGTTTTGCTCTACATCAACGAATTCCCTAAAACTAGTTTAAGGCAAATGTCTCGAGATTTGGACTTAAAAATCTACTTCATTGAAATGGTTCTAAAAAAAACATAAAATTAAACCTTTTAAGCCAAAATTTACCCATACATTATTACCAGGGGACTCGGAATTGAGACTAGATTTTTCTGCGTGGTTATTAGGCGTTATGGAGGACGATCGCCGTTTACCTTTTAAAATATTTTTTTCAGATAAAGCTGTTTTTACGACCAACGGTATTGTAAGCTCTCAAAACTCCCGTTATTGGTCAGTGGATAACCCTCATTGGGTTGAACAGTGCCGAAACCAATATTCTGAAAAAGTAAATGTGTGGTGTGGTATAGTCGGGGACCGATTGTTGGGACCAATATTTTTTGATGATAATATAAACGGTGAGGTGTTTCTAAATTTTCTAGAAAATGATTTTAGTGGTATGCTGGATGACATACCTTTGGCCGGTATACGAAACTTATTGTTTCAGCTAGATGGGGCTCCCGGACATTTTGCATTGCAAGTTAGACATTGGCTGAACAGAAATTTTGCTTATAGGTGGATAGGAAGAGGTACAGATCAAGATTTGCGTTTTTGTCATTGGCCAGCGAGGTCCCCGGATCTCACCCCACTGGATTATTTTTTGTGGGGTGTCCTCAAAGAAAGGGTATATAAAAGGCGGCCCCGAGACAGAGAACGCCTCAAGAGACGAATATTTCAGGAATGTGCCGGGCTACGGGGATATCAACTATCGAATGCCGTCAGAAGTTTTAGAAAAAAAATTATTATGTGTATGATGAACAACGGGGGGCTTATTGAAATTTAATCTTCTATGTATATTTGTTCGTGTTTACTGTGTAATTACTAGTAATTGAAAAACTTGTTATGTGTAAATATGTTTATATGATTGTTTAATAAATTTTCAATAAGGTTGTACATTATCTAAATATTTTAATCACTCTGCATACTAAATTAACCTGCAAATAGTACATTGATGGCTTAATATTAAATATTGCGATGGTATTTATCCATACTGTTTATCAAAAATGTTAAGTAACTATTCAAAAAAAACTTTATTATTGCCCTGTATACTACAAATTAGTTGACGATTTAATGCGCTTTTCGCTCTTTCCAATTTGCCGGTTAATAAATATTGGTATAAAGTTTTTTTTACATTTAGAATTCAAGTTTTTCGTTTTTTGAGACACCCTGTGCAACATTAAAAAGAAATTCTTATGCCAATCTTAATAATTTTAAAAGCAAAACTTTTTATAAAGAATAACTTTTTTTCGAAAAATTGATAATAAAGAAGTTTTCCATTTGGCAAGCAAATCCACGCACACGCTGTATAACATCTCATTTAAAATAACAAAATTTTGCTTAACTTACGGTATAACCCCATTAAAAAGATCAGCGTGCCTTATATCAAAGAAACTTTGCGTAGCTATAAGTTTCTTTGCTTATATCCAGTAACACAATTCTTGTATAGTTTCCAAAATCTTCTCATAGACCACTCGCCGTAAATGACCCTTATACTATACCTAATAAAAACACTACAGAAATAAAATATTTTAGGACTAACATACTGGATGTTTGGATTTGCCATGTCTTTTGGTCGCAGCTCTTTCAGTAATGGATTTATTGCTTTTGGAGATTATTTTATAGATCCAAACCTGAAGGACCCTTTAAAAGGTCCAATCTATGCTGCATTTATTTTTCAACTCTCCTTTGCTACTACAGCTACCACCATTGTCAGTGGTGCCATGGCAGAACGTTGTAACTTTAAAGCATATTGCTTATTTAGGTATAATCATTAAGTTTTTGATATTTTCAAAACAATTACTAGAGCCCGGGAATTTGATGACATTCCAGAGATACCTTACACGCACCTATAAAAATTTTATTAATCGAAATATTTATGTTCTTTTTAAAATATTAAATTTTGACGAAGTGAAGTAAACTTCACTATTTAATAGTTTCGTCTAAACACATTATAAGATGAAAATACTTCATGGACCAAAAATAACTCTCCCGTTTTCCTGATAGCTTCCAAAAGAAATTTTATACCGACTGAATAAATAATTAGTTAACATTTTTGGATCTGCATAGGCTTTAAAAATTTGTTTAATAATTTTAGAGTCAGTGAGCTTAAAAGATTAGCTAAATTTGTCTCTGCTCCTTTTCAATTCTTGGTTAGTTTGCTGGGTAATATTTGAAAAATCATCAGGAACGCGCATACTGCTTAAAACTAAACTGCTGAAACTTTGCAAAATTTATTTCTGGATTGTAAGAGAATCACTGGTTCAGTTGTAAAAAACAACTTTCGGAGCTTTTAAATAAAGGTCGTAGTTTTACAGTAATTAGAGTTTAATCGAATAACGAGACTTTCGCATTTCATTACCATGTATCGGTCTCGCAATTATTCAAAAAAAAATGTTTTCAACTTATTATTAGTTCCAATTGCTTGACTTTTTTCGTATTAATAGGGTTTTATACACAGTGAGAAAAAATTATACAGTAAGATCTCTCAATAGCGACCACCCTCGGGGTGGTCGGTTAACAGGATTGGTCAGATAATAGAGAAAAATGAAAACAACTGGTCTGCATTTTACAATGTGTGTTTGTCAATAAGTATCTACATATATGTAAATAATTTTAAATATTTTTGTTTAACTTTATCAGAACTAAAATTAAATAAAATGAATCCAATTTACCAATATGTATATACTGCAAGTGCATACTAACATATATATTATACAATGTATGTACAATGTACTGTATGTTTACTGTAAAATTCTTATTTTTTAAAATACTCAGAAATTAATGATTGCTTTATATTTTTTATTTTATTTTTATGAAATTCAGAATCACATTTTAATAGCAATTGAGAAATATTTGTAGACAAGAAGTTGCGAAGGCTTTAGATATGCATGATATTTTCGACACTGGAGTAGTTTTTCGTCCGTTTCTTGGACCTCTTCTTCAATACACTCAATGATAGTCAATTCTGCACTTTCTGTTGGAAAATCGTTATCAATAAAGGGCAAATTGTTTTAAGTTTACAAATGTGTCCTTAATGTTAGGAAACATTTGTACGAGCGGAATATTATCTTTTTCTTCGAAGTCGTCAATTTGTATTACACAGAAATCCGGCTTTCATAAAGCATTTTTTCATTGTCACTGGGGATAAATTACGCCAGGCCACCGAAACCCATATCAATGCGTTTAGTGGCGCAACAAGAAATAAGTTCGCGCGGGGGGGGGGGGGGGGGGGAGGATGGAAAAACTTTTGGGTGCCACGCCCTTTTTTTAATGATGATGCTTGGTTTTTATGTAAGAAAATTAAAAAACACAACAGAAAATCACAAAAACAGCCAGACTCGTTTCAATTTTTGTGGAATTTTACCTATCTTAGGTAGTGATTAGTTAACATTTCTTGTATACAGGTAATTAGACGACCCGAGCTACGCTGGGTAGGGGGACTGCAACCCGGTAGCCCCCCCCTTGGTTGCGCCACTGAATCCGTTGGTTATGATAATATTATTTCTTAATAAGGTAGCTTCTGTAAAGCATTTCAAAATTCTGAATAATGCCTTGGTCCAAATGTGAGGTAGTATTGGGTGGAAGAAAAATAAGTTTGACATTATCCAGTGTAATTTAATTATCCAGAAACAGTACCACTCTTCTTTTCTGCTTCTTCATCTTGGTATCAAATCTGTAAAGCCACGTTGTCATGATGTCTGCTGTCATCCACGCTTTTTTGTTCCAGGCCTATTGGAGAGGTAGCTTGTCGATATGTGCACCCTTAAGACATCGAGGATTTTTGCTTTTGCCTATTATAAGTGGTTCTTCCTTCTCACCTTCTGTATTTGCACAGAACTGAATTGTAAATCGTTTTTTTGCTGTTTTCTTTCTAGTACACTGTTATGTCCAGGGACGCACCGTCCATATGGACAAGGTCGTGCGGCGCGCGACGGCGCCGGCGCCAAGGCCTTAAAGGTGCCAAGCCTTCAACACAAATTAACATAAAACTAAAAAAATTATCTATGAATACCGGTGGGAAAAATGCATTATCCACCAACACCGATCGCCGGTCGGCGACCAGTACCAGTGGTAAAATTTTACAACTCCTCTTCCTGCTGGGGCGCGAAAATCCGCGTGCGTTCGGCGCGCTGCCCCGCTGCCGCGCTGCTTTAAACTTGCAAAATTTTGCGTGTTCGTAGTCGATGTAGCAGGTTAATTTTTCATGATAAGCGCATAAGACGTATAGAGTGTTTTATTTGCTATTACGTATCTACCGCAATTGTGAAAAATAATTACAAACAAAGTAAGTGATTAAGAAAATTAATTAACAGGGATGCAAATAATTGAGAGAAGAAAAAGAGAAATTTTCTGGTTGCCAAATCTTGCTTAACAAGCGAAAACGGGAGAAAGACTTGGAGAAAACCAATTTCAAAATTAGTAACTTTTTCGAAAGACCACACAAGACACTACTTCTGATAACAGTAATTTTCTACATTCAATAAAATCAAACTTGCCATCAGAATTAGAAAAGCTAATGAGGATGAAGATCCAAAAGAATTAGATCCTGATACGTTTTAATCAGTGTCGGTACCATCATGTTCTAGTAAGCAAGACGAATTATCCGAAGAAGCGCCCCTTTCTAACGATCCAGGTCTTTGGCCGAGTGTATTGTCTTTATCCAGGTCAAGAACTCATCGAAAAAGGTCCAAAGCATTATTAAAATAAAGCTATGTATCCTAAAAACAAAAGTGGACGTAAGTTTTCCCATATATATTTTACTCGGATTTTGTTAAATGTTGAAAACGTTCAGGTTGCTATATTCTATTGCAAAAAATTCAGTTTTCTACTTCTGCTGTAAAGTATTCAATGACCCCAACCCCAACAATCCATTGACTTTTAAAATCACTAAATTAAGTAAGTTAAGGGTCTGGTCAAATTTACTAGAAAGATTAAAAACTAATCGAACCGTTGATTCGGAAATGCAACATTTATTAAAAAATTAAACTAAACATTGGCGCAGTGTCATTAAAAGAATAATTTATACTATTCAATTTTTGGCTGAACAAAACTTGGCTCTTCGTGATCCTAGTAACAAATTATTTGAAAGAAATAATGGAAATTTTTTAAAATGTATAGAAATGATAGCAAGATTTGATCCAGTCATATCTGCACATATTAATAGATCTCAAAAAAATATTCCACTTTACCTTGGAGACAAAATTAAAAACGAAACCATTAAATTAATAGGTGGCAATATGAGAAATAATATTTTAAACGAAGTTAAAGAAGCAAAGTATTTTTCTATATTACTTGATGTGAGCCGCCAGGAGCAGATTTCTGTTTGCTTAAGATACGTTAATTTAAAAAACAATAAATTTAGTGTCGAAGAACGTTTTTTGACATTTCGTCCTATATGTGATACGACAGGTGAAGGTTTAACCAACTTTTTACTAAAAACTTTGGAGAATTATGGTTTAGACATTTATAATATGCGCGGCCAAGGTTATGATATAGGTTCAAATATGAAGGGTAAACATCAGGGTGTACAAAAGGGAATTTTAGACATTAATCCACGAGCAATATTTGTACCTTGTTGTAACCACCGTTTGAACCTTGTCATAAACGATGCTGTAAAATCCAATATTTTTAGTATACATTTTTTTTCAACTGTTCAAGAATTAAATACTTTTTTTCTGCCTCCACCAATCGGTGGTCTGTTTTGAAAAGTAACATTTTAAGTCTGACATTAAAGCCTGATTGTCTAGCAGAATTGATGCAATAACCCCTCTAAGATTTCTGTTGGGCGAAATTTACGATGCTCTTTATGAAATTTTATTCGGACATAATTTTGACGATACTTCAAAACATCTAGCTACCACTCTAGGTAAAAGAAATAAAAATTATGAGTTTGTGTGTATGGTAGTCTTGTGGTACAAAATTCTAAGTAAAGTGGATGTTGTTACTAAGATCCTGCAATCAAGAACATTTAATATTTCCCAGGCTTGCAAAAGTTTAAATAACCTCAAAGAATTTGTAAAACAATATCGATCTGACAAAGGCTTCAGTGGCTTATTAGTAGATGCCAAAGAACTAGCTTCTTGCTTAGAAGTTGATGCAAGATTTATATCCGCAGAAATTTTAAGACCACGAAAGATTAAAAAACAATTTTCTTGCGAAGGTGACGACCAGCCGATGGAAAATCAAGAAATGAAATTTAAAGTAAATTGCTTTTTCGGAATACTTGACATTACTCTTTCATCCGTACATGAAAGATTTAAACTATTATCGTGTCATTCTGATGTTTTTAGTTTTTTGTGGAATGTTGAGGATTTCGGCAAATATTCTGACCAAGATCAAGTTAATTTTTGTAAAAAACTGGAAGAAACCTTAGCTGACAGGGATCGAAACGAGAAAGATATAGACGAAACAGAACTTTTACACGAACTACAATTTCTGCAAAATGGCGACAAAATCGCGACGTCTGTAGTAGAAACACTTAATTACATTGCAATAAATAACCTAACCCACTCATTTCCAAACATAACGATTGCATTGCGCATATAATTAACCATTCCAGTTTCTGTAGCTACAGCCGAGAGGTCATTCTATAAATTAAAGTTGATAAAAAATCATTTACGATCTAGAATGGGCCAAGAGCGGTTACAAAATCTTGCTATCATTTGTATAGAGTCTGACTTTTTAAAGCAACTTGAAATGGAAAATCTTGTTAATGAATTTGCAAAAAGTAAAGCTAGAAAAGTCCAATTTTTGTAAGACCTCTCCTTCATGTATCATGATCATGTATTATCTATTTCAAAACAATCGCTATTTTATTTCCTTATTTTTTTTTAATGTTTTGTAACTTTGATACTGTTTTTGTTTTGTTACTGTTGTTTCGTATTCTATTAACATTTTTTGTGTACTTTTTGTTTGTCACTAATAAATATAGACATTAGTACTAAAAAGTATAGAGTTTTCTTCAAAAATTTCAACGATCAACAATTGGTAATTTTAGTCTAACCATCCATTTGATGCCTTGAAGTTATCTAGTCCTGGACTTCTGCTTTATTTTGAAGCAACATAGTCACTTGAGTCTTACCTACTTAAAATTTTCCAGCCAGTTTTCTGGTACTTAAATCAGTTTTTTCACTTTCCTCGAATATTTCAATTTTTCTTCCGCTTAAAGAAAGACAGTTCCTTTTTTCCGTCGTCTTTAAATATTCACGGTAGTCCCAAAACTAGTGATGCCGCCGAGACTAGAAATTCTCGTGTCTCGTCTCGTCTCGTCTCGTCTCGTCTCGTCTCGTCTCGTCTCGTCTCGTCTCGTCTCGTCTCGTCTCGTCTCGTCTCGTCTCGTCTCGTCTCGTCTCGTCTCGTCTCGACGAGACGAGAGTGAAATTTTTTTCTCGAGAGAAGTCACGAGACGAGACGAGAGAAGACCGTTTCTCGTCGAGAAATTTCTCGTTTTTTCTCGAATTTTCTCGTTTGTTACAACACTGAATTTTAGGTATCTCCTAATATATAGACAGAAAAATAATGTGTTTAACGTTCTCACTCTATCGTATTGTGAAGGCATTTACCTTAAAAGAGATATTCAAGAGAACAGAATCAAATTGTCTAGCCTCTTTCTTCTGTCTATGGTTAGTAGTTGACATTTTTAAATAATTAACCAAATCTGAAAGAAAGCATTTTCGATTGAAAACGTTGTAGCGGCGGTGATCTTAAACCAATTACAGTTTACATTGTATAACTCATATGTAAAAGAAGGACACAATAATTATCTAATGTTACCGCGATTTAGTCCGAATATTTCATAAACTATGAGAGATTGATATGTCAAATAGAGCATTTTCGGAAATACTTCTTTAAGTTCTTTCTCTTGCACTTTCTATTAATGTAATAAAAAAATTTAGGTTTTTCCCCGGATGACATTCTGGGCTGATCCCTTTATTTAGTCGAATATTTTCCAAACTATTGCAGTTAATTATGCCCCCAATTTTGCCAACAAATTAATAATAAAAGAAGGGTAGTTCCATTATGAATCAATTATTATTATTATAAATCGTTCTCCATTCTGTATCTTTTACCACCCCGTATATTTTGGACTGAAAATACCTCGGTGCCAAGCCTATTACATTACGTGAGTTATGTCTTATGGCCGCTTGCAATATTTTGTTGATCTAAGGAAAATAGTTTCTAAGTCATATGCCTAACAAACCAACTTATATTAAACCCTTCTGCGAGACGACCAGATACTTTTAAATGTTTACCCCCTTTAAGATTCGTATAAAAAAATATTTTTTATGATTCCCTACTCACGAGAAAAAACGAGACGAGATGAGACAATGGCACTCTCGAGCGAGAAAAACGCGTTTCTCGTCGAGACGAGATAAAAAAAATTCTCGCCTCACGAGACGAGACGAGAATGGGCCAATTCTCGTCTCGTCTCGTCTCGCGGCAGCACTACCCAAAACACACAAAAACTGTTCAAAACAAAACAAATGTTAACAACCGATTTATCAGCCTTAAAAGCAAAATAAATGGATTCCCCTGCATAAAGTAATTAGTGTATGTACCAAACTTCTTAATAATTTAATAATTTCAACTTCTTAATAATTGTCGGGTTGGATTTTACTGCCCCTAATGAAGGGTGTTTTTAGCATTAATGTTTTCTAAAAATTCCGATGATTAGTGCCCGTGGTCGTTTAACAGATGGGTCGTTAAAGAGGAGTATAAAACAATGGCATCTCCATTTTTAAATATGGCGAATTTATAACCGGCCGTTTAACGCAGGTGGTCACTTTATAGAGGCGATCGCAAACAGAGGATTTACTATACCTCCAATACTCTAATAATAATTATGTTACTATTTTTCCAGTAGCAACTTTTTCCTGGTTTAATTTGGTGACACAAAGGTTAGAGTTATGTTTCTCAAAATTCAATGCAAGTTTTTACAATTATACAAGGTGGCGCACCCTATACGACGCGGTAATTTAAAATATGAAATATTTTTAAAACACGAAGAAAACCAGGATTTCTGAACTAACAATTATTTAAAACACTTTTTTCAAATAACTGCGAGACAGTTACAGGGTGATGAAATGTAACCCCGAAAGTTGTTTTTTACAATTATTGAACCATTGATTCTTCTAAAACCCATGAATAAAGAAAAAGTATTTTTGTAAAAGTAAATTTGCACTGTTTCATTTACCAACTTGTATTGTGGCATTAGAATTCATACAAACCAAGACTAGTCAATCTACGCTAAGTCCAAAAAAATAAGCCCTAATAAAGCCCCATTCAAATATCTTTAATATTTTATGATATATTTAATTTCAACTACAGGGTGTTACTTAATGATAGGCTGTAATTCCAGGGGCGCATTGTAACAATATTTTTGATTGTTCCAACTTAATTAATTGGATTGGGCCAATTTAAGCACTCATTATCCTTAATAATTCGATTAATATTAAAAGTCCACTGGCCCGGCAGTTTCGTGCCGCAGATCGATTTTATCGACGTATTGGCTCGCTCGTCACTTCTCCGGTGAGATTTCTACGCATACCAGGTGATCTGACGTCAGAGAGAGGAGACAAAACTGTCGTTGGCGATCGGTGCTAAAGTCTGTGCGTTTTAAGAAGTCCGATATCGGATTAAATCACCAAGGGATGTTATCGCTTTTAAAACAGTAAGTCGGTTAAGTTACAATATCTTCGCACCTTCGCTATACTTGATCACACCGAACATCCCACTGGTTTACTGTATTCTATTACTGGGCGAAATCAGAGGTTTCAAAACAAAATTATCTTAGAATTACGCGTTGAGCATAAATAATAATTAAATAGATAATTAAATTATTTTGCTATTATTATAGTTAAATCTATATAATAATCGCTATTTTCCAAGAACCAATTAAAATTTGCTTAAGTGCGGGATGGTTAAATATGTTAAAGATTTTGTCAGGTATATACTTTTCCGATAATGACATTATTTTGGGATTATTATAATTAAATCTTCATACTTCATAATAATTACTATTTTCCAAGAAATAATTAAAATTTGCTGAAGTGCGGGATGGTATGTTCTACTTTATTTTAAACAAGTAGTTGTGCTTTTCACTTTTAGTTTGTTTCTCATTGTGGTGAATTAAAATCAGTTATTAAGCAAAGTTATGGAAAATGTTCAGCAAGGTGGCACATCGCCTAGAAGGCATTTATCTCCAGGTGAACACCGTTTGGTATTACAAGTGGAACGTTATTTTTCTTTAGAAAAAGATAACTCGGGCCCGTTAGAGTCTGTTTTGGCAGTGCAAAAACGAACGTCTGATGCTTGCGGCATTTCAGAGAAGACCTTAAGAAGACTTCGAAAAATGAGTGAAGAGGATTTGGACAGACCATATAAAAGGGTTCGACTCCATTCAAAAACCTTGGATTTATCCCAAGGGATAAAACTCTCTATTAGGAATATTGTTCATGATATGTATAAAGCCAAGGAATATGTTACCCTCAAAGCTATTCTTGAAAAGATGAAGCAGAAAAAAATTTGCGATATTGGAACTAACAGTTTGTCCATCATCTTAAAACATATGGGTTTCAAATATAAAAAAACGAACAACAGAAAACTGCTTTGCGAGCTGTCCAATGTTGTTTCGAAAAGATGGCAATTTTTAAGGGATTATTTAAACAACAAAAAATCGGAATTGTCAAGACAAGTTGTTTTTCTTGACGAAACATGGGTATTTGCAAACGGAACTTCAACAAAAACGTCTTGGCAGGATGACTCAAAGCATTGTTATTCAAGTACCCGTGCAAGTAATGGAAAAAGGTATATTATATTACATGCTGGTAATGAAGAAGGTTTTGTTTTAAATGCCAGTTTGATATTTTCATCAACAAAAAAAACTGATGATTATCACGGCAATATGGATGCTGAAATTTTTGAGCATTGGTTCGAGGAAAAACTTTTAAAAAGTTTAGAAAAACCTTCCTTAATTGTTTTAGACAATGCCTCTTACCATACGAGACTCGAAGAGAAATTCCCTACAAGCAGCTGGAAAAAGGAAGAAATAAAAGAGTGGTTGTCAAAGAAAAACATAAACCATGAAAATTTATATTTAAAAAGTGAACTTTTAAGCAAGTGTAAAGAGCAGTCATTTAAAAAAAAGTATGTTGTTGACGAATTAGCCCTCAAATATGGACATCAAGTTTTGAGATTGCCGCCCTACCATTGTCATTACAACGCAATTGAATTGGTATGGGGTATTAGCAAGAACTATTATGACAAACATGCCTGTAAAAATATCGGTAAGCCTAGCGTTATAAAGTTATGGGAGGAGGCGCTTAGCCAAGCGGGCAAAGAAGAATGGCGGAAATGCATTGAACACACAGAAAAAATTATTTTTGAATCTTATGAGACAGAACAGGTTATAGACGAAGTAAGACCGTTAATTATTACGAATGATGATGATGATGACGATGATGTTGATTCTGATGAGTCTGAAAGCATGGGTGAAATTTCAAATGCAGAGGAAGACTACTTTTAGTAGTACCTATCTACAAGTAGGTACGTTCTGTCGCAAGACTACAAAATCGGTTCTTTTTAGAACCAAAACTTTATAAAAAAGAATTCGTAAAACTAATTTATCTGAATACTACAAAAGCTAAAAAATTATTATTTTTCTTTACCTAAACTAATTTTTTATTTACTTTAAATTATTTTATTTAGAAAATGTAATTCATCAACATCCAAAATTACCTTCAATATAATTTATTGTTTGAGAGCCACCGACATAATGCTCAAGAGGTTTTATGGCTTAGCGGACTTCTTAAAACGCACAGACTTTAGCCCTTGTGCATGGAGTATTCCCTTGAAGCCAGGTTTAAATGGCGTGAGATATCACATTGGTAAATAAAAGGCAGAGTTTTCTGGATTGATTATTGCCAAGTGGTGAAGAGAGACACCCGTTGGGGGATTTGTTTCCTGACCAAATTAAGGAAGAAACCAGTCCAGCAGGTTTTTTACTTTTCAATTTGGATTTTATAATTTTTCCTTTTACATTTTTTAATTTTCACTTTGGATCTTTTTACTTTTCCTTTTTTATCAAGGTTCTTTTTTATCAAGGTTTTTATTTTTGACCTTTCTATATATCAAGTTTTTATTCTGCCTTTTCTTTATCAAGTTTTCCCTGACTTTTATTCTAATTTATCGTCCCTTACATTTATTTGATGTTATTCTATTCTCTCTCATTTTATATTATCCTATTCTATCTAAGTCAATTTTATTCTACCTTATTTTATTTAATTCCACTCTATTTTCATTAAAACATTAAATTCCACAAATTCCTTTTTACGACAAGTAAATCTCGTTTGTATCCTTAGTGGATGCCTGATCCACGTAATTGCAGCGTACCCCGGTGGATTGTTGGCAGTGGACCGTGGGCGTGGAGTTTCTTGGTTTGAAGCCGATTTTATAGGAGCCGCGGCTATTTTATTTTGACAGTGTTGTCTAGTTCACTGCCTTTTTATTGTGCACCTGTTGCCGGTCAGTAACTAGGAGCGCCACTGGTGAAGCTGCAAAGTGTTTGAATCCGAGGGAGCTTGTAAATTTTTATATTTGTTTAATGTAGATTCATTACCAAACTGGAATTAACCGTGGAGTTAATTGAAAATTTTGATGAACAATTTATTATTTATTATTTTTTTGAACCTTAATCCTAAATGGAACTCTAACGTGCAAACGGAAATCTCTTTTAAAATCAGTACCGTCTCACATTTATTTAATGTAAGGTTCACATATAAATAATTGTTTTTTATTATTAAGTGTAAATCTGTAAAACGAAAGCTACCTATTAAGTGTAGGCAGTATCTAAATTTATCCTCCGTAACTTGGAATTGCGATGCTTAAATGTAGTATTTTCTGCTTTTCCTAGTAAGTTTAATAAATAAGCTTTATTGAAACATAATCTGTACTTGTTTTGTTGTATTCTCTTTATTTCTCTAATGAGGAAATTTTCCATTCATTAATACCCTTTTGATCAATTATTGGCTTATCAAAAAGGTTATTATTTTATTAGCATTTTAGTTTAAAACTAATTTTTTTTTTGTTTAAAAAATGTATCTTTTATTGCCCCCTTTGGTTTTTAATCTCTTTCTATTTTCTGACAGTCCCTTAGGCTGTCTGGTACCCAACATTTTCTGGAGAATCGTAAATAATACTATCAAATCACGAATCACGACCCTACTCTAAAACCGACACGACTATACCTGAGGAGCCGCGGTTTAATCACTTGAGCAATGAAAAGATAATTATTAATATTATTATTCCATAATTGAATCCTCTTCTCTCTTCTCCTATCACCTTCCTTTTTCTTTCTTTCAATATTTTCATTTTTATTTTTTCATTGTTACAGCATTCCTAAACCAAATAGAAAAGTTAATATAAACATGTATCCTAAAAAGTCTGGTTTTCAAGATACAGGGTGTCAAAGTTTAAAAAAACATCGTTTTTTTTTTTTAATATCTCAAAGATCCTTTTGCCGATTGTGGTGAAATTTGGCAGTGTTGTTCGTAATGATAAGACGGTAAGTTAGCACTAACTAGATGATAATTACGATTTCTAGTGACGCCCCAAGGGGCAGTTTCACGAATAATATTGGCAATAATAATGTACGCCACTGACTTGTTTAAAAATTTTAAATTATTCTCGGATTAGGCAGCTTAGAACACAACTTTTTTGTCTCTTGATATTTTTTCGTATCTTACTTCGTTTTCGGAAAAAAATAAAAGTCACAAATTGATAAAAATGGATAAAATAAAATCAAGTTAACTGGAATTAATAATTATCACCTAGTTAGTGTTAAGTTAGCGTCTTATTGCAACGAACAACTTTTTTCACCAAAACTGGCAAAGCGATCTTTGAGATATTAATAAAAAAACATTTTTTTTTTAACTTTGACACCCTGTATCCTAAAAACCGGACTTTCCAGATCACGTGTTTTTATGACCTTTTCTACTTGAATTTGGTTCAGGAGTGCGCCCTTGGAGTTACGGCCTGTTACTAAGTAACACCCTGTATAGACTAAAAATTGTCCTTATGCATCTCAAAGTTCCAACAGTTTATTAGAAACTATTTTTTAATAATACTTTTTGCATTTTAGTTTCCTTAATACGGCCATATATTGTATTCCTGCCGGCTGGCTATGGGGCGATCATGGTTTCTTAAAGCAGTTGGGGGCTGTGGATATTGCAGGATCTGGAGCAGTTCATCTTCTAGGAGGGAGTGCAGCGTTCGCTAGTGCTCTTATGTTGGGGCCTCGTTTGGGTCGGTATGATAATGGACGAGGACCATTACCACTGGGTATGTGTAATGTGCATTAAAAAGCATATTAAAAAGCATGGCTGCCATCCAGAAGGAACATTTTTTATTGTATTGGAAAATCCATTGATTTTGAATTTGAATTTTTTTTAAATCCACCAACGCGTTTCTCTGGGACCATTATCCGGGCGCAGGTTTGCAAATCCCATACAAAAATTTAAAAAATAACTGCGATGTATTATGGTAAACAACACAGCAAAATAATTAAATCAATTTTATTAATACATAATTATATTTTGTAACACAACACCCCCTGTAGTATCTAAACTCGCCGTACTACCCCTCTCAGTGCCGCCACCGTCGCCACGGCCCGCTCGAGCCCGTGCCAGCCAGCACCCCCACCCTCTAACGTCACGGACCCAGCCGCCGGAGCGATCAAAAAGGCAGCCCCGAGCCCTGAGACGGCAGTTCCTCACGAGCTCCTCTTCTCTGCTTCTGCCTTGGCATCCTTGCGTGGATCCTTGCTCTTACGGAGAAGTAACGCTCTGCGAACCAACCCGGCTACTTTGGCGCCCTTGTGTGGGTCCTGATAGCCAGCACTGCTACTTAGGCATCCTTGCGTGGATCCTAATAGCCAACTACACCGGCATCCTTGCGTGGATCCGGCTCGACGCTTTCACTGTGTTACCGATGTATAGTACACCGGCATCCTTGTGTGGATCCGGCCTGACTTACACCATTTACTGTAATTGTATATATTGTGCATTAATAAAGACTTTACCATCATAGGTGTATCTTCGACCCAGAACCCAACCTTACAATTTATCGGTTTTAGGAAATCCTGTAAATGCAGTTATGGGATTATTTGTCCTCTGGTGGGGTTGGTTAGCATTCAATTCTGGTAGCACCTATGGTCTCAGTGGGGCAAAATGGCATTATGCAGCCCAAGCAGCCGTTATGACCATGATGTCTTCTTTCGGTGGAGGTACAGCAAGTATTCTTTTCAGCATGGCCAAACTTGGAGGTCGTATTGACGCCTTGGATATAATAAATGGCATTTTAGGTTCATTAGTGGCCGTTACTGGAGGCTGTTTCTTGTATTCAGGTAACGTCATTGCCAATTCTTTAGAAACATTGTTCGCATGGATTGTGTTTAATGTTAAAAACTTGTAAATTTGAGATCGTCCTTGACAATACAAAATTGTCATTTTTATAAAATAATAAAACATTAAATACAGGTAAGACTAACATTGTGATTACGTTTCAATGGTTTCCTACAGCTGATAATGTCCTTTAGCATTCGTAATTTTTAGAATTATTTTTTAAATATAGTAATAATAATAATAATAATAATAATAATAATAATAAACAATTTATATTAACCAAATAAATTGAAGCATACCAAGTACAAAGTATTAATAACAAAAAATAAATTTAAAATTAATTATACTACATTTATAGGTTAATAGGGACCTGTTATTACGCAGACAACTGGTATTGAGCGAACAACACCAGATACTGTTAAGGCCAAAACTTATATAATATATTAGTTTTCAAGACATGCTAAACTATAAAGAAAAACTTAAATCATAGTGGCAAACAATATAATATAATGGTAGATGAAAAAGAACAAAAGAGAAAGGAGGGGCATATTACAGTACAAAAAACATTAGGTACCTATACCAAAGAATAATTAATGGAAGCAAAATTCTACTGACTCGAGAACAAGAGGTTTTTATATTTACTTTTAAAGACAATAGCCGAGCATTCAACATCACGTGCATCCAAGGAATTGACGCAAGAGGCAAAGTTGTATGAAAATGATCTTTTGAAAATTTCTTTTCGATGTCTAGGGATATTTATAATGTTATTTCTACGAAGATTCAGGCTGTGAATATCATTTCTAAAAACAATTTTAGTGAATAAGTATGAAGGGGCTCTGGATTTTAAAACTTTGAGGCAAAAAGAAGCAAAATGTAATTTTCGTCGATTATGCATATTAAGCCATCCCGCATTTGACAAAAACTGAGAAACTCTCTGTGTTTGGAAATTTATTATGGCTAAAATACAGTAAAATCTCTCAATAGCGACCGCCCTCGGGGAATCAAATGTTGGTCGGTTAACAGTGGTGGTCAGTTAATAGAGAAAAATTAAAACAACTTGTCTGCATTTACAGTATTTCTTTATTAATATGCAACTTATGCAACTTATCGATATGTGCGCCCTTAAAACATCAAGGATTTTTGGTTTTGCCTACTATAAGTGGTTCCTCCTTCTCACCTTCCATATTGGCACAAAGCAGAATTGTAAATCTTTGTTTTGCTGTTTCTCTTTCAGTACACTTGTCTTCTTTCAATGCATATGTTTTTGTTGGTAAAGCACGATAGCAGAAACATGTCTCATCTGCACAATGGGTCGGTAAAGAGGAGTATAAAATAATGGGATTTCCATTTTTAAATATGGGGAATTTATAACCGGTCGTTTAACGCAGGTGGTCACTTTATAGAGACGGTTCTCAAACAGATGTTTTACAGTAATTGTATTTTATCTTTTCCATTGGCGTAGATAGGGGGTGGTCTAAATGCATATAGGATGTGTACCGTGATTTGGGTGCCTAGGACGCACGTACCATTGTAGGCATTGTATCACATACATTTATTCACCACAGTAGTATGACGGTATTTATCTCAAAAATTCAACGTCACTTTTTAAAAGTCTGTCCACAAATCTACAATCAAATACCCAGAGATCTGAAATTAGAAAAAAATCAATAACCCTATTTTCTTATCCTTTTATCCACTCCAGATCCAGATGGAAGATAATAGTGTATTGTTGATTTTATTTTGTATTATAATTATATGATTTATACTGGCCAAGCGTAGGAAAATTATGTAAGAATAAAGTACACGATAATGTTTCAGGTTAGTTTGTTTTGAAAATTGATTCTGAAGCACTGAATGCGGAAGCTACAATAATGAGAAATATGATTGAGTTAAAAAATTGTGAAATAAATATAGAAAATTTAAAAAACCATATCAAACAGGAGTTTTGCCCCAACTTGTACAAGTTGCTGCAAGCAGCATTGGTGCTCCCAGTGAGCTCTGTCAGTTGCGAAAGCAGTTTTTCTGCTATGCGGCGAATAAAAACCTGGCTTAGAGCAACTATGCTCCAAAATCGTTTCTCGCATATGGCATTGCTACATATAGAAAATGAAATTGTCAAAAACAGAATTACTTCTGATGCAGTAATAAACCAGTTTAGCAAAAAACATCGAAAATTGCAACTTATTTAATAAATTTACTAGTTTGTATCACAAAATGGCTTATTAAGTTATTAAAATAAATGCTTTACTTATTTTATGTAGTTTAAAATAAATAGTAGCATTTCAGGTGGGGCGGCCGCCCCAGGCACTAGAATTGGAAGGGTGGTATTTTGAGGATTTTTGATCCTTGACCCTCTGCTTTCCCCAGAATATTAAAAATTTAGAACGATTACTAACGAAACCTGTATTTTAACGTCTTTTTTTACCTTAAAAATTTCCTACTTTTCACCTAAGGTCTTCGACCTTGAAATTCTAAAAAATTTTGCCTGCGGCGCTCTTTTTTGGATGCCTGCGATAGATATTGGAAAGCGGCCCCCTCTAGGAAAAATTCCTAGCTACGCCAATGATCTTTTCTAAATCGTCTTATGTTTAATTGATAATTTTATATTTGTTTTCAAGTGAAATACTCAATACAATTTACAGCAACAAGTTTTTATACTAAACACATGCTAATTTTTTTTGTTTGCGACATTTTTGTCCGTTAGTGTATATATCGTGATTTAAATGGTACTTTTAGGTTGGGAAGCATTACTTATCGGAGCAATAGGTGCCATCCTAGTATGTGGAGCTATGCCCCTTATCGATATGGTAAAGTATAAAATGTCCGGTGTTATAGGTTTAATTTAAACTAAAAGTTTATTGAAACTGCGTTTCTTTTTCTTTTTTTGGGATTTGGTCTAGTTTAAACGCGATACAAAAAATAAATAAATAATACGTTTATTGTCGGAGAAAAATTCAAGGTGGAATGATGTACAAGAAGAAGAAACCCAGTTTAACTAAACTTTTAGTTTAATCCAAATATAACAGTCTTTAAAATATGTAAGGTGAAACGATGCACTGTTTCAAATAACATAAAGGTGGCGATTGGCGCACGAATCCTTTTACAATTTATAATTTAGAAAATAGGTCCGTTCAACATTTTCTTTTTATTTTAGAAATCGAAAGTAGAATTCTTTTTAAGGTAATTTCCAAATTTTTAGGTTTTTAGTCGGACAATTAAGCCCTTAAATAAATTACCAAAGTTGGACCGCGCGGAAAGTGGGCGGAGCGTCGCGTGACATCACTTTGCAGATGCTGATCGGATGACGATCGAGATTTACTATGCGTGTGGTGTGCGTTTTTGTGTTTTGTGTGGAAACGGCGTTTGATGATTTAGTAATAATAAATTAATAATTTAATTCTTGCTGGATTTAAATAAGTGAGAAAAAAGCTTGTAATAAGTATTGTGTGGTTCCTGAGGACCGTAACACTTCCAGAAATGCCCCAAAAAAACTGTTTATAAGCGTGCCTTTTGATCCTGCAACTAGAAAATTGCTGTAAGGATCTTTTTAACGTATATTTAAATATATTCCAATGTGAAAGCAGACCACAAAATATATGATATTTATAACCTATTTTAGATAAAAGAAGACATAAGAAATTATATGTACATTAAAACAATGAAGAAAGGAAATATCAGACTTAATCCAAAAGGGGTACCAAGGTTTTTTGATTGTCAAAAGAATCATGTTACGACCAACAGGTCAAAAACCATTGTCGCGGTTCCTATTGAAATGAGTTCGAAATATTATCTGTATTTGGTTATTTTGAACGCATTGCCCTCTTTTCGTTTAACCTAAGTAGTATGTTCATTAGACGCTATATGATAGATTCATTAGACCGATGCTACAGTCCCCTTTCATGATCGGAATATAAAGGTTATATTACCATGAAATACGTAATGGCCTGTACACCTAATGGTTTTATTTCTTACATTTTTTTTGGTTTTGGTGGTAGAAGTACTGACAAAATGATAGTCGAGGAATTGACATTTTTAAATAAATTAGATATAGGGGCCCAGTTTATTGCCGACAGAGGCTTTAAGCATCTCGAAGACCAACTTGCAGCCAATAATAATCAACTTGTTAGACCATCATCCGTCTCATCCAGCCAAAAAAATTCCAAGCAAGAAGTTAAGGAATCAAATAGGATTGCAAGCTTAAGAAAAATATACATTTTATAGTGTAAATAGTTTGTGAAGTAATTAATTCAAAATATTATGTAGTAAAATAAACGAAAATTTACATTATTTTATTTCAAAAAAGTTTTATCCAAAATTTGTTTCAATATTGTCAATTTAACAAGTTTTTTATCAAAATTGCAATATTTTATTGTAATTTTTTCTGATTTTTTAAAATTTGGATGCAACATGACAAAAATTCCATGCCTTCTTTTACTGACATACAGCTGTATTTGAATTTGATATAAGCATTTTTCCTTAATATTCCCATCTGATTCTATGTAATTTAAACATGATTTTTCGGTTGCTGAACTTTTAATCTCAACTACAAATTCTCTAAAAAATAATAATTATCATGTACATTGGAAACAAACACCTCCTTCAGATGGATTATAATGGATTGCTGACTAATGTGTAGCAATTAGCAAACTTAAACTCCTTTGTGTTTGGCGATCGGCGCGCCCTAGTGTTTATGCAGGATGACCTCAGGAGTCGGCAAAGCGCTTTTTACTGAAAGCCAATCTTTCACACTGAATATCTAAGGATTGGATATACTTAGGAAACTGAAACTTTAACAGCTTATCTGGATTATTGCATTCTATTGAATGCCACAAAAAAAATTACGAAATAAAAATATCGGTAACAAGCCTATTGTATAAGAAGTTACACCCTATTTCAAAAAGGTGCAGAGTAATGAAAGCTCATTAGGTATGCAAAGGGACTACAGAGTGACCCAACGAATATTTAAGCCACTTTCATAATTTGGCATTGATTTCATTGCAAAATTCTTTCTTTCATCAAGTGCAGGTAGTACCACCCGGGTTTGGGTCAATTTATGGGTTTTGCCTATTGTTATCCATTCACAAACACTGAAAATGGTGTGACAAAGGCGTGCCGGTAGGATATTCGTAAAAAGAAAAGAATTTCATTTTAACAGAATAAAAATTAGGCATTATGTACCTACATAGTATTAGGTACACTTATTTTTTATTAAACATTATAAAAAAAATACAAAATACAAAAAATACATTATACAGAAATTAAATTATAAAAAAATCATAATATTCTTCGTCATCTGAGAAACTGTCATCTCCTCTTGACGTTATAATTAACGGGTCGACGGTCCGATTGATCAGGTGGTCAAGATCCCACATTTTCTCCTCTTCTTTAATGACATGATGGACTGCTTTTCGCCAGTTCTCTGGTGTTACTTCTTTAATGGCTTGATCAAACAGTAGCTTAACGTCTTTCATTTTGAATGTTGTGTTATGTCTTGCTGCAAATCCTTTCACATGCGCCCATATAAGTTCTATAGGATTTAGTTCGCAATGATATGGCGGTGTGCCCAGCATAGTTACACTATGTTTTCTGCTATATCTTCCACGGCATATTTCATAAAACGATGTTTGTGTAAATTTGCTATAGCTAATAGTTCCTTCTTTATCAAATTATCTTCAAATTCAATACTTATGGTTGTTAACCAGTCGATAATTTCTTGTTTTCTTCAAGATGAAGTTGGAGTCTTCTCTGTGCGTCGTGAATAATAGCTTGCGTTATCCATAACTACTACTGAAGCAGCTGGAAGATAGTTTATCATTTCACCAAAATGGTCCTCAAAAACATTCGAATTTATGTCCTCGTGGTTATCTCCCGTATTGAACGACTGAAAGGTTAGCAAACCTTCTCAATTCTCTAAAATTTTTTAAACATCCGAAACATGTAGGGATAAACCTTTAAACTAATAAATCTATTTTGTGGAGGAAGACTTCAAGTTCACGGTAAGAATGGACTACTTTTTCAATTTATATTTGTTGTTTTGTTGAAAATAGCTAACCTAAACTATTGAAATTAGTAGGTAATCAGGACCTGTACCCTTTCAAAATGCACTTATTTATGGCTGGGTTTAAATTTTATTGCGGTCGGGAAATCAACGAATTATTGTGGAATGGAGCATATCACTCAACCCACCCAACAGAGGACGTTGTCAACAATAAATTTTTAAATAGAATGGGGGTGTATGAAAGGTGTTTTAAACCTCTATTCAAAGCTATTTTCTTGTGAAAAATCGGTTTAGCGTGTTACGGTTCGAAAATTTAATTTTCATAGTTTGGTTATCTATGTTAAGTTTTCTGTTTTAATTTTTTTAAAGTAATTAGGTAGACTCTCACCCTAAACATTAATTAGTAATTAAGTCACCTGTAATAGCCAGTATTTTCACTATGTTCACTTTGAAACCGTTGTTGATTATGTTTATATTCCATGAATGTTTTATATCTTGTAGGACATAGCCAAGTGGATTGATTTATTCTGTTCTTTGTTTCATACTATTTGCAGACAGGCGTTATAAAGAAGTTATAAGAAAAATCGATAATTTGTCATTAAAAGAAGAGACTGACAGTTTTGTGGATTTTCACGACGACGTCTGGGTAATTGTGTATAATTTTTTTGCGGTCGCGATTGGTTGACGCGGGTAGTTCTGTTATTAAAAGAGGGTATAGTTTTTCATGGCTAAGAAGTATGACTAATTTGTCAACAATTGTTTTTTTTTTGAATTTATGCACGTTGAAGAGGGAATGTGATCGGCCCTTTCGACAATGGACACTGGAAGAGTTAAAGCACGTTAGTGGAAATAGCTCCCTAAGTTTAGTTTCTTGGGCAGAGAAGGCTATAATATAGTGCCGATAAAACATTCACAAATGTCTTTAAAAGGATATGGCTTTGTAGTTTGCGTATTCTTTGGGCGGAATGCCGATTTAAAATGCTTTGCCAACTTCAACAAGCGGTCCTAGACGCCATTCTGTAGATTGGAACGCTCGTTATTTCAGGTCAGGTAGGTTTAAACTTTAGTATCTAATTACCCTCGATGGGTTTTATGAAAAATTTCTCTTTCATGTTGTACATCTTGCGATCGCCCCCCCCCCCCACCCCCCCCCCCGCTTTCCTTGGCCTGGCGCCCCTTTACGACTTAAATAATATTTCTTAAAAGATAAGATCGGTCTTATTTTATTTTTAGTAAAGAAGAGCGATGGGAATAAACTTAATACAACCGATTTCGAGAGGGTCCCACCACATTATAATTTTCTTTATATGGCGGATACTCACTTCATTTGGGGCCAGACCCCGTTCCCTAGGGAGCATAAAGAAGATAAATTCCTACGAAATTTGGGCGTGGTCCTAAAAAAATTTTGCCTGCGGCGCTTTAGCTCCGCAATCTGCGCCCCTCCCATACTTCGCCCCCCCCCCCGCCCCAAAATGCTGGCTACGCCACTGGCTAGAAGTCCAAGTTTAAACTGGTGTACCAGCATTTACTTATTGGAGTCGCCTGGACGCGGGTCGTGCCAGTTTCCAGGTATTATTGGAATTTTTGGAGACTAGCAGTGTAGCTGTATCTACGTTAGTTGTTTGAGAGACCATGGGTGTTTTACTGAAGATCGACTCTCTTCAGAAAATATGGGTAAAGTTTCAGCTAAACTAAACTAAGCAGTTAAACAATTTATTTTTTGAGAATCAATTTGGGTTTCGTAAGAATAAAAATACTGTTATGGGCATCTTGAATCTCATTAACAGTATCAATGAAGCCTTCCATAAAAAGCAATTTAATACTGTGCTGTTCTGTGATCTAAGTAAAGCTTTTGATTGTGTTGGTCATGATATTATTCTGGAAAAGCTCAGGAGATACAAATTATCACAGAGCAGCGTCAGGCTAATAGAATCCTATCTTGAGAACCGGATGCAGGTGGTGGAGGTTGCAGGGGTGAGGTCAGCAGAGAGGAATTTGAACGTTGGGATCCCACAAGGGTCAATACTGGGACCAATCCTTTTTCTGGTATACATCAACGATTTACCAGCTCCACAAACGGACTATACTCTCTTTGCGGACGACACAACTGTGTCCTTCACTGCTAATAGCCTTCTACAATCGTGAAATGGCTCATTAGAGGTTCAAGACATAGCAGAAAAGTGGTTCTGCTGAAACAAATTGCTTCTTAACAAGGATAAAACAAAAGAAATTGTCTTTCCATGCGAGATCTTGCTGGTGCTGACCAGGGTGGGGAGTCGGTGAAGTTCTTGGGTGTATACCTGGATCCGGGGCTACAGTGGGGAGCACATATTTAGGCAGTGGCTGGCAATCTGAGTAAGAACTTATTCCTCTTACGCAGCTTGAGAGCCTGTATTTCAAAAGAGGTCTTAAGAACAGCTTGTTACGCTCTATTTCACTCTCAACTCTCCTACGCGATCCTGGTTTGGGGGCACTCTTCTAGTGCCCAGAGGTTGTTTGGCTTTTAGCGAAAAGCTGTACGACTGATAAATGGCCTTGCGTATCGAGAGGATTGTAGGGGGTCTTTTGGAGAACTGGGGATACTCACCTTGCCTTGTCTGTATATTCTGGAGAATCTTCTGTTTGTAAAGCGCAATCAGGGATCATTTAGAACGCATGGGAAACTTCATGACTATGAAACCCGATCCAGTAACGATCTGGTGCCTTCTTATAGACGGTTGGGGAGGTGTCAGAATGGCCCAGAGTTCTGATCAATAAAATTTTTTATTGTGTTACCTCAAGAAATTAGGAACCTACCATATGATAAGTTTAAGGATAAAATAAAACATTTGTTATTTCAGAAAACTTTTTATTCAATCCAGGAATATCTAAGATATCAATTTTAATAAATTTTAACTATGTGAAATGTAAAGTAGTCTTGTCTGTGTGTGTTAAGTATATTATTTTAGTTGTTACTTTAACTGATTAGTGTCATTTTTAAGAATAGTATTAAGTCTATTTCCACTTGACGTATATAAACATATCTATGTACTTAAATGACATGAAATAAATATTGAGATTGAGCTAAGTAACATTTTTCAAAGTATTAAGTAATGCAATGATATCATTTTTCCTTTAAGATCTTAGTCATATTAATATTCTGCATTTGCATATTTATATGTTTTGATAAAGTTTTGCGCCCATGTTATGTACAGAACTTGTGCTTTGTAAACGTATAGCGTATGTCGACACTGTGTATTGTACTTTAAGAATGCTCTTATGGTAAATTTATATAGTTGTGAGAGGTTCTTGCACAGACCTTGCGGAAATTCCAAGTCTGAGGCAATGTCCTGGATGTAGGTATATGTGGCTGCCAGTCTAGACTAAACAGTCGTTTTCGCGGTGTAGGTCTGACAGTAGTAGAGGAAAACGGAGAGAGCGAGGCCAGGTGGTGCTGGTGGTGCTGGTGGTGCAACTAACCCAGGTGGTGCAGGTGGTGCGTTTTACGATCTAACCCAGGTGGTGCAGGTGGTGCGTTTTATGATCTAACCCGGGTGGTTCGGTGGTGCGTTTTATGACCTAACCCGGGTGGTTCGGTGGTGCTGTTTACAAAATAACCCGAAATTAAACCCGACTTTTTACGACCTAACCCGGATGCTTTCATGAGGCGGCTTCTTATCTAACCCTAATTTGAACCTTAATATTTATGAACTGACCCGAGATAAAACCCGACTTTTTACGACCTAACCCGGATGCTTTCGCGAGGCGGCTTCTCATCTAACCCTAATTTGAACCTGAATATTTATGGTCTGACCCGAGATAAAACCCGACTTTTTATGATTTAACCTTAGTGAAACGCCGCTGCTAAAGCGGGATAAATAAATCCCAATTTTTATAAGCCATCCTTAAACCCAACTTTTTACGATCCGACCTGAGCCATCCTTAAACCAGACTTTTTATTATTTCCCCTTAGTTGAAACTCCGCTGCTAAAGCGGGATAATTAAATCCCAATTTTTATAAGCCATCCTTAAACCCAACTTTTTACGATGCGACCTGAGTCATCCTTAAACCAGACTTTTTATGATTTAACCTTAGTGAAACGCCGCTGCTAAAGCGGGATAATTAAATCCCAATTTTTATAAGCCATCCTTAAACCCAACTTTTTACGATCCGACCTGAGCCATCCTTAAACCAGACTTTTTATTATTTTCCCTTAGTTGAAACGCCGCTGTTAAAGCGGTATAGTAAAAAACATTATTTATATTTTCTATCTTAGTGAAACGCCGCTGGTGGGTAGTAAAGCGAAATAAAACCCTAATTTATATGGTCTAACAAGATAAGTATATTAAGGCGGCACATTTGTCACCCCGCAATAATTATTTATACCTAAATAACCCTCTCAAACCCTCTGCCGACTCGATTTAAAAAGAAAGGGACATAAACCTTTATTTATTATTCCGAAGGACCCTCATTAAAATTCAGTAGCATATCTAATAATTGATTCCAATTTTTGCACCACTTATATAAAATACAATAAAATAATTACCATCTAGAACCATTAACTAGAGATTTCTTTGTACTGGAAATGGATAAATTATAGGACTATCTTGTAATGAGAACAGAGTAATAAAAAGTAAATAAAACTTAAATACGTATAAAATACCAAGCAGGTATAGGTACTATACAACTTGTGTTCGCCATCAGGTAAAAGCCCTCATAATGCTTTTATAAAAATTTCGGATAATATCATAATATAAGTAAATAGGCTACAATTTCAGGAAAAAAGTAAAAAAATTAATTCACAGTGTAAAATTGTAGTTAAATGGATTGTAAATACGGAACGTTTCTAACTTAGTGAAACGCCGCTGGTGAATGGCAAAGCGAAATAAAACCCTAATTTATATGGTCTAACAAGATAAGTATAATAAAGCGGTACATTATTTGCGACCACAATAATTATTTATACCTAAATGACCCTTCCTTTTATGGTATGCTCAAACCTTAATTCAAAATTCGATTAGTTAAGGTAAAATAAAATCCATAATATAATTTAATCATAATTTATTCAAAATTCAGGATTATACAAACTACATAATATGTTATGTTCTATACTACTATAATTCTTAATTATATTATTAATCTAAACTAATTAGTATACATTTATCTACCCAAAAAATTACACCCGGTTCGAACAGAACCATCTAAAGCATTATAGCTTAAAAATGCATCGTGTAACACCAATGCAAAAACTTTAATGTTTTTTGCAAATTTGTTACGCGTTTCAAATTCAATTTTTATGTCTACTGTCGAATTTTTTATGTTATTATCCGCTTGCTGACTGGAATCGATGACAAAGACCGGGTTTGCGAAAAATTCATCTAAATCAAGTAGGGGGCTACAATCTTGTCGATTATAGTAACTACGCTGGAAATTTTCGTATGCGTAGTATGCAGGGCCACAAAGCTTTTTGCTAAAATCCAAGTTCCATCTTTCATAAGGAAATACGTTGCTATTTAAATACACGCGAATATCTCGAATACCCGCGTTTATAAAATCTATCGCATTCTTTTTGTAGTTATCCAAACTATCGGCGCTTATAAAGCTGAGAATAAGATATCTTGGTTTTTCAAGATTGGTACTCGTTTTTAAAGCCCATATATCTGAAGTCGTTTCTCGTAGTGTTGGAAGCTCATATAGATCCCACATTCTATAAGCTATATTTACTTGAGCATTATTGCCACCTTTATTTATACGAGAAAGCAGTTTAAGCTTTTCTCGATCTTCGGGGACAATATGACGAACTTTCCATTCAATTTTGCTTACATTAATAGTTGCTTCTACTTCGCCGACGTAGCAGTTAACATATGATCTAGATAAAACCATTATTAATTCCTGCTTTACATTAAGGACTCCTTTCAAATAGTCTTCTGCAAAACCCAATAGATATTTTAAGGGTAGCTTTCCGCTAAATATATGGCTTGTTTTGTCCAAAATAACTTGACATCCCTCATTTAAACCCCATCCTGTGGTAAGTAAGTTTTTACTATGCAGTGGATTAAATGATACCATTGTCTTTAACGCTGTGGTGATTCCAGGTTTTCTGACTATAGATACTTGTTCACCACCCATTTCATATCTAATTTCATCAAATAAAAATGCCAAACAATTATTTGACAAATAGCATTTTTTTGTAGCATCACTTGAATTAAATGTGCCCTCAATATATATGTAACTATCTGCAATATTGAGTATTAGATCTTGAAAATGAATTGGTATACGGATTTCATCAGAATTGCTATATGTTGGTGACCCATAAGGTTTATATGTATGCTCATTTAAACTGACAAGTGAATAATCAAATACAGGATCATCGAAAACCTCCAATTTTTCACTTGTTGAAATGGTGGCCATATTTTCTTAAATTTTTAGTTGTAAACCCAAGGATTTCAAAAATTCACGATCTTCGATGCTTATATCACTTCCTTTCAGATCAACGTTTCTTTTTAGAATGCGTGCTATAGTTTTAGGTTTACTGCTTTTATTATCTTTTATTATCTTAGACGATTTTTGATATTTATAAATCTGAGAATTATATTGAAATCCCATTATGTAATTTTCTTTAATTCTAATTTAATTATAATTTTCTCTCCTTGGAAATTAACCAAGTCTCCTTGATCGTCCAAGATTCTCAACGTAATGTTATCTATAAACTGACGACCCAAAGGTTGTATGGGCATATATATTATATTATGGGGCTCCTTAGAAAGTTTGTAACCAGGTTCAACGTCAATATCAAATTCGAATAAAGTATGAGATTTTGTTGAATTCAGATATGCTCCAGAAATAATATTACAGTCAACTCGTATCATTCGAACTTTCATTATATCCACTGGTAGAGTGGATTCATGAAGCTTATTGGCTTTAAACACTTTCTCTGCAAATCCAAGCGTTCTTCCTAAAGAGGATTTTATTGAAAAATCTAAATCCAATGTAGATTTAAGCTGACACTTTAAAGTGTTGTTATTAGCCTCCAAACTAAATATTCTATTCATATCATCAATTTCATTATTATTTTCTAAATATTTCTTTTTCTTGATTTCTTTCTGAATTTCTTTATGGATTTCATCAATTTCATATGCACCTGGTTTAATTCTAAAGTAAGTAAACTTTTTCTGATCAGGCTCGGCAAATCCAAGTAAATTATTATTTTCATCTATGTTAAAAATTGAATTATAAGTGTAAAATCCCAACAATCCTAAACCATATATTGAATTCTTCTCAAGCTCAAGCGAGGGAAAAAAATTAGCACTCAACACGCTGCTATGATCTGATAAGGTAAACGTGTACGACATGACTACAAAAAATTTAGATGTATTTCAATATTTATTGTAATATACAACGTTTATCCGATGGTAAAACCTCGATTTTATTTTCTGTTGCTATATTTATATCCTTCATTTTACAATAACAACAGAATAATTTTCGCTTCGGAGGACCATCATTTACATCTCCATCCTCACTATCATCCTGCTCATGCTCAGTACAAAATAAATAGTTTTTTAAATCTGGATCTTCCTGTAAGTGTTTAGGAAGCTTAGACCAAATAAACGGGATTTCTCGAAATGCACAATTTATAATAACTTCTTTGGGCATATAAACTAACTCCTCCTTTGTCATATTTAATAAGCTTCTCGATTTGAAAAACACTTGCATAGATTGAGAGATCTTTTTTATAGCATCATTCTCCATTTCTTAACTTTTTTTAGCAAGAAACTTTAAGCATAAATGTCCACACCAGACTGTATCAAAATCTTGCTCGCGAATGTAGTTATAGAAGATATTTTCTGTTTTATATCGCCCAGTATACAAATAACTAACTAACTCACTTGGTGGAGGTAAATCTCCGAAGCTATCGTAATAATATGTTTTATCATTTTTCTTCTTATATGCAACCCAATGCGTCCCTACCCCCTCGGCATCATTTAAATTAACAATTCCACTTTCAAACTTGTTAGGACCTGTTTTTGGCATAGCATCTCTCATATATACACCTCTAAAATATGGAATATTTAGCTGTAATGCATACTTAGACAAGTCGAAATTTGTAAGCGCTTTTGGAGGTAGGGATTTTATTAGTTTTTTGAACTTTTATATGGTTTTAGATATAGCCCCAAACCACTGCGATATGGCTTAAGATATAATCCATTACCCTTTTTTCCTTCATCTATATTTTTATCATAACGCTTTCCCGATGAAACATCTTTAGCTGTTTTTATCGCTCTTATAATTCCAGCGGCCCCGCCAGCTAACGAACCCAAAGCAGAAAGTCCTGCAAATATAGGAATCAGAGGTAAAATTCCTCCCTGCTTTGGTAATGGTATGATGCGCGGAGTTTGTATTTTTCTTTTACCTCCGTGAACTTTTAATGTTTTTTGCGCCACTATTATTCCCATTTTTACCATTTTTTGTATATCAGAATTTTTCGGGTCTAAATTTAAACGTTTCTTTAAATTTTTATGAATTTTATTTATAATCCCGCTACCAAAAACTATTTTTTTCTGTTTTTTATTTATTTTAATACTCTTTTTACGTTTAGGTAATGCTTTTTTACATCCCATGCCAAGCTTTCTTTTTATTTTCATTCCAGTCGTTACTAGCCAAGCTGCAGTTTTTTCGCCAAAACTAGAGTTTGCCGACTTTACACGTTTCCAAGCACTTTGTTCAAGTTCGTAATCTGCTTTATGTCGTTCACTTAACTTTTTATGTCTTGCATAGGCTATATCATGCTTTTTACATGCAATATCTAATGAATTTATTCCAGGATCACCGCGGGTGAGTCTTTTCTCTAACTTTGTTCCAGGTCCGCAATACTGATATCCAGGTAAATGTAATTCAATTGGTAGCTTATTTATTACAGTATCAACTAAGCCTTTACCACTCGCCTTGGTGCTGCTGGAGCGAGAGGATATACGTCCTAATCGTTTGGCGGCTGACATTAAAATAAAATATAGTGTGCAAGTAACGTATATTTACAGCAATATGTTTATTGAAAAATCAGGTTATGAATTGGAAGTTGACAATCTGGATCAGACCGTTGGAGCAGGGTTGCCGACTACTAAAAGGAATGGACCTTTATTACCAAATTCAATAAGAGCGCTTTTAATAGGTCCTTCAAATTGTGGGAAAACAAATGCTATGATAACCCTTCTAACTCATCCTAAAGGACTTTGTTTTGAAAATATATATATTTATTCAAAGTCCTTATATCAAGCAAAATATGATTATATTCGCAAAGTACTCAAGCCGATTAAGGAAATTGGTTTCTATACTTATGCTTCCAATGAGACAATAGTTAATCCCGCGGATGCTAAACCTAATTCTGTTTTTATATTTGACGATGTAATTTGTGAAAGACAAGATACTATTCGTTTATATTTTAGTATGGGGAGACATAAAAACATTGACTGTTTCTACTTAGCTCAGACATATTCTAAAGTTCCAAAACAATTAATTCGTGATAATGCAAATTTTCTTATTCTGTTTAATCAAGATCAAACAAACCTTAAACACATTTATTTAGATCATGTTTCTCCAGATATATCATTTTCTGAATTTCTAGAAATGTGTGCAGAGTGTTGGAAAGAAAAATATGGTTTCCTAGTTATTGATAAAGATAGCGATTTAAAGAGAGGCAGATATCGAATAGGATTTGATAAATACATTTATTTTTAAAATTTTATATCATTTAACATTGAGGCAGTAAAGGGAGAGGAGTAAAAAAAAAAAAAAATGAACGATACTTCAGAAATTGAGCTTAAACGCAAACTGATTGAAGCAACTGATGCTGTGCGTAAAAAATATTATAGCATTAAAAATAAGCAATTTGAAAACAAGAGTGGACTTGAAGAATTTTATCAGCCTGTTACAACTCGTTTAAAATCTATTTCTGATGCTGTTCAAGTTGCATCAAAAAAATCTAATATGCAGCCTCCCTCAGCTAACAAAAGCCAAACCACTATTGTAAAAACAACTAGCCAGCCTTATTCGTCTGATGATGTCGATGTTCATGATGCCAGCTTTGATGAGACATCTGACGCTGTTTCACCGCATATCAGTACAATACCTGCAGAAGATATTTTCTCAACACCGGATTTAAGTGATACACCTCCTATTATCAAACATGATAAACAGCTAAAAACAAGAAAGATAGACTTTTCCTCGCATGCTAGTCCACATTCAATTTCAATGAGTTATGTGGAAAAAATAAAACGTAATATATCCAGGTTTGATGTAAGATATGGAATTCGCGTAGATTCAAAAAATAAACTTCGCATGGGGAACACTGAGGTTAGATTTCCTCCTAGTGAGATTTCCTTTTGGCGCGGTAGTACAAATATTGGAACATATCCAGCATCTGCAGAACTTTTGGATATACTTTTTTTGAAACATCCAAAAGCGTTAGAAAATCCTGATGCTATAAGCGAGCAAACAAAGGGTATATATCAAGAAATTCTACATAAAACAAATGTAATTTTTAATCAATATAATCCAACTCAAGGACTTAACCGCAGTAAATCAAAAAAATATTTATACTTAATAAGACCTCTTATTTTTAAAGAAGGAAAATCAATAGCAAGATTACCGCTAAATACCAAACAACTAAACTTTAAAAATAAAGAATTTGTTTACTGGAATACTCCCCAGGAATTGATCGAACGTCTCCGCCTCCTTTGGGCGTCTAAATTAGCTGGAAGCACGGCACATGATAATGAAATTATATCCATTTTAGAAGAACTACGAGAAGCTAATATAATATATTAAACGCCTTATAATACGTAACATTCCAATTTTCATCTCAGTTTATACATAAAATGATGAGTGTTAACACAATAGATAAATTTGGTCGTAAACGTAAATGGAAAGACTCATTCCAGTTTAAACTTAGAGAAACCCCTATAAGCGCCTACAAACTAACTTCCGACGGAAATTATGATTTACAAGGAAAACGGCTAACCAATGTTTCGCCACCTACAGACTTAAATGATGCTGTGACAATGAATTATTTGACTGAAAAAATGAAAGTATTGGAAGAAAAAATGGGAAATAAACTATCTGAAACCACTGAACGAATAAACAAAAATCTAAGTACATATATTGGCTTAAAAATGGAAGAAGATTTAGCTAAAACGCTAAAGGAGATTAGAAAACAACTTGCAAATATAATAAACAATGATGTTATACCATATGTTCATAAAACGGTGATTGAAGAGCAAAATGAGACTCTGGAGAAACTACTTACAGAATACATAGATAAACATATAAACAATTTATTAGATAAAAGTAATATCCCAAAAGAGATGGAGCGAATCATAAATGAAAAAATAAAAGATACTAAACATTCAAAAGTGGTGATTAAAAAATAATGTTGAAATAAAAAATGAATTTAACGCGCTGTATATTGGAAACCTTTCTAGTTATCAAGCTACTCTAGTCACGTCAACAATTTACAAGATGATCTCTAAAGAAAAAAGACAAGTCGTTGAAGAACTCCATAAACCCACACGTCGAAATTTTTCTAGGCGTAAAACTGTAATACGAGATTATTATGACTATTTTCAAATTGACCTAATGGAGTTTCAACCATATTCGCTTCTTAATAGAGGTTTTCGCTATGTATTAGTGGTTATAAATTGTTTTTCTAAATTTGTTTGGACTAGACCGCTTAAATCGAAAACTGGAAGCGAAGTTACTAAAAGTATGAAAGATATACTTGAATCGGCAGGATATTCACCTAAAAATATAGGTTCTGATATGGGCTCAGAATTTAAAAATTCACACTTTAATTCTTTAATGAAAAAATATAAAATAAATAATTTTTTTATCTATAGTAATAAAAAAGCGGCGATTGTCGAGCGTGTTATACGCACATTAAAAAACCGAATATACAAATATTTCTCTTTACGCGGAACTCACATTTGGTTCGATATCTTACAAGAAATTACAGACGATTACAATAATAGCAAGCATAGTACCACAGGAATGAAGCCTTGCGATGTAAAACCTAATACACTGTTAAACGTATATAATGTGCCAAAAATAGCTGTTAGAAAAAAGATACTAAAAATAGACGATATTGTCAGGATAAGCAAATATAAAGGTGCATTCAGTAAAGGATTTGAAATTAACTGGTCTCCAGAGTTATTCAAAATAGTTAAAGTGAATATTAACAATCCACCAACGTTTCTTTTAGAAGATATGAATGGTCAGCCGATAAAGGGTTGTTTTTATCAACAAGAACTACAAAAAACCAAACTTCCTGATGTTTATTTGGTGGAGAAAATTATAAGAAAACGAACAAAAAATGGCGTTAAGCAAGTTTTAGTTCGCTGGCTAGGATTTCCCAAACCTACATGGGTTAATGAAACTGATGTTATATTATAGTATTATTAATTCTTAACCTAACTTATTACATATATTTGTATTTGTAGCTTAAAGGTAAATAAAACAACTTTTTAATAAATACTTTGTTTTTTATTTTTAGGTTATTCATTTCATATACAAAATTTTCGTAATATCACATAATATTTGGTGATAATTAAAAGCTAAATATTCTAACATGCAATAATTCTGAATAGATAACTGTAAACTACATACATTTTTAATTTTTTCGGAATATGTTACATCACTATCATAATCGGTTACATATAATAAAATACTAGTATAATGACTTGAGAAATCAATTTCTTTTAAAATTTTTAGTTTATAGTCAATAACATGAGAATATAATTTAATTTCCTGAAGCCATTCTTTACAAAAATATAAAATATTATTATATTTTTCCAATTTTAATAATGTTTGCCCTTCACATGGTATACTTGTAAGTTTAAACTGCTGAAAAATCATTACATTCTCAGTCAGTGTTCCGTCAACATTAACTAATGGAGACATATTCAGCATATGTTCAAATAGTTCATGCCAATCTATATCCATGAATGATATAGAAATGCTATCCTTAGAGCAGGGAGCAACATATGTTAGCTTGACTGTCGGTAGAAAGCCCTGCATAGTACTTAAGCCTGTAGAAATTTGTATGGGAACTGTGAGGAGATGTATAATGCTCTCGTTAATCAAATATTTTTCTTCCTCTATTTTTTCGCTATAATTTGGTAGCAACATATTCATATATTCAGGATAGCAGAAATCTGATGAAGTCATAGAAGATTGACTAGCCATGTTATAATCTTAGTTTCTTTAATAGATATATAACCTGCTTCTTTTGTTCGTATTGTTTAATATCTTTTTTCAGTTTTCTGATTTTTTTAGAAAAATTATTTATTTCTCTTTGAAGATGCGGTGACTTGCTCATCTGGCTTACTATAGCTTAAACCATCTGCTTTAAGTTCTTTTATAGTTACAGTCCCCCTACCCATCCCACCCTCGTTTACAAACAAGTTTCGACAAGTCGAAACAAATATCAACCGATGGAAATAGCCTTCAGCAATACAAATCAGCTTTCAACGTCTCGAAACAGCTTTCAGCTTTAGGAGAGTTGAAACAGGTTTAGACTTGTCGAAACATGTTTATTCTTGTTTAGACAGGTTTTAGCATTATACCCAACTTGAAAAATAGCATATGGTTAATATTTTTGAAAAATATAGTATAATTAATAAAAAAATATTAAAAACTTTCATGTATAGCATTTAAAAAGTCGATTTTATAATGACCCCACGCAAGAGTGCTTATTCCATCAGGCAAAATGTATCTCTTATCATCGTTCGCAGATAAAGCTATCTTATTAACCGTTTCTGTATGTATGACATGTTTTATTGATCGAAATACATTTTGTCTAGCTAAGACAATATTCTTGCTAAAGAGGCAATTTTTATAAGCACTATGCTTAAGTCTTTTAATAACAGATTTTTTAACTCCTTTTCCTTTTTTAATTACTTCACCATAGTATCCACTACTTTTTTTAGGCTTGGCTACAACATAATCATATAATTTAGGTCTAAGGCCGACAAATTCAAGAATTGGTAGACCTTTCGCTTCGTCTTTAAATACTCCCAACACTGCTTTATTTACTAATGGTATTGAATATGGATTGTTTAAGTCATAATTGGAAGTATCAAATTTATTGAGATTTTCTTTTATGTCTGAATAAAAATCTTTAGTATCAATTTTATATATTAATGAGTCAGTATCAGTATATAAGAGTTTTGCATTATCTTTATATTTTTCTTTTACAAAATCATAGTGAAAATCAAACATCACAGTTTTGGAAATATCGAGAACGCTAAAACCTACATATATAGGTTTATTGAAAAGAACTTTATCTTTTTTAAGTTGAATGGCAACAAAATTTTCATTAAAAACTTTAACGCTATCTATTTTAGATTGTGAAATAAAAGTTTGAGCACCCTTTTTTTCACGAATATTTTCCCATTGTTTTAGCAACTTGACGCTTTTTCGGTTTTCGACAGCTTCCATACATTTACCAAAAACTGCGTTATTAGCTAATTTATACATATCTTTAGCGAAATCATTTGTAGCCGCTTGCCTCATCGCCGTATTTTTATCAACATATGTTTTTAGCCAATCTGACTGCCTGAATTCAACAATTCTATGGATTTTTTCCAATTTTAGTCCATGTTGTAGAGCCTGATATAAATTTCTATAATGAATTACATAACGTTTTTTATCATTTAAATTAGGTATTAGCTTAGCTAAACGACTTTTACCATTAGGTGCAACTATATTTTCAGGACAGAAAGGGAGCTCATTGTGTAAGTCGTGAAGTTCTTCCGGATAAATTAAATCTACTTCTAAAATAAATCCTATTGCGCTTTTTTCGTTTGAACATTGTGTTAATACATTAAAATTTTGAACTTCTTCATCTTTAAGCCATCTAAAACCACCAAAAGGCAAGTACTGAGAAAGGGCTTGTCCATATAAGTTGTTGGCATCCAGATACGTGATGTATGAGGTAGGTTTAGAAGCATCATATTTTATATAATTGAAATCATCGTCTAAGTTATGTGGTAGGTAACGGTTATTTGCTACCGCATGACGGTGCGCACATTGTACGACGCCACCTCGGATCCCCTTTCTAATTAGGTGTAACATATCTGGATCGGTAAGAAGTTCTAGTTTTACCTGCAATTAAAAAAAAAAAATAAAGCATTAAACCTTGTGATGAAAAAATGGAAAGTTAATCATCATACCTTTGTATAAGACAGCATACAAGACCATGCCAACGCTGGTAGGGTGAAATAGAAGCAGGCTTCTAGATTGTATAGAGATCGAAATAGCTTTCTGAATGATTCAAATATGTCCGCCAATAAAAGCACGTCTGTTTTTAAATATAAATCTGAATATTGGCCTAAGTTCTCGCAATTAAATAGTTGCCAAACTTTTTCTGCGTGCATGTAGTCTTCCAAGCTAATGGCTTCTTCACATAACGTGCTGTAAAAATCTCCCATTGCTGGTAATTCTTGTGTAGATTCTAGTTTATCATATGAATCCACAAACTCGTAGGGGAAAACTCCTTTTCGTCGCATTAAATTAAACTGCTCATCATCTGTAAATAGTCTTCTGGTTTCAATTAGTTGGTTTTCATTTAAAGTTTTCGCTAGGCTATCTAAGCTGGAAGGCATAAAGCGGAACGAATCCAAGAAGCGTAAGTAAAAATACCTTTTCTTCTCGCTTTCAGCATTCAAATTTTTGCCATCGCTCGGACTTAGCGCAATTTTCGCTGTAAATGCGATATAAAGTTCTTTATTTTGTGGGATGACTTCTATGGACTCGGATTTTTTTAATAGTTCTTCGATACATATGTGAAAGTCGTAATGTGAGCCGTTATGGAAAAATATAGGTATAAACTGTGGCGTTCTATATTTTAAATTGCACTTGCTATGTGCTGCACCTCTGTACAAACCTAAAACAACGATATTTCATTAGCATCTATGTATTATTAAATTTTATAACTAAAATAGTTTGTCATAATTTAAAATTATTTAAATTAATAGTATCTACTAACCTGAAAAATGACAGTGGTCTCTCACTTTTTTTAGTGAGACGTCTTCAGTATTAGGTTGGAATATGTCTTGGCATAAAAAGCAGTTTTTTGCATTTGAAAATTTTTCTTGTTCTCGAGCTGTTAGTTTTGTCATTGGCTTCGGCTTTGCATAATATGTTTCATGTATTTCTCTGACATCTTGGATAAGCCACTCTGCAAAAACTTCGGCGCAATCCAAGCCTCTATATTGTTTCAGAAATGATTGTGAATTATCATGTTCGCATTTCACAAAATAGGCAAAACTGAATGGTTTGTGTACATGCGTATCCACTGTATATTTCTTGGATGGGTCTGGATTTGCTATATGGATAGGCTCGAGTAAAGTTTCAAAATCTGCGTATATGCAGAACGGCATAGGAAATGCCTTATGATGATCCTTAAATTCGAGAATATTATTAAATGCATTTGGAAGCTCTGTTCTAACTTTTAGGCAGTCATTTAGATCTAAATGCATTTTTAATTTATCTTCGGCCCGAAATGATACTAGACAGCCGTCGCATACATAAATTTGACCATTATGATTAGTTCTTTGCTTTGAGATTAGTCTGCTTAAATCTTTTATGTAGCAAAAATGTGATGCCCCCGTTGCGGGATCTTCAATGTATAGGAGATTCACATGATTATTTTTTCGTTGCTTAGTATGATATAAAGGTCCTACAACGATATGTTTATCCTTTTTCTTACTAAGTCCAAAAACGTTGACGCTTATATCCATGTTTTGTTTTTCAAATTTTTGAACATTATTTAATTCCATAGGAAATGATAAATTATTAAAATTTAGTTTATCCAAATGTTTTTCATAGTTGCTAACTCTATAAACATGTTCAGCAGCAGGATAAAGATGGCAGAGAATACTATAGGCGAAGCACTTATTATCGGTATTTTTAATATTGATAATAGCCTCTTTATTTTCTATATCTTTAGGGAGTGGTATATAAGACGATCCTCGAAATGGTTCAAATCTGAGCATATTTACTTCTAAATATAAAATTGCGAGCATTGACCATCCGGAATCTTTTTGCTAAAATAAAATAAATTTTTTTTAGATATAAGAAATCGAATAATAATATTTGTACAACTTACCTGGAACTCTTCGCTTTTCACTTTTAATATTTCTGTAAATTCAGAATACATGTCTTCCAAATCCGACGATACTGTTGCAATACGATATTTGCTATTAAATGATTTTGTTTCATTTTGCACATCATTCCCATCTTCATTTTGTTTCGTCGATAGCATATATGAGGCAAAAAGCTCAAAATTAACTTTAAGGCCATTTTCTTGCTCGGTAAGCTCTTTTTTTATTAAATTTAGGGCATCTGCTTTAATTACTGTCATAAACTCGTTTACATTTTGTAGTGTTTCACCCTCGTTGTTTATTCTATAGCTACAAATATTTTTTTTAAAAGCAGAATTAATTAATTGCACATTTGTTCCAATGCTAACACTGCAATGTTTTTTGTGGTATAATGTTTTTAAGTGAGCGCTCATATTTTTTCTATTGACATCTATCTGGCATTCCTGACATCTAACAGTAGATGATGATGTCGAGGCTCCATCATTTATTTTAGCTTGTTTTTCATTTGTCTGATTAATCTGTTTTCTATTTACATTATTAGCTAAAGTGGCAGCTTTTTCGGCTTTTTTTGCATCGCTTTTTTCATGGGTTTTAAGATGTTTTTTAAAAGTATCCTTTCTATTGCTAGTTAGCGGACATAAATGACAACTAAATTGTTTCTGACTACTTGAATGCTGCTGTTTTTGATGTCTTTTTAAAGCTGACAGCGTTGAATAACTTTTATGACATGTAATACATTCCATTTTAATGTAAATGAAATAAAATAAAAGTTAGCAAAATTTACTTTGAAATTATTAATCTTGTAAGGTTAGTTTAGTTTTAACAAGTTGCTTCGGTATCAAGTTTAACTTGGAACTGAAATCTCTATGCGACCAAAGTGTCCTGGCACAGTTCGCCTTCGCTTCCTCCTTCGAGGGGCATATCCCTGACGGCACCGCGGCTCAGCTCAGTCAATATCTCAGGGGCGGCGATCTGTGTAGGGCAGTTTGAGACCGCACCAGGTCCTTTCCTGGGGACGGCCTCGGTATTTGAGAGCATGTCGTGTTCTTCTTCGTCCTCCGCCGTCCGGGCTGGAGGGTTTTCACTGGGTAGTGCCATTATTCCGGTCACTGCAGTGTTTGCCGTACTCGGCTTCTTCGCTGCCGACCTGGGGCAGGTTAGGCCCAGGTGGTAGAACCTTATTCTCGGTGCTTCGGGGTTGGCACTAGGTACTGGAGGTGTGGCCACACCGTCCAGCTCTTGGCGTCGCTTGTCTTTCGTTATCTGACCGAAAATCACGTTTGCCACGTGGTTTTCGTCTTCCGCCAACCTGGTGCAGGTTATGCCCAGGTGGTATTCGCTTGCACACGCCTCTCTGGCGATGGCGTCGGCTTTTGTAGATGTGGCACGGTCCGTACAATGCTGGCAACGCCGGCTATGTCGGATTATCGCAGTATTTCTTTTATAAGTTATTCCGCCACGTAGTTTTCGTGTCTTGCCAACCTGGGGCAGGGTATGCCCAGGTGGTAAACTATTGTAGTCTCCTCCTCGACGATGGCGTCGGCTATTTCGGCTATGGCACGGCTCGTCCAATGTGGGCGACGTCGGCGATGGCTGGTAATCGTAATTATTCTTCTCAAATTTCGTTTGCCGCTAAGTTTTCTTCGTCTGCCGACCTGGTGCAGGTTATGCCCAGGTGGTAGAGTATTGTATACGCTTCCCTGGCGATGGCGTCAGCTGCTACGGTTATGGCATGGGTCATCCAATGTTGGCAACGTCGGCGATGGCTGGTGATCGTAGTTTTCCTTCTCAAAATTCGTTTGCCGCTAAGTTTTCTTCGTCTGCCGACCTGGTGCAGGTTATGCCCAGGTGGTAGAGTATTGTATACGCTTCCCTGGCGATGGCGTCAGCTGCTACGGTTATGGCATGGGTCATCCAATGTTGGCAACGTCGGCGATGGCTGGTGATCGTAGTTTTCCTTCTCAAAATTCGTTTGCCGCTAAGTTTTCTTCGTCTGCCGACCTGGTGCAGGTTATGCCCAGGTGGTAGAGTATTGTATACGCTTCCCTGGCGATGGCGTCAGCTGCTTCGGTTATGGCATGGGTCATCCAATGTTGGCAACGTCGGCGATGGCTGGTGATCGTAGTTTGTCTTCTTGAAATTAATTCTCTAGGCGGAATGGTGCTCGAAACGATTGGCCCTCCTCCGACGATCGTGAGCGACGTTTTCCCCTAGGTGCTTTGCAAAATCTATCCGTATTCCAGGATAAACTTCTAAGACGGCCAGGAACCACTGTTTCCTCACAGTATCGGGCTCGACTACGGCGTCTCTCCGCCGGTGCTTCTTCAGCAACGCCTTGCTTTTATCTTCAGGTTCACGTATGCCCTTCTGACATACCCAGGTCTCCGGAAGCTCCAAGATCAACTGGCAAATTTTATGGTGACGTTCGTCCAAAGAAAAAGACTTATGCAGATTTTAAAACCCAGAAATAATGCTCCAAACACTTTTAGCTATTTACTGTTCTATGGTTCTGCACCGACTGGCTATTCGCAGTGAAATCGCGCTTTTTATAGCCGATTTCCACGTGGCGAATACCACAACACCCCCCCCCTTAAGAGCATTTTTTATGGGGCGTTTATTTAACTGTACCCATCTGGTACAATTATACTCTATTTATAATTCAACTTAAAAATAACTTAAATCTAAAATCAACAAAAATCTAAGTCCAAAACAACCATAAAAACTAATACTAAGTCCATAATAACAACAACACTAATACTAAGTTCAAAATAAACACGGTTTTAAAATCACTTTCTTTTATAAGATGATTTCTCCTTTTCTCTCGTCCGAGGCGATTCCTCAACCTCCGTAGCTCTAGCTTCGGCAGGTGGTTCTTCTCCAGGTGACCTGGCATAGGCCTCCTGTGGACGGTTCTCTGGCGACCTGGGGGATTCCTTAGAGGCTTCAGGTGGCTTCTCTCTCGGCTGCCTCACTGCTGATACGGCGACCTCGGGCTGAGGGGCCGTAATTTCTTCCACGTCTGGTGGCTTCTCACTAGGCTGCCTCAATGGTACCTCGGCGACCTCGGGCTGAGGGGCCGGAATTTCAGGGACTTCACGGGATTGGCTATGTAGCTGGATTTGTGCAGGGACTCTGGTAGGCACATATCTCCAGGGAACTCCTTGCTGGTCATGCTGTGTCTCCAAGCTTGGAGGACACAAGTACAAGTCCGTTACAGGTGGCTCCACAAACGCCGCAAACGGGTTGGATGGCGGTAGTGGCGTACGTTTCACCGCGACTACCGTCCATCCTATGTAATCTTCTCTTGGCCTCTGGTCTTCTTGCCCATTTCTTACTTGTAGGTCCGTCAACGCCGGTTCCTTTGCTTTTATTAATTCTGCACTCGGTTGATCAAACCCTGCAGCTGTAGCGGCCGTTGAATCGAACAGTTCCTCTTCTTTAATTTCGATCTTATCTTCAAACTCTGGAGGTGGCGAGATAACATCGACCTCGACCTCTTGGTCCACGTCTGGTGGTTCCAATACTTCATTTTTTACTATTATTTCTTCTTGGCCCACGTCCGGTGGCTCCAATACTTTGTATTTAGCTTGCTCTATCTGTCGCAACAGCTGATTTGCTGCAAATTCCTTATTTTCCGCTTGCAACAATGCTGTACACATCCTTTTATTATATCGTATGTCCTCCTCCGAGTCCGAAGTTGGAGGTGAAGCTGGACGCTGTCTAAGCCGTCTCTTCCGTCGGCATTGCTTCCGGTCTCTACGGATCTCTGTCATAGGTGATTCCTCGTTCGTCACCGTATCATTATCCGTTGGAGTAGAGTCACTAACTAACTCCTCGCTGTCTTCCATAGCGGCTGGGACTCCCGCTGGCAGGTCACTAATAGCTTGACTGGTTGATTGTACTGGGTGGCGGTTTTCCGGATCTGCTAGATCGTCAACACAGGAAATATAATCATTATTCCGGAAACCGAACAGTAACTTCTCCGGGTCTTCTATTTCTTCTTCCTCATCCGATATATCCTCATCTCCACTTCCTTCTTGGACACCACATTCTTTACGTAAGAGCTCCTGGTCATAGTCGTCATCGTCCGCATGTAATGCGTACCACATTCCATCTTTCAATGCTTGCTGCTTATAATGCGTTCCCTGCGAAGGATGATCAATTTGGTATTGCATGGCGCGCATAATCATCGCTCCATGCTTATTCGTACCAGGCACTTCTACAGGTGATCCGTCCGGAAATATAAACCTTGGTTTTTTCGGCTTAACTACATTCGCTTGTTGTCTGTCTGGATTTGGATTATCCCGTCTCTCCCATGTTCTACTATATTGGGGTCTGTCTGGTGCCCGCGCCTGACCTCCTTGTTGCTGAGGCCTTCTTCCTTCGTTCCTACAGTCTCTACGTAGGTGAGCGCCTCCACAACCATAGCACTGTAAACGGCCTTGGTACTGCGGCTGTCTGTTTCCACCATCAATTCTGCTATCTTGAGCGTTAACATTTACTCTTGGTGCGGTGTACACCTCGGACGTCTTCCAATCCCGTTCCACCGTGATAGCAGCGTTTAACAGTTCCTCCGTACTTTGACAGTTCCAAGTCCGTAGCGCAGCTCGCAGTGGTCCGTTTAATCTGCTCAACAGCAGTGGCACCACTTCTTCTTCCTGCCATCTTGGATTGATCCGCTGACAAATCTGCCTTTTCCGAATCAAAAAGGCTTCTGCTCCTTCTCCCTTAATCTGGTCCTGGCCATACAGTTCCGCACGTAAGTGATTTATACACTCACTATTATTGTAAGCTCTTAGTACTGCTTCCTGTAACTGCCTCCATGTAATCTGACCTCCTGCGTATATCTTCATTCGTATAGCTGCCTGTCCCGTCATCTGCCTAACTGCTAGGTCCGTCCACTGGTACGCCGGTGCTCCAACGTCTATGCAATAAGCCTGCATGTGCTTTAAGAATAGCACCGGGTCCTCCGTGTCGGTTCCTGCAAACTTAGGTGGTGGTGCTGAGATCGTCCTTCTTGGTTTATCCACCAATTGTCCTATGGATTGAGCTAATTCCTCCATCGTTCTCCACCTTAATGCCTCTGCCGCTTGCCAATCCCGTCCTGGCTCCGTTAGTTGCTCATGTAGAGGTGGCAATGCCATCCCTCTAATTTTTCTCTCATACTCTGGCTTCTGCCGGACTCCCCTTTGAGTTGGCGGAACTTGCCGACTTAACGGTGGCAGCGCCGAACCTCTAGGCTTGTCCTCATAGCTTGGCCTTTCTCGTTCTTCATCCAGAACAGATGGCATCTGCCGATCTCCGGGTGGCATAATTTTTCCTGACAATTTTGTTCTAGTTTCTTCCACAATAAACGAAGCCTCCTGGTTACAGGGTATCTCCTCATCTATTGTCGTGTCTTCGGAGTCGATATCCGAGTCTTCCTCGGATCCGCTACGTATCTCTACGTCTATTCCATATCTTTCCTCCCATATTCTGCGCTTCGCTCTTGTATTAAACGCTGGGCATTCCATGGGCAGGTATGTAAACGATTTACGATCGCTTAGGCCAGCGGGCCTAACGTCGTCACAGGGTTCTTTGTTACTCCTTTTATTCGAGTAAGTCATCGAGTTGGGCGCCATGTCCTGGCACAGTTCGCCTTCGCTTCCTCCTTCGAGGGGCATATCCCTGACGGCACCGCGGCTCAGCTCAGTCAATATCTCAGGGGCGGCGATCTGTGTAGGGCAGTTTGAGACCGCACCAGGTCCTTTCCTGGGGACGGCCTCGGTATTTGAGAGCATGTCGTGTTCTTCTTCGTCCTCCGCCGTCCGGGCTGGAGGGTTTTCACTGGGTAGTGCCATTATTCCGGTCACTGCAGTGTTTGCCGTACTCGGCTTCTTCGCTGCCGACCTGGGGCAGGTTAGGCCCAGGTGGTAGAACCTTATTCTCGGTGCTTCGGGGTTGGCACTAGGTACTGGAGGTGTGGCCACACCGTCCAGCTCTTGGCGTCGCTTGTCTTTCGTTATCTGACCGAAAATCACGTTTGCCACGTGGTTTTCGTCTTCCGCCAACCTGGTGCAGGTTATGCCCAGGTGGTATTCGCTTGCACACGCCTCTCTGGCGATGGCGTCGGCTTTTGTAGATGTGGCACGGTCCGTACAATGCTGGCAACGCCGGCTATGTCGGATTATCGCAGTATTTCTTTTATAAGTTATTCCGCCACGTAGTTTTCGTGTCTTGCCAACCTGGGGCAGGGTATGCCCAGGTGGTAAACTATTGTAGTCTCCTCCTCGACGATGGCGTCGGCTATTTCGGCTATGGCACGGCTCGTCCAATGTGGGCGACGTCGGCGATGGCTGGTAATCGTAATTATTCTTCTCAAATTTCGTTTGCCGCTAAGTTTTCTTCGTCTGCCGACCTGGTGCAGGTTATGCCCAGGTGGTAGAGTATTGTATACGCTTCCCTGGCGATGGCGTCAGCTGCTACGGTTATGGCATGGGTCATCCAATGTTGGCAACGTCGGCGATGGCTGGTGATCGTAGTTTTCCTTCTCAAAATTCGTTTGCCGCTAAGTTTTCTTCGTCTGCCGACCTGGTGCAGGTTATGCCCAGGTGGTAGAGTATTGTATACGCTTCCCTGGCGATGGCGTCAGCTGCTACGGTTATGGCATGGGTCATCCAATGTTGGCAACGTCGGCGATGGCTGGTGATCGTAGTTTTCCTTCTCAAAATTCGTTTGCCGCTAAGTTTTCTTCGTCTGCCGACCTGGTGCAGGTTATGCCCAGGTGGTAGAGTATTGTATACGCTTCCCTGGCGATGGCGTCAGCTGCTTCGGTTATGGCATGGGTCATCCAATGTTGGCAACGTCGGCGATGGCTGGTGATCGTAGTTTGTCTTCTTGAAATTAATTCTCTAGGCGGAATGGTGCTCGAAACGATTGGCCCTCCTCCGACGATCGTGAGCGACGTTTTCCCCTAGGTGCTTTGCAAAATCTATCCGTATTCCAGGATAAACTTCTAAGACGGCCAGGAACCACTGTTTCCTCACAGTATCGGGCTCGACTACGGCGTCTCTCCGCCGGTGCTTCTTCAGCAACGCCTTGCTTTTATCTTCAGGTTCACGTATGCCCTTCTGACATACCCAGGTCTCCGGAAGCTCCAAGATCAACTGGCAAATTTTATGGTGACGTTCGTCCAAAGAAAAAGACTTATGCAGATTTTAAAACCCAGAAATAATGCTCCAAACACTTTTAGCTATTTACTGTTCTATGGTTCTGCACCGACTGGCTATTCGCAGTGAAATCGCGCTTTTTATAGCCGATTTCCACGTGGCGAATACCACAACAAAAGCCGCTTTTATACCTCTTTTTCCCCGGTTGCGGAGAAATATGTTAGGGGAAGTTTGGGTCTCCTCAGACGGTTATATGCAATGATTCAAGCTTCTAAAAAAGTACTAAGGCAAGTAATTATCAATTTGAATTTATGTATGTCGAAGGTAATGTGTTACTCATAAATATACATGATGAAAACATTTATTGTTCGATTGCATCTAATTTTTAAGAGTCTAGAAATAAGCAAATAATGTTCTTTAACGTTTCTTTATAAACATCTCGAGTTACCTGTCCTTCCCCTGCATCATAGAAGGGTATTTGCCGACAAAGTTTGACCATTTTTTTATGATTCGAGAGTTGGGTATTCTCTACAGATGTAAACTGACAAGTTTCAACTTGTCGAAACTTGTTAGATTTTAGCTTATATTCTTATTATGAGATTTTAAAATTATGTATGCGTTTGTTTAATTCATTGTAAAGGATTTGTTATGCTAATTTCAAAAGTTAAATGTTGGTGAGAATATTGAATTTTTTTATTAAAATATCTAAAGTAAATATCTAATTGATTTTTTTTAGCGCTAATTGGGATTTTAATTAACTACCTCAGAGTTGGTATACACTATATTTTGCAGCGCAATTGCTTTCACACCCAGTAATGTATTATGATTTTTTTGGATGGTCGTTATATTGTGAGTTTCTTAAGTTAGCCAGATTAATAATAAATTAAAAAACCAACGTGATTTGCTTATTGTTGCCATTGAGAATTAGGGTTGTAAAATATTTAACAACCCTATATTTTTATGCTCGTGTTGAAAATAAGTTAAGATTGCTACTTTGATGCCTACGCCTAATATTCATAATTTTATTGGGGGTTCTACCTGATGACAAATACAGCTTATGATACCTATCTAGTGGGTATTTTCAGTTTAAGGGCCGAATAATATAGAGTTATTGTGCATACATCATCGCAAACAAAAGGTAGCTTTTTTATATTATTTCGTATTTACAATCCATTTAACTACAATTTTACACTGTGAATTAATTTTTTTACTTTTTTCCTGAAATTGTAGCCTATTTACTTATATTATGATATTATCCGAAATTTTTATAAAAGCATTATGAGGGCTTTTACCTGATGGCGAACACAAGTTGTATAGTACCTATACCTGCTTGGTATTTTATACGTATTTAAGATTTATTTACTTTTTATTACTCTGTTCTCATTACAAGATAGTCCTATAATTTATCCATTTCCAGTACAAAGAAATCGCTAGTTAATGGTTCTAGATGGTAATTATTTTATTGTATTTTATATAAGTGGTGCAAAAATTGGAATCAATTATTAGATATGCTACTGAATTTTAATGAGGGTCCTTCGGAATAATAAATAAAGGTTTATGTCCCTTTCTTTTTAAATCGAGTCGGCAGAGGGTTTGAGAGGGTTATTTAGGTATAAATAATTATTGCGGGGTGACAAATGTACCGCTTTATTATACTTATCTTGTTAGACCATATAAATTAGGGATTTATTTCGCTTTACTACCCGCCAGCGGCGTTTCAACTAAGGGAAAATAAAAAAAAGTCTGGTTTAAGGATGGCTCAGGTCGGATCGTAAAAAGTTGGGTTTAAGGATGGCTTATAAAAATTGGGATTTAATTATCCCGCTTTAGCAGCGGCGTTTCAACTAAGGGGAAATAATAAAAAGTCTGGTTTAAGGATGGCTCAGGTCGCATCGTAAAAAGTTGGGTTTAAGGATGGCTTATAAAAATTGGGATTTAATTATCCCGCTTTAGCAGCGGCGTTTCACTAAGGTTAAATCATAAAAAGTCGGGTTTTATCTCGGGTCAGACCATAAATATTCAGGTTCAAATTAGGGTTAGATGAGAAGCCGCCTCGCGAAAGCATCCGGGTTAGGTCGTAAAAAGTCGGGTTTTATCTCGGGTCAGTTCATAAATATTCAGGTTCAAGTTAGGGTTAGATAAGAAGCCGCCTCATGAAAGCATCCGGGTTAGGTCGTAAAAAGTCGGGTTTTATCTCGGGTCAGTTCATAAATATTCAGGTTCAAGTTAGGGTTAGATAAGAAGCCGCCTCATGAAAGCATCCGGGTTAGGTCGTAAAAAGTCGGGTTTAATTTCGGGTTATTTTGTAAACAGCACCACCGAACCACCCGGGTTAGGTCATAAAACGCACCACCGAACCACCCGGGTTAGATCATAAAACGCACCACCTGCACCACCTGGGTTAGATCGTAAAACGCACCACCTGCACCACCTGGGTTAGTTGCACCACCAGCACCACCAGCACCACCTGGCCTCGCTCTCTCCGTTTTCCTCTACTGACAGTTGCCGTCTTGTGCAAGACCCTGTCTAACAGGGTTTAACTTTTACTTATTCTTTTATTGATAACTTTGTAATTTAAACCTTCAGAACTTTTATTGTCAAACCTAATATTATCACTTTGATATTACATTTCACTTATTTATCTTTTAACTTTAAGTACCTATTGTCCACCAAAGTAAGAGGAGCTTGCATTTATAAATCCAAGTAACCAACGGCCTAACACGACTTAAAAATAAATATTTGTATTGGCCTCTGCTAAAATTTGGCTTTAATTTGAAAGACAGCTACTTTGATGAATGAGAGTTTATAGGAAGCTAATGTATACCGATTGTGACATAAGTGTTTTTTTTTCCTAGTTTATTTTTTTCTGAGACCAAACATTAGAACATTTAAAGGCTTTTAAGTAAAACAAAACTAAGGTGGCGCCTTCAGGATTTGACTTTAACTTACTTATATAAGAGTGCTAAATCTAGAAACCAAATAGCGAACCTACCCTGAGTTGAGCTAGCTAAAGGGTGAGTTTTCAGGCAGCACAACATAGGTCATTTTTAGGGACTGTTGTCTGAAGTACATCCTCCAGGGCGTAGGGTTGCCAGAGTAAGGGTGGATAGGTTGCCTTGTTGCAGTATATTTTAGGTTACCCTAAGGTGAATAGTGGCACCCGAGAATTATTATTTAGGAAAAACGTTACATTGGCGCCTTATTGATGAAGATGTTTCAAGCGGTTGCTTAGAAATAACATTTTCTTTATTAACAATTCATGAAACGTAAAAAAAAATACTGAAAATATGTTGGAACGTATTATACAGGGTCGTTGGTATGTATGGAAACGCTCGATTATTTCTTAAAGTAAAACAGCTAACAAAAAATATTCAAAACAAAAGTTTTATGGTGTAAGATCTATTAGAATTAAAAAAGATAAGTATACAGGATGAGTCAGAAAGCCGTAGAGAAATAAAGTTACTTTTTTTTAATAAAACACCCTATATCTTGGAGTATTTTTAGATTTAACATAAAATTACAGTTTTTGTTATTAAATGCATTATAAGTCTAAACTTAATAGCTTCCGAGATATGGACTTTTGAAAAATGACATTTTCTAACCTTGACAGCTTCTAGCTTTCTAGAGGTATGCCATAGAGCAAAACGGCTTACATGTCCCTATCTTACTTTTTTATTATCTTCCCAAAAATATTAACTTTCGGTGAAACCGGAAGTACTATATTTCCGGCTTTTGAGTTACATCCGGTTTAACCGAAAGTTGACACATTTAGAAAGATAGTTAAAAAATAAGATAGGGACATGTAAGCCGTTTTAATCTAAGACGTACCGTTAGAAAGCTAGAAGCTGTCAAAATTCAAAAATGTCAGTTTTTAAAAGTCGATATCTCGGAAACTATTAGGTTTAGACTTATAATGCACTCAATAAAAAATAATAGTACCTAATTTTATGCAAAATCCAAAAATATTCTAAAATATAGGGTGTTCTATTAAAAAAAAAGTAACTTTGTATCTCTACGCCTTTTTGACTAATCCTGTATACTTAATTTTTTAAAATTCTAATAAACTATAAAAAAAAACCCTAAAACTTTTATCTGGAACATTTTTTGCTAGCTGTTGTAGTTTAAGAAATAATCAACCGTTTCCATACATACCGACGACCCTGTATAAGGTTATCTTCAGAAAATTTTCATTGTATTAAAAAATTGGATAAATAAATATCTTTATTTAGAAATATTAAATGCCTGCTTGAATATGTCTTTTAAATCATAATCATAATCATAGTAACAAAAAATTTAAGTTGGTATTTGATTGACAGCTGTGGTTGATTATTAAAATTGTGGGAGTTTTATTTTGCTTTTATCCCGAAATGGTGTGCCTTTCGACCGTTAGAAGAGAAAACAGAAGCAATCCTTATTTACGCCGAGGCTGGGCGTAATTTTTACGAAGCTGAAAGGCATTCTAATGACAGATTTCCCGATAATACCATCTGAGGGAACTGGTTGAAAATTTTCAAAGACTGGTAGTTTACTTAGACAAAAAGGGGCTCGGAGAAAATATCTACCGGAGGAGCAACAAATACAAATTTTTGCATCTGTGGTCAATAACCCCCAGCATTCTATACGGTAACAGCTTCTGGCGATTGTAATATTTGTACAACCGCGGTGAACAAATACCTTAAAAAACAAGTTTTGCCCATAAATTATTGATATTACATGAACTATGACAGAAGGGTGCAATTTTGTGAAGTTATGTCCGAGAGAGTAACACAAAATCCGGTTTAGACAAGAACCATATAATGTTTCAATGATGAATTTACGATTTTTTTACATGGAAATGTCAGCCGACAAAATGTTAGGTGTTGGACTGATGTAAACTCGCATATTTTTAGAGAAGGTCACACTCGGACTCCTCAAAAAGTAAATGTGTGGGCAGGAATATTGGGAAACCATATTGCTAGGAGAAAACTTAAAATGTGTTATACCAGAATTTACTTCAAAATGTTATAAATCCCCAAATTTAAGCAATAGTGGCTAAATATCAGGGCGAATTTGAAACCCACGTCATTTTTCAGCAAAATGGCGCGTCACCACATTTTTTTAGACAAGTCAGAAATTTATTGGACCAAACATATCCAGGAATCCAGGACGGTGGATTGGCCGACGAAGTCCACTGGAATGGCCTGCTCGGTCACCAGACTTGACTGTCCTCGAATTTTTCTTGGTGTAAAATCGAAGGGTTACATAACACGACCCCGAATAATTCAGGAGCTAAAAGGTAGAATTAAGCAGGTTTGTTCTAGCATTACCCCAGAAATATTCCAAAACGTAAAAAATGAGTTTCAAACCAGTTTTATAGTCAGAAAATAGAGTCAGAACATTTTCAAAACTCGCTTAGATGATTTTTGTGTAAGGTTAGTTGATAAGTAGTTCTAAGTTAAGTATTTTTTATGATATGGTAAGGATTGTTAATAAGAAAAATGTCTTTGTGTTTGTCCTTTCTAAGCAACCGCTAAACCGATTTTACAAAACAAAACGACGTTGAATAGAGGTTCAAAATGTCTTTCATACGAGGTATTATTAGACCCCCCCTCCTCATTCCAGTTAAATACTTCTTGTGAAAAACGCTCTCTATGGGCTGGGATAAGTAATACATGTAATTTTTATGCCAGAAAGTAGTAAAAGTAATATCATTTTATTTGGTTTTTACCTGACGCAATGTTGCTCCGTTGAAAAGTTAAAAGGTCGAACTATTTACGTCTGTACTGTATAATGGTCTTCTTTCATAAAGTGAGAGGTCTCTCGCCTTGTAGAATAAGGTTCTAGACATCTAAGACATAAATACGGGCTAGGGTGAAAGTCAAGTTCTTACTTAATGTAGAAAAATGGTCATTACGTCAATTATTTATTGTCCGAAGACTTTAGCTGGACGAATTTTTACTTAATATGACAAAATGGGCAGCTGTCAGTTTGTCTTTTAATTAAAAAGTGCGCAAGGCGTAAGCAGTCCAATCAGAGCTTAGCTCAAGGGGAAAAGTAAGATTCTTACTAAATGTGGCAAAATGGGCACATGAACAGGTAGTCGATTTTTTTAAAGTAAATTAAAAAAGTTTGCAAATCGTAAGCAAATATTATCTAATCAGAGAGTGTAGCTTCATGTTCTTCATTTTTAGATAAAAATAGACGATCCTGTAGGTGCCAGTGCAGTGCACGGTGTAGGTGGAATTTGGGGCAAGTATATTACAATATATTTATGAAGATTTTTTTTTCACTCTAGATTAGACAAATTAGCATACATACCAAAAAAAACATTATTAAATAATCACATGCTTATAACACAACAAAAGCTATAAACTTAATACTTACTAGGTAATTTGATTTTTATTTCTTGGGTTTTCGGTCAATTCCGGAATAGAAAAACAATATTTGTTTTCTGTGAAGTTTCGGTTTATTTTAATTTATGTAAATTAAATTTTTCTTGGGAAAATACAACCGAAAGTCAATCCTACTGCATAGACAGGATACTATTGGAGACGCCTGTATCTAAGAGATATTGGCAGATATGGAAGTAAGAAAAAAAACATTTTTATTTAGACGAAACCTGGGTCAACGAAGGGCATTCAAGACGAAATGGCTAAAAAGCGTGTACAGCGTGTCCATTTTTCGATGGCTTTACGGGGTATCTCCGTTATTAGTAAAGATAGAAGGATACGGTGTTCGCAGCACTGTACTACTTTTTTGTGAAACAAAGATGCCGCAACCAGAATTTTTATAGTCCTCCCTGTTTTTGCTAAACGGAATATTTTTGAAAATTTTACATTTTGGGGCACCTCCCTTCCCCATATTTAGGTTACCCTGTAGCTTATCAAAGAGAAAACAAATGTTCCTTTTGCAGTTTTTTACGTAGAATCCAGTGACGTACTCAAATTTTTTCTACGTTCAATAGTTTTCGAGAAAAGAGAACAAACTTGCTTTTTTTTTAATGGGTGTCATATATATTTTTTAATAATATAATTTTGTTTATAACAAGCTTCTCAGAAATATATAATACCTTATTTTTATTTTTAATATTAAGCACGAAATTTACGTTTTATTTAAAAATATACGTTTCCTGTTAGTAGGCCATGAGGGGTATTTAAAAAAAACTATTACTGGTATGATAATTACTACAGAAGAAATATATTTTGGACTCCTTAATCTAATTAGCAGTTATATTTGAGTTAAAATAATAACAATGCCTAAATCGAGTTAAACAAAAGCTGAGGATGTATAGAACTTTCTCACAAATATTGCTCTAATTGTTCTCCATTATGCCTTAGACATGTTTCACACATAGTTCTTATTCGCCTTAATGGCATTTCTTAAATCTGCAATTGTTTGGTATTGAATAGAATAAATTTTATTTTCAAGGTGTCCCCACAAGAAAAAAGCGAAAATCGACAAGTCGGGTGACCTTGGTGGCCATCTTACAGGTCCATTTTCAATCCAGTGGCCTGAGAAATTATTGTTTAAGTAAGCCCTGATAATTGGCGCATTGTGAGCGGGTGCTCCATCTTGTTGCAGATGCAACTATTGAGACCCGCTAAGGGCACGTCTTCTATTATTTTCGGCACAACGTTTTCCAGAATTTCCAAATATTTATTTGCATTAGGGCTGCCTTTAAATCTATTATAGATTATTTTGCTTCCTAGTATAAAACATTAAACGTTAAAGCCAAACCTGCCTTGCCGTTCGAGTGGAAATATTACATGCTGATTTTCCTGAGACTAAAGCCTCGTATTGTGACGATCAAATATACCGCCACTCAGCCTTATCGGACCATATAACGGTTCTTTTAAGATTATTTTCCCTGTTGATATTTTGTAAATACCAATTACAGAAGATACGGCGCTGTGCATCACCAGGATGTAAGTTTTGTACTAGGTGGAATTTATATGGCTTAAAATTGTGTTTTTTTAGGAATTTTGAACTCTTGATTTAAGTCAGAGACCGAACCCTCAACCGTTTTGCAAGAACTAGTTGGATTTGTTTCAATTGAAGCTAAAACATTTATTTAATCACTCTCGCGGTTTTTCTTGTTTTAGATTTTAGGCCGAGGTTCAGAAAATGAACAGTGTTCAATTAAATTTGATTTCATCCTTAGAAATATTCTTCTATCCGGCTGTCGTCTTTCGGGATATCTACAAGTAATTTATGAAATTTAATAAATCTTCATAGAGATAATACAAAAAGGCGTATATTTACCTATTTAAATACACTTCTAATGCTTCATCTGCATTTTCATTACGATAAACACAACAAACGAGCATGTCGTATTTTTCATTATTTTCAAAGTTTACATTTTTTGCCATAATTAGGACTTGTTTTTTACTATTAATTAGATATTTTAAAACAACTTTGAGAACCTGAATAATCTGACAGAAACTAAAGAAATTCTTAGTATGACAAATAACTGTTCAAGAAGTAGTCCATTTTCTGTGGCGAGATTATTAAAGAAAACAAGGTCTGTCTATACCACCAAACAAGTTTGGTGGTATAGACAGACCTTGTTTTCTTTATAAATAACTGTGTTCTTTTCTTTTTTTTAAATACCCATCATGGCCTACTAACAAAAAGGGTTCTATTTTAAGTTTCATTTGGCCTGCATACTGTTATACATACATTACGTTATTGGCCCGATAAGTATTTTAGCCATGTGATCAGGTTCACATAAACATCATTTTGAATAATTTATGTCTTTCTAATATACTTATATCTTACAAGTTAATTAAATAATAATGATATCTAAAAAAGCAACTTATTGCAAAAAAATGAACGTGATGGTATGCCTACGAATATTTTATATTTTAGGTATACTTGCAATAGGAGTATTTGCTGAAAATCCCTATCCTCTAGATACCACAAGTGGCAGACGTGGACTTACCAAAGGTTCGAAAAAAAAAATAGTAGTACTTCATACCTACTTAGTACAAATTAATGATTTATTTTAAAACTAAGTTTTATAAAGCTTATTTTAGCGCACGCGTCTACGTTAGAAAACGAGCCGCTTGCGGCGAGTTTCATAACGGACAAGTGCGCTAATAGCTTTATAAAACGTGTGCTTCATACAATTTTTTCTATTTTGGCATTTTTTTTTAATAAATAAATCCATATTTAAAAAGAAAATAATACATACACATTTTCAAAATTTTTAGGCCTAAATTTTATGTTGGTAATACAATCAAATTATTTATCATAGTAGCCTTGAAATCAACAACTGATTTTATTTACGTATCAGCCATTTTGTCACGAAGTTGTCTAATTTTTCTAACATACCTACATAATTTTAAAATATGGAGTAAGATGAGTTTAGTTTAACTCCCCCAAAGTTAAGGGAAATTACGGTAAATTTTATAGTTCTATGTTTTATAATATAGTAAATTTGTAAGATAATTTGAATTTTTTAACTTATCTTCATTTCATAGAATTAATGCAACCAAACATACACGACAGCAAAATAAAACATTTGTAAACATCATTACCAACCTTAGAAAAATACTGAAAACGATATCGAAACAGCTTTTTTATGAAACCAAATTAGAAAATGAGTGATTATTAATTATTTTGCTCAAGGGCGGCTGTGACCCAGTATACATAGTGTAGCAGTAGCGCGTAGATTAAATCATAGGGCGAATTTGCAAGAAAGCAGCGTTGTCACGTTGAAAACCTAAAATAATGTTTTTTGACGGTATGTAATATAAAATCCTGAGCTATCTTACTTTGAAAGCCTACTTTATATGGCCGCCTCCTACTTCTAGACACCTTCTGATGTTTCTTCTTACCCTCAGAGACACATTAACCAATACGTTTGGAGAATTATTAATTTCGGCAATTTTTTCTGAAATCCTTCGTTTAAGATCATTTATATCCTCAATTGGTGTTCGATAAATGGAGTTTTTTATAAAAGGCCACAAGAAGAAATCGCAGGGTGTTAAATCGCAGGAACGAGGTGGCCATATTTGTTGCGTATTTCGGCTTATAACTCTGTTTTCAAAAAATTCACTTAAAAAATTTTAATTTTCTCTGGTTACATGAGGTGTAGCGCCATCTTGTTGGAAGTAACCTTCCCGCAATTCATCATCGTGAAGCTCATTAATAAATGTTGTCAGAATTTCGATCCGATATCTCTCAGCTGTAATTGTGCCATCAAAGTAAATTGGGCCCACTATTCTTCTAGAACTAATTGCTGCCCACACACCAACTTTTTGAGGATGAAGAGGTCTTTCTACAAAAACATGCGGATTTTGCGTATTCCACATTCGCATATTTTGTGAATTAACATAGCCTGATAAATAAAAATAAGCCTCATCGGTAAAAAATGTTTTTTCAAAAGCACCACTATTTTCTTCTTGAAAATTGTTTAAAAACTATTCACAAAAATTAAGTCTTTGGGGAACGTCATTGGGAAGGAGTTCATGAATAGCCGTAACACGATAAGGGTATAGATGCAGATCCTTTTTCAAAAGTGTTTGACATGTACTGTAGCATAAATCCGTTTGCTGAATTTGTTGAGATAAATGCCTAATAGAAGTTGAAGGATTATTTTCCATAATTTGTCGCGCTTCTTCAATAACCTCATTCGGTCGTTTCGTTGGTCTTCCAGCCCCTTTTTTATGTTGAACAGAACCAGTCTGACGAAATTTATCAATTAGGTATTTTGACCCAGTACGAAAATTATGAAAGGTCACCGCAACATCAGGAAACTCGGTTCGAAATTCATCAAAGCAGTCATGCATAGAGTAATTCCACACACCGCCTATTTTGTTTCCATTTCTAAAAAAACTTTCAACAATAAAAATTTTTTGTGCTTCACTAAACATTTTTACTGTAGAACTTTCAATCCGGCAACAAAGCTTCACCAAAACTTAATACGCTGAAAAATAAAAAAAAAATAAAAAATTAAATCATCCTGCAAATAGCACTTTATAATAGTCAAAAGACGACTCCCCGGAGAAATATTAGTTAAAGCAATATTAACCTACCTTCAAATAACTGCAAAAATTACAAAATTTCTCCAATTTTTAAACTTTACAAATACACAAATTCAAATAAGACGTAAATGTCATAAAACAATCATGTCATCTTATCTACGCAGTACGGCCATGATGCTTTTAAAATGCATGGCCTTCTTTGAGCAAAATAATTAAAAATCACTCGTTATATTAAAGTACATGTTTTATAAAGCATCATCTTATAGCACGCGTCCATGTTAAAAAACGAGCCGCTTGCGGCGAGTTTTTTAACGGAACAAGTGCTCTAACTGCTTTATAAAACACGTACTTTATACTATTTTTTCTATTTTGTATTATTTTCAATAAGAAAATACATATTTAAAAAGAAAATCAACCCTTCAAATTTTGTAAATTTGTATGTCTAAATTCTATGTTGGTAATACTATAAATTTACTTTTATCATAGTAGCCTTGACAATAAATAATATTTTCTTTGTGTCATTGTCACGAAATTTGTGTTTTAATATTTCATAGAGTTGTTCATAATTATAATTAAAAAAATATGGAGCACGATAATCTAAGTTCAACTCCCCCTGAGTTAAGGGATATTGGTAATAAAACGATAAATCAACTTTTACCAGAGAAATCCCGAAAACTTTCTTTTCTCATGGATCACAATAACAGGAAACGTCAGACGGCAACAGAATAAAACATTTAAATATTACCAATGCCAACCTTTAAAAAATAAAAAAACGGTGCCGAAACAGATCTGTTTCGATACTGAAAACGGTCGAAACAGATTTCTTATGAAACAAAATTAGAAAAAAATATTTTCAGTATTTTAGATTGCATACTATGGAATACAATGACTTCCAAACTTTATACAATCTTTTAGGTGGTGGTTGGTATCTGCTAGGTATTCAAACGTTAACAGCAGTATGCCTAACTTCGTGGGGAATTTGCTCAACTATATTGTTGCTATGGATGATCAACAAAATTGTACCAATTCGTATGGATGTTCACGAAGAACTATTGGGTGCAGATATTACGGAACATCTTGTTCGACATCGTCAGGTTTGTTTGTTATATATATAGAGAGCTTGATATTAGTATGCTAGCAAATAAAAGAGATAAAACATTTTCAAAAATATGCCCTATTAAAAAATTTGTCTGGCGTACATGGATAAATCCTTATTTCCAGACTAGTAATTATATAATTCAATAGGTTTTTAAAATGTCTAATTTTTTAGTTTATATTTATAAAACTCCGTGTTCTAACTAAATTTTTAGGTTGGTGTGTCAAGAGCTTTATCTGCCTTTCGTGCTGTTTACGATACAAGTAAGGCCGAGAATCTTCATTCAGTTGGAATGAATCCTGGTCATGACAAACATCTAACGGTGGTGAAGAATCTTGCAAACAAAAAAAAATATCGACTATCAAAAATTTTACAGGTTCTGACAAAAAATCAGAATCTAGGTAGGTAATTGAGTAACCACAGGTACTCGTAAGATATTGTAATATACTCTAATAGAGATTTTATGGTAAATTTAGTTAGTTGTGAGAGGTTCTTGCACAGACCTTGCGGAAATTCCTAGTCAGAGGCAATGTCCTGGATGTAGGTCTATGTGGCTGCCAGATCAGACTGAACAGTCATTTTTTACAGTGTAGGTCTGACAGTTGCCGTCTTGTGCAAGACCCTGTCAAACAGGGTTTGACTTTTTGCTTTCTTTTATCGACAACTTTATAAATTTAAACCTTCAGAACTTTTATTGTCAAACCTAGTACTATCATTTTATTATTTCATTTCACTCATTTGTCTGTTAACTTTAAGTATCTATTGTCCACCAAAGTAAGAGGAGCTTGCATTTATAAAACCAAGTAACCAAGGGCTTAAGACCACTTTAAGAATAAATATTTGTATTGGCTTCTGCGAAAATTTGGCTTTTATTTTAAATAGAGTGACATTGAGGGCTTGAGTGAATGAAAGCTTATAATAAGCTAGGGTATACCGATTGTGACAAGTGTTTTTTTTCCTAGTTTGTTTTTATCTGAGGCCAAACACTAGAACATTTAAAGGCTTTTAAGTAAAATAAAACTAAGGTGGCGCCTTCAGGATTTGACTATAACTTACTTATAAGAGTCCTAAACCTCTTAAACTAGAAACAAAATAGCGAACCTACCCTGAGTTGAGCTAGCTAAGTGACGCACCTACTTTTTGTTGCAACTTTGAAGCTTTGTAATTTCTAAACAAATGTACCGATTTTTATTATCTTTCTATGCATAGAAAGCGCTTACACTCTATATGAAAGCCGCTTCATTTACGTGCATTTTGATTTTTTGTTCATTAATTTATCTCTAAAATTGTCCGAATTACAGCTTTTTTGCTGAAACCTTACGTTTATCCCACAAATGTAATTTATTGTAGGGTCACATTGCCTTTAAAAAAACAATTACCCTTGTCATGGCAATTACTCCATATTTGACCCTTTGTCGTTATGTCATTAAAAAAGTTAATGTCATTATACATCTTTTAGTGGCTAAAATTACATAAAATGCCTCAAATAAGTTCAGAACAAGTAGCAGCATTAGTTACTTTAGTTAACGATGGGCGTAGTAAACGTTACGCCGCTCGTGCAGTGGGTGTCCATGAAGCAGTATTTGATCGATCCTCAATCTCAAGAAGCGATCATCTCTTGGAAAAGTTTTTCGAGGGCGACTAGAACCAACCCTTCGATCAGTGCTTCCTGTTTGTTCGTACTTGTGGATTGTTCTACGAGCAGCTTTATGGACACCCACTGCACGAGCGGCGTAACGTTTACTACGCCAATCGTTAACTAAAGTAACTAATGCTGCTACTTGTTCTGAACTTATTTTAGGCATTTTATATAATTTTAGCCACTCAAACTTTTATAATGACATTGACTTTTTTAATGACACAACGATATAGGGTCAAATATGGAGGAATTGCCATGGCAAGGGTAATTGTTTTTTTAAAGGCAATGTGACCCTACAATAAATTACATTTGTGGGATAAACGTAAGGTTTCAGCAAAAAAGCTGTAATTCGGACAATTTTAGAGATAAATTAATGAACAAAAAATCAAAATGCTCGTAAAAGAAGTGGCTTTTATGTAGAGTGTAAGCACTTTCTATACATTTACTTAATTAACGCACAGGGTGAGTCAAAAATCAAGAAAATAACATGGCTTGAGTTTTTCCACTATCATCCAGGGGGCTTTAAAAAAATGTCTACCAGTTTATTTTTTTCTTAAAGGTAACGGAATTACCTAACAACAAATAGAAAGATAATAAAAATCGGTCCATTCGTTCAGAAATGACATAGCTTCAAAGTTGCAACAAAAATTAGGTGCGTCACTTTTTTTGGAACTGTATATAATATAATAAAGCTGGGCATAATAAAATATAGAGAATTCTCATACACTTTCGCAAGTACGTCTTTATTGGGCCTAACCTCTAAAATGCCATTTGACCAAATAAAGACGTCTTTAGGTCGTCATGATAACTTATAATTTGAACTTAATTCTGGATTTAATAATCCCTCCCCACGATTATCAATTCTTGGCATAACTGTCGGGCTATTTTCTTGTCGGCCTCCGATATTATCGTTTTTATTTCTAATTTTCTTTTAAAATGATAAGATCCTCGTAATTTTTGTCAACTCTGTATACTAAAACTCTTACCCATCTCTGCAGGTAATAATATATTAAATACATTTTTAAATTTTCTTCTCCTGGTGTAAACTTTATTTTACACCTTCTACCGTGCGATCAAAAATTATTATCATCAAAGTGTGCTTTGCATCTAAGGCCATAATGCTTAGCGGTAGATCTTAATACCTGTTGAGTGTCAGTAAATACCAGCATTATCAATCAATCAGTTATTTTGTCATCTTTAACAATCTATAGTCTACCTATCTTTAAATGGCGGGAAGTAGTAAATGCTCATTAAATGTGCAAAACGCACATACATAGTCTATTGAGTTTACACTAAACGACGCAAATAATGAGCATTCTTTAGGTAGGTGCACCCTGAATTTATCGCAAGCTATTGTTATATTTAAGGATTTACCATTGTTATTGGGAAAATTTTTTAGCCAGAAGAGTATTTTGGGGAAGTTTTTAAATTAAAAATCTTAAACACGCCTACTGTCCTAAAATTGTTTTATATTATATTCGTAGGTATTTATAACATATGAAAACATTTAAAAAGTTCTATTTTACATAATATAATTACAAAAGCAAGATTTAATATAGAATCTTACAAACAAAGCACTTTCAAAAATCGAATAATTCTTTGTCGTTATGGCTTAATCATAGTCCGATTCGGAAGATGAACTTTTAATAATATCGTTTATATAATAAGCGGTTAAACCATTTCTTCGATTATTATATCTACCTGCCACATTTTAGTTTCTTCTTTTATCACTTGATCGATACACTTTTTCCACTTTGCCTATAGCTTCATTAAAGAATCTTTCTAAATCCACCATTTCATTAGTCGTGTTTTTTCTGGCGACATCTGTCTTTATTTAAGCCCATATAAGTTCGATCGGGTTTAAAGAGGGAGTCTGAGCACAGATATTCCTCGTAACTTTGCCGTTTTATCGACTACATATTTTTTGAATGCATTTTTATGTAAATTGGCTAGTACCAATAGTCCTTTTTTTAAGGAGTCTAATGGAATTTCTATTTGTCTTAAACTTAGCCATTCTGTTGTTTCACTATTACGCCACGCACTTGTCGGTAATTTTTCCGTCAGCCTAGAGTGATAACTTGCATTATCCAATACAATTATTGCATCTTTTGGTATAAGATCCAACATTTGCTCGAACCATTCTTCAAAGACATCGGCTTTCACATCTTCGTGATAGTCTCCTGTATTTTTAGATTGGAACATCAGTAAACCACCTTTAACGAAGCCTTCAGAACTTTCAATATGGGTTATGATAAGTTCATGTCTTTTTCCAGATGGCGGTCTTAATCCTGTGGACAATCTCTCCAAGAAAGCTTGCCTTAAACTTTTAATATTTTCATCCTGCCAAAATTTAGTCATAGTGTGGCCTTCATTCAGCCAGGTTTCGTCTAATATGTTTTTGTTTTCTTCTCCAAAGACGATATAGCTTATGTTTATAAAAATCGATTGCCTATTATGTTTTTCCACCGAAAATATACCCATAGATGGGTAGTCCTGGTCTTCTCGGATTGAGGACAAAATTTTGTACAGCGTGGGAATTTCTTTTTTTTTTAAATAAACTATGAACTTTTTGTCTTATTCTCTGCATTAAAACGTCATTCAGCTCAAGTTTTGGTCGTCCTGGTGAAGTTTTTGGAGGTTTGACGCCAACACTTTTTTCTTATTAAAAAAAAAACGTTTGTAAATAAATACTAAAACCAATCCATTTCGATAAAACCCAACATGAAAAATTCAATACAAGTTTAAACTTATTATTGGTATTACCAATAACTAATTAAAATAACAATATCAATAAAACTAACAAAGTCAATCACAATAACTATATCAAAAATTTGTTAGAAATTATTAATACTGGTGTCTTACTTGTTGCGGAAGAAAGGACCCTTAATTTGTGTTTATTCTTATAATGAACCACCCACACCTATCCACCGTTCACTTTATTATTATTTCTTCATTTCGCAATAATCTCAAGAATCAGATGTGACCAATAATAAAATTTTCAGAGATATTATTATTATTATTATAAAATTCCAGCAACTAGATTTTATGTTAAATGGTGATGTTAATGTCATTTTTAGGTGTAAAAATGCTAAACTGCGTCATCCCCAAAATAAAACTAAGAAAAAAAAGCAAGCAAGACGGAAAGTTTATGACAAAAATAGGCAGCACAACAGGTCTTAAAAAATCCAATAAAATTAATGACGTTGGCCCCGAAATAAATGGACCCTTTATGACATATATCAATTAAGTAAAATAAACCATCGCACTATTATTTGTCATAGTAAACAAATTTTATTGTTGATTTAGATCGCTTAAAAAATAAAGATTCATCTCTAACGATATTTGATTTAATATAATAAGTGATTTTAATGGTAAATATATTAAAAACATATTTGTTGAATAATAATAATATCAATTATTACACTAGTGTAGTAGTAATGAACTTCTTTCCTAATGGGTGGTGACCAATCAATCAATCAAGTTAGACCGGCATCGCGTCGGTGCGGGCGGATTTTGTCAGGTTGCAGGAAAATACTCGTTTATGCCCTGAGCCTATAAATACACGCACCGGGATAATTTGCACTATATTAATTTTGAAGGTCTCAATCTCAACAACTGAAAAACAAAGCTTTTGGTCTCTAATTTTTGTGTTCGATTTTGTGATTGCTGGCTGGCCAATAAAAATATTTCACAGGTAAGTAAACTTGATGATATTTTTTTCTTTGGGGCGGTTTAAAATTGAAATAATACATTTATGGCGTTTTGGTATTTGTTTTGCAAAAAAAACGAGGATTCATTATGTTTTTATGCTGCAATGTAAAACATAAACATATGCTACAGGAACAAGTATAAACTTGGATTTTGAACTGCATCACCTTATTTTTTTAACAGATGCGTGATATATGGCAATTTTTTTGCAGAAATCGTAAATTTTTTATTAAAGTGAACATAAGAGGAATTGCTTTTAAAATATGTACAAAATTAAAATAAAATCGATTTGTAATGTTTTTTTTGCAAAAGTCAATCTTTATCGAGAAACAGCTTAACTTACATTGCGCCTTTTTTATAAGTTCTTTACGAAAAGTATGTGAAATGTCGACGAATATCATACCCTTACTTTTATGCAAATGTCTGATAACCGAATAAAGCTTTCGGGAGCCCAATACGGAAAACTTGAAAAAGAAGAATTAGTAAAGAAAGCTTGTGGTTCACTAAAAACATTTTTAATCCCAGCAAGATCGCATGAGGCGCCATAAAGTTCCCGAGATACAAATGTGATGGAGACCGAAATCACAAACCCCAAGGAATATGTTTTAATTGCAGAACCAAGTCCTGAAACCAGTGAAACCGTGACCAAAGACGCCTCAGAAGATGTAAACTCTCCTTTAAATGATGATAACAAAGGTTTCTCATCTATTTATTATAAAAAAAAAACTAAGAAACAGGAAAATAATTCCAAGAGTTTGGCTAGTGTATTATGAATTAAAAGATTGTGTATTTTGTTTTCCTTGCAAATTATTTAAAACTTTTTCTAGTGCCTTTGTTAAGGGATATAACGATTATTATTATTATTATTAACTCAGATTATTATATATGAAAAATCAAAAAGTCACATTTGTAATACAATATCTTGGATTGATTTAAGTTAATAATTTTCTTCTAAAACAACTACTGATTCTCTAAATAAGAAACTAATAAAAAATATGGAAAAAGATAGAGGGTTTCCGTGTTAGAAATTATAATTTATACCGTTAAATTCTTAGCCGGTCAGAATTTAAGTTTTAGAGGCAAAAATAATAAGTTATATGAGCAACAAAATGAAACTTTTTAAAATAATTGCTACAATTGCAATGTTTAATGATACGATTTCAGACCACTTCACTAGAATTAGAAGAAATCCATCAAATCAAATCAAATCAAATCAAATATATTACGGACAATAATTACAATAAATAATCTTTCCGTCGTCAAGGACAATAAGAAATAAGTTTTACACGTTAAAAATTTTTTAAAATAACATTACAAATAAGCTTACCATATACAAATACTTTCATTTTACTAATTACAATACCTAGGTACAACAGATTAAAATATGTTTAAAAGTAAGATGTTTAGCATAAAATTACCATTATACAATTTTAAGATTAAAATTAAAATTTGAGAGTACACTGCAGGTTGGTACATTATTAAAAGGTAAAATCAAGAAATTCCTGAGCACTGAAAAACGCATTGCTGATCAATAATAGTTCCTTAATATTCATTTTAAAAGTTTTTTCTGATTGCTCTCTTAAGTTTGTTGGCAGGTTGTTATAAAACTTTGGACAGTAATAGTTTACTGATATTCGTGATTTTTGGAGACTTAAATGGTCGAGTCTTATATAATCTGCTTGTCTAGTTGGGTAGTGGTGATAGAAATTATTAAGGTTATATTTGTTAATGTTTTTATGACAGTAGATGAGACATTCATATATATACCTACATGGTATTGTCATTACCCTCAGTTCTTGATAGGTTTGCTTGGTATCGGCTCTATAATCAAGATCAGCTAGTACCCTTATCGCTTTCCTTTGTAGTGCGAATATTCGCGCAGTGTGTGCCGAGTGTCCCCATGCCAAGATTCCGTAACACGCCACGGACTGGAACACGCCATGGAACGCCTGCACAAGGCAGGACTTAGGTAAAACGTTTTTAAGATTTCTGAGTAGAAAAATATTTTTTGAAAGACGTATGGCCAGTTGATCTACATGGCTATCGAATTTTAAAGTTGTATCTAATAAAATCCCAAGAAACCTTACCCCGTCCGTCGACTCATCATCCTCCAGCTCCCTCAGTCCAAATGTAATGGTCTCAGTCTTAGTTTCATTGAGGGCCAGCCCATTGGCCCTAAACCAATCCCTTAAGCTGTTCATTGACTCAGTCATACTCTCATACAGTCTTTCTTTACAAACATTTGACTCAGTGATGGAAGTGTCATCCGCAAACAGCATAACCTTGGACGATGGGATAGACTCATTTATGTCATTTATGTACAACACAAACAGAAGGGGACCCAACACTGAGCCCTGCGGTACGCCATATCTCATTTCAGCCTCGCTAGACAACTTTCCTTCGTATTCAGTAGCCTGACTTCTACCTCGCAATGCTCACCCCATTTAGCCCATAGTACTTAAGTTTATCCAACAGAACACTATGTGAAACACAATCAAAAGCCTTCGACAGGTCACAGCAGGTAGTATTTACATATTCACCCTCCTCAAAGGACTCTGCTATATATTTGAGCAGCTCGAGAATAGCCAGAGTTGTGGACTTTCCAGCCCTAAAGCCAAACTGGCTTTCCGAAAGAAGATTATTTGATTCAAGATACTCATATAATTGGTTTTTTAATAAACATTCAAATACCTTTGAGAGTGCTGGAACAAGTGAGATTGGACGATAGTTGCCTAAACTATTTTTGTCGCCCTTTTTAAAAACAGGCACCACTCTTGATTTTTTTAGAGATGAAGGAAAACAACCGGATCGTATACAATGATTAATGAGTTTTGTCAGAGGAGAAATTAAGACATTTTTTAATTTTTTGATCAATGAGACACCCATGCCATAAACATCCATACTATTTTTGTTTTTCAAGGAGTCAAGTACCTCTCTAACCTGGTTTTGGGTCACCTGCGAAAAGCCAAACCCCACATTTGTATCCTCATCAGTCTCCCGCATGTAGTCCCTGTAGTCTCTTGTTGATGGTTGAATTCCCTTTATGCTTTCTTCAGCTACACTGGAGAAAAAGTTGTTGAAGTCTTCTGCTGTCAGAACAGTGCTAGAGTCACTCCTGCTGGGAACACCTCGATACTCATTTATGACACTCCAAGAGGTTCTGACCATGTTAGATGAAGTCATTATGTAGTTTGAATATGCATTTTGCTTTTTCAGACGAACATTCTTTTTATAATTGTTGTATATCCCCATAAATAGTGTTAAGTCCGATAGGTCTCTATCCATACATACATTAATGACTGTTTATTTTTTGCATGTAAAATGTTTCACGCCTGCCTGCTTGGCGAAATACAGCAGCAGTACAAAATAAATCGTCACTCAAATCAGTGTCTTTTATTTTCCCAAATATATAAATCGAGATATTAATTATTCATATTAATAATTAATATCACATATAGTACATTGGCGACGAGGATGGGATTTTAAGCCTACGGACCGATTTCGGTGAATCTCGAAGTTTTGTTTTAGTGAGAAATAACGATATTAAAAAGTAAAAAAAGTGAACAATAGAAAATGGCGCGGCCGTCAGTGGAAACGAGTGCTTCCGGTACTAAAATTGAAACGGTCGGGCTTCTGGGTTCGTTAAATTTTTTCGATCCAAAGGTTTCTGATTTTTCGGTGTTTAGCGAAAGACTTAAGCAATTTTTTATTGCAAATAATATTACGGACAACGAGCGTAAACGAGCTATTTTACTGAATACTCTGTCGGAGGACTGTTACGTTTTAGTTCGTAATTTATGTGTACCTGAACTACCGGACTCGAAAGGTTATGATGAGTTAATAAAATTACTAAAGAAACATTTTTCACCTATAAAATCCTATTTTGCAGAACGGCTGAAGTTTTACAATTGTAAAAGAGAGACTAATGAATCAGTGGCCGATTGGGAGGGAAAAGTTAAAAGTTTAGCTTCAAATTGTGGCTTTGGTGCCGAACTTTCTACGGTTATGCGTGACATTTTCATCATAGGAATAAACGACGAAAAAATAATGGATAGACTTTTTGAAGAAGATGCTTCAAAAGTTACATTCAAGCAAGTAGTAAAAACCGCCCTTAGCAAAGAGTCGGCCTTGCGAGAGCAAGAGGTACGAAACCTTGGAACATCCATTAAACCTGAACCAGTTTACTTCCAGAAATCAATATTTCGTGGAGGTAAAAACCATGAAAATTTACAAAGGAGGAGAGGACCTTCATCGTCTGGGGGCAACATTGGCAACAGTGTTCAGAGTGAGTTCCGAAATGTTGCAGCTGGTGGTAAGAGTATTCAACCTCAGTTTAAGTGCTCTGTGTGCGGCAGAAAAAATCATTTAGCGGTTGACTGTGTTTTTAAAAATTGCATTTGTCACAACTGTGGCATAAAGGGTCATTTAGCTCCTCAGTGCAAGGGTAGGAGGCAACATTTTTTGCAGGACTGCGAAACTGATTTTAACACTGATGAATATCTTTTCAATATTCGCGATTTAGATGTTAATAATATTGATAGTTCAGGGAACATTAAACCATTTTTTGTTAAATTAATTTGTGAAAATATTCCATTAAATTTTGAAGCCGATTCAGGTTTCGCGCATTCCGCTATTTCTGAAAAGTTATATTTAAAACATTTTCGAATGAAAGAGTTGTTAAATAGTGATTTGTCATTAACCGATTACGTAGGCGTAACATTTAAACCATTAGGTTGTTTGAATTTAAATGTTTTTTTTTGAGGGAAAAAATTATATTTTAAAAACTTATATTGTTAGAAATGGTGGACCACCCTTAATTGGTCGTAATGGGTTACAAATGTTGAAATTAGGTATTTGTAAATTAGGAAGTGACGAGCATTATTATAAAAATCACATTAATAATTTTACTGTTAGTAAAGTAGGTGTAGATTCATCTACCAAGCTCTCAGAATTGGTAAATAAATATAACGACATTTTTGAGCCCACACTGGGAACGTTTAACAAATTCAATGTTAGTTTAAAGCTAAAAAAAGACGCAGTCCCGAAATTTTGTAAGGCTAGGCCGGTGCCTTTTGCATTAAAACCGAAAATTGAAGAAGAAATTGAACGTCTTATTAATAATGGGGTTTTAGTTCAAACTGAATTTTCCGACTGGGCAACGCCGATTGTGCCTGTGTTAAAACAAAATGGAGGTATTCGAATTTGCGGAGATTTTAAAATTACTTTAAATTCTCAGTTAGAAAGTCAGCATTTCCCTCTACCACGAATTGACTATTTATTTGCACAATTACAAGGTGGAGAGAAATTTTCTAAGATTGATTTGTCTGAAGCATATCAGCAAATTCTTTTAACTGAAGAGTCAAGAAAATTTGTCACCATCTCTACGCATAAGGGTCTTCTTTCGTATACCAGATTACCATATGGAATAACGTGCGCACCCGCCATTTTCCAAAACATTATGGAACAAATGTTTGTAATGCCCGGTGTAGTTTGTTTTCTTGATGATATTTTGGTTACAGGAAAAAATGATCGGGAACATATGGAGCGCCTAGAAAATGTTTTTCGACGTCTTCAGGAATGTGGTCTTAAAGTTAAGAGAGAAAAATGTTTTTTATTTCAGAATGCAGTAACATATTTAGGTCATAAAATTGACAAGGAGGGACTTCATACTTCTGAAGAAAGAGTTGTAGCGGTCAAGCAATGTCAAATTCCCAAAAATGTAACTGAATTAAAATCATTTTTAGGAATGTTAAATTTTTACTGTAAATTTCTTCCTAATGCTTCATCAGTTTTAAAACCTCTTTACAATTTACTTAAAAAGGACGTTAAGTGGTTTTGGACGCTAGAATGTGAAAATAGTTTTCAAGAGGCAAAAAGAATGTTGTTGTCGGCAGGAGTGTTAGCTCGTTTTGATCCTACTAAAAAACTTAAATTAACTGTGGACGCAAGTCAGTTTGCTTTGGGTGCAACTTTAAGCCACATTTTTGAAAATAACAATGAAAAACCTATAGCTTCTGCATCTCGTTTATTAAATAAGGCCGAACTTTCTTATTCTCAAATAGAGAAAGAGGCTTTAGCAATCATTTTTGCAGTTAAAAAGTTTTTTCAATATATATATAATCAAAAATTTTTATTAGTAACAGATCATAAACCGCTATTGTCCATATTTGGAAATAAAAAAGGTATACCAGTTTTTGCAGCAAATCGCTTGCAAAGATGGGCTCATATATTATCAGCATTCGACTTTGATATAAAATTTGTTAGTTCAGATAAGAATACAGCTGATTTTTTATCTAGGATGCCATTAAAAATAAACTCACAAATTGGAAATAATAAATCCTTATTTTCAGATTGTTATTCAGAAATTTCTTATTTAAATTTATTAAAGGATGCGCAAATTCCAATAGATTTTGTTGATATAAAAAACGAGACGTCTAAAGATATAGTTTTAAATAAAATAATTTGTTATGTGCGTCACGGCTGGCCAATTTCTTGTCCGTCTGACGAAATTAAACCATACTTTAATAAAAGGAATGAAATATCAATAGAACAGGGTTGTCTCATGTGGGGGTTTCGGTTGATAATACCTCAAAAATTTCAAAAATTTATTTTGGATGAACTGCATAGTACCCATATGGGAGTAATTAAGATGAAGTCTCTTGCCAGGTCTTATGTATGGTGGCCTTCTATTGATTGTAACATTGAAGATCTGGCAAGAAAATGTCAGGCATGTGCAATGTTTGCTAGTAATACTTCAAATATTGCTTTAGAAGTATGGGAGTGGCCAAAAAGTCCTTGGACACGCCTACACGCTGATTTTTTTGGACCTCTACTCAATAAAAATTTTCTTGTAATTAGTGACGCGACATCCAAGTGGATTGAATGCTTTGAGGTGCATAATATTACCGCTTTCACAACAATAAGATTTTTTCGTGAGGTTTTTGCAAGATTTGGGTTGCCCCTACAGATTTGTACTGATAACGCAACAACTTTTGTTTCAGAAGAGTTTCAAAAATTTCTTTCAGAAAACGGTGTCAAACATTTGACTGGAGCTCCATATCATCCTGAGACAAATGGTTTAGCGGAAAGCGCGGTAAAAATAATGAAAAATGCAATTTTAAAATTTAAACATGAAAGTCCGACTATGGATGTGCATTTAATTATAAATAGATTTTTATCTCTTTATAAAAATACTCCACATACGACGACGGGGGAAACACCCGCGAAAATATTAATGGGTAGGAATCTAAGGGGAAAATTTGATTTGTTGTTTCCTTCAGTTTCCAGTGTTGTTGAAAATAAACAACACTCCCAAAAAAAATATTATCCTGCTCAAAAAGAAATTTATTTTAATGTCGGCGATCGCGTTTGGATTCGTGATTTTAGAACAAGTCGAAGTAAACCTCTGTGGTGTCAGGGAGAAATAACTGAAGTGCTTGGTAGAAGAACCTATCTTGTTAAAACCGATTGTGGATTGCAATGGAAGCGTCACACTAGTCAAATGAAACGAAATTTTTGTGAGATTCAAAAAAATAAAAGTGAGGTTTCAATTGTTCCACGCTCGGAATTGTTAAAGGATTCTAGTTCAAATTTTGAAGGCAGTAGTGGTAATAATTCGCCTAACAATAGTGAAGTGCAATCGTCCAGCCGATATGAGCAAGTGTTAAGGCGACGCAGCAAAATTAAACTACCCGAGCGTCTTGTGGTCGGTTAACTACTATTTGGATTTATTATTCTTTTTTTATTTTAGGGGAAAGGTGTTGTATATCCCCATAAATAGTGTTAAGTCCGATAGGTCTCTATTCATACATACATTAATGACTGTTTTTTGCATGTAAAATGTTTCACGCCTGCCTGCTTGGCGAAATACAGCAGCAGTACAAAATAAATCGTCACTCAAATCAGTGTCTTTTATTTTCCCAAATATATAAATCGAGATATTAATTATTCATATTAATAATTAATATCACATATAGTACAATAATCTTTTTTATAATTTTTAATATATGCTTTTAGGTTATCAGTGGGCCTATTTTTATATATATCATTTAAAAAGTTCAGGGTTTGACGCATTTTACGTAAATCGCGATCATACCATTGGACAGTGGTATTCTTATTGCACCTGTGTTGTTTACGCTTTAGTGGAAAAAAAAGATCCATTCCCATGGTCAGAACCTCCATGAACCTCTGAAATCTGCAATTAACAGACTCCCCAGGTGAGTCAATAAAAGTCCAATCCTGGCCCTCCAAATAAGAAATCATGCTGTTTGTTCTTGTGGGAGTAACAGGCCTGCATAGCCGAGAGCCCATGCAATGGTTTACCAGGCACACATCAGTCTGTAGATCGAGAGCCAGATGATCATCAAATATGCCTCATTATTTAGGTGTTCACATTCAAAATTAAGTTATTTCCCTTTTGGGACAATGAAATAATATTGCTCTTAAAAGTTAGTAAATAGTATTCTATTATTTTAGATTCCACCCCTGACCTAAGTTACCAGGACCAAGTTACTGGTATAGAAAGATTAGTTCTATTAAATAGAAATTAGGGAGCATTTTTTGGGATTTATTTCAATATCAGATTCGACAGGACAGGGTTTAACTAATGTTTTATTAGATTCTTTGGAGACTCACAACATTTGTTTGGGGGATTTAAGGGGGCAGGGTTATGATAATGGTGCGAATACGAAGGGTCGCAATAATGGTTTACAAAAAAAAATTCTTGACTAAAATCCATTTATGTGCCTTATACGGTTCATAGCTTAAATTTAGTTATTAAGAACGCTGCAAAAGCGTATTTAGAAATTACAAGCTTTCCTTGTAGTTGTACAGAAGCAAAACGTTTTCTTCTCTGCATCGACTTATCGACTTAATGTTGGAAGGTCTTAAGAAATGAAATCCCAACTTTAATACTTGAATCCCTTTCAGATACTAAATGGGAAAGCAGAATAGATGCGCTAAAAGTTCTTGCATAAACAGAATGGGACGAAGAGATAGAATAGGACAAAATGTCACAATCAACACCCTAAATTTCGAAAGAGTAGAGCGTTTCAAATACCTTGGAGCTACAATAACTGCTGATAACGACGTTACGGAAGAAATCAAAGGCAGAATCCAATCTGCAAACCGCTGTATATACGCACTTAACAATCTTATGAGGTCAAAAAACCTAACCAGAACATCAAAGATTGTCAGGCCAGTAATAACATATGGATGTGAAACGTGGACAATGACCAAAGCAAACGAAGAAAAACTCAGACGCTTTGAACGAAAAATCCTCAGAAAAATCTTCGGAGCCCACCACGATCCGACAACAAATGGATATCGTGTTAGAACAAATATTGAAATACAGGAGCTCTACAACGATAACGATATCGTACAAGAGATTAAATCCCAACGATTAAGATGGGCAGGCCACGTATACAGGCTTCATGATGGAAGACTGGTAAGATTGGTGTGGGAGGAAGTCCCAACAGGAAGAAGACCACTCGGACGTCCCAGAATGCGTTGGAGAGATAACATTAGATCAGATCTACAGAAAATAAATATCCCCTTTGACCAAAGATTGATTAAAGACCGCATCAATTGGAAGAAAGTTGTGCAATCAGCCAAGACCCACCCAGGGTTGTAGCGCTAGATGATGATGATGATGAAGCTGAACTAACCTGAAACTAGAAACATGGCAAATTAATTTCTTTTGAAACTTACGTCGTTTAAATTTATTTGTTCCATTATTACATGGTATAATGTGTTAACAAAAATTAATATCGTAAGTAAAGCTATGCAGGAATCGGATGCTACACTACCAAATATTATTTTAATGTTAGAGCAAACCAAATACACATTTATATAATATGATCCATCTGAAAATGAAAAAGATATTATAGCTGAAGTTGCACCCTATATTTCCCCTGAAATGAACGCGTTGTGATTGAATACCTATTTACAAATGACCTCATCTATCTGTTTCCAAATTTAGTGATTGCCATACAAATTTCTTTAATATTACCTGTGAGTGTGGCTAGCGGGGAAAAAAGCTTTTCAAAACCTAAAATAATAAAAAAATTATTTGAGATCAACAATGGGACAAGAAAAGAAGAACTTATCTATTATTAGCATCGAAAAGGACATTTCGTAAGATATAGATACAGATATTATAACAGAATTTGCATTAAAAAAGACAACAAAATTATTTGGTATCCTTACTCCCTTTGATACCACATGTGTTTCATGTTTTTTATTTAGAGTTTTGAATATAACATTTTAGTTATACAGGGTTAGGAGAAATTACCAGAACGGTCGATTATTTCAAAAGATATACGAGTTAGCAAAAAATGTCTTCTATAAAAGTTGTAACGCTTTTAAGAATCTACATATCTGTAATAAATTGGAATATACAGGTACGCCCAATAAGTTCTGGAGAGTCAAAGTTATATTTTTTTAAATAGAACACCCCGTATATTATTACTTATTTTGATCGTCCAGTCAATTTTAAACATTTTCAGTAGCAAAGATTATTTAAGCTTTGACTGACTTATTAAGTATTCATTTGGCTATTTTATTACATTATATCAATAAATTAACAATTAATATGTTAGGTTATAAAATTAAAAAGTAAACAGAGTTTATTTTATTTTCTGTAATTCGTTGTTTCATTTAACGTAAAAAGGGTTGTCAATATAATTGTACAACTTTGCAACTACTGTTTGGTTATTACTAGATTATTGTTAAGACTGTCTTGTAAAACTTATATGGGGTTTTGCCCGTTAATAAATAAATAAATAAAAATAAAATATTTCAGAGAATTTCCAATTAATCCATACGGTATGAAGGGGGGGGGGGGGGGGCGCAATATTATTCTCGCATATTTAGGCTTTTATGACAAAAGATCAACGAGATAATGTAAACTTAACTAACATGAAAATTTTGCGTTTATGAATTTAGACTTTGTTTTCAGTCTACGCTAACTAGATTGGTTTAGAAGATACAGGGTGATTCTCAAAATCTGCGGTTTTTGTTATCTCTTATGACTCGGTTATTTATGGAGATAAAAAGAAACTTTTAATACGAAAGTTTTGTGACTTTTTACGTAGAATCCAGTGGCGTATTAAAAGAAAATTTAGATGTGTTAATTTTTGAGGTATTATCGAAACTAGCATTTTCTTAATTGGGACATCCTGGATCTGGGTATCTCAAAAAATTGATTTTTTTCTTGCGATTGCAACAATATAAAACACTTAACATTTTGCTTTGTTCTAAATAGCTAAAATACCAAAAAACAAAATGTTTTTTAGTTGGCCATGGATTAAATTTTTTAAGCGATTGTTTTTCTTTGTCTACATGTCATAAAATTCATTCAAAATTAGGAATTGGTTGTTAACGAAATATTTTCAATTATATTTTTCTAAAAAAGAAGTCTAAAAAGAATACTTTTCAAAACGTGAAAAATTAAACATGTTTGAGTGCTATATTGAAAGTAATAAAAATAAAGACGTAGCTTTAGACCTATAATTTGAGCGTTATCCGGAACGACGACAGCCAGAAAAATAAATATTTCAAAGATTATATCACAATTCAAGTGTATGGATCATTTGGAAAACCAAGAGGCAAGATTTACAATACCTAAGGAAAATAGAGTTGAAATAAATAATACATTAGCTTGTGTTGCTGCTGATCCAACGGTATCTAGCCGTATTATTGAGAAAGATATTGGCACATGTAAATTTAAAGTTTTAAAAACGTTAAGAAAGCATAAGTATAAACCGTATAAAATAAGAAAGGTTCATAACTTACATCCTGGAGATGAAGAGCGGCGTTTAGACATTTGTCATTGGTATTTGCAACAGATTAATCGGAATCACAATTTCTTTCAAAATATAACAACAATTGATAGGTATTGGTTAAACATAAATCCTCATCGGACGGTCGCCAGGGTACAACAAGGACGGTTTGGGTTCCATATATCATTCGCTATATCAAAACCGGGTCCTTAACTACAGGGTTTTTAATGAAAATTTGAATGCATGGATAATATGCCATTGCAAGAAATAATGTTTATTTACAACAAGATGGTGCTTCAGAACATAATAGCCATATGGTAAAGCACTTACTAACTGCCAATTTTGGCGAAAATTGGCTTGGTACCTATGGACCAAACAGATGGCCTTCGCGTTCCCCCGACCTGACACCACTCCACTTTTATTTTTAGGGATTTATCAAAAATGAAATATATAAAACCCGAAGTAGTACTATAGAAGAACTCAGAGCAAATTTTATTAATTGCATTGGAAGAGTTCCAAAAATTCACATTTATAACGCCACTCGTTCAGTTACAAGCCGAGTCCAAAAATGCATCAAGCCTCAGAATGGAAGACAATTTGAGCACATTTCGTGATTAGGCACCTAGGCTAACTTATATATAAGTATATGAGATAATTATTGAGTTTTTATTCTAATTTTTTGTTTTTTGTAATTGTTGTTGTTTTCGTTTATCAATGTTTTAATATTCCTGTTAACTGAGTTCTTAATATACCTATTATAAAATAAAATAATAATGATTCAATCTATAGCCAACTAAAAAAAAAATTGTTTCTTGGTATTCTAGCTATTTAGAACAAAGCAAAATATTAAGTGTTATATGTGTTGCAATCGCAAGAAAAAATTCAATCTTTTAAGATACCCAAATACAGGAGGGTGTCCCATTTAAGAAAATGTTAGTTTCGATAATACCTCAAAAATTAACACATCTAAATTTTCTTTTAACACGCCACTGGATTCTACGTAAAAGTCACAAAACTTTCGTATTAAAAGTTTCTTTTTATCTCCATAAATAACCGAGTCATAAGAGATAACAAAAACCGCAGATTTTGAGAATCACCCTGTATCTTCTAAACCATTCTAGTTAGCGTAGATCTGATTGCGCCATAAACAAAACAGTAAAAAAACGGGACACATATCTTAGTTTTTTTGTATCTCTTACCGTTTAGTCTATACCCTATAATATCAACGAAAAAAACCACCCTGTACAGGGACATTTTTTTGTGTGTCTCACCCGATTGACGATTTCCCGTGACCAAGCTATGTACGCTATAATCAAATCCGACAGATACGACGCCATTTTGAATTTTTTTAAATGGCAGCCCTCATAAATACCCACACGGGTGAATTTCATTTGGTGATTCGATTTCAAAAACCTATAGTTGTCGATATTTATTTTCAGTCGTTTCGGAAATACGGGGTTACTAAATTGCCTATTAAATTATGTTACTGTAAAAAAAATTAGGGTTTTCAGCTTAAAAGGTGTAGTTATTAAAGGGGTAAGACACTTAAAAGACAAAGTTGATGAATGCAAATTAGGAACCCCTGTATTTCCGAAACGGCTGCAAATTAATATCAACAATTATAGGTTTCTGAAATCGGATCGCTCAATGCAATTTACTCATGTAGTTATTTATGAGGGTTGCAATTTAAAAAAATTCAAGATGACGTCGTATCTGTCAAATTTGTGAACCTATATGTTTTTTGACATTAAATTTGGGTTCGTTGTCAAAAATCATTGAGAAATATGTAATTTGTTTTTTTATTATAGTCAGCATGAAAATCATCAATCGGGTGAGACACTTAAAAAAATGTCTCTGTACATACAAATTTATGCAAACCTGGGTTAAAGTATATACTTACTTAGCGGACAAAAATAAATAATTTCTCATTAGATTGAAAGAATACACATAGGTATATGTCAGCAAATCTTTAGAATTTGGTTAATTCGGCAATAACAGATCATTATCCTATAAATGCGGTAGTCGACGAACGCCAAAGGCATTCGACTCCATAAAACTGGACAATATTCCAAGCCATGAATAATGCGCGAATTGACTCAAGATAATATAGGGATTTTCTGAAACACATATATAAAAAAGCAACCCTAAAAGTTAAAATTGGTAAAGATCTGGAAACACAAGAGATATCCATTCATCGAGGTGAGGCAAGGAGACATAATCTCTGAAAAGCTTTTTTTTAACATTGCCGCTTGAAGATGTTTTCAAACAACTAAGTTGGGATCAAAAAGGAATAAATATAGATGGTAGATATCTTAGCCACCCATGTAGTCTTAATAAGCACCAACCCAGAAGAACTGCAAGAAATGCTACCAAAGTTGAAATAAATCTCGGAAAGAATCGGATTGAGCATGAAACTAAGGAAAACTAAAATAATCTTCACAGAAAAAGCACAAACATACGTTGGAGGTAGTTTAATCGAAGAAGCTGAGGAATACGAATAGGTCATCAAATAAAACTCGGTAAGGATAATAAAAAAGCGGAAGTCAGCAGAAGGATCAGAGTCACATGGATGGCATACTTATAAATCTTAAAGCTAAAGTCTTCAGTGCCTGTATCCTTCCTATTACAACATACGCGATGGATCACTAACCGTAAAAGCTGCTAACAAACTTCGAGGCACCCAAAGAGCGATATGACGAACTATGTTAGGAGTATCACTTCAAGAGTCAACTAGACACCTAAGAAACGAAGAAATACAACGTCTTATAAAGGTAGAAGAGGCGATAAAACGTATCACCACTTTAAAATGGACCTGGGTGAGCCACATCGCTAGACAAGATATTACAAGATGGACAAGGCAAATAGTGCAATGGAGACCTAGACTATACAAAAGAAACATATGACGATCCCAAAGAAGATGGATCGACAACATCCAAAAAAGAGTAGGAAGAAACTGGCATCACAGAGTACAAAATAGGTTGGAGTGAAGAAGACAAAAATAAAGGCCTATGTCCAGGAGAGGATGAGCAAAGGCTGTTGAAGAGAGGAAAAGAGAAAGATCCTATAGATGTTTAATATTACTAGGAAGATTTACAACCTCAAATAATGAAATATAAAACTTACAAAAGATTAAAAACTGATTACGCTAAATACTAATTCAAAATGAAGATTAGCTAACTGTTTTAGGATCGAACGATGCTGAAACTGCAGGTCAATAATTCTGTACAATATTTCTTAATATTCTAAACCAATCTACAACCAAATAGATAATAAAAATACGACAATTCAATAAAATAAAACCCTGGTTTACAAAAAATATTATCAATTCTATCGAACAAAGGCATCAGCTTAAAGAGTGTTTACTTTAAATTTTAATAACAGTAATAAAAATAATACTGTACTAATCTTAATAAAATCACTGAAAAATGCAAATATAATTAAGTACTATAGACGACAAATAGACAACAATACTTATAATATTAGAGAATACAACTGATCAAGAAATAATACTTATCAAATTTAAATAAAAAAGTTCAAATTTAAAACAATGGCAAATATTTTTCTAATTATAAAGATATGGCAAATTTCTGCAACAACTGTTTTCTAAATATTAATCATCAGACACATCAAAACATTAACTATATTGGCACACTTCAGAACACCTGTGGCCTTGGCCAGATGTGATCAATCTCATAAATTTATAATGAAACCCTTTTAAACTTAATATTTAATACAGATAAGTAAGGTACCGGAAAGGTTGATCATTACCCCTATTCATAGAGCTGGCTTTCAACCAATCGTGTTATAAACAAATTTGCAAAGATCTTTGAAAAGTGTATTAAAACCGAATGTTTTAAAGATTTAAACCAGAATCTTCAAAACATTCGGTCTTAATTCATCATTGGTATTTCCAATGCTAAACAAAAAAATAAGGTGTAAAAATTATAATCGGGGACAACTATTCCTCACACTCGACAGTTATAGAGTTGTGTGAAAAAAAAACATTGGGTTTGTTTGTTTACCCCCCAACACGACCCATTTGGCACAGTCTTTAGATGCCACATTCTTTCGCCCTATAAAAATCTTGGAGAGTTACAAGCTTCAAGAATCCAAAACTTTGGCAAAATCAGATTTTCCTCAGTTCTTTTAAAACTAACGAGAAGTTTAAAAGAAAATTGTCAAAGAAATTTAGAAAGTGGATTTCGCAAAACTGGGATCTATCCTTTAAGCCGAAAAGAAGTGCTTAACAAAATATTCCACATGACTGCTGAGAAAGATGGCACAGGAAAGGACACACCTGTATTTAAGTGAGACCGTGTTAGAGTTTTTAAAAGAACAAAGATTCGGAAAGGAGAAACAAACACAAAGAAAAAAGATAATTACGATCACTACAGGAAGGAGCGTTGGATCTTCCGATGTAGCTAGTAATATACCCTCCACTCCAACCAATTTTAAAAATATTTATGAAACAATCGAAAGTAAAGATGGTGACAGTGGCAAGGCTTCAAAAAAAGACAATAAAAAGAAAGCGAGAGACATCAAGTGGAAAGGAGAAACGAACCAAGAAAATCGGCAAGGCTTTGAAGATTAAGTAACGGACTCAAGGACAAGAAAGTGAACACTCCTCAAGTGCAGAAGATATATTGAGCCTTTATGATGAAGACTTTTCGGATGTGGAAAATATTGAGGCAACTCAAGCAAAATCTCCATAGACATGTGCTATATAACATAGGCCATTATGTGGTGCAGGGCGAAAAACAGTTCTACCCTGGAAAAGTGATTGAAAAACCCTGACCCTGGGCAACAAAGGATTTTTTACGAATATTAAAATATTATGAGAATATAGGTACCTATTTAGGATCCGGATTATTGCATTTATTAAACCAAAATGCAGTTTTTTTAGAAATTAAAAATGTTAAATTATAATTTGTTTTCTGTTTACAGCCAACGTTTTTTGTTTTTTAGAAAATAACCGATTTTTGTGTAAATGATTTTATTTTTATTATAAAACTGTATCAAAAGTGGCAAAGAACGGCCAAAACCTAACGCAGATATTTTGGTGGTCAACGTAACCCATAGCGTAGCTTGAAATTGATCCACTTGCATATTGTAGTACATGTACCATAAATGACCTGACTGGCCAAAGTCACCCCGAACGTTGGGGCGACTGTGGCAACCATTAGAAAAATATCTCGCAAGAAAATGGGACGTCCGGTATGTTTAGAGATATCTTACAACCCAAGAAAGACTTAAATCTTGTAATAGGTTGCCAAAACGTGTTTAAAGATATGTCCTAAATATGGCATTTTAAACTTAGAAATCGGAAAAAGCCCCATTTTACGGTAATAAGTATTGTAAGCTCAGGCCTCAGTACTAGGTTTCTGATTAGAGCTTAAAAATAAAATAATAAAGAATCTTCAGTCAATTAATTAATCTTAAATTTAGCATATGTATTTCTGCTTCTTGTGCTTGCTATAGCGAAAAGATCTTTTTCTATAGTCTATCTTTAAATGACGTGAAGTAATAAATGCTCACTAATATTCAAGACGCATACCGGGGTGTTAAGAACAATTTAAACACCATCCCTTAAAATCTATTGTGTTTACATTAAAGGATCCAAATAATGAGCATTCTTTAGAGAGGCCCACCCGGAATCAAAGATTTATTTTAAATCTCGGATTTATATTACAAACGTTATTCTAAATAAGTTTTCTAGTTGGCGTTTTGGTCAAAAATGAAAAATAAAGGTAGTTTACTCTTGGAGAAAAATCATGTTTTTGAAGTTTTTTCGAACCCTGTATAAAAAATCAAAATTTTCTTTTCGTGAATTGCATTTTTTTTACAAGCAAAACTTTTTATCAAGAATGACTTTTTCCCGAAAAATGAAATTTTTCATCCATTTGTGCTATTGTAAACCCTATCCGTGGACAGTCTGTATACAACATAAAAAAGGAGCTGGAAGACCATCTGCAAAAACAGAAGCAGTTGTTGCAAACGTTCGTGAAATAATGCAAAATATACCAAGAAAATGTGTAAGACGCCTGTCTCCAGATGTGAGAAGATCTTATGGAACATGCAGGACTATTCTTAAAAAACAGTTAAATTTGTTTCCTTATAAAGTGCAAGTATTTCAAAAAATACGAGCTGCGGATTTTGAAAGACGCAGAAATTACTGTCCGTGATTTACCCAAAATTTATTATAAAGACATTGTTTAATAGACCTAATATTTTTTTTTGATGGAGCCTGGTTCCACTCCACCTCACCGGTTATGTGAATTTTCAGAATACACGCATGTGGAGTAGTGAAAATTCCCAAATCCACATTGCACCCTCAGAAAATTGGTGTCTGGTTGGCTGTTTTCCGAGGAAGAATTGTTGGTTCTATTTTTTTCCATGATACAGTTACAACACAGCGGACAATATTTTGAACCCACTTGCGGAGCAATTACTTTACGACAAACTACGTTTTGGATCTTCTTAACAGGACGGTGCACCCGCCGATACATCCGTCGAAACTACTGACGCAATTTTTTCAACGTCACATTGTTCAGTTTTCGAACAGACATTGAACTCCCACCTAGATCACCTTGTTTGACGGTTATGGATTACTTCATTTTTCCTCATTTGAAGAACAATATTTTTAAAACACGAGTTGAAAATTTAGAGTAGTTACAAGAAAGGATTATCCAAGAATGTGGTAACATTTCTCCAGAGATGCTGTACAACGCTTCAGAAAATATGAAGAGACGTGTGAATTTATGCTTCGAGCATGGCGTTGGCCAATTTTAGCAGTTTCTATAATTTTTATTTTCCTTTCTTTATATTCTTACTTTGTTCATTTTGAAAACAACCAAAGTAAATTTGTATTGTTTACTTATTTTAATATTTATCAGTATGGCATATTATGTCACAATATGAATTTGACACAATTTTAACTTAGATAACATAACCTGGTAACTGGCCCTCGAAACGTTCCGTTGGCAGTTTTTTCACTCATATGTCGGACTCTTTTTAGTAACTGATGGAAACATCGGTATATCCAAGCAGTCGTTCTAATAATTTTTTTCCATTTTGAAAATCTAAAAACATCTAGCAGAATACCTGCCGTTCCGAATATGAAACCCAATAATAAAGGATTTTTTAGGCCTAGCGACACTTAAAGCACCGGTTCCCGTCAGATCACCTAACCGAAGTTAAGCGGTGTCGAGCGCGGCTAGTACTTGGATGGGTGACCGCTTGGGAAACACCGCGTGCTCTTGTCTTAGGGAAGAGTGTAAAATGAATCGACATCAAAGCCATCCTATTCACGCCGGACGGGCCGGATGAGATCGGATATCTCGTAGGATGAAGGTGCCGTTTCACACTCCCCAGTCGGTAGACCGCACGATTAAAAACCGTACGGTCGATGACCGGTTCAAGATGGCCTCTGATACGCCGACGACCGTAAAAAATATTAAATAAAAAAAAAATAAAGGATTTATCTTCTCCATGGTCTTACCCACCATCTTCGCGGTTTCCGCTACACAGAAACAATTTCTAATAAAGCAGCAGCAGCAATAATACCAGAAACTGTACAAGCAATTTATTTTTCGCTTAACTATTTTAGAGGGATTCATTTTGACAGATTTCAAAGCAACAACAAAATAAATAAAGCAAAAAGATAAAAAGTTACGTATGTTATTCTGTTTTCCCATTGACAGATTGGCAACAGAGGCATTTATTTTTGTAATGTTGACGATCCTTTTGTGGTTGTGTCTTGTGTGGTTTTTCGTCTGTGCTGATTTCATGCCAGTGGCGTAGCCAGCATTTTGGGGGGGGCAAAGTATGAGAGGAGAGCAGAGTGTGGAGCTAAAGCGCCGCAGACAAAAAAATGTTGGGACCACGCCCCAATTTCGTATGAGTTCTCGTTTTTTATGCTCCCTAGGGAACGGGGGCCTGGCCCCAAATGAAGTGAAAATCCGCTATATAAAAAAAAATTAATATATTGTGGTGGGACGCTCTCGAAACCGGTTTTATTAAGTTTATTCCCATCGCTGTTCTTGACTACGAATAAAATAAGACAGATCTTGTTGTTCACGAGTTATTATTTAAGTAGTAAAGGGGCGCCAGGCCAAGGGGGCGGTGGGCAGTCGCCCCCTTCGCCCCCCTTTGGCTACGCCACTGTTTTATGCTTCTATATTTTGTAAATAGCAATGCTATTAAAATACGACAATCGAATAAAAATTAGAGTATCTTAACAAATTTTAAATTTGTTATAAGTCCGACCTTTCGTTTTTTAATTTAAGGTGTTCTTTAAATTATATTTAATACAATATTCTGTATCAATGCTGTATTAAAAGTAGAATATTTTTCCGTGCCATTAATAGCCTGTGTCTTTCAGCTTGCATACTTAATAAAGTTAGCTTAAATTTAATAATAAATATTTTATCATTACTCTTTAATAGTTCATAATATTGTTTACATTGTACAAGCTATATTGATAAAATGCAAAATGTAAGAGGTTTTCCAACAATTTCTTCGGGACATATAAACAAAAATCGCGTTGAAATTATTTTGTAAAGCCATTTGCAATTAAACCGAATTCGTGGGAAGGCCTAAACCCATATGGCATGGCCCATCCTTTCGCCTCGAAAAGACGTAAGTTCGTCTAAAGGACATCCTAAATTCGTCCTTTTTGGAAGTAATTAGGACATCTTATAAATACGTCTTCTGGCTGTTCCAAATTGACATCCCTGGTTCGGCTTCGTTGTTACCTGGCACAGAACGTAATTTTTAAATAAACAGCTGATACCAGGTTAAGAACTAAAACCAATCCATCTCAAGAAAACCCAACATTAAAAATTCAATACAAGTCAATCATAATAACTATATCAAAATTTTGATTGAAATCAATTATTACACTAGTGTAGTAATGAACTTGCTTTCTAATGGGTTGCGACCAATCAATCAAGGCATCGCCTCGGTGCGGGCGGATTTTGTCAGGTTACAGGAAAATACTCGTTTATGCCCTGAGCCTATGAATATACACGCACCGGGATAATTTGCACTATATTAATTTTGAACGTGTCAATCTCAACAACTGAAAAACGAAGCTTTTGATCTCTAATTTTTGTGCTCAATTTTGTGATTGCTGGTTGGCCAATAAAAATATTTCACAGGTAAGGAAATTTAATGATGTTTTTTTCTTTTGCGCGGTTAAAAATTGAAATAATACATTTATGGTGTTTTGATATTTGTTTTGCAAAAAAAGCGAGAATTCTTTACATAAATATATTTTAAATGTTTTTATTCTGCAAATGTAAAACATAAAACATTACAGGAACAAGTGTAGGTAAACTTGAATTTTGAACTGCATCACCTAATTTTTTTAACAGATGTGTGAAATATGACAATTTTTTTGCAGAAATCGACAATTTTTTATTGAAGTAAACATAAGGGGAATTGCTTTTAAAATATGTATAAAATTAAAATAAAATTGATTTGTAAAGTTTTTTTGCAAAACTCAATCTTTATCGAGAAACAGCTTAACTTACATCGCGCCTTTTTTATAAGTTATTTACGAAAAGTATATCAAATGTCGACGCATCGTTATATACCCTAATTTTTTTGCAAATATCTGATAATCGAATAAGGCCTGGGGCCCAATACAGAAAACTTGAAAAAGAAGAATTAGTAAAGAAGGCCCGCGGCCACCAGTGAAACCGTGACCAAAGACGCCTCAGAAGATCGGGGTTGGCTGGAAGAAGTAAGTTTTGAAGATATTCTTCATGTTTCTTATAAAGATTATGTTTTTATAAGGATCCTAGCTGTTGGCCTTCCATATTATCGAACAAACGTAAGTTAACTTTAGTAGAGTTAGGCCCTACCCAACTTACAGAAGCGGAAGAAAACTTTTCTTTACCCAAGAAGCAAATTGTGCTTGAATTCTGACACATTTTCTTTGTGCCCAAATTATGTCGACACTTGAAAGAATATTTGAGGCTGAATGGAAACTGTGTCAACTTTTTGTTTTTGTTTGCGGTTTGTGTCGACCCAGTACCGACTCATTAAGTCAGACAAATGTATGTGTCCAAATATCAACATTTTGGAAAAACTTGTTTAAAATGTGTCGCATTTGTGTTCATTTGGAAAAGCAAACACAGTTAAGGCACAGTAGTGTCGACTCTTAGTTGACTCAAGGTTTCAAAATCTGTCCTTAAAAATATTTTCCATTTTGTTACCAAAATGGATCGGTTGGACACATTAATTTCCAAATAGCTATAATTTGGACACACTTGGGTCGACGCTAAGTCGACTCAATGTTTCCCAATTTTTCCTTTACAATATGTTTCCATTATGTCACAAAAATGAGTTGATTGGACCCAATAATTTCCATATGGCTATACTTTAAACACATAATTTCTAGTGTGTGCCTTAAATGTGTTGGATCACCTGATATGCATGTGTTTAAAATAAGGTATGGGCGGCACAGTAAATAAATAGATAGCCACTAGCTTAAGTAGCCAAAGTGTACATCTGTACAAATCTATATAAAGAACGACTTTATGCTATGCACAAAGGAAAGCGATAAGTGGTTTCTAACGCAGCAAAATGAAATATAACAAATGAAAATTTTAAACAATGGGTATTTATTAAATTAAATTCAAGTATCGGATAGGCTGGCATATAATGAACAATATTTCTTAGCACTAATAAGTCTTTCGATCTCGGCCTCCTTAACACTACATTTTTATCCAGTCAATACATATGGTACAGAATTTAGATTTTTTATAAGCTTGTCTCTGTCTTTACAATTTTATTGTTTTGCTGTCAATGTGAAATTACATCATCTTCCCAGGCCGTTGGAACAATTGTTAATTGAACCTTTATGTTCTAGACCGTCTTAACAATTTTAGAAGCGATACTTCTTACTAATTCACAAAAAATCACCCAACTTTCACAAAAAATTCACTCGTACAATATCAACGCAGCTTCCGGCTTCCAAACTATAAATTTAAGGTTAGAAAACAGTAGATATGTGTCCAAATCGAGGCCAAATAGAAACATTTCGATACCCACAGGGCACATTTTAGGCAAATATGTTTCTAATATAGTGCGGTTCTAAATTAGGCAAATTTTGGGCACAGTATGGGCTCAGGGGCCTTGTATCAGTGGCGGCTCGTACATGAAGGGCTCTGGGGCGCCGCCCTCCCTGCTTCAAACGGAATTCCAAAAATACTTTACTTAAAAAACCCATAACGCAATGTAAGCAACCAATTAAAATAATTTAAACCAAATGTAGCGATATTCCAACGAGCAAATTATAACGAATTAGCATTTTCTATTTGCCTGGGCAAGATACCTAGACCTATCTATTCAGCCGGACGGCCGATTATTCGCCCGACTATCCAACGCGAATACTAAGTCGGTTGCCATGACTACGGAGGCGTGACGTCACCTACATATCGCAGTTCGAGTGCCTCGGATGGACTCCCAAATTTTCCGCCCGACAGCTGTTCATTCGGCATTCCGTCATTCGCGTTTTGTTTCGAGGCGATCTGTCGATTTGTTTTGACTTGATTATTTATGTTGTCGTTTGTCGTTTAATAAATTAAAATTTTAAAATGAAAGTCAGTGAGTTGCAGCAGCTTGTGTTTAGCTCTCTGAGCTTAAGTGAAAAACTTAATTTAAAAAATACAGGGCGGCCAGTACCTACCAATGTTAAACATTGTACAAGTGCAATTACAATGTAAAAATAAGGCAAAGATACGGAGATTTTTCTGGCAATTTTACTTTTAGTTTTATTGACAAAACATGGAAATTTTTTATTTTACAACAAATCGACAAATTTTCTCTTGACGAGTTTTTTTTACCTAGCTAATTTACTACTTTTCATCTCGGGCGTTTGACCTTGAAATGTGCAAAAATTTTCGCCTGCGGCGCTTTTTTTTTGCCCCTGCGCCCCCCTTGGCTCCAAACTCACGAGCCGCCACTGCCTTGTATGTTTCCAGAATATAACTGTATGGCCGTATGTATAGGCATATTTTAGTCAAATATACAACCGCATTTCGGAAACATGTGCCTAAATTATGTCTATGGCTGAACCTTGACTTTTTTGTGTCTCTTTAGGCATTTTTTGGTGAAATTTTGTTCAAATAATGAAAGCATATTTCTATTAAGACGCATTTCATAAATGCGCCATGTTTTGTTGTTAAAATGGACCATGATGCTTTACAAAAAAATGGCGGAATTTTTTATTTTATTTTTAAATCTGCATTTTTGGTCTATTTAGGTCTTAAAATAAAGTAAATGTAGTATATCAAGCCATAATTAATATGTTCTTATCTAATTTTAGTAAAAATTCTTAAAAATAAAATTTCCTATAAAATTTTAAATTAAGTAATTAATGATATATATTCACTCTCATTGAGGCGCGTTTATTTTATAGAATTATTTTGCCAAATATTGTCAGTAAAAACAAGTCGGCACAAGAAATTCAAGTCACATATCCGCAATATTTTCATTATTTGCTAAAAAATTTAATATCTTATTAACACTTGTAGTAAGGGTCGTGTCCGCCGTATATCCAATATTGTGTCTATTAAGTTTATATCACAACACAATGAACACCCAAATAATATGTTCGAAACAATTTGGACCGACAGGTGTCTGTTTGAAAACCATAATGAAGGCCACAATCCTGCAACATATCGGGAATTAAATGCGCACATTTTGGACAAATGTTTTCAAGAAACATAATGGTAACAAATTGGAAACAATATAGAAACAGGTTGAACACAATAAAGATTCATTTTAGATAGATATTGGACACAGACGGCACATTGGGGGAACATGTTAGGCAAAAACAAAACACATCTCAGACTCAGGTTTTGGTAAATTTTGGACTCATTTTAGTACACACTTTTGTCACCATTTTGGGCTCATTTTCCGTACATATCGCGTCAAATGTCGACATTGCGGCTTATAAATGTGTCGTGCCCATAAACATGAGTCGACGTAGTGTCGACACATTGTCTACAGTGAGTCGTTAATTGCTCCTTGGGTAAATAAGGATAGCAGAGGTTTCTTATCTATTTATTATAAAAAAATTAAGTAACGGGGAAATAATTCCACGAGTTTGGCTAGTATATTATAAATTTAAAGATTGTGTATTTTGTTTTCCTTGCAAATTATTGAAAACTTTTTCTAGTATCTTTGTTGAGGGATATATAACTATTGGAGATATTTAACTCTGATTATAGGTCATGAAAAATCAGAAAGTCACAATTGTAATACAAAATCTTGGATTGATTTAAATAAAAGAATTTCTTCTAAAACAACTACTGATTCTGTAAATAAGAAATTAATAAATATGAAAAAGGATAGATGGGTTTCCGTGTTAAAAATTATAATTTATACCGTTAAATTCTTAGCCGGTCAAAATTTGAGTTTTAGAGGCAAAAATAATAAGTTATATGAGCAACAAAATGGAGACTTTTTAAAATTAATAAAACAAATGCAAAGTTTAATAATAGGTACGATATCAGACCACCACATTAGAATTAGAAGAAATCCATCAAATAGGCCTCATTATTTGGGTGTCCTACTCAAAATGAACTTATTTCCCTTTTGGGACAAAAAATAAGACATGAAATAATATCGCTTATTATTATTTAGATTTCACCCCTAATGATCTAAGTCAGCAGGACCAACTTACTGTTATAGAAAGATTAGTTCCATTAAATAATAAATCAAAGCAAATAGAAATTAAGAAGGATTTTTTGGAATTTATTTCAGTATCAGATTTGACAGGACAGGGTTTAACTAATGCGTTATTAGATTTGGGGGATTTAAGGGAGGAGGGTTATGATGATGGTGCGAATATGAAGCGTCGCAATAATGGTTTAAAAAAAAAGTTCTTTCATTTATGTGCCTTGTGCGGTTCATAGTTTAAATTTAGTTATTAAGGACGCTGCAAAAGCGTCTTTAGAAATTACAAGCTTTCTTTGTAACCGTACAGGAGCTATGCGTTTTCTTCTCCGCATCGACTAAACGTTGGAAAGTCTTAAGAAATGAAATCCCAACTTTAACACTTAGATCCCTTTCAGATACTAAATGGGAAAGCAGAATAGACGCGCTAAAAGTTCTTAGATACAATCTAACCAAAATATGTGATGATATATACCCTCTATTCTGATAGTACTAGAGACTCTGAAACTAGAAACATGGCGAATTCATTACTTTTGAAACTTACGTCGTTTAAAATTTATTTGTTCCATTATTACATGGTATAATGTGTTGACAAAAATTAATCTCGTAAATAAAGCTATGCAGGAATCGGATGCAACACTACGAAATATTATTTTAATGTTAGAGCAAACCAGTGGCGTAGCCAGCATTTTGGGGCGGGAGGGGCGAACCATCGTAGGGGCGCAGACTGCGGAGCTAAAGCGCCGCAAGCAAAAAATTTTTGGGACCACGCCCAAATTTCGTAGGAATTCACCTTCTTCATGCTCCCTAGGAAATAGGGGTCTGGCCCCAAATGAAGTTAAAATCCGCTATATAAAAAGAAATAAATTAAATATGATGGGACGCTGTCAAAATCGGTTTTATTAAGTTTATTCCGATCGCTCTTCTTTACTAAAAATAAAATAAGACCGATATTGTTTTTAAGAACTATTTATTAAGTAGTAAAGGGGCGCCAGGCCAAGAGCGGCGGGGGGGGGGCGATCGCCCCCCTGTAGCTACGCCACTGGAGCAAACTAAATACATATTTATATAATATTATGTTAGGTTAGGTTAGGTTAGAGTGGCAGACTTATATAATATTACGTCAGATAAAGGTTTTAGTGATATTTTAAAAGAGGCAAAAAATGTTGCAGAAGATATCGATTGCGACCCTTTATTTCCTCCGGTTAATATTGTTAGACCCCGAACAAAAAAACGTTTATTTGACTACGAATGTAAAGATGCGGCTCCAAAAAATCCAGAAGACTTGAGAAGACCAATTAAAAATTTATTTTTGCTTTGAAGTATTGGACACTGTATTATCAAAAATAGAAGAAAGGTTCGAACAAATAAAAAAACATCACACAGTTTTCAATTTTCTCAGATAAATCAAATAGGTCTATAAGATGTACATCTGTGGAAAGTATGTGCATGATCCATCTAAAAACGAAAAAGATATTATAGCTAAAGATTTATGCGACGAAATTGACAACGTTGCACCCTATATTTTCCCTGAAATGAACTCGTTCAATGTGATTTAATACCTATTTATAAACAACCTCATCTATCTGTTTCCAAATTTAGTAATTGCCCTACGAAATTTTTTAACATTACCTGTGACAGTGGCTAGCGTCAGACTTATCTACTATTAGTATTGAGAAGGACATTTCGGAAGATATAGATGTATCAGATATTATAACAGAATTTGCATTAAAACAGGCAAGAAAAACAAAGATTATTTAAGCTTTTTGACTGACTTCTTAAGTATATGTGTATGTATGTATTTAACATAACGTATTCATTTGATTATTATATCACTAAATTAATAATTATTATTTTATGACTTCACCATGATGGTCGTACCCCAATTTGTTATCAATTTTAATTTCCCAGTAAAATTTGGGTTTTACAATAGATTTAAAATAAAATTAAACCTCATTAATTAAACAAAAACCGTTTTTATTAGTCATAATGTAGTATTAAATTAATTCACGTATACATTTATGAATTCTTATAAAAATTAATATATAAAAAAAAATGTCTGCAACATAAGTTTTAATAATTTAACAATGTCATTGGTCTCTTGATAATATTCTTGCATCTTAATATTAACCCACTGAGGATGAAGGTTTATGCCTTCGGAACATGTATGGGCATATAATTTTATTTTATTAAATTAGTGGAGCAGACTTTGTGTTTTATTCCATAAATAATAATTATATGTTCAGTTGTAAAATTAAAAAATAAACAGAATTTATTATATTTTCTGTAATTCGTTGTTTCATTTAAGGTAAAAATATTTCAGAGAATTTTCAATTAATCCATACGGGATGAAGGGGGGTGGGGGCAATATTATTCTTGCACACGAGCGGCAGCTACCCTAGGAACGTCCCTGACTCCGGCTCTGGAGAAGATGTAAATTTGAGGCATTTTATGGTCAGAGGGATAATTTTATTAGTGTTTTGTGACAGCCAAATGATCAACGATATAATGTAAACTTAACTATACGTGCTAATGGATATTTCTTATTATTTATTAATTTTAAACGCTAGCCTCGAGAATTTTGACGTTTATGAATTTATACTTTGTTTTCACTTTTTGAATCTCGTAATTTTGATTAGATTTATATGTTAATTAATTAAAGTAGGATATATAGTAGATATCATTTAAAAAGACCGAAAGGGCAATAAAACCTGCAACAAAGAAAGCTACAGCTTTTAATCTTCTTTCTTTCTTCTAAACAAATCATAGGCATGAAATTAGCAAGTATACCAACCCTTAATTGCCTCTCTTTGTCAGGTCTGAGAAATTAAAGCGACACAAAGAACCTTTTCCCAGGTACCCAAAAATCCAGGTACGGGCGAGGAATTTTAGGGTTTATTCGACATTCGACTTAGAATATTTGTGCAAAATGTTTAACCCTTAGACACGAAAAATTATTTTAAACGTTTTGTACTATTTTCCAAATGAACAAGAAAATAGCCTTCAGCCAATTTCAGCTGTGAAATGCACTTTAGCAGCCTGTAAGATTAGTGAGAAAAGTGTAGCCAGGATCCGAAAGAAATATATACAACAGGAACCTCTCCCAGGGTAAGTGGTTTGAAATGTATTCGCATATGAATACAGGGTGTCCCACAGTGGCTGGCGTATTAGACGTTTATGGACCAAAAAAGTATGCGATTTTTATATTTTATAATATATAAGGATGGTGATTTATTATAAGTATTCATATTCAATTATAAAGTAATAAAAGAACATGTAGTCATAATATTCAATTTCCTTTTTAGGCTAATAGAGAAAGGCGTGCACCAAAAACAGGGGATTTAACTGAAGCAAGGAAAACTCAAATAAGGAACTTAGTTTAGAATATGATTGCTACGCATAAGTATGTTACACGGCAAAAGCTAAAAGAGGAATTGCATGCCAAACAAATTATTGACCTATTTGTTAAAGCATTTGGGATTTTAATTTAAAAGGGACATTGGCAGGCGCTACATTATGGAGAAACCGGATATTGTTTCAAAACGTGTAAAATTTCTGAGACAATATACAAAAAACTTGTTATCAGAAACTCCGTTATCTGGCTATCATGATAACATGAACTCTACATTGTTTGAATAATGGTTGGAAGAACAGCTTTTACCTCGCTTCTTGTTATGGACAATGCAAAGTACCATTCATGGCTCAGCGATAATGTGCCAAATGCATTAACGAGAAAAGCTGATATAATTTCCTGGCTACAAAGAAAAATATCAATTTTATGGAAAACGCGCTCAAACCCGAATTGCTACAAATAGTAAAACAATGCAAAGCAAAATTAGGATATGCCGTGGATGAATTAATTTGTACTATGGGTCATCAAGTTTTGAGATTGCCGTCCTACCACTGGATTTTCAACGCTATTAAATTAATTTGGGCCCAAAGTAAAACATTTTTTTTATTAACAAATTATTGGAAAAGACAGGAAATATTAAAATGCCGTTTTGGATGTTTGGAAAAAGGCATTACAAACCATTACCCCCGAAAATTGGTCTGATTGTGTTTGCCATACAAATAATATTATAAGAGATTATTGGCAGAAAGAACACATTCTGGATGTTCAGGCCCAGAAACCATATAGTTTATAATTTTGTGGTTCAGGTTAAGCCACTGATAATTCATGTGTCAGATTCCGATTCAGATTCTGAAAGTGACATTACTTTTATCTTCAGATTCAGATTAACTTTTTTGTATGTAGTTGTATGTTTATTTCTTTATTTATTTATAAAAATGTTATAAATATAAATATGAAATATATTTTTGTATTGTTCTTTTTTTTTCTTCTTATTATATTTATATTTAAAAAGTAACGAGTGATTATTAATTATTTTGCTCAAGGGCGGCTGTGACCCAGTATACATAGTGTAGCAGTAGCGCGTAGATTAAATCATAGGGCGAATTTGCAAGAAAGCAGCGTTGTCACGTTGAAAACCTAAAATAATGTTTTTTGACGGTATGTAATATAAAATCCTGAGCTATCTTACTTTGAAAGCCTACTTTATATGGCCGCCTCCTACTTCTAGACACCTTCTGATGTTTCTTCTTACCCTCAGAGACACATTAACCAATACGTTTGGAGAATTATTAATTTCGGCAATTTTTTCTGAAATCCTTCGTTTAAGATCATTTATATCCTCAATTGGTGTTCGATAAATGGAGCCACAAGAAGAAATCGCAGGGTGTTAAATCGCAGGAACGAGGTGGCCATATTTGTTGCGTATTTCGGCTTATAACTCTGTTTTCAAAAAATTCACTTAAAAAATTTAAATTTTCTCTGGTTACATGAGGTGTAGCGCCATCTTGTTGGAAGTAACCTTCCCGCAATTCATCATCGTGAAGCTCATTAATAAATGTTGTCAGAATTTTGATCCGATATCTCTCAGCTGTAATTGTGCCATCAAAGTAAATTGGGCCTACTATTCTTCTAGAACTAATTGCTGCCCACACACCAACTTTTTGAGGATGAAGAGGTCTTTCTACAAAAACATGCGGATTTTGCGTATTCCACATTCGCATATTTTGTGAATTAACATACCCTGATAAATAAAAATAAGCCTAATCGGTAAAAAATGTTTTTTCAAAAGCACCACTATTTTCTTCTTGAAAATTGTTTAAAAACCATTCACAAACATTAAGTCTTTGGGGAACGTCATTGGGAAGGAGTTCATGAATAGCCGTAACACGATAAGGGTATAGATGCAGATCCTTTTTCAAAAGTGTTTGACATGTACTGTAGCATAAATCCGTTTGCTAAATTTGTTGAGATAAATGCCTAATAGAAGTTGAAGGATTATTTTCCATAATTTGTCGCGCTTCTTCAATAACCTCATTCGATCGTTTCGTTGGTCTTCCAGCCCCTTTTTTATGTTGAACAGAACCAGTCTGACGAAATTTATCAATTAGGTATTGTGACCCAGTACGAAAATTATGAAAGGTCACCGCAACATCAGGAAACTCGGTTCGAAATTCATCAAAGCAGTCATGCATAGAGTAATTCCACACACCGCCTATTTTGTTTCCATTTCTAAAAAATCTTTCAACAATAAAAATTTTTTGTGCTTCACTAAACATTTTTACTGTAGAACTTTCAATCCGACAACAAAGCTTTACCAAAACTTGATACGCTGAAAAATAAAAAAAAAATAAAAAATTAAATCATATCCTGCAAATAGCACTTTATAATAGTCAAAAGACGACTCCCCGGAGAAATATTAGTTAAAGCAATAGTAACCTACCTTCAAATAACTGCAAAAATTACAAAATTTCTCCAATTTTTAAACTTTACCAATACACAAATTCAAATAAGACGTAAATGTCATAAAACAATCATGTCATCTTATCTACGCAGTACGGCCATGATGCTTTTAAAATGCATGGCCTCCCTTGAGCAAAATAATTAAAAATCACTCGTTATTAATTAATGTATTTTTTAATGTACATAATTTAAGATTTGCTTGCCCCCCCCCCTTCCACCCCAAAGATCAAATCCTAAAGCCGCCACTGAACATAAAAACTATAAAAACAAAAATATAAAATATTACGATTGTTAATAAATTAGCTCATTATAAATTATATGTAAAATAAAACATAATTTCAATAATACTGGTTTCATTTTTAATTTTTACTTAACTTTTCTGAAATAATACATTCCGGATCTGACCCAATATCCCACCAGCATTCACCACAGATATTAATCAGTTTATAAAAGCATACAAAATACACCCTCATATTACATTATGCCTCTCTTCCTCAGGTACACGCTTGAGTACCTGGTAAAAGATAAAACACTAAGACTTATGTGATTTATTATTTTACTCTCTTTGAAGGGCGTCAACTAAATATTCTCTTTAATTTATTCTTGGTTTTGATTTGTATGAAAACAAGGAATACCCTGTAGCGTTCTTTGTTGCACGTTTTATTGAGGTTTCGATCTTTTTAAATAATATCTACTATACTTACTTAACGGGCAAAAAAAAATAATTTCTCGTTAGATTGAAAAAATACATCTAGGTATATTTCAGCAAATCTTTAGAATTTGGTTAATTCGGCAATAACAGATCATTATCCTATAAATGCCGTACTCGACGAATGCCGAATATTAGTTAAGGCATTCGTCTCCATAAAACTGTGGACAATATTCCAAGTCATGAATAATGCGCGAATTGACTCAAGATATAGAGATCTTCTAAAACACATATATGAAAAAGTAACCCTAGAAGTTAAAATTGTAAAAGATCTGGAAACACATCGAGGTGTAAGGCGAGGAGACATAATCTCTGAAGAACTTTTTACATTGCCGTTGGAAGATGTTTTCAAACAACTAAGTTAGGATCAAAAAGAAATAAGTATAGATGGTAGATATCTTAGCCATCTACGTGGTCTTAATAAGTACCAACCTTGAAGAACTATACAATAAATACTACCAGAGTTGAAAGAAATCTCGGAGAGTCGGATTGAGCATGAAACTAAGTACAACCAAATTAATCTTTACAGAAAAAGCACAAACATGCGTTGGAGGCAGTTTAATCGAAGGAGTTGAGGAATACGTATAGGCCATCAAATAAAACTCGGTAAGGAAAATCAAAAAGCGGAAGTCCACAGAAGGATCAGACTCACATGGATGGCATATTTATAAATCTTAAAGCTAAAGTCTTCAATGCCTGTATCTTTCCTATTATGATATACGCAATGGAGCACTAACCGTAAAAGCTTCGAAACAAACTTCGAAGCACCACCCAAAGAGCAATATAACGAACTATGTTAGGAATATTACTTCAAGAGCCTACTAAACCAGCTAAGAAACGAAGAAATACGACAATGGTAGAGGACGCGATAAAAAGCATCACCACTTTAAAATGAACCTGGGTGGGCCACATCGCTAGACAAGATAGTGCAAGATGGACAAAGCAAATAGTGCAATGGAGATCTAGACTATCGAAAAGAAACATCTGACGATGGAAGATGGATCTACAACATCTAGGAAACAGTCGGAAGAAACTGGCCTAACAGAGCACAAGGGTGGAGAGATCCTATAAATGTTTAATATCACTAGGAAGATTGAAAACCTCAAATAATGAAATATAAAACTTACACAAGGTTAAAAGCTGATTACGCTAAATACTTAATTAAAAATGAAGATTAGCTAACTGTTTTAGAATCGAACAATGCTGAAATTGCAGGTCAAAAATTCTATACAATATTTCTAAATATTCTGAACCAATCTACAACCGAATAGATAATAAGAATACGACAGTTTAAGAAAATAAAACCCTGGTTTACAAAAAATATTATCAATTCTATCGAACAAAGGGATCATCTTTAAAAGTGTTTACTATAAACTTTAACAGTAATAACAATAATACCGAACTAATCTTAATAAAATCACTGAAAAATGAAAATACAATTAGGTACTGTAGACAACAAATAGACAACAATACTTATAATATTAGAGAACTCAACTGAGCAAAAAATGATACTTATCAAAATTAAATGAAAAAATTGAAATTTAAAACAATGGCAAATATTTTTTCTAATTATAAAGATATGGCAAATTTCTGCGACAACTGTTTTTTAAATATTGATCATCAGACACATCAAAACATTAACTTCAGAACACCTGTGCCATTGGCCAGATGGGATCAATCTCATAAATTTATAACGAAACCCTTTTAAACTCAATATTTAATACAGGTAAGTAAGGTACAGGAAAGGTTGATCCTTACCCCTATTCATAGAGCTGGCTTTCAACCAATCGTGTTATAAACAAATTTGCAAAGATCTTTAAAAAGTGTATTAAGAGAGAATGTTTTGAAGATTGGTTTACATCATTGGTATTTCCAGTGCTAAACAAAAAAGTAGGTGTAAAAATTTTAATCGGGGGACAACCATTCCTCACACTCGACAGTTATAGAGTTGTGTAAAGAAAACAACATTCGGTTTGTTTGTTTACCCCCCCCCCCCCCCCCCAACAAAGCCCATTTCACACAGTCTTTAGATGTCGTATTCTTTCGACCTAAGAAAATTTCGTCACGCAAAACTGGGATCTATCCTTTAAACCGACAAGAAGTGCTTAACAAAATACCCCACATGACTGCTGAGGAAGCAGGAAACAAACACAAAGAAAAAAGAAAATTACGATCACTCCAGGAAGGAGCGTTTGATCTTTCGATGTAGCTAGTAATATACCCGCCACTCCAACCAATTCTAATAATATTTACGAAACACTCGAAAGTAAAGATAGTGACAGTGGCAAAGCTTTAAACAAAAAAACAATAAAAGGGAAACGAGAGACATCAAGTGGCAAGAAGAAATAAACCAAGAAAATCAGCAAGGCTTTGAAAATTAAGAAACTGACTCAAGGACAAGAAACTAAACATTCCTCAAGTGCAGAAGAAATATTGAGCCTTCATGACTCCTCATCAGAATATAATGAAGACTTTTCGGATGTGGAAAATATTGAGGCAACGCAAGCAAAATCTCCATCACCTAATAGGCATGTGCAATATAACATAGGCCATTATGTGGTGCAGTACGAAAAACAGTTCTACCCTGGAACAGTGATTGAACATCCCAAAGATGGGTTAAAGGTCTTTGTGTTAGCCAAAAGTGGTATCAGTCAATGCAAGTGACCCAAAATAGAAGATGTTTTTTGGTTTATAGAAATATTAAAAAACCTTTTGCCCTGAGCAACAGGCTTTTTTGAGAATCTAAAATATGACGAAAATATAGGTACTTAGGATCTAGATTATTGCATTTGTTAAACCAAGATGCAGTTTTTTTTAGAAAATAGTTGTTAAGTTATAATTTGTTTTTTGTTTAAAACAATCTTTTTTTGTTTTCTAGAAAAGAACCGATTTTTGTGTAAATCTTTTTATTTTTATTAAGAAACTATATCAAAAGGGGCAAATAACGTCCAAAACCTAACGCATATATTTTTAGGTGGTCAAAGTAACCCATAGCGTGGCTTGAAATTGATCCACTTGTATATTGCAATACATTTACTTACTATACAATTATTACTTTATGAATCGACCGGCAAAATTCACCCCGAACGTTAGGGCGACTGTGGTCACAATTAAAGAAATATCTCACAAGAAAGTGGGACGCCCGGTATGTTTAGAGATATCTTAAATTAAACAACCCAAGATAGACTCAAATTTTGTAATGGGTTGCCAAAACGTGTTTAAAAAAAATATGGCATCTTAAACTTAGAAATCGGCCAAAGTCACCCCATTTTACGGCAATAAGTATATATTGTAAGTTCAGGTCTTAGTACTAGGTTTCTGATTTGAGGTTATTAATGCATTCATAAAAAAAAAATAAAATAATAAAGAATCTTCAGTCAATTAATTAATCTTACTTGTAGCATAGGTATTCCTGCTTTTTGTGCTTACTATTACTAAAAGATATTTTCCTAGCATATAAAACTTTTCCTTATGGTATGGTACAGTATAAAGTTTCTGGACGCCACATTATCAAATAATAAAATAGCAACCCTTTCTTTATTTCTTATTTTAAATTTATTTAAATAGCGCGAAATAATAAAAGCTCATTAAATATGCAAAACGCATTCCGAGGTATCAAGAACAATTTAAACACACACCATCTCTTAAAATCTATTGTGTTTACATTAAAGGATCTAAATAATAAGCATTCTTTTGGTAGGTGCACCCTGAATTTATCGCAAGCTCTTGTTATATTAGAGGATTTACCATTGTTATTGGCCTTAGCCAGGAGCGTATATTGGGGAAGTTTTTAAATTAAAAGTCTTAAACATGCCTATTCTCCTAAAATTGTATTATATTATATTCTTAGGTATTTATAACATATGAAACATTTAAAAAATCGTATTACATAATATAATTATAAAAACAACATATAACATAGAATCTTACAAACAAAGCATTTTGAAAAATCCAATAATACCTTGTCGTTATGGCTTAATCATAGTCCGATTCGGAAGATGAACTTTTATTAACATCGTTTATAATAAGCGGTTCAACCATTTCTTCGATTTATATATTTACCTGCCACATTTTCGTTTCTTCCTCTATCACATGATCGATACACTTTTTCCACTTTTTCGCACTGACTTTACCCATGGCTTCATTTAAGAGTCTTTTTAAATCCACCATTTTTTTAAGTTGTGTTTTTTCTGGCGACATCTGTCTTTATTTGAGCCCATATAAGTTCGATCGGGTTTAATTCGCAGTGGTAAGGAGAGAGTGTGAGCACAGGTATTCCTCGTAACTTTGCATTTCATTGACTACATATTTTTTGAATGCATTTTTATCTAAATTGGCTAGTACCAATAGTTTTTTTTAATGAATTTAATGGAAATTCTATTTGTCTTAAACTAAATCATTCTGTTATTTCACTTTTAAGCCACGCACTTGTCGGTAATTTTTCCGTCAGCCTAGAGTGATAACTTGCATTATCCAATACATTTATTGCATCTTTTGGTATAATATCCAACATTTGCTCGAACCATTCTCCAAAGACATCGGCATTGGGTTCCTTTTTCAGATGGCGGTCTTAATCCTGTGGACTGTGGACAATCCTTCCTAAAAAGCTTTCCCCGAACTTTTAATATTTTCATCCTGCTAAAATTTAGTGACAGTGTGGCCTTCATTTAGCCATGTTTCGTATAGGTAAAATTTTTTTTGTTTTCTTCTCTGGCTCTTCGGATGCTTCTTAAGTAATTTCTTCTCCAACAGACGATATCGCTTTTATGTATTAAGATCGATTACCTATTATGTTTGTTCCACCGAAAACCCTTTTTTTTAATAATTTCCAAAGCGTATTTCTACACATAAATAGGAAGTACTAGGCCTTCTCGGATTGAGAACAAAATTTTGTCCAGCGTGGAAATTTATTTTTTTTAAAAAACCCTTTTTTTTTTAATAATTTCCAAAGCGTATTTCTACACATAAGTGGGTAGTCTTGGTCTTCTCGGATTGAGGACAACATTTTGTCCAGCGTGGGAATTTATTTTTTTAAAAGTAACTATGAACGTTTCGCCTTATTCTCTGCATTAAAACGTCATCCAGCTCAAGTGTGTATGTATGTATAGATTTAAATAGGTGTATTACTCCAATAGAGGCACCCATCAAGACATAATAACCACATAATTAGCAAACAGGTAACCAGAATTAGGTAAAAAAAAAGGAATAAAATGATTAGAGCAGAAACGGAATAAGTACCTAGACTCTAATAAAATTAGTTTTTATAAAATTGCTTTCTTAAATTCAATTAAGTAGGTACCTAATTTTAAGCCTAAATAATTTAATATTAAAATATATAGTTGAAGACAAAACTTGAATTTAATGTCGATACTTGTACTAAATCTCCACAAATTTAAAGATTCAGGCCTATTTAAATACCTGCCGAAAAATCCTTGCACGCCCATGGAGAAGACGGCTTTGATTGATTTATTACTTCGCACCATTTAAAGATAGACTATAGCGGTTTTGTCAGAAAATAGTAATAATAATAATTCGATAACCTTCATATTACATTACAATATTTAATTTTAAAATAATATTAACTTGAGATTCGACAATGACCTATTTTGATTGAAATTGATAAGACTGTTAAAATAGTTTTTTTTATTATTGTACCGTACCTAAACACAAAATAAAATATTAACTAAGTACTACAATGGTACAGTTTTGTAAATTAATGTAGTAAAGTAATGAATAATGGCCCACAATGAACTTGGCCCAACAAATGTGAAGTCTAACATGGCTGTGTAACGTAGATAATTGATCCTGAACAAATAATAAGACAACTGCTAAAAAAATTACAGCACAGTCATAATTCTTGAGATTAAGGAAAAAATAAAAAGATTCACTAACAAATGTGAACTAAAATTTCCATTATCTATGTAAGCAATTAATAAATTAAAGTGGCAACAATAATATATCTGTAGTGTTAGCAGGTGTTTTAGGGTATATAATATATGATATACAGTGTGTCTACTTAAGTTCGCACCATATGGAAAACTTTTTTATTATTAATTTTACGAAAAAAAGTTATTTTTCATAAAAAGTTCTGCTTAGTCCAAAACCTAAAATGCAACCATCAGATATTAAATTTTTTCAGTCGTATACGAGGTATATCAGAAAATATAAATTTTGCTCAAGAATAAAGTACCTTCATTTTTGACAATATCGAAAATTGTTATTAAGAAAAGTTGATCAGAACTAAAAACTACGTTCAAATATGCAATTTACATCCAATTATATGGAAAAAATCTTTTTTTCTTTTTTAACTACAATAACAATGCAAATTTAACTGTAGGGACGTGAAATCTAGGATGCACTGATAAACAAATGATTTCTTCATAGCAAGAATTGTTTGACAGTGAACGTCAAATAAAATTTGTTAAGATGCCGGTGATATTAAGTGTGGAAGAAAAAATAGAAATTGTGCTAATCGTTGGTGATAATTATAAAACTTATCGTGAAGCAGCTGAAATATTTAACAACAGACATCCAGGGAAAAATATACACCATACATCAGTAATGAGAATTATGGAAAAATTCAAATCATGTGGAGACGTTAATAATAAATTCACAAACAAGCGTCAAAAAATCGTTGCAAGTGAAGAGATGAAGTTAAATGTAATGCTATCTGCAGTGGAAAATCCTAAATTGTCCCTGCGAAAAAGGGCATCTTCGCTTCCAGATAAAATTGGTAAAGACACACTATCAAAAATCTTTAAAGTTTCATCCATATAAACCACAATTTATCCATACTTTAAAACCTGGAGACTACGACAGACGAGTAGAATTTTGTTTTCTTATTCAAGGAAAGCTAGAAGACGATCCTTTTTTGGCTAGAAAAATAATTTTCTCTGACGAAGCTACATTTACGTCTAATGGAACATAATTGTCGATGGTGGACTGACTCCAATCCTCACTTTACGATTAAAACTCGCGATCAATATTATTTTAAAACTAACGTTTGGTGTGGCATTTACAAGGATAAAATCATTGGCCCTTTTTTTTTCGACAATCTATGACTTCTCAACGCTATCTAAATTTTTTACAAAATCAGTTGCATGATTTTCTACGTGACCTTCCAAGACATGAACGGCAACAAGTATGGTACCAGCAGGATGGCGCAACAGTCATAGTACGATGCAGGTAAGGCAATACCTTGAAAATATCTTTAATGGAAGGTTAATTCATAGATATTCCGATATTTTTTGGCCAGCTAGGTCGCCAGATTTAACCCCATTAGATTTTTTCTTATGGGGTTACTTAAAAGAAAAGGTATATAAACACAGGCCATTCACGAACGTAGAACATTTGGAAACAATTATTACGGAAATAATTCAGGGTATAACTCCGAATATAATTGGAAATGTATTGAGGGAATTTTCTTCTAGAACGGAAACCTGTATTGTAAGAGAAGGCGGATACGTTGAAGCAATAGTGAATTGATCATAAATTATTACACGCTTGTTACGCAATTAACAATATTAGCATTGTATTCATGTAGTTGATAATTAATATTGCAAATTTTGTTATTTATCAATTTTTTAATGCATCATCAAAATAATGCTTTATAGAGGTTAAGAGACATAAAGGTGATCAAATGTACAACGAATAAAGAGATAATTTATTAAATTTTTCGATATCTTCAAAAATAAATTTACTTTACTATTGGGCAAAATTCATATTTTCTGATATACCTCGTATACGACTGAAAAAATTTAATATCTGATGGTTGCATTTTAGGTTTTGGACTAAGCAGAACTTTTTATGAAGAATCACTTTTTTTCGTAAAATTAATAATAAAAAAGTTTTCCATATGGTGCGAACTTAAGTAGACACACTGTATATAATTATCAAGTAGGTGGGAAAATAAGTAAAAGTATTTTCAGGACTATATTATATTTTTAATAGTTGACAGCACAGCGATGGATAAAACTGCAATAAACCATAGGCGTTACAATAACAGGAACCTAGTCTTAAATTTAGTTTTTTAAATAGAACACCATATACCTTACAATAATTTTCAATTCTACATGAAATAGCAATTATATTTTAATAGGTGCACTAAAAGTCTAAACTTAATAGTTTCCGAGATATCGACTATTAAAAAATTACATTTTTGAACTTTGAAAGCTTCTATATAGCTCTCCAACGGTATGTCTTAAAGCAAAACGGCTTACATGTCCCTATCTTACTTTTTTATTATCTTCCTAAAAGTATCAATTTCAGGTTAAACCGGAAATACTATATTTCCGGCTTTCGAGTCACATCCGATTTAACCGAAAGTTTACACTTTTAGGAAGATAATAAAGGAGTAAGATAGGGGCATGTAAACCGTTTTGCCCTAAGACATACCGTTAGGAAGCTAGAAGCTGTCAAAGTTCAAAAATGTCATTTTTCAAAAGTCGATATCTCGGAAACTATTAAGTTTTGTTAAGACTTATGATGTACTTATTAAAAAATAATTGTTATTTTATATAAAATCCAAAAGTGTTATAAGATATAGAGTGTTCTATTTAAAAAACGACAGTTGGTATCAACTCCAGCCAAACGACTTACCCTGTATTCATAAAGATATAATAAAATAAAAATTTCTTTATAATCAATTAATTTTTCTATTGAGCTTTTTTTTATAACTTACAGTTTCCGAAAAGAGGTAGTGGATCATCTTACGTAAACCACCCCGTACATGACGCACTTGTAATATAAACCAAAATTAACTTATCTCTTGTCTATGGCACTTGTACACCAAACACCCTCTAGTACTGTTCGAAACCCATTATCAGTATGTGCCAATATGACGGGAGTTAGTGAGTCAACAATCTACCTACAGGCGGTAGCCTAGCCCTTCCTAGACAGGCGCCAGGAAGGACACCTGTACAAATTGTTTAGGATGTGGAAAATGTAATAAGAAGAAAAGTTCATAACGTTTGTTGATATGATTAAACATAGCATTTTCTGTAGAAATCTGAAACAAATAATGCTTTTACAAATTTTGTTCAGAGTATTAAATATAAAAGTAGCATTATTTCAAACTCTTACCTCTTGATTTTCCCTTAATCTTTTTTTAACTTTTACCAACCAAATTTTTACTTTATACATATTTATAATGTCTGCTTCAGTATGTACCTTCACTCTCTGTATTGAATTCTTACTGAATCTAAAAAGGTTAAACCAAGGACTTACTTATTAAATATTTGAAACAGGATGGCAATTAAATTTAAATTAGTTGGATTCCTATAACATTTTCAGTACCTAGGTACCTAATATAAGATTCGACAGCCAAAATTTCTAGAAGCATTTTTTTCTTCTTTGCGTCATCCCAATATTTTTTATACCTATTTATTTATTTATATTATATTTATTATTTTTCAGATCGGGGTAGGCTATTCCCCCCAATCTGATTCATTTATATGATCTAAAACAAACTATATTATATACGGAATCTCCCTTTCAATAATTATATATTGGCGCGATTATGTCAAGCTATTTCAAAATGGCGACTGTTAAACAGGATGGCAATTAAATTTAAATTAGTTGGATTCCTATAACATTTTCGGTACCTAGGTACCTAATATAAGATTCGACAGCCAAAATTTCTAGAAGCATTTTTTTCTTCTTTGCGTCATCCCAATATTTTTTATACCTATTTATTTATTTATATTATATTTATTATTTTTCAGATCGGGGTAGGCTATTCCCCCCAATCTGATTCATTTATATGATCTAAAACAAACTATATTATATACGGAATATCCCTTTCAATAATTATATATTGGCGCGATTATGTCAAGCTATTTCAAAATGGCGACTGTTAAGAGTTTAAAAAAAAATCCCTATTTAAATAAGCGGAAATGATAAATCATTGATGTTTTTTTTACCTTTTAAGGTAAGAAATCTTCATTGTTTCACGTTCTGACATTTTGTGACAGTATGACTTAACAATAGTTATGGTTTATTTGCTATTTATTTTGTTAAAAAAAAAAAAATGTAACGAAGCAAAACAAAACACAACAAGAAGTGGTTTAACGTGGCAAATACTGGAAATGTCCTCCGCCCTCTACTTGGCATGCTCCCAGACGATGGTAAAATCCATCGACGGAATTTCGAATGGCTTCAGCCGGTATGTTATGTGTCTCCAATCTAATTTTGTTCTTCAAATCTTCAATATTATTTAGCCTATTTTGGTAAACTTTTTCTTTTAAATATCCCCAAAGAAAATAGTCTAGAGGCGTTAAGTCTGGGGACCTCGGTGGCCATTCAATTGTACCACGTCGTCCAATCCAGCGACCTGCAAATATTTGATCTAAATATCTTCTCACATTGACACCAAAATGCGGGGGAGCACCATCTTGCTAAAACCAAATTGGTTCATTAGGTAGGTATATCTGGATCTACTTCGTTGGGAAAAATTACAGCTAGAGCAGGCCTCAACTCGAAGGTTAAGAAATTCAGGTACCGTCAAGCTGTGAGGTTTCCTTCCAAAAAGAATGGCCCTAAAATTCGGTTATTAATAATACCTGCCTATACATTTACTTTCTGGAGCCGCTAAGTATGCTCTTCAAATATCCATCGTGGATTTTCTTGACTCCAGAAACGATAATTATGTCTGTTAACCACCCCGTTCAAATAGAAAGTAGCTTCATCCGAAAATAATATGTTCTGTGGAAACCTATTATTCTCGTCACACCGTCTCATCATTCCTTCGCAAAATTGCAAACGCCTATCAAAGCTTCTAAAAGCTCTTGGACAAGACATACTTTATAAGGGTGGTATTTTTCGCTTTCAAATCAAGACTTCGATACGCTGCCTTTCCGACAAAACCATTTTTGTTTAGAAAATTGTAAAATAATATTTCGGAAATACCTAAATTAGTTTTACAAGTTCACAATGTCACAAAATGTCGTGAAACGTGAAACAATGAAGATTTCTTAGCTTGAAAGGTAAAAAAAACGTCAATGATTTATCATTTCCGCTTATTTAAATAGAGATTTTTTTAAAACTTTTAACAGTCGCCATTTTGAAATAGCCTGACAGAATCGCGTCAAAGTTTATGAGCATACTGTACGAGATATTAGCTTTTAAATGATGTATCACAAGCTGTATTGTTTTCATTTAAAAAAAAGATCGATGTCGTCATATCTTTGAGAAATGTCTATAAAAAACAAACGAATAACGTCAAAATGTGAGCATTTATAAAACTAAATTAACGTGTCCGAGCATTTTCCCCAAAAGTTACAGGTTAAGGCTATATTAATTTTATTCCGGACTTCTGGGCAGCCCTGTATATAAAGTATATCACAAATTATAAAACCACAGAACTCAAAATTTTAATTCCAACGCTCACGACACAATTGCAATCACAAAAGACAACTATTTTCTTAACACAACACGAGCCTACTAAAATGTTTTTTTAAATTTGCTGAAATTGACGCGCTCATTTCACACAAGAATAGAACGTTTTCTAGTTACCCTAAAATAGAGTAGACTAAAAGCATATGAATGTCATGTGCTTATCACTTACTAGAATAAATTTAATTTTATGGAATATTCTAAACATATTTGCTTCATATGCCTGTAAAGCAAGCATTATTGACACATTCCAGAAACATGAGAAGAATATTATGAGAGGAATGTGCAAAAAAGAACAACAAAGGAATATTCCAATGTGCCAGTGGTGTTATCTGGGTGATAGAATTAATTTCCGAAAATTCTGTCATAGTCTTAGATAACGGCAGCTATCATTTAATGCTTTTCGAGAAACTACCTACGACTTCTTGGAAAACAAGGGATACGATAAATTGGCTGTCTGAGAAAAATATACGCTTTAAGGACAATACGTATAAAAAGAGCTTTTAAAAATAGTGCGAAAAAATAACTAAAATTTTAAAAAATGTGAAATCGACGAAATTGCTAAAAAGCGTGGTATTGTCTTACTTCGACTGCCACCCTACCATTGTGAATTAAATCCAATTGAGTTGATATGGGTACAAATGAAAGGCTAACCACTTATTATTTCAGTTGACTCCACATATGAATGCTTCGAATTTAGTGATGGTGAAGACACATTCTTATACCTTTATTTTGTAAATTCTTGTAAATGTGATCTGTACAATTTTTATATCAAGAAAATAGAGTTAATACAGTTTATAAAGGAAGTGTCGCCTGAATCCTGCCAAGACGAAAGTCATCTTTTTTATCAAAAATCACCTTACGCAGACCTGAAACAAGGCTTCCGGTCAATGGAGTCCAAGTAAATTGGTGCCAGGAGGTGATATACCTAAGACTTATATTTGACGAAAGGCTGAACTGGAGGCTCAATTCAGTTAATAGAGTTAAGCTGGCATTGTGTCAATTAGGCTCTATCTTTCCCCTGTTTCACAGACGGAGTAGACTTGGTAATACGACAAAAGTCAACCTCTACAATGTATTGGTCAGGCCAGTTCTCACTTATGGTGCAACATAAGCAAAACGGAGCTTCATAAGTTCCAGTTAATTCAAGACAGGGCCTTGAAAGTTATTGCAGACGTACCTAGATATTTTATAACCTGTGTACTTTATCAGGAGTTTTATATGCAAACGATAAATTATTTTTTCTCAAAAATTAGAACAGACTATTACGGGCGCACGAGCAAACCCACTAATTAGAGACTCGCACACGCTACATACAAACTACCGAAAGACTGGCTCCCTGTCGATCTAAACCTATAATTGTGAAGCACTAATAGTAGAGTGGCATTATCAATAACAAAATTAATGGAATAGGCACTAAAATTATGCAGAACAAAATTCTTAAATCAAATACACACGAACCACAATAATCAAAGAAAGAACCGATTTTAAAATTCTACAAGTGTCAAGACCTAAACAGTTTTCGATAAACCAATAGAAGTTAAAAGAGCGTTTATGACTTAAAAATCCAGGGAATATCCCAATTCCCAAGTACAGTTTAGATTATAATATAATCTGAAACGTCCACCGCTGTCCTAAGATTTATTTTAAATTATTGGCTTTCTCCATTGTTATAATTCTCCGATCCTATTGTAAAAAATTAAACTACGGGTGTGTCGATCTATACAATGTTAAAACTACCTGTATTGTAACTGAAAAGATATAGGTACTTTCGGTCTACAAATAACATGTTCATACTGTAACCCAAAATTTGTATTTTGAATTTATAATATTTTTCGTTATCCGAGGTGTCTTTTAATGTGATACTAAAAAAAATGTACTATAGTTCTGTGGAAGGAGTCTAAAGAGTTTACTAGATTATTATTTCTTATCCTTAACGTAGGGTAAAAGGGGGAGTTGTTGGCACTCGGGCAGTTATTGGCACTATGTCCCTTTTATTCTAATTTTTAAATGTGTTAAATTTTTTCTCCATAAAATATATTAAAAAAGAAGTCCGGCAACAAGGTATTCTTCATGCAAATCAACGAGAAAGTTTTTCTCGCCAGTGCCCTTGTAACCTTCAAGTGGAACTGAACGTGGTGCTCAGAAAAGGTAAGAATTTCCAGTATTTCCTAAGAAAACAACATTGTAAAATGTCGATTTGCATACTTTAGGAGTATACTGACCTATTCAAACTTTTAAAGATGGATTGGTTGTGACTTAATGACACGTACCTATAAATTTAAAGGAAAAACTAAGATAATTATTTGTTTTTATTTAATTATTTGGATGCCAATTACTGCCATATGAAATACTTTATTTTTTAGTTATTGGCATAGGTGCCAATAACTTAACGTTTGTCATAAAACTTATCTTTAGTTATTGACTCCTGCATTAATTTCTATTTTCGTTTCGGTTTCCGATGCCTTAATGAAGAAAGTATGTCCTACAGTCCAGTACTCAATCAGAAAACGAGGAATACTTTGTATCAGCTAACACTTTTTCAAAAAACGAATGAAATGAAATGCCAATTGTGATAGCTACTTGTAATTATAATGGCGTTGTTAATTTTAATGATGAGCGTATCATTATTCATTAAGATATTTAAGTTAAGCCAGCCAACCCGTCTCCTGATTCAAGCAAACATGAGTCACTTAATTATTTAACTATGTAAATCTTTTCCTATATACACGAGTGGTGCCGACAAACTAAATGCCAACAATAAAACCCTCGTGATAAAGATAAACTAAAAATAATAAATTTCCTACCCAAATCATTAGCACCAAAGAAAAAAGGTTTGAAACAAACGAAAGATACGCCTTTTGCTCTTACTTCGCCGGGGTATAAAATAGTATATTATTAACCAAGGTTTAGACAGACATCATTATTGCCCGAGCGCGAGGGCTATAAGCTGTCTAAACCGTGGTTAATATTAGTAATTTACGTAACAAGTTCGGAAAATACTGTTTTTTTGGATGGGTTGACAAAATTCTAGGACGAGCCGTAGGCGAGTCCTGGAAGTCTGCGAGTTCAAAAAAACTGTTTTCGGACGTGTTGTGTACACTATTTTTTCGGCAACCATGTAGAATAACAAATCAAAGAGACACATTTCTTTATTATATTTCTTTGTAGAACAAAATTTCGAACACTTTAATTCTTATTTGTATTAAATATTAAAATTCGAACAGAAGATAGGTACTGACAGAAACATTCTAATTCTTATTTATATTAACATTTATATTAAAATTTGAGCAATTGCTAATATTGAAAGGATTTAATTTGTTTGAAATGCTTGGTAAATTTAAATGCCTTTTGTAGTCAGAACAAGAAGGCAAAGTTTCCGTTTCATATTGATTGTTTTCCTCTGATAATTTTTGAATGGTGTTCGCAATTTTAATTTTGTTTGTTAGTGAATTGTCTATATATCCTTCAGCGACATTGGTAGACTCCCAGCCACCGTGTCTCTTCAAATTTGCGATGTTTCCACCATTATCAGCAAATATCGTCGCTGAAGTTCGACGCATGCTATGGCCTGCGTAATTTTTAGGATTGGGTAAATTTAAAAATTCTGCAATTTTTAATCCGAGATTCCCAAAACTGTGGATACCAACGGGCTGAATCGAACATTTTCCTTTTTTGTAATTCACGAATAATCTGTTATGTGGAGTATGGGATGGCCGTAAACATAAATATTGCCTATACAACTGCAGGTTTTCTTGCCCATTTACAACAAAATTTCTCTCAATATGTGTTTTAAAATCTGGTATTTTCACAAGCAACATGTCTTTTTTGTCGTTTATTAGATGAATTGACATTTTTGTTAGTTCTTCCCGTCTACACGCACCGGCTAACCCAAAACCCAATAATTGTTGCTACCTGAAAATGAAGCAAATTAAGTTGATACTTTTATATCCTACAATCGTAATATTTTGTTAAAATTACGTTTAGCATTAGATATGTTTCATTATCTGCTTCTCTAATGAATTTGTTGATTTGCTCGCTGCTAAAGACTTCTGATTTCTTTGCTTTATAACCAACATTCTTCCTTTTAAGAAATGCGATTACCTTTGGGAAAGTGGGTATGTTTACATTTTTCTTCACTAAAATGGTACTTTCAACATAGAGTACATGCTCCACAGGGTAGAGGATTTGGCAGTTTCAGATTTTTGCGCCAAGTAAGCTAAAATTACATCCTCTGTAATAGTTTTGCATTTCTTCATATCCATCCATCTCGTGAACAAATCATAAACGTTTTCGTACCTGGACTTGGATTTTTCAGGCAATAATTGTGCTGTAGCAGCAGCTAGCTGCTGCATTGGAAATTTCGTAAGGCACATTTTCAAACTCACTATCGCTGTTGCTTTCCATAGTTTATTGCGACAATTGCGACCAAAAACCATGCAAACTTTCGAAAATTAAAATGTCAACTAATTTCATTTCAGATAGCTGTCAGTCGTTATTTCGTTGCTATGGTAATGTTCAACTGCATTTATCAAAATCATACCTACCAAGATTTTTATATTCACAATGATAACAACGATGTGATTCTTCCCGGACTAGTCCGGGAAGTACGTACTTCACGGACTAGGCCGGAGAAATGCTACTTTCTCAAAGAAAAAGCGTCCGGGAAGTGGGTACTTCCCGGACGGATGCCGAAAAAATATTTTTCCCACTACTACAAACTTTTATAAGACATTTTTTATCTTTATAGTATTAATAATTATAAAAAATTATAGGTAGGTATAAGTATATTTTTTAATCAAGTTACCTGCGCTTTGGAATTGGCAAAATATTTTGTTGTTTTGGCAGGTGGCTTTGTTAATGTCAATTTTTGTTCATTTATGTCATCAGATTTTACGAGTTTTCCGTTTTTTTAAAAAATGAGCGAAAAAAATGTTAGTAATATTATTAGGTGTACACCTCCAGAATTAAGAATGGAAGCAGAAAAAATGTTGATTGTATCGATATTTTACAATATCAAGCATCTCTAATAATCTGATATGTATTGATAATTATCTGGTTGCCTAACCCTTCAGGTTATTCATGTTTATGAATTCATGTTGTAGAATCAAAAAATCAAGTTACCTGCGTTCAAATAGATTCTTGAAGATCTGTTAATAATGGATTTCAATGCCTTATTATTGACCATGGTCAATAATAACTTATAAGGTAGAGAAAAATGATTTCTAACGTTAATAATCGGTCAATAATGGCGATGTTATAGGTTAGTAATGGAAAAAGATTATTAAAGAAAGAGAGAAGCTCAAAATTGATAAAGGGTGAACAAAATTACAAAATAAGAAAAAAAAACAACTTAGATTGATAGAGATAAAAGAAAACAACAGAAAAATCTGTTAAAAAACCTGGCAAATTGCCCCCAAGATGCAGAGGCATACCGAACAGGAAAGAACAGAACAAACTGTTAAAAAAAATTGTTTACAGACTAAGCAATATAACATTTTCTGTGACAAGACAATATAAACAAAAATGTTATATCTGAGAGCCATGCTTGAAACCTATTCAACACTTCAGAGAAAAACGAAACAACTGATGAAATAACATGACCATAGTAGTTAGAAACTCATTATGCCTTATGTACAAATAATATATATTTTTTTTTAATATAGGCATGTGTCAGAGGAGCCCTCGTGCTCAGATCACAGGCAAATTCGCTACGATCTTAACACTTCTCTTACAGTCAAAGGGTACAGAAACCCGAGAGAAACTAACTGGCAAGGTTTTAGAGAATCACTCAGGGACTCTCTCAAAGATGGCACAGCACCAATAAGAGAAACACAAGGACTCGAGCTGGCAGTGGAAATGATGAACGAAGCCATTATAACGGCATATCAAGAAAACTGCCCGCAAAAAACAGTACAACACAGAAGCTACAAAACTGTCTGGTGGAATATAAACCTCGAAAAGCTCAGGGCTGAGATGCGAAAGGCGTTTAATAAAGCCAAAGATAACCAAAGTTGGGATACATATAGAACAATACTCACGCAGTACAACAAAGAAATACGAAAAGCCAAAAGAGCCTCCTGGAGAAAGTTCTGCAACGAAATAAACGACACTCCGGCATGTTCAAGGATACACAAAGTCCTGGCAAAGGATGGAGGTACTGCAAAAGAAGTAGGGTTCCTTAGAAAGCCCGACGGAACCTACACAGAAACGAAGGAGGAAAGCCTTAAGAAACTACTAAAGGTCCATTTCCCGGAATCCACTATCATAAGAGAACCAATGAATCCGAGCGAAAGCTACAAAAGGCCAAGCGCGGAGGGATGGAAACTGGCCACAGAAATCACCAGACCAAATAAAGTCAGATGGGCCATAAATAAGTTTCAGCCATTTAAATCTCCTGAAGTGGACGGAGTGTATCCCGCCCTGCTGCAGATGGGGGTGGAGGAGCTGTTACCACATTTGTGCAAAATCTTCAAAGCCTGTTTGGCATGGGGATATGTGCCAACGTCATGGCAAAAGGTCAAAGTCATATACTTGCCCAAGGTAGGCAGAATAACAGATCTAACACCAAAATCATAAAGAATCATTAGTCTGACATCTTTTCTCCAAAAAACACTAGAGAGGTTGGTGGACAGATTTATAAGGGATGAAATCCTAGTACGATCACCACTCAACATAAACCAGTATGCATACCAACCGAGAAAATCAACAGATGCGGCTTTGGATGACCTAAACAGGCTAATTTCAAAGTCAGTAGAAGACAAAGAAATAGCCATGGTCACTTTCCTAGACATCGAAGGAGCTTTTAACAATGCCACAACGCATTCACTGGTGAATGCACAAAGCAGACGGGGAGTCCCGCCAAGCATATGCCAATGGATTAAAGCCACCCTGGAAAAAAGGAATATTATATCCTCTCTAGGAGGGTCCACAATCGAAGCAATAGCAGGCGGAGGCTGCCCGCAAGGCGGCGTCATATCGCCATTACTATGGGCAACCCTAGTTGATGACCTATTGCAAAGACTATCCCACGAAGGCATTACCTGCCTAGGATACGCCGACGATCTGGCAATAGTCATCAGAGGCCGATTTGCTGGAATAATTTCAGAAAGAACGCAAAGGGCCCTAAATATAGTGCACAACTGGTGCAAGAGTGAAAAACTATCCGTCAACGCCAAGAAGACACAAATTGTTCCCTTTACTAAGAAAAGAGCACTGCAAGGCCTCAAACCACCAGTGTCTGGAGGAACAGAAATTCTATTTTCGGAGGAAGTAAAGTACTTAGGCATAACTTTCGACCAAAAGCTCACATGGAAAACACATATCCTGAACACAGCCAAAAAGGCATCGATAGCTCTAGGCAGATGCAGAAGGATGTGCGGAAAAAACTGGGGGTTAAACCCCAAAATAACTCTATGGCTATATAGGAGGCTAATTAGACCCATGGTAACCTACGAGTCAATAGCATGATGGCCCAAGACCCAACAGGTCGGGGCGATCAGGCTGTTAAGTGGCATCCAAAGACAAGCATGTCTCAGCATCACAGGGGCCATGAGAACCACGCCTACCGCAGCGATGGAGGTTTTACTCAACCTGCCACCGCTACACATATTCGTCCAAGGACAAGCAAGGTCCATCCTGCACAGACTAATACAAGGACAGCCGCCCATAAGCCAATCGCAGGGGGCGGAACATCAAAGGCTAGAAAGAGAGCTAAAGGAGAACCCGCTAATGGGTATGCCAAGCGATGCCATGGCCACAAAGTATAACTTCAATAAAAGTTACAAAATAGTGATACCAGACAGGGAAGACTGGAAAGATGGTCCGCCCATCAGGGCAGAAACCGTCTGGTACACAGACGGCTCGAAAACCAAAGAAGGCGTGGGAGCTGGAGTCTATGGACAAAAGTCCAAAACAATGATCTCAGTAAGCCTAACAAAAGAAAGCACCGTATTTCAAGCGGAAGTGCCGCAATACACCACTGCGTGGGAGAAATATATAGGCACAGCGAAAATAGCCGCTCTATTGTCATTTTCTCCGACAGTCAAGCAACACTAAAGGCGCTAAATTCCATGGAGGTAAACTCTAAGCTAGTATGGGATTGTACGAGGGCTCTCAATGATTTGAGCCAAAATAGAAGGGTTACCCTAGCATGGGTCCCAGGACACAGTGGCCATTCGGGAAACGAAAAGGCCGATGAAGTGGCAAGACAAGGATCGTCAACGACCTTCGTGGGCCCAGAACCGTCTTGCGGCATTGCTAAAGCAAGAATTAAGCAAGCCATCAAGCAATGAATCACAGAGGAATCCGTAAGGTCATGGGAGGAAACACCAGGACAAAGACAGGCAAAACAGTTTTTCAATAGACCATCGCCTAAGTTTACAGAAGACCTACTAAGAAAGGACAGAAAGTCCGTTAGGATAGTAGTAGGCATATTAACAGGACACTGTAGGCTTAGGAAACACATGAGCAACATTGGCAGAAGAAGTTGAATGCCGGTTCTGCAACGAAGAAGAGGATACCCCTATACATATCCTATGCGAATGCGAAGGACTAGCTGGAGTGAGACTAGCACAGACAGGCCTAACTTACCCCGATGCAGGAAGCTACGTAACGCAGCCGCTGACAAGGCTGTTAGGTCTAATTAAGAGGATAAAGCTGGAGCACGTCCTCTAAATGTAACAGGGAACCACAATAGATCTGAAAAGGTCGCAGTGGACGAGGCGAAGGCCACCCTAAAATACATATCTATCTATCTATCTAATATAGGAATAAAATATCAGAGTTGTACCAAAACTTACCATGTTAAGAGTCTTAAGAAAAAATATATATATGTAGTTGATGCAAAACAAAAACCGATGCACGTCATCAATCAGCTGATAATTGTAAATCCGGAAGAAAACACGAGGAAAATAAATTTGGGCAAAGAATATTAAAACTTTATGCGATATTGAATTTACTACAGACTTAAAGTATTCTTCTTTGAAACGAACCCACTTATTGCAAATATTTTGTTTATTTAAGCTTGTAAAAGTTAATATAATTTGAATTTTATTGGCCGACAGTTGGCAATAGAAGTGTGAACGGTGCGGTGGCGCCAGCTCGTTCGACGGCTTGGTTTGACGTTTCATGGAAAACTAACCTTAATTGTTTTGTGGTTCCGTGCTGTGCGTCTATTTTTTAACAAAAACTCCACAGCTTTTCATAAATAGCATTAAAAAACTGTTCTATTAAGAGAAATAAAAGTGCACATACATATCTCTGTCGATTACGTTGTTTACTATTTGTGAAAAATGCCGAAGCATTTAAATAACCCCTGCAAAGAGCTAATAGCTTTTCTAAGAAGCTATTTTCAGGAAGAACTTAACAACAATGGCCCATTGTTACCCTTGACAGTAATACAGAGAAATATAATTAAAAAGGGTGTTAAGGGCTAGATATTTTACTTCTACTTTACTAATTTTTAGCGTGTAGCAGCTGCCCTAACTTTGAATATCTCCACTATAAGCGCAATTTCAACAACAGTTAAGGAAAATAAATTATTAGAATCACCTTAAAACAAACGTTCTAATTTAAGGAGAGTTGTAAATGTGTGAAGATTGAAAGACTGAAAACTGTTTGATGGTTGTCTTAACCCTTTAAGAAGCCTCTTAAAGAAAATAAGCTTCGGATGATAAAAAGAAAAGATGAACTGAGGCGAGGCTTTATGAAACTTTCCCATGTAGCTTTCAAACGACTGGTACTTTTGAAATAATATATAAAAGAAAAAGAAGCATTCTTGTAGTAATTCGTTTTCTTAGATAAAACATGTATTTTTCAGAATGGTACCATTGGTTAATCTTGGCAAGATGAAAATAAAGGAAGTGTTAGATCTACTAAAGTTGATGGTAAAAGGTATCACGCAGTAAACAAATATATAAGCTATGGAAAATTTTTGTATATTTATCTTGTTTTTATAAAAAAAAGAAACTGTGTAATTCCCTCACTCGGATATTTTGGTTACAAGCTGGCAACACTGTCGATAACTGACGTCAATGACGTCACTCGAAGGGTATGACCTGCATCGGTTTTTGTTTTGCAAATAGTATATGTAGATTTTTTTAAATGCGCCCTTTGTCGGGCTAAGAATAACGAGTGATTTCCTTTCCACTAGAAACCTACATTGTTACTACCTGCTCATGCCTACCTACCATTTTTGTTCCTTAATAGAATTTTTTCTTTAATATTTTGATTCATGATGCTTGTTCTTTGTTGTTTTTATGAAAGATTAGTGTTCGTTAATTAATTTTCTTCTATTTTGTCTTGTTTTTAAAATTGTGTGCAGTTGCCAGTGCAATCTGTCGAAATATAATTGAAAACCTGTAATACTATATGTTTATAAGACATATTAAAAGTTATAATTAATAAACCATTTTTATATTGATTGTTAATGTGCATTTATTTGTATTTACCAGTGCACTCCTTAGTATTCAGGGTAGAAATGAGATGCCAATCACTGCAATTATGTCAGTGCCAACAACTACCGGAAAGGGGCCAATAACTACAGAATTCACACATGTCTAATTCTGTTCCATTTATCCATAAAACGAGTCAAAGTCAAAAATATGAATATTTGATTTGATTTTATCATTCTACAAACATTTTCCAAAATGAAACAAAAACAATATTTCAAGAAATTTCAATAAATAATTCATGATGAACTTATTTATATGAAAAGCTAACTTAATAACTCCTCCTTTTATCCTATGCGAATTTTGAATTTAATACGTCAGGCAATAGGAATGACCTAGAAATCTGTTTTTGCGAGTAAAAAGTGTACCGAAAAAGCCTCTTTTCGGGAAGGATGAAGAAGAATGATATTATAAAAGTGTATGTAAGCAGCTTAAAATTAACAATGACGATTTTTTTTTACAATGACTCTATAATTCGGTTTTTAATCTTGAGGACGTAAACAATAGTACTTTTCTGTTATGAACACGCAATCAATTGCAAAAGTGTTTTAGTTGGTTTTTAAAATCCGAATCAATAGAAGGATTAATGAAAACTATCCAAAAGTCGCTAGCTAACCTCATACTCGTGTAAGATTATAAAATTATATTCGTAGAACGTGAAACATAAGGTACACTTTTTGATGTACGATTTAATTTTTTGATGAAGGTTTGTGTCCTGGGTTGCGACGCTCAGTACGGCAGACTTTTTGGTGATTTTGTGGCTGGTCACCGCAGTGTTGCGTTCCAGCAGGATAGTTTCCTCAGTTTGGCTAAATTTTTAAGACTATTTATAAATTGTTGTTCTGTTTAATTGATAAAAACGATGAATCAGTTTAGATATATGGTTTTTTTTTAAAGAGGTTTTTAGGAGCAGCCCCGTAGAGGCGGAAATCTACCTACGCTCAGAACCAGTCAAGGCGTAGAAGTTGAAAACAGCGTAAGGGCAATCCCAAGGTAGAGGAGCCATGCTGTTAGCTGAGGAAGTGGTCTTCAGCAAAGTCGAAGAATTAGAGGTACTGACGCAAGCGGGCGTCAAGGAAAGAAGTTTTTTTTTTATATAGAAAGTTGAGAATGCGTATGATGAATGTGTCTTTTTCCGTGTAAATTTGATATTTATTTAAAGTGTAATTGCCTAATGACGTGAATAATATTTAGGAATTTTTGTTTATTTACTTTTATACCGTTTGTTACAGTATATGGCCATTCATAACCTTTTTATGTTAAATTTTACATTTTTAACATTATAGTAGTAAGCTGTGACATGAACTCTTAAGATTAAAAATATACATTATATGCTGATTAAGATTATTTAGATAAAGATGTGATACTGCATAATTTTTTTTTTGTTTTATGTACCATCTCGGAGTCCACCAGCCACAGACGACAACTTGCAAGACTTGCAACCCCGGACGCATAAACGTAACTAGCGTAGCGTATTGCACGCCGAAGACCTGCGAGAGCTTCCGAAGTTCGCTACTTAAACAGCGCGCGTTAACGCATGTATGCGGACCAGGAGCTACGTAAACAGCGTCTCAGAACGCATTACTTCTTGCGACTTTGCGACTATTATTGTTTGAGTTTTGTTTTGATTAACCGTGACAATGGATAACTTGCCGCCAGAATATATTTATTACAAAGATCCTTCTAGTGATTAATTAAGAACGAAGTTATTTTGTAAAATCTTATTACCGTTTCTTGCCCTGTCATATACTCATACTAAAATCAAATAACTCTGACCTCTGACGCCTGATGTAAACAAAAGCTCCTATGTTGAGATATTCGCCAGAGCCGATTACTCAGGCACGATCTTTATTTAATTTTACTTTTACAATTAATTATCGTTTGCGTCAAAATATTTCGGAGAACAATGTATTGGCTTTAAAGATTGAATTAAAATGGTTCAAACCATCGACAAAATTATTTGCGACTTTTTTTCTTATTTTGATCCAATGAATATCTCTTTATATTTGTGATGTATGTTTAGTAAACACCCTAAAAAAAAAACATAAGAAACAAAAAAAAAACAAAAAACTATTTCATAGGGACAGTATGTAGGTATATGTCGGCAGCAGTTAAAGTTACGGCGGCGGTTAAATTAGAAAAAAGGATTTTCGAAGCTTACCTATTAAAAATATATTTTCGTTGTTGCCAACTTTCTGTTAGTTTCGGAAATACAGGGTGATTTATGAAAACCAACGATTATAATTTTATTAAATATTTTTGAATCTATTAATTTTAAAGACATAGTTTAAATTTAAAAATGTTATATTTTTTTCGCTCTACAATATAGTATCCTTAGATTTTACGTATAATGTTTCGTTTTCGAAATATCATCTTCAACTTCATTTTTTTTAAATACGGACCTGGATTTTTTCTTTGCGTTTTTGACGTCTTTGGGTAGTCGACAACCGATACTGTTTTTAATTTTTCAATAAAACATTTAAAAAAAACAGGGTCGTATTTAAAATAATAATTAATTAAAAAGAATAATTCATCAGGTGATCTCGCAAAAGCACCTAATTATCAAAAAAAAGCTTAGCCCTAAACAATTAGTTTTAAATGGTTTTTAGTACAGTGGAGTAGTCGAAATAATAGAAATAAAGTAAATAAATAAAAAGTTTTTACCAGTGGCAAATAGTTTATGAATTTACTATGTTAATGCTTGCTGTTTAAAAGTCTTGCATTAAAAATTCTTCATGGTAATCTGCTTTGGAAAGGGTCAGGTTAGTTAAGCATAAAATAAAAAAAAAACGAACTACCAAGCAATTGGGCCCTCGTAAGTAGTAGTAGTAGTAGTAGTAGTGGACAAGGTGGCTTTGACGCCAAGCAAGTAGGCCAGTTTTGACCCTTTTTGCCAACCCTGTTTTAACGTCTGGGTAATGTCAGCCAGACGGGACCTACAGTGGTTCCGAACCACAATGTAACCGACAGATGTTACTCTCGGCACAGTATTTTTACGGTCTTGTTATTATTAACGTCTCTTTGCTCACCACAAACCTCGACGAGCCGGCCCTTAAACGTCCTTGTGTGAAGCTAAGAGAGTTATGTATGTCGCGGGGACCCTCGAATCATCCGGAACAGCATCAAACCCGTGCACTCAAGACTCCGCCGCCAATTCTCTGGTCAAGGTTCTTACCTCGACCATACGAATATCAGGCAGTGTCCGAGATACACCATCCGCACCACTGATCGTCCTTCATTTGGCTCAAGAGTCCCTCCTTCGACAACATGCCGTTTCTAGAGTACCTACTAGACTAAAGTGTCGTTGAAAATTTGTCAGTGACTGACAAAGTCTGCTGGGCCAGCCCAGGCATGAACCAGGTACCTGTAGCATGGAAAGCGAGAATACTGCCACGCGACCAGGCCGTCACCTCGTAAGCCTCTAACTGCACTTCACAATACACCTTCAATGATACTAAGTAGGTAAGAAACTCATATGACTTATTTAAGGCTTCTTATAGTAAGCATTTGACTTTAGGTGTAAAACTAAAACGTGTTGAAGTTTTTTGTTCAAGAATTTTACATATTTATAGTTTCGAAATATAATTCCAGAAATATTTTTAGTTTGAAAAAAAGTACTTACATCCTTACTAGTTATCTACTTCGTTCTTTTTTTTTTGACTTTATCCATTTAAACGGGCAGTAATATGTGCATGAAACTGTGAACATAAAATACAATATCAAGATATAACCTTTCTAGTAAATAAATGCTAACCTACTCCAACTAATCTGAAGGACGAACAGTTTAATATTGTTTAAAAGTTATTTTATGTTTCTAACATTAAAGTTTTGTACTTTATACAAACTTAAAGCAAGGCATTAATTGGTAAGGGTATTCGGAAAATGAGTTATGAATCTTGACGTGAAAAATCATAAGTATAATATAGAAATAAAGGTGAAGCGACCTAAAAGTTAAGGCTTGAGGTCACAAAACATTTGAGGTTTTGTAGTTCCGTTCGACAAATGTTTTGCCAACCGTTCAAAATGTTGAAAACTAAAAACACTGAAATATCCTTAAAACACCGACGAAATTCGCATCTATATGAAATGGGACGGCAGAGATTCTTTTTCGGATGCGAAATTCGTATTCGCAATTCATGATTTGCATCTATATGAACTAAGCTTAAGTCTCTGTCGTTTAAGTCTGTGCGTTGTGAATTATTTATTTCATTTTATTTTAGCCATTTTGTTAAAAATGCAGAAATGGCGAAATTACATTCCGTGTATGGCCTTACCGACGGTAATGGAGAGCAAGCCAGACGTATGTATCAGTTTATCCCCTAAGATATCCCACTCGTGCTTTAACAGATAGTCGAGCCTTTTCTTGTATTCATCGTCGTCTTGTTGAAACTGGTAGTATCCGAAGAGGTACATCTGAAGGTAGACCTCAAAGTGTGAGAGCACCTGAAATTGGGGCAGGAGTGCTGCAGGAAGTCAAGGAACATCCTGAAACGAGTATGAGGAAGATTGCTAGAAACTTGAATATTATAACGGAACATTTTTGGACCATAGTTTATAAAGCAAGCTATCATTAATTTTTCATTTAGATTTACACCCTTAAATATTCACATATCATTAAGGAATACCCTGTATACAGGACGCTTTATCACTTAGCAAAAATGGTCAGTAGACTTTTTCTCGTATGACCAACGGTGTTCCACATTAAAAAACCAAATTATATTTATTCGTATATCGCTATGCCCATATCATTATCTCCTAAACAAAGCCGAAATAAAAAAAAAATATCAAAAAGTACTTCGCATTAGACAATAAACTGTCTACATAACTGTGTTATCAAGAGGGAAAACGGCAGTGGCGTACTCAAAAATTGTTACACCCTGTATCTTAAAAATAAAGCGGTTGCGAAACCATATTGATAGGAACGATTTGCCTTAATTTTAGGTGAGGAATCACCACACGAGCGATAGCACATGTTTTTTGAAACACTTTGTATATAATTATGTACTAATAATACCAAAACAGTTTGCGTGAAGATAGGTCACATTATTCTTAACTATTTCTTATGACCAACAGAGCAATGTAGGAAAATCCTCTGCGAGTGGTGGACCAAGGATCAAGAGCTAGTGAGGTGTATAGAGGTTCTTATAAGTACTGCTGCATTTACACACGTCAATAAAAAAGTACTATGAAATAAAACAATGCAGTCTTCCTCCGCAGTTTAATTGTTAACATAAAAGTTATTAGGTTCCCGACATGTTTCGAGCACTTAAGTACTCATCTTCAGGGGATACTGAAAGGATAATATAAATTTGAGAATGAAAAGAATAAGATAAAGAAGGACTTACCCAACATCGAGTTTAACTTCGAAATAATAAGTTGTCTCAAATAAATGAGTACAACAGAAAGGCTGGAAACTTGGTGCATTAAATGGTTAAATAAATGGAATGAGAAGTAAAGTTCCATTTCCAATTATTTTCCATTTAATGCACCAAGTCTCCAGCCTTTCTGTTGTACTCATTTATTTGAGGCAACTTATTATTTCGAAGTTAAACTCGATGTTGGGTAAGTCCTTCTTTATCTTATTCTTTTCATTCTCAAATTTATATTATCCTTACAGTATCCCCTGAAGATGAGTACTTAAGTGCTCGAAACATGTCGGGAACCTAATAACTTTTATGTTAACAATTAAACTGTGGAGGAAGACTGCATTGTTTTATTTCATATTACATTGACTCCACTGAAAGTATGGACTATTTTCTCAAAATAGTACTATATAAAAACCAAGTATAGTTAAAGAAAATAAAAGACATACAAGTCGCAAAACATAACATGCAGTATACAACAATGACAATACTCTACACAAAAGGACATTTTACAGTTATAATTCTTGAATTATATTAAAACATTTATATTACAGTTAAAAATTCATAAAAAGAGTAAAAAGCATTTCTCAATAGCACGCCCTTTACCCTGTTTTTAAATTTTGTTACCGGTAGGCGCCGTATCTCTGAAGGTAATCTATTAAAAAATTTTGCAGCCAGGCACCCTGGACCATCCTGACACCTCTTCAACCTACAGTACCTGACGACAAAGTCATTCCGATATCGCGTATTGTAGTCGTGGATATCCCCATGAGTCCGGTACAGATCCCCATACTTTTTCACATACATGACATTTTCCAGAACATACACACATGGAAAAGTCAATATTCCAAGCCTTATAAATTCCTGCCTACAGTCATCTCTCAAACCCAGTACAGAGATTATTCTTATTGTCTTTCTTTACAAAGCAAATATTCTTCGAGCTGGAGCTGTATGCCCTCAAACAAGGACTGCATACATCATAACAGAATGAAAAATGCCAAAGTATGCAGCCTTTAAAACACTCTCCGAGACACCCAGCAAGACCACGCATCGCATACAGACCATTTCCAAGATTTTTTGTAACTATGTATACGTATACTAATGTGCGCCCCTCATTACAATTTAGGATCCAGGTGTAAAAATTTTACCTTGGTAGTATCCCCATCAACAATGCCAGTATTTCTCATCAATAACACAATCTTGCTTGTTTTATCTTTATTCAGAAGCAGCATGTTGGCGCTAAGCCACAACTCAACCCTCTCCAGCGTCATCGCCAATTCATCCACCGTTTCCTCAAGCGAAAGTACAACGAACGATGCCATCGTATCATCCGCAAAGAGCCTATACCTTGCACCATCATCCCTCAAAGGTAGGTCGTTTATGTAGACTAGAAAGAGGATAGGTCCTAAAACAGATCGATGGGGCACTCCAATAGTTATTTTGCTCTCTGCAGAAGACACCCCGGCAACCTTCACCACCTGGGTTCTATCTGGAAGATATAAATTAAACAGCTCTATACTGTCCTCCCCAAAGTGATAAGCTTGAAGTTTTTGAAGAAGGATGGCATGCGACACGCAGTCGAAGGTCTTGCTGAGGTCGCAGAATAGCGCAGCATCAAACGGCCGTTCTTTGAAAGATCTAATGATATACCTCACAAGGTCCATAATACCCAGTGTTATGCCCTTGCCCTTACGGAACACAAACTAAGCGTCAGTAAAGTATTTATTTCCTTCAAAGTAATGAACCATAGACAAGGGAGATGCGCTTATGGTAGGGATAGATAGGCAACTTAACGTACTAAATTGGTTCCCTTATAGCGCCATTCGTGTCCGGTTGAAGAACTAAGTGTAACACTGTTGGCGAGGGGCGGGGGGTCGGCGCCACGCACGAAAATTTAAATTTTACAACTTTGAATTCAAGTTTTCGCGCTTGTAACTCTGATTGAAAAGATAGAAGCGGTAACCTTTTGAATTCAAGTCAGTATATTTTGGGAGATAAAAATGAAGTTGTAACAACGTTTCTGATATGGCGACAAGCTTTATTAATATTAGATATTTACATAAATTAATATAATAACAAGGCAGGTTTTACCTAGGATTGTGCGGTAAAGAATTAACATAGTAACAGCGTTCAGCTTTAAATAGGATCCTCTTCTGCCATGCTCAATTATTTTGTCATGTCCAAAATGTGTGTGTGACAAACTCTATAAGTTTTTTGAATGCGAATCTTGTCTTTGCCACAGAGTAATGGATTTTGAATAGCAGTTACCCAAAGTTTATGCGTCTAAAAATACACGGAAGATATAGTAAACTGTCATAACTTTAAGAAAATCAGTATATAAGTAATGTTTATTATTATTCAGGATCAAAAGGTGTCCTGCATACATTTTTATTTATGGGCGCAAGGTGCCTTTATGGCTCTTCATGAAACACCCTTTTTATTACTTCGCTAAAACAACAAAAAACTTACCGGGTCGCTTTTTGGAAACCTGTGCATTTTCATACGTTCCCCACTTTGTACTTTACATCCGGGAACCCAACAATAAATCACCATTTTAGCAGAATAAACTTAATAAACATATACGTCGCGCCGCTTCGTTTAAAATTTTAATTTTAAAATGTCAGTGTCACTTGGGTCCGACTTCGGAAGATATTTTTATTATGGATCAGCACATAAGTCATATTTTTATCTTTATCGCACCTTAGCTGGTACGGTTAAATTCAGAGAGAGAAAGATAGAGAGCGTTCCCCACGCTCATTCTAAATACATGTTTTGCCGCTACCAACGTTAGGATATGAACAACCTTATAAAACAAAATCCCTGCAATAGCGCCATCATCGTCTGGTTGAAGAACTAAACGAACGGGGAACGATCTTCACCATTTAAGTTATCCTAGCCTGGTAATGAACAATTCTGGATGACATATATTTTTCAATTACCTTGGATATAATTGGTAGAAGAGATATAGTTTTCGGGTAGTGCAGTGTCACCTTTTTTAAAAATAGGCGACACCAGGGCACTTTTCAGTGAAGCGGGAAAAGAATTCTCCTTAAAACAGATATTAATTAATTTTGTTTAGGGATAAATATTGTTTTGATTAATCTAACATTCAGACCGAATATATCGTAACTGTTTTTATTATTTGCTGTTAATGATGTCTCTAGCCTCAATAAATGTTACTTCACTAAAAGAGAAGGAACCGTTTGGGGTAGAATATCACCAAAAGGCTCCACAGAATTCACATGAGATATAGGAATTTCATTGGTTAAGTTTTAAACAGTATTTTAAAAATATGTGTTAAACTCATCTGGTGTAATGTCACATGCCTTTTGGTCTTTTTTAACAGGGTTCTTGAAGTTTAGTTATCAGATACATTTTTTATTATATTGGAGAACACCTGGATAGCTTTTAGAAAACAAAGCAAATACGTCGTATGTAATCTTAAATTTCAATAACTATTGAAGTGGTGTTGACATCTACGCATGTATATCTTATCAAATGAATATAGGTAGGTATATAAATACAAATGAACGTAATATTTCTTAGATTCAATAATTTATTATAAAAGGTCCATTATCACTCAATTAGTAATCAATTTTAAAATGCAGTTACCAATCGTTTTAGGATTACTTTGTGCGGGCATTGCATTTGCTGTACCATCAGGTAAGTTCTATTTCATATGTTAAAATACACACAAGATAAACAGTTGCGTAATGGGGTAACCGACCCCCATACAATCAGGAAACACTATTGAATAAGATGAAATTTGGCTAAAGTGCTTCTTTGATATTCTTTACTAATAGGTACTTTTACACAAGTCTTACATAACTTTCCCAAAGTTTTTACTTAAATTCATGGTAAAAATGAAGACCACTGTTTCAATAAATATTAAGTTTTTACAGTTGTCAACAAAGTACACTAGGTATATGAAAAATATTTTTACAAGTTATTATTATTATAGAGTAGAGTCCTCGATAACGTGAACTAATTAGGGATGTTTTCGAGGAGTTCATGTTACTGGATAAAGTTAATCGCATGATAAACTAACTGGAACTGTTGAAGTACTTTATTTTTTTTCTTCTTAATTGCACACACTGTGAATTTGGCTATTCCATACTTTTTTGTTAAAAAGGTAACTCCGGAACCTTTACTAACATCGGACAATAGTTGGGCTTTTTTTTCCAAAGTTAAATAATTTACTTTCTTAGTAGACATCGTGCTTGTTACGTGTTATCGTTCAGAACTTGCTTCAGAGATGATTTAATGAATATGAAAACGACTCAGGAAATGTTTGAATACCTGTTGATCCAAGATTTTTCTTCGTGCAGTAGTTTCACAGAAATAATAACCGGTTGTTATTTATTTCTAACTATTCCTGTTACAGTAGCAATCGCAGAAAAATCTTTTTCGAAATTGAAACTGATTAAAAATTATCTGAAAAGTACTATGAGACAAGAAAGGTTGAGCTCTTTGGCCATTGCCATTATTTCTATTGAAAATGAAGAAGCAAGAATTGAAATTAAAGTTTTCTAGTTATAAACGGAATACTGTCATCCTGGCCAAGCTCCATTAGAATCTGGGTGGGTATTTCTTTTTTAAAATAAAAAGAGTGACCTTTTCTTCGATCTACACTTTTGGTGTCTTCATCAAGGACTTTTACTGGTCTGCCTGGACTTTTCTTGGAAGGTTCCACTTGACCTGCTGTCTTTCTCTCCCGCAATAATTTAAAAACGGTGAACTTTCCAACTGTCACCACCAGTCATTCGGGAACATCGGTCGACAGTTTCTTGTACAGTGAAATTTAAAATAATAACTTTTTCACTCACTGATAGTGGAGAATTATTGGAACATCTTTTTGTTGGTGTGAATGTCGCCATTTTATTACTAATCTTATAATACTGTGAACACTATATTCGGCTTAACAGCAAATACTGATGCGTTAAACTAAACAAATATACTTATTAAGGTCATACACACACACGATATATTATGAAGTTTATTCCAAATTACCACCTATTTATATGATCCAGCCAAAGAGGCCAGAGCCAAACTCAATACCTGTTAAATGGTACCTGTTAAACGCAAAACGTTAACTTTATAATCTACTACCTAACTAATCCCTACACAATATTTCGATTTTGACACTTCAGGCCAGAAAACATACCTTTTCTAATCCTCTTACGCAATTACTTGAAATTTTAATATTACAAACAATACTATTTTATCTTAATACCCGTTAATCTAATTCTCTAAAAATTTTGGTCAGTTATCATAAATAATTTAGTGCACAAAGTTTACCTACGCCTATGGCCGACACCGAAATTGAGCCGAACTGGACGGAATTTCTTATTTTATTACTCAACATTATTACTCTACAATAGAATATGAAATAGACTATAATAGTTTCCCCAAAAGATTTTAAATATTCCATAAATATTTCAAAACATTTATGGTATATTGATTAAATCCTTCAAAAACCCAAGAATAATATTTCATTTTATGTTTCTGAAACATTACACAATTGTATTTCAGAAATATTTGAAATTAGAGGCAAATACTTTTCAAAAATATTTCAAAAAATTTTTTGTAATATTTCTGAAATTACATATATAAAATGGAATAAAATATCATTCAATATCTTTATTCAAAAAACATATAAACTATTATTAAGTAATAAATATGAATATGCAAAATACGACGCTTACTTATCTCTGAAATTTTTCTTTCTATAGGGCCATGAAAGTAGAAATTTAAAAGTTAATAATTTTAAGTATCAATCATAATAAAATTACGTGGGTATAAAGGTGCATATCTAAAACTTCTCGTCCCGCTCCCGCTCGTCGCCACCGTTCCTGTCGCAACTTAACCTAAAGGGGAATAATGTAGGCATTTATAGAAGCCGCCACCGCTCTCGTTCGTATATTAGTTCCAACATAAACAATTTTAATCTCGCTGACCTTGTGCTGTTCTCGTCGTTCGTGTTTTAGCCAATGGGAAGAAAGAAATTTGACACATTTCAAATAACAATGCCTAATAATTATTAATTAGTAATGTTAATTGAACATTACACAAACAAACCATAAAATAAGGGGAACCCGTGAGGGGAACAGGCTGATTTTTCTACATCTGGCCCGTCAAATGTCAAAGGCAGGGTGTGTCAACTGTCATTTTGTGTGTAATGAATCTGAAATATTTTAGAAATATTAATATGAAAGGTTATGTTTTTGAGACATTCGAAATATATCAGTGATATTTCTGAAAGGAAGTGAGCTGTGTGGGTAGCAGCTATGACGTTAACAAGCGCTGCCGTGATGCGTTTCACGGTGCAATATAAGGCGTTAAATTGATTGCCTGCATTTGCGGATTTCCAATTTTAAGCGAATATTATTGGAGCTGGCGGTGCAGGAAAATTATTAAATATGAATATATACCAATAATATTGTTACTTAAATATGAACTTGGATTACTGATACTGGGAAATATTACAAGTGGGTTGCCTCTGGGGATACATTTTAAGGGTAGGCGGCACCTACCTTGCCTACCCCGAAGGGCCGCAACAGGTTTTATCCCCTTGCCTCAGCTTTAATTAGAGTCAATGGTGGTCACGTTCGCATCTTATCCTATAGATATAACTAATTTATTTTAAGCGCATTATTTTTAATAAGACGCTATCTAAAAAGGCAACGATAAAAAAATATTTAAGTAAGTTAACACATACAATAATCAACCACTTAATAATCGGATCAAAATTCAAAAAACGATGTTTTTAATTAGTAGATTAATTTTCAAGGGTATTTATGTTGATTGCTAAAAATGAAGGATATGATTTGTTGACTCATTGCGTTTTTGAAAATATTTTTAAAATGTTCATTATTTATATAAGGACCCAATTTACACAATTCACAAAGTTAGAAAGTTACTTTTGAGATAATTTAACACATCCTGTTTATCGAGGCAGAATGTTAAGCGAAGATCATTATAAGAGATGCCATTAATGATGTTCTAATAGATAACTTAGAAGCCGAAGGGTTGGACAGACTTCAAGATTTTAAGCATAATCGCCAATATATTTCACAAACTCAGGGACAAAAAAATTACACAAGTTCGAGCTTTTTGAGACTTAGCTGAAAAGCTTCATCCTGCATTATCCCACTATCCCACCTAGCGATTAAACTAAACACAATTTCTGCGTCATCAGCATAACTAGAAAAGCTATTTTCAAATTGGTCCTTTGTTCATTCACCTATCTGTAACAGGCTCACTTCTGAAAATTCAAAGATGCTGACTTAAATCTATTATCACCTGAAGATTAGAGACTATAACAAATCCGACGAATTCTAATTATCTTTCTGGGTTCTTGTTCTTTTTATTTTACTTAATGTGTGTTTTCTTAATCGTTACATCAGTCATGGGTTGATTGTTTTAGTTTAGGTTTTAGTTGATCTGTTTTATGGATGATGGACTGGTCCTTGTGACGGGGAAATTTCTGGGTGTGGCGTGCGATAGGATACGGACAGCCTGCCAGATTATAGAGAAATGGTGTGAGGAGACAAGACTATCGGCCAATCCGGGCAAGACCGGAATGATCCTGTTCGCAAAAAGGAGGAACATAAATGAGTTTAGGGCGCCTCAATTGTATGGAAAATCTCTTACATTGACGACGAAGGCCAAATACTTAGGAGTCACCTTTGACCAGAAGCTGACGAGGAGAGCGCATGTCGATACCGTGGTAAACAAGTCGATAGCGACCTTCTGGCAGCTCCGACGTGCGGTGGGTGCCAGCTGGGGTTTAAACCCCCGTATCATGCGCTGGCTCTACACGGCGGTCATCAAACCGAAGGTCGCCATGGCCTATCGCTCTGTGGTCTGATGGCCTGGAGTGGAAAAGGTCACCGTGCGCGCCAGACTAGCAAAAGTGCAGAGGCTTGCAGGCCTGAGCATAACCGGAGTCATGAGAACCACGCCCACGGCTGCATTGCTGGAGCTGCCGAGCCTTCCTATCTGGATTCAGAAGGAGGCAATGGCGGCATACCTAAGAATGCGAGCCACTGGATGCACTAAAGGAGTGGGCGACTTAGGTCACACTAGGATAGCGCCGAAGGTGGAAAGGGAAATCCCAATACTTTTCTTCAGAGCAATGCCAGTAAAGGGAGTGCTGAGGATAAACAGGAAGTTCACTCTTACGATCCCTAGTAGGGAGCAGTAGGAGGAAGAGCAGGTGAAGTTCCCTGACAATGCTCTGGTATGCTACACCGATGGGTCGCGCATGGCTGGAACTAAATCATCAGGGGCAGGAGCATACTTGGAAAACATCAAATAAGAAGAAGCTACCCACTGGGAAGGTTCGTGGCGGTGTTCCAAACAGAGGTATATACCATCCTCTCGGTGGCAAGTATGAGGGAGGTCATGGACCGTCAAGAGCGGACTGTGTATATCTTACTCTTATAGCCAGGCCGCCCTTAAGGCAGTCTGCCAGCCCAGGAGCAGTTCGATTCTCGTAAAGGAGTGTGCAGACGTACTTGGGATGCTCGCAGAGCGGAAACAGGTATTCTTGGTCTGGGTCTCTGGACGTTGCGGAGTGAACGACAACGTGACGGCATACGAACTCGCCAGACTTGGAGCCGGAGTTTCCTATCTAGAACCCGAACCAGCAATAGGTATATCAAAACAGCAGGTCGGGACAGCCCTGAGGGAATGGGCCGCCAACCTCTCCAAGAAGGAGTGGCGGCAGACGCCAGGCTGTAAAAAGGCCAAAGATTTCATAACTTGGCCCGATAGGGCTAAGTTGGAATGGATTCTTAACAGGAATAGGCGTGCCCTGAATCCTCTGGTAGGACTTCTAACAGGACATTGCAAGTTGAGGAAGCACCTGCATACAATGGGTGTGGAGGAGGACCCGATATGTACGGGATGCTTGGAGGACGAGGGGACTTCCTGTGTGCTTGCGAAGCCCTGGGAATACTCAGACGGCAAGTCTTTGGGACATTGGTGATCTTACAGGAGAAAGTCAGGACCCTTGCTTGGAGTAACGTCCTGACCTTCATGAGAAGGTCGGGTAGGTTCGGCAAGTGCCTGGGTAACTTGGTGGATGGGGGAAGACTCAGGGGTAGGTCATCGCATTTGGTCTACTTGCCCGGTTCGTGTGCCTCCCCTCACCTACTACTACTACTATACTGATCTGTATTATTATTTTAGACACTGTGTAAGGTGTAATAAGAATTAGTAGTTTATAATGATATATTTTTATAACTTCAATAAACATTTAAACAAAAATAATAGCCGATAATATAAGTAAGTAATTTTCTACATCTCAAGATGTAGAAAATGTAGAAAATTGATTAGTGTAGAAAATTAATTTTCTACGCGTAGAATAAACAGTAGAATATGTATAATTTTCCACCTACCTCTCCCTGTCTACAAACTGTTCTTTTCAGAGCCATTTTTACCGTACTTTCATGTAAATGTAAATTTTGCTACCCTCAAATATTGGCTCCCCTATTAACTTTATATCAAAATTGTATGAAACTTTTTTAAAGGGCCTTGTATGATAGGCTCCCACACCAAATTTTATTATTTTCTAAGAAGAAAATTAAAAGTTATTTAGAATAAACTCTTCGTTAAATTCTTATAAATTAAATACGGCTCTGATACATACCCCAAACCAGTAATAATTATGATAATATCAAATGTTACTAGACGTTTTATTTTTTATTAGTTTAAAATGTTTTACAGTAGTCAAGAAAAAATAATGATTGTACTAATTGAATAAACGCAAGTACTTAATAATAAAAAACAAAACGTCTAGTAACATTTCACATTATCATAATTATTACTGGTGGTTTCATCGAGGTGTATCAGAGCCGTATTTAATTTATAAGAATTTTACGAATAGTTTGTTCTAAATAACTTTAAATTGGCTAATCTATTAGAAAATAATAAAATTTGGTATGCGAATCCATCATACAAGGACCTTCAAAAATGTCTAATACAATTTGATGTAAATTTAATAAGGGAGCCAATATTTGAGGGTAGCAAAATTAACATGACATTTCTTATGGCCAGCCTGGTTAGGTACTTTTGATAAATATTTAACATTTATTTTTTAAGATGTTTTCTCTTTTTAGACTTGTACCAAGATGAACAGAAACTTCAAGGAATAGTTGACGACCTTATTAATAACACCATAAAAAGTCTTCTTGCAAATCTTACAGAACCAATTGAAATTGCATCGTTACCACTTAATTTTACTGACTCAACATTAAGGTAAGTTTTACTGATCTTTAATTAGCATGTATGAAAAGCCACTTTTGTTTTGTTTTTTAGTGGTGAAGCAAGTATCACCGACTTTAAACTTTCTGGACTTAAGAAATTGGTAGCAACCAAAATTGACGTATCTATACTTTCTTTGGCAATGAATGCAACAATTGTTGTTCCAACTCTGGCTCTAACTACTAAGTATTCCGCAGATCTTCTTCTAGCAGAACTTATTCCTCTTTATGGAAGTGGAAGGGCAGGGTATGTTATGAATATATATGTTTTGGTATAGAATTAAATTGAAATTAAGACACAGCTTTGCAAAAATTGTCTGAGCATCTTAACGCAACTTAATAAGCAGTTAAAATTTAAATAATTTGGCGCCTTCGCTGCAGGTATGTCGCCGGCCTGAGTTAATGGCTAAAATTAACAAAACTTATATTTTTATACTTTTTTTTTATGGATACATATGCAATGTTCCGCTTATTGTACCTACTGTAATGTTTATTTCGAAAATAATAAACTGAAATACATAAAGCCTTAAAACACGTTTTGCAGGATTACCCTGGATGAAATCGAGGTAGCGATTTCTGGAAAAGTTAAAATATCTCCACTGTCAATTTCAAATATGACCATACAAATTGGACTAGGTGATGCACTGGTAAGTTCTCCTCTGTATTTTTCACATAAATAATATGGGGTCATTCCCAGGGACGTATATAGGGGGGGGGGGGGGGTTTGCTTAACCCCCCCCCCCCCCATAATACAAATTACATTTATTTATTAGTGTGAGATCTAAAAACAAAATATTCGATGTTCTTATTTATATAGCACCTCCCGTCAAGTGCGGATTAATACTCAATTCAATACCGGCAGTCCGGCAACATTGTTTGGTGGAGAATTTGCGTGTCGCTATAGATACCCTAAAACCAAGACACGGTTATACCTACTCACTTCAGCATATAGAGGACCAAAACAAAAATCGATGGTTAAAGGCCATAAATAGGTTAATAAAGCTACAAATACGTCCCTGGTCATTCCCCATATACCAGGGTGTTATTTCAGTTCGTGGCCAAACTTTAAAGGGTGATTCTTTAAGTGATTCTAAGACGAAAAGTTAATATGAACATAGGTCCGGTAATTTTTCGTTTTCAAGATACAGGGTGTCAAATATTCTAACGAAAATCGTTTTTTCGTAAATATCTTAATAACCTTTTAGCCGATTTTGTTGAAATATGGCAGTGTTATTTTGGGTGGTAATAGACTAATTTAGCCCTAACTAAATTAAAATCTTTAAATCCAGGCGCGTCCCGAAAGGCACCTTAACTAAATTTTTTGACAAAAAAAATAGTGTGCGCCACTGATTTTTTTGCAATTTTTGTATTTTTTTCGTATTAGGCAACGACGAAAAATTTAGACGGGATTTCCGCTCTTGACAGTACCCTGTGATCCCCACCGATCAGATAACTATCCATAAGCTTAATCGCACTCTGACTAAGACCATAATATTTTAATTTTCGCAGCAAAATAGAATGTTTTAAAACATCAAACGCCTTACAATCTAATAATATAAGACACCAAACTTTATTTTCATTAATCGCTGTACATACTAACCTGAACTAACCTGAACTAATCGCCGGAGGCGAAAAATTTTTCGGGGGCCGCGCCCAAATATGGCTATTTTGAGGACCCAAAAAATAAAATTCGCCTCTTGAGCCTTAAAAAAATAATAAAAAAAAAATACTTTGTCCGGTGCACGGGTGTACCTAATACCGTGAAAAAATTGTGCGAATAATTTAAAGAATATAGACTCACCTAAATTTACTATTTGAACTGCAACTGTATTCTTCTCGATTTTTGACAAGCAAACTTGTCTATCACTTTTTCGTTAAAGTTTGGAATGTTGTTAATCAACTGTTTTTCTATGGACAACATAGCCAACGCGGAAAGTCTTTCTTGGGACATAGTATTTCTTAAAAAAGTTTTTATTCTTTTTAAGGTCGAGAAACACCTTTCACTTTCCACAGTTGTTACGGGAATCGTACACAAAATATTCAGTAACTTAATGGATTTAGAAATCAAGAAATAAATCGATTTTTATATTTTTAGACACCTGTTTTTGTTTACAAACACTCAAATACGATATACGCCGGTCACACCACGCGGGTTAAATCAATTAAACTGAACTGTGAACTCTGATCTAAGAAACGAAATGCGGGATGACACGTGACGAATTATACGTCATAGAGAGGGCTGTGCCCAGACTTGCCGTATAATGCTGAACGAATAGCCACAGGCCACAGTAATTTACTATTATCCAGTACTCTGTCCTTATTTCGCATACGATTTAAAACAAAGAAGCATGCAGGGGCTCATAATAGTGTGCCAGGTGCCTATGTTCGTTCGTTGTACGTTGCCCGGTTGCCGTTCGTTCATAGTATGTTGCCCGTTTAACAAATAATGTAGTGCTAAATATCAAGAGTTTACTTAATAATAGTTATACCTTTATACCTCGGGAATTTTCTAGGTGATTTTTCTAGATGGGGCACGTGCCCCAGTGCCCTAATGGACGAGCCGCCACTGGTGACTCGTAAGATTTTGCATTGAGTCACATGTGAGTTGATTTGTTGATATATTACCCTTTCCAGAATTTTGGACAATGTACAAAGCATGCTTATAGGATGAAAATGCGATATATCCGATGGAGTGTTTACTGTCGGAATTGGGATAACATTGGCTTTTTTCCAAATGTCTGAAAATATATTTCTTGTTAAACACGAATTTATAATATAAGTTATGTGTGGTGTGAGATGGGGCGTAATCAGAGATAATATTTTCAAATCTAATTTTGTTGTCACTGACTGAACTAAAATTCAGCTTATTTTTAACATTGTTGGGAATTTTATTAGTGTATAAGTCATTAATTAAACTGTGATCGGAATTAGTCGGAATTATTAGGGGTAGGTAAATTATTAACAACAAAATTATTAAGTGTCTCAGGGTCACTGACAGCACCAGTTGAGCCTTAGGATGCAGAACAGAGATTTCAATACCTTAATGTATGCCAAAAACCTTTAGGGTCAGTTCTAAATTAGATTTATAAAAGCCTTTTTCTCGTTTCTGACTGACATTGTAACCAAATTTCTGATTTGCTTGTAATAATCTTTAGCAACGTCAGTTTTGGTTCGTTTATCTAGTTAGTGCGTTCTTCCTTAGTCTCATCATGTATTTCAAGTTATCCGTCATCCACGGTGCCGGAGATTTCGTACACTTAGCCACCCTGACAGGGGCATGAATTAAATATCAAGCAGAAAATGGACATTGCGACTGAACAATTCTAATATAAAATTGACATTCTCCAGATCAAAAATCCTATTCCAGTTAAGATTATAAAGATCATCGACAAAAAGATTATGATTATAGTTAGAATAATCACGGTATGTCCGAAATTGAATTGAGGGTTTTTCTTTTTGCATTACAAAGTAGCTAATTACTAAATTGTTTTACTTTTCAAATCGCCTTGTAACCCGAGCTGGGGTCGGCACGCCGAGCATACCGTTAGGATTTCAGCAACGAAGACTAAGAATTTCAAGCTTGAAAATAGGCAACCAAATATACACCCTTCACCATCTCTCTTTCTTGTTCAACAAAACTCAGGGACGGGAAATTGGAGCATGCCTCAAATTTTAAATGATGTCTTATGCTAATCGGACGAAAATATTTTGTTTTTGTATCTATGTGTTGTTTTGGAAGGTTTTCGTGATTATTTTTGAAAAAGAAGAACTGAATTTAAAGTAAGTGAGTAAAACATGTCAGAGTAAGGATTATCTGTTGAAAAACAAAACTTTTCATTTGGTTTCTTTAAGATTAGGTGCCTAAGTGTTTTACAATTTAAATAAACTATCTTGTTTGGATATTACGAAAAAATTGAAGGTAATGCACGCAATGGCATGGAAAACCAAGTTGAGACGGAGGGGTGAAAAGTGATTACCTATTCGACTTGACTCGATTGCCAGCCACATCTATGTCAATTAAGCGAGAATGTTCGTGTCTAAAGCACGTTAAAACTTATTTTCGTAATACAATTATCCAGGAACGACTGTCAAGTTGATCACAGTATAATAAAAAACAAAATTTTAACAAAATGTGCAAAAAGCATTCGAATTTTATGCCGTAATTCACCATTTTGCAACATCTAAAACTCGCGGTATAGAACTAATTTAACCGGTTTGAAAACTCCAAAATGTAGTTAATTTCATTACAGTAATTGCTCCGGCACTCTCCCAATCTTTTCAATAAGAATCTCTCCCATAGGCGTAGCTAGCCTACTTTGTGTAGGGGGGCTTAAGCCCCTGAAAGAATCGTAACAAACGTCGAACGGGAAGCGCCGCAGGCGAAAAAATTTCAGGGCCACGCCCTAATTTTACCAAGATTTAACCAAAAGTGCCGAACGGGAAGCGCCGCAGGCCCTAATTTTACCTAATTTTACCAAGATTTAACCAAACTAGTTTTTTTACTAATAATATGCTTAAACCTATAAAAAAAAACGAAAACCAGGAAAAAGAAAATTTTAATCTAAGCAGCTAGGTGTATTTTAATTATTATTATAGCGGAAAAATATTAAAAACGTCGGTAAAACAACAACATAAACAGTATTAGGATTACAATTACATACTAAAAAATCTGAAAAAAGCTACCATCAATTGGGTAAAAATAGCTAGGTACTAACAAAAATAATCATTACTCTTGATAAACTTAAAAACAGTAAATATATTGAAATTGGGACTAAACACTAAAGTCTACTTTGCGACTTTTTTGCCCGACAAACTGCTTAAGAATATCTTCTAAATTCAAATTACTCATCATTTCACTTTCTATGTTAATTAAGGATAGGTACATTTGAAAATCGATCCTGCGACATACGACTCCGTAACCAATTTTTTATTCTTCTCATCGTTGAAAAAGATCTTTCGCATGTCGCAGAACTGATTGGTATTGTCAATGCTACTCGCATTAATTTATATAAATTTGGAAAAGTCTCTTTTTGTACAGTTGTTCGTATTTCACTCAAACTCCACTCAGAAATATCAGATTTTAGACAATTTTTTGCAACTAGCATTTCCGCTTTTAACACATCTTTGTTTATAGCAAATGAATCTAAATAATGACGAATAAATAGACTACTTTCTTCAAAATCTAATTTAAAAAAGTTGTCGACAGACAATGCAAACTGTTGGCTCTCTGGTGAAAAACGAATTTTCATATGGTTAATTATGCTATCCAGAATACGATAATAAGCATTTATTAACCAGAAATTACTTGTTATATCCAAACCTGACTCTGGCGTTTCTATGTCAATGGCAAGTTCATTTTGGTCGGCGCCAATCGTTGACAAAATAGCAAAACCTTCCAGTAATGTGGATTCTGTTTTTTTTCGTTTAGAGATCGCAGTGATTCTAGGCTAATATCATGCTTGTTTGCTATTTTTTTTCAATCTCTTCCCATAAAGATAGGAAAGACTTCTCGTTTCGTTTTTGCTCTAAAGATGAAATTGTCCCATTAGATTTGGCCAATGTACATTCCTTCCATTGCAAGTGTTTACTAAGAATATTCGTAAGATGAAGAACATCATTAAGAATAAACAAGTTAATAATAAATGTTCCTTTTGACATACTAGATAAAAGTCCAACTGCTTCAATCGAATTTCTATTTGAGTTTTCTTCAATTTCAAGTCTCAAGGCTCAATTTGATTCCAAAAAATAATATAATAAAAATAGAAGGTAGAATTTGTCAGAGGGGGCTATTTTTATACCAGGGGGGGCTTAGCCCCCCCCCAGCCCCCCCTTAGCTACGCCTATGATCTCTCCTCTATCATCCGTTGCCCGACATGTCCATACCATACCAGCTGTTTGTTTCTAATGACCTTTGTGATAGTATGCTCTACCCCCATGAGCTCTGAGATATTCTTTCGTTACAGATTTTTTTTATCTTCTTAAAGACATTCTTCCTATTCACCCCTGACTAGAGGATAAGTGTACAAAGTGAGTGTATAAGGTGAAAATGTAACGTTTCGGATAAATAAATCTTAATCGATCGGGGCTGGAGCCCCATAGTATTCAAATGCATTAGGTGTAATCGTCGGGTTCGCAAATTTTTTAGAAACTATTATAGGTACTCTTTACTTTCGGATATGCCCTAATTTATTAATTAGTTTATTTTTTGCAAAACGTATTAGGTGGTTTTGGTGTTTTGTCACATTGGACTGAATTTCGTGATTCAGAACATGATTCCTATTATAAATGGCATTAATTGCAGTTTAATAATTTATATTTGCAGTGTTAAAAAAATTATTAACGTGCGTAAGTTGACATCATGCGCGTATCCATATGGCGATAGTTTTAAATGAAAATTAATATATTATTCTTTACTTTTCAGTTCGATTTACATGGGCTCCTCAATAATGAAGATTTCAGTTCGTTGCTAAACCAGGTGTTGAACGATAATGTTGCAACATTTCTTAATGACTACAAAAAAGTTATTGGTGACATCATCAGTCCAATTGCACAAGAAATAATAAATTCTTTGCTCTCTCAGAGCTCAATTACGGACATTTTTAATGACATCGATTTAGACCAAATAGAACAAATCCCTTACATTGTTAAAGTTTAAGCCAATTATTTGGTACGGTATAAATAAATTTCATTAATTTCTGAACCAATCTGTTTTTATTTATTTTTTATTTCCTACCTCTATTATATTTCCTGAAGATGTTATTACTAAGGTTTATTATTACATTAGTTATTCGAACTGAAAGAGCCGGTTTATAAAGGAAGTAGCAGAACTGGGCAAATTACTTTCAAAACGGTGAATCCATTACATTATCCATTACTTTTACAGGAAAAGTAATTCATTACTTACAAAAAGGAATTTAAAACTAAATTACATTTTTAATTATTTTTAAATTTTAGAAAACAAAACACCCTTAGAGTAACAAAAAATAAACTTTACAGGTAAAAAAATACAGTTTACATTAAAACCCCAATAAAAAAAAACATGTCGATAACATAAGCAAGGTAACAAAAAATATAGACTGAATAATATTGAGCAAAAACAATAAATAAATAAATAAAATAAATAAACAGGTCTTTATTAAATTGAAAAAAATAGATACAGAACAAAATATTATATCTTGGTGGCGAGGTCCAGCAGAACTATTCTACCTAACCACCCTTTAAGACCAGTAAACTATAAATGCTGCTGTAACTCAAATATACACTAATATTATACCTAATCATATAAGAATAGAAATGAAATATAATTAGTGGAGCACAATATTACCAGTAGGTAATGATTGGACACGCTGTAAGAGTTATAACCATTATTTATAAAATGAGCTAGCTTCCATCTATTAATAGTATATTGCGCAACAAGGAGCGAAAGTCAACGATTTCACGAGTGTGAAGTTAGCTGTCCGAGCGAGGCAAGGGCAGATATCACACTCGTGAAATCGTTGAGTCGCCCCGAGTTGCGCATACAATTTTTTATATAAAATGTTTTGAAAATATGACTTGAAATGCCGCAATTCTGTGTATTTGATGTTAATTACTTATTGTTGGACTCACACTCGTAGAGACCCAGAATAAAACCCAGGTCCTTTCTATTCAACAATCATTTATTTATATAGTGTAAAAGGTTATTATACAAAAGGCGCCAAAAACAATATGGCAACTATAACAACTCAAACATAATACAACAGATAATATAACATGTACCTTTTAATACTTACTAGTAGATATATTAAATTACCTACCTTTAAATATAATACAGGCATTTCCAACACAAGAAACAGCTCATAATTTTATTATTCAGACATGCTTTCTTTTTTTTACAGACCAACATGAACATTGTCACAACCGATTAAGTATCTTGTAGCAACGCGGACAGAACTGGTGTTGCTAAATAATTATATGTCAACAGTATTCCATTAAAGCTTATTTGTAAAAAGAGAGTGGCCACAAAGAGAGCAAGATACATATACTTTCACGAATCTATTGCGCAAGCGCAGTCGTATCGCTGTCCTTGTTTTGCCCGGAAATCAGACAAGGATGTACATTCGGTTTTTACAAAAATGAAAAGGTCTATACGTGTCAACGAGAAACTCGTCGTGGAATGCACTAAAAATGAGCTGTTTTTCATGTCGGACCCTAGGGTGGAAAACTCAACTTTCGACCCGCTCCGTCAGCATCGAAACTCATATTTTCAAGACATGTGTTATGAAAATACTTTTTTAGCTTCCTTCGTACCCCGTCAACAGATACGCAAGACTTGATGTCGATGGGCAGTGAGTTAAACGTTCTAACTGCATTTTACGTACGTACGCTTCATGCCACAATTATTCGTTGAATTCTCGACCAAAGAGTAATGTTACTCTTTGTCTCGACCGCAATAAAATTTAAATGACAACCTTCAGTCGTAATCCCAATCATAAATAACTTGCCTGACAAATATCTATTGTGTAGGCACCGTACCTTTTGAAAGGGTACAGGTCGTGATTACCTACTAATTTCAATAGTTTAGGTTAGCTATTTTCAACAAAACAACAAATATAAAATAATAGGTAAGTATCTTTATTTTAATCATGTAATTAAATGGCTATTAATACAAAAATACTAATCTACAATATTATAATAATACAATATTTAACTTAACCCACTCTATATTTAGCTCTGTTTCACTATCACTATCGTCACTATATTAGTTCAGGCATAGATGATATTATAATATTGTAGATTAGTATTTTTGTATAAATATTAATACCTATTTAATTAGATGATTAAAATAAAGATACTTACCTATTATTTTATATTTGATGTTTTGTTAAAAATAGCTTACCTAAACTATTAGTAGGTAATCAGGACCTGTACCCTTTCAAAAGGCACTTATTTATGGCTGGGGTTAAATTTTGTTGCGGTCGGGAAATCAACGAATTATTGTGGAATGGGGCATAAAAGATCGTTGGAATAATGCAGTTTTATGCTTTGGAGTGGAATAAAGACCGCGATTGTGCGTAGCTCTTTAATTAACATCACTCCCCTTAATCAATTTATCATACAGATATTTGGGTGTCTGATCCTTAGATATTTTGAAGACCAACAATGCCCAGTAAATACATAATCTTTCCCTGAACGTACAACCAAATAAAGTTCGAAAACGCGGTTGTAATGTGATCAAACTTGCGCAGCCCAAGACTGTATCCAAGACAAGAGTTTTGCACCCCCTGCAAGCGTCTTTGACGGTCAGGGCTGCCCAGTACAAGACGTTACCATATGCCAAATGAGAAAGGAAAAGAGAATCAGTCAGCTACAGTTTAGCAATAACACTCAAAGTATTTTTGTACCTACACAAGAGTTTAAGCTTAGCGTAGGATTCTTGTATTAAAAAGATAGTGTGCGGACTGAAGCGAAGATCCCATTTGATACCCAGGTTTTTGCAATACTCTGAGGGTACTAAACGTAAACCGTTGAGAACAATATTCAGGTTGTTGTTGATGGTAACATTTTCCCTATTTCTTCCAAAAATAAACATTTTCGTTTTATTTTTATTAAGTATTAGTCCATGTGCTTCAGAAATTTGACTTATACCACTTAAATCTCTATTAATTTGTTGACATGCCAATTCAATATCATTAGACGAAAAGAAGAAATAGATTTGCATGTCATCTGCATATTGGTGCGAAAGACAGTGTCTAAGATAATGCGAGAAATCCGCAGGGTAAAAGAAAAATAGAAGAGGTCCCAAGATACTTCCTTGAGGGACGTCCTTATTGGTAGCGAAAAATTTAAACGGGATTTCCGCTCCTGATACCACACTGAGCGAAATATCGAGTTGACATAACTCAAATATAAGCTATCCTAGACCGACGCGTGTTGCTAATAGGGGACAGCTCAGACCTTTGAGTTACGGCAACTAAATCGAAGAAATTGTATCAAATCACTGTTCATGAGTTATAATAGCCCTGAAGATGGGTTGTTTTAGCTTTCTAGCTTAGCTAATCGTAAAACTGGGTTTGACGAACACATGTGGCGTGGGCTGCAGCAATTCATTGTTTAAGCTGCCAGAGACCAATATGGGAGTTGTGATGCGTCACTACTCGGGCTAGATTAATTCATGATTCGAGCTATCAAAACTGGACCGTTCAGTTGTTCTGGCTTACTTAACGACTATACATTTAATCTGTCCTAAATGTTGGCAGGGAATCTCAATATAAAGCCAAGAAACACAGGAATATTTAATAATGTACTTTAATTAACAAACACTTGTTGCAGAAAACACATGCTAGGTTAACTGACATTACTGACATATCTAACAACATATGATAAACGTCAAGTGCAAAAGAACTACTCTATGAACAGAGTTAGGCACAATAACCCACTTGACATATTTTGAGAAAAAACGTTATTTTTACGTGAAAATGGTAATGTTATTTCCCTTTACCAAAAACTTCGTTTTAAAAACGTGATCTTCTTTTAATACTGTTATTTTAATGTAATTTTTGTTCACGTTGTAATTTGTGTTACATTTTTACATTAATTTTATGTAAATAGGTAACGTTACTTATAAAACATTTAATTTGCGTTATGTTTTATAACGTCGAAATAAGTAACCTATTTTTCACTTTATCTTAACATTTTTAAATTTCGCGCCTAAAACCCAGCGATCGGCGATTGTCACTTCTCTCATAGACGTTTGAGGTTGTGTTGTGAGTGTATAGTGGAAGGAGCAGTTTTTGATGAAAATTTTGGATAGCACCGAATCTCTTTTAAGTTTTGTGAGTTTTCATTTATTGTAAGCGTAAGTTGTTCTTAATTTTATGGTTTAGTCTTGAAATAACTGTTGTTTATTCTTTATATATTTCACGAGTTCTTTTGTTCTTTACCACAAACGTTTGAAGGGCAAAATGGCGTCTCGTGAATTTTATTTTCACTACAAAAAAATGCGAAAAGGATTCCTTTAATGTAACAAAAATACCAGCCTTTTGAAGTTAATTCCAAATATAAAACAAGATACGCCACCCTATTTTTCCCTTTAATTGGATAGTTCTCTAGATTCTACACTTTAACCTCTACAAAAAATGATTATTGTGGTTCTTTATTACTATTGTGGATCCTTGAAAATGTTTCCTATGTAATGTAAGTTTTTAATTTAGAAATAGCGCAAGTTCAGTTTGGAGGAACTACTGAGTACTCGATGGAAAAAATAATAATGGACCACTTCAGGTATGCCGCGAACCGTTGAAGAAACAAAAAAATGAAAACTTATACTATATAGCTACTAGATTTTAAATTAAAATAAGTTAAAATTCGTAAATTGTATACGGTAACCTAAACAAATAAAAGTTCATAACTTGAATGTTTTGTTGTTTATTTATAAGTACCGAAATAATAATGTATGAAATAATACGCTACTTTCCTGAGGAAAAATGTAGTTTTATAAGTTAAAAATATGTTACAAAAACGCAGAATTGTACCATAATATAATACGTTATAAAAACGTTAAAATTAGTAACGTTATTTTTACCAACGTCAGAACACCGTAACATTAAGCGTGTTTTACACATTGAAAACACGTTTATTCGTATTCTAACGTTTTTCAGTCTGACGTAAAATTATACATGAAATTCACGTTTTCTTGCCAAGTGGGAAGGTTTGACACTTTAAATATATTCCAACACTAAAATTGGATTATTCTCATTTTCACGCACCTGTATGAGAACAAACTCTGAACAAAAATGAAAAAACATCCCTCCGATCAACGATTGCGCGGATAGCAAGTCCAGTTATGTGGTCCATGACGACGCGACGTGCACGAGATACTAATAACAATGGGATGAAGTTACCGCGCCAAATCGGCACGAGCGTGAATTCGGAACTTTCCGTGACTTTTCGATCGATGATTTACCCTCGACATGAGTTTTTAGAGCACTATTTACGACTTATTCCAACTCAAAATAATTTACACATGGTAATGAGTTAAAATAATGCACGTCTGGGTCAAAACGGCACTTTAAAATCAGTTAGTAAGTTTTCCCAATCCAAAAACTGAGTTCAGGTAACTCATAAAATGGTTACAAAATGAAGGATTGTGGTAATCCCAAATGTGTTTAAAATGTTGATATTTGTGTGTTGAGGCGAACCAAAAGAAGCTGAGTTATTCTAGCGTTTTTAGATAGTTTGTGATAATTCGTAGGCTCAGTTTCAACAACATAGAAACGTGCGTTAAAGTAGCTCTAATTCTGCAACCCACGACATCGGTAAATCCATTTTTGTCAGTGTACTGTCTGTTCCCTACCGGTCAGATAACTATCCATAAGCTTAATCGCACTTTGACTAAGACCATAATATTTTAATTTTCGCAGCAAAATAGAATGTTTTAAGACATCAAACGCCTTACTATAATCTAATAATATAAGACACGAAGCTTTATTTTCATAAATAGCCCTACATAAGTCATCCGAGACTTGAAGTAAAGCGGTAGTAGGTAGTACTGTGAGATGCGCAAGATCCGGACTGTGTGACTGGTAAGATTTTGCATTGAGTCACAGTGAGTTTTTGTTCATATATACCCTTTCCAGTATTTTGGACAATGTACAAAGTATGCTTATAGGATGAAAATGCGATATATCCGATGGAGTGTTTATACCTTCGGAATTGGGATAACATTGGTTTTTTTCCAAATGTCTGGAAATATATTTTTTGTTAAACACTGATTTATAATATAAGTTATGTGTGGTGTGAGATGGGGCGTAATCAGAGATAAAATTTTCAATTCTATGCCATCGACACCTTTAGCGTTTGATTTAATCGAGGTGATAACTTCAGAAATTTTGTTGTCACTGACTGAACTAAAATTTCCCCAGTAGCAAGCTGTCGTCATTTTGACGTCGCAACAAGGTGATTTTTCGTCACTAAGGTCATTTTTAATTTGTGGTCGCCATTATTGCTTTTATTATTAAACATGCTTGCTGTTCTGGAACTTAGTGAGAGTGCTGGAGGTGGACTGGCGGTTGTTCACGAAGAATGGTTTACACCCCGAAAAACGGAAATCTTATGGCCTCCTTTGAAGGACGTAGTTTCGTTTAATAAACTTTTAAAGAAAGGCCAACCACCAGACGATACTTGGGAACTATACGGTGTCGTAAGAACGTTTTATAAATCCGGTATATGTACCTACCCATTTTACTCAATGCTATGTATGAAACCAATCTTGCTCACCTACCCTTTTTCCACGATGTGGATAACTCTCAATTTTTGATAACATGCTATTTTTTATTGACTAGAGATATTACACAATAAATTTTTAAATATTTCAGTTAGGAACTTTATAGGGGGTTGTTTGTTCACTTTGAGAAAAAGGCTTATATTTTGAATGGTTAGTTCATAACCTTGCATACTTATTTTACTGTTTTTTATACCGAGGTACCTACCTACAGCCACGGTTTTTAAAGAACAGATTTACGTTTCCTAATATATGTCCATGCAATTTAATACAAAACTAGTTTTTTGGAAAAGCATTGTTCATTAAACTGGACTCAAACTGTTATAGAATATACCGAGGAATACTTACTTAAAGATCTTTTTAGATGACCTTGATAAAGCTTGGGAGAAATTGAAACAGGCCGAGTTCACCAGCGATATAAGTTCTGAACCAGAAGAGGGGCTAATTAAAAAAAAGAGGAAAATTACTAGAATTCCATCAGAAAATAGTTATGATCATTGGGTATGTTATTCACTTATACACACACTTTGTTAAAAGCCGTAGGTAATGTTAGTTTTCGTTTAAAGTTATGTGTTATACCTAGTATAATTTTTTAAGTTTGAAATATTAATTATTTTGAAAGTATGTACATACTTATACCTTAATAATAAATGGTTGTGTTAATCGTATAAGAGGTTTTATTTAAGGTGCAACATTCCACCATTATATCACGTCATATTTACGTAGCAAATTTGGGCTTTGTGACGTCCTTTTTTACCGTCAATATCACGTCAGAATACCGACGTCATTGGGCTGTGACTTAGGCCCGTCACTGTTACGTCATTACTACGTCATATCTAAGGTAATTGTGACGTAACGGATGCCGTAAAACATACGTCAATATGACGACAGGTTGCTACTGGGGTTAGCTTATTTTGAACATTGTTGTGAATTTTGTTAATGTATAACTCATTAATTAAATTGTGATTGGAATTATTAAGGGTAGATACATTATTAAGAAAAAAATTATTAAGTGTTTTAGGGTCACCGACAGCACCAGTTGAACCTTGGGATACAGAGATTTAAATATCTTAATGTATGCTAGAAACCTTTAGGGTCAGTTCTAAATTTAAAATTTATATAAGCCTTTTTCTCGTTTCTGAATGACATTGTAACCAAATCTCTAATTCGCTTCTAATAATCTGTAGCAACTTCAGTTTTGGTTCGTTTATATCTAGTAAGTAAGGGCTTTCTTCCTTAGTCTCATGATATATTTCAAGTTATCCGTCAACCACGATGTCGGCGGAGATTTCGTACACTTAGCCACCCTGACAGGGGCATGAATGTCAAGCAACACATGGACATTGCGACTGAACAATTCTAACATAAGATTGACATTCTCCAGATCAAAAATGCTATTCCAATTAAGATTATAAAGATCATCAACAAAAAGAGTATAATTAAAAAACGCTAACCCCAGGCCACCATTTATTAAAAAATTGGAAGATTAGACTTACGTTGGGGCATTAGTGTACATTAAAAACAACCCTGATGATTCCTATGAAATCATCAAAGTTGACTCAATTAGTTTCATAAATATTAAAATAATACTCAAAAACGAATACTTCTCAATAACAGCAATACCCAAGACCCAAGTGACCCAACCAATCCTCTTAATTTAAATACATTTAATTCCAATCTAGATAAGTATATTCGAGATTATTGTAAGAGTGAAACAGAGGTTATTGTAGGGGATCTAAATATTAATATCCTAGGCAACATAACGGATCTAAACGAATACTTGGATATAATGAACGAAAATGGTTTTGTCTCTCAAATAAATCAGTATACAAGAGTAGACAATCTCTCACAAACGTGTATTGACCACTACCCAATAATTCTGCATTGCAGCAATATGAAAGATATAAGTAACTCAAAAATCGGTTGTTATGAAAAGGAATTTGTTAACTACAATAACTCAAGAGATATTCTAAAATGGGAAATTTTTAATGATATTAGCCAAGATGTTAACGTTGCGACTCAAAATATTCTGAATATACTCAATAAACACATAGAAAAGTGCACCTATGAAAGTCTTTATAACTAACGCCAAAAAACCCTGGATTACCTAGGGGATATTGCAATCTATAAAAACACGAGACAAATTGTATAGAAAATTTTAATTAACAAAAAATATCGACATATACAATCAATATAATAGATATAGAAATAAAATAATACACCTACTGATAAAAGCAAAAGAAGAATTCTATAGTATCATAATAGAGGAAAACAGTTACAACTCAAAAAAGCCTTGGCAAGTTACAAATAAATATAATGGCTTAAATAAAAAAGGCAAAATAACTGGTATTAGGGAAATCCAAAATGACGAAAATGCAACTGAAGATAACTTAAAAAATATCGCAGACATCTTTAATAAACACTATGCTTCAGTTGGAGAAAAAATGGCAAATCATATTAAAACGAATAGTTCAGTAAACAGAAACTACCAAAGAGAGGCAAATAACTCAAACTCTATTTTCCTAAGCCCGGTGGACTGTAATGAAATAAAATCTATTATTAGGTCACTAAAGCCAAATTCGACACCAGGATTTGACCAAATAACAACTAAAGTTCTAAAAGAAACTGCAGAATATATTAGCATACCCTTATGCAACATAGTAAATTTATCCTTTTCTACAGGAATATGTCCAGAACACTTTAAAGTAACGATCATTAAACCAATTTTTAAGAAAGGCGATAAAAAACTAGTAGAGAACTATCGTCCAATAAGTTTAATCTCGAATATCGCAAAAATATTTGAAAAAGCAATAAAAGCTAGATTACTTAACTTTTTTAACAAAAATAAAATAATATCTCCCTCACAATACGGCTTTATGCCCGGTAAGTAAACAAATGATGCAATTACCTATCTCGTGGATAGGGTATATGAATGTATAGATGAAGGTAAACCATGTGCAGGCGTATTCATCGATCTAGCAAAGGCCCTTGACACGGTGTGCCATAGGGGGTTAATGGCAATGCTACATGCAGTTGGTATACGCGGACAAACATATTCTCCTTTTAAAAGCTATTTAAAGGACAGGACACAAAGAGTAGATATACAAGGCACATTAAGTACGCAACATATTATAACGTACGGGCTTAAGGCACAGTTTTGGGTCCAATTATATTTATAATTTACTTAAACCCTTTACTGAACCTGGAGCTACCAGGCAATACAATATCATTTGCCGATGATACAGCGTTCCTTGTGCAAGGAAAAGATTGGGCTGATGTTGAGCAAAAAATTTCTAAAGGAATAACACAAATAATTGAATGGTTTGATAAGTATAGACCATGGTCAATAATAAGGCATTGAAATCCATTATTGACCGATCTTCAAGAATCTATTTGAAGGCAGGTAACTTGATTTTTTGATTCTACAACATGAATTCATAAACATGAATGTGGTTAGGCAACCAGATAATTATCAATACATATTAGATTACTTGATATTGTAAAATATCGATAAAATCAACATTTTTTCTGCTTCCATCCTTAATTTTGGAGGTGTACACATAATAATATCACTAACATTTTCTTCGCTCATTTTTTAAAAAAACGGAAAACTCGTGAAATCTGATGACATAAATGAACAAAAATTGACATTAACAAAGCCACCTGACAAAACAACAAAATATTTTGCCAATTCCAAAGCGCAGGTAACTTGATTAAAAAATATACTTATACCTACCTATCATTTTTTATAATTATTAATACTATAAAAATAAATGTCTTATAAAAGTTTGTAGTAGTGGAAAAAATATATTAACCACGGTTTAGACAGCTTATAGCCCTCGCGTCTTAAATCCCTCGTCGCTCCGCTCCTCGTGATTTAAACTTGCCGCTCGGGCAATAATGATGGCTGTCTAAACCTTGGTTAATAATATACTATTAAACGACAACAATTATTATTGAAACACTCCGGCAAAAGACGGATATAGAGGAAATTAAAAAAAAAAACAACAAATATTCTCAGTTCAGCAAAGTACACATCACAAAATATAACGCAAGTAAAAAAGAATCAAGCCGAGAAGCGCCCTCCCACTCATTGGAGGACATTATATTCATCCAAAAGATATATTGTCAACAGAATGGCGGGCTCCACATTAATAATTATATTTTGTACACCTCTACTAGATCTACTAACTCAAGAGATATTCTAAAATGGGAAATTTTTAATGATATTAGCCAAGATGTTAACGTTGCGACTCAAAATATTCTGAATATACTCAATAAACACATAGAAAAGTGCACCTATGAAAGTCTTTATAACTAACGCCAAAAAACCCTGGATTACCTAGGGGATATTGCAATCTATAAAAACACGAGACAAATTGTATAGAAAATTTTAATTAACAAAAAATATCGACATATACAATCAATATAATAGATATAGAAATAAAATAATACACCTACTGATAAAAGCAAAAGAAGAATTCTATAGTATCATAATAGAGGAAAACAGTTACAACTCAAAAAAGCCTTGGCAAGTTACAAATAAATATAATGGCTTAAATAAAAAAGGCAAAATAACTGGTATTAGGGAAATCCAAAATGACGAAAATGCAACTGAAGATAACTTAAAAAATATCGCAGACATCTTTAATAAACACTATGCTTCAGTTGGAGAAAAAATGGCAAATCATATTAAAACGAATAGTTCAGTAAACAGAAACTACCAAAGAGAGGCAAATAACTCAAACTCTATTTTCCTAAGCCCGGTGGACTGTAATGAAATAAAATCTATTATTAGGTCACTAAAGCCAAATTCGACACCAGGATTTGACCAAATAACAACTAAAGTTCTAAAAGAAACTGCAGAATATATTAGCATACCCTTATGCAACATAGTAAATTTATCCTTTTCTACAGGAATATGTCCAGAACACTTTAAAGTAACGATCATTAAACCAATTTTTAAGAAAGGCGATAAAAAACTAGTAGAGAACTATCGTCCAATAAGTTTCATCTCGAATATCGCAAAAATATTTGAAAAAGCAATAAAAGCTAGATTACTTAACTTTTTTAACAAAAATAAAATAATATCTCCCTCACAATACGGCTTTATGCCCGGTAAGTAAACAAATGATGCAATTACCTATCTCGTGGATAGGGTATATGAATGTATAGATGAAGGTAAACCATGTGCAGGCGTATTCATCGATCTAGCAAAGGCCCTTGACACGGTGTGCCATAGGGGGTTAATGTCAATGCTACATGCAGTTGGTATACGCGGACAAACATATTCTCCTTTTAAAAGCTATTTAAAGGACAGGACACAAAGAGTAGATATACAAGGCACATTAAGTACGCAACATATTATAACGTACGGGCTTAAGGCACAGTTTTGGGTCCAATTATATTTATAATTTACTTAAACCCTTTACTGAACCTGGAGCTACCAGGCAATACAATATCATTTGCCGATGATACAGCGTTCCTTGTGCAAGGAAAAGATTGGGTTGATGTTGAGCAAAAAATTTCTAAAGGAATAACACAAATAATTGAATGGTTTGATAAGTATAGACCATGGTCAATAATAAGGCATTGAAATCCATTATTGACCGATCTTCAAGAATCTATTTGAAGGCAGGTAACTTGATTTTTTGATTCTACAACATGAATTCATAAACATGAATGTGGTTAGGCAACCAGATAATTATCAATACATATTAGATTACTTGATATTGTAAAATATCGATAAAATCAACATTTTTTCTGCTTCCATCCTTAATTTTGGAGGTGTACACATAATAATATCACTAACATTTTCTTCGCTCATTTTTTAAAAAAACGGAAAACTCGTGAAATCTGATGACATAAATGAACAAAAATTGACATTAACAAAGCCACCTGACAAAACAACAAAATATTTTGCCAATTCCAAAGCGCAGGTAACTTGATTAAAAAATATACTTATACCTACCTATCATTTTTTATAATTATTAATACTATAAAAATAAATGTCTTATAAAAGTTTGTAGTAGTGGAAAAAATATATTAACCACGGTTTAGACAGCTTCCCAGACGACACACAATATCCATTAGACATCTAATGGATACCCCTAGATCCATGGGATATCCCGTCCATGGTAGATATCCTATAGATATCTAATGGATTATATTCTCGGACATTAAAATAAAAAGCATTTTTTTACATGATGTTTCCGGTTATTATACTCTCAAAATTTAATTGATTATAGTTCATCAGTCGTACCAAAATATTTAAAGCCTATGTTTCGTGTTTACATTTCTAATAGATATCCATAGATATCCAATGGACATCCTACATCACTACCGCTTCTTTATTGTCGTATTCGCTCGTTGGAGCTCGTGGACACAGCATCACCTGTTACGGTAGGAGCGTGCTGATTGGTTGATGACAACCTGTCGACTCGTGACGTCGTGCGACCGTGCCGCACGCCATATTGGTTTGTTGGAATGATTGTCGAATGTCGATTTCGAATTTCGAGGAGAAAATTCGTTTGTTGTTTGCTGTGCGGTCTGGTGAATTTTGTGTTTTTTTTTTGTCATAAACAATATTTGCTGGTAAGTAACTAAACAACCTTAATCTCTTTGACAATAATTATTGATGTATTTCAAGTAAAACAGCGTTATTCTCGCTATTGTTTTCTGGTTTTTGTTTAAACATTATTATTCTCTAGGACTCTTTAATTACTAGGCCATGCTTATGCTGTTTTATTGGCTTAAAATGTAAAATTATGAATAAATAAATGATAATTAACAAATTTAAGAAGTTGCATAAACCTGGCAAACTACACAACTGTTGTTATAGACTCTATACAGGTTAGGTTAAACGTTAGACCCCAGAAATGTAGATGCCCCTTAGAAAATTTAAAGTCAATTTTAGTTGAAAATACCATATTATGGTGAATTTTATTGTTGGCCACTCTTCCCTTCGAGCCTATAAAATGCTCGAACACTCTTTCCTTCCTTAGCATGCACCATATTTTAAAATAAAATATGACTTAGCCTTATTTTCTATTATCAAAAATTTTACACATCTTTGGGTTTATTAATTGGCTTTTTCAACGACTATTTTATATTAGGTAGATACAAACCTATTTGGAACTAACCCGTTGGCTTGGCGTTTTGAAACTTGCACAGTATGCCCCCTTTTAAACGTTACCGATAAAATGGACAGGATATGAATTCGCTGTTATAATACACCTACATTTTCGTTTTTTTTTAAGGTCAAAGGTGCAAAGTGTCCCAGGTGTGGGCATTTGACTATACTTTTCTACAGCGTGTCCAGAAACCATCTTAACATATGGACAACTTTTTTATTCTAGACTTTACGAAAAAAAGTGATTCTTCATAAAAAGTTCTGCATGGTCTAAAACCTAAAATGCAACTATCAGATATTAAATTCTCCCAGGCGTATACGAGGTAGGTCAAAAAATATGAATTTTGCCTAAGAGTAAAGTACCTTTATTTTTGACAAAATCGAAAATTTGTATAAGGAAAAGTTGATTAGAACTTAAAACTACGTTTAATTATGCAATTACATCGAATTCCATGAAAAAAATATTCGTTTTATTTTTAAAAATTTTTCTGAAGTTATCAGTTTTTAAAAAATAAAACAAATACAGCGTGTCCAGAAAAGTTCTAGACATATGGAAAATTTCTTTATAGTTGATTTTACGAAAAAAAGTTATTCTTTATATATTATTAAGTGATTGCGTTACAAGTTAGTATTTAACTGCAACTATTTAAATCTAGTTATCCAACATGCTGCTTATAAAGGCATTTTATGTATTTTAGATAAGTAAATATACAAAGCAATATCACACTAGTTAGATAAACCATAATACGCATTCTTATAAGCTGCAAGAAAAAAAACTACAATTGACCATGCACATTACTATCAAAAGTCAATGAGAATGACGTGACACTTATTAAGGAAGTTCATGTTTTTTACAAAACAATAAATTATTGCCTCAACTTTTTTTTTTTAATTTTTATTTGCGGTTGTTGGATAAAACTTTTTATGCTGTCTGTGTCTGTCATAAATCTTAAGTCCTACTCGGTCACAGAGGGTATAAACTTTTTGACTTTCATCACAACTTATTTAGTACTATATAAATGTCTATTGTCCTACGTATTTTTAAAATCAAGGTTTGTTGCAGAAGCTGTGGTACGCAGTCCAAATCTGAATTCCAAAACCACAAAACAAGAAATCATCAACTGCATTAAAAATTGGCTGAGGCATGCTTCGGCAAGATTAACAAACGAGTAAGTATAAGAAATAAACTATATTTATACAGGGTGTCCCATAACTTATGGGCCGTAGAGTAACTGGAGATACTAGACATCAAACTAAGCCGATTAAGTCATATAAGTTTTTTCGGACAGGTAAGAAAAAAATCATAGATTTATGAAATCCAGTGTATGCAACTAGCACCCTCTAGGGTGAAACTTAAAAATTTCTACAAAATCTTATTTCTTGCTCATAAAAACATAATACTGCCAATTTCAATTCGATTCATTAAAACCGTTTTGGCTTATTTTCGAGAATAAACTTTCACTTTCAACACCCTATGTATTTCTAGAACGAGTAACAATCCGAAAAAACTTATATGACTTAATCGGCTTAGTTTGATGTCTAGTATCTCCAGTTACTCTACGGCCCATAAGTTATGGGACACCCTGTATAAAGTTAATCTGCATACTAAATCATAATCAAAAATAGTTTGTCTATATTTTTATGTTTAAGCAGTATACACCGTATTTTATTCTTGGCTCTTTTCAGGAAGAAAATCACGAAGGAAATTATTGAAAATAACATAGATTAATTTAAATTAAAAAAATGTCATAATATGTATATTGTCATTCAATAATATACCTATATTAATATTACAAAAAGTGTTTTTTTAATTTAATTCTCTACTATGCGGATTTTTATTTATTTGTTTTAGTATACAGAAAGAATAATATAACTGGTGCTATAAGTATTTATAAACATATTAATACAAGATCATTTTTAGAGGAAAAAAACTTAAAAATATACCGTAAAATATAATTATTACAGGCAAAAAATTAGCCAAATTCGTTAATTCTAGAATACTGCTTAAGCCAAAATAATGAGATCTTGATTATGTCATTTTTCAACTTGCTGCGTAATGATGGTATCAAAGTTTTATTTAACAATTATTTTTTTAAATTTTTTCCTAAAATTTTAAAAATAACTATAACCATTAGATATCTAGCGATATCCATGGGATATGATGTACACATCCACCATGGATATCTACTGAATGTCCTTATATCCCGGGATATAGACGGACATTTGGATACCCATAGGATAACCATTAGATATCTAGCGATATCCATGGGATATGCTGGATATCCCTGGCGGATATCCGGTGGATGACTATTAGATATTTTGTGCTGTCTGGGTTATAGCCCTCGCGTCTTAAATCCCTCGTCGCTCCGCTCCTCGTGATTTAAACTTGCCGCTCGGGCAATAATGATGGCTGTCTAAACCTTGGTTAATAATATACTATTAAACGACAACAATTATTATTGAAACACTCCGGCAAAAGACGGATATAGAGGAAATTTAAAAAAAAAACAACAAATATTCTCAGTTCAGCAAAGTACACATCACAAAATATAACGCAAGTAAAAAAGAATCAAGCCGAGAAGCGCCCTCCCACTCATTGGAGGACATTATATTCATCCAAAAGATATATTGTCAACAGAATGGCGGGCTCCACATTAATAATTATATTTTGTACACCTCTACTAGATCACTGTGCGTTGAGGTCGCGGACCACTGTACCACTCAATGTCAAGATCAATTAAATAATACTCAGCACTTTCGGTGTATAAATATCCGAGCATTGGGTGGACACGGCACCTTCGTCTTTCCGATTGGTCACCTCCCTTACCATCAGAAGCGCTTCTACGTCTTATAGACCCAAAGCCCCTCTTTTGATCTTACCTAGTTCCCCTAGAGCGCTTTTACGTCTTATAGACTTAAAGCCTCTCTCCTGGGTCCTTACCCGTCCACTGATCCTCCGGAGATGTAATTCAAGTAAAGCCCTAGCTAGAGACCACATTCCCCTAGACTCTCAGGCTAATAGTTAATTTTAGTCTGACAGCCCCAACGAGACATGCTGGGTTTCCTCCAGGCTACCTGGTAACCAAATTATAAGTATAAATAATATAAGGATCTATGTCTTTTAGACAGTGTTTTATTTACGCCCCGTTAGGGAAACCACCCCTCCAGTTGTGACGACAATATTTTCAGCCTCCCTTAAAAAATCTGAAGTGAGTTTACATGCTTTAGGTCTCGTGGTAACTTTTTTTTTATGATAAGGCACAGCACTGCAGGATTAATCCTTTATGGCACTCTGCGAGCGGTGCGTGTATGCAGGAAACGATTCAGGTTGGTCTTGAATCTTTGGAGATTATATTCGTTGAAGAAGACGGTCTCAGGGAGGTCGTTCCAGAGTGATGACGTTCTAACTAACTAACCTGAACTAACCAGATAAAAGAAGTTTTAAACAGTGCCGTTTGAGGGACACTAAGCTGAACCACGTACGGGTGGGCTGCAGTGACTCGTCGTGCATTTCTACCAAGCATCGCTCTGGGTGGAATCAAGCGGGCAACCTTAGTTGAGCACTTGCCATGAAAATACTTGTAAAATAGGCTCAAAGTCTCCAACCTGCCTTCGATGTTCAAGGCTTTCCGGGTTGCTTGTCAGATCATGGTCACCGATCAAGCGAATGACTCTTCTTTGAATGGCATCTAGCAATCTCAGGGTATGTTTAGGAGCAGAGCTCCAAATATGCGAACAGTACTCCAGCGATGGTCGAATTTGGGCTTTATAGAGCATCAAAAGTTGTTGAGGCGTATAGAGGTTCTTAGCTCGAAAAAGTATTCCAAGCTTCAGTGACTATGCCAAGACATATGACTATCCAAATTGACGCCCAATAAATGAATTGATGAAGCCAAGGGAATCGAGTATCCCGCCATGACTATATCCGGTTCTTCAACATTAACTTTTTAAGAAAAAACTGCCGACTGGGTCTTTTTAGCATTAAATTCTACTTGGTTACTGTCACCCCAAGACAATTTCTTCCAGGTCTTTGTTAAGATGTGAGACCTCTGGCTGCCCATATGTGCATAGCAGCCGATGTCCGAGTGTCCAAAGTAAAATATGAAACAAGCGTGCTGTCATTAGCGAAGCTAAATATAGGACTTTTAGTTTTTTCCAAAAGATCGTTAATGTATAGGGTAAGTCTTGGATAGTTGGACCACTTTTTCAAAAACCTACTTATATCGTTCAATATTTTTAGTAAAATTCTGAATGTTTGTAGCAACATTTATTACAAACAAAAATATCATAAGTACTACATGAACAAAACTAAAAAAATCTATTTCAAAAAAAGTTAAACTAAAAAAAAACTAAAAATCAAATTCTTGGGTTAGATGGACCTTTTCAAGGTTAGATGGACCACTGGCTTGGGATAGATGGACCAGTACGAAATTGCTGAATTATGCTTGAAAAAGTTAACAAAAGCAAGTATTTACTTTTTTCTTGCGGCAAGTTTTCCACAGTCAATGCATATGTTAGCATAACCGGTACATCCTTCATGAGTCCAACCTTTGCAAATCATGCAGCAGAGCCAATCATCTTTCTTTTTTGTAGCCAGATACTTCTCGCCACAGCCTACGCACTCTGTATTGTCGACTTCTTCGCCGTCACTACTCTCATCATCTAATACGGGGCTGTCAGAATCAGAGGAGTCCAAAGTAGATACTATTGCACTCCTTAATGGGTGCTTCGATCTTTTAGGAGAATCTTTTTGTTTTTTCAGAGGAACTGTTGCTTTGGTTACAATTCGACGCTTCCTATTCTTAACAGCCTCAATATTTTCTGGCGTATTGAGGACCTCGGCGAGCTGGCGTCCACGTCTCTTGACCATTTCTACTCCGGTCGAAACAGGAACTGGTGATATTACGTCTAGCAGTTTCCCAGGTGTGGCAGTTTTTGTAGACGGAGGCGTACAAATCACTTTGTCAACATGATAAGAACAACTTGGCTGTGAAAAGTTGTTGGTCGGCGACATATCATTGTTGGCGGTAGTACCTTGCGGGGTAAATGGTATATTGTTTTCCTGAGAAGGACTAACGATTTTCTCTGTAGTAATGTAAGCGTATTCTGGAATGCTGTAGGGCCAAAATGGAAAAATACCTGTTGCCCTAAATCCGGACACAGCATTTTGTACAGTGGCAGCTTTGTTCCAAGAGCAACCCAATAATTCACCAAACTGGAGCCTACCAAGTTTTCTTGCAGGATTTGCCCTCATGAAGCTGTTGCAGGCTGAGTAATAATAGCTCTTCAACGATTTAAAAAATGATCGATCCAACGGTTGCAGGAAGTGAGTTGTATGCGCGGGCAGGCACAAAAGAATGATATCATTCTCTTCTGAAAATTCTAATACACTTATGGAGTTAGTGTGCAAAGCATGTCCGTCTAAGATCAGCAGGACTTTCCCACTTGGCTTGCGGGGACAAAAATTAGTTTTGTTAGTGAAGAAATATATCAGCATTTATATATGCAGACTTTTCTGACATCGTAACAACTGAACCAGGGGGCATTCCAGTTGAGAATTCTTCTTTCTTATTTTTCCCTTTAAAAATGCAATAAGGGGGCAAAAACATTCCTTCTGCATTACAGCAGGCGACTACGGATATTGTTTCTCCTCTTTCTGCTGAGGTGATGTTTGCAACACATTTTGATCCCTTCTTAGCTAGTACCTTACTCGGCTTATTGTTTAACTGTAGACCAGTTTCGTCTACATTAAATATGTGACCCGGTTTATCATTTAAATCGTTATCGTCTAAGATTTGAGCTAGTAAACGAAAATAATCTCTTACGTTTTCCTTCCATAAACCTGTTGCTCGTGAATAAGAAACGCCCTCGGCTTTACGGACTGAAATGTCTGGGTGGCGATTCAAAAATAATTTGAGCCAGTCATATCCCGCCTTGCATTTATCATTATTAAAAGTGTGTTTGATTTTAAGCTTGTTTGCTAATTCGTATGTCATTTTCATAACGCTATCTCTATCTGGCGCAAACCCATAATTTTGTAGCTTAAGGATGTGAGTCGCCAATTTGTTTTCAGCTTCATCACCTAGTTGAGACTGTGGCCCAAGACGATTAGTTTTATTGTTATTGGAAGACTTTAATCTGCGTTTCAATGTAGTTTTCGGAATTCCAAACTCTTTAGCTGCTTTATTAACGCCCATTGTGCCGTTTGTCACGGCTTGCATTGCGCTAAGCAGGCTTTCCGCTGTCCATTTCCCTCGTTCCGCCGTTCCCTTGCGTTTATATATACTCGGCATAGCTCTGTAAATTAAGAAAATGCACTTAATTAATATTAAAATTAATTTTTGGGCAATGTTGTATATGGTCCAACTCACCCTAAAAAATGTGGACCAACTATCCCAAAATAGCGGAGGAGATGGACCAGTGATAAATCGTTCCCAATCGACGTGATGGGAGACTCATTTTCAGGTTAAAATAATCTACATAGATCCAATAATCTATATTATGCACAACTATTTCCTTAAAACTTACCTAAAATCGATTTTGCAACACACAATAAAATACACTATTTCTTTTTTAAGTAGGGTCAAACTTGAATCGGCCACAAATAGTAAAGCGAACAGTATTCTGCGGCCAAATTTTCTCGACTGATATGGCGTGACTTGTATTTCTTCAAACTTTAACCACAAGCGACATCTGTTGGAAAACTATTACACAAAACCTCGCTGGTCCGTCTATCCCGTTGGTCCAACTATACCGGACTTACCCTAGTAAAAAGAGAGCGGGTGACAATATACAGGGTATCTCTAAAAGGTCTGTATAAAATCTGGGCACATATTACTGAGGCCAAAATAAGGCGATTTAAAGCAACTTACCTTAGTCCGAAATTGCTCCGTTTCCGAGATACAAGGCAGTAAAGTTAAAAAATAAAAATCGAATTTTTTAAAATTAATGAACATTTTTTAACGTATTACTTTAAAACTTGGTACCCGGAGGTTTTTTGGGATGCGAAACCCGAATACGCACACCTTTTCACTGTGGCCATTAGAGGGCGCTTCACAATGCACTTCTTATGGTTTAGAATGGCCATAACTTTTTTATCAGTATAGTTTCTTTCTTTTTTTGTTAAGGAACTAATTATTTGAACATTTTAAAACAAAAAAGGTACTCTTGTGAAAATCCCCTAAAGTAAGCCGTTTTTGAGATATTTCGGTTTTAAGTGTTCGATGCCGCACCGGAATATTTAAATTATTCTGAATAAAAAATGTTTGCTGTTATCTTTGAGGATGAAATGTGGTCAGTGAATTAACAGTGGAAAATGTGCTTTTTTTTTAGATACTTTTTTGGAGTGTCACATCCAAAAATCCTCGGATTTTTTACCTGTTTGCTGAACACCTTGTAAATTTTTTTGCAACAGACTATTCAAATGTAAACATTTTTCGTATTTTAAGAATTTTCGCTATCAGTCTATGTTGTTTACAGTATGTTTCAGTAAGAATTTGCCAATGCGAGAATAAATAAGGTGTTTGAAACGTGTTAGATAAATTTTAAATTGACTGTAAAGAAAGATGGCAGTTCTGCAGAAATTACGGATATGCAATTGGTTTTTGGGTATTGTGAAGGAAATGGCCGCGAATTTGCTGCTATTGAGAGACGCCTTCGCGAAACCGGTAGCTTTACTCCTTTAACTGCCAATTATGGACGGCAACGTGCAATAAGAACTCCTGAGGTTGAGGAACAAATTTTGGAAAGAATTGCTGAAGATCCAAAATTAAGCACCAGACGCTTAGGTTTAGAGGTAGGAGTATCCAAGGATGTAGTTCATAGAACAGCAGTTTCATCCATACCATATCCAAAAGGTGCAAGACCTTTTGGCTCCGGATCTCGATCAACGATTGGACTTCTGTCGATTCATTACCGAACAAAGACAACAGGATGTGAATTTTACTAAGCACATTTTATTTACTGACGAAGCATGTTTTACAAGAAATGGTGTAACCAACTTACATAACGAACATGTTTGTGCTGCTGAAAACCCGCATACCACGAAAGTAACTAATTATCAACATGAGTTTAGAATTAATGTGTGGCCAGGCATCATTGGCAATTTCATTATTGGTCCTGTCATTTTACCGCCACGACTAAATGGTGTGGATTATTTAGAACATTTACAAAATACGCTGCCACATTTATTAGAAGATTTGCCATTACAACTTCGACGAGATATGTGGTTTATGCATGACGGTGCTCCACCACATTTTAGTTTAAATGTCCGCAATTATTTGCATCGACAGTATCCAAACAGATGGATCGGTAGAGGAAATGACGCTCCTGTAAAGTGGCCGCCACGCTCACCGGATATGACTCCGTTGGATTATTTTTTATGGGGGTCTTTCAAAACGATGGTATACTCAGACGGATTAATAATGAAGAGGAATTGTGGGGAAGAATTCAAAATGCAGTCAACATATTAAAGAACGATGCGGAATTGATGCAAAGAGTAATTTAAACTTTTAACGTCGTATTAATCTTTGTACTTATGTTAACGGAGGCCATTTTCAACAATTACTAAAAGTTAATGCTAATTAAATTTACTTTTAAAATAAAATTGTTCCTCATTTAATTTAAAAAAAAAATCCATACTCAAATTCTTCCTGCAAAACTTGCTGTAACTAACCCAAGTGAAACATTTTTTCCTGCCGAAAATTTACTAATAGCGGAATTTTTTATTCAAAATAATTTAAATATTCGGGTGCGGCATCGAACACTAAAAACCGAAATATCTTAAAAACGGCTTACTTTAGCGGATTTTCACAAGAGTACCTTTTTTGTTTCAAACTGTTCAAAAAATTAGTTCCTTAACAAAAAAAGGAAAAAAGTACACTGATAAAAAGTTATGGCCATTCTAAACCATAAGAAGTGATTGTGAAGCGCCCTCTAATGGTCACAGTGAAAAGGTGTCTGTATTTGGGTTTCGCATCCCAAAAAAACCCCGGGTACCAAGTTTTAAAGTAACACATTAAGAAATGTTCATTAATTTTAAAAAAATATATTTTTATTTTTTAACTTTACCACCCTGTAACTCGGAAACTGAGCAATTTCGGACCAAGGTAAGTTGCTTTAAATCGCCTTATTTTGGTCTCAGGAATATGTGCTCAGATTTTGTACAGACCTTTTAGAGACACCCTGTAGAACATTAAGAGACTCCGGCGTTTGATGTTAAATGTGTCTGAAAGAAATCCGTCCATCGCCACTCGCAGAGAACGGTCTTTAAGAAAGTTTGACAGCCATGAACAAAAATGAACAGCATTCTGCATGCTCTCACTTTAGTTAGGAGCCCCTCATGCCATACTCGGTCAAAAGCCTTGGAAACGTCCAGTGCTACCGCCCGGGATTCTCCATGATGTTCTATTGCGTTGTTCCAAACGTGAGCAACATAAGCGAGAAGGTCTCGTGTTGATCTGGACTTACGAAATCCATACTGGCGGTCACTAATAATGTTGAAGCATTCCAGGTACTTTAATAATTTTTCGTTGATAGCCTTCTCTATAACTTTTGGTATAACCGAAAACAATGCGACTGGACGATAGTTGTTTGGCAAGTTTTTCTTGCCTATTTTGTGTATGGGCTGGACTCGCGCAGTTTTCCAGCAAGAAGGAAATAGTCCTTTTTTGTAAGATAAGTTAAAAAGCCTACAAAATACCGGTGTCAATTCGTCAGCGCATATCCTAATTACGATGACTGAAATTTCGTCAGGACCAGAAGTTTTTTTGGTGTTAAGACTCCTTAAGATTCGCTTAACATGGCGCTGCCGGAAAACAATCTCGGGCATTCTTGATTCTACAGAAGGGATGTGCGGTGGAGTTTTTCCCTGAAAACCCATTAAAATTGTCAAGACCTTTAACAAACAGAGAATTTTGGCTTATCTTCTTACTTCTTGGTGCAATATAGAAATTACTCTGTTGCCTTGTATTATGACCGTGCATATTTTACGCATGTAAGCGAGTTTATTTATTAAATAAGTGGGCGGACAACCAATTTCCATTTTAAAAACAAATACCAACAATAAACATTTCAAATAATTCAAAACTGGCAGCCATTTTAAACACTGATGCATAAGTGTCTGATATGAGTGTATTTAGAACAGCACAATATCATTCGCATTGCCCTGTTTTGTAATTTCTGCACTCTAGCCATTTCGCTCGAGCACAATAATTAAAATGCAGGACTACCAGTGTATTATACAAATCAATGTCAAATAAATCCTTATCTTGACAAAACTTATAACAACAATAAAAAAAAAATAAGAAAAACCGTTCGAATCTACCCCCTCCTCCCCTACCTAATAGCTTTGTTCTATTATAACCGCTAATTTTCATGTTTTTGTGTTTAATATTTACCCACAGAAATTGCAGTGACAAAAATATCTACTGCTACGAATTACTGTAGAGATAAAAGTATACGGGTGACAAATACTTTTGAGAGATAGCAAAGAAAATTATAGCTACGCGATATCACACGTTCTTGAACATCACATGAACTTTTAAAGTGCGTATTTGTTTAACAGGGTCACGTCGTCAGAGAGTGCGTTTTAGGTGCAATAAACAAAATTATTTTAAAGATAAGATTAAAAAAAAAACATTTTTTTATAATAGGTACACATTAATTTAAGATTTATATATCATATGACACATACATGCTGGAATTGAAAGTTTTTGGTTCATATATCTTTTAATGCATAAAATTTGGAATTTTAAATCACATTCTTAAGTTTGTCATTGTGTATTTACTAGATAGATTCTGTATTGAAGTATTATGTTTAATATTTTTAATCCCGGGGTTGGACAAAATAGCCTATATTTGAAATAAGGTTCGAACTAAAGCAATAATAACATCGGATTATAATAAAAAAACAAATTTTATTCAAAATAGAACTTTCAATAAATTAATAAATTATTAAATAATAAAATTCAATGTATCCTAACTATAATGGACTTTTATTATCTCTCTTTTTTGGACATGGAAGAATGATTGGAAATTACACTCCTAACGCTAGTGTCATTCTTTTTGAAAAAGTAAAGAATCATTTTAACTATATCCCAAACAACATCTTTAACGAAACAGGTAAAATGTTTAGCTACCTCCGCAGGGGTATCATACTCGTTGGGAACTATTCCTTCAACGCTGGATTCAAAATACGAAAATAGGGGAAACCAAACTTTGGTTCTTGTGGAGTCTTTTTGCATTAGGGCCTGGTTATTAGATAATGTGTGATAGTATAAAAATAATCTGCTGGTTATATAAAACGCGACGAAAACATCAATAGAATAGTGTTCATGAGCAGCTAGTATAAAAAATATGCCAAACATGTTCATCATCCAAGACAATGTATGTAGATAGTAGATATATCTTGGTGTATCTGAAACAAAAGGAAAAAATATGTTTAGTCTCTGGGGTTGTGTTATTAATTTGAATACTACATGCATTTGTTTATTAATTAGGCGGCTATATACCTCCACCGCAGGAAAAATTAATAATTTTAGATGTTTGACGTTATCATGTAGCATTTCAAATTAATTTATTTGTCGAACAAGGTTACATCCGGTAAGTACTTGGTAAAAATTCGGCAGCCTGTAGGGGAAGTCAAAATAACCCTAAGATATATACTCTTTGACGAAAATAATGAGGCCCAAGGGCACAGCGGTTCCTAGTGATTTACGTTTTGGGTTCCGGCTTTGACACGACCTTGGATATTTTTCTTTAGAAAATGTACAAGTCGAGCAATGCAGGGTGTTTCAGAAGTATGGTACGTAACTTAAGGGGTTGATTCCTTATGATACTCTAAGAGAAAAAGTTAATACGAACATGTGTCCGGAGTTGCCCTGTTTTTGATATACCTACAGTGTGTTGAAGTTTAAAAAAAAAATTCGGGTTTATACAGGGTGTCTTTAAAAGGTCTGTACAAAATCTAAGCACATATTCCAGAGGCAAAATAAGGCGATTTAAAGCAACTTACCTTAGTCCGAAATTGCTCCGTTTCCGAGATACAGGGTGGTAAAGTTAAAAAATAAAAATAGAATTTTTTTTAAATTAATGAACATTTCTTAACGTATTACTTTAAAACTTGATACCCGGGGGCTTTTTGCAATGCGAAACCCGAATACGGACACCTTTTCACTGTGGCCATTAGAGGGCGCTTCACAATGCACTCCTTATGGTTTAGAATGGCCATAACTTTTTTATCAGTGTAGTTTTTTCCTTTTTTTGTTGAGGAACTAATTTTTTGAACATCTTGAAACAAAAAAGGTACTACTGTGAAAATCCGCTAAAGTAAGCCGTTTTTGAGATATTTCGGTTTTTAGTGTTCGATGCCGCACCGGAATATTTAAATTATTTTGAATAAAAAATTCCGCTATTAGTAAATTTTCGACAGGAAAAAATGTTTTACTTGGGTTAGTTACAGCAAGTTTTGCAGGAAGAATTTGAGTATGGATTTTTTTTTAATTAAATGAGGAACAATTTTATTTTAGTAATTGTTTAAAATGACCTCCGTTAACATAAGTACAAAGATTAATACGACGTAAAAAGTTTAAATTTACTCTTTGCATCAATTCCGCATCGTTCTTTAATATGTTGACTGCATTTTGAATTCTTCCCCACAATTCCTCTTCATTATTAATCGGTCTTGAGTATACCATCGTTTTTAAAAACGCCCATAAAAAATAATCCAACGGAGTCATATCCGGTGAGCGTGGCGGCCACTTTACAGAAGCGTCATTTCCTCTACCGATCCATCTGTTTGGATACTGTCGATGCAAATAATTGCGGACATTTAAACTAAAATGTGGTGGAGCACCGTCATGCATAAACCACATATCTCGTCGAAGTTGTAATGGCAAATCTTCTAATAAATGTGGCAGCGTATTTTGTAAATGTTCTAAATAATCCACACCATTTAGTCGTGGCGATAAAATGACAGGACCAATAATGAAATTGCCAATGATCCCTGCCCACACATTAATTCCAAACTCATGTTGATAATGAGTTACTTTCGTGGCATGCGGGTTTTCAGCAGCATAAACATGTTCGTTATGTAAGTTGGTTACACCACTTCTTGTAAAACATGCTTCGTCAGTAAATAAAATGCGCTTAGCAAAATTCACATCCTGTTGTTGTTCGGTAATGAATCGACAGAAGTCCAATCGTTGATCGAGATCCGGAGCCAAAAGATCTTGTACCATTTGGATATGGTATGGATGAAGCTGCTGTTCTTTTAATGTTCTATGAACTACATCCTTGGATACTCCTACCTCTAAACCTAAGCGTCTGGTGCTTAATTTTGGATATTCAGCAATTCTTTCCAAAATTTGTTCCTCAACCTCAGGAGTCCTTATTGCACGTTGCCGTCCATAATTGGCAGTTAAAGGAGTAAAGCTACCGGTTTCGTGAAGGCGTCTCTCAATAGCAGCAAATGTTTGATGGTTTGGTATGCGCCGATTTGGATATCTTTCCCTGTATACCCTAACACTTTCGCGGCCATTTCCTTCACAATACCCAAAAACCAATAGCATATCCGTCATTTCTGCAGAACTGTATCCTCCAGCCATCTTTATAGTCAATTTAAAATTTACCTAACACGTCTCAAACAACTTATTTATTCTCGCATTGGCAAATTCTTACTGAAACACTTACTGTAAACAACATAGACTGATAGCGAAAATTCTTAAAATACGAAAAATGTTTACATTTAAATAGTCTATTGCAAAAAAAATTTTAAAGGTGTTCATCAAACAGGTAAAAAAAAAATCCGAGGATTTTTGGATGTGACGCTCCAAAAAAGTATCTAAAAAAAATACATTTTCCACTGCTAATTCACTGACCACATTTCATCCTCAAAGATAACAGCAAACATTTTTATTCAGAATAATTTAAATATTCCGGTGCGGCATCGAACACTAAAAACCGAAATACCTCAAAAACGGCTTACTTTAGCGGATTTTCACAAGAGTACCTTTCTTGTTTCAAAATGTTCAAAAAATTAGTTCCTTAACAAAAAAAAAGAAAAAAACTACACTGATAAAAAGTGTGGCCATTCTAAACCGTAAGAAGTGCATTGTGAAGCGCCCTCTAATGGCTACAGTGAAAAGGTGTCCGTATTCAGGTTTCGCATCCCAAAAAACCCCAGGGTACCAAGTTTTAAAGTAATACGTTAAAAAATGTTCATTAATTTTAAAAAATTCTATTTTTATTTTTTAACTTTACCATCCTGTATCTCGGAAACGAAGCAATTTCGGACTAAGGTAAGTTGCGGCCTCAGGAATATGTGCTCAGATTTTGTACAGACCTTTTAGAGACACCCTGTATAATTTCTTTAAATATCCTTTTCTCGATTTTATTGAAATTTGGTACCGTTATTCATAATGATAAGGGGCTTAATTATCCCTAACTAAATTAAATTTATTAAGTCCAGTGGCGTCCCGGGGAGCACCTTAACGAATATTATTGACAAGAAAAATGTACGCCACTAACTTTTCTCTAATTTTGATATTCTTTTTCGGATTCACCAACTAATAATACAACTTTTTTGAGCCGTCAACTGTCTTCGTATCTTGCTTGAGAAAAAAAATAAAAACCACTTTATTGCATGTACAAAAACAATACCTATGTATTTCAAAGTTAATTAAAATATGAAGTAAAGGTAAGTTTTGAGGTCTACAGCAAATAGTGATATTTCTTATAGTCTCAAATATAATAATATTACATATGAATAGGATGAAGAAATCGCTAATGCCTTTGCCGAGTTTTTTCAGAGTACATAATATATTGAGGACACCTCTGTACATAGTTCAATTCTTGGTGACAATTATAAGTATAACTTGGACATATTAAATCCCTTAAAGCTACGGTATCTCCAGGCTTTGATGGCTTGCCTGCCTGTTTGTTCAAGGCTTATGTTGATTTTCTAGTCAAACCAATTTTGATTATTTTTAATACGTGATTAGAACGTGGGATTTTTCCTAGCAAATTGAAAATTGGTCGAATCATACCAATACATAAAAAAGGTAATACAAGGCACATTGAAAATTATCGGCCTGTCACTATTTTAAATACATTAAGTAAGATTCTTGAAAATATTATTTACAATAGAATTAACGCTCATACTGGCAGTGTGATTGTTGACGAGCAGCATGGCTTTATGAATAAGAAGTCTACTATTTCCAATCTGTTTGAGTTTTGTGAGAATGTCTCAAGGGAGTTTCTAAATAAAAACCAGGTTGATGTTGTATACACGGACATGACTAAGGCATTTGATAGGGTAAAACATAAAATTATGATACACAAACTTGAAAATTACAAATTTGATGAGAGTATATATGTACTTTTTTAGACTCATATTTAAATGATCGATGTTTATTTGTAAAGTTCAATGGTGGTATTTCGAGGAGTTTCATTGCTAGTTCGGGTGTACCTCAGGGGTGTATACTGGGTCCATTGTTGTTCATTCTGTTTATTAATGATGTATCTAGATTTCTAAAAAATTGCAAATTCTTAATTTATGCCGATGATTTGAAGATACATGTGTCGCAGCCTTTTAGTGTAATCAGCCGTTTCATGAAAAGTCTGGTCATTTCATGAAACGCTGCCAAACACTGCAACAAATAAGTATTACGCCAAAAGGCTATAAATTGTAGACGTTACATGAAACGTCAGCGTGCTTTGGCCTCTTGATGAAAACGAGCAAAATTACGTTAAGTGACTGACTTTACTAGACTTTTCATGTAACGCTCCGAATCTACTTTGCACTTACTGAAATAACAACGAAATAACTTACTACAAAAGAAAATAACTTTTATTACAAATAAGTTATCATAGCGGTTAGCTACAGTACAAGAGAAACAAAAATACGAACGAAAGTAAAATCCTCAATTATTAAAAAAAAAACGATATGTTACTTATTAAAGCACGGCAAGCTATTATGGCAACGGCTATTACAAAGTACGCTCTTTTTTTTACAGATACACTTATTCCTAGTACACTGTTATTTGCTAGGTTTCCACGAACATTTAAATATGCCTTGACCACCTGATTCCAATGACACAGCTTCTCTTAAGCTGAGCGATTTTTCCAAGGGGATTTTCTCTTTATTAACAAATGCTAAACCCGCAACAGTAAGAGTTCAGCACCAAACCATCCCTTTATAGTACCTACCGTGCTTACCAGCAACCTGATTTACGCCATTTTTTTGAACTATTATCAAACAAACCATATTCCTGGAATCTCCTGGACCTCTGTCGACTTTGGGAATATTCAATAATACACAATCGCCTACATTAAACGTCGGCATTCTTTTTGCCAAATTACTTAACATTTTTTTGGCTGCTTCTTCAGTTTTATTTCTAGCTTCGTCGCGTTCTTCAGAAATGTTTTTACTGGCAGAACATAAATTGCAAATATAGAGCATTATATAGGTCTACTGTTAGGGTTGCCAAGCTGAATTACTATAAGGAGAGGTTGAGTAGTTCAAACAATATTCAAAGGGAGGCTTGGAAGATAGTCAATGAATTAAGGGGAAAACAGAGTAACTTTTCTAATTTAAATACAATCATTGAGCCTGATAAGTTAAATAACTTTTACTGTACCATAGGTAGAGACTTAGCAAGTAAAATACAGGGATCTTTAAACTGTGAACAGTTTTTTGTCTATCGGGCTGGACCAGATTCATTCTTTTTTTTACCTGTTGATATCGCAGAGCTTAAATCTATTCTGAAGAATGTAAAGAAGAGTAAATCTTCTGGATATAACGATATTACTATACAGTTGTTTCTTGGTTTACCTGATGCAGCACTGGAGGTCTTGGTATGTGCCATTAATCACTCCTTTAATACAGGTGTATTTCCTAATTGCCTTAAGATTGCTAAAGTGGTTCCTTTGTTTAAAGGGGGAGATCCAGAAACTCCCTCTAACTATAGACCTATAGCATTACTTTCAACTCTCTCTAAGATTGTTGAAAAATTGGTAAAGACTCGATTAGTATCCTATTTAACTAAAAAAAAAATCATTAATTCTGAGCAATTTGGGTTTCAGAGTAGCAAGGGGACATCAGATGCCATTTTTTCTTTTCTCGAGAGTCTCTTTCTGGGACTAAACAACGGAGAGATGGCTGCAGCAGTGTTCTGTGATTTATCCAAGGCATTTGATTGCGTTGATCATGGAATACTGCTGTGGAAGCTTAAAGGGTACGGTTTCCGGGGGCACACTCTCCAATGGTTCGAAACCTATTTGAGGGATAGGGTACAAAGTGTTTCATTCGATGGTGTCTTATCTGGGGAACAACCAATATCTCATGGGGTGCCCCAGGGATCAGTGTTGGGTCCAATATTGTTCTTAATTTGTATCAATGATATGGCGAATCTCAGTATCTCTGGTAAGTGCGTTCAGTTTGCGGATGATGCAACAGTGTTATGGCATGGCTCTGATGCCACAGACTTAAATGCAAGAGTTAATCAAGATATGATTGAAATTAAAAAGTGGTGTGACTGTAACAAATTGACCTTGAATGCTTCAAAGACCTGTGTCATGAACTTCAAGTGTGATTTAAATAATGTTTGTTTGGATAATAAATCTTTAAGTAATCTAACTGAAAATAAATTTTTAGGTTTATGCATAGACAACAAATTAAAATTTGAATGTCATGTTAGATCATTATGTGGTAAGTTGGCATCAGACTGTTATGCTCTTAAAGTAATAGCAGGGGAGGTTGATTTTAATATTGCTAGAAATGCATACTTTTCATTGATAGAATCACGCTTGAGATATGGTTTGTGTTTTTGGGGTGCTTGTACTAAGCAGCTATTTAATAGTGTGTTTATTTTGCAAAAAAGGGCGATCAGATATCTCTGCAATATCAGCATGAGAGACTCATGCAAACAATTTTTTATCAATCACAAAATCCTTACTCTTCCCTCTCTGTTTATATTGGAATCAGTTTGCCTGGTCCAAAAAAAATATAGAAACGACAATTCCACAAATAGGCATGAATATGGGACCAGACAGGCTGACGATGTGCTCTTACCTATACCTACAAGTTCACTGACAAAAAGATCATTTATATTTGATGCCAAGAAGGTTTAATCATCTTCCACTAGATGTAAAACAGATTGAGAACAAAATACTTTTTCGACGAAAAGTTAAACGATTGATGGTTGCAAGGGGTTATTATGAGGTAACTGACTTCTTATCTGATAGATTTTAAGCTGTATATTGTTTGTTTTTGTATTTATTCCGATTTACTTTGTTACTGTTTATATTAATTAGTTTGATACCATTACTACATATGTTTTTGCTAGTAGTTGTTTACATTTCGTTCTTTTTTATTTTTTGTTTGTAAACACTTTTAACAGCTTTGTCAACAAGTTTTACCCTTATGACAATAAAGCATAATATTTGATTTGATTTGATTTGATTTGATTTGCACAGTACTAAAGATCCTTATTGACAAACTTCTGCAATGTTAACAAGACGTAAACAATTTTCGCACATTGATTCTTGAGATTTGTTTATATTTTTTCTCTCCGGCACAACATTGGTAATATCAGCATCTTCATCAGCGAGACCTTCATGTGCATTAGATATTTCGACAACTGAATCTTCTTCATTCATAATTTTCATAAGCTCCTCTTCCGTAGTCAATGTTTCTGCAAGCGCTGAGGGAATGGTACTAGAAAATAGACCGATTTTAGGTTTACAACCTAAGAGTGCGTTATACGGGGACCGTCCTATTGTTCTGTGAAATGAGATATTTTTTGCCATTGCACAAACTGAAGCCCTACCGACCATTTTTTGCAATTCGTGTCAGACATCCAAGTTCGTATCATGTTTTCAACATCTTGATTTGATCGTTCAATGCTGCCTTGCGTCTGGGGGTGTCTAGGACGACCGTGTACTATGATACAGTCAGGCCATAAATCTTTCAGTTCCAGCATAACCCTATTTACGAACTCGCGGCCGTTGTCGCTTTGAAGAATTTTAGGGGCTCCTATTAAAAGAAAAATACTTAGTAAGTTAGAAGCAACTTTCTAGGCACGTTTGGTTTTCATTGGTCGTAAGAATAAGAATTTTGTGGCATGATCTTGATAATTCAATATCCATTTGTATTGCTTGCCCTCTTTCATTAAAATTCTTGCTTACAATGGGACGTACACAATTTTTTGTTTGCTATGTTTCTTTTCATTGCAGCTTTTCCAGCATTGAACGAAACATTCTATGGACGGACGTTGGATACTAAGTTTATTTCTCAGGGCTACTTCCATTTTAACGCGACCACCGTGCCCTGTTTTGTGAATATGATAATCGTATAACATAGTTTACAAATCACGGGTCCACGAGAAACTCGGGGAATCCCGGGCATCACCTAACCTAAAAATTTTTAATGGGGTTTAAAAAATCACTTACAGTTTTTTCTTAGCTATTACAATTTCCTGTATGACTGCTTCAATTTTCTGCTTTGTGTAAGGCTTTCGCAGTGGTTTTTAGAAATAGAACTCTTCTAATTTCTTGTAGAATTGCGTTTGTTGTATAACACTAGAACTGCCTGCCGTTGCCATTTTTAGGTTATACATTACTCATTTTATTACATCAAGGGCAAAGTAGATTCGGAGCGTTACATGAACGTAATTTTCCTCGTTTTCATCAAGAGGCCAAAACACGCTGACGTTTCATGTAACGTCTACAATTTATAGCCTTTTGGGGTAATACTTATTTGTTTCAGTGTTTGGCAGCGTTTCATGAAAATACCAGACTTTTCATGAAACGACTGATTATATTAAAAGGCTGCGACATATGCACCAGTCACTAGTGCAAACACATGAGCTTCTTTAAAAGTAATACTTAGACACCAATACAATATCAATGGCATGGAAATAGATTCAGTCGAGGAGATATCGGAGTTGGGAATTACATTTTCAAGCAACTTAAAATTTCAATCGCACATTAAAGACCTGTGCCTACAATGCTATCGAAAGCTGAATCTTATCTTGAGATTTTCTAGAGGCTTCTCTAATTGGAAGACGTGTTTGCTACTATTTTATGCATTTGTTAGGTCTAAGATGGAATATGGGGCTGTGTTGTGGGGTCCAAAGCAGGTTACATAGTTGATACTATTGAAAGGATTCAGAAAAGGCTTATTAGGTTTGTCTATTATAAAAAGCATGGAGTGTATCCTGTTTTTCCCTTACTGATATCCTATAATACTCAATTGCAAGATATAGGAGTGTTAACTCTGGATCAACGTCGGGCAAATAGCCGGATACTTTTTATCTTCGATATACTGCATCAAAATATTACCTCACCACAGACTCTAGGGCAAATACCAATTAATGTACCTAATATAAGAATTAAGAAGAAGGGATATATTCTTTGGATGTCGGGGTACTGACACTCCTTTAGGGTTGAGTCTGGCAGAATGCAATAACTTAATTAAAAGATTGGATCTGGATATGTTCTGCATAACAAGAAATCAGCTTATTCGCCAGATTAATAAGCGGTAAACTATTCATAGTATGTAAGTTAAATAGGAATTAGGTATTTAGAGCACAGGTAAGGTTAGAATTAGAATTAGATTTAGACTCAAACATGTAATTACCTTCTAGGTGTTTGTAAGAGTATAAAAATAAATAAATTTCCTGTTTTGTCAATAACAAGTCAAATGAATAACTTTACTAACGCTGCCATATGTCAAAATATTTAAAACAAGATTGAGTGAGACTGGGAGTTTTAAACTTAGTACGTAGCTTCCTGGCAGACCTTCAACAGTAACCACGCCCGAGTTAGAAGAGGATACACTTCAAGAAATAGAAGATGATCCTTCAACTAGTGCCAGGAAGGTAGCAGTGCAACTTCAAACAAGTGCATCAACTGTTTGGAGGGATTTGCATCTTTATCAACTATACTCATACCATATTCAACGTGTGCAAGCTCTGCTTCCCAGTGATTTTCAGCCAAGGCTTGATTTTGGTAGGGGATTGCTGCATACAGTAGCACTAACAACATTTTTTTACACAACATTTTATTTACTGATGAGGCCTCTTTTCCGAGAGAAGCCATTATGAATTTTCATAATGAACATTTTTGGGCGGACGATAATCCTCATAAAATCAGAGGTCCTTTTCAGCAACAATTTTCGGTGAATGTATGGAAAGGGATCATTGGCGACTATATTATTTGACCATACTTTTACGATTGAGAGGAAACTCCTATAGGCAGTTTCTATGTACAAATAAGAATTAATGTGGTTAATGCACTACCAGCTCATTTTAGCCTAGTTGCTCGTCAATACGTCGACAACACTTTTCCTAATTGTTGAATTGGACTCGCATGTCCCCAAGGTTGGTTAGCTCGCAGTCCCGACTTGAATCCTCTAGACTATTATTTATGGGGTCACCTAAAGTCTCTTGTATACAAGACGCCTGTACTAGATGAAAACGACTTAAGAATTCGAATTATGCAGGCATTTTTGAACGGATAAGAGAATCAACGGTGAGACGATTGCAATCGTGCGTTTTATCAAAAGGTGGCCATTTTCAACATTTGCTTTGATTAACTGTTGCATTTTTTTTGTATCATTATTTAAAAAAAATATATTTTTAATTTAAATGTTTTAATTAACTTTGCAATACATAGGTATTTTTTTGTACATGCAATAAAGTGGGTTTTATTTTTGTCTCGAAAGCGAAGCAAGATGCGAGATTCAAGGAACAAAAAAGTTGCATTATTATGAATGTATGTTTATTATATTGTAACTATTTAAAATAAACATATTATTATTATTATAAGTTGGTAAATCCAAAAAAAAAAAAAATTAAAATTAGGAAAAGTCAGCGGCGTACATTTTTTTGTCAAAACAATTCCCCCCCCCCCCCCGGGACTTAATAAATTTACTCTAGTTAGGGCTAATTAAGCTCCTTATCATTATGAATAACGGTACCAAATTTCAATGAAATCGGGATCGGGTTGTCCGATTAGTCGCATTATGCTCATTCTTTGGTGGGATGTGCCGCATATGAGCTGTGTGGTGTAATTTCATGGTACAAATAAACAAGGTATGATATCTAGCCGTAAATTACACCCAAAAGTAGAAGTCAAGCCTAATTTCCCCCCTCCAAAAAAAGGTCTCTGGATCCGCCACTGGCCTTTATCGCACAGGGTGTAAAAAAATAGCATAACTGTGTTAGAGCTAGTCCGTCCTTGGCAAACTAAATAAGCCGAATGTGATTAAAAGTGCTCATTTTAAGGAGACTTACCTAGTAACCATCATATTAAAAAACTATTAAATTACACCTAGTACTTCAAAAGTTTATTTAAAAATAAGCGATTTCCAAGGGCGTCCTTTATGGGCCCGTATCTCCGTAGAGGTGGGGAGGGGGGCGTAGAAAAAAGTGTATAGGAACTTGTCAAATTATTTTTGTGTTTATTTGAATCCGGGAGATTGCTCACGTATTCTGGGACACCCTGCATAAACGACTTTGTGAAACGGATGGGCTCAAGTATGTATACAAGTTTCGCTGATGACTCTACTTTTAACGACCAAAGTAAATATTTGGAATTGTGCTTATCCATTTCATTTACTCACATACACAATATTGCTGTACTAATATGACTTGCAATCATTTACAATATGTAGAAAAATTGTCAATAAACATTTTACAAGCATTTGCTTTGCTGGATTACCCAGGACATCTTTATATTTGTTTACTAATGACCTAATATGATGATTAATGATTATGTTCCAATCGATTCTCAAGAGCGAATGAAACAGTTTACCTTTATAGTCCCCAAATTGCATTTTTAGCCCTGGTGGCGAATTTACATGTTAGGTTCAGATAGGCTTTTGATCTGGTGGCGAAAATACTATTTTAGTGACCTATACCGTAGTGGCGAATTTAAAATCCGACACAAGATAAATGGTCATGATTTTACCTGCTTTGTAACGATCGGGTGACTTTACCCCCCATAAAGCAATTAAGGGCTGGTTTGCAAGCGTTTCTCAGTACAGGGAGGTATTTTATTTTTATTTTGATAATGTACGTATTTTAGGTATAATTAATTATACCTGTCAACACATTAGAATCTGTCGAATTATTATTAAATCATTTGAACTGTGGCATTAGCGGTGTTCAGTGGTGTTATTGATTTTTAAAATGTTCAGACCGTGGGTTGAGAACTGTGAATCCGACGACGGAATTGAAAAGAACAACGAGCAAAAAAACAAAGAGCAATTTACAGATTTTTTTTTTTAATTTTAGTATGTTATTTTGTGTGTCGAAATAAGCATTTTCTTTCATTGCACCGACCTTGTAGCCATACAGAGTGATAAAAAAAAATCAGGTCAAAAATCTTACGGGAAATATTTGTCTGCAGGTCTTCTAAAAACGTCAGAGGGCATAGAAGCTGCCATTAAGAGGACAGACAGACAAAAAAAAACAATTCACTGGAGAGGAAGGACAGATCTGACAAAGGCACATTGAAAGTGTTTGGAAATGGTGATGCAGAGTTGATTCGCAGGGAAGTGTATGCGATGTATGAGCTTAAGCAAATTCCGCCACTTGATTCTTTGCGAGAAAAGTTATTAGCAAATGGTCGATTTGCTGCTAGTCGCGAAACGTTGCGCCCATTCCTGCACAAAATTGGATTTCGATTTAAAAAAATTGACAAGCGCATTTCCATTAAAGAGACCCAACGGTTAGTGGAATGGAGACAAAAATATTTAACACAAATTCATCAGTTCCGCGCAGAAAACCGAAATATATACTATTTAGATAAGACTTGGTTCGACACCTATGACACTATAAAAAAAAGGATGGCAAGATTCTTCATCAAAGTGCATTTTAGATGTACTTGCTTCTCGAGGAAAGGGAATATCCATCTTACACTGTGGCTCGAGGGATGGCTGGGTGCCGAACGCTTTGCTACTTCCAGCAAAAAACATTAAGGACTGCTCGTTAGACTACCATCAGGACATGACAAGTGAGCTTTTTGAAAATTGGATAAAAAATTCTCTTTTTCCAAATATCTCACCAGGCAGTGTAGTCGTTTATGACAATGCTAGTTATCACAGCACCTTAGCTGAGAAAATACCAACCATAAGCAACAAAAAAGAGTTACTGCAAGAGTTCTTTAGCCAACATGACCTCTATTTTGAAGATAATACAAAAAAAAAACTTGTTTAGGTACTAAAAACCAAATTGTATGATAAAATATATTGCGTAGATGAGGCTATAAAAGCATTGGGTAACATACCAGTTAGGTTGCCCCCCTACCATCACGATTTGAATCCTATAGACTATAGACTATAGAAATGATATGGCCCGAATTAAAAAACAAAGTTAGACGCAATAATGTAAGCCCAAGAATGTCCGCTAATGTAATTGAAGTAATTAACACTAAGTGTGAATTAATACCAGAACGTAAACCCTTTAATTATATCAGTGGATGATAGTGATAGTAAAGACTCAAACTATTGAGATGACTCATTTTACTCATACGGTTTTATACAGGGTGTTCCTCGTAGAAGTGCCGCATTTTCAACCAGGTAATAACACAGATGTCAAAAAAGCCTTTGCCATTCGTTTTCAAACAAAAAAAAAATTTATTCCGATATCTCAAAAACTAGAGAAAATAAAGGGGGTGGAACTTCTACGTATGACACCCTGTATAATAAAAATTATATATTACGGCTTACTACTTTTACGCATATTAATAACTTACGTCAAACTCAGCAATACACAATAAATTTTTGTACATATATCAACATTGTTTCAATCTTCCTACTACCACCCTGGACCAGAATGATTTATTTACCAAAATAGAAGCACAAGCAGGTATAAAGTATAAACGCGTTAGTTAGTTGTGACCATTTATCGTGTGTCGTACTTTACCAGCACTTGTTCCCATAAGCCACCCAGGTAAAGTGTGTTCACAAATATAAGAAACCGACCTAAATGACTGCTATTATTAGGGTATTCAAAATATACTAAACAACAATAAACCAGTTCTGTGAAATGATATGGGTGTAATAAATTTTAAGTACCTCACTCAGGTAAAAAAAAATGCGGATAAACCAGGGTCCTTTTTGATTTCAGTCTGTCAACGTACACTGTTGAGTTTAGTTTGTTTTTTGAAAATGTTTCGTCCTTGGTGTTTTAGTGAGATTTGTGAAAGCAATGAAACTGAAGTAAATAACAGAGTGCATTTATCAACTGATGCCAAACAGATTATAAAGAATGTGTTCTTGACATTAATGTCGCGCGGAAATTTGTGCCCTAAAGAAGTTGTAAAGGAAACGGCTTTACTTACAAAAAAATCTTTTTTCACAGTTTGGAAAATGACACAAGGGCCATTTTTGGAACGCAGAAAAAGAAGGGATATTGGTAAATCAAGAACGTTAGACCAAGGGAACGAGGAACTTATACGAAGAAAAATTTATAAAATGTATGAAGAGCAAAGTGTACCAATGTTGGACAATTTAATAAAAAGGCTGACAACAGATGAAACAGAAATTAAATGCTCAAGAACGACATTGTGGAAGCGCCTTCAACACGGGCTTTAAATTCAAAAGGATTAATAAAAAGCAGGTTTTGATGGAGTCCAAGCGCCTTCAAGAATGGCGGTGGGAATATCTGACAAAAGTAAATGAATACAGAAGTAAAGGTAGGCCGATCATTTATTTAGATGAAACGTGGTTTGACACCCACGACACCCCGTCACCGCCTTACCACTGTATATTTAACCCTATTGAACAAATATGGCACCAACTTAAAGCTGGAATTCTTCGCAATAATATTTCACCCACACTTAATTCTAGTGTACTAACTCTAATTCATGATGAAACTAAAAAAATTTCTGAGGTGAACTGGAAAAACAGCGTACAACATGTAAAGAAAGTAGAAGAAAGTTATATTTGTATTAGGAATGCAACAGAAAGGTTTATTATTACTTTAGATAATGATAGCGATAGTGAAGTAGATTTAGTTGGGTAATTTATTAATTAATATATGTAAGAAATGATACACAGGACTTAAAACACACAGTATTTTATTAATTAGAGAAAATACAATTCGAATTACAGCGTGGCTTCATCGACCAAAGCCGTAAAAAGTCTGTTTATGCAAAATCCACAATCCCTGTTCCCAAGCCCCTTTCTTCCCGTACCAAACCATTAAGTACCCATCGGCGCCGATGCCTCCATAAATCTGTCTCGGCGTCCACTTGAAATACGGTCAACACGGCCGCCAAGTCGACCGCCCAAGAGATCCAGGGCTTGGTATCCCACACGGCCATTCTGACAAAGTAATTCGTTCTCGAATTACTGGGATGATGAACAGGAGCTGATGATCTGAAACAAAAGAAACGGAAGCAGATTTTTGCCGAATGGTTCTTTTTATTAACACCCTCGCCGCGCGAGCAGATTGTGAGTGACACTCGCCGCCAATACAAGAACTCCAATTTATTACGATGGCTCTTTTTGTTTTAAAGTACGGCTTTCAACAAACAGCAATGTCTGCAAAGCATTATCGCCGGATATAGTCGTAGCAATAATTTTTGTTTCGAAGTACGGCTTTCAACAAACCCAAATGTTTGCAAAGCGTTATCGGAGTGTATTATAGTCGCAGCAATCATTTTGGTTTTAAATGGCTTTCAACAAACACAAATGTTTGCAAAGCGTTATCGGAGAATATAGTCGCAGCAATAATTTTTATTTTAAATGGCTTTCAACAAACACAAATGTTTGCAAAGCGTTATCGGAGTATATTATAGTCGTAGCAATAATTTTTGTTTTAAATGGCTTTCAACAAACACAAATGTTTGCAAAGCGTTATCGGAGAATATAGTCGCAGCAATTGTTTTTGTTTTAAATGGCTTTCAACAAACACAAATGTTTGCAAAGCGTTATCGGAGAATATAATCGCAGCAATAATTTTTGTTTTAAATGGCTTTCAACAAACACAAATGTTTGCAAAGCGTTATCGGAGCATATAATCGCAGCAATAATTTTTGTTTTAAATGGCTTTCAACAAACACAAATGTTTGCAAAGCGTTATCGGAGAATATAATCGCAGCAATAATTTTTGTTTTTCGTTTACTCACAATCGCTTTCACGGATTATAATACCACTGATTAACTACCTATAAAGTCAAAATTTAGTCCTCGGAGAATTCGCCTGGCCAGACCCGAAGCATGTCTTTTGCAACAACAGTTTTTCTATTGGTCGACAGGTTTTTAAATTCAAATCTATCATTCGGTAAAACTTGTACCACTTCAAAAGGACCCTCGTATTTTTTGTCCAACTTTGCCAAGTGGTTACTGCCGGAAGGTTGAAATACAAGGTCGCCTTCAGTAAATACTTTATTCGACCTCCTTGTCTTATCAAACAGATGTTTTGCCTGCTCAGCCTGGTTCCTAATTCGCTGGTATGCCAGATTTCGATCGTCTTCCAGACTTTTAGATACGTCGCGATTTGGTATAGATTCAGTCAGCGTTTTAATATCGGGTATGCTACCGTTGACTCCCGTTAACAAATAAATAGGTGAAAATCCCGTAGTCTTTTGCACGGTGGTATTAAGCGTTGTTTGTAACTTTAAAATGAGGCTTGGCCACTCAGGCTTATCGTTGATCTCTGTTCGAAGTAAATTTAAAACAGTATTGACGTATCTCTCAACTTGCCCGTTACCGCGAGGGGCGCTTTTCGCAATCAAGTGCTGTCGAATACCTACTTCTGACAGCATTTGTTTTACGACCTTATCGGTGAAATTAGTACCTCTATCGCAAATTAAAGTTTTGGTAATGCCAAACATATTTAAACATAACTTTAGAGCGTCACACATCTCGGGACCTGAAAGGGTCCTAAGGGGTACTAGAAATAAAAATTTGGTAAAAGAATCGATTAAAAGCAATAAGTATTTAAACCCTTCGGCAGCTACCGGAAACGGTCCTACGCAGTCGGCGTGTACTACCTGAAAAGGGATGGGCTTTTTATCAATGGGATGTAATGAGGCCTGTTTGGGGCCACTGTGAGCTTTACCGACAATACACTTTAAACAATTGTCGCAATATTTCTTGACAAATTTCGTCATTTTAGGAAACCAAAAATAATGATTTATTTTTGCGAATGTTTTATGTGGGCCGACGTGACATTGCTCATCGTGGAATAGCCTTAACAAGCCTAGACGACTGCCCTTCGGAACAAAAGCACGATACATTGGAGGGTCCTGACCGGTGTTTATTTTTCTAAAAATGATATTGTTTTGACAGAAATAATCGCCGGTGAGTTTACCCTCCAGAAGCTGTCGTTGAATGGCTTGGGTCTCGGGGTCATGTTTTTGAGCCTTGCGCAGCCAGTTGTCGGTGGAGATGGTATTTACTTCATTAACTTTGGGGACCACATCCGCGGGGTTTCTACTGAAATAGTCGGCGTGCTGTATATATTTACCCTTTCGGTACTCGATGTCGAAGTCAAATGACTGCAAATAAAGCCACCATCTCGCAACCCTAGGAATCAGTTCCTTTTTATTTTGTGATAATTTTAGCGAATTACAATCTGTTATAAGTTTAAAATTAATCCCTAACAAATAAACTCGAAAATGTTTAATCGCGTAATATGCTGCCAAAGTCTCTAGCTCGTACGAGTGATATTTGGATTCTTCGTTCGATGTCCGCTTTGAAAAATATGCTACTACTTTTAGCTGCTTGTTTTCGTGGCGCTGAAAAAGTATAGCCCCAAAACCGATAGAGCTTGCATCAGTATGCAGCTCTGTTGGTAAGTTATGATCAAAAAGGCTAATAAGGGCCTCTGACTCAGGAACGCGCTAACATATTCTTTCGCTATTTTTTGATCTTCGCCCCAGACAAACTTTTCGTTAACTTTCGTTAGATTCATTATGCAAGCTGTGCGCGACGATAGTTTGGGAATAAATTTACGAAAATAATTCGCCAAACCCATGAACTGTCGAACCTGTTTTTGTTTTGTGGGTCGGCGGCTTTTAACAGCGCTTCCACTTTACTTTCCCCAGGTCTTACCCCTTTTTCTGATACCTCTTGCCTTAGAGACTCAATCGTGGTCTCGAAAAAGTGACATTTTTTAATGTTTAGTGAAAATCCTGCAACCGAGAGGGGGCACCTAGGACTCGATTTAATTTTTGCAGACCCTCAGAAACAGATTTCGACGGAATCAAAATGTCATCTAGGTAAATTAACGCGTCTTTATCTTTTAAATCGCCTAATGCTTTACAGATTGCGCGTTGAAAAACAGCAGGAGCATTTGCCAGGCCGAAGGGCATACGCAAAAACTCGTAGTGCCCGTCGGGTGTTACTAAGGCAGTTTTGACATGTATATCGGTGATATCACCAATGACAATTTCCAAAATTTGATTCACCGACAGGTTAAGATTTAACGAATTAATAAGAAAATTTTTTTTTCTGGCATACTCACAATAGGAATCCGCTTCGTCGCTGGTAAACAGGCTAGCTCTGCGTAGCTTGACGCTGAGGTTGCGCTTCGCTGGATAGAGGCTGGATATTTCGGTCCTAAAATCCTCCCAAGTTTTCTGCACAGGCTTTCACATTGAAAACCATTCTTGAGCTTCCCCAGTAAGGCCACTTGCACTCCTAACTAATAGTTCGTAACTTGACCAGTGAAAAGTCTCTCCTAGTTTTTCCATTTCGTCGCACTATTTTGACGCGCCGTCATCATCCCGAACTGGATTGAAAACTGGAACACTCACTGGGGTCGACACGGATGTTTTAGCACCATCGTCTTTTAGGGCTCTAAACGATTCGGTTAAAATCCTCGGGAACTCTTCCATGGTGCTTTTAGTGAGCGAATCCCACTTCTGATGTAAGAAATGATACACAGGACTTAAAACACACAGTATTTTATTAATTAGAGAAAATACAATTCGAATTACAGCGTGGCTTTATCGACCAAAGCCGTAAAAAGTCTGTTTATGCAAAATCCACAATCCCTGTTCCCAAGCCCCTTTCTTCCCGTACCAAACCATTAAGTACCCATCGGCGCCGATGCCTCCATAAATCTGTCTCGGCGTCCACTTGAAATACGGTCAACACGGCCGCCAAGTCGACCGCCCAAGAGATCCAGGGCTTGGTATCCCACATATAATAATTTAGCATTATAAGTTTAAGTGTAAGACCATAATTTTATTTTTATATTTTGAATTTAATAAACTTAAATAAACATTAGTTTCGAATTTATTTGCTGCTAAAGTAAATATTTCAATACTATGTATTTTCTAAGACGGTCCCAGCTCAGTCGGCATTGTGTCAATACCCCTATTTAGGTAGAAATAAATAAGAGTTATTTGGTCAGTTTCTTATATTTGTGAATACACTTGTTTGTACACAAAAAGACTTATATAAGAATATTTTAGCGAAAGCAACAGGTTTTAATACTACTACTAACCTGAGCTTGCGCCCGGTCCAACACCTGACGCGCGCGCTCACACTTATCGTTGTATCTTTGTCATTATTAGGACTATTTAGATATTTTTTTTAATATATTCTGCAAAGTATAGAGAATAATATTTTCCACGGTTCTAGCATACATTGTTAGCGTTTTAGCATCCGCGATCTCATATTGTGTTAATTGTTCCCAGAAACGTATAATATATTTTTTGTAATGTTATACTTGCTTTACGTTTGTGAGGCAGGACGCATGTATACCTACTTTACGGTGCAGTATTGATATCAGCCGTTTATTTACAAATATCAATATTCAAAGTTGACGTGAATATACTATAGTACTACTTACATTCAGTTATAAAAAAATTAAGCATTGTTAGAGCTACCGTGTGGCCGCTAAACATATAGTCTCCGCAGGTTCTCACACCTTGAATTGACATTCCAGCTCCCCTCCATATAATATACGCTTGTGACAATTTCATTGCTAAATCCTCAAGCGTAGAAGAGCCCAGTACAGGGAAGTTCCTAGGTTGACACTGAAGGTGTGTTCCCGGAACACTAAGTGATGTTATTAACATTGTTATACACCGCAAAAGGAATACTGTTCCTGAGAGAGCAAAAAATCTTCTCATTAAAATAAATCTGAAACAAGAAAAACTTTAGAAAATTCAATACAGACAAAATAATGGTTTCTGCGGTATTTTTTGTTGATAAAGTGATGTGATAATCAAAATATTATATGCGCAGCATGCTGCACATATTCCCTTTAGAAATATAGAAAACCAAAAATTCATATTGTGTTCTGTTTGGATATAATGTGTCAGTGTATTCGATTCATGGTTATTGCGGTTATAAGCGATTGATAAATAAACAATTTCAGTCGCGTCACACATTCAGTGTCGATGATCCCATTATTTACCTATTTACCGTTTTAGATAATTTAAGTAAAATATATGTATATTAAGTTAGCTCGCCTTTATTAACGGTTCATCGACAAAAAACAAACGACGGACAGGATTATTGCCAAGGTTATTGCATTCTTTTTGACCACTTAGGCCTCGACTTAGGCGAAACGGTTAATTTCAAATAAGTAATAATAATAAATTTTAAAGCATCACGAAATATTGTAAAACAAACTGAAGTCATGAATTAACAAACTTTTTAAGGAAAGCAGAGTTTACAGCCTTTTGTTTTATATTATTTTTCAATCCATGTAAAATTTCGGTATTTCATGTAACATACCATACATCAAAAATTTAAATTATTAATATTAAAATATAAATTAAACTTTCGAGAAACCTCGGTTTACTTAATTAAAAAACAAAAAAATGGTTTACTCCTAGAATGATTTTTTATTAATAAATGACAAACACCTAAAAGAATTATTTCAACCAAAATGTTCAAATTTACCCCACCAACATCGCATGAGAAGATTCTCTAATACATGCAGAATTTTTTTTACTTAAAATTTCCCTAAATAAATTTCGAATTTTTTAGGATGGTCAAGTGTTGATTTTAGAAAGAGTGCAATAAGTTTATAAATTACATATAAAGCCTGTGTAGAGATATAAGAAAGTTACACTTTGCTTTTGAATGTGATTATCCAAGGGTGACCATAAACAAACAATGAATGAATAAATAAATGCAAGTAAATTATGGTCCGTACTTAGAAATGTTTTAAAGTAAAATGCAAATCCGAAAGACGTAATTTCGTTATTAAAGTAATAGTTTGGTGATTTTAAACCGATGTTTACCTGATTCAAAATGAGAGGGTTAATCCCATAAAACAAATTATGTTCTAAAGACTGTATATACAGCGTGTCCAGAAACCATCTTAACATACGGGAAACTTTTTTATTTTAGACTTTACGAAAAAAAGTGATTATTCATAAAAAGTTCTGCATGGTCTAAAACCTAAAATGCAACTATCAGATATTAAATTCTCCCAGGCGTATACAAGGTAAGTCAAAAAATATTAATTTGGCTTAAAAGTAAAGTACCTTTATTTTTGATAATATCGAAAATTGTTATTAAAAAAAGTTGATCAGAACTAAAAACCACGTTCAAATATGAAATTACGCCCATTTACCTTGAAAAAATTATTTCGTCTTTTTTGAAACGTATGTCTACAATAACAATGCAAATTTAACTGTAGTTACATGTAATCTAGGATGGTTATAACATACAAATTAATTGTTGATAGCAAGAAATGTTTGACAGCAACCGTCAAAATGCGTTAAAATTTATAAAACATAAAAATGGTAGCGTTATTAACTTCTGAGGAGAAAATTGAAATTGTTTTGATTGTGGAAGAAAAATTCGTAAAAAATAATAAAACCTAATTTTTCATTGCATTACCTAATTGTAATTTAAACGTGGTTTTTGGTTCTGATCAATTTTTTTTAATGACAATTTTCGATATTGTCAAAAATATAATAAATGGTCTAAAGTTGCCATTCGAAAGGCGACTTAGCTTAAAACAAAGATACTGTGGCGTAATGTTGTTGTTTTTCCTGATTCCATAGTTTCTCTAATTATCTCACAGAATTTTTCAGAAAAGGGCGAGCAAGATTTTAAGAAGCGGTATTCATTCTCGTTTAGTAGGTCCAGCACGCCTTGGAAAACTAAATGAAACCATGACAACTAATTATTTTATTTGTCAAGGCGGACAGTTTCCTTTTAATTAAATATGGTGCTTAAATTTACAATCGAGGAAAAAGTTGAAATAGTGTTAATTGTTGGAGACCACTACAAGACGTACAGAGAGGCTGCTCAAATTTTTAATGCAAGATATCCAAATAAAATTATTAGCCATGTAACGGTTGGAGATATTTTTAATAAATTTAAAAATACCGGATCTGTAAGTAATAAATTTTCTGACAAGCATCAGGTTTGGCGTACGGACGAAGATACCCAATTGAATGTTTTGCTAGCTGTCGTGGAAAATCCTAAAATCTCATTGAGAAATATTTCACAAACTGTTCGACGACCTGTTACAAAGTCCACTGCCCAAGTTATTTTAAGGAAAAATAATTTTTACCCATACAAGCCAAAATTTCTTCACAAACTGCAGCCTAGAGATTTTGATTCACGATTTTTGATTTGCTCTTGGTTTCAAGGTGAGGTAGAAGATGACCCACTATTCGCAAGAAAAATATTGTTTTCAGATGAGGCGATGTTCACCTCAAATGGAGTAGTGTGTTCTCAAAACTGTAGGTGGTGGAGTGATGAGAATCCCCATTTTGTAATTGAGTGTCGTGACCAGTATTCTTTCAAGACAAATGTGTGCGGCGTTTTTAGGAACCAAATTGTAGGGCCGTACTTTTTTTCAAGAAAATATTACCGGTGAAATTTACTTGAACTTTTTGGACACGGAATTATTTTTTTTTTTATAGACTACCAATGAATATAAGACAAACACTTTGGTTCCAACATGACGGCGCTCCATGCCACAGCTCTGCAAGAGTGACAGAATTCTTAAACCGGACATTTCCACAGAAATGGATTGGACGAAGATCAGAATTTGCTTGGCCACCAAGGTCACCTGATCTAACACCTCTGGATTTTTTCGTATGGGGATTTTTAAAACAAAAAGTGTATACCCACAGACCTTTCGAGAACATAGACCATTTAGAGAGAATTATCAGAGAATGTGTCCAAGAAATTTCCCCTCAGATGGTTAGAAATGCAGTAATGGAATTTTCACGACGTAGAACCGTTTGTATGGAAAAAAACGGTGGTCATGTTGAAGCTTAGTGTAGTATTTCATTATTGTACTTTGTAATTAAAATTATTAAATATAGTTTTCCATTTACGGTATTAATATTATTGACTTTCTGAACACCCCGTATGTGCTGGCTCAAAACTTTTGATTTGAAAGTTATTTTATCAACAAGCAGAACTTTTTATGAAGAATAATTTTTTTTCGTAAAGTTAAAAATAAAAAAGTTTCCCATATGTTAAGATGGTTTTTTGGACACGCTGTATAGCCACTCTAGTTAGTTTTTAGCTTAGTAATTATTCTTACTTCGTGTGTAATACAGCGTTTATTTAATCGTGTGAGTCATGGAAAATATGTGCGAGCCCAATGTATCTCAGTACTCAGGAGATAACTCCGTTGAAAAGCAGAAAACACTTTTCTGTGGAAACTAAGGAAGTTATAAACAATGTTTATTCAACTCTCATTAAACGTGCGGTCAGCAAGCAAGCAGCATTAGAAGAAACGGCCACATTAACAAAAATTCCAACATCAACTGTATGGAAAATTATGAATAATCCCATTTTAGCGAGGAAAAAAAGAACCGATACTGGCATTTTCTTGAAGGTAGATGGAAGTGATCAAGATATAACACGGCGTAAAATTTACAAGTTATACGAGGAACAAAGCGTGCCTACATTAGGTAATTTAATTAAAAGGCTTGAAGAAGATGAAACCGGCGTTAATTGTGGCAGAACAACGTTATGGAAGTGTATCCAACACATGGGTTTTAGATTTAAAAAAATTAACAAAAGACAAGTTTTAATGGAATCCAGTAGAATGCGGGAATGGCGATCCGAATATCTACAAAAAAATAGAATTTACAGAGATCAGCAAAGGCCGATTATTTACTTGGATGAAACCTGGTTCGACACATATGATGCCCCGGAAAATAGTTGGGTTGACTCAAGCGACAAGTGTAAAACAAGCGCGCCATCAAAAAGAGGTAAACGAATTACGATTTTGCATGCTGGATCTAAAGACGGATGGATTCCAAATAATGGACTTTCTGTGTCTGCAAAAAACATTAAAGATTCTTCTGTGGATTACCATGAGGACACCACTGCTGATTTATTTAAAGATTGGTTTAAAAACAAGCTAATTCCAAATATACCTCCAAATAGCGTAATTGTAATGGACAATGCAAGCTACCATAGTAGGCAGTTGACCAAGACTCCTCAAATGACACAAAAGCAACAATTTAGAAGTACATGTATGATAATGACATTTATTTTCAAGAAGATTACATCAAAAGGCAATTAATTGAGGTTATACAAAGTTTAAAACTACAAAAGGTATACTTCTGTGATAATTATGCGAAAAATCTGGCATACAGTATTAAGGCTTCCACCATACCATTGTATATTTAATCCCATCGAACATGTTTGGCACCAACTGAAATCTGCCATTCGTCGTAACAATATTTGCCCTACTACTTACTCCAGTATACTTGAGCTTATAGAAACTGAAGTTTTTAACATCCCTTTACAAAGTTGGGCAAATCTTGTTACACATGTTGAAAAAGTGGAAAAATCCTATATTCATATACTTAAACAATATAGTACAAACAATAATTAGAACAGATGATGATAGCGATAGTAAAATTGATATATTAAGTGAATAATTATTATAAGTACCGAATAATTTGTATATTTTTGTAATCATAAATATAATTTTTAATAAATAAATAATAAATAATAAATAAATAAATAACCGTTTATTGTCTAACAGGATACAAGCCCAATCTAAAGACAATTGTACAATAATAATAAATTAATGAAAATGTTGTACTTAAAGTGAGTAAGAAAGAAGTAAGAAAAGTAAAATAAGTTACAAGTTATAATAATAATAACAATAGTAAATAAAAAATAAAAAATAACAATAGCAAGAGCTAAGTTGGATTTTCCATCATAGCGAGCTTCAATTTGCTTTTAAATTTTTGAAAAGAGTCGCTGAATAAATCAACCGACGCCAGACTCTCGATAACATTAAAGTTCATACATGTCCGATAGAGGGGTGCTTTGGTAGCTAGGTTAGTTCTTACGGATGGCAGATAGAATCTGTTGTGATTTCTGGTATGAAAGGGTGGAGCTAAAAAGTTTAACTGACATAGTAGGGCAGCACAGTCAATGTGGCCATTGCTAAGCTTGTATAGAAAGGCCAAGGAGTGTAGCATATGCTCTTGGTGCAATGCCAAGAAGTTAAATCTATTCAGAAGCTGTAGGTGATCAAAGCCGCGTTGGGGATACGTACCGTCTAATCTGTAAGCGAGATGCTTCAGGAATTTTCGTTGAATGCTTTCTAGTCTATTAATGTGTATTTGATAAATGGGTGACCATATCTGTGATGCATAGAGCAGCTTGGACTTTACAAGTGTGTTGTACAACACTATAAAACACAGTGGAATTTCAAAGTGTTTTGTGGATCGGAGGAGTAACCCCAGCGACTTTAGTGCACTACGGGCAGTTGTGTCTATGTGGATGTTGAATGTTAATTTCTTATCAAAACAAACGCCCAAGTCTTTGACATGGTCGCAGTTGTCAAGAATGGTGTTGTTTAAGGTGTAGGAGTGATCAAGTTCAATTTGTTTTTTTACATTTATTTGTGTTCAGGTGAAGCCTGTTTGCCGTACACCACTGCGAGATAAGGTCCAGGTCTAATTGCAGTTGTATGCAGTCCTCCCAACAACGAATACAATTAAAAATTTTTAAGTCATCCGCGAATAAAAGAGTGCAGCTTTTTACTTCGGACATAATATCATTAATAAAAATGGAAAATATTAATGGGGCTAGATTACTGCCCTGCGGGGCTCCACTTGTAGCCATGAATGATTTTGATTTGTGACCATTGTACTCAACATATTGACGACGTTGAGAAAGGTAAGAAGAGAAGAAATAAATTAAGTCAGTATTAAAGCCTATTTTTGACATTTTCTCAGCAACAATCCCGTGATCCATCTTGTCGAAAGCCTTAGAGAAGTCCGTATAAATAGTGTCAACTTGACAACCCTCATTAATAGCATGATACGTATATTGAAGAAAACAGGTTAGATTGGTAACAGTTGACCTTCCTGAAAAGAAACCATGTTGATTTGGGGAGATGAGGTTTTTGATCTTAAAAAATAGTTGATTGTATATACATTTTTCAAAGGCCTTCGCAAAGTTGGACAGAATAGAGATAGGACGATAATTTTCTATGGAGCCGATGTTGCCTGCCTTGAAAACCGGACAAATCCTTGCTTGTTTCCAGGCGTCTGGAAAGGTATTAGTTGATAAGGAAAGATTGAAAAGCCTGGTTAATGGTTCAGCAAATACATGAGCACAATCTTTCAGAAGGAAAGCAGGTATATTGTCTGGACCAGCAGTATTTTTATTTTTAGTAGATTTTAGTGCGCATAGTACATCCGTTATATCAAGTGGCTCCAATGAGACGTTGCCGCAACCCTCGCTGGCAATGTTAGGCGGGTTTGAGACTACGTAGACGCTATGAAAGAAGTTTGCGAAGACATCCACAATATCCTCGGGACAATAAAATAACTTGTAATTTCACATTTAAAAATAAATAAAATATTATTTAATGTCTTACTTATTTTTATTACAATCCATGATTAAATTCTAAGGAGAATATGGACCTGTTTGGCCATATTTCAATTTTACAGCTAGCCCGGGTCTTTCCTAATAGGGATCAGTTAGTCACTTTCTTATATCTCTGAACAGACTTTACCTAAGTTAAATCGCTTGGTCCGCAGAAGAGAACTAAATAGGGTAATTCCATGTCAAATCAACCACCAAAAAGCAATTTTAAAAATCGATGTCTTCGATTATTTTTAAAAGTTGCCAGTTTGTTGGGCTTACAGGCAATAAGAAATTCCCAAATTTTAAAATTTTTTAAATACTTTGTTTTTCAGTTATAGCAGTTTAAAAATTAAAAAAAAAAAAAAACACGCAACTTGTAAAAACATGAATTTTTTAAATGCGAATATTTTGATAACTGTTACAGATAGGAATGTTATTCGAGCGCCATACTGCAGCACTTAGATTATATTTTTTTTCTATTGTCATGTTTAGCAATGACCTTGATTTTCAAGGTCAACGCCAAGGTCACAAACATTTAAAACTCAATATCTCTAAAAGCATATTTTTTAAAATTTTCAAAAAATTATAATTATTATATTTACTACCTTTTCTTAAGTGCACTTCCAAAATTTTAAAATGGGCCGACAAAAAATAAGCTCAGAAAATAAAAAATGGCGCCTTCTTGCAGCGCGTCACGATGGCAACATTGTGTATTAGCGCTAGCATATGCGCGGTCGCGTTATGGAAAACGGTATTTCCCTGATTCTCCGATGGAAGCGCCATATAAAAATCGTAAGAATGTTTTAAATTTACATGAGTCTGATTATAACTTAAAGTCTGAATGACATTTCTTCGCTACAAGTCATGGTAAAAGTGCTTGTGATGGACTAGGCGGAACGGTGAAACGAACAGTTGCTAAAGCAAGTCTACAGCTACCCTACTCTGATCAGATACTAACTATTTAACATCTCTACGAATTTTTAAAGGAAAACATCAAAAACATTTCATTTTTTTATTGTACTAAGGAGGAACACAAAACAAAATGCTAAAGATTTAAGAAAAAGATTTGATGAGGCAAAACCAATTCATGGAATTCAACAGTACCATTGTTTTATTCCCAAAGAAGATAATGTATTAATTGCCAAAATATGCTCAGATAGCTGTAAAAAAATTGAGCATTCCATTAATTGCCAAAATATGCTCAGATAGCTGTAAAGAAATTGAGCATTCTTTGAGAAACAAAATTCCAAAAAATATGTCATACAAGGAAATTCGTGGTTATGTAACAGTGGAGTATAATGGATGTTGGTGGCTAGGCTGACAAAAACAAAGAAACACGAGATATTTCAATAAACTTTCTTCATCCAAAAGGACCATCGGTATCATTTCATTATCCAAACACACCTGACATATTATATTACCAGTGGATATAAAATCCATATTATTGAAAGTTAATCCTGTAACAGAAACTGGCCGTGTGCACAAGATAAATGAAAATGAAATGTTGCATTCTTCTAATATTCTTAATAACTTGTAAATATTTTGTCATTCCTAATCTAACACAATTGTTTTTTCTTAAATTTTGCAAATAAAAATATTTTTATTTTATTACCTATCATTCTTTTATTGGCAATAAATTTATAAAGGCATACCCCCCCCCCCCCCAAATGTTCTTTTGGGACTGATTAACTATAAAAAAAATATTTTAAAAATTACTTGGGTGTCATTTAAAATTTAATATTTCCTCAAAATAAGCTAGCAAATATAGGGTGTCCTATTTAAAATTCGAAAGTTATATTTCCGGTTAAACCAGAAGTAAAAAGGAATTGAGCATGTAGAAAGATTAAGTATTAAGTTATGCTTTAGATAATACCAGAATTTAATTTTTCATCTAAAAAAAAACAAGTATGCAGCAACCTTGAAGAACTAGATGCATGGTAGATTATACGTATATGTAAACTAGAAATATTTTTTTACCATGAACCCATAGACTGCCCATTTTGTAACTTTGGGCATTTGTAGAGATGAATCTAGAGAATATCATGTATTTTTTTAAAAAATTTTAAAAATATACTTTTTGAAATAAACAACTATAACTTTTATGACCTTGACCTTGACACTTTGCAATTCAAGGTCCTTCAATTTTGGATATTTTGGATACCAAAAAAAAATTAAACATTTTTACTACAAAACATTTAAAAATGACAATTCCATTCGCAACGGTTTTCAAAATATTTGCATTCAAAAAGTCAATGCTATTTTTAAATTTCTGAATGCCTGTCACTAATCACTTCAAAACGAACAATTCAAAAAATTTTAAAATTTGCTAATTTCTTATTCCCTATAAGCCTAACATTCTCAGCAAAAATGAATAAAATTGGAGACATCGATTTTTTTTTTGCTTGGTTGATTTGACATGGAATTACCCAATACATACCTACCTACCCCCGCATATTTTTATACATGGAGTACATAGTTTGACTTTATGTTGAGTGATATTATTTTGTTGACCATACTATATTAAATATTTCAAATGTAGGAGTGTGTATTGTTCCGTAGATGGCTGTGAAACCAACGTAGGGAGAGAACTATTGTTCTGCCGATGTCCGAAAGATAAGGAGTTTATTTTCCTTCCAATTTTAGACCTATATATTTACTGCCTACTCTTTCGAAAATAATTGAAAAATTAGTAAAGTACCGGTTACTTTTATTTTTACATGCATAATATAACTTAATTTGCGCAGAAGAATTTGGTTTTCAGGTTAGTTCAGGTTAGTGCAAACCAAAGATTCAATATTCTACAACGGTAAGAAAATATTTAATCACCTTCCGCTAAAAATTGGAAAAATTCGGAATCTTAAAAAATTTCGAAAAGTAGAGGTTCTCTTAGTTTCTAATGCTTATTATACCATAGAAGAATTTTTCTGCCATAGTTTCTAGTGTACTGAAATCTGCTTCTCTTGTCTCAGTGTTCCTTGTATTCATGTAATTTTTACTTTATTTTTCTGGTAATTGTGCAATTTCATTTTAATTTAACAATTTTTATGTCACTTTTTGAATTATCTTCTTTGTTACTTTTAGATAAAATTTTAACAATGTTGTGTGTGGTAACCTTTGGGTGTTTTTATACTGGTTGTTGAGTGTGATTATAATTTGCTCAAAGTTTTAGAATATTGACTGAACTATTTTAATTATTTGTATATTATTTATAGTACTTTGAATTTTTAGCAATCTTTGACAGCCATTTAATTTAATATGTAGTGTATTAGTTTATATTCGTTTGTTATATTTTGTTATTTTGACTCCTTATTTTCAGATTCGTTGGGGTTGGGGCGCACCAAACGCATATTGAAAGCCTGATATTTTTTTTGTTCTTTCAGCTTTCTAAATGATAATGTAAAAATTTTTGTACAATAAAGCTTTTCTTGACTTTACCTGTCACTCTTTATAATAATATCAAACTTGGAAAAACGGACTGCGATGGAACCTATAAGTACGCTAACTACGCCAGAGCAGAGTAATATTTAGATAAAAATGTGTGCATTATATTTTAATAACAACCAGTCTACAAGTTGGATTCATAGTTATGATTATGGCAAATTAAAAGTCTAAAAATGCATAGGGGAAATATAAAACTTGACATTCTAAATATAATATGAACAAAATAGAATTATAAAACAAAGCGTTCCATTAAAAAATGAATGTTGACATTACATAGATATCTATTTATAATATATTATATTTCTTTGTACCTACTATCTACCTAATATATGAATTGGAATCCTCTATCACTCCTATTTTACTGGGTGCTAGAGGATTTCCACTTTGATCCTAATTTATTATTTTGTTTGTTTTGTTTTTGTCAATAAGATTAGATTATATTGAAAATGTGTTACTTTTTTATTATCATAAGAGACAATGAACCTTGTACCCTGTGGACCTAAGTGGACAATCTCTTTGTCCTCTAAAAATATGTATGATTGTAACTATGCACCTAATTAGGATTCAACAAGGGTTTTCTATTAGTAGGTACCTAGTAACAATAATTCAACACTACAGTAAATTGCCAAGGACCCTGCACAAACCTTTGGAAAATTTTGGTCTTATGTGATCCAACCTAATTTTAATAAATAATAATAATAATACCTAGGTATGTAGTAATAAATATTTTTAAAATGTTCACACTTGAATATAGTATTTCGTGTAAACAGTTTTTTAGACAACTTATTCAAAAATATATATGGAATTAGCTTATTGGATGGCTGACTCATGCTTCGTATACAATTACTAGGTTTTAATGAACATTGGTTCGGTTCAAATAATTTTCACCCTTCTGTATTCCAAGACATCTTCGTTGCAGTTTTCGAATAGAATTAAAATAGATTTTAATATAATTTGAATTTTCGATATATTTGTCAGCAGTTACAAGTTACATTCTGTTTTAATCATTTTTTAGTTTATTTTATATTCTTTTTCATCAAATAGAAAGGAGTCTTCATGAAAACATAGTCAATAATACCCAACTTTCCCATCTATAGCTTCAAAACAGGTCATAGAATCAGGTTGGTGACTTGAAAACTTTTCATCAGCGTCATATAAACCACAGTTTTCCAAAGTTTCAGCCACATTTACCAAAATCGATGGAAATCGGTACAAAAAATATTACTTACAAACACCAAAAAGTTAAAATTTATATAGGTACTTACTTGAATCTGTTTTATAAATGATTTACTCCTTTACTTGCTAAAGATTAACTCAAGGGTTAGTTTTATGAAAATTCTTATCAAATAGGTAGTATAAATAAAATAATATGAAAATCCAGATGGAAATATTAGGGAGAGTCCAAGTTGTTGACAAGCCCCAAATATTGTAATCCTCAATAAACACAAAAAGAGTATAGTAACTTAAAATACCTGAACTGCCTAAACTTTGAAAAAAGTAGCCATAATAAATCTAAAATCCAAAATGTAGGTATTTTTTATTGGGTATTTAGGTACCTACCTACCTCATTCACCCAATAAAAGTAGCCATAGTTACTTAGCTCTTTTCAAGGTGAATTCAAATCTTTATTGTAAGTTACAGGAACATTTTAGTGAGCTTTGCAGTACCTAATGATCCAGTCAGTGTCCTTTGCATAGTGTCAAAGTTCAAAGTATTAAAAATAGTTGTTATTGAAACATTTAAAAATTTTTAAATGATTGCTTACTTACCTATGTTTATGAAATAATAATACAGTTAACCATATAGTAAACAACAAGGTTCCAGTAACTTCACACATATCAAATGCCCATGGAATATGAGGGACATTATCTAGAAAAATATCTGGAAGAGGAGGATATTTTTTCATATCAGGTACTCGATCATGAACTATAACCATTACAAAAGCTGTAATCCATGTCACAGCAACCACATAACAAAAACTAACAAATGCTTTGGTTTTTTCTGGAGGCAGTCTGGATCCTCCATCTTCGGAAAGAGTCGGAGAAATATGTTCCAAGTCTCCATATTCACTTTCTGATTTACAATGATGATTAGTGTACAAGCTGGGTCCTGGATTTTCAACTAATCCTAATTCATAAAGCGATTCTTGATTTTCTCTTTGGAGTGATTTACATATTATATAAAAACATTTTCGATCCCTTAGAGTTAAAATACTAATTGGGTGTAATGTAAAGTCAGTATCGTTTAGAGCAAGCAAACATTTACCATCTATTTTATTCTCATTGCAAAGCAAATTTATACATGTTCCTTCAAGTCCCTGTTGTTCCAAATAACACTTTGTGTATTCTGCATCCCATTGTATTAAAGGTAACGGAGATGTTGAGGAAGCACTATAGTTACAGTTCATTCTTCTAAGACATGAAATATATAGATTACCTAAACCCCGAGTAAGTGATAACAATTACATTCTACAACTGTAACAAAAAAACAAACAAAAAAAAAACACTCATTTACGGCAGAGAAAACCAACACAAAGCCTATAATCTCAATGATAAATATTTTGATAACGTCTATAAAGAAAAAATAAAAACGACTACTTAAAGTAAGGTTAGAAAGACAGTAACCACAAAACAGATAAGAGGTTGACAGTAATCTTTTTCTGTGAGTAGAAGTAGAATTAAGTTCTGTGGTAAAATCCTAGATTGTCACTTTTCACAGAAGAGGAAGGTTACTTCAGGTTGGAGTGAAAGTAACTATATACTCTGTACTAGGGCCACTTGCACCACTTCAGCTTGTGTATTAAGTAGAACTTAAGTATTAGCATTTTATTATAAAATGGTATTAGCTACAACCATTTTATAATAACTCTTATTATAAAATGGTACAACCTAAATTATCGGTTTTATAAGCTGGTGTAAATTAGCTTAGATAACTGTTTACGTATTAACCACTTGACTGAGTTAAATTCACTATGCGAGGAAGTGGGAAGTGAGATTCAGGTGAGCAACTCAGGCCAACTATATCATAAAAATATCATCTTAGTGGTAACAGCAGTACATAATATCATATTTCTATGCATAATATATGTTTCGTCATATAGAATAGGACGTAGAGCTCACACAATAAAGCTTGTGAAGTCACAGAGCAAGGAATGGTTAGAAGAGCATTCCCTATAATTTGGACCACAACAATGTAAACACCCCCATGTGCTCCACAACAACTTAAACGTGGTTTTGTTAACTGCTTTTTATATACGATATTACAAGTTATCTATGGTTATACCCACAGCCCACAGCCCACAAGTAAAACCTACAAATTAAGTAGTTTGACGTTCTTTCGTGAATGTATGAACTGTCCTATGGTTCATCGTAATTACCGGATAAATAAAGTTTTAGATATTTATCCGATACTCAAAACCTCAACGTGACCTCAACAAAAATGACGTTTCAAACTTGACATCCTTTCAATTCGTATCAAAGCTTTCGCTGGTATGTGTTTTTTAAAAATCTGAATTAATCTCTGTAAATTTTAATCATCCTTTACTTTTAATAGAATTTAGAGTTTTGCTTAAAAATGCGCCACCCCAATTTTGTGATATATTTGTGATTTGTTGATGTTTTATTGTGTTTTAGGTACAAAAGATGGGTCGTGTTATACGAGCTCAAAGAAAGGGTGCCGGATCGGTATTCAAATCTCACACAAAAAAGAGGAAAGGGGTACCCAACCTACGTTATCTAGATTTTTCTGAAAGGCATGGATACATTAAGGGTGTTGTCAAAGACATTATTCATGACCCTGGCAGAGGAGCTCCTTTAGCGGTGGTACATTTCCGCGATCCTTACAAATTTAAGACACGCAAGGAACTGTTTATAGCTCCAGAAGGAATGTACACTGGGCAGTTTGTTTATTGTGGAAAGAAAGCTAACTTGCAAATTGGTAGGTCAATTTATTGTTTTGTTATTGGTGCTACTATGGTAGACAAGACACCTCTTTATATTTAACTATTAATTTCTATAATACAATGAATATTACTAGGTTTATGGCAAAGAATGAAAATTAAGAATTTTGTTAGTATTTATTACTATCAAAAGATTGGGCTGGAAGTATAGAATTTTTGCATACATTCTAATTTTAGGTTGTGGATCACAAATCTAAAGTTTTTTCTCCAATAAAAGATTAATTATTTTCACTTGGGTACGTGTTTATGTGTAATCCTTAACATTGTGCCATTTCATTTACACTAAAATATCAAAACAAAAAATTGTAAGAACACAAAATTTAGATTATCCCATTATCCCAAGAAAAAATACTGATAACCATTTGTTGGCACTGTAAAATAAATACAGATGGAAAGGACCTGCATTGAGCCAGACACAAGATGTCTGGCTGTACCATTTTTATGTTTATCTATTTATTAATTCCATCAAAAAGACTAACAATGTTAAATGATATCGGACAACAAAATATATTTAAAAAAGTTGTAAGGATATTAAAAAGCCCATTCTATTAAAAAGATAAATAAAATCTAATATGTTAGGTTCATTCCGCACAGAAAGAAAAAATTAGCTTAAATAGGAGCCTAAGTAATTATTAATTAATGGAACACACTAAAAAGATAGTAGAGTAGCTTTTTATCGAATTTTCTAAAGGAATTTATTTTATAGATTTAATAGTCTCTGTTTCTGTGAATTTCTTAATGTACCTAACACAGGGATAAAGTGAATATTTAGATGCTTATTTACCATTCAATCAGAAAACAGATTATAATAAAATAATAAGTAATGAATAACTTGTGTTTTTTAATTTGAATAAATGTATACTTTAAGTATACCGGGTGTTGCATCGTCGAGCGGGACATAGGAAATCCCATGTAATTTTAAATGGGGTAAATTATTGGCTTCCCTAATTATTTTAGAGAAAAATTCTATTTAGGTTTATTAAAGAGCACTAAAACCCACATTCAAAAGAATAACTTTAGATATTTTTGATGAGCCCGTTTACGGGTTATCGCCGATTTCTTTTTAACTATTTCTCCTTTTTATGGCCCCGTATTTGCGGGCACCAGTCAAGGTAAAAGATGACTGTCAAATAAAGTTGTCATTTTGAGGAATATTTGAACATCTTAAATCCTAAAGTTCTAACAATTTAATAGTACCTACCTATTAATTAGTAAAATATTGAAACATGTAAAATGTCATAATTAACCTTGTAATTGGATACTTTATTTTAGTTTTATTCAGATTAATTTGTACTCATAAATACACCTTTAATATTTACGATGTACGAGTTTTTATAACAATATAGCACACATTTCAAAATGACAACTTTATTTGACAGTCATCTTTTACCTTGACTGGTGCCCGCAAATACGGGGCCATAAAAAGGAGAAATAGTTAAAAAGAAATCGGCGATAACCCGTAAACGGGCTTATCAAAAATATCTAAAGTTATTCTTTTGAATGTGGGTTTTAGTGCTCTTTAATAAACCTAAATAGAATTTTTCTCTAAAATAATTAGGGAAGCCAATAATTGACCCCATTTAAAATTACATGGGATTTCCTATGTGCCGCTCGACGATGCAACACCCGGTATATATTTTTTTTAATTGGATTAATCAAAAATCTAGTCAGATCTTGATACCTGGTAGAGATGGGGAAGTCCCTTCCATTCCTATAAATAAACATGGCCAACATATTTGAATATACAGGGTCGTTGGTATATATGGAAACGGTTGATTATTTCTTAAAGTAAAACAGCTAGCAAAAAATATTGAAGAAAAAAGTTTTGGGATTTTTTAAAATCTATTAGAAATTAGAATTGAAAAAAAAATAAGTATACAGGATGAGTCAAAAAGCCGTAGGAAAACAAAGTTACCTTTTTTCTAATGGAACATCCTCTGTGTTAGAATATTTTTGGATTCAACATAAAATTACAATTATTTTTTTATAAATGCATTGTAAGTCTAAACCTAATAGTTTCCGAGATATCGACTTTTGAAAAATTACATTCACACTTTGACAGCTTCTAGCTTTCTAACGGTACGTCTTAAAGTAAAACGGCTTACATATCCCTATCTTAGTTTTTTATTAGACTTACATATAATACACTTACACTTATTAAAAAATAATTGTAATTTTATGTAGATCCAAAAATATTCTAAGATATAGGGTGTTCTATTAAAAAAAAGTAACTTTGTTTCTCTACGGCTTTTTGACTCATTCTGTATGCTTATTTTATTTTAATTCTAATAGACTTTAAAAAACCCTAAAACTTTTGTCTCATGTATTTTTTCCTAGCTGTTTTACTTTAAGTAATCGACCGTTTCCATACATTCCAACGACCCTTTATATTTCTAAATTGTGGTTTCTACAATTGTTTAGATTTAATTTAAAATTGCACTTTTCCTCGTGTTTTTTTTGGATAACATTTTGTGGAGAGACTGTTTAATGTCAGCCTCATCAGAAAACGATAAAATCCACGAAATTTGAAGGAAAAACTTGTGAGTTGTTTATATTAATTTCAACAAAGACTGCCAAAAAACACTTTGAATTTAGAATCAGCCACCTAAAATTATAGTGTGTTTAAAAATTAAGTAAACAATTTGATGGTTCCAGCTTTCCCAATAATTACCATATTTTGCAATGCCAGAAGTAGGTAAGGCCCAGTCTTACTTGATATATTATAATGAATTAATAATCAACACCTGTAGTTTTTATCGTTGGTTAGTGTGTGAGTTGTACTTTTTAAATTAGATAGGTAAATAAATTTAATGTGATGATTTCTTATTCCTACTCTGATCTTGGTGAAGAGTGCTTAGAGGCTCTTTCTGAATTTTAAGTACCTACCATGAAAGTAACTAGTAAACTCATAAATTTTTGTTAATCTGTATGTATGTTTTTTCAAGGTAATGTTCTACCTGTGGGCACCATGCCAGAAGGTACCATTGTCTGTAACTTAGAAGAAAAAACTGGTGATCGAGGTCGTTTGGCCCGTACATCTGGTAATTATGCCACAGTTATAGCACACAACCATGATACAAAGAAGACTAGAGTTAAATTGCCATCTGGAGCGAAAAAAGTTATTCCATCAAACAACAGAGCCATGGTGGGTAAGTAAAAATATTTTGATTCTTGCATTTAAAAATTAGGGATTTAATTTAATGTAGGGAAGTAAATTCAATTTTAAAATAACATTCCAAAATGTATTCAGTATAATAGGGTTTACAAATAGTATGAGACTTATTGAGGCTATCAACTAACCTGAACTAACCTTACTTTCAAAACCACCTGTGTCACTTTGACAGTATTTTAGATAAAATACAAAAACAGACCTAAAAACATCAAGTCCTAAGTGTTGGTTAACTATGTATTATTATTATTATTATTGTTATTTAGTTCTGCTAAGTTCTTTAAAACTCCAATCACAAGCAAAGCTATATAAAAACACTTTACTTACCTTAATTGTGCCAGGGTTTATTGTTGACAGTATTTTTTCGAAAAACAACTTTACAAATCTCATTCAAGCCTAGAAACAATAAGACCGTTTGGTGGTATAGATGAGGTAGAAGGTTTTGATTCGCGCATGATTCATACCTACACTTAGGAGATTATGAAAAATCTAGTCTAGACTTAAAAGATTTAAGCCTAGGTGCAAACTATGAAAATATTTAAGTAGCACTAAATAAAAACCAGCGTTGGCATGATTTGAATCTTGTTTTTTTTTTACAAAAGTCCTGAATTTCCAACCATGATAAAAAAAAACTAAACACTGGATATTTAGATATACCTTTGCCAATACGATGATAAAAAGTCATATTGTGCAATCTCTATTCTTAATACTATAAGGTTGATAAAGTCAATGTCACTTTCTTTTGTCCCCTGAGTTACCACATTTAAAGTGTTTATAGCACTAATGAAATGGTAATAGTGTTTATTTGTTCAAAAAAAAAGAATCCAGAAGTAGTGATCGACGGATACCGATATATCGGCCGAGAGCCGATTATCGGTATCGGCCGATAGATGTAAATATATATCGGCCGATGTATAAAAACAACCATAGCAGCTTAAAACATTTTTTTATATTTAAATTTAAAGTAATATTTCAAATAAGTTAATCTTAAGAAATTATGGTAGATATAACATGAAATAGGCATTTAATATGAATAATGTAGTTTAGGCAAATTATCATGTAAAAATATTAGTTTCTCGGTTGTTTCTGGATTCAGCCGATTCCTTTTCGCCGAATTTACGGTTCCAGCTTCTGAAAACATTTGCTCACTTGCAACACTGCCAACTGGTGCAGATAAATATATAAGAGCTTGATTATATAATAATGGTAGAACTTCTCGTTTTTCTTGCCACCAAGAAATGGGATTCGCTTTTCTTTCAAGAAGAGGATGTTTCTTATATTCTGTAATTTCAGCATTCACTTCTTCACAAATGGATGCCCTAGAAGATGATTTTGTGTCACAAGAAGATGTTGTTGGAATGGTTTTGGTTTTGTGGAGCTCATCCCTTCTCCGGCAAATTCTTCGTAGATTTCCCAAAACAGATTTTGGCCAGATGTTCGACTAGTCTCAGGTTCAGAAGTTCGAACATACTTAGCAAGTGGTTCGTTGAATGTAATCCGGAATGTCAGGGGAACTGGAATGTTCTACAGATGTATTGTTTTCTTTTATTTGGGACTTTAGATTTGTAGTTATGTATTCGCATATAAAATCACGGTCTTTTGTAAAATAATTGTCTTTGAAGCGAGGATCCAAGAAAGTCGCGATGGTATAATGTTTTTTTATAAATATATTCTGAAATCGTTTATTCAAGCTGTTTTTCAATTCTTCTTTCATTGTACCTACTCCTGCAAAATTAGCGTTTTCTTTGTTAAGATAGGCAGTGATAGTCGAAACAAATGGAATGACTTCAGATATGCAGCAGTCTGAAGAACTTGTCATTTTTGTTATGTCTTCAAATGGCTTTAACAAATTTAAAATGCTTCCAACTAATTCCCATTCGGAAAATGTCAAGTCTGTAAGAGTCCCATGATCCAAAATATATAAATTTACTGCTTGTTTTTGTTCAAGTAGGCGAGAGAGTAGATAAAATGAGGAATTCCAACGTGTTTGTACATCTTGGAAAAGTTTGTGTTTGGGAAGGTTTAGTTGTTCTTGTAGTTTACTTAGTTTATCGCAAGCAGTTTGAGAGTGATTAAAATGCGAAACGATTTTTCTTGATCTTGCTATTAAATCACTGACTGAACGTTGACTTTGTATAGCATCCTGTATTACAAGTTGTAAATAATGAATGAAGCATGCTTCATAATTTACTTTTGCCTTAGCAAAACCATTCCTCATATTGGCAGCATTGTCTGCTAATACTAAGTGAATATGTTCCCTTTTTATATTCCATTCTTGTAACAAAGAATTAAATGCTTTAGCTATGGCGTCTCCTGTATGAGATCCTGGGAACTTCTTGCAGGCAAGTGAAAAATGGGATCTCTGATTTAAACTTAAACATGTTTTTTCAAAAAAATGGATTGTGAGAGACAAAAAAGAACTGTTTGTATATTTGCACGTCCAAATATCTGTAGTAAAAGATGCTTTTCCCAACATATTTGAAATTTTTTGAGTCACTTGTGCTTTACATCTTGAGTAAATATTTGGTACAACTTTTTCTCTGAAGTATTTGTCAGAAGGAATTTCATAATTTGGAATAGCTTTCTTTAGTAGCCGAGTAAAGCCATCATCTGATACAATGCTGAATGGCTGATTATCTAAACATATCATTTCACCTATAAGGTAGTGAAACTCCTTCGCTCTGGATGAATTAATGTCCCACTTTTGCATTTGCTTGAAAGAGTCAGCCAGTGAGACTTGCAATAGCTTAGAGTTAGAGTTAGAAGTACTACTAGAACTACTAGAAGGTCCAGCCGTTTCTAAAAAAAATAGAGTCAGGGTGATCAAAAGTCAAAACGTTGAAATAAACGGGGAAATTTGTTTTTAAATAAAATCATATCGTAGGTGTTAATTGTTAATGAAACGATTTAAAGTGATGAAAAAGAAAAATGTCCCCCCTCCTACACAAATTCCTTTAATTTCCCCAAATTCCCAACAAATTACTTAATTCTTCAGATTTTTTCAGTAATTTTTTTGCACAAATTCCCTTAAAATTCCCTAAATTCCTAATAAAATAAATCCCTAGATTTTTAGCAAAAAATTCCTGGGTGGTTTGCCCCTCAATCCTATATAATAATATAATCCTGAATGAGCAGGTCCTATTGTTGGTAAATATTTTTATAACGTGAACTGGAAAATAAAAATTTAGTACTAACCTGAGCTTGAATCAGTCCCTTTCAATTTATAATATTCTTGAGGATGTTTTTTCTCTAAATGGTATTTCATGTTTGAGGTATTCGCCGATTTTCCCACTCCCCCTAATGAAATGGTTATGTCACACAATTTACATTTTGCGGTGGATTTCTTATCTGCTGGGGATAATTTATTCTTTATGAAATATTTCCAATTAATACTTTTTCCATCCATTTCGCTAATTTGCACTCCACCAAACTCCAATAGGATTATTATTAACTATTAGTATTATGTCTTTGTTAAAGATTAACTAAATTACGCCAAGAAATAATCGAACTTAAAACGATCTGCTTTAAGAATGCAATACTGAATGCACGGCAATAAACGCACGGGATTCACCGAGAAATTCAAATTAAGGGGATTCACCAATGACTTGGCGCTGAGCCACATAAATTACCGCCTATTGCTGTGTTGCCAAAGTGCAATTTTTGTTTTTATTTTTGTGATTTTAAATTGAACGTTAAAGAATTATAAATTATATTAGAGAATATTCAGATTTTAGACATTAATAATGTTATCAATTAAAAAAGGCCGATATGCCGATATATATCGTTATCGGCCAAGACATTATCGGTATCGGCCGATTATCGGTATCGGCTAAAAAAGTCATATCGGTCGATCACTATCCAGAAGTGCATAATAATATAGAACAGGTCAATTACAAATTTTATCTTAATTTCTACATTTATAAAAAAAAAAAGTGAAAAAGAAAAATTTACAGTTCAACAATAGCAATAAACAAATACATAATTAAAATACTTAAGACTGGTACTTTCACGTCTGAATATCTTTATTAGCAGAATAATTCCTATAGTTTCAATTGTGTCGACAATTGTTTCCATAGATATTATTCAACAAATAGCACTATCCATAGATGAAAGTACCAGGCCTTAAGATATTACATACAGTATCACAAGATTATCTAGTCATTAAAAAAATCACTTAGGGTGTAGTATGCTCTGGAAATCAACCAACATTTTATATTTTTTTTTAATTTGTTGAAATGGTAAATTTTTTAGTTCAAATGGTAGTTATTCCAAATTTTTGTGATTGAAGTATTTTAATTGTTCACGATTTTTTCGACAGCCTCATCACTTTTAAATGCACCCTATTTTGCAGGTTAATGACATTCATTTCCATAAGCGAAGGTGTAGTTTGTTCACGGTATATGGTGGCCTAGCATAATTAATATGCTGTTCACACTATGTGGGGTTTTGGGTGTCTAATGTATTAATAATCCTGAAATGAATGCAACAACTAGTTGATAACTTCCATGACAACAATGGTATCCTGAAAATTATCTCTTAGTTGGTGTTAACTGAGTTATTTAAAAGATTAACGGAATTTTTTACAATATTTGATTAGGTAAATAAATTAAAATAAAATCTTTAAAAATATGTTTATTTTCAATTGGCAGTAATTTAAACTTTCCCAGAAATGGTTAGAGGTTTAGATAGTCTTTTTTTGATTATTGAAAAACTAAATAATGGCACTTATATCAGAATCTGCTCTTGCCAAAACAATAACAAAATCTTAAAACATGTTAAGTGATGAATTCTTATACCTACTCCTGAATCTACTGATGAGTATTAAGAGGCTCTTTCTGAGTGTTTAATTAAAAGCAGATGCAATGGCGGCCTTTAAAATTGCGCTGTTACACCATTTTTTAATTTTCAGGCATTGTTGCTGGTGGTGGCAGAATTGATAAGCCCATCCTAAAAGCTGGAAGAGCTTACCACAAATACAAGGTAAAACGTAACTGCTGGCCTAAAGTAAGAGGTGTAGCCATGAACCCTGTTGAACATCCCCATGGTGGTGGTAATCACCAGCATATTGGTAAAGCTTCCACAGTTAAAAGAGGCACATCGGCTGGTCGTAAAGTCGGTCTTATTGCTGCTCGTAGGACTGGTCGTATTCGCGGTGGAAAAGTTGACACCAAAAAAGAAGATTAGATTTTTCATTGTAATTATTCAGTTAAAATATATTTAATCTTAAGTTTTTAGTATTATTTTTTATTTAAATAACCTTTACCTGAAAACAGGTAGACGGACTTTTTAGTAAAAGTTAAATTTAATGTTTTCCGGGACATTTCAAAAATTATGGTAGTTCTCGTTTGGGCTGCACCAATGCAGCAGATTAAATAAAAAATTAAAGATTAATTTAATTTTTACTCTAGGCATCACATGTAGTAAACCGCTGTGTGACTTGCCATCATTATGAAAATAAAGATTTCTATAATCGGCACGGTGCGTCTACTTGCACGCCACTGAAACCATGAATAATCAAAATTACCAGATTCAAAACGAAGTTTAAGGTTCATAAACGTCGAAATAAGAACGCTCTTGAAAGACATCAAATAGTTATTTATGTATCTAGGGAATTATAATGGTCTTAATTACCGAGGGCAAAGTTTACGTCCCGAAGGCCTTTGGCCCGAGGGACAGCAATTGCCCGAGGTAATTGAGACCCTTATAATTCCAGTGATATATAGATAATTTTATTTCTGACCGATTTTAGTAACATTTTGTTCATTTTTAAAGTGGAATAAATGTTTCAATAGATGACAATCAAATTGACATTAGATGTCAATCGTTTGATTTTATGTCAAATTTTTCTTAATATCCCAAGGGAGTTATGACCCTTATAATTCCCGCGTAACTAAGACGTTATAAGCTAATAATATACCGGTCAGAAATAATAGTACATTATACACCTAGGGACTAAAGTGGTATTTTAAATCCCGAGACAAAAAGTTTATAGCCCGACCAACGGGAGGGCTATAATTTGTCAAGGGATTTAAAAACACTTTGGTCCTGAGGTGTATATACTATTTTATGTACTTTAGGATAGGTAAAACGTTAAAAAAAAAAAATTCAATGCCACTAAACGGTAGGTACTCTATTTCTAAAAAAATCATCGAAGCGGCTGATGTTACCATATCAACGACCAAATGACAAGTAACTAAGTAAAATAAAAGTCACTCGATAAATATTAGTCAAACACGCTACATCCACTGAAAGACGTTTATCGCGATGGAACAAATCGAAAAGGCAGCTCAAGAGGCTGTAGGCCAATTATTACCAAGAAAATCTGGAGAACAATATAAAAAACAGTTATCTGAGTATATCAAATGGTGGAAAGAACGGAACGTAGAAGAAAAGGTACTATTAGCATATTTCTTAGAAAAGTCAAAAAAGCTTAAAGCATCGTCACTGTGGAGTGTATATTCGATGATAAAAGCCACAATTGCAACAGACATGGGCGTCGACATTAGCAAATTCTGCAAACTAACCGCTTTTTTGAAACGACAAAATGAGGGCTACAAACCAAAAAAGTCGAAGACACTCGATATGTTGACAACATTAAAGAGTTCCTGGAAAAAGCACCCGACCATGAGTTTTTGGGGCAAAAGGTAAGATACACATTTTTTTTCAACCGATATTTTGTCCCAGTCTATACCTATATCTATGTTATTTAAACGCTTTTTGGAAAATAAAGTAGGTATAGGTACCTATTTATTTTATTTATACTTTGTTCCAGGTAGTTCTAGTCATGGGCGTGTCAGGAGCCTGTCGAGGCAAGGAGCTCTGCCAGCTTGACAAAACCGATGTCCTAGACTATGAAACGTTCTTTTTGGTCAATTTATTTTACGAGATACCAAGACAGAAAAAGACCGATCTTTTGTTATAAAACGGTCAAAGGAAAACTCCACAGATGTAGTACGATCGGTGAAGAAGTATAATTGCCTTAAGATCTCCATCAATACAAGGCCATACAAGATTTTTCGTTGGGTACAGAAATGGAAAACGTCTCAGCCAATGGGCAAGAATACGATTGGACATCGCAACTGCCAACCAAGATTGCCGAATATTTAAAGCTTCCAGATGCAAAATTGTACACTGGTCATTGTTTTAGAAGGACGTCAGCATCGCTACTAGCCGACTCTGGAGTAACGATAGATCAGCTTAAAAGACATGGCGGCTGGAAGAGTGTAGCACCGTCGCTGAGGGATATGTGGAAAATTCCTTATACCAGAAAAAAAGTATGGCAGATCAACTTTTTACTGGTACTTCCACCGAAACCTCTTCAGATATTTCGATTCCTATTGTACAAAATGAAACACCAACGACTTCGTCGGTGCCACCGACGACGACAACGGCTACAATTTTCAAAAACACTTTAATTAATAAAAATAACAGCTGCAATAATGATAATTTACCTTTTTTTCACTTGGCTAATTGCAGTGGGGTAAACATAACTGTTAATGGTAATAGAAATTAAGTTATTTTTTATAGTTTAATATTGTTCTAAACACGTTACACTTTTGTTGCATCCATGTCATGTTATATTTTCTAATAAAATTATTGAAAATAAATTTCGAAATGTAGCTTATTTTATTGCAAAGAAATTTACTTTAAATCCCTAGGGATTTAAAGTACATTTTAAATCCCTAGGGATTTAAAGTACCACTTTTTTCCCTGAAAATAGGGATTTAAAGGGTACGTTAAATCCCTAAAGTACATAAACAAATTAAAAGTTGACAGATCAGAAGGATGACTTTGAAATCAATGGACAACTCTTCAAATATTTTCGGGGACCACGCCTAAACCTCATTTTTGTCAAATATTTGCATTGATGTATGATAAATTATCCTTTTTTTCCACTACTAACCTATAACATCGCCATTATTGACCGATTAATTATTAACGTTAGAAATCGTTTTTCTCTACCTTATAAGTTATTATTGACCATGGTCAATAATAAGGCATTGATATTAACCAAGGTTTAGACAGCCACCATTATTGCCCGAGCGGCAAGTTTAAATCACGAGGAGCGGAGCGACGAGGGATTTAAGACGCGAGGTCTATAAGCTGTCTAAACCGTGGTTAATATAATATTTTTTCCACTACTACAAACTTTTATAAGACATTTATCTTTATAGTATAAATATTATATTATATATAATTATTATAAAAAATTATAGGTAGGTATAAGTAAGTATATTTTGTAATCAAGTTACCTGCGCTTTGGAATTGGCAAAATATTTTGTTGTTTTGTCAGGTGGCTTTGTGAATGTCAATTTTTGTTCATTTATGTCATCAGATTTCACGAGTTTTCCGTTTTTTTAAAAAATGAGCGAAGAAAATGATAGTGATATTATTATGTGTACACCTCCAGAATTAAGGATGGAAGCAGAAAAAATTTTGATTGTATCGATATTTTACATATCAAGCATCTCTAATAATCTAATATGTATTAATAATTATCTGGTTGCCTAACTGTTTAAAATGTTTATGAATTCATGTTGTCAAATCAAAAAATCAAGGTACCTGCGTTCAAATAGATTCTTGAAGATCGGTCAATACCCAGGCAGCAGACTAACGTCATTTTGACGTCTTTTTTGGTAACTCTTGGTCGAGGACGTCATTATACCAAAAAATGACGTGATTTATGTCGTTATTTCTTCGACGTCTGTAAGACGTTATAAAGGTTACGTTATTTTGACGACATTTTTTAAACGAATTATTTAATTGTTACAAATTATTTATATCTTTTTATTTTTTGATGTCGGTATAATCAAATATTTTATTATCAGATCAATATAAAAATACTTACTCTAATTTTATAATAAATTACTTTTTACAAATAACATAAAATATAATATATAAATTATATTATATATAAAAGAAAAATACTATATAAAATCAGTTATGTATTACTAAATTAGGTTTCAAATTGACTATGAACTAACTGAAATAAAATAAATTTGTAATATCTCTAATCAATTTAATAACATTGATAAAACTAATTGATCTTGTTCTATATCGTTTCAATTTCAAAATAAAAGGTCTGGAATTCTGACAACAAATTCTCAAATATATTATCTGTCTAACTGACAAAATCATCAGGTAACAAAAACATATACAGTTCATTTGAAACTAAACTTTCAAAACTTAACATTCTCCCCGCTAGTAATTTTGTAAACTTAACATTCTTCCAACTTAAGTCTACATATTTTCGAAACGGGTCTTTGTTTTACTCCGGTACGGGTCTGTACATCTACTACTCTTATTCTTCCGTCTCTTCCAGAAATAGCTGCTTTTGCTTACCAAGTGATAATGCCTCTTTTTCAAAGGTAGGCGTTGCTCGTTCGAGTTATTGACCTTCTTCACAGTGGTGCTGACACTCTGCTTCTTCTTCTCCACGTGATCGGTCGTGCGTCTCTTCTTAGTAACCTTCTTCAGGGTCTTGAGAATCTGTTCCGGGACGTTCTCTTTCGGCTGCTTAGTGGCGATCGCACAAAACTTAACGAAATCCACGATCAGTTTCTCAATTTCTTGGTTGATTTTCGGGTTGGAAGAAACGCTCTGTTTCAGAAGTTTAAACTTCCTTTTTTTGTGCTTGTGCTTATGTTTTGAGTGGAAGATCTTGAGCACTTTGAGCGTGACACTCTTGGCTTTCAGGTGGGTTTGTTTCGTTGTTAACACCACCGATTTGCTTCTTGCTTTACCTTTTAAACTTTGTCCACTCTGGTCGTGTACACTTTTCACTTCCACAGGCTCATTCCTGTGTTTAGGGGGCCGTCCGGGTCTCCTACTAACAGGAGGCCGTCCTACTTTACGTCTAGGTGGGTACAGCACCCTGTCCGCGTTTGCATACAGCACCCTATAGAGTTGATTCGATGTCACGGGAACTTTTGTGGCGGGCACTTTTTCCTGTGACGAATTTCTACTGCACTGCTTTTCCTGCAATGATTTTCTACTGGACTGCTTTTCTGGAGAACAATTTCTGTTGTGATGCTTCTCTTGTGATGCTATTCTACGAGATCGTTTGTCTTGTGACGACGTTCTACTGTCTTGTGACGGATTTCTACTACTAGATTTCTTCTCCCGTGACAAGTTTCTACTCGACAGCCGTTCTTGTGACACATTCCTACTGGGCTGTTTCTCTTTCGACGCAGTTTTGCTTGAATGCCTCTCCCGCGACGTATTTCTGCTATAAAGCTGCGACAAGTCAATTTTTACAGTTCTTTCTAAGATTTCTAGAGCTGTTGTATCCGATTTACTCGATATCTTTGGAGTACATACTCCGAATGACTCTATAGTAAATGAATTTTGAACTAGGTCAGGAAGCTTGTCGTAACTCTCTTGATGGCATATATGGAAGGTAAACTCATTTCTGTGGCATAAGGCACTTTCAGCTCGTCCATGAACAATCCATCCTAAAGTGGTTTTCGTCGCTATCGGTGAATCTAAAGGACCTTCGCAGACTTTGCGAGCTACAGTTAAATGAATATTATCTTGTCCAATTAATATCATCGGTCTTTGTTTAATTTCAGTAAAGGGAATATCGGTCAAATGTGAATAACTTCTCATTTTGTCCGCATATATGTGCTGTTCGGGTAATGCCAGATTATTTATAGATCGCACACCAGTCATTTTAGTGATACGAGCATTTCTGTGAATTCCAGATATATTTATGTCGAAACATCTCGAATTTGTATGCGTCGATTTCATGTCATTTGTCCATTGGACACAAAGTGGTACATTTTCACCTCTGACACCTAAGCGATCAGCTAAAGAACTGTCCATCAGAGTGACTGTTGCAGCTTCGTCGCATAAAGCAACAGTTTCTATTGTTTCACTGGGTCCATGAAGCAACACGCTCACCATCCTCAACAGTACATTTTTGGAGCCTTGACCCATTGCTAAAAGCGTCTCACGAACATTACTTACATTTTGCTTAATTTCTTCAGGTTTGTCTTTATGTAGAAGTTTATTATGTCCTTGTTTGCATCCGTTAATATTGCAAATTTTCCTTTGTTGGCATTTGCTTGTTTGGTGTCTACTTTTAAAACAAGAAAAACAAAGTTTTCGGTCAGTAATAAATTTCCAGCGTGAGTCTATATCTTCTTTTTCAAATTTTCGACACTTTTCAATTTTATGGCCATTTTCTTGACAAAATGTACATTTTTCTTCTTTTTCTCGTGTCGTATATGCAAATTCCTTTGGCTTTAACCTATATCTGTTTTTCGGTGGGATAACAAAGCTTGCTGCATTTGAAAGTTCCAGCAACCAATCTGCAAATACTGCTAAGTCTGCATTTCTGTTTTTCATTATAAATTCTCCCCAGCGAAATTTTAGTGATTCAGGCAATTTTTGTACTAAGTCTTTTAAAAGTTGTGGGTTTTGAAGATGACTTATACAATTTAGGGATTTGATTGTCGAAACTAAGCAAGAAATTTGGTTTGAAAATTTAATCATACCTTCATAATCATTTTCTCTTACAGGATGTGTCATTGTTACTTTATACATAATTGTTTCTATAATTTGATCTGGTCTTCCAAAGCGCATTTCCAAAGTTTTCATCACTGTATCTAAACTATGTGGTGAAATTAACATTCCAATTACTGCACTTCTAGCTTCACCGCGTAGGCATTTCTGAAGCTTAATCATTTTCTCTTCATTTGTATATTTGCATGCTGTAGAAATTCTAGTAAAATGTGAAATAAACAATGGCCAATCAGCAGAATTTCCGTCGAAAATGGGAAAATCTCGTTCTAGATATCGTCTGGAATCTGGTTCTTCATTTTTCTTAATGTTTACAACATTGGCTAAGGTTTCACATAGTATTTCAATGTCTGTTTTGTCTTTTTGTCGTACATTTATTTCTTTTGATTCAAATTGGTTTGGTTCACAATTTTCATTACTAAATTTTTCTGGTAAATCATTAACCCAATTTTGAATTTTATCGGTGTATGTTGTATATGTCGAAACACTATCAAAATTTTTGTCCGACTTTTTACTCTGTGTATAATTTGATTCGCTTACTACTTCAGCTTCACGTAGTTGCTTTTCCATTTCTAAAACGTGTAGTTTTTGTTTTAGAACTTCTTCCATTACACCTTGTTTTTGTTTAAGAACTTCTTCCATTACACTTTGTTTTTGTTTAAGAACTTCTTCCATTACAATTTGTTTCTTCTGTTCAATTTCTAATGCGATTTTCTTTCTCTCAATGTCAGCTATGCTTTTGGATGACTTAGAAATTCTCGTATATTCCGAACGTAAATCTTTACTCACAGTTTTCTCTCCTTTAGACTCTCCAGCAGGTGTTGTCGAAGGTACAGCTGTCAAAGGTCTGGTCAAATTGTCATTATTATTACTTTTTCTAGCTGCATTACTTCTAGTCTCACTTCTGGATACTCTATAGTCGTCATCTACACTTACTTTTGGTATGTCTGTATTTACCTTACGCTTAGAGGTAATTTCTGGCCAAACAAAATTAGGATCTAGGTGTCTTACACCTGTCTGTCGTCTACCTGAACTTTCCATTAAAGCTGACTTTTTTTTCTCTCAGATTGTTTTCTTAGTGGACTGTAGTCTTTTCCAACGGGCTTTTTCTTAGTCTTTCGAAGGACCAATGATAAAACTAATTTCCAGCGTGAGTCTATATCGTTTCAATTTCAAAATAAAAGGTCTGGAATTCTGACAACAAATTCTCAAATATATTATCTGTCTAACTGACAAAATCATCAGGTAACAAAAACATATACAGTTCATTTGAAACTAAACTTTCAAAACTTAACATTCTCCCCGCTAGTAATTTTGTAAACTTAACAAACATACTAATACCACCGTTTTAACTTAAAAAATTTTAAATTTGGCGCTGCCTTAAGAAACGTCATTGTCATCGTTCGATGCGATGTCGCGCCCGATTGGCCTGGCCGAATGGCGCCATCTTTTTGTTAGTTTGCCGCACAAATCACAGAAATAAATTTAGATACGTAAGCTGGTCGTTTCCGCCAAACATTATTATTTTGTTTGGATCGCATTTCGTAGATGGCGCCGGTAGTGGCATCGCCCAATTTGGTTTGGTTAAGTTCATATAGAGGGCACAACGTTCATTTGCGATCAGGGACTTTATTTGCGATCGAGAAGAAGCGCCCTCCCAGATTTCGTTGTTGTCAAAAATTTGAAGAGTATTGTCAATTTTCTATTCTCGATTTTCTTTTAAGTTGTGTTGAATTTTCATGCCGTTTGTGATCGTTCGGTCTTTGTGTGCAGTATTAGCGTGTTTTTTGATAGTTCTTTTGACTTTTTGTTTAGTTTTAGTGTGTTTTTGGTTTGTATAGTTAAAGTTCGCGTATTTATTTCCGTTATGGAGTACGCACCTCCGTTAAAACCTAAGAAATGTGTTCCAAACTGTTTAAATAAACATGGCATGCGACACCGCTTGCCAAAAAGAGATCCGATAATTTTTGAAGAGTGGATTGAGAGGATTAAACCAGAAGACTACACTACACAGCTAATGAGTTTCATATAAGTGGAGTGTTATCAGGGGTAATAAACATAAAAACTTTGTTTTATGCAGTGTCAATTTGTTTACATTTATAATAGATGTTATATATATCATAAAAATAATGCTTTATTACCTATTTCGCTTTATTTTAGTCAGCTGTATTTTTTTAAATAGGTATTGCTTGGTTTAAATAATTCCTTTTTTGCTGCTTTCTATTTGAGCTCTTTATAGATATACGTTATTTGTTACTTTACCAACAAGGTATTTACTCCAAACTTAAAAACAAGAGTTACAAGTAACGTGTATCCCTGAACTAATAATAAAAGCAGAAAAAAAATGAATATTTAAACCAAGGAATATTTTAAATTTTAGAGCGGCACCAATATCTGCCGATAAAACAGATTTCATCAAAAGTTAATAAAGTTTTCTTTATTTTTACCCATAGTTGCCAAACAGATTTCTTTCTTTCTCGCGTGTTTCGGATCGCAAATACTAGGACATCAGCGCCAATTAGTTTTTGACAGTTCTAAGAGTCCAGTTGCGTATCTAAATTTATTTCAGTGATTTGTGGTTTGCCGTTTGCCTGTGTTTGTGTGTTTGGCTTTGCTCATTGGACTCATTGCTGCTTTAATAAATTGTTTAATAAAGTGTAAAGTGTTTATTTGACATCGGAATTCAGTCCAATAGTGAATTGAAATTTTGTTGTTTGTTTAGTTTATTGGTAAGTATTAGATATTTGATGATTTATTACATACGTACTACGTACGTGTACTTTAGGTTAGGTTAAATCGTTTGTTTAAAATTTTATGCTTCATTTTCCTGCTATTTATCATTTATCTCTTGGGTAAAATTGTGTTATATGCATTGTACCTAGCTATTATTTTATGAAATTGATAAAACTGCAATTATTATTAAACCAAAGGATTCACTTTTCTTTGATTAATCTGTTTCGGCCAGTTGTTAACTTGCAATTCTTTGGGCCCTATGTTTATTGGGGATTAAGATTAAAGAAATACTTAGTAACTTTTGTCCATAATATAAATGTGAAAAGTGCAGTTACTATTTGCAATATTATAATAGGTACTTCGGTTTTTTAAATCAGAGAAAATGCTGTTCAAACGACCACCTCGGGTCCTTCAAGACATTAACTACTCGCAACGTAAGTTTATTTAACTATGTATACAGTATGTCCACAAAATCGATGTATAGAGGTAATAAGAGGATCAACTGACTAATAATTAAATTATTAAAAACAAAAAAATTATTAAACCCTCTTTTTATTGTCAAGAAATGAGGTTTAAGGATTTCGTTTAATATGCAAATCTTCCTACTCAAAATTTTAAAGCAAAATGGTTAGTAAAAAGTGTTGTGTTTGTTTATTTAGTTTGAGGTCACTACAAATTTTACAATGTACTTTCTCCTATATGGTCGGTTTTATTTTACAGAAAAAAATAGTCAATAGTCATTTAAATTTTGCAAGTAATGGGTTTAGATTTTACTCCATAAGAAATTTATTTTTAGCAAGTACTTCTGAATCATTAACCTGCAGTACAAATCATACAGTTACAAATGGACCGTCAACAGAACCAAGTAGTCTAGGTAATACATTTTGCTCTTCGAGTGCCCCTATTAATTTATGTGTAAAAATTATTATTAAAAATGAGTTTCAATAATATATTAACCAATTGAAAATATGCTTGCTTTTACAAAATATATGAATTTCAGTATTGTAGGTCTAACTTTTATGTTTTTTAGGAAGTTTAGAAACTCCAACCTCCAGAATTCAACCACAGCACCGAACTAATGAAATAGGACCAAACAGTCGTAAGTAATTCACCATATATTTGTATTTTGTTCGGGGCTTGTTTAGGTTTCCATATTTTTTTACATTTGCCGTCAACATGTACTTATTTTTTTTTGTAGGGACTGATCAAACTCTAGTATCTTTACTTTATCAGATAAGAGAGCAAAATAACCAAATACTTAACCATCTCAATAAAAAGATTACAGAACCTGGGACACTGCCTAACAATTTCCCAGTAGAAATACCATTGAATGGCATGGAACAGTTAAATAAATTGGAAATATACCTGAAAATAGAAGAAAATTTCTCTGCAGTGGTAAGTAAGGTTTTTTTTGAGTGTTTTGCATTATTCTAATTTATCCAGTTACATAGTGAGTAAAAGGGTCATGACCTTATGGATATTGTAACATTTTAAAATTATTATCTCCAACAATAGATAGTTGGTTAACCTGTCCAGTAATACATTTGGTTTTAAGGTATCCTATTTATCTACTTTGGGTGGTAAAGATGGCACATCTAAAGTGAATCGAATATTAAGACATATATTGACAGATGAGCTGGCGACGTCCTTTAATTATCGAGGGAAACATAACAAGTTTGGGTTTTATGATGTATTTCAGGTTTCCTAATTATGTATATTGTGTAATAATATTGCTTAAGTACAAACAATTTACCCAGTTATATCTTTTCTTTAATTATTCACAATAAATTTGAACATTATTATTTTAATATTTTATTAAAATTTATCAGTGTAATTCCCAGGGAATTTGTAGATTGGAAATTTTGTGAAGAAATAAATATTTTGAGAAAAAATTCGGTGTTTTCAACCCTAATATTTGTAGGTGACTTTTACGGACATTTGACGTTATTATGACGTACTTAAGACAGAAAAATGACGTACTTATGACGTGGACTGATGACGTACCTACGACGTTAACTAATGACGTCTTTGGGCTATGACATAATCACGTCATCCTACCGTCATTATGACGTCACCTGTAAGGTGAAGAAGACGTCCGGGATGACGAAAAAAAATACGTCATAGTGACGTTGGTCTGCTGCCTGGGTAATGGATTTCAATGCCTTATTATTGACCATGGTCAATAATAACTTATAAGGTAGAGAAAAACGATTTCTAACGTTAATAATCGGTCAATAATGGCGATGTTATAGGTTAGTCGTGGAAAAAATCCATTATTGACCGATCTTCAAGAATATATATTTGAACGCAGGTAACTTGATTTTTTAATTCTACAATATGAATTCATAAACATGAATAACCTGAAAGGTGATTTCTTGTGGTTAGGCAACCAGATAATTATTTATACATATTAGATTATTAGAGATGCTTGATATTGTAAAATATCGATACAATTATTAATACTATAAAGATAAATGTCTTATAAAAGTTTGTAGTAGTGGAAAAAATATTATATTAACCACGGTTTAGACAGCTTATAGCCCTCGCGTCTTAAATCCCTCGTCGCTCCGCTTCTCGTGACTTAAACTTGCCGCTCGGGCAATAATGATGGCTGTCTAAACCTTGGTTAATAATATGTATACTATTATTGGTACCTTATTTTGCTTATTTAAAGTACGCCTGAGCGTGTTTAAACCTAACTTTTAAAAACGCGCGTGTTTTAAAATTACCATGGCAACATCAACAACCCCAGAAACGTGATGTCAACTTTTAATTATCGATCCGACAGAAGTACCTTTTAACGTCAAATAAAATATTACTATCAAATGCATGTTTGAAAAGCTTCATTTAAATATTTAACATCCTAATTTTTTAAATAAATGTGAAAAGTGCAGTTACTATTTGCAATATTATAATAGGTACTTCGGTTTTTTAAATCAGAGAAAATGCTGTTCAAATTAGTACTGCTAATATTCTTGGAAGTCGATAAGGTTGCACTTCCATTAATGGCACTCCCAATAAAGGACAGAAATCAAAAATTTCAATAAAGTGTTTATGATTTCAAAGCGTAGGTACCAACAAGAAAAAATAATGTAAAGTATTCGTGGATACCTAGTCTTTAAACACTTGCTCTATTTCGAGCACTCCGGCTGTGCCGTCGTGCCCGCAAAATCCCGCGTGTTTTAATGACCTTAATAATATCCACTTATACTTTAATATACTATAATTTTACGTCCATTTTCTTTACTTTCTATACAAAAAGATGAGGTTGGGAAAATGTGAATCACATATTCTTTATTAATGATCACATTTTGTTTGGTCATGAGTTTTTCATCTGAAAATACAATGATCGACCAACAAAACCGTTTATATTGGGTTTCACTACCCGCGTAAGCGCTACCATTTTTCTAAAAATTACCCATTATACTCCCTTTGGCTCTCCCGTGTTGATTAAATCCAAAAATTTTATTTAAGGATCTGCCGACCATGTTTTTTAATTTAATTTGTTCATCCAATGACGGAAATCTCCATTTTAAACTTAAGATATATTAAATAAAATATAAGATCGCTTTTGACCTCCGTTTCAACTTGGTTTCTATGTCGTTGCGTACGTCACCCTCAATTTTTCGGATTGTCCAAACAGAGGATAGTTTATTTAACTTTTAAAACACAAACACGTCCTAATCTTAAAAAACCAAACCAAAAGCTTTGTTTGTCAACTAATTTATTTTAAACTAATTTAGTTATTTTCTTTCAATAAAAATCGCAACAGATCGATATACAAAATCTTTCCTGTCGATAATGTGTAGCATCAGCATACAACAGATCATCAGTATCATAGACCTAACTCACCTAACAATAACCTCACTTTAAATTTAGCGGCAGGTACGAAATTGCCGACCCTGCGGGCTTTAACGTCAATACATGGTGTATGTTTGGTTGCCTATCGTCAAACCTGAAATTCATATTCTTCGACAGGGTAGGCACGCCGACCCCAGCCTACGTTACTTGAAAAGTAAAACAATTTATTTTATGGGGTTACAAGGGCGATTTAACAAGTGGAGCGTCTATTCGCTTGCAGTTTAAGTCATTAATGTTAAATTTATGTACATAAACAATATAATATACTGTCTGGTCCTCTAGTCTTAAGTCTCTTACATGTAATTACCACCAAGGTGTTTGTAAGATGTACCATAAATAAATAAATAAATAAATACTGGGTCGCACTTCCTACCCTGAAAAGCCGCCACTGTCTCCGTCTAGCACGTTACTTTAAATTTGAAACATATCGCGCAACCCCTGAGAACATATGATTTTGACAAGAAGATAACCTAAACTTGTCACTTTGCCCCCCAGCAAATATGGCCGTTGTCAAATATGTTATGGTAATTTCATGGCTTTGACATAAACTTTAACCTAAATTTGTCATATTTGCCCCCCAGCGACAAGGAAAGTGGAGGGAGGGGAGAATCAATGGCGTAAAATATTCCGTATATAATGCAGTTTAGTAGCAGAGAAGCGACCCACCCTCCCACACACATCACCCTACCCGACGACATCAAACAACTCTATCGTGACAAACGCAGAGCCCGCAGACTATCCCAATACACACGGTACCCCCCAGACATAAATGCATACAACGTCTTATGCAGACAACTCAAAACCGTCCTCTTCAACTTCAGACAAACACAATGGACAGATAGATTCCGCGAACTAAACCCCCAAGACAATAGCATCTGGCGAATGCAAAAAACCCTCCGCCTCTCAACACTCAGCAAACTTCCCCCCATTCACTCTGCCCACGGCCTCAAGTATGTAGAAGCAGACAAGGCGGAAGCCTTTGCAGACATATACGAAAGGCACAGCAGATTAAACGACAACCATGATATCGACCCAGATCATGAAGAACTGGTGGAGCGCACCGCCAGAATAGTTAGACGCTCCGACGAAATTGAGGAAATCCTCAGACCAGTTTCCCCCCGCGAAGTCGCAGAAATCATTCTCCCGGGCAAAACCAAAAAAGCCCCTGGCCCCGACAACATATTAAACAAAATCCTCAAATTCCTACCACGTAAAGGCATGGCCACCCTGTCCAACATTACCAACGCCACCCTTAGGCTAGCCTACTTTCCTAAAAAATGGAAAGAAGCCTATAAGAAACTATCGCCCCATATCTCGCCTCAACTCAATGGCCAAAATCATTGAAGTTATAATTCTCACCCGCCTCAAAGCTAAGTCCACCGAACTGGAAGTCCTCCCGGACGAACAGTTCAGTTTTCGGAAAAACCTCAATTGCGAACTCCAAGCCCTTTGAATCACTGAGTTTATAACTCAGGGCTTCAACTGGAATCAGTTCGTCGGGATGAACTCATTCAACATCGAAAAGGCCTTCGAAACCGTATGGCACGATGGACTGATTCACAAGATGATAGCCCTGGGTTACCCCTCAAACATGGTCCGCCTTATCCAATCCTATCTCGCCCGCCGCAAAATCAGAGTCCGCATCGGACAGTCACTATCCACTCCCCGCACCCTTGAAGCGGGAGTCCCACAACAAGGAGCAGTCCTATCCCCCCATCTGTTTAATATTTTCACTCACGACATCCCCAAACCCCCCGATAGCACCCTGGCCCTTTACGCTGATGCTACCGCCTTCATCGTAAGGTCACTGAGTCCCCGGCTAGTCACCAGAAAGCTGCAAACAGCAGCTAGCGAATTTTCCAATTACTGCGTGAATTGGAAACTTCGCCTCAATCCCGACAAACCCCAAACCATCCAGTTTGGCCGCAGAAGGCAACCACCCTTTGACGTGGTCAACCTGGATGGTCGTGATGTTCCCTGGTCAGACTCAGTGAAATATCTCGGTATCACTCTAGACAAAACCCTCCGCTGGCAGCCCCATATCCAAGGCAACCTCAATAAAGCCAGAATGACATACTCTCTACTGTACTCCCTCCTCAACCGCCACAGCACCCTAAGCCGCAAAAACAAAATCCACCTCATTAAAGCCATCATCAGACCCGCCCTCACATACGGTTCAACGGCGTGGGGTCACGCAGCCCCACCCACATTAACCGCCTCCAATCCCTTAAAAATCGTTACATTCGCACCGCCATGGACATCCCATGGTTCATCCGTAACGTAGGCCTACACCGCGACATCAAACACACACCCCTTTCCCAGTTTCTCCACGAGAGAAATACGAAGATTCTAACTTCGGCCCCCGAACACCCAAACCCCCTTATCAGACAAGCTTCCAATTATGACATCGATGCCCCGTATCGTCATAATGATCCCCGTCACCAACTTCTCTAGGTGCGCCAAGCAGCACCACCCACCCACGAAAGCCCTCTCCCGATACACCTCACAAAACCAATAATACACCCCTCTCTTAGATTCCAGAGTAAAAGTACCTTAAGTACTTTTTGGTGAGACCCTGCGGAACTGGACCGCAGGGGGGCGTGGAAGGAAGTCTGGAAGGAGTCATTGAGACTCTGAGCAAATAAGCTCAGGGCTACAAGGACTTCCACCAGATGGGCTCACCTCTCCGCGTGTGTGTGTGTGTGTGTGTGAGTAGCGAGTAGCTTAGTAGCCATGGAGACGTGGCGGGTAAATCAACGCAGCTTTGGTGTTAAGGCGTATCACCGCTCGGTATCTGTTATTGAAGTGCAACGACAATTTCGACGTGAATATAATGTTCCCAGGCGTGGTAGAATTCCTTCGCGTAACACAATTTTGTTGTGGGTTGCAAGGTTTCGTGTACGAAATGAATATTATTATGTCGGTTCTGTAAAAACTGTGCGTACACCAGAGAACGTAGAACGAGTACGGCAAGCCGTAGTAAGGAGTCCAGCGTGTTCAGCAAGGCGTCAATTATTAGCATTGAACATTACACGAAGAAGTTTGGGTCGAATTTTACACGAAGACATACGATATCATCCGTACAAAATTCAAATGTTCATAAAATTTTGCCTCAAGACTTCGCAGCACGAATAGAGTTTTGTAGGAAATTTCTTGATTTACTGAACCCATATGTTTTAAATCATTTAATAATGTTGCAACGCGTCTTTCGCTGTTATTAAAAATTAATTAATTTTTTTTTCTTTTTTTTTTTTTTTAATTGGAAATTTATTTCAACTAAATCAAAAGAAAGTGAAGCCAAAACCACGAAGCCAAGCTGAGGTGAGAGGCTGAGGGACCGCGTGCAAATGCCCTAGCTCTATTGCCAGAGAGTAAGGGGGGGTTTTACATAGGGCGCCACCGTTTTGAAGCCAGGTCAAAACGGAAACCTTCAAGATCGTGCTGGGGCCTCACTCTCAGCTGGACTTCACAACTTAGGTAGAAAGAAAAACTAGGTAAAATATAAGAAAAAAAGGAAAACCACAGGGGGAGCTGTATAAATAAAACAAACAGAATTAACTAAAATTAATGCTGGCTTTATTCAAAAATGAAGAAAAAAAATATATGGGGTTAGTATTAAACTTAAACTTATCTGTAAAGACGTTCAATACAGAAGACGTCCCAAGGATGATGTCCAAAAAAAAAGACGTCACAAGATCAACCAGATCAGAAGATCTGAAGAGAAGTAGAGGAAGAGAAGAAGAAGAAAGCGGAGAAGAGAAGAAGAAAGACCCTGTTAGAAAAGAAAAGCATTAGCTGATGGCTTATTAATAAAAAAATTACCTAGTTCTTTTTCCCTTCGTACAATAAATTTGTAATAAAGTAATTAAATTAAAATGCAAGGAACTATATAAAAAGAATTAAAGCAACTATAAAAAAAGTTAATGGACTTCTTCCATAAAATAACTATAAAAAAGTTAAATTATAGGCAAGAATTGAATTTAAATTAAATTTGAATTAAATTAATTTTGAAAAATGTAAATAAAAGGAATTGACGTCATAAGTCAAGTTTCGGTTTGAGATAAAAAAAAATTAATTTATAAAATTATATTCAAGGACGTTAGTATAGTGATCTAATATTTTATTTAAACTTGAAGAGCCAAAAACTTGAAATAAAATTAATCTATCAAGCCAGCACGTACGCCTATGTACTAAGGTTACATCAAAAAAAAAATTAATTAATTATGTACACACATAAGGGAATTATACAACTATCTAAAATATAGCACAAGTAATATCAACATATTAGTTATCAATTAGCAAACGAATCAATAATTTATTGAAGCTAGGACATAATAAAAAAAATAATTACATAATCAGGATATGCCGCTATTAAAAAGAGAGCTCATCAGACTCTAGTGTTACTATTTAAAATAAATAATACAAACTAAAAAAAGTCCATTCAAGAACCATCTTGACAAATTGGTGTATTTACAATAATTATAATCAAATAAGGCTCCATTATACAAGATAACACTAAATGATTAACACTAGAACATCTCAAATTTGATCAAATAATTTATTTTGATTTTGTAGATTAAAATGATTTAAATTGTGACAATCAATTATATTTGGTTTGATTTTAAAACACTTAAAATATTTATATTTAGGGCACACCCTGTATGGCAAGAATTAAGATAACATGTCACACTGGCCTTCAAGCAAACTTGTGCTATATAAAACAGATATGTAAACAACGAGGCAAATTGGACCCCTTTATAAAGGAATTAACAAAACACAAAAAACACTGGTGTTGTGATAAGATAATTAATTAAAAATTTCAGGTCATGACCCCTTGATTACATTTTATTAGACTACTCGAGGTGTCCAATTGCCTCATAAAAAAAAATTAAATGGTGTCAAGAAATATTTACTCAGCTAACGAAGCCAATTATACTCGGTCATAAGTACGAAAGCACATTTATCTCAACAAAGTATGTGGTATTAAATTATATCGATTTGAAAGCAATATACAGGGACAAATAGGAAAGAAAAATGAATTACGCTTACCTAATGGGAGCTGTAGGGTCTTTAAAATTGATATTGGGGGTTCCAACGTTGATGTGTGCTTCAGATGGTCGGCCCCTTATGTTCTTAGTGACCCGACTTAACTAAGAGAGAGCCCCAGAAGGTGTTTTTAGGAGAACAGTTGAAAAATCGACAAAGAAACGGCATGGTAGATAAAAAAAAAAACCTACCTTCAACCAGCGAACAACTTGTGACAAAAAATCCCACGATGTGGCTTTCTGTGGCCCCGGAAACCAAAAATGAATCAAGCAAACTAAAGGGGCACAGAAAGTAACGCTTCAAGATCCCAAATCCTGGAAAACAGATGGCTTGAATAGCCCTGGATCGAGAAACGCCTGCTGCCTCGTTGATCGCTGGAAGTTAAGTGAGGTCACTGAAGAATTTTAGGTTAAAAGTTGAAAAATGTGCCGAAAGCGAATTTAGGGCGACACCCACTTCCGGGCAGAACTACCTACTCGCTCCGAAAGAAGAGACCAGTTCACACACTGGCGGCGACACAAAATGAAGTCTTCAGAGCCATGCCCATTCAATTGCAGATACTCCAAGCCAAGAGAAACGAAACAGATGCACCCAAGTTTAGTTTTACATAAGAAGTCAATTCGTAAATCCTACAATTCATTAAAAATTATTTAAAGAAAACCCGATCCTAAAATATCCCTGCCATTCGAGAAGCAAACGGCCATTGAAGTTTGGCTGCCGTATATTATGGCCCAAACATGTTCAGAAGAAGAATTTTAACCTAGAAAATTCATCAGCCAATCTGACAGGCAATACTAAAAATTGAAACCATACAAATTCCAGTGCAGAAAACCTAAAATAATCCAGAATGGCGTCGATACTCCAAAATCAAGCGAATAAAAGGTTTGTTCCTACAGCGATCAGAAACAGTCATTGACAGTCAGAATTCTGCGCAGTAACTATAAAGTGTTCCAACAAAGATTTTGGACAGTTTGAAAACCGAAATTCGCTGTTCCTACACGTTTCTCTGATAGTTCGCCAACTGTCAGAACAGTTTGCGAATCTTTTGCAAGTAAAATATCAGGAGCATGCGCGATAAAGCGCTAGCAAGGAATTTGACAGCGTGACATACAAGATAACCTATTTTTGTTTGGTTTATTGTCCAAATAACTGTTTTTACTGCAGCAGCAGCTGGTGTTTCATTTACCGTGTTTAAAACGACAAATTCCGAAAGCTCTAAAAAAATAATACAAAAATTATTAAGTGTTTACTAAGGGATTTTACTAACTTTAAATTAAGGTGATTTTTACAACATTCTGTTTAATATTTACCTTCATAGGTTTCTTTTTCCATTTTTTAAAAGTAATTTTGTTTAAGCTTTATTTCTTGGGCCGAGCCAAAGGAGTAACTAAAGAAATAATAATAAATAATAAAGATATAAAATTTAAGGTTATGTCTACCGTTCAGAGCTTCTTCATTTTTAAACACCAAGCCGAAGTTAGTTGATTTCAAACCCCTATTCCTACAAGTTTCAAACCGGTCAGAAATCAGGCTTGGCGCCTTACAGTTGATTTTAAAATTGTCACGAACTTGTCAGGGATTCGCTGTAGGAACAAACCTAAAATGATAGGCAAAGTCCAACAAAAGGTATAATCTGAACAAAACATCAATAAATGATATTCTACAGCGTAAGACTGTAACTCCCAACTATTTACAGGTATGCAGTGTCTGTTAACAAAGAAACCTTAAGTCGATCAAACTAAAAATTACAAGGTAACAGGGCATTGACAAGGAAATAGGATAAAATCTATAGAAACATATTTAAGGGTCATGAATAAGCAATACTAAGGATCACCGGTAAGTGTGCAAGTGTAGTTAATAAATTATCAGGCAAAATAAGTTGTGTTAGAAGTAACATACTTCTAAGCCAGTATGTAGGTAGAGTCACTAAAATGGCAAAAGTGTTATTGGCGAAATCTGAGCGTTACAATGTGGGATGAGACGCATTTTCACTTATCAGGATATGTGAATAAGCGAAATTTTCGGTACTGGGCTGCTGAACAACCTCAACAAATTCACGAACAACCTCTGCATTCCGAAAAAGTTACCGTATGGTGCGGTGTGGCTGCATTCGGAATACTAGGCCCGTACTTTTTCGAAGAAGATGACCGTACAGTGACCGTAACTTCTCAACGGTATTTGGAGATGCTTACAAATTTTTTACCTGCTGAATTGCAACGACTGAGGATACAAAATATCGATTTATGGTTCCAGCAAGATAGAGCAACAAGCCATACTGCGCGAATTTCCATGGCTGCTCTAAGAAACATGTTTCCTGGACGACTTTGTATCCCGACATAGTGATTTTAATTGGCCCGCAAGGTCACCAGATTTAACCAGCCCTGATTTTTTCTTATGGGGATATTTAAAGGCTAGGGTTTTCAAAAATAGGCCTCAAACGTTACGAGCTTTGAAAGACAACATTACTGAAGAAATCAAGGCGATAAACCAGGAAATGCTGCTACGAGTTGCAGATAATTTTCAATCACGACTTCAACAATGTTTAGAAAAACGTGGTGGTCATTTAAAATATGTTATTTTAAAAAAATAATTTTTGTTGTAAAACTGCATCATATGTGTAATAAAAATATATGATTTTGACCTTGATCGTTTCATTAGTATAGCCACAATAACACTCTCAAAATCGTCAATACCCATTGCGCCACCCTGTACTTTAAACCTGGACACAGCAGACAGCTTCGATTAAAGCTAATTCAATATATTATGGGCAAAAACTGGAAAAGATCAAAAGGAATAGATACTGGATTTTGAAGATTTACCACATTTAATTAAAAATTTAAATAAATAAGGCTATTTGAAAATGGATGCATGCTTAATGTCTTTGCATGTAACCAAAAACAGTAGCATGCAACGAAGGAATGACAGCAGTTCCAATTCTATCTCAAAGATTTCTGACATGAAAATGTGTACAGTCGTACAGTCGAAACGGTCATTCTTTGCCTATGCATCGTGGATAAACGATCAATAGACAACGTCGTTTACAACACCCCATCTTTATTTATTGTAGCGTTAAAAGTGAATCAAAACATAATAGTGGGTCTCCGGAGTTGCGCAATACGTCTCGAATTCAAAGTAACGTATAGATAGAGAAAACGCTGGCCACGAAAATTTTGACGTCTATGAACTTAGACTTTCTTTTGACTTTTTGAACCTCGTAATTTTGATTAGATTCATGTTTTAGTCACGTTTTAGTCATGTGGAAATAATGACGCACCGGCAGAGAACCACCGTACAGACTGTGTGTAATGTGTGTGGGTGTGTGAATTGTCACAGCGATTAAGACCGCTGTGGAATTGTCATTAACTTGACTTTGACACACATCAAAGTAGCATCAAAACAAGCCCAAAATACACCAGAAGGCGAGTGCGTCCCTGTCATTTCGTGATCTACTGACCAATCGCATTTTCTTCAGGGACAGGTCTCGGTCAGGTGTTTTTATTTACCCTAAGCGTCCGACCAATTTAGTTTTACTAACCTTGTCGTCCATAGTTTTTACCATACAGGTTAATTTCTAAGGTGATACTTTTTTTTCAACTGTGTATACAACTACTTAAAAGAAACAACTTTTTCAAATAACTCTTTTTAAATAACTCAAAAATAAAGAAGATATTTTTTCATATACATGAGCAATTTTTATTTTTAAAAACTCCCAAACTAACTGAAATCTATCACGCGATGAACTAACAACAAATTGAAACTTTATTGCTTGATAAGACAAAAATAAAAACCAACAAAAAAAATTATCTGCAGTCGTATCGCAGGCTTTTACATTACCGTATCTCCTTTATTTTTGAGTTATTTAAAAAAGTTGTTTCTTTTAAGTAGTTGTATACACAGTTGCAAAAAAAGTATCATTTTAGAAATCACCCTGTATTGAGTATATTTTTATGCTGAAAGATTTCAGGCGTACCTTATTTAATAAATTATATAAATCATAAATCGACCTTAAATTGTTTCGGTGCAAATGAAAGGAAATCAATGGCCAAGGCGTAGTATCTAAACCAAGCTTAAATCTCGCTTTGCAAACGGGGTGAAGCAAAACTTTTTTATTAAAAATCCGAATCACTCAACGAACGTACCCTGAACCTGTTGCTCATGCGCATTGCGTACTTGCTCAACGTGCTGCCAAGTAACCTTAACCTCACCTCAATTCCCTTTTTGTCGTGGTGTGGTTTGGTGCCGTTTATCTTTCGTGACTTTACCGATATGGCGGTAAACGTTGATTTAATACGTGCAGTAATTGTGAGCTTTTTATCTAAAGATGATAGGAATTTAGCTGAAACATATAAAAAAAAGTACAATATTGTAAGTTCCTTTTTTACATCTAATTTAAAAGATTGGGTTTAGTCATGTAGTAAACCAAACATGTTTCCCACGTGTTTTTCCTTTAGTTTAGAATGTTTTCTTATTTTTTAGCATAATTTATCCGCTGGAGCCCCGACAATTAATGATATTTTGTCTCATTTTGTAAAAACTAATAAAAAAGATGCTTCAAAATTGAATATTAATAAAAAGGAAGGTAAAGCACAAAATATTAAGCAAAATAAGAAGAGCAGCTCGGATAGTAGTTCCTCTGAAGAGGAAGAAGACAAAAAAGTTATTCCACAAAAAGTTCCTGTACCAAAAAAACAACAAAGCAGTAGCTCAGATGATAGTTCTGAAGATGAGAAATCAGAATCTGTTGTAAAAACACCTGTAGTAAAAGCTGTTAATGGAGGTGTAAAGAAACAAGGCAAACAAGAATCAAGTTCCGAGGTAAATATAATTATTTAGCACCTCTTACTTACCTATCTTTAAGGATTAAAGATGTCTTGTCTTCTCCAAGAATTTTTGTATTTTAAAGGATGTGTAACCTGTTGAAACAATTAAATCTGCTTAGGTACCTAGAGTCAATGAGAATCCCATAATTTTAAAATAAGATTGACTAGGGGCAGGTAGTAAAGGTAGATATAAGTTTTAAATATGATGGCACACTTTAAAAAATTCGAAATTTTTAACAATTTTTAAATTTTGATACATTCCTGTATAAAACTAAATATAAAAATGAGATACCTTTTTTGTTACACTGCTCCATATTCAATTAATGTCAAAATAGGTGCCCTTTTGAAGCGTCATAAGTCAAAAACTATTGAGGTTAGAAATAGGACATATTACAGGAAATATGTTCAGAATTTTTTATAGAATTCAAAAATGAAATAATGTTCAAAGGTTCTCATTTAAAATCAGAAAGTGTTGAGCGTTTCTGGGGAACAAAAGAAGAAAACAAACGAATCAATAATAGGTCTTCTGCATCCATATTTTTTATTAGAAATAAACTTGAACTGAACTGGATTCTGGATTTAAGAAATTCAAACACTTCACTATCAAGTGTCAAATTCGCTGTCGGTTTAGCCCATGTTAAATTGCAACAATATAAAAAAAAATTACCAAAAACCAAATTTCAAATAAAGCAAATCATAAATGTGAACGTATCAGGACTAACCCCGCAAGGGTTAAAAACTTAAAAATCATAATATCAGCTGATGCAACCTTGATTCAAAATTGCAGGGTGAACATGCATTGGTGCGAATTAGCCTTTACTTAGCCCTATGTAATAATATATCAAATCAAATCAAATCAATATATTTCTGTACGACGGCTAGTCTCACAATGGTCACAACAATAACAGATGCACAATAATAATATGTATTAGTAGGAACACTCAATCAAAATGAAATAAACAAAATGTCTACAATAATTAAAATCGGTAGTCTTATTAGGTACAGGGTCTTCCAACGAGGACTGAACAGGTGCTCATTTTTGAGCTTCCTTGTATGCTCACAGAACGGAATAACATGTGAAATGTTTCTCTTTTTTTTTCTATACTGACGTATGTAATAGTTATTTACGATATAAGTGTTGTAAAGATTCATATTACAACAGGAGATGTTAAAGTTGTTAAACGAGGCGTCAGCCGAGTTTAATAAAACATCGAGTGTAGTAATATGAATTTACAACAAGAATATTGTACAAAATTTTATCTACATTCATCTATGAATAAAAATATTTGGCAAAAGGCCTTTTTAAAAATAAAAATGCACCTGTAAAAATGCACCTGCTATTAAAAATCGTTTTGTAAGGGCATCTATTACAGCACTAGTGCTGTAATAGATGCCATTACAAAACGATTTACAGAACTGTAAAATTCATATTACTAAATGAAAGTAGATAAACATATTTTATGTAATAGCATGAATAAAGGAATTTGAAATTAAATTTGAATTTAAAGAAAAATCCAAAATAGCCAATCGATGTACTTTTTCCTGCAGAATTCAAAAATGAAACCAAAAATTTATTTGAACCAGAAACAAAAGAGTTACGCTATGGATAAGGTGTTTTTTAAATGGAACATACCTTTTTTTATACGATTTTTGGAACGAGTGATTTTTTTTTGTCCGTTCTGATTAAAATATTTAATATTGTGACTATTTGTGACAGCTATTTTTATTTATAATAATATTAATTTTATTGTCATCAGTTTCTATCGAAACATTACAACGTCAATACATTTAATCCTAAAGGTACAAAATTGATCACACCTAATTAAAATAAATACATATAAGATAAAATAGACTTATATATAGAGTAGTATTATTTATCAAGCACAATACAAAATGGAATTAAGTGATATAAGCTATAAACTTTAGGTTATTCCCCACAGCTACGAAGAGTCATACTATGGCGAAAAACAAAGAGCATTTCTTAAGTATTTTACAATTTGCTTATTAAAATATATTACAACATTAAAATATCTCTCAAAAATGGTTTTCACTGTTAGACATTATGTTAAAATATATAAGCAAATTAAATTATCTAGTGTTATAATACTCTTCAAGCGAATAAAATATGTTTTCCAATAGAAATGTTTTTAATTTACTCTTGAATAGACCTTCAGTGGGGATCGCTTTAATTTGATTGGGTAATGCATTGAAAATTTTGATACAATTAAAATAGGGACTTTTTTCATACATTTTAGTTCTGTGCTGGGGTATGCTGAGGCTGCCGTGCCCCCTCGTAACCATATTATTGTAAAAATATTCATTTCTATGAAACTCTGTCATATTTTTTTTTGCGAACAAGCATACAATCAAAATATACAGGCAAGGAACAGGCAAAACCTGTAATGACCTGAAATGCGGTCTACAGGACTTTTTAGCTGAAATACCCAACATTGCCCTCATTATACGTTTTTGTGCGATGAATACCCTTTGAGCATCGACTGAATGAAACCAAAACAACACGCTATACTGAATTGCTGACTGAACATATGCAAAATAATATACCCTAAGGCTCTCCAAGCTAACCTGATCACGGAGATATCTCATTACGAAACATGCCTTATTTATCCTCTTAACCACATCCTCAATCTGTTCCTTCCAGGACAAAGCCTCATCCATAGTGACACCCAAGAATCTAGTCTCCTTAACCTGTGGAACTGTTTTACCCTTTAAACTAACATACAGCGATTGATTCTTGTTTTCATAGGCTACAACACATGTTTTATCAGTATTCAGCCTCAAACAGTTCTCAGTGCACCAGGCATCCATATTGGACACCACTTCGCCCGACTTTCTTGACGCAGACGGCGTGTCAGTCTCGGTCACAATACACGAGGTGTCATCTGCAAACTGAAAGATTGAATGTGAACCCAAAGAATCACCCAACTCATTGACGAAAATTAAAAAAAGAATAGGTCCCCAGAATTGACCCCTGGGGGACTCCGGATGTCAGTGGCAAGGACTCAGAGCAAGACACTTCCACCCGCCCCGACACAGAAGCCGATATGGATACCCGTTGTCTTCTCTCACTGAGATAAGATCGAAGCAAACTGTTTGCCATCCCCCTTACACCACATGAGTCCAGTTTCTGAAGAAGCAACTCATGGTCAATCAAGTCAAGCGCCTTTGACAAATCAAAGTAAATACCCGTGACCAGTTTCCCACTATCTAATTCCCTCATGATCAAGTTGAGGGACTGAAAAATAGCATCCTGTGTCGATCTTTTGGGTAGAAAGCCAAACTGATTCGGCGCAAAAAGTTTCACTCTGCAACTATATTCCAGAAGCCTATCATATATTGCTCGTTCAAACACCTTAGAAAATACCGACAACAAGGATACTGGGCGATAGTTGTTTGAATCCATTCTATCGCCCTTTTTATGAATTGGAATGATCTTAGCCTCCCTTAACTGTCCCGGAAATTTTCCCTGTTCAAAGCAACTATTTATAATATTAGTCAAGGGATAGCAAATCAAATCACATACTTTTTTTAGTACTATTGCCGGAACACCATCCAAACCAGTGGACCGTTTTAGTGGAACCTTCATAATAATATTCTGCACCTCTTCAGTTGTGCAAGGATACAAAAATATACTAGAAGCAAAATTTATATTGCTTCTGCTTGTAGGCACACTTTTATTATTATTATTATTATTATTATTATTAGGTATGATACCGGCGACTGATTGAAATTGTGTGTTAAATATCTCGGCAACAGTCTTTGTGTCTTTTATAAGGTGGCCATCCACCAACAGATTAATTTCCCTATCAACATTAGAATTTTGATTTTTTTTCAGTAAATCCCATGTAGCTTTTATTTTGTTTTCGGAGTTTTGTATTTGATTATCGTTATAAGCTATTCTGTACTGATTAATATATTGTCTGTATGCCTTCTTTTCAACCTTGTATTTTTCCAAGACAATTTCACTTTTTGTTTTTTTATATAAATCATACCAATCCCTGACTCTTTGCGACCAATCGCGGATCTCAGGCGTAACCCAGTTTCTACTTCCATAAGTCCTTGGGTGTGATTTTACAAGAGGAAAGCTTGTATCAAAATAAAAATAAAATATTCTAAAAAAAATTTCATACTTACTGTCTACTTCAACCGTCTCATATACATTCTGCCAGTTTTCGTTTTGAACTTGACTCCTGAAATAAGTCAAACTTGGTTCATAAAACTTACGTTTAAGCGCTACATTTCGAGACATTCTACACTGCAGACCCCCGACTGAAAACAATAAAGCGTAGTGATCCGAGATATCGCATTCTTTTATAAAGCAGTTAACAGTTCCTTGGTCAATATTTGAACAGACATTATCAATCTGGGTTCCACAATTAACACCTTCTCTGGTTATTCCTTTTATATGTGAACTAATTTCAAAGGAGGACAATAAGCTTATCAGTTCCTGACTACTCCGCGACAGAAAATCAACATTAAAATCCCCACATATGACAATTTTTTTATTCAAAGAAGTTGCCTCCATGAGCAGTCCATCCAAAGTATCATAGAAAACATTCAAATCTGCATCCGGAGATCTATACATACTTATTACTATTATCGATCCAGTCTTAAGTTTTACTTCAGCGCAACAAAATTCGCAATGTCTTTCAATAGGATTGATCTTTTTGATAGGTAAGACTTTAAAATCAATTCCATTAATCCCATATATAGCTGTACCTCCCCCTTTACCACCTTCACAACAAAAGAAAGTTATTCCATTATAGTTGTCGATGGTATACACAGCAACCTCATTCATCGACAGCCATGTTTCATTTAAACATAATATTTCTGGATTCCCAGCATCTTGCAAAAATACAGTTAGCTCGTTTACCTTATTTCTAATACTACGCACGTTCAAACATAAAAAACTAACATCAATACTACCATTATTCGTACTATCTGGCTGATGAGTGTCTGGGACGAAAAAACTTCAAGCCAACATTAGTGTCTTGATCACTTTTGGAAGAGCCTCCAGGGTTATCATCAGCGAGATTAGCAACTTGGTTTGCATTACTATGTATAAAATTCGTTTCATTGTCATTAATTTGTAAAGTTATTACTGGAGATTGTAAATCAGTTTGAGAATTTAATTTAAGCTCCTTAACATCACAGTACATTTCGCCAGATGTTGTTACGAAGATTAGATTTTTATGTTGGGTTACACCTGGGCGCAGACTATACAAAATTCTTAAAACTATATCATGTTTATGCAATTTATAACTTTTGGTATTATTGCTTTCAACATACCTCAGGCAGCCAGGAATAAAATTATTAATCTTTTCGATAAAATTATTTAATTTATTGTTAAATTTCAAAATGTATTGAGTTCGCGTATTCCTAATTGCTATCGGTATTGATAAAAACAATATATTAATTCCCTGGCATAATTCTATTTTACTCAGTAAATTTTTGAAAAAAGTATTATTATTTTTTTCTCTATCTATGTCATTAGAACCCGCGACAATCAAAACATAATCATGTGAGTTGTAATTTATGGTCAGTTTTTCAATATTTTCTATAACGTTCGCAAACTTTGCACCTGGTTTTATTATTGTTTCGACAGTAAAATTTTTGCTTTTTAGTTTATGATACAGAGACCTGCTTATATCCCGTCCCACCTCGTCACAAAGAATCAGCAGTCTATGGTTCTTACTCTTTTGGACTCCAACAGAGTGATCAAATTCAAGTATCTTATGAGGGCTGTTAGGAACGCTGATATGATATCCTGTATTTTGAGTAACATCATCATCATTTTAATGTTTTATCCAGTATAATTTAACTTTAACCTGTTTGAAACATACACTAGGTAATAAAGGTATAATCACCTTTGAATCCTTCAAAGTCAAAAAATTTGACAAATTTACTATAATATTGTCGAAATGAAATATTCATTAGATGAGAGATTGCAGATTGTTATCTTGTTCTACAAATGCCAAGAAAATGCAAGAGAAGCAAGGAGAAGATTTATTGCAAATTTTCACAGAAATATATCCGTCAATATTATTCTAAGGATAAAGAACCTATTTGAGGAAAATAAAACATTACATGACAGAAAAAGAAATCCAGAAAGGAATAGAAATCGAGACCCTGCCATTGTGAATTATTTTCGACTGAATCCAACCAAATCAATTTCGGACGCAGTTCGGGACGTTCAATACGGCGGCGGTGTAAGACGCAGAAGAGTTACCCAAGGAACTGTTCACAGGACTTTAAGAAATCATAAATTTAAGTCTTATCATATCCTTCCACTTCAACATCTAACACCGGCACAAAAAGAACTTCGCTTCCAATTTGTTTCCCCAATTGTGATTCGGAAAGAAAACGAAGACCCTAATTTATTCAGAAATATCTTATGGACTGACGAAGCCACATTCACAACATCGGGGATTTTCAATAGACATAATAATCATCACTGGGCCGTTGGAAATCCAAGAAAATTTCAGGCAATTAAATTTCAAGGAAGGACTTCAATCCATGTTTGGTGTGGCATAAAAAATAATAGAATTTTGGGACCAATATTTTTTAACGGGACTTTAAATGGACAGAGATACTACGAGTTCTTAGAAAGCGAAATTGAGAACTTTTTGGAAGATTTACCATTGGAAGAATATCAAAATTTAATTTGGCAACATGATGGGGCCCCTCCGCATGCCGTGCGTGAGGTTACTCAATATTTAAACGGACGCCATGAAGAATGGATTGGTAGAAATGGAACCTATGCTTGGCCACCCAATAGTCCCGATTTGTCAATATTAGACACATTTCTTTGGGGCCATTTAAAGAACGTGGTATACAAGCAGCGAAACCACGATATTGAAGAGATCATGCAGAAAATTGTGAATGAAATAAATCGCCTTAACCAGGAAAATCACAGTATAACAGCAAGTTTGGAAAGGCTACAAAGAGGTTATCGCACATGTTTCGAGAACAACGGAGGTCACATTGAACAATTAAATTATTAATGTTTTTTTTTTTTTTAATTAGTATAGAGTTGGATTTCTTTTTCTGTCATGTAATGTTTTATTTTCCTCAAATAGCTTCTTTATCCTTAGAATAGTATTGACGGATATATTTCTGTGAAAATTTGCAATAAATCTTCTCCTTGCTTCTCTTGCATTTTCTTGGCATTTGTAGAACAAGATAACAATCTGCAATCTCTCATCTAATGAATATTTCATTTCGGCAATATTATAGTAAATTTGTCAAATTTTTTGACTTTGAAGGATTCAAAGGTGATTATACCTTTATTACCTAGTGTATGTTTCAAACAGGTTAAAGTTAAATTATACTGGATAAAACATTAAAATTTAATAAAAATAGCTGTCACAATATTAAATATTTTAATCAGAACGGACAAAAAAAAAATCACTCGTTCCAAAAATCGTATAAAAAAAGCTATGTTCCATTTAAAAAACACCTTATCCGTAGCGTAACTCTTTTGTTTCCAGTTCAAATAAATTTTTGGTTTCATTTTTGAATTCTGCAGGAAAAAGTAGATCGATTGGCTATTTTGGATTTTTCTTTAAATACAAGGAAGCTCAAAAATGAGCCCCTGTTCAGTCCTCGTTGGAAGACCCTGTACATTACATGAACAAAAAACAAAACAAATTAAAATTAGTCAAAACAATCAGATTTGAGATAAAATTAGGTAAGGCAGACTCACTACATATAATACGAATTACGCGTTAAAATCTTCAAGAGTTACATCACTATTTAAAAAGTCATTTATGCTATAGAAGCATTTTGGGATAAGGAACTTTTTTAGTACAGTTTTATAACCAAGATTTCAAATTTTTATCCGAAGCCATTTTAAAAAAATAAAAAATAAAATAGTCTTTTATTTCAAGAGATTTGCATCTGAGAAATACGTCATTACAACTTGACAAATATTATAATCGTCTACTAAAGAGGCAAACGACAAAATATAATAAAAAAATATACAAATCAATATTACAAAAAAAAAAAAACATTAATATTACACCACACTTTTAAATAAAATAAATAAATAATGTAGGCATGTACAGCCCAGGATGTCTTGATAAGTCTTACAACTGGTTAATCGGGTTTAACAATTTCAAACTATAAAATGTATAATACAGACATGAAAACAATCACAATTATTACAGCATTAAGATTGTGGCTGTGATCCCAAAATTCAGATAATCTTCTACCGAGTAGAATACCCTTCCTTTCAGATAGACAAATAGGTAATAAAATAGAAAAGAACCCCGAGATTTCTTAAAAAGGCATTAAGAACAAAGAAAAAAATAAGAATAGGTAAAATTTAACAGTACAACAGTATCCATTCAACCTTTTTTCTCTTTACACACTATTGACTATAAATCATCTGTGTAACCGAATTGCATCACGATTAATTAATAATTAACTAATGTAACATGCTATGTAAGCGAAGGATCAACTTGCATTGCATGGAACTGACATATATCTATGTAATGCCAGCTTAATTAAAGCTCAGATAAATACGACAAAATTCACAAAACTTACAGATATGAGCTGCAAGAATTGTTCACAGATATAACCTTTATCATAAACACAACTCACACATTTCCGTAATTTTAGGTAGTGCATTTAAAATAATTAAAAATCGTGTTTAAAACTCCCTGAAGGCCTGATGAGTGGCATTAGGGAATTCTGTTGCCGTGTTATACTTATATATTTTATCCTTATTCAGAACACTAAAAGATAATTATAATGTAAGAGTACCTACTGATAAACTTAAACATACCTACTAAATATATTAAACTATAAACTACAAATACAGCAACATTGAAAACTTTTTAAATTACATAACGATATATATGACCCTGAGGAGGGGAGGGGGGTATTCAGTATACTTATTTATTTATTTGGACAAATGTTAACAGTAGTAGGTGGTCTATGAATATGAAGTTTGTGTGAGCATCCACCCTACCATTCGCTAATCACCAGGCAATTTCAAATACACTCCTACATTCCACATAACGTCTGTAAATTGTAAAATCGAAATACCGTCTTAACAATAGGGAACTTGCACATTTTTTTTATTGCAGAAATATGTTCAGCCACATCAAAAAATACTATAGGCAAAATGTTACGTCTTAAATATCACTTCTTAATTTTTTATAAATAATTAAAGTTTGCGCGCCCATCCTAATATTCAAAACGAAATGTGACGCGGAAACGTGTGTGACGTCATATAGTGTGTTTGGCAGGGAACGACAAACTGCAGCGCCTTGACAGTCTTGACGTTTCTGTCGCTTTTGCGCCATTTGTCGTCTCACGGTTTGACGTCACAATGAATGACGTCTCGTTACTAGAATAGTTCAAATTATTCAAACTTTAATAGCTTATATTTAACTCAAGGAATTAAAAAAATATTGTTTTGTGAACTATGGGTTTTTTAATGATGATATCTTACACTAAGAGTCTTATTTTTCAAATTTAATTTGGATGCAAGTTTCCTATGTAGAAACTTTAAATGATTAGGCCTTATAGGTTATTTTATACGTATTAACAAGTCAAAACAAGTATCATTTGATTTCAGGAATCTTCAGAAGAAGAAACAGTTGTAAAAAAAACACAAACAATAACCAAACCTAATGTGAAAAGTGTAAAACCAAGTATAGCGCCTAAAAGAAAACACAGTTCAGATTCTGATGATTCCTCTGAACCACCAAAAAAACAGGTTGGTAAATTATAACAAACATAAAATGTGTGCCAACAAATGGTATCTAAATTATTATCTTCGAACAACAAATCCTTGAAGAAATTTGGAAACCTTACCCCATTAATTAAGATTTATTCTTCTCATAACAAGTTTGATTATTTTAATTTACAGCACATTGCACCAGTAGCAAAACCAAGTAGTGATGACAGTTCAGATAGTTCTGATGAAGAAGCAAAACCACCAGCAAAAGTCGCAAAACCTCCCGCTGTTCCGAAGAAACAACAAGATAGTAGTTCAGATGATAGTTCTGAGGAGGAAGTGCCTCCAGTGAAAAAGGCCACACCAGTTCAAAACAAAAAATTGTCTGCCAAAAAAATTCAGAAAGCCGAAAGCAGCTCCTCTGATTCAAGTGAGGAGCTAAAACCCAAACCTAAAGGACCAGTCCAAGTAACTAAGAAGAAAGATAGTTCCTCTGAAGACAGCAGCAGTGAAGAGGAAGCGGTTAAAAAGCCCGTCGTCCCCGCAAAACTACCAGTCCAAAAGGTAATATACATTAAATATGTAATATGTAGTAATGTGGGTTATTCTGAAAATAGTGTAAAGATTCAGAAGAAAAAACACTATTTATTTGATTGATTCATAATTATGTCTATAAGGCCCAGTTTAATAATCTCTTGGTAAATCCTCTGACAACTTTATTTTACTTTATCCTACTGATAGCACCAATATACAGGGTGTACCAAATTAAGTGCGCACCATTGCTAACTTTTTTAATATTGAAGATATAAAGTCGGTTAAGTTAGCAAAGTAGTAGCATTTTTCTGTTAATTAAAATGGTGAAAGCAGAAAAACAATTGGATATAACGTTTTTGAATAAATGAGGAAAATGTATTTTTTTTTAAATGGCACACCCTGTATATTTTTTACCGAAACGTTTGCAAATCGTATACGGAATAAAAAAGTTCATATGCAATATTGGCCTAAAATTGAAAAAACACCAACACAGCCATGGAAATAAAAAATGGTTTGCCTTTGACGTTTTCATCGAGACTGCCATGAAAACAAAAACGAATTAACTAAAGTGTCCTCGTTTTGGGTAGCCATTATTGTTAACGAAGCCCAAATTTTCGTAGTTTTGCGTTAAGTTATCTAGTTTTTGCTTTTAAATATTACAAAATGGCGTTCACGCATTTAGAGCATTGCGATATGTTAGAAGCGTATCTTGGTTGCAGAAAAAGTAGTGTACTAGCACTCGAGCAATATGGTCAAATGTATTCTGAACGTGAGCAACCAGACAGAAGGTATTTTCTAAGGCTGTATAGAAAATTTAGAGGTAACGAAAGAGTTTTTTATAAAGACAAGGACTAAAAAACAGTTCATAATAAGTGAACAAGTAGAAGTAAATGTAATGGCATATTTTGAAGCGCACAAAAATAATTCAACTAGAGATTTGGTAAGAGACAGTGATTTCAGTTTATTTACAATTTGAAGGATTTTGAAAAAATATAAGTTTGTACCTTATAAGTACCGACCAGTGCAAACATTATTACCTGATGACACTGAAAGAAGACTCATTTTTTGCCAATGGTTACAAGATATGTGTAGGCAAAATCCTAACTTTTTAAAGAAAATTTTATGGAGCGATGAAGCGAACTTTTCAAATAGGGTTATGTTTAATCGTAAGAACATGCACTATTGGTCTAGAACAAATTTATTTATTGCTGTTCCCAGAAATCCGCAAGTAAGATTTAGCATTAATGATTGGTGTGGTCTTATAGGCACCCAATTTATTGGGCCAATTTTTTATGAAGGTACTCTAACCGGCAGGGGATACGTTAATATGTTGTCAGAACTACTAGAAGAATATTTAGATGATGTGAACTTAGAGGACTGTAACCAAATTTATTTTCAACAAAATGGAGCTCCTCATCAGTTTCACGAAATGAGAATATTGTTAGAAAGGCTTTTCAGAGATAGGTGGATGGCAACAAATAATAATAATAATATCGTTTATTTCTCCAATTTAAAAGTAATACACATAGTCACAATAATTGGAAAAAACGTCAAAAAAGATCGTTACAAAATTACAGAAAATACAAAGAAATAAAAGAAATTACAAGAAAAATTCATTAAGACTATAGCAGTTCTTTTGTAGTAGATTTTTCTTTAGTCTATTCTTAAAAACATTAATATTAAGTGCTACTTTTATATTATTATCTAGAGCATTATAAAACCTAAAACAATTAAAATTAAAACTTTTTTGGTAGGCTGCTGTTCGATGAGGCGGTGGCAACAATCTAGAGTGACCTCTAGTATTATAATTATGATTAAAGTGGCAGCTCTCAAAGAGGTGCTTATTTCTATACACATATTATGTACAAACCTCAAGTATATATGTATAAATAAATAGTCCAATGCGTTGGCCCCCAAGGTCTCCTGACGTAACTCCATTAGACTTTTACTTCTGGGGGTATGTCAAGGACGAAGTCTTTAAAACGAGATATGCGAATCTGGTCGAACCTCAAGACAAGATTTGACGCATTATAGCATCCATCGATGGCAGAACAGTTTTAAAAGCTACAAAACGTGTATTAAAGAATGCCCGCAAATGTATTGAACAAAACGGTGATGTGTTTGAACATTTAATATAGTTTTTTTTTTATTTCTCCCGCTAAAAATAAAATCGAGTTTTAATTTCTGAAATAAATAAATAAATTCGTTTTTGTTCTCATGTTAGTCTCGATGAAAACGTCAAAGGCAAACCATTTTTTATTTCCATGGCTGTGTTGATGTTTTTTCAATTTTCGGCCAATATTGCGTATGAACTTTTTTATTCCGTATACGATTTGCAAACATTTCGGTAAAAAATATACAGGGTGTGCCATTTAAAAAAAAATACATTTTTCTCATTTATTCAGAAACGTTATGTCCAACTGTTTTTCTGCTTTCACCATTTTAATTAACAGAAAAAATGCTACTACTTTGCTAATTTAACCGACTTTGTATCTCCAATAATAAAAAAGTTAGCAATGGTGCGCACTTAATTTGGTACACCCGGTATATATGATGTTTATTAATATTCTGATAGGCTTGTCAGCGAGATAAATATAGGTTCTCATCAGGTTAAAGAAAGCTGGCCAGTTGGTTTAAACCAGTGCCAAAAAACTCAGATACGCACCTACACACATCAGGTTAAATTGCCGGTTAGAAATTACTGTAGTTAAGTACAGGGTTGGGTAGCGACGCGAAGAAAATTAATTTTCTACATACGTGTAGAAAATAGCGTCGAAAATGTAAAAAATGTATACCATAGAATAAAATAGTACAGGGTGGCCCATTAATAAGGGACGCCGGCTATATCTCAAGATTCGTTAATCGGACGACCCTGAAAAAAAAAATTGTTGGGAAATCGGCAAAAAAAAAGCTGGAAATTATTTGTCAGTTTCTAAGTCCACCGCTAGAGGGCGTAAATCCAACCTCTGAGTAGAAAATACTGTTTTAATCAACATTACTTCAAGTGAACCTATATTGCAATTTTTTTTTGTAACCTACTGAAAATATGACAACTTTTTTGTATTTATGTTTTTTCCCTACCTTGTCAAATAAAGGGTGAGGAAAGGGGTAAACGTTGGTTTGAAAAAAAGTCAATATTTTTTTTTTTGGAATTCCAGGAATTCCGGTTATAATTTCCAGCTTTTTCTTTTTTCCAAGTCAGTGGCGTACATTTTTTTTGTCAATATTATTCGTGAGACTGCCCCCCAAGACGCCACTGGAACTTATAATTATCATCTAGTTAGTGCTAACTTAGCGTCTTATCACAACGAACAACACTGCCAAATTTTACCAAAATCGGCAAAAGGATCTATGAGATATTAATAAGAAAACGATGTTTTTTTAAACTTTGACACCCTGTATCTTGAAATCCAGACTTTTTAGGACACATGTTTATATTAACTTTTCGACTTGAATTTGGTTCAGGATTGCGCCCTTGGAATTACGGCCTATCATTAAGAAACACCCTGTATATATATTTTTTTCTACTATGGTTGGTGTTCTTTTCGCGTCTTATTTGTCAATTATTTGGAGAATTTTGAAGCCAATGCGAAGAATAATTGCTGAAACCACCTTATTTAAACCCAATATAACAAAACTGGTATAACGAAAATCTAAACAAGCAAATTGAAGACTTAACAGTTACTTAATGAGTGTTTTCTTAATGGTTACTTAAGCAGGTTTCAGTTCAGGTTAGTTAATCTGTTTTATTCTTTTATTCTTTAGGCAGTGTAAAGTGTAATAAGAATAAGTAGATTATAATGATATGCTGCGTGTGCTAATAAGATGGTGGAATACCTTAGGAATAAAATTATTGAAGTGTTTGACATTTTTGCACCTGTATGCACCAGAAGAGTATCTAAACCACCAGCTCCGTGGCTGACTGACACCATAAGGAGTATGATTAAAATTCGGGTCAAAGCATATGATAGATTTAAGAAGTCGAGGCAAATAACACACTATAACTATTATAAGGAGCTTCGGAATTATACTGCGGGAGCAATTAAACGCGAAAAAAGGGCCCACATGGAATACGTCATGCGCAACAAAAGTTCAAAGGAAACTTGGAATACCCTCAGATCTTTACAGGTAGTCAAGAATAAAACAAACACTGATCTACCATCAAACCTGGAAAATGTAGATGAAATTAATAAACATTTTATAGCTGTACCTGTAGTAAATAAATCACATTACCAATTAAGTCTTCTAAGCAAATATAGTAGGGCCACTTCACAACATAATGTACATTTTCAATTCTCTCAGGTAACAAGCAATGAAATAAGAACACAACTAAATTTGATAAAAGGCTTTGCTACAGGTTCGGATCATATATCCCTGACAATGTTGCACTTGATATTTCCACATTTAAGTGAACATATAACACATATCATAAACACAGTCCTTTCCTCTAGTGTCTTCCCAGATACTTGGAAAAAGGCTAATGTCTTGCCTTTGGCTAAGGTTTCAAGCCCAGAAAATTTTGGTCAACTTCGACCCATCAGTATTTTGCCAACGCTCTCCAAGATCTTAGAAAGAATTATGTATAAACAGATGTCAGAGTGTCTTTTCAAATGACATTATACCTACAGTACAATCTGGTTTCCGACCTCAGCACAGTACAACAACTGCCTTAATTAACATCACCGATGAACTTCTAAGAAATCACGATAAGGGTATGGCTACTTGTCTGGTACTCCTAGATTATAGCAAGGCATTTGATACCCTCGACCATCACATATTATGTAGTAAACTGTCCTATTTTGGGTTTTCTGACTCTTCTGTATCCCTAATTCAAAGTTTTTTAAGTGGCAGATCACAGAGGGTCGTTTACAATGCACGGTCTTCTAGTCCTCTTACCATCCAATCTGGTGTTCCACAGGGATCCATACTCTCCCCGCTCCTATTTTCAATTTACACAGCAGATTTCTACAGTGTACTTAATAACTGTAAAATCCACGACTACGCTGATGACACCCAGATCTACTTAGAAGTTACAAGCTTACAGTGTGCCACTGCCAACGAACGGATTAATAGTGACTTAAAGGCACTGGTTGATATTTGTTGTGCTCATAATCCTAAACTGAATGCGTTAAAGTCTTCGGTAACGCTGTTTGGACCAAAAAAATTACGGCAACTTCGAATTAATGTTGATGGACAAAATCTCGCTTTTGTTACAGAGTGTAAAAATCTAGGAGTTTGGTTTGACAGCAATCTGCGGTTTACCAAACACATCAATCACATCTGCCAAGCCTCCGATACAACTCTGAAATTTTTGTATAATAGTCGCGAGATTTTAAGTTCTGCCTTAAAACTGAAACTTTGCGAAGTGCTAATAATATCAAAGCTATCATACTGCGATTCTGTTTATGGACCCTTCTTAACTGTTTTTGATAGAAATCGCCTTCAAAAGATCCAAAACAGCTGTTTTCGTTTTGCCTTTGGAATCCGTAAGTAGGATAGCACAATAAGAAATAAAATTGCAGAGAGTGGTCGGCTAAGACTAGACAAACTTCGTCAACTCCACCTTTTGACCCTGGGTCACCGTATCCTTAAAAACAAGCAATCAATTTATCTCTATTACGTAAGCTCACTAAGTTCATGCACATAAATAATCTAAACACTCGCAATAGAAACCTTATGGTGATACCAAGGCATTCTACCGCAGTTTTTAAGATGCTTCTCTCACAGGCCTAAACTCTGGAAATAGAATTTGCTGATTGTACAATGTTGTTGCTCCTGGTTGAACTTATGGGAAGTGCTGTTTAGTTAATGCATAATCTAGGTATACTTTTTAATCGCGTATCTAAAGAATTGGCGATTGAGTATGTTTGAGTGGTTAATTTGTTGATGTTACTATTGTAGAAGCGTGTGAGTGTCATTTATTTTATTGTATCTACACTATTGGTTAACTTTTTGTGCTTTTCATGGTTAAATAGAAAAACGTCCGTTAACCGGACGACGACGACACTTCGCCATTTCAGATATTACACATTTTAATTTTTATTTTTATTTTTAATAACTATATACTAATACTGTTATTTATTTAGTATTCTTTTTTTTTTGTTGCTATCTGAATAAAGACGATTTATTATTATTATTATTATTATATTTTCATTATTTAAATAAACATTTTAAACAAGAGTAAGGCCTGATAATATAAATAAACCATTTTCTACATCTCAAGATATAGAAAATGTAGAAAAATAATTTTCTACGTGTAGAATATACAGTAGAATATGTATGATTTTCTACCTACCCATCCCTGCTGGTAACAAATAAATAGTACCAACTATTTTACAATTTCTGTTAGGTAACTTAAATAAAAAAGGAAAGTTACTAATTGCTACTAGCTAGACTAGAATGTATCGCTATAATTGATATTTAATTGACACATGCATACTTTAAAATTAAAATCACTTTGTCACGCATTTCCACGTTGATTAAAGCAGAGGACAAAGTTAGATAATCGTAGAACTTTAAGGCCTGTAATTAGATACTTCACTCGACCAGATCAACTTAAAGAATCGTTTGTTAGTAACCACCCCTTTAAGTTCATAAGGCCCATTTAACCAATGTCCTGTTAACGCCAACTACGAGGTAATTTGCCAGAATGCCATGGTTGAAACAATTGTTGTCATGGAAGTTATGTGACTGTTAGTCCTAATAGGACATTGATAAAATGGACCAATATAAATAAATTTGTTTAACTTCCGGCTTAATGCGGCGCGACAGACCGGGATTTTTGAACACTGTCACTACCAATAATTAATATTATATACATGTCATACTCTTAGAATATATGAATTTGGTGAATTTCAGAACCACATGTGGCCAAATTGTATAGATCCAGTTATCTGTCATTAGGTTAAAATTTAATAAAGAAATTGTTTGGAGGTTTATCACAGAGATAAAATGTATGCTCTTGGTAATAGTCAGAGACCTTATCAGCAGTCAGTTAGTTTAATTAAGTAATTTTTAAATACCAATCATTTGTGGTTAACAGACATTTAATATTTTCTATAATTATTTCTGGTGGCAGCAACAGAAAAAGGCTGAAAGCAGTTCAGATGATAGTTCTGATGAAGAAGAGGCGAAGCCAAAACTTACCCCTGCAAAATCCAAACCTACGCCTGCAAAGAAATCAAGCAGTTCAGATTCCGACGACAGTTCAGAGGATGAACCGCCAGCAAAAAAAGTTGCAGTGACTGTAGCTAAGAAAGTTGAAGCATCAAAACCCAAAGCTGCACCTGCGAAAAAACCAGAGAGTTCAGATTCTGAAGAAAGCTCAGAAGATGAACCACCAGCAAAGAAACCGGCAGCGGCTCCAGTAAAGAAAGTAGCTGCACAGACTACTAAGAGTAGTTCTGATTCCAGTGAGGATGAGGAGGAGGCACCTAAAAAAGTGAAAAAAGCTGTAAAGAAAAAAGAAAGCTCATCTGAGGAAAGTAGTGAGGAGGAGACGAATAAAAAGCCAGTTGCAGAGTCAACTCCTGCGACTAAAAAGGTATACGAGTATAGTAGGTTTTTTAGTAAGCATGTTAAAGAGCAATCATAAAATTTTTTGAGAAATAATAATAATACTTTTAGGTTAAGGCAAAAAAGAATTTGAGTTCAGATGTGGAAGAGGATGAACCTGGCGTAATAAAAAAACCAAACTACAATAATTTTGTCAAAGAGGGACAGGACAATGGTAGTGGAAACGTGAGTATTAAGTATTTATACATATATTATATTTGTTATAATCTACTCAAGTTGGTACGGATTTATTGACCATTTTGTGAATCATACCTTTTCTGTGCTATAGTCATTCTAAACTTAACCTCTTTCGCAACATCAGTTATAATGCAAATTAAAAGATATCAGAGCTGCGAGTAACTTGCAAAAAAGATACTTTACAGTAACTAGGTACTAAAGGTGTCTTAGTTACTGGAAACTTTACTGTTTTCATGACCGAGAATGTAACTTTATTTTAGTTCCCTCTAACAGTATCTTTAACTAGAAACTTTTAGGCAGTAACTAATTACTATTACAAGTATGTTATATTTTCGAGTATCTTAGATACTATCAACGGGGCTACATTGTCATCCCAGGGTAAGTTTGTCACCTCGGGGTCAACCATTTTGTTTTTTGTATTTTTTTCAGGGCATTTTTTATTTATTTTATCGACGATTCTCGTTTGTTACACCCTATTAACTAAATTAAAATGGTAAGAAATTATGAAAAAACACCTAACTAACCGGAATTATCAGAATTATTGTAAAGAGGACCTCTAAATAACGGTGGATGCTGTCAAAAATGGCATGTCCAAAAACCGAGCAGCTAAATTGTTCAAAATTCGACGGGCATCTCTTGCAAATAGATTGGAAGATATAACAAAAAATGCGGTCACCCCACTGTTTTGTCTCGGCAAGAGTGGCAGGTGATCGCAGATACTCTTGAGCAAGTGACCAACTAGGACTTTCGGTTGACTAAGAAGGACAGATTCACACAGTAGTTAAAAAATCTCGGATAAACAGGGTAGATCAGTGAGTGTATTAAGGATAGTTATCCAGATGAAGATTTTGTTGACAATTTAATAAATAAACAATAAACTAACATAGCGGACAATCGTGGTGCCAAAAAAGTTATAGTACCGAGGAACTTCAGAAATCCACAATTATTCACGCAACTAACCTGCACTAGCATAATGGCGTCAGGAAATGTTGCTGGTCAATTGTTGCCACCAATCGTGGTGTACAAGAGCAGCAACTTATATGAAAGTTGGTGTAGGTAATAAAGTTGTTAAATTAAAAAATTTTATCAAAATTTATTTGAAATCATTATTATAATAAATAATATCATCATCATCATCATATATCAGCTTGTCTCGTCCACTGCTGGACATAAGCCTCTCTCAACGTAGACCATTTAGCACGATCCTGGGCATCTTGGATCCAGTTCGGAGAAATCCTCTTTAAGTCGTCTGTCCATCGGGTCGGCGGTCGTCCCCTGTTTCTGTATGCTTCGTCTCTGGGGCGCCATTCCAGTATTCTCCTCGTCCATCTATTGTCTGCCATTCTTCCGACGTGACCAGCCCAGTTCCATTTTAAGTATGCGATTCTTTCAATTGCGTCCGCAACTCTTGTTCTTCTGCGTAGTTCTTCATTTCTGATTTTGTCTCGTAGTGTAACTCCTAACATGGACCTCTCCATGGCTCGTTGAGTTATTCTTATTTTATTGACAGTTCTCTGAGTTAGTGTGAGTGTTTCCGAGCCATATGTTAGTACCGGGAGGACGCATTGGTCAAACACCTTTCGTTTGAGACAAATCGGTATATCTGCCTTTACCACGTGTTTCAGTCTGCCAAAGGCAGCCCAGGTCAGTCCTATCCTTCTGTTTAATTCGCAGGTCTGATTATCTCTACCCATTCGGAGCTCGTGTCCCAGGTATTTGTAAGATGTTACGTATTGAATTTCCTGTCCTTCCATCATTAAGTTTTGACTGGGAACTAAGTTTGTCATAAATTGAGTCTTGGCAATGTTGATTTTTAGGCCTACCTTTTTTGAAACTACGGATAGTTCTGCGATCATTTCATTTGCTTCGTCTAGTCGGTCTGTGATCATCACGATATCGTCAGCAAAACGTAGGTGGTTGAGCTTTTCTCCATTAATGTTTATGCCTTTCTTGTCTAAGTCCAACTTTTTAAACATGTATTCTATCAGAGTTGTGAAAAGTTTTGGCGAAATTGTGTCACCTTGTCGAACACCTTTTTCAATCTTGAACCGATCTGTTTCCGCATGTATTTTCACTGTTGCCGTTGCATGTTCATATATGTGTCGTAGTATGGAAATGTAGCGATGATCTATACGGCAGTTCGCGAGAGCCTTAAACAGTTCGTGGTGGTTTACGGAGTCGAATGCCTTTTCATAGTCGACGAATATTAGTACTACGGGCTTGTTGTACTCTATACTTTTTTCTATTAGCGATTTTATCACCTGAAGATGGTCGTTCGTTTCATATCCGGCTCGGAACCCTGCTTGCTCTCTTGGCTGGTACAGGTCCAGTTTATTAGTAAGCCTTGCGGTAATAATCTTAGTGAATAGTTTATACAGATGTGTTAACAGACTTATCGGTCGATAGTTTTGTAGGTCTGTGATGCTGCCTTTCTTGTGCATAATCACGATAATAGCATTATTCCATACTTGTGGGGTTGTTCCTTCATCTAGACATTTATTGAAGAGTTTGGTTATTGCTTTGAGTAGTTCTCTTCCTCCTAGTTTGATGGCTTCTACAACAACCCCGTCTTCGCCGGGTGCTCTATTGTTCTTCATTTCTGACAATGACTTTAGGACCTCTTCTTCCGTTATCTCTGGCATCTCTTCCGATCCTTGGTTTAGTATATGGGGTATGCTTTCTGATGCTTCTGCTTGACTCTGGTTTCTGTATAGTTTGGTGTAGAAGCCCTCAACGATCTTCAGAATTTCTTCTCTGTTGTTTGTTATTTGTCCTCTCTCATTTTCTAGTTTAGTTATTTCAGTTTTTCCCTTACTCAACTTATTTCGAAGTACCCTCATGCTTTTATTCTCTTCTATAACTCTAGTCACCCATTTATTGTTGTAGCTTCTGGTATCGTTTCTTACAGCTTTCGTTATATCCTTATTTAGCTGCCTCAGCTCATCTTTATGTAGTGGATGTTTTCCTAGTAGTGTTCTTCTCTGTCTCATCAAATTTTTAGTATTCATAGAGAGTTTATCCTCGTTTTCTGTTTGCTTCAAGCAGTGTTTCTTTTGAGCGGCGTTAATTGATTCTACAATATTTTTATTCAGATCCTCGAGATTACTTGTCTCATCGTCTTTCAAATTTTGTTTTATCGTTTTTTGATATTCCGCAATATCGTCCACCTTTGTCCACTTTTTGCCTTTGTTCCCATTCACAAGTTTATTTCGTTCCGTCCTTAGGTTTAGCATTATCTTCGCTCTCACCATTCTATGGTCACTTCCCACTGACAGTCTGTTCAGCACAGACACATCCGTGATTATGTGCTTTTTGTCTGTGATAATAAAGTCGATTTCGTTTCTTGTTCTGCCATCCGGACTAATCCATGTCCACTTTCGGTGTTCTGCCTTTTTGAAAAACGTATTCATAGCCGTTAGTTGGTGGTGTAGAAGAAATTGGAGCAGCAGGTTTCCTCGTTCATTTCTGTCTCCTATGCCATGACATCCCAGTGACGTTTCTTCTTCATTTTGTTTTTTGCCCAACTTGGCATTAAAGTCCCCAGTCAGTATTGTGAAATAGGTTGGGAAAGTTGACATGGCTTGAGCTATGTCATCATAAAAGCTTTCGATGTCTTCGTCTGGTTGTTGGGATGTGGGTGCGTATGCTTGTATAATTTTGATACTATATCGCTGGTTCAGTTTTAGTATTACAGAACACACTCTGGAGCTTACACTGTTGATTTGTGTTATACTTTGCACATGTCGTTTATGGATTAGCAGTCCCACCCCTCCCACAGAAGTATTTTCGTTACATCTGTGGTAATACATGTTTCCTGATTTTAGTAGGAGTTGTTGTTCTCCTTTTTTGCGAATTTCGCTTATTCCTAGTACATCCCAGTGTACTTGTTTGAGTTCTTCCTCCAGTTCTAATAGTTTTTCGTCGGTTGAAAGGGTTCTTGTATTGTATGTGGCGATATATAGTTTTCGTCTTCCTTGGCAGCCTGATCCAACCCGGTGATTCTTAGCACCCTCCAACCGCTGTCTTTTCCGACCGCCGCCTTGGCCGGGGACATACGGTCTGCCGGGGACTGAGGGCCCTCCATGATTCTTGCCTTTCATCTTGGTTTGAGGTTTTTAGCCTATCACCTATCACGCTGGCCAGTGCGGGTTGATAGGGGGTCCAGTTAGGACGACATTTCCTTCAGTCCTAGGTTGAAACGGTTATTCCGCCGTGACTCGGTCGCCAGAGCCTCTTTAGTTTCTAGCAGGGTGCACCGGATGACATAGTCACCACTCGGGCAGGCGAGGTTGACATTTGGGTTGGCTATCTTGACCGAATATATGCCATCACCCCTTACACCCTAATATAATAATAATATAAATAATATATAGTATAGTAAAGAATGTCCCAGAAACATGACAAAGTAGCCCCGGTCGACGATACTTTTAGAGTATTGAAGATGGTTTAAGAGTACCTAATTACTTTTAGCTACGTCGAGTAACTTAGTTACAGTATCTAGATACTTTTACAAGCAAATTTTTATTTTTTTGAAGTATCTTTCACAACTCTGAATGATACAAACGTTTTTTTAAACATACATGTAAAAGTGAGTATATACAGGGTGTTTCATTAATATTTCGAAAAAATTCAGGATGAGTTTCCGTGCTTAAAAATATGAAAAAAAGATCCTATAAACCTATATCCGGAAATGCTTCGTTTTGGAGTTTTATTTTTATTTAAGTTTTTTCTCAAATATTTTTTAAATTAGTGTTGATATTTGAACTAAAATTGGTATCTGGTGGTTTTTTGAAATGCGAAAGGCGAATTTGATGTTAGTATGGCTCCCACTTGTAGAGGGCGCCACCTACATGTATTTTTACTCTTTTGAGGAGTCGTAACTTTTTTATACGTACTGGTATTACATTTTTAAGCAAAAAAATAGATTTTCACCTGAAAAATCATGAGACAGGTATGGTTTTAATCGATGCCAAAGGTAAAGCTGAGTTGGTCGCAGACGAACTTTGCGATCAGTTCATCGAAAATTCGACCAATGACGCGTTACGAGATGAGGGGGTATCAAGGACGATACATATTATATTATTATAAAACAATCAATCACCCGTTTTAGGCCTTTCCCCAAGTTACCTTAGACGAGGTTAAGTCCCTAATAAGCGTTTTGAATATTAAAAAAGCCTCGGGTTTTGACGGTTTAAAAAATGCGGCGTTGCGAAATCTACCTGACAAAGCTTTGGTGAACATAGTAAGCATATCCCAGGCTATAATCAAAAAAGGCCACTTCCCGGCTGCATGAAAACACGCAAGGGTTATTCTGATTTATAAGAAAGGTGAGGACTCTACGACGCCGGCTAGCTATAGGCCGATTAGTCTGCTGTCGAGCCTAGGGAAAATCGCTGAAAAGCTAATTTTGAGTAGAATCAATGACTTTGTACTTACACGAAACGTTCTACCTGCCGAACAGTTTCGGTTCTGGCCTGAACATTGCACAGTCAGTCAGACGACGCGACTGACATCGAATATAGTCAAAGGTTTTAATAAAAGGGCGCACACGGGAGCGGTTTTCTTTGACGTGCGCAAAGTATTCGGCAAGGTCTGGCACAATGGTCTCTTGTTAAAATTGGTAAGGCTCGGAACTCCGAACTACTTAATCAAGGTGGTAGCTTCTTTTTTGGAGAATAGAAGTTTTACGGTCTCGTCAGAGAACGCACTTTCTTCGAATAAACGCATCAGGGCGGGAGTGCCGCAAGGCTCACCCCTCTCTCCGATGTTGTATAATATTTATACTTATAATATTCCGCAAGATAGATTTACGCAGCTCTATCTTTTCGCTGACGATGCAGCAATTACTTCGACTTCTAAATCACCGCGCATTGTCGTCAGTCGGATGCCGCGTCACGTAATCGAGCTGGAAAAATGACTTTCGGCTTGGAAGATTCGCCTGAATCCCGCCAAGACGAAATTCATCTTTTTTTTTTAAAGCACCGTGCACAGGCCTGAAACAAGGCTTCGGGTTAATGGAGTCCAAGTGAATGGTGCCAGGAGGTAAAATATCTGGGACTTATATTTCACCAAAGGCCTAACTGGAGGCTCAATTCAATTAATAGAGTCAATTAGGCTCTATCTACCCCCTGCTTCACAGGCGGAGTAGACTTTCAAATAGGACTAAGGTCAACCTACATAAGCAGAACGGAGCTTAATAAGTTCCAGATAATTCAAGACAGGGCGTTTAAAACTATCGCGGACTAGATATACACCCAACAGAGTACTTCACCGTGACTTTCAAATGCAGACGTTAAACAAGTTTTTCTCGGAAATTATTAAAGACTATTACCGACGCACAGACGTATCGACAAACCCACTAATCACAGACCTACGAGATCTAGACAAGACATGACCACAGTATACGGAAACTATACAGAAGCGACACGAGGCCATTTAGACAGACCCAAATTTCTCTGCGCAATGCCCGTAGCGGCCATCTTTTTAGTGACAATTAAGTCAGTCAGAAAGGTAAACAAAAGCTGCGTTCGGCAAATACATCTGCGATTGAATTGATTTTTTGTCACGTGACCACAGATCAGTCGGAGACATTTGTAATAAAAGAACGGTACCAAACAACTGATCTCTGTCAAAGTCAAAAATAAAAACTGCTTTGTTTTGATTCAAGAAATATAACCTATTTTTCCCCTTTTCTACTAAAAATGGGTATTCCTACTGTTGTATTGGCCCTAATTGAAGGAGGCTATCAATTGTCCTATCCTCTTTGCTATCAACTTATGTTTGAAGACGATGATGAGGAAGACGTAAAGATTTTGGTAAATTTTCGTCTGTCACCAATATGGTAAACCGTTTTTGTTTTTCCGCATCATAAAGTTCTATTTCCTTCATTTTTTAAAGTTAAATTTCTTACAAGGTCCTCGCCAAAGCAAATTTCAAACCAAAACTAAGAACAAACTTCAAATCAAACTTAACCTTACTAACTCAGCTGGCTGAGATTTGAGATTAATCGCTGTCATCCGAGCAAAAAGATCATCGTCAGAGCGCTCAGATTTTAATTGCCGAATGGTTGACATTTACTTCACCTACATCCAGATGTCATAAACGAACGATTCAGATCAAATATAAGCGGTCTGATGTATTTGCCGAACGCGGCTAAAGCTTGTGTGGATTGTAGTTTGTTTAGTTTTTGTAATTTATTGGTTTTTATCGTGCGTTTAAGTGTTTGAAGGTGGTTTAAAGTGGTTGTATCGAACTTTTGCTGATCTTCGATGGATTCCCAAGAAAAAAGAAGGAGCAGATGTGCTTATCGCCCTTGCCCTGCCCAAAGTGATATTAGAACCAGTTTTTAAGACCCAGAAAGGTATGTTTTAAATTTAATTTTATAGCTGTAAAAACGGTGGATAAATCCTCAGAAATATAAATGCAGAATAATTTTATCGCTGCTAAAATAAACAGTTTTGTCTCCTTGTTGTTATTTGTTTTTAGGAATAATTTAATTTATATTTTAGGACTAAAATCTGGCTGAAAGCTTGCAACAGGGAAGATTTACTGGGCATGGATTCAAATAAAGTCAATAAAAATTATCGGCTATGTGATAAACACTTTGAACAAAAGTTTATATCCAAAGGTGGTGTACGACCGACCACGTTTGTTTGATACGGCCCAACCCATATTATTTTTACACGCAATACCAGGTAAATTGATAAAATCAAAGGCCTACTATTACCACAATATAATCCATTTATACTGTACCTACTATTACAGTTAATTTTTGGTTCCGAGTGTCTTATAGAAGGTTGAACATATTATTGAGTCACAAATAAAAAAGACCTTATTTTGTATTACTTTTTTGTTTTATATTTAAAATAATGTTAACTTGTAGAATTGTAGATGTTTCAAGTGTCGATGAGAGTCAACCGAGTGAGCCAAGGAACACCAAGGAAGCAAAAATTAGGAGGGAAAATTAAGGCTTTGAGTAAACAACATAAGTCTGTTCTTAAAGAAGACAAACACGAGTGGACCATTTCTTGTCTCTCTCTTTTTCTCTATGCTTTCGCTTACTTTTCACTTCTGATCAATTTGAGTCCCACAAAATTATTACTGTAATGCATATCAAAATTTATCTTATAAATACAGTAAAAATTTTGTAACCTTTTGTATTTTATTTGTTTATTAAATTTTAATATAATACTATAATTTTGTTAATTTTTCTACTTTACTGCTTCCACACTTTTAAAGATGCAACGTAGCAACTCGCCAATAAAAGGACTAAACATTTGCAAAATTATTTATGCAAGTTTTGCGCTTTTGTAAATCTTTTTAGGATTTTTTAAAAAATATATATACAGGGTGAGTCGGGAGAAATGGGCCAAACTCTTAAGGGTGTCATCTATGCATCAAAATAATAATAAAAAACTCAAATGTTTATTTGTTTTCAAGTTATAACGCAAAAACAAAATATTGCATTAATTTATACTCTAAACCCGATATTATAGTCAGTGACGTAGCTATCAGAATCATAGAAACTGCCAAAATACTGTATTGGTGGTTTGCATTCGTTTCCATGGTTCTAATAGCTACGTCACTGACTATAATGTTGGGTTTTGCGTATAGCTTTCCTGTACTTAAATGGTATTATTTTTCCCTTTTCAGTAAGAATTGTAACCTTTAGTGTCAGTATAAAATGTTACAATGATTCACCGTTAACTTTCGGATTTGTATCATTTAAATTTTATAAAATCCCACACATTTATTCACATCTCGAATACGCCAATATGATTTTTATTTATGGTTTGTGTAATGTTCAGAGCATCACTACTTAAGTTTTTTACAAAATTAGTGACAGCACAACAATTATTACTCAAAAGCGAAAAATAATACTGTCAACTAAACATCTAATTGGGATTCTCAACCACCGTGTACATTTAAGTATTACAGGAAAGTTAAATTAATGCAATATTTTGTTTTTGCGTTATAACTTGAAAACAAATAAATATTGGAATTATTATTTTGATGCATAGATTACACCCTTATAGTTAGGCCCATTCCTCCAGACTCACCCTGTATGTATAGTACTTGCCAACAACTTCACGCTGGTCTATTTCTTCACCTTCTTAAGCCACACACTCTGGTTCACAACACAGGGTAATTTTAGATGTGTACCTACCTACTTGTGCAATTACTACTCAAAATAACGGGTCATAAGAGTATATATTGCTCCGAAAAGGCAACTTAACGTAAATAAAAACCTCGACAAAAACGGAGGAATTTAGTATCTTTAATTAGTTAGCATGTAGGATAAGTTTTATCAAACAACTAAAATATAATCTGAACTGAATATCTTCATGCTATTATTGATTGTTTTTAAATTGAGTTTTTTTCAGTGTAAAAGCGATTTCAACATAAAATTTCATATGTTTTCTCAGTGTAATAGAGGACAATACTGTCATCCTTCTGTCAGTGAAACTGACCCCTGGAGATCAAAGGGACCGACAGCTCGTGTCGCTACTGTATAGTTCCGTATACTGTGACATGACATACAAACTACCAAAAGAGTGGCTCCCTGTTGGTCCCAATCCAAATCCATAGTAGGGAGGCACTATATGAAATATAATAGAAATAGGCGCCAAAACTTTGCAGACAAGAACTTTTAAAAGGAAACGCACGAACCAGAATTAATTAGGGCAAGAGCCGATATGAAAGTTTCTATAAACGACAATACCTAAACAGTACACAATGAATAACAGATGTCAAAGGATAAAATCCTGACGTAAAAATACATTCAAGAACCCGAGGCCAAAATAAAAAAAATTATCAAAAGGTACTTCGCATTAGCCATTAAACTGCCTACATAACAGTATTATCAAAAGAGAGAACGAAACGAAGCATTTCTGACAAAGGTTTATAGGAACTTTTTTCATATTTTTAAGCAGGGAAACTCATTCTGAATTTTTTCCCAATAATAATGAAACACCATATACAGGGTGATTGATGGTGTATGGCCTATTTGACGTTCTGGCGAACTAGTCAACGGATCACTTTGAAAATTTGGGAACTTACATAAGTGGACGTGCTCTCTTCTTTAAAAATATTTATAACTGTGCAGTGTTACCGATTCTACTAAAAAATACTAGCTACTTTAATATTTTAAATGGAATAGCCTGTATATTAATTTTTTTTTTTGAATCCCTATTAATTTAATAATATATTTTCTTAACATTCTCCTATACCTATCTGTCATCGTTTTCGAGATAATAATTAATTTCTGGGTTTTTTTCGCAAAACATGGCCTTCAAAAACTGTCGATATTTTTGACTTCGTGACAGATTAGGACATAGGAATTTGGTGAAAAGTTAGATAATATCCAGAGACATTTTACATTGTGTCTATATCTTAGTTATTATAGTACAGGGTGTTTCAGAAATATAAATATTTTGATAATTTGGAAAAATTACTGAAATTATACTTTTTTAAATGGAACACCCTGTATTTTATCTCTGATTCTAAAAGCTCCTAAAATTTTCCGTCTTTCTATATGAAATGTTCCTATACCCATCTAGAACAGTTTTTGACTTGTTTAATTGTTAACAGATATCAATCTTATGAGTTTTCAGTCAAATTTAACAACCAAATTTCCATGTCCTAATCTGTCACGAAGTCAAAAATATCGGCAGTTTTTAAAGGCACTTTGCGAAAAAAAAAACAAAAATTAATTATTATCTCGAAAACGATGGCAGTTAAAAATATTTTTAAAGGAGAGATCACATCCACTTATGTAAGTTCCCAAAGTTTCAAAGTGATCCGTTGACTAGTTCGCCAGAACGTCTAATAGGCCATCCACCATCAATCACCCTGTATATTTAAAATCTCCATTGAGTTGATGAAAAAATGTTTTTTTAGTTTATTGTACCTTGTTGAAAACAGATGGAAGACCCACTGCGGATAAGCGACATACGTTTGAGCGCCGTGAGATCTTGCTTTATGCTACAGCTGCAGTTGGTCATTCATATCTGTGCAGATATATCAGTTTGTAATATTTTCCCTTTCGTCAGAAACGCGTCTGGGGACATATATGGCGAAAGGAAAATGACGAACCTTAGGAAATTGAGATTTTTTTCCTTCCCAAATTGTTTGTTAACATAGATAAAAGTTCAAGTTCCGTAGATAAAAATGCTATACTTTATAGTGCCAACATAAATTATTTTATATTGGCAATTTTTCAAGCATTAAAAAGCATTTTTAAAACAATTTTAGCAACGAAATGCACCTTTTCGTCGAGTGAGAGATGAAGAAGTACACATCGATCCTAGACTAAAAGACAACTCTTTTGAAGCCAAGGTAACGTGCAATCTCACAATGAGCAGGTATAATGGGTAGGCGGACTCTTGCTTATGTTTCGGGTCCACAACCACAAAAAAAAGTTCATAAAACTGATGTCACTATGAGTTTGCACGTTGCCAGAAGTAATAGTTCGCTTGCCTATTGTACTAATGCAATTTCCTTTTTTCTTTTCATATTTCCTGCGGTTCATCAAAACGTTGTTCCGCTCTTGTCTCTCTTATTTAAACGAAACAGGACAGAGAAAACTCTTTCGGAAGAGGCGGCCGAGGTGGTAGGGGTGGGTTTTCGCGGGGTTTCAATCGCGGTCAAGGCGATCGAGGTGGTAGGGGGTTCAACAGAAACCAGGGCGATCGAGGTGGTAGAGGGGGATATAGAGGGGATCGTAATTCGTTTGGAAATGACCGTGGTCGTGGACGAGGTGGCTACCGGGGTGGTCGCGGCGGATACGGAGGAGACGGAGATGACGGCAACAGGGGAGGTTTTCGAAAGTCATTCGGTGACAGGGGCGGACGTGGGGGCGGATTTAGAGGGTCAGGAGGTTTTAATCAGAGAGACAGTTTCGGACAACAGAAGACTCAAGAGAACAAGAAAATCAAGTTCGATGAATAGACTTCAAGTTTACTTTATTGCTCAAATAGTAGGTAAGTATCTACAATATAACCTGTTATTTTATTCTTTTTTTACTAACCCTCAGGAAGCGTTCTGGGTAGAGTTAACACAAGTACGAATTAAAATTGTTGTTCCCTTGTAAATGCTAAAGTTTTTTTTTTATTCGTTTTCGGTGGTTTACCTATTAAAACTAGTCTATAAGACTAACCATTAATTTTTCTCTAATAAATCTTAAAAACTAAATGCCGAGTAGGCTTGGTAATAGGACTAAGATCAACCTCTACAATGTGTTGGTCAGGCCGGTTCTCACTTAATATGGTGCAACATAAGCAATTATCAATCTACTATAAAATACTTATTTACAACTGGGTTTTTAAACCAATGTGACTTTACGGTAGAACGGAGCTCTTAATAAGTTCCACAGCGCTAAAAATGATTGCGAGTGTATCCAGGTACACGATAAATCGCATACTTCATCAAGATCTTCGTTTGCAGACAATAAATGAATTTTTCACAAAAATTATTACAGACTCGCACACGAGATCTAGGCCAAACAGTACGTACAACCTACCGAAAGACTGACTCTCCCTGTTGGTCCAATCCCATAGTTAAAAACTAAATATACATTGATGTCCGTTACATTATTCAAGCTAGAGTATACACTTTCACCCGCGTTTTGTGCTCTGCTTTTAAGGCTACACACTACACAAGATCAAACCGTTTGGTTCTCTTCAGTCTTCGAACTTGATGTTGATTGTCTACCAGCTGTAGGGCTTCTGCCTTGATACATAGGTAAAGTAGGGCTTCATGCTTCCCGGCACACTTTTTAATTTCTTCTTTCTTTCACTGTTGAAATTCAAAGGTCTCAATGAAGATCAGAGTTGCGAACATACCAAGGAGCATTCAACTATGTTACGCAGCACTTTGTTCTGGAACGTCTGTGTCGATTTAATATTGCTATCACAGGTACAGCTCCACACTGGTTTAAAAACCTGGTTGTAAATAAGTATTTTATTGTAGATTGATAATTTTGTATTTCTTCCGATGTTGTCTATATTTTAAATCTAGCTTAGTTATTTTCTTCTTCACATACTCTTTCAACCGAAGTTTAGCATCAACATTCATGCCAAGATATTTAGCATTCATCTCATGGAGCACAATTGTACCGTTAACATCTAGAAGTGGCTGCTAGCTTCTTGTTAGTAAAATGTACATGGATTGATTTAAGTTCATTGAGCTTGCTTTTTCACTCTTTGATATTGATCAACTGCGGGAATAGCAGTATCATCAGCGAATGTGGATATAGTAGTTTCTTCCAATACTGGTAAGTCACTGGTATATAACAAATAAAGAATGGGGCCTAGAACGCTTCCTTGGGCTCTTATTGCTTTCAAGTCGGAATATTCATCCTCCTGCTTGAACCTAAAAAGTCGATTAGAGATATAGGTTGTTAAGATCTCTACATACTGCTTAGGAAGTATTTTATTTAATTCGTATATTAAACCTTTATGCCACGCCCTACCAGAGTTATCGTTTATCAAAAAATTATTTGCGAATTAAGTAATTTGCTATTTACGTAGCAAATACCCTTCACCAATAGATCCTTTTGTTGAATAAGTTTTTAGAAAATAAAAGTATTCCTAGTAAATAATGCATTGGTATTTATACTCTTGATGGAATTAGATGTTTATTATTCACAAATGACATTTTTCAATTTCTTCCCTAATACACTATACAGGGTGTCCCGAAATTAAGGTGCCATACGTACAGGGCATCTATGTCCAAAAGTAATGTATATTTTTCTCTATAAACGTATATCGAGAAGTGCCTCCTAAGGCTGATTTCATATAGACACGGATTTCGCTTTTCTCAGTTCGCAAAATTTATGGAATTTCATATATTTGCGAAATTTATAGTGATTAAGTTTTTGCACTAGATTGTTTTGTTTATTTTAAAAGGCTGCATTCGGACGCAATAACAAACCTTTAAAATAACGGTTTTATTTAGTAATTCCTCTTAAGTCATTTTAACTTGAAACATGGACTAGGAAGCTAATTTATACCACTGGCAACGAGAACGTAAAGTTGCTGTTTATATGTTGTTAAGAAAACGATAAACAAAGAATATATAGATCAGTAGGAACTTTTTTTGAAGTTTTTAAGTTACGGAAGCAGCAAGGTGCATATCACAATTTAGTTCAAGAAATGCGTCTTAAGGACAAAAAAAATTCAAAAATTACCTATACAAGATTTTGATGTTTTACTGAAAAATTTCCACTCATTTGTAAATTGTATCTTTTCCGTGAATAGAGAAATGAAGTAAGATTTCATTAATACAGTAGGAATGTGAGGAAATGCTCGAGGGGCAAGTGTTCTGCGGTCTACTATCTATGAATACTTTATTCATACAGCACCAGCAATGTCACTGGTCAAAATAAAAGTACCTATAAAACTGGTTAATCTTTTATTTTAACTATTAAATAATATTGGGCATATGGTTGTTTCAGCTAATCTTAAAACTATATTTTCTTCTTCATTCAATTTTTTTCCTCCCACCTTCTGTTGTACAACAAACATGAAATTGATACCTTTCCAAGCTCAACGTCTCTCCACACTCACCATATTTAACTAAATAAATAAATTAAAATTATAAATAGTTTTTACTTTAAATTTGTTACACTTTTGGTATAACATCCTTGTTCCTAATATCAGTAGTTTTCGAAATAACGAGTACAATTTAGAAAAAATATATTTTTTATATTAAATGTTCAAACTGTTTTCCCTGTACAGTTTGACAGTGTGCTAATTGAAAATAAAATTTTTCAATTGTGTTGTAAATCATTTCTGGCGTTATTAATTCAAATTCGACGCTGAAATCGGCCAAATCTTGAGGTTTTGTGGTATAAACTCTGTTCTTTAAGTGTCCCCATAAAAAGTAGTCGTTAGGCGACAAATCAGGGTACCTAGGTGGCCACTCGATTGTACCCCCTCTACCGATCCACCTATTCGGAAAAGTGTTGTTCAAAAATTCGCGCACGTTTCGACCAAAATAGGGAGGAGCTTCGTCCTATTGGAAGAATGACATTTCGTATTTTTCTTAATGAAGAAACGGGGGTTTCAACAACATATTGTAAAATTTCTAAACTTTTCTCTTCGTCTACTACTGCTGGTCGTCCTGATCGTCGCCTATCTCTACAATTTCCAGTTTTTTTGAACCGTCGGACAGTTTTTAGAACAGTTGCTTTTGAAATTTTCTATTTCGGTTTGGAAATGCGTCATTAAATAGATTTTTAACCTCTTCGTAAGACCTGCCCTTATCGCCATATCCTCTCATCATAAGAATTGTAATTCTTTCACTTTCAGTTAAAGACATTTTTGCATCTAAAAATAACAGCTTTTATGACTTTACATCAAAGCTAAACTGGTATTTTATTTATTAAAAAATAAAACACAATTTGTTGATATTTTCAAAACACGTCGTTATTTCGAAAACTACTGATATTAGAAACAAAGTATGTATACCAAAAGTGTAGCAAATTTAAAGTAAAAACTATAAATGATGAAATATACAGGATGTTACATTTAAAAATATAAAATTCGTTCGAATTCCAGACAACTAAAAAGCTGACAACAACGCCAATATCGTCATTCGGTGCGTCAGATCCTCTTACACAACTGTACCAAATTTGGTTAAAGTCTGCCAATAAAAAGCTACGCGCACACTGGCGCGATCGCGGCCGCGATCACGATCAATTTGCGGCCGAACGCTCCTGTTGGAAATAATGTAGCCGTTCATACCAGCGCGATCTGTTTTCGGAGAACGCGCGTCCTGACAGCGTTCTGATTTGCGGTGGCGATCAGATCGCACCTGTTGAGTTTGGCCGCGTGATCGCGACATCGGTTGAGTATTTGTTGTGGTGTACATATATGGTGTTTTGCAATTTAAAAAATGGCTGCCGAATCGACCGAGCAACTAATTGAAGCTGTAAAGTTACATAGCATTTTATTCGATTTATCACACCCTGCATACAAAAACAATAGGAGTAAAAATAAAGTGTGGGACGAAATTGGAACTTCACTGGGCATAGACGGTATTTATAACACTTTTTATTTTATCGAGCAAAAAAGTTTATTAGAAACACATAGGTTTTTTAGCAAGTGTATAGGTTAGAAAAAAATTATTATTACAAGTTAAAAAAAGTTACGAATTTTTCTCTTACTTGAAAGGCATAATTTGTTGCCCTTCGGAAATCAATTGCTACGTTTTCCAATGCTTGCAATTCTGGTTCTGCATCTTCTAAGAGGTGCAAGTAAGCCGCGTCTGTTTTTTCCGTTCGCAAATAGTTGTGTAATATACACGCTGCTTTGACAACTTGTATAGATGTTTCCACCTTTAGTTCTAAGGGTCTATAAAATAACCTCCATTTCTTGGCTAATATGCCAAAAGCATTTTCAACCACTCTTCGTGCACGACATAGGCGTTTATTGTAATTTTCCTTTCGGATATCGTATCTCGACATTCTGTATGGAAAGGGTCTCATTAAAAATGGGGTTAAAGCAAATGCTTTGTCTCCAATGAGTACACAAGGGACATCTTCATTTTGCCCTGGTAATCTTCTATTGGGGGGAATGTTCAATGATCCACTGGAAAGTCTTTGACCAAAAGCGGAATGTTCAAAAATACCACCATCGCTATTTTTTCCATATCCCCCTATATCTACACAAATAAATTTATAGTCGTGGTCCACAATGGCTAAAAGCACAATAGAAAACTTTTTAAGGTAAGAAAAATAATTTGAACCGCTATTAGGAGGGCATTTAATTGTCACGTGTTTCCCATCTATGCTCCCAATACAGTTGGGAAATTGCCACGAGGTCTCAAATCCGGAAATTACGTTTTCCCATAATTCCGCGGACGGTTCGGCCATATAAATAGGTTGCATGTTCTTCCATAGCGCATCACAAACTTCACTAATAATCTGGCTCACCGTCGAAAATCCAATCCGATAACTGTGGCCTATTGTTTTTAAAGAATCTCCAGTTGATAGGAACCTAAAAAATTGTTAACATTAGTTAGTACTCTTGCTTGATTTAAATGAATTTTGCAGGCGACGAAGCGAAAAAAAGATGGAAGAACATTCGGGATTGCTATTCAAAGCATCTTCGTTCTGAGAAGACTCATACAGGTCAACAAGCCAAAAATATTGACCGGTATAAAAGTTGGCCGTGGGCAGCTCAAATGTCATTTTTTAAAAGGTACTTACAGTTTGCTGCAACAACCAGTAATGTCGGAACAAGAGAAGCCTCGCTTACTACTCAGGAGAATGTTGAGCCTGCAGAAATCGAAAGTGACCATTGCGCTCCTGGCGAATCTGTAGCTAAATCTCCTGCACATACTGCCGTAAATACCACTCTAAGTCATCCTGGACCTAGCAGCGAGACATCAAATGGTTCTCAGCCATTAAAGAAAAGAGTATTTAAAAGAAAACTTACAGAAGAAAAGAATAATCAGTCAGCCGTTTCTGAGGTTTTATCGTACTTACAAAATAAGCCCAAGAACTCAGAAAGTACGGTCTATAGCGACATAGATTTACTATTTTTAGGATATGCGAAAAAGGTGTAAACATTGTCTGCAAAACGGCAGGTCATTGTCAAATTTAAAATGGCACAATTATTTATGGAAGAGGAATTAAACGAGCTGGAAGATATCAGGGCATCTTCTACAATTAATAACTATAATATTGCACCTTCTTATGCATCTTCATATCGAAGAAGTTTAGATAAAGAATCAAGCAATGACAATTCATATTCATCACCCTTTGTTACCACCTCCCCACCGTTGGACTCTGGTAGTTCCCAAGCAAGTAACTCAAAAGCAACAACCTGGTATGAACAATTTTCGACTACTATTTTGTAAATAATTTTTGTATGCAAATTATTCGAATAAATATTTGTTTTTCTTCAACTTTTATTTTGTTTCTCACGTTATAAGGTTCAAAAATATAATTATGATTTTGTTATTATTGGAAATTCAAATATTTTCTTACCTTAATGTTACAGCTAGGCGTTCAGCTGCTGATATGGGCTCTCTAAAATTTGTGAATGTCTTTGATATATCTTCATTAACTAATTGCAATAGATAATCAAAACTTCTTGTTGGCATTCGAAAGTAGATATAGAACCGTTCTTCGTCTTCTCTAAGTTTAGGGTATAACGTATGAAATTCTCCTTCCGCATTACGGGTTTTATTAATTTCATGCACCCAGCATCTTCTTCTAAAATCATCATTTAGTTAATATCTGTGTACGGAACGATCACGAGAAACGAGAAAATAACGAGAGAGCATTTTTTAACTAGGTATCTACCTAAACAATATTTTACGTATTGGGTACCTACCTTTCTGTTTCTTCGTCCTCACATAATGCAGCTAATAAAAGTATCTCCTCATGATTATCCATTTCTGCACAAACTGAAAATATTGACTGAACGCCACCGCTTTGGTGTGTGTTAAAATTGATCGCTACTATATCGCTCCTGCGATCGTGATCGTGATCGCGGCCGCGTGCGCGTAGCTAAATTGTATATATTATTTTTTGTCGTTTTCTTAACAACATATAAACAGCAACTTTACTACGTTTTCGTTGCCAGAAGTCCACACACCGACGCGGCCACGGCCAGGGTGGCGGTGGCGGCGGCGGCCAATCTAAACACATAGAAATAAATGAATGAAATCATACCAACGCGGGCAGGTCTAGATTAAGCGGCCTAGGGCAGCGTTCTGATATGCGGTGACGGTCAAATACAACGTGTCAACTTTGACTGCAAGAAGTGACAGTAGTAATGGCAAATAATATAATAGAATTATTAATAGAAAATGTTAAATTATTTCCCATACTTTTTGATTTAAGCCATCCAAATTATAAAAATATAAGGGCTAAAAACAAAGTATGGGACAAAGAGCTAATAGTAACAAAGTCTCGATCTTCTTCCACATCGTCTATCATAATAACAAATAACAGAAATAAAAATGAAACCTGGAGGTTTAAAAATATATTTTCGTATACATAAAATCTGTAAACGGCAACTACCTTACAGCTTCACTTACCGCTTTGGTGTGAATATGCCCGACCGCTAATATGATCGCTACCGTGGCCGTGGCCGCGTCGGTGTGTGTAAGCCTTAAATTAGCTAATTTTTCAAGTTAAAAAGACTTGTAGAAGAATGAATAAATAAAACCGTTAACTTACAGGATTATTATTGCGGCGTTTAAAATAAACAAAAAAAAACTAGTGCAAAAAGTTAAATCACTAGAAATTTCGCAATTCGTGTCTATATGACACTAGCTTGAATAGGGTATCCTGAAGATGGTCCAAGTCGCTAAAGTGCATTCTTTTCGAAAATAATATTCTTGCCCTAATCCATTTTTCTCGAAAACGGTGTACCCTAGCGACATGGGCCAGGAATGTCTTTTTATTTGAAAGTCTCAAGGTTTTCAAATTCGATTGAAAAAGCGTTCAGAATCTATATACAAAAAAGTTATGACTAGTTTGTTCTCTCTATGTCTCCGAGAGTTACGCCACTAACTATATTTCAGAATTAAATAGTTTCGTCGTGAATAAGAAAATCCTCTTCAGGGTACCCAATTTGGGGAACTTTAGGCCGTAGGTTACGCCATGTAAGTAAAGCACCTCAATTTCAGGACACCGTGTACAGTTATAGTTCAAACCTAACCCCTATTGGATCAACAAATAGTATGTATACACTTCTTGCAGAAAGGATACAGGCCGTCGGTTTAGTCTGTGTCTACCAAAACTATTTAAAGAATGTGTACACAAAGATAGCACGCCCATGAATTGTCCCTGCTGAAGGAGCTTAACCTATGGCTTCGCTTCCCACTTATGCATACCGCGTAGCTACAGACTAAAGCGACGCACTTTACAATAGGCGCGGCGCATAAAGGCGCGTCCTCACCGAGTCGACACTGTCGATCGACTCTGTCTATCGACATTGTTGATCAACAAGTCGACAAAACTGCATCTGTCCACACCAGAATTGACAGAAATGGTTGTCGATCAGTCGAAATCAACATGTCTGACGAAGATGACGTAGTTGCTTGTGCCGCATATACAGGGTGTTTTGTAATTGAATGTCAATAATTAAGGGGGCGATTTTTGTGTTCATTTAAAAAAAAAAAACTTCATATGAACGTATGTCCTAAACGTCTTTATTTTTGATATACAGGGTGGTAAAGTTTTCAAAAATAAATAGTTTTTTAATAATATCTGTAATACCACTTTAGATATGTTAATGAAATTTGGCAGACATGTATTATGTATCAAGATGCATTATTTATCGTACAACAATTTTTTTTATTTCCACCAGTGGCGTTCGTACGGAATTTCACCTGCCTATTTTGGCAGACATTAATGTAACGCTACTGATTTCTCGTAAAAATAAATTTATTCCTAAAATCCCCAATCACTTCTGAACAAATTTGATCTCTTGAATTTTTTCAATCCGATGCACGGTTTTCGCTTAAAAAAAAAAACCTTTTCTCTGCATGATCATAACAATATCGTTAATATGACAATATCACCATGCACAGAAATAGATTTTATTTCTTAGATCAAGTTTGCTTAGAAATGAATAAGGATCGTCTGTTAATAAATTAACAACAACCTTTGTGAAAAAAAAAGAACATACATAGAAACTAGATAAGTTGTTGAAAATGCCCTCCACCTTGAAGGATACACGCTTCAGCTCTTGTCCTCATATTGTCGCGCACTCTTTGAAGTATACCTTCAGTATTTCTTATTAAATCGAAGGAAGCTCTTATACGATCTTCCAGCTCTTCTAAAGTGTTTACTGGGGTGCGGTAAACCAGACTTTTAAGATGCCCCCATAAGAATAAGTCCAAACTATTTAAATCTGGGGACCTAGGCGGCCATGGTTGAGGTCCGCTACGACCAACCCATCGGTTATTAAATGTTTGATTTAAAATCAATATTCTCTTGCTACAACACTGAAGTGAGCGGGCGCACCATCATGCATGAACCATATTCTGTTTCTTTTTAAAATTGGTACTTCTTCTAGCAATATGGGCAAATCCTCCTCTAGAAACCGGCGATAATTATGGCCATTTAGCCTTTCTGGCAGGAAAAAAGGTCCAATTAAATAATTTCCAACAATTCCACCCCAGACATTTACCGAAAACTGCTGGTTATATTCTACAACTGCGTGGGGGTTTTCGTCGGCCCAAATATGGTTATTGTGAAAATTTCTGATTGTGTTTCTGGAAAAGTTAGCTTCATCTGTAAACATTATTTCATGGTCAAACAAGGGATTATGCGCAATTTTCTCCAAAAACCACTGACAAAAATTAACACGCAAGGGAAAGTCTTGGAGAAGTAACGCTTGGACCCGCTGAATATGATACGGGTACAATAAAAAATCGTGCAAAATTTTCCAAACCAGGACGTGCGAGATATTCAGATTATGTCCAATTTTTCTAGTACTTTCAGGATTATTATCAATATAATTTAAAATTGCTTCTTCAATTTCTGGAGTTCTTACAGTCCGATGGGATCCTTTTAATTGATTATTTGCCATAAAAGTACCTGTTTCAGTCAACCTTCTATGTACATTTGCGAATGTTCGCCTATCTGGTATGACTCTATTAGGGAACCGCTCTTGATACAATCGCCTAGCTTCCGGCGAACTGCCATCAGCCAAACCATACATGTAATGCATATCTGCCAACTCCTCATTAGTAAACCCGACCATTATCTTTCAAAATAACAATACTCGGATATTTTAAACACCAAATTAATAAGACACGAAAAACCGAATTTAAATATTGATAAACTGTCAAACAAAATAATGACAACCGCCCTGACAACAGAATTAATAACTCTTACAGACACAGCCTACTACAATAATAATTTTTGAGATCCTTATTCATTTCTAAGCAAACTTGATCTAAGAAATAAAATCTATTTCTGTGCATGGTGATATTGTCATATTAACGATATTGTTATGATCATGCAGAGAAAAGGTTTTTTTTTTTTAAGCGAAAACCGTGCATCGGATTGAAAAAATTGAAGAGATCAAATTTGTTTAGAAATGATTGGGGATTTTAGGAATAAATTTATTTTTACGAGAAATCAGTAGCGTTACATTAATATCTGCCAAAATAGGCAGGTGAAATTCCGTACGAACGCCACTGGTGAAAATAAAAAAAATTGTTGTACGGTAAATAATGCATCTTGATACATAGGACATGTCTGCCAAATTTCATTAAAATATCTAAAGTGGTATTACAGATATTATTAAAAAACTATTTATTTTTGAAAACTTTACCACTCTGTATATCAAAAATAAAGACGTTTAGGACATACGTTCATATGAAGTTTTCTTTTTAAAATGAACACAAAAATCGCCCCCTTAATTATTGACATTCAATTACAAAACACCCTGTATTATTATCGCGACTAAAAAAAGAAAAATTGCACGCAAAAGAAGATTTTGGGTTCGACCAAGTCTTCAAAGTAGAACTAGATACAGTGCCAGTAATTTGATAGAAGATTTAAGAAAATATGACGTGTTCTTTATAAATTTTTGGGCCGATTTTTTGTAATAAATATTCAAATTCACTTTCCGACATTCGAAAAAAAATTTTTAAAAACGCCGTTACACCTGTATTCAAGGCTCAATATGTTGACGTCATCTTTTCTTAAATCTTCTATCAAATTACTGGAACTGTATCTAGTTCTACTTTGAAGACTTGGTCGAACCCAAAATCTTCTTTTGCGTGCAATTTTTCTTTTTTTAGTCGCGATAATAATATATGCGGCACAAGCAACTACGTCATCTTCTCCAGACATGTTGATTTCGACTGATCGACAACCATTTCTGTCGACTCTGGTGTGGACAGATGCAGTTTTGTCGACTTGTTGATCAACAATGTCGATCGACAGTGTCGACTCGGTGAGGACGCGCCTTTAAGCACCAAGTGAAGAAAAAGGTCTATTACATTTTTGTAGTTTTAAAGAAAAGGGTGGCCCTTGACATTACAAGCGATTTTGTCGCTGATTTAATACATGTTAATTAAACTAGACCATCAAGTGTTTTATTAATTAAGTCTCATTGTTACTAATTAGTTAACTGTTTCTTTTAAAATATGTAATTTCTAACAAAATGTTTATTTTTAGTTTAACGCACGAGGTTCCTGGGGCGAAAGAGCTAATGTAGACCTGAAACATACTCGTGGAAAATCATTCAGGCACGAAAAAACTAAGAAAAAAAGGGGATCATATCGGGGTGGTACCATTGATACATCAGTAAATTCTATTAAATTTGAGTAATGTAAACTTGCAAAAAGGTTCAAGTGATAAGTGTTAATGTTTTTTTTTATATCTAAGTATTAAAGATATATCATAGACGTGTTTATTACATACTGACTAATAAAGAACGTTTTTTTTTTATTATTGGAAATTTTATTAATTTTCCTTCCATCACGCTATCAGATCTTGGTCGTTGGTAAGCTGAAAATAACAAAAAAATGTTGGGACCACGTCCAACTTTCGCAGTAATTCACCTCTCTAATGCTCTCTTGGGAAGGGGGTCTGGCTTCAAACAAACTTAGTGAAAATACGCTGTAGTCTTTCATGAAAATAAACTTCTCCATAACTTTTCTTTAAAATCATTTATTTCATGTACTAAATTTCTGTTTATGGACATCATCTAGAGCATTTAATCCGCGATTTTCACAGAAATGTTTTTATGGGTTAAAGGGCGAAAACTCTGTTTTGTGCTTTTCATTCAATAACTTGTATCAGGTTTAAATCTGGCCAGGGTTTGCTTGCCCAATACTTTAATTTATCTTGTAGTGAAAGGTTTGCAAAATAATGATTTATTATACTATTAATAACGTTCATGATAACTACGTAATGTGTAAGGCGACATAACTTATTCCACCCAAATATCACCATGAAACAAACCACAAATCCGTCAAAATCACTAATTGGCGCAAATTTTGTGCGGCCAAATATGCATTCTACAAGCGAAGGATTTTTGCCTAAATAATCGGTTTTCGGGGGTAAGTGCACAAGTGCATCAAAATTACCGATAATTTTTGAATGAAATGTGTTTTTATAATTGCAAGAGTTTGTTTTCATATTTTCGCGAAAAAGCCCGACTCCGCAGGAGGAGGGCATTTTCGTAAAATATGAAAACAAACGATTGCAATTTGTAAAAAAAACACATTGAATAAAAAAATTATCTGGTTATTTTTATGCACGAGTGTAATTTATTTGAATATTTCCCAAATTAATTAAGAACACGAATCAAGTAAATTTAAATATTTTATTTAACAGAAAATACTAACAATAAAATTATAATGCTTAAAAATTACAAGAATTGCAATAAAAAGTACAATTATTGTAATTAACAATATTTTTTGTCTGCTGTCACTCAATAAGATGACTTTAATTGTCAGAATATTACATTTTTTGACGTTTGTTAACAATAAAATCCCGCATGAAGGGTTGTTGCCCTAGAAACAGCTTGAATGCATTTTCATTGTTATTTACCAAAAAGTGCCCGACCGAAGGGAGGGCACTTTTTAAGGTAAATAACAATAAAAATGCATGAAAGCTGTTTCTTTAGGGCAACAAATCTGAGTGCATGATTATCAAGCCATTTTACATACACGAAATATATTTTTTAGACTATTTCCTGAATGAAAAACTAAAAACGAATCATTTTGATAAATTGACGCGAAATTGTCAAAGCAGAAATTTCAACTTGTGACAGTGACGGTTATTCTCGTAGGTAACCAACAATGAAAAACCAGAAGAGTGCAATTTTCAGCTCAATCGCGACCGAGGGCTGATTTTCACCGAAAATCAAGTGAAAAGCGCATTGTAGTTACAGTATATGAGGGAAATAGTCGCTGTAATTTTGCGAAAATTGCATTTCTCTTATGGGAACTTTAACATATGAGGGAAATATTCGGGTATATTTTCGCAGGCAAATGAAAGTTATGAAAAAAGCTTGTATCGCTATTATTTTGGCACAATTTGCAAAAAAAATAAAAAAAGACTGGTGAAAGATTGGAAATATACTCATGGAACTTCTAAATTACATGAAAGAAGTGAAACCAGATGTTTATAAAAAATACTTGAGAATGAATTCGAAACATCAATAATTACGTACTGGATAATCTGGTGTCTCCATACATCGTCAAAAAAAAAGACCAATATGAGGAAAGCCATGCAGCACCTATGGTCGGCTCATAAATATCATCAGAAGAACTTTCTGTTCGCTTGGAGTCTCAGTTTTTATTTAGTTCCCGTAGTTTGATCTTTTTTTTTAATATCCTTAACTTTTGCATCTTTCTATATTTTTTTATAACTTTTCATATCAAATTTATTTTTCTCTTTATCTGAATATTCCCTTAAAGACCTCCGGACTTCTGCGACAAATATTGTCAATGTAGCACCCGAACGGTCAATATAATCGACTGCCGAAAATCTATCAATTACTGAATATTCAAATGTTAACAGTTAAACGGTCAATAGTATTATCAATATCGCAAATAATATTGACAATACTATTGATCGTTTGAGGCAAAGAGGATAGGACAAGTGTGAGGTGAGAGGTGAGGGCCGCTTTAAAAGAGGTAAGTTGGCTATGGTTATCTGGGCGCGTTCCTTCTGCGCACAAATCATTAGTCCGAGAGCGAATGTCTTCACGTGCATACAGTATAAAATAATTAAGGGGAAGCGAGGGATATTATTTGATAGATAATATATAATTAATAAGGTGGTGTAAGTATTGTCTGGACATTTTAGGAGGGGGGACGCGCGGCTTACTCTAAAGCCGGTATCAGACGACTCGTGTACTTGGCGAATATGCAATTAATTGAACATTGACAATAAGTAAGCAAGTAAATTCGTTTCGCAATAATTTTAAGGTCCAAGTAGACTGCTCACACGACTTGAGAAGTATCCTCAAGTGACAAATAATTGCCAAGTACACAAGTCGTTTGAGTTCGTCTTGAGAGTAAAGAGTAACAGACGTTCGTATGAAATTTAAATGGGAGACACGTATAGAGCAACAGTGTCGTTTGTCTGCTTAACAATCTTAGCCAAACGGAAATGTTTCTAAGATAACCAACACAAAACGAAATCAGTTTTTGTAATCATATACTGGGATCATATTTGTTATACATAGTTTTTTAATTATTTGTCTCAGCATATCATCATTAGGGGGGTTCTGCTTGAGATTATTTATCCATTAGTTGCGGTAATACCATGCATGAAGCAGAAAAAGAAAAGGGAGGAAAAAGTTGCAAGTTTTGAAATCTTATTTATTTCATTATTTCTATGGCTACAGTTGAGGTAGCGAGTCTCTAGGTAATTTGAATGTTTTGTTTGGTGGTGCGTGTATAGTCCGTCGATCTATCTTACAAACTAATTATAAATGCTAATCCCTTACCGTCATAATAATTAACCTATTGTGTGAGGTGTAAAATTCGGCCACCTGATCTGGGGACTCCAGGTACGGATCTATTTAAAGACTATTATATTTTCTCAGTAATCCTTTTAAAATAATTAGGATAAAATAAAACAGGTTTATTTTAGTTATTTAAATATGCTGATTTTTGGTTTTAAAATTCAGTTACACGTTTGTATTGGTTTAGACAAGAAGTTATTTGTCGCCAATTAAACGTGATATCTAAGAATGTTTCGTCCGTGGGACGAAACCAGTACGCCAAGTGGATCTACGGGTCGTGATAAAAACCAATTAAAGCGTTATACTTTATCAATTGACACAAAAAAGTAATTATCGACGTTTACACCACCCTTCTTGAACGTGGTTTTTCAAAATTTGGTGCAGTGCGAAGGAAGCGGCAGCTTTGACACGCAGGCCAGTGAGCACAGTGTGGTTTGCTGTAAATAAACCTATAGTGGAAAGAAGAGGAAATACTCTTTTACTTTTAAGAAACTGGACGCGACGGATGTGGATATAATTCATAGAAAAATATGTGCCATGTACAGGGAACAAATGATCCCCACTTTAAAAACCCTATTGCAAAGATTAAAAAAAGATGTGAAAGAAATTGACAAACGACAAGTAATTATGGAATCGGCCCGGTTAAAAAGATGGAGGATGGAATACCTTATTGCAGTCCATGGATGGAAGGGATATTATTTATTTGGACGAAACGTGGTATGACACACACGAAGTTCCAGATAAAGGTTGGGTAGATTTATCGGGTCAATGCAGAACCGAAGCTCCATCAAATAAAGGTAAGCGTATAACATCAATTCATGCTGGGACAAAAAACGGATTTATACCAACGACTTCCTTGTGGATTATCACGATGATACTACCTCAGAACTATTTGAAGAGTGGTTTAAAAACAAATTATTACCAAATATATATACCACCATGCACAGTAGTAGGTTAAATAAAGTTCCGTGTTCTAATGACACAAAAGTTACCATCCAGGACTATATGATGGAAAATAATATGTATTTTGAGGAAAATTACACAAAAAAGCAATTGCTCGAAATTTTAAAATCATTTTCAATAAAAAAGCAATATTATTGTGACACTTTGGCGGCAGAAATGGGTCATACCGTGTTAAGACTTCCTCCTTATTGCATGTTCAACCCAATTGAACATATATGGCACCAGCTGAAAGCATCGGTATGGAGGAATAATGTTTCGCCAACCTTAAATTCTTCTGTGACAGCTTTAGTACAATCAGAGATGCGATATATTCCAAACAGGTGATGAGAAAATTGTGTAGCGCACGTTCAAAAAGTAGAAAAACCATACGTAAATATAGATCTGTTGCCCAGAGAAAGAATTATTGCGAGCTTGCATGACGACACTGACAGTGAAACTGACTTGGGTTAAAATGTAATAATTATTTTTCTCCACGACCATTACTGAATGCAATAATTCCAAAATCATTTTTCATAATAGAATGTAAAAATTCTCGCTCTTGAGTTGGAATATTTATTCTGAAACACTTGCTTCTTATGCGTTTTGCGTGTATTTTCATTCCATAACAAGATACGGAATGAATATTCTGTAATTGATCTAAACGACATAGGTTGCCATGAATTTCGAAACTGTCAGTGTCAGATAAAAATTGCCGCGTTGTAATAATTATTTTCAGACAAATTTTAGTGCAAGTCAAAAAATGAGTGAAAAATCGGATGAATTAGATATGGAACTGGATAATACTCCACTTGAAATTACGAATATTGCGAATAAATAACTTAATTGCTTTGTACAGATTTTATTTGTTTTTATTCGTACTTTTTGGTCGTGGAGAAAATATAGTCTGCTACTCGGTTAGAATGAAAATTCGATACTCGTGGTTCCTCACGCTCGCTACGCTCGCGTTCGGAATCTTCCACTCGGATCGAGTTTTTATTCCAACCTCGTTACAGAATCTACTATTCTTCACGACCATTAGTGAATGCAATAATTCCAAAATCATTTTTGATAATAGAATGTAAACATTCTTGCTCTTGAGTTGGAATATTTATTCTGAAACACTTGCTTCTTATGCGTTTTGCGTGTATTTTCATTCCATAACAAGATACGGAATGAATATTCTGTAATTGATCTAAACGACATAGGTTGCCATGAGTTTCGAAACTGTCAGTGTCAGATAAAAATGGCCGCGTTGTAATAATTATTTTCAGACAAATTTTAGTGCAAGTCAAAAAATGAGTGAAAAATCGGATGAATCAGATATGGAATTGGATAATACTCCACCTGATATTACGAATAAATAACTTAATTGCTTTGTACAGATTTTATTTGTTTTTATTCGTACTTTTTGGTCGTGGAGAAAATATAGTCTGCTACTCGGTTAGAATGAAAATTCGATACTCGTGGTTCCTCACGCTCGCTCGAATCGAATTTTAATTCCAACCTCGTTACAGAATCTACTATTCTGACACAATACTTTTTTGTAGGTATATCTATATTTTGGTTTAATTAATAACCGCCCTATATGTTATAATTTTAATTGTATTGTATCTTATATACTTATATTATTATTTTATTATTATTACTTATTATTAAATTACGTTTAAAATATGTTTTTGCGTTTTCTTTCTAACATAAAAAATCAGTACGACACTTTTGTTGCATACAGGTAGATAAAAAAATATTTTTTTCTACGCGTTTATATACAGGGTGTCCAAGATAAGAATGGTATAGCATTGGAATCTTGGAAACGGTAGGAATTAGAATGTTGGTTAAATTAGGAAAAAGTTTCACAATTTAAATACCTTTTACATCGTGTTTGCAAAATTAAACTATCTTTAACCGATTTCGATATTTTTTAAAAAAATTATTTTTTGCTGTATTATTTTTTATTTATTTGTTGCATTATTTTAACAGATATAAAAAAAATGAAGAATACTTTTTTATGGTCACTTTTTAAGCTAAACAAGATAGCGTTTACAGATTTTCAGTACAACGTTTCGTTTTTGAAAAAACATCCTCAACTTTCTTTTTTTAAATACGGTCCTGTGTTTTTTTTTTAATCGAAGGCTATTTTGAACTCTAAAATAACTGATCTTTCACTTGAACAAATTTTCAGCTTTTTCTCTATCATAGATTTTTAATATGTAACGAATAAAATTATGAATGTACGAATATTGGCTGAGACGATTACAAATAATAATGTTTAACCTTCCCCCACCACTTTTGAAAAGTGACGAATACGTTCTATAGGTGAACTTTATTAATAAATCTTCGAAATATACAAAAATGTTATTTTCGGGATACCTTATTAACTAGGCGACTTTTGAGGAAACTTCGTGATTCATATTTACCGTTACTGTTGCGCCCTCTAGCGCCAGTCTGAGAAACTTAAAAATAATTTCCAGCAATTTCTCATGACCACTTTACCTAATATATTTTTTTTTCCGCAAGCCATACGACTAACACTTTCTGAGATACCGGCCGACAGCCATTCTTATAGTAAGACACCCGGTACATATATATGTTGTTTGTTTAGAAATGAACAAAAAAATATGATTTTTAACAATTTCATTCTCTATGTGCATCTATTTACAAATTATATTATATTATAATATTTATATCCAAATTTTATTATTGCGAAATATCTTAAGAAACTAAATTACTTTGCGAAAATGGCAATAAACTGTTTTTATAACAAATAAGTACAAGTAGTACAAGATATTGTTATTGTTAAATCGATTTTGTAAAAAAATTATGGTACAGTATTATTTATTTCGATTTTTGCACGTAGGTATCCCTACGCCCTTGCAGTTATGACTTAATATCCTTTCATAAAAACGATTTAAATATATTTCTCCCCTCCCAGGGTGCACGCCTGATAGATTGTAGTATTCATTGAAAGTAGGCCACAATGTATGTTTCATTAACTTCATTTGAATCACATTTAACCTAATGATCTAATTTCTCATAAAAATTATGCATTATCATTCCTAAATAATATACCTTAAAATCATAAATGTCGTCGTTTCCGCATCAACCGATATGGCCGCCATGGTACTTGAAATCAACAGAGGTCCCCTACCTAAAGCTCAATAAAATTTTGCCGTTCTTCCGAAGTTCATGACCAAGTCACATCTTGAGTTCAGTTCTTTACGTTGATTTTGTACCGGTACTGTAAACGAGGTCTTCCGTGGTGCGTCGTCTCATAAAGCGTCTCGTACAGTACAAAGAAAAAAACTAATGTGTTCATCTCATGAATAGAAGTGCCCTTATTTAGATAAAAATATGAATCTAAACCTTCGACGATATTTTATGGTGAGCTTTTTGCTTTTATTCTTTAATCTCAGAGATATATCGACCTTTTAATAATTTTTTTCGTAAGGGTACATTCTTGTCAAATTAAACAGTTAATAACAATTATGTTTCATGACTGCAGGTTTTTTTATTGCGTATAGTATAGGAATATTTATTTAAAGTACAAAAATAGCCCCTGTACCAGAATCCAACAATTTACATATTAGGCGCTAAAAGAACAGTTACGGTGAGGTCAATGATCAAGTATTTATGACGGGCAGACAGTACGAACCTACATTTATATCGGTCAAAACAATAAATATCTTACATATTATAGTACTTCGTTAGTAATAGGTTCCTAATTCTTTTTCGACAAATAATTAAACAATATAGACGATTATCAAATAGAAATCTGTTTAAATATTAAGGCGAGACACACGCAACTAAAGGATATAACTAAACCTAGTCGAGTTCCCCTTTTTTTTAAATTATGATTTATAATTCTATTAATAAATGATAAATTTTAAAAAAATTATAGCCATTTAGTACAAGTATGTATTTTTAAAAACAAATTGCAAATTTTCAATAATTGTGCGACTATGACACAGATTTTTTTGAAGGGTTCTTTAATGTTTCATATATTAAGTCAAATTGCTTTTATAATAGTAGTTTCCCTACTTTTGATGAATAAGCTCAAACTGTATAAATTCAGCAATAGCAGTACTCAATTAATATCTTCTTACTTAAGCAATAGAAAACAACTTGTTGATATTAGGGGAAATCGGTCTGAACTTCAATCAACTCAGTACGGGGTACCACAGGGATCAGTGCTGGGGCCGCTGCTCTTTTTGATCTACATTAATGATCTGGAGGGCTGCGACCTCAGTGCTGAACTTGTACTTTTCGCAGATGATACTACTGTACTTAAGAAGTCCAAATCAAAAGAAAATATCATTGATGTCATGAGAGATACTCGATTGGCTGTTGCTGAATGGTTTACCTGTAACCAGCTCAACTTAAATGAGACTAAAACTGAATTTATGTATTTCTCATTGAGAGACTTAGAGGGGTTAGAGATGTCGAATTATGTAAAATTTTTGGGAATACATGTTGAGAGTAAACTTTCATGGAATGTTCATATAGATAAGGTATGTGAGAGAATGGCTTCAAGTGTGTATGCTTTGAGGAAACTGGTCGATATTGTTTCAGAGTGTGTTCTTCTGTCTGTTTACCGTGCTTTTATAGAATCGAGAATATCCTATGGGATACTGGGATGGGGTCATTCCCCCAATATAAAACGACTATTTAGTCTACAGAGAAAGGCTGTGAGAGTGATGGTAAGATTAAACTTCAGAGATGATTGTAGGAATGCTTTTATACGACTAAGACTGCTCAATGAACTTTGTATATATATGTTTCATTGCTTAGTATATACGAGAGAACACGTCAGTGTTTATCGTACACACGAAGATTTTCATGGTTATCACACCCGAAATAGGGAAAGCATTTACACAGAATTCCATCAAATAAATAAAATCAAGTGTGGTGTCTCTTTCTATGGCCCTAAACTGTACAATCTTCTGCCAGCTGCCATGAAGGTGCTGCCCACTAAACAGTATAAAACTGTATTAAAACAATACCTAGTAGAGAAATGTTTCATGGAGGAATTTTGCAATAATGATTTCTCTGATATTAGGTACTATATATAGTTTGTCTTTCTATTTACCTCCATCTACTTAATTGTTATAAATTGAATTTTTAATTTGTATTCTTTTCTAAACCTTTGTTGACGAATGTAAACATTGTATGATGTATTAACATGAATAAATTTGTATTCTTGTATTCTTGTATTCTTGTATTCGATGCTTCTACAGTGAGCTCGAAACATCCCTCTTTCCATATTTTTTGTTTTCCGCGAATCTACTTAAAATTTTAAACATGTTTTACCTTGTAGCACATGAAAATAATTATTGCCAATAAACAAAGCATAGGAAATTATTTTTGTTTTTAGATTTATAAACTATAGCATATAAACTGTTTAAACTATCCCATTTTTTTTACCGGAGGGGAAATAAAACACAAAATATCCATATAGTAGTTTATCCTGTCATAAGAATGTATCATAAATAGGTACATAATTAACAGTAAAATAATCTGTGGAAATATTAAACTAAAATAACGGCTTTTCACCAGATGGTGGCATGTGTAAGTATACAGGGTGTTACTTGATGTTATACTAACATTCCAGGGCGTGTTTCTTATTCTTGGGGACCATTTTAAGAAAAAAAACTGCGTATATGTCCCAAACATCTTATTTTCGAACTATGGGGTGTGTTCTATATTTTTAACAAAAAATGAATTTTCTTTATAATAGCTTTGATACAACCCAAGACCTAGATATTGTTATGAAATTTTAGCGAACACCTATGCATCCAGAGGCAGTGGCGCTCGCGCGGGAGTTGCGCTGAATACTTTTGAAGAGAAAATAGTACGTCACTGATTTTTCTTAATATAGAAATAAGTTTTTAAATTCTCAATAATTTCTGAGCAGGTAATTTTCTTTTGTCCGACGCACGATTTCCGCGTAAAATAATAGAAACTACTCTTCTGCATCGCCATATTGATGTATACCAAATTTCACATAAATATCTCGGACGGTATCAAAGTTTAACACCACGGTTCACAAGTTAAGATGTTTAGTCATTAAGAAGTTTTTTTTTAAGTTATCCCCATGAAGCCAAATGTCACGTAGACATTTAAGGGAGTAATAGAGTGCTTGTCTAAATAGAAAAAAAAATATACTCATAAACGCGTGGGGTAAAAAATGCTTCATTTTATAATAATATACAGGGTGTTACTTAATGATAGGCCATAATTTGAAGGACGCATTCCTGACCCAAATTTAAGTAGAAAAGTTCATATAAACATGTGTCCTAAAAAGTCTGGTTTTCAAGATACAGGGTGTCAAAGTTTTAAAGAAAAATCGGTTTTTTATTAATATCACGAAGATCCTTTTGCCGACTTTGGTGACATTTGGCAGTGTTGTTCGTTGTGATAAGACGCTAAGTTAGCACTAACTAGATGATAATTACGAGTTCCAGTGGCGTCCCAGCTGGCAGTCTCACGAATAATATTGACCGAGATATTGACAATAAAAATGTACGCCACTGACTTATTTAAAAATTTTATACTGTTTTCGGGTTAAGCAGCTAAAAATACAACTTTTCTGTCTCTTAATATTTTTTCGTATCTTACTTCGTTTTAGAGAAAAAAAAAACTTTTCGACATGCAATGAAGTGGCATTTATTTTAATAATAAATAAATATTAATAAAAAACCGAATTTTTTAAAACTTTATTGACACCCTGTATCTTGAAAACCAGACTTTTTAGAACACATGTTTATATGAACTTTTCTACTTGAATTTGTTTCAGAAATGCGCCCTCGGAATTACGGCCTACGGTTTTTCTCCCATATTTTCCGAGATAATAATTTCAAATTTGGTACACTTAGTGCCGGTACTTTTGGCACTGATTAACTCATTTGATAGACGATTAAAATAATCATGGTTTCTAATGTGCCAGAACCTTCAAATTCATATTGACATTGGCACATTCAAAACCCTGATTATTTTAATCGCCTATTAAATGAGTTAATCAGTGTCAATAAATCGTAAATTATTAGGAAATATTCAAAAATAATAAATCAAGGGAGTTACGTTGAAAATCAGTCATTTTTTATTTATGTTTAATTATTTTTCTTTTTAACATTGTATTAATTTTCTTTTAAAATTTAAATAACAATCATAAAAGTAAATTTTTTATTTTAATTAATTATTGTTACTAAAGTATTAATACTTAATGATTAAATAATAATTTTGATAGCAAACTACAAATTACTAGATATCAAATGGAATTAAACTTGTTGCATTTATTTTTCAATGCCTCGTAAATGTTATTTTAATAGTAAGAGAAGCATCACCAATGTAGGCCATTTGATTTTGGCATTCTAGACTTGTAAACAAAAATAACTACAACTTTTTAAAATTTTGATTACTAATATCTTAAAAACGGTTTGAGCTAATAGAAACAAATTATATATTTTTGGAATCGGGAAATAAATATCTATAATTTTAAGAAGTTAGATACAGGGTGTTTCATTTAAAAAAAAAACATAAGTTGCTTATTTTTTTCGGCATTGTAATCATCTATTGAAAATTTTTTGCTAAAATTCTGATGATTCAGTAAAAATCCTAAAACTTTTTATTTAAAGTTTTTTTCTATCTCTAATTGTTTTCGCTCTAGATAGTACCTGTGCAAAAGTTTGCGGATTAGACTGCCTTCGATTTGGATAATGCTGTCGATAGTCTTTAGATTTAAGTTCAAAGAAATTACTATTGGCAAGACCATAAATGAATCACGTATGGGCTTTCTAAAATACACGTTTATTTGACCAGGACATTTTTAGTAATTTATTTTAATTTAATCAACAGCTTATTTTAGTGGGTACATGATTAAGTAAATGTTTAATATTCAACAATGTCTTCATCTTGTCCGCCCACTGTTTGCCATAAAAATATTTATTGATAAAAATTTCTTATCAGTTGTTCTTGGTCGCGAGTAAATCGTTCAAATCTCTCGATGGATATCATTTTTGGCACTAATTGGTACCTTGACGTCTGGATAGGTAACTTCGTCGGGAAAAGATGTGATTTGCGTATATGTGTTGAGCCTGAGTGTGGTACCCCTCTACCAAAGGAAGCTGTAGACAAGCGATTTCTTTTATATAATTGGTGCCACCATTTTTTCTAATCTTTTATCACGCTGTTTTCTTCATCAATCAGATAAACGGAAAAACTTCCTTTGGTGCTTGACGTGATGATTAGTTCAGTATATTCTTTTAATAAAAAAATTCTGTCATTTTTCTTTATCTTCTTTTTAACCACGGCGAAGTTCCTATCACAAGGCATGAAGGAGTGCCCTCTTATAGGGAAATACTGATGAACAGTCAAGGAACGTCCAAGATCTACTAGCGCCCTACAGTTCCTTATAACGCAATAATTCTTATTTTGTCCGCCACATCCATCCGTCGGAAAAAATATGAAGATGTGTAATAGTTTCAGGAATTTCTCATTTTATGTAGTCCATGATAAAAGAACGAACCTCGTCGGGCCCTTTTTTGCTCAAACCTTCATGGTAGAGGTAAAAGAACGAGTTATCCGTTTTTAAATGATAGATATTAAAGACGCGCGTCTACTGTGAGCTGGTGTAAGTAAAATGTATCCTGGACAGGAGTCGTTTCGACATAACTCTTGAATTGAATCCATTTTCGTGAAAAACTTCTTCGCTCTTCTTTAATGTACTATCTTTTCAGCAACAACAACCCTTTTTGCAACATCGTTTAAAGACTTCGATTTAATCTTGTTGTTGTCTTCGCACGTACAGCATGTATCCACTTGGGGCCTTCCAAAAGATATACTAAATTTTTCTCGAAAAATTTGCCTATGAAAACTGTATTTTACAGAACATTCTAAGTATTTCTCAAGCAGAAGTTGATGCATTTTCTTGTTATCTAGTTTTTCACTTAAATATTGGTAATCGCGGTTAGTGTAATGAGCAAGTTTAACAGGAAAAGATTTAATATTATGATCTTCTATCAATCTTATGACTTCTCCAGGTATGGCATTTCCAGAAGCGTTTTCCTCGCTTGTCTATAGGAGATTTTCCCAGAAAAAGTAGATTGGACAAACGCCGGACACGATTAATGTTTATGGCATGTATAGTGATAAATGCGGCCTTGCATACTGCAAATTTACCAGAACTTGACGACACATTGTATTTGAAAGTATGCGATTTAGGACTCGCACCCTCTGGATTTACTCGTCGACGTTGGCCACTATCCCGTCTAGCAGTCTATTTTAGAAACCCCACATGTCCGGGACATGCAATGTATATTCTTGGTTTGTGAATTCAACTATCATTAAAATAGCTCTAACTAACTTTGGAAACATCAACTTACAAAATTATTTGACACTAAACGTCAAAAAAGTTATGAGCTGTTCCAGTCAACTACTTCTTTCTTATTATTTTGTTAGTTGTATAAGCTGGATTTATAAACTCGAAAAGTTGGTGAGGTTGAGGTTTCAGTTGGTGTTGGAAATAGGAGTTCAATTTAAACTAAAGGGAACACTCAGTTCCATTTATACACTCGTTTATGTTGTTCATGTAAAGCTCATGTAAGGTTCGAAAACTTCCCGGGTAGTTCGAGATAACCAATTTTTATGTTCGGAGTTCGGAATATCTAACCTCACCAAGTTGATCATAACTTCAACCTCACCAACTTTTCGAGTTTATAAATCCAGCTTTTATACTTGGTTTGCATCGACGGCTATTTCCGCCAATAAATAGAAAACGATCACATACGATAAAAATGTAGAGGATCAAAAAGAATGAGAAAATAACAGAGAGTCAAAACATGAGTAACGTAAAACACCCAATAGCTGACTGAAGTCCAATACCTGACACTTTACTAAATCTAGTGCTATATTAGTAACCGTTTAAACGGAAATTTAAATTTTGCGGCAATTTTATGTTGGTAGCAATGTGTAACGGATTTCCAGTCAAAGTTAGAACGTTAGCTGGTGATGGCTGTGTTCTTTGTAAAGTTTTAGACACTCCTCGTGGTTTTCATTAAATTTGTTAACAATTTCCCTAAGAATTTGTATGCTTTTCATAGCGAATCTAGAGGTAAGTTAATGTAATAGTTTAGTTTTAAATAATATTCTTTACTAACTAGTGTTGAGTTAACATAGCCTTAATATGATAATTGCGTATTTTGTAATACAAAGTTAGGAAATAGGCGTGTCAGCTATTGGAAGTATTTCAATGAATATTTTCCAATACCTGACCCTGCGTGTCAGGCTTTGGGATTTTACGGAAATTTCAATACTGTTCCGAATATTATATTTAGATGTGGTCCAATATCCCAACAAAATTTAAAAACCATACAACATCAAATACCAAAGGCTGGCACATGTATCAGGTATTAGAAAATTTTATGTCAGCTACTGGAATGTCTTTTTTTCAGAGATGTCTTGCAACGTGGAAGACACATCTTTATATCAGTTGTGGAAAAAGTTGAAAATGCAGAATGTAGAAGAAGAAAAGGACAAAACAAATATAATTGAATCAAGAGTGGAAACTAAAATTGAACGGAATAATGCAAATAAGGAAGAAGAAAAAGAAAAAAATTATATAACTGAATCGAGAGTGGAAACTAAAAAAGAGGAAGGGAATGCAAAGAAGAAAGAAGGTAACGTTGATAAACCGGAAATAAGTAAAAGGCAGATACAAGAAAACAAAGCAGGCCCCTCATCAAATGTTAACGATTTATTAGACTTCACTGTCTGTGATAAAAAAAAAAACATACTAACCCCGTTTAAGAAGGCATTGTTTTGGCCAAAATCGTGTAATGATGAAAAAAAGAAAACTAAGTCAAAAGAAAGAATTCCGTCGGTGATAACTGGCTTGCAGGGAAAGGCATATTTTTTAAAAAAAGAAAAAGAAAAAGACCAAAAACTACTAGAAAAAGAAGAGAGAAAAAGATTACGCGATGAAAAAAAAATAATGAAAGAAATAGAAAAGAATATCAAGAAGGAAAAGCGGACACACAAATGGTCAGAATCTTCTTCAGACTCCTCTAGAAATATACCCGAAGAATCAGAAGGGGAGGGAGATGACTGGGCAAAAGGCAAAACGGATTCCAGTGACGAAAATGAAAATTATTACATCCCTCCAACTTTAAAATTATTAAACAATAAGTCAACCAACATAGTTTCGGGAGATTTTGGAATTTTTATTTACCAAGATAGATATTACCCTGGCATGATTAAAACTGTAAATGATACTGATCAAAGCTATTATATCAGTGCCATGGAACAAAGTGGTTTTAAGGGTACCCTAAACTTTAAGTGGCCACAAAAAAATGACTTATTATGGTACCCTGTTACTGATGTACAAGAAAAAATTAATCCCCCAATATCATTTGGAACTAGAAGGTGTTTTAAAGTACCAGAAATGGCAAAATATTTAAAATAATTATATATTGTTAAATAAAAATGTTTAAAAATCTCCTTAATTTGATTTTTTTCTTTTAATTCAGGTATTGGCATTGAAAAAGTCAGCTATAGGATATCAATTTTTTTTTAAGTCAGGCATTGGATTAAAAAAATATGATTCTTTTGTAACTTTTTAACTGAAAAAAATGATAAAATTAAATATTCTTTTCACTGCTATCTAGCAAATGATACCTGCTTAGTCAAAGAAATTTATTCCAACGCCAAAATTCAGAATTTTAAATTTTTAATTGGCATAATTTGTGAAAATTGTACCTTAAAGTGTCAGCTACTGGTCAGTTTACGTTAAGTATTTATACAGGATATCCCAAAAAAAAGTTCGGGAGAGTGAAAGTACCACAAAAAATGTAAGACTCTGTATATTGCCTCTGACAATTTAGACATTTTATTGTAAAGATTCCAAAAACTAATAAGTGTACCAAATTTAAAATAATTATCTTGGAAAATGATTTGACACCCTGTATATCAAGAATGAAGCCTTTTTACAGCATGTTTATGAATATTTATTTTATATTTTGACACGCACTATCACTCTTTAATATCTACGTGACATTTATTAACACCCTGTATACACAGACTGAGCAAATATTTGATTAATAAGATTTTCCCTCCACATTAGCCTTTTTACAATTCAGAAAATTATATCGAGTGAGTAATAAGTATACGGTTTAAACAAACACTGTTAACAAACCGTTATACACAACAAAAACACCGGCTGCTGGAACAAGTGCATACGGTTTGTTGTATAGAATAGCAACGAAAGGAAGTGACCCACTTATACTTTTAGAGGACTGTGTCATCGTGTAAACCAAACCATATACGAGATCGCACAAATGTCTTACATATTGGTTTTTATTCGCAAATTAAAGATATTTATAAAGAAAGTTTATACAGTGTTCAAAAAGTAAGGATTTACGTCGATTTTATACCTAATTTTAAACCATAAAGGTCTTGGTCAAAATTAGCGCAACATCATAAATTTGCAAGAAATTTGTTGCTATTTTTTTTTAACATATTATGGTTCAATTAGAATATTTTTTTTTGCATTGTCGGTTCATTCCTTGTAATGTCACAGCTTTCGATTTTTTTGATTTTCTATAGTTTAATTAATTTATTTTAATTTTACACCCTATATCAGATGTATTTGTTGATGATTGCTAGGTTTGTTTGGATTTTGAGAGCTTTATGTTTGTCCTGATTGATTCATTTTTCTACTGGCTTTCTGTTTCTTGTTTGTTTGTAATTGGTTTGTTTTTGATTAACTGGATTTTTGTTGTCCGTTCATATAGAGGTTGCCAATCCCGTGGAAATTTGTATCTCTAGTGTTTCGTGGTGCCTGAATGCGAGTTTCTGTAATGAGATTTTTTTGTGATACGTCTGTTTTTCTATAGTAGTCCACTATAAGTTTGTTAATGTTGGTATTTGTAAATCGTTGTGTGGTACGTGCGTTGGTGTGTATCTTGGTGCGTTCAAAATGATTTTAAGTGCTTTATTTTTGGAATACCTGAAGTTTTTTTGTAGCGCGTCTTGTTGATTTTTCACCATGTCTGTATGCTGTACGTCAGGAAATTTTACACCGGTGAGGTATACTCAGGCTTGCCAACCGTCCTTTATTTCAAAATAAAGTCCTTTGTCCGTTAATATAAGGCTTCAAAGGAGGGTACCTACATGTTCCTTAAAACCAAACGATTTATCTAGTACCTAAGTACAGGATGTCCATTTTTTGATGTAATTGCAGGGTATCTCGGTAACTAGCAAAGATAGAGACTTGCGGTTTTTTACAGTGAAACAAAAGGTGCCGCAAATAGAATTATCCTAGCTTTCTTAGTTTTTAAGCTACATGGTATTTTCGAAAATGTTTGTTTTGTATTTCGGTTACCCTTTAACTTATCAAGAAATTGACAATTGTTTCTAAGACAGTTTTTTGACGTGATTTTTTAAATGGGACACCCTGTATATTATTCTCTTTTTTGATTGGGTTATTTTTAAGCTTTACAAATGTATATAATAGTTGATAGTTATTATTAACAAGAAACGCACAAATCAAAAAATTTAGAAAATAGGGTAGGAGGCTATATATGAAACCAGTGAAACCAACAAAAGAAGAATGGCATTACTGATAAAATAAATATTATGTAAAAATCAAAAAAATACATTAATATTACATTTACAACTGAGGACCCATATCTTGTGCACAATCTTTACTTCATAGGGTTTCAAATGATATTTATTTAATAATTTGTTAGACAAGATTTTATTCCTCCGAGATATTTTTCTTTGACTTTACACAAACTTCTAGTGCTTCTACAAAAGCCATAACGTTCATTTTGTCCCTTTCACGATTCTCTTTTATTATAATATATGATTTAGGACATTTAGGTCCTGGTTTTATAAATCTCTTAATTAAATTAATTTTTAAACTTGAAAATGTTACTTGATTGGGCTGCCTCTGGATAAGAACTCTTATAAGTTAGATATTTAAATTACAAGATTGTAAGTATACCTATTTTCATGTAAAACAAACTTAACATCTATTTTTCAAAATTTTCATACTACTACATTTTCGCAATTTTTTTAAAACTTTAGTGAAATAATGACATGTATTTTAACAAAACGTTATTTTTGCCTATACATTTTGCAAATAGACATGCAAGATAGATATTCTTTTGTTTGTTTTAATGGTTTCATAGCCTATAGGTATTGCCCTAATTTTCTAAATTTTTCGATTTGTGCGTTTATTGTAGTAAGTATAGTAATAGTAACTATCAACTATTATATATTTTTGAAAAGCTTAAAAATAGCCCAATCAAATAAGAGAAATATGTACAGGGTGTCCCATTTAAAAAACATGTTTGCTTTAAATCTCAAAAAGTAAGACTCTCAGAAAAAAGTAAATGCGCCACTGAATTCTACTTAAAAAACTCTCTTAGAAACAGTTTTCAATTTTTTTAATAAGTTAAAGGGTAACCGAAATACGGGGGTGGTCGAAAAACAAACATTTTCGAATACGCGCCCTGTAGCTTAAAAACTAAGAAAGCTATGACAATTTTGTTTGCGACACCTTTTGTTTCACAAAAAAGTAGCGTAGTAATGTAAAACCGCAAGTATCTATGTTTACTAGTTATCGAGATACCCTGCAATTACATCGAAAAATTGACACCCTGTACCTCAAAAAAACTTACATTCAACAAAATAAAAACATGATACCTTTACCAAACATCTCAAGCTTAGATTAAAAATGTAGTATTCCTTTTTTTTTACGTGTATGTGTTGCGGGTTGGTAATAAATATACCAGTGAATCCCCGAATTCGGCAAACAATCCCAACCCGTTAAAATAGGCATGCATACAAATACAGCCCAAAAACAGAACTTTGGGCGTGGCCTGCGGCCCTGGATTGTCCTTTAATTTTGTATTCGAAAGTTGGCAATTCTAGGTATACTATAATAAACCGTAACATACAGGGTGTCCTAAAAGGTATGGTCAATAATTGGGGACTGGGTAGATCGGCTCAAAATAGGGTCCAAAGGTCATGTAACATTTTGTCCCATATCCCTCATAACCGAGCTACAGGCTCCTAAAAGGGAAACTCTGAAGATGTTTCTGACACTAACTAGTAAATGCAATCGGGTTCCCTCTGCGCCCAAACATGGAGTGCAATTAAAAATTGAAATAAAATAAACGTTGTTAATTTAATAAATAAAATGAAACATTACTAATATAAGTGTAATTTTTTCTTGGTCACACTCCTGCGGACTATGATTTGGAAACAGTTGGGTTTTTACTCAAGTAAGGATTGTCATTTTAATACGTAGCCTACTGTTAATTATTTGGCGTAACTGTGCGAGGCATACGCCCACGCTATTTTTACGTTATCTTTGCGTGCGGACATTTTTCAAATTTTTTAAACAAAAAAGAGCAAAATAGTTATTTTCCTAACAAGTGTGGAAAGTGATACTTTCCCGCACGCGACTGCAGTTGACCCGAACGACTCAAAAGCCGGAAATACAATACTTCCGGTTTAACCGGAAGTTGATGTTCTTGGGAAGATCATAAAAAAGTAAGATAGGGACATGTAAGCCGTTTTACTCTAAAACGTACCGTTAGAAAGCTAGAAGCTGTCAAAGTTCCAAAATGTAATTTTTCAAAAGTTGATATCTCGGAAACTATTAGGTTTAGACTTATAAGAATGCACTTATTAAAAAATAATTGTTATTTCATGTTAAATCCAAAAATATTCGAAGATATAGGGTGTTCCGTTTAAAAAAAGGTAACTTTGCTTCCCTACGGTTTTCTGACTCATCCTGTATACTTATTTTTTTAAAATTCTAATACACCCTAAAAACCCTAAAACTTTAATCCAAAATATCTTTTGCTAACTGTTATACTTTAAGAAATAATCGACCGTTACCATACATACCAACGACCCTGTATATACAAAACTTTAACTAAAAAGCTACTAATTATTATGAATATTAATATTAAAAACACAATTTGTTGCATTATATTTAAAATTGCCGGTCCAGTGGAGTTATTTGGTGTTAACTGGCATCAAAAGCAACATTTTTTTACCATCGAATAGCGAGACCATAATGTATTAGATTTCAAAACCTTACTTAGGTCTAAAAAATACGCCAGAAATACCTCTTCCTTATAGGTTTTCGCCCCTTTCTCCTTACACCATGCAACAAAATGTTCGTATTGCTTTTCATACCTTAGTCTGGATTTGGCAGGTAACAGCTCGGAGTTTACTTTATCTGCAGCCTTCAGAATGGCTTCGGGAAGTTCTTCGTGGGATGAATCCATTAAGTATTGCTTTGATTCGGTTTAATTTAGAAAAAGACTGTATACTGTCACTTCGAAGACGCTTTGAACAACTTTGACGTTTTAGTAACAATCACAAATTTATTTCGGTGATTTGTGGTAACAATGATACGCTTCACGCCTTGGTTATCATAGCAAATGATATCAAACAACCCGTCACAGGTTGGTTTAATAGTTGTTTTGTGACATAACTTTAAAGAAATGTACAGGGTTATATAAAAATATCTTCATTATTTTATATTTTCAAAAAATTAAAAATACAACAAAAAGCTAGAAAAGAGGTAGATTTTATTAGATGGACTATCTAATAAGGTCAAAATTGGCATATTATTACTTTCGCGCACTAGTGCGGGAAAGTGACACTTTCAAAACTAAGATGCGTACGGGAAAATAAGTTAAAAAGCACGGTCGTAGAAATTTTTTTTTTTATATAATCAAGGTATTTAAAATTTCAAAAAAAAACCTATATTTCTCTAATATTTGTGAGACACTTTTAATCTGTTTTAGTAAAGGTTGTTAAAGAAAGACGGGGGAATCGAATAGACCCAATACGAATGTAAAAAAAAATATTTTTTCTATAAAATATTTCAGGTTAAACAGAAATTTTTGATTTATTTAATTTTTTGCCGGTTAAAAAAATTGTAATTTTTACTTTTTCTCGAAAATTTACAATCTTTACATTTTTAAGGTGTAGGAAAGATGTATTGTAAAATATTTGAGATGTTCTATCTAGCGGTCTAAGCCGCATCCGATTTTTGTTTCGAAGCTATTAATTTCCGAAACAGGGCCTGTTATAATTTTCAATCGATCAAAAAAAATACTTACCATTTTCTGATCTCACCGAAAAACAACACGCATCTGTAGGTCAACGTTCTCTACAACATCAGAAATTTTCAATAAATTATAGCAAGTAATTCTTATTTTTTTTTTGAAATTATGTAATATTTTTATATTCGAAGTTTATCTTACCAAATAGCCTAAATAGTTGTCGAATTATTGACAAAGTTCAATCGTTCCACTGCGAACCGTTTTTGAAGAAATTAAAAAAGATTGCATTGTCAATTTGACACGACAACCACGACATCCACACCACACGAACATTCTAGTACGAACACGACGTATAACAATCGGGGTGAAAACCCGATTGTAATAATGATACAAACTTGAAATTTAAGTATTCTAGTAAGTTTACACGCCCAATTGAATCTCATTTATTAAAAATGTCATAAATAAATTCCTCCTACAATATGTTTCTCTTAAAAAAATTAATTTACTTTTTGACATTCGTCAATTTTACACTAGGTAAATACAATAATATTGGCATGCAAGATAATTTTTTGAACGATTTATCTCAAAAACGACGCTCTAAATAGATAGTCCGACAGTATCTAAGATACTCGAAAAAATCCAAGATAATCTTAATGGTACTAGTTACTGCTTAAAAGTATCTAAATTGCTGGCCAGATGGAACAAATACCACACTGGACCACAAAATTAACCGGACGGGAAATATTTTGCTTCAATTCAATCTTAAATAACTTTTAAGTTTTTTTTACCAAATTCGACAATTTTTTGACATGTTGCGGATGCTGTCGTCTTCAACATGTTCTGATATCGTTTTTACGAATAGTGTAAATGGATATGTTGATATACAGGGTAGCACAAAAAATTGCATTTTACGCTTAATTTCTGAACATTGTTTCTTTGAACGACATTTTTAAGTCCCAACTTTTCTCAACAACTTGTTTTTTGATTCATACCGATATCTAGATTATTAAAGGAAAAACACAGGTTTAAAGGAAATAATAAAAAATATAAAAAAAAATAATTAAAATAATAAAAAAATAAATTATTAGCAACAAAAAATTAAAAAATTGATTGGTAAATTTGGCTTCGTCTTTCTGAATCGAGTTCCATGGCACCATGGCTTGCTAAGAAGATTTTTGTCAACAAATTACAGATTTATTAATTGCTGTACTTCTAGCGTTTGTTAAGTAAGTCGTTGGTTATTTTGTGTTTTGAAACTGTTCCGTAAACGATAAGTGTATTTATGTAAATTAAAGATGAGACCAGAAGTGGCATAAGCCGTTGCTTTACAAGATGATGGTCGTCCGCTTCTGTATATCGCAGAAAGCTTGGCCATCCACGCAGTACGATATCCGATGCGATACAAAGATTTAGACAAACTGGTTCTTACTCGAGAAGACCCGGGCAGGGTAGACGAAGAGCCACAAATGCAGTTGAAGATCGATTTCTTCGTCTTCAGGTTCTTCGAGAGCGAACAGCCTCTGCTCCGTATTTAGCTATAAAATTGGCAGATGTTCATGGTACCTGTGTTCATTTGAAACCGTACGCAAAAGGTTGAGAGAACAGAATCTAACATCTTATGTACCTGCATTAGGACCTCTATTAGATGCAAGTCATCGAAGGCAGCGCCTTGAATTTGCTCAAGCCTCATGCAGATTGGGACATGAACGACTGGCAAAACGTTCTCTTTACAGACGAGTCTCGTTTTACGCGATATTCATCTAACGGACGTCAAAGAGTGTGGAGAAGGCCCGAAGAACGATACTTTCAATGTTGTTTCTCTCCTATAGTGCAATTTGGTGGCGGAGGAGTGATGGTGTTGGGCGGCATTTCATTGGAAGCCCGTACAGACCTCATTACACTTCAGGGGGGTATTAACGCTGATAAATACATTAGACAGTGCTTAGAAGAACATGTAGTACCATATTCGCATTTTATAGGAGAAAATTTTAATTTAAGGCACGCCAATGCTCGACCGCACACAGCACAAATAACGAGGCAATATTTGAACGATGTTGGCGTCCAAGTATTGGACTGGCTCACAAGAAGTCCGGATCTAAACCCTATTAAGCATATGTGGGATACACTAGGAAGAAGGGTTAGGCAGAACTACGGCGAGTTTCAAACTTTGGTTGCGTTAGCACAGGCACTGACAAACGAGTGGCAGCAGATGCCCAAGACGCGGTTGCTGCTTTAATTGAATCTATGCCTGAAAGGATGAGAGCTGTTTTGCAGGCTCGTGGAGGAAATACTCGTTAATAAAATAATCTTGATACCAATATTGCCCATGTTATTTTTTAATTTTTTTGTTGCTAATAAAGAATTATTGCATTATTTCCTTTAAACCTGTGTTTTTCCTTTAATACTCCAGATATCGGTATGAATCAAATTGTTGAGAAAAGATGGGACTTAAAAATGCCCTACAAAGAAACATCAATCAGTCCTTAAATCTGTCCACAGGATGTTCAGATATTAAGCGTAAAATGCAATTTTTTGTGCTACCCTGTATGTCAACATATCCATTTACACTGTTCGTAAAACGGAATTTAAGAACATGATAAAGACGACAGCATCCGCAACATGTAAAAAAACTATCGAACTTGGTACAAAAACTTAAAAGTTATTTAAGATTGAAGTGAAGCAAAATTTTTTCCGTCCGGTTAATTTTGTGGTCCAGTGTACAAATTCTAAAATACATTTCGAAGTGATTTTTTTTTTATTAATATTAAAATTCGGTTTTTAAGAGGTTCTTTCAAATTTCACCAACAAGAGTTTGTGTCGATCGTGAGATCTAAATAAAATAGAAACTGTTGCACACAGGGTGCTAATTAAATCCATTACAATTTTGCAGAACTTCATTACTTCTGAAAACTTGCAAACATTTTTTCAGGATTGGTTGACCGCACACAAAAAACACCAGACAAATTGCAAAAACCAATTTGAGAGGTTTTGTCATATCTGTGATATTAGGAAAATTAAGTTAACTTTTTTAAAAAAGAGCAGTTGTTTTTTATTTGGCCCTGTGTTATCTTGACAAGAAACTGAATACATACATATTTTCATGCTTAGCATCAGTTTATCAGATTACTTTTTAACTTCTGACACACCTGCAGTGCGGATTCAATATATACAGAGTGTGCAGAAAACTACCGAGAATTAAATAATATCGCGATGTGTGGAAGTTTTTGTTGCGTTAGTTCCATCCAGAAGTAATTTCATAATTTAAAAAGAATTAAAAACCTAATAAAGATCAGTGTAAACGTATATGCCTTTATCCTCGTTTTAATTTTAGGTTTCCCTGTTTGTTTGTACTGGACTTAGTGAAGCTGAACCAAATGAACCATCAAACTGTAGAGGTGGTAAAGGATTAAAATACCTATGGGGTGATGCCCTAAGCGATAGCCCGAACTGCATTGGTCCAACAAATCACCCATACCCAACGTAGGTAAAATATGTTTTACTATACTAATACCTATTCACATTAGCCATATACACACTTGCTTTATGTTTTAACAGATTTTAAATAATTGTTTTTAATTAACAATTTGTTTTATATACTTTTATAGGGAAGCAATTGAAAGATCGTTTAAGGGAACAAATCCATGGCTTGGAAGTTTTAGGACTGCTAGGTCAAAGAAAACCATTGACCCTTTTATAACGCGACAAGCCCTTTTAGCATCTTATGAACATAATATTGATCATTTATCAGGATCTACAAGACAAGGTAAGATATTGCAGTCCTAACAGTGTCGTCACCTAAATGACATTTGCTTTTTTTACTAACTATAAAATACTTTAGCTGGAAATCCCATAGAATGCGACTTTTCATGCAACACTCCCTTATTTATGAAAGTTTTCTGCAGTACTACTTTTATAATTTAGCAAACGATTTTTGTTGCAGCTAGGGCATCAAATTTATCTCCAAATACCTGTGGAGGGACCCCAACAAGATTATGTAAGACTCGATATAACACAACAGCACCGATGTATGGTGTATCTTTAACATCAGGACAGCCAGTGACAATTGTACAAAAGTTTCCTGACCTCCTACAGCAAGTCGTTTTTGAGGTTGGTAATAATAGAATCATTTCTCTCCAATCGCCAAATAACAGTAAAACTTCAGGGCTCTATTCAGAGAAACTAAATGTTAGATATGGCGTTCCTCAAAGAGACGTAGTCTCACCATTGGTCCTTGCATTATTTAAAAACGATTTGGAAAATTATTTAATACCAAATATCAGCTCTGGAAAGTTAATATTATATGCAGATGATGCAACAGTAGTCATACCTGCTTCTACACTTAATCAACTACTTGAAATAACTTATACAATTCTGCTTAGATTTTCTGTTTGGTGCCAAGCAAATCACCTAATTGTTAACACAAATAAAACCTATAACATGGCGCTCGACAACAAGCGACTGATTTAAATTTAAAATTAAATAATAATTCTATTACAAGAGTAGAACAATGCAAGTTTCTGGGTCTTCACATAGACTCACAATTAAAGTGGACAGCCTATGTAGACAATTATTCGTAGAAACTATTCCCACTTGAGTCATGCAGTCATGGAGTCATGCACCTTTCGACAGCATAAGATTCTCACACTTCCTGGTATTCTGATTCTTAGTGCACTGATGTTTGTTAAAAAACACTCCTACAAGTTTTAATATACTTCAGATATACATGACCATAACACTAAAAACTCAAATAAAATTTATATTTTAGGCTACAAAACATTATCATATCGAAAAGCCCTTTCTGCTTTTGCAGCAGATTATATAATGCACTACCAGAATCCCTTAGAGAAATTTCTCAAGTAAAAAAGTTAAAAAAAAGTGTTATCTGCTTGAAAAAAACTTTTACGACATAGGTGAATACCATACCATTATCCTTTAAGCGCCTTAAGTATCACTTTAGATCTTCTATTGTCGAATTCTTGACGTTGTCAGCAATTTTCATTGTAAATTTATATGGCTGTATATCTAATAAATAATTAAATAAATAAGAACATTACACCATGGTCAATAAATACCACGCTTAAGTTGACATACAATATTGAAAATTCGATATTTCAGTAGGAACATAACATTATCTAAATACCGGCAAATCGACGACCGTGGTCCATTTGTCGGTAGTGTAGCCCGGCGAAATTCATAAACTAGGTATAGCTTATTTATAACTAAAAACTGAATTTTTTATTTTCAGGTTTGTGAAAGCTCAGAATGCGACTTGGTTAGAGGAGAATGCACACAAACATACGTACCATATTTATTCCTAGTAATCCCATTGGGACCTGTCACTTTGACAGGGCAAGATTACGTATTAGTAGAGAGCGGTTGTGTTTGTCGTCCAAAATATTCATCGTACAGTAATCAAGAGCCATCGGTATCGTCAATACCAAAACTTTAGTTAAAATAAGAATTAAGAATGTAAAATCTTTGTACCTTTATTTGTTGTTATCCGACGACAATAATCTATGGTTCAAAATCATTGAACTGAATCGGGGACAATATACTTGTGGGTTTGTGATAGATTAGAAGCCCTGAATCGATAGGTAAACGGTTTATTTGGCAACACGATTATTAACAGGTCGAATTAAACCGACTAGCTGAATCTAAGCAAAAAAGATCAATTATTATCTATTTTTTTTAGCAACGCTGGTTCTATGATTTTTCTTTGAGTTAGTGGGTAACAATAGTATATCACAATAATTATGACAAATGTGGAAACTAGACTATTTAATGCCTTTGATTGATCTAGCCTAAACTACACTGGCTTTACCTAAGAACTGCCACACGAATTAAATATAAGTACTTTATCTACAACCGTGTGATTAAAGGTATTTAGAAACTATAACGATTTAATTAACGTTCAGTCATGATTTATAAATTTATAAAAAGCTACGAATTTCTAAAATAGGTGTCAGTTGTGTTGTAAAAAAATTTACAGTCCTTTACAAAGATGCAACCGGGGAGGACATTGAAAATGCCGAAGCAGAGTGCAACGCTTGTGACTATTGTGAGATTTGTGATCTGCGAAAACTCATAGATTTGAGATCTGCAAAAACTCATAGATTTGAATGTTATATTTAGGTAGCTGATATAAGGTTTATTGATTCAAAATAAAGGTTATAAACTCTAACGCGCCTCTAAGGTATGGTTTGGCTGGAGCAGTCAGCGGCCGCGGCTGGCGTTCGCGATTGGTAGCTCGGTACTGGTTTAATGCGATTTGTATGTACACGGTTTTACTGCCGCAGCTCAGCGACACAGCGTTCGCCGTCAATTGCAGTGGCTGCGTTCGGACTGCTAGAGAGACCAGTCCAGCCGTGATCGCTCAGCAGAATGCCACCGTTTTCGGCAATTGCTGACGAGTGTTTGATAGAGGAGGTGCAAAAGTACCCCCCTTTATACAACTATGATAACGAAAATTACAAAAATGTTGTAATAAAAGAAAATGCTTGAAAAAAGGTGTCAGCAAGTGTAGGGAAGAACGGTAAAGGGTACAAAACCATTCTGTTTATTTTTCAGCATTACATTACAAAGCTTATAATTAGGGTAGACTGGGGCAACTGCGAAGCCCTTTTTAATAGTTCAAGTTTATTTCCTTCCTACTTTAAATATACAATATTTATAAAAGTGTCTTTGTAAGAAAGTAATAGTTCAATATGTTTACTTTTCATACTGCATATGGCACTCATGAATTATTTTTGAGATCTTGAGATTTGAATAATTTTTTTTTGTACCGAAATTTTACACTTAGGTACCCCAAAAAGGGAAAGTGTAAAATCGGAATACAATTTCCATGCATGTTCGCAGAAGTGGTAATGGGAAAGTGTAAATGAAGTTTATATCTCCCATGCCAATTTTTCTTTTTACAGACTTAAAAAAAAAATAAAAATCTGGGAAGTTATGAACTTTTTATTGTTGGGAAATAGTTAGCCAAGCAAATCATAAAAACGAAAAATTAAAAGGTACCTCTGAAAAATAATAAGTAATCCAAAATAACCCTCAAAAAATTCCTAATAACAAGAATAATATTTTTATAAACGTAACTATTTATCCGTTCAAAACACAACGTTTGGCTTTAATCTCTGAAACAGTAGGAGTTATTCCCAAGTAGAAACTAAAACAGAAAAGAAAATTAAAGTTTAAAAATTCGAATAATTTTATGGAACTTGTTAAATATTGTATCCCGCAAATTTCACATTAAAATGAAAACCTCCTCGGCGTGTTACTACCGGTTCAGGTAAACGAGTCACTATACCGTCTAGCTATACTACATCGACATCATCGGTGCGTGGCCATACAAAAATTGTATTTTAGTTTTCTAGTAAACTTGATTTCAAAGCCGTTGTCAACAGTATTTACCTGGCCAATAAAATGTTTCTTTGCTTTTGGTAATGTGTATTTAACCAGTACCCAGTCTTCAATGGAAATATTGTCTTTGTTTATTTCAGGAATCTGATCTTCGCAATCCGATTCTAAAGTGAAACTTTGATCCAATTCCATAAAAGGTACATTTTCATAATCTGATTCACTGGAGCTGGATTCAAATTGATACGGACTTGGCCGACTTTGTTTACTCTTTCGGTCAATTTTCATAGCTGGTTTAGATATAGTAGATGAACTTGTAGAGATTTTTGACCGACTACTTGCGATAGTACCTGCAATGGTTTGGCCACCTTGAATTAAGCGCTTTCGTTTCCTTGGATTAGAAGAAGGACTCTGTCGGAGCGAATCAAGTAGTAGATCATCAAAACTTGCCTTCTTTTCTTGCCGATTTTCGGTTGTAGCTGGTACTACAGGTTCAGTTATAGGCTCCTGATGATTATTTTGTATATTTCTTCATTTTGATCAGAGCTGACAATTACTTTGAGATTGGTGGCACTAGATGCTGAAGGAGCTGTAAGTAATTCTGCATTAGATGCTAGTTTCCTTTTAAATGAAGCGCCAGATGTAGAAATCTTTACTGTTTTAACATTGACTGTTCGAAAGTAGCGGTTTTTTTCTGTTACATTCGGTGCTACAGCATCATTCCTTTCAATATCAATGCGTTCTGGCCTCGGTTGTAAATCTGTTACAGATCTTTGATTTTTTAAGTGTTCCTGCCATCTTTTTAGGGCATCGATGTCATACTTTTCTTTAGGAATAACATGTCTATTAAATGAAACAATACCACCCTTTCTGAATCCTGTTTTTATGATTCCGGAATCTACTTCAGCCCAGGTTTTCACTAGCAATGTGGCAAAGTCCCTTTTTGGTAGTCATTGTCCCTGATGACGTCTTTGCCATGTTATTACTTACCTCTCCCATATTGCCTTAAAGGATCTAAACATACTCAAATCGAGAGGTTGAAGTAAATGACGTATGGGCTGCAGTTTAGGTATATGAATATTTTCTTCTCTTGTGGCTTGAATTAATACGCAATCCACATGCGAGATATGTCCATCAGTTATAACAATAATTGGTGCCTGATCACGAACCAAAGGAATAAAAGTCTTTAGAAAGTAATTTCTAAATATTTCGGAGGTCATCCATCCATTGGCGCTGGCTGCATTTACGGTGTCTTTGAAGAAGTCTTCATTTCTTTCTGAAATCCAGCAATATTATTGCCTTTAAATATTATCAATGTTATTGCATTTAAATATTATCAATGGTGGCAATTTTCTACCACTAGCACTTGCTCCTGCCACGACGGTTATATTTTCTCTGCCCGATCCAGCAATAATGCTTGAAGAGGGGTTGCCTTTCGCGCCAACAATTTTAAGACGAGAAGGATCTGTACACAGTGAAGTCTCATCTAAATTGTAAATACATGCAGGACGATCCTGAAGACCCAACTCCAATATAGCCTTTTCCAATGAAACAAAATATTGGTCTATTATGAATGGGTCCGTAGATTTCTTTCTGCAGTACTCTAAGCTTTGTGGTTTCTTCATACTCAAAGAGTGACGTTGTTTATACTTTATTAGCCAGTCTGTGCCTGGCATATTGTACTTAAAAGGATTGGGAATATTATTTAAAGTTACAAAGTCCCGAACTTTTTCTTGAAGCTCTCTTGAAGTTAATCAATATCCCCACTTCTCCATTGTTTTTATATTTTCGGCCAGTTGACACTTATCTTGCCAAGAAAGTATTGGAGGTCGGCCCTGTGTCTTGCTTTTTCGCCACGGCGGCGACCAGTTATTCTACAGTAGATTGTAATGTATGGGATTCTGAATTCGGTACTAGCCATCGACATGGTTAATTGACCTTGATTGACGGCATTTACTGCAGCATTTAATTGCTCCTCCCCATACTACTAACCAGATTAAATTTATAAAGTCCAGTGGCGTCCCGGGAAACACTTCAACGGATATTATTGACAAAAAAATGCACGCCACTGACTTTTTCTAATTTTGATATTTTGATTTACCAACTAATGATACAATTTTAAAATGTTTTGATTCTTTGACGTCTTAATCAAATTGATTTGTTTACTTGGTATGCTGCAGCTTTGATTTAAATATGGTATAGTAAAAATTCAAGTGTTAATATGACGCTTGTCGAAATGGAGGAATTTGGGCTAACATCTCCTTTTCGTCTCCTTCCTCCAACAACAGCATGCAACTAATGTTATCGGCGTTCATTATAAGTATAAGTCATACATAAGCGCTTTCACTACGAAATACGAATATGATCTGAAGCGCGCTCCAGCCGCGTCAGCCGTCAGCCAAACCACCCTGTGGCGACGGCCAATTGTTACGATGCTACGCTCGATCGCGAACGCCAACTGCACCCGCTGACTGCTCCAGCGAAACCATACGATTACTTTCGACTTGGTCTGATCCCGATCATTTAACTCGGTGTGACGTCAGGGACAAATGCAACACAAGAATTTCGAATTCCGTACCCATACTACGTGCCCGTGCGATAATATAAACATTTTCAATGTTAAAATTAAAGTACCTTGTCACATCGAAAAAATGTCACCGTAAACAATATTTTGTATTCCATAGTTAATCTAGTACGGTAATAATTTTAGCCCTTTACGGCTGTAAAGCGGCAGTTACCGTACTGAAACTAGTGCGGGTGGTAACTAATTGTCGCACGGTTATAGATAAAAGGTGCTATTTAATTAATTTAATGTGTTTCCAATATCTTGCCGAATATTTTTGTGTGAATTTAGCTAATAAGCTGACACATCATATGCCCGTCAGCAATTATACGAGTTTAGCTGGGCCTAGGATGACTGACATCATATGTGCAGATGATCATACAAGCTCAGTGTACTGTTAGCTGTTTACTAAACTTTGTCCTGGTTTGTCTAAACCTATTTGTCTATAAAGTAGAGGATCATTGCCGTTGGAATACCACAAAAGTGTTAAACCGTAATATTTAAGTGATATTTGTTATAATTAAATTATTTAATAAACGCAGTAGATTAGCATTGTATCGTGTTGTTGCAACTATTAAGTAAAAATCCACATATTGTCCCACAATCTTTGTTCAATGAGACGAAAATCTAAAAAAGGATAACTTTGCTTTATTTCTCTTAATTATAAAAAAGTACTAATCAAAAATCTCACTACAATCCTTTTAATATAGGGACTATTATAACTTTCGTAGGTTTTAACAACTTCAACCTAATGTAACTGTCACAATAAAATTACGCAATAAACGTGGAAATTCACATCCAAATATTTTTCAATATCGTGGTCTCTTTTGAAAAAAGAACTTGCAGACATTACAATTAATTTAGTGGGCAGACAGTCAGGTGAGAGATCACTGTAAGCAATTGAGAGAAACTTGCTATAGAACCAGTTGCGCAACAAGAGGGGGGGGGGGGGGCTGCAGCTCCCCTCGAGCGAGCGTAGCTCAGGTCGTTTAACTACTTGTATAAGAACTGTTCACTACCTAAAATAGGGAAAATCGCACAAAAATTGCCCCCCTCCCCTAAACGAATGTGATTGTTTTTGCGATTTTCTTGACCATTTCGTGTCGTTTCTTATTTTTCCTACTTAAAAACTAAGCACCATCATTGAAAGAAGGGCGTGCCCCCCCCCCCCCCAACTTATTTTCTGGTTGCGCAACTGTATAGAACCTATATTAATAAAATTCAGAATGGGATGACAACCGTAGAGTATTCTGGTCTTATATTAATGACCGTCGTAACAACTATGATTTACCTTTAAATGTCTCTGGCTGTTCAAGAGATACCAACTTACAACACTGATGATATTAATAGTATCTCTAGTAGAAAAATTATTGATGCAATTAGTAGTTAGTAAATGCCCACCCAATTTAACGTGTAGCCTTGATGATTTTAACTTTTTCCCTAAAGAAATGTATATTTACAGTAGCATTTGTTGTTTGATATGTCACTTACATCGGGCTTGTATCATGACTTCTGGAAATTCAGCTTTCTGAAGCCAATTCTTAAATCTGGCTCTAGAGAAAAGGGGATCAATAATAGTAAAGTCTGAACACAATCGGAAATTCTCAAACTTCTTGATAGCCTAAAGACTTCGAGACGTAGTTAGGACTGCAAACATATCATTAATCTTAAACAATATGGGTTCCTAAGTGGTAAATCGATTCCTACAAGTTTACTCCTATACCAACACTTCATCTTAGATATGCACGGAGGACGAACTGCAGGTTAGTTCTATCTATACGGATTTCTCTAAACCCTTGGGGATAGGTGATCCTATTTTGGGTTGATTCAGCAGCTTTTTGGGGGAAAACACTCAGACTGTGAAGTATGATGGAGCGGATTCAGGGGCTCCACAGGGCTCCCATTGTAGCCCACCTTGTTTAATCTTTTTGTGAGCGATATCAGCAACTACATCATCAATAGCCGGTTTTTTCCTTCGCAGATGATCTGAAGATATGAAGAAGTGCTAGCTTAATTACATAAAGCTAAATAGCGAAAAGTGCTATAAAATCAGATTTTCGAGACTTTAGACACCCTTATCTTTTCTTGAAAAGGTGCAGAATAGGGTTTGTACTGATTATTAAGGGAGCTTTAGACATGCTTGACCCTAGGTTCTTTGGACGTAGAAGACTTCGGGCCACATTATGATTAATGTAGCTTATTTTTTTTTTTTTATCAAAAGAAGTGGAGAAAAGTCATTTACACATTCAACTCCTTAAACTAAAGCGATATTAATTTTAGATATTATGACAGTTAGCCAAATGCAGATTTACAGGATATAGGGTGCTACAAATTCAGTGCTTAATAAAATTACATCAAAATAATTAATACATTCCGACGAGTTTATTTAAAGAGATATTTTTAAATAATTTTCACTTCAGCATTACAACTTTTTCTGCTCTATATATCGGTCTTCAAACTATAAATCCGACGTTTCATCTCCGGGCGGCCATCATCAATTCTATTTTTTTAAATACTGACCTGTTTTTTTTCCGGTTTTAAAAAGCTTTCGATGCCCCAAAGCACAATATAGCTACGTAACAGAACTCTGGAAAGCATAGGAAAAAAAACGAACGTGCGAAAACTCTCGTTTTGATTCTATAAAATCCCCGAGGCGACGAGGGGGGTCATATAATCAGATTCTATATTAACCAAGTGTTGTCACATCGTCCTTACTGCTAAGGTGATCGATCGTGTTAGGCGGCATTGGTTGAAAGACCTTTATTGTCAACGTTTTATTTTATTTTATTATTTATTTGAGGTAACTTGGGAAAAGAAACCAGTTCTAGAACATAGTTTGAAAAGACAAATAATTTATTGGGATATACGCATTTCCTTACTCTCTTATTTTTCTTTCCTTTATATGGCTACAAGCAGTGGATCAGCAGGCAATACATGCGAATAATAGTAGTATGTCCGAGAAGTATGTATTATAATAGGGGTGGGTCAGACGCATATTTTAAAATTATTATACATTGCACAGGGTGGCCCAGAAAGTTTTTATGAAATAAATTTAATGTTTTTTATAGAATGCCTTGCATCCTATTATTTTAAATTATAGCCGCCATTGTCTTGACCATTTAAATAATTAAATATAGTATGGGGTCAAATGTTAGTAGTTTTTACAGAAAGTTAACTTGTTTGTGAAAAACGTCTAACCTTTATGACATTTCTGAAAGACCTAAAAATAAATAAATATAATACATGCTTACGAAAGATTTTTTGTAGTTTATGAGCAGAATAGTTTTATTTTCAAACATTTTACTTTTCATACAAGGTGTTGAAGGAAATAAAAATTATAACTTCTTAAAATGAACATTATTATTATTAGAATTATATTATTATTTTAAAAAAAGCACTTTAAATAAGTTTTCATTTGATATACCACTCAGCATGTCTAATATCAGCCGTTTTTCTGGAATATCAATTCAAACTTCCTTAATTGGTATAATTATAAATTATAGTTATAATAATATAATATTAAGATTAAGCAATAATTGCATTAAGTCGAAAAAAAAAATTACTCAAAACATACTACAAAATTTTTTACATCATAATATTCCAAAAATTGATTTCGTTATATTTAATCAGTTTTAATATTTTAATAACTTTATTTACATCAATGATTAAAACATTTATTTTTGGCAAACAACACCCTATAAAAGCGATTACTCTCATGGTGAAGGCAAGGTCTGCCTACAATTTTGCAAATAAAATTTGAATCGAGGGTTATCGCCGTAATTTTAAAAAATAGACCTCTTATAGAAAAATAATTAACAAGAAATGAAAGTCACTGATTATTTCCGCTTGATACAGTGTTTGACATTTTAAATCAATATATGTATTGTCAAAACACCTTATTAAATTTTATTTACATTTTTACTACTAGTACTAAAAAAGACAATAATAAAGAAATCATAAGAAATAGAACTCTCATTAAAATTTTGTAAAGAATAATAATTAATAACCTTGCCGCTACCCCAAAAATAAGAATTATTGCTCTTTTAACAAATATTTCATAGATAAAAAATGCCAAAATTGATTAAATATAACGAAATCACTTTTTGGAATATGACGTAGAAAATTTTACAATATTTTTTTATGTGCCAATATTATTGCATAATATAAATGATAATTTAAGTACTAATTAAGTGAAATTGAATTGATATTCCAGAAAAACGGACGATATAACATGCTCAGTGGTATATCACATGAAAGCTTATTTAATGGTGCTTCTTTCAAGATTATATTCATTTAAAAACATTGTGAAAAGTTATGATTTGTATTTTCTTCAAATAAAGGATTTGGAAACAAAACTAGTTTGCTCATAAACTACAACTTTTAAAGCGATTTTTGATAAGCATGTACTTTAGTAGTTTAGTTATAATTTAAAATCATAAAATACAGGATATTCCATTTAAAAATACATAATTTATTTTATAAAACCGTTTTAGGCCATCCTGTACCATGTAAAATAATATTAAAATATGCGTCGGGCCGCCACTATTACACATTATACATTAAAACATTTTGGATAGGCTGTTTAAATTTCTCATAGTCTTCCTCCCGATCCTCTCTTTGACCACCCCGTATAGCTATTGTAAGTTTTAAAATTGTCACCCTGTATAAAATAAACACACACCAAAACGAATTGAAATTTTACTTAGTGACGCGTGGATGCAAGTACCCCCGATTTTAACGTACTTCCTTTTTACATAGACTAACCTACACTCTTTACAAAGTACCTATTCAGACTTACATGTGCCATTTTCCCGCATTTACGAACACAACGGTAAGTTTGGCAACATGGTACTAACCATAGAGTCGATTTAACGGTCTCTCGTGAGTAACCAAGTCAAAGCCGTTGAAATCGTAATAAGAACTCCGCTGCCGCCAGCCGAGCTCTTATTCGGGGGGCAATAAATGTTGCCACTTCTACATAAACGTGCTAAATAAAAATATTATAGAATCTGAATTTGAAGAAGTAGTCCATTCTTACAGTGGAGTAGGTAATATAGATAAAAACAAAACTTCTGTCTTCCTCCACAAATAGTATTTATTTCAAAAATTAATTTCTTTAAAAGTGATTGTCCCTACATGTTTCGACTGTACAAACAGTCATCTTCAGGGGAACTAAAAGGAATCTATGAAAGTACAATGACAACAGGCACCATAAAGGACTTACCTAAATCGAGTTTGGTCTCGGTTTTAGTAGTTGCCTCAAATAAATGAGTACAACTCTTTTAAGATTATAAGGCAAATGAAATTTGTTAGTTGAAGACTAGTTTGGCTGAACATGATGGATAAAAATATGAGCACAGTTTAGAAAATATACATTTTATTATTGTATCAAAGTAATAAAATATGATTATATGTAGCATGAATTTAATTTGGGTTTTATGTTGTTATAATGAAAGTTATACAAATAGGTACTTAGTACTTAGTACTCCACACTTTACTAAGTACCTATTTGTATAACTTTCATTATAACAACATAAAACCCAAATTAAATTCATGCTACATATAATCATATTTTATTACTTTGATACAATAATAAAATGTATATTTTCTAAACTGTGCTCATCTTTTTATCCATCACGTTCAGCCAAACTAGTCTTTAACTAACAAATTTCATTTGCCTTATAATCTTAAGAGTTGTACTCATTTATTTGAGGCAACTACTAAAACCGAGACCAAACTCGATTTAGGTAAGTCCTTTATGGTGCCTGTTGTCATTGTACTTTCATAGATTCCTTTTAGTTCCCCTGAAGATGACTGTTTGTACAGTCGAAACATGTAGGGACAATCACTTTTAAAGAAATTAATTTTTGAAATAAATACTATTTGTGGAGGAAGACAGAAGTTTTGTTTTTATCAATATAGAATCTGTTATCGATAGGTCCCTGGTTCAAATCCGGGCAAGGGCATGGATGTTGGTGTGAATGTGAATGTATGTATACAAGTTTTAAAAATAATAACTAACAAAGAGGGATGCTGGCTAGTTGGTACAAACCAGAGCCATAAAAAAAAAAGAAAGTCCTGCGAGGTTTTGTGAAAGCGTAGTTTATTTTTTTTCCATTAGTTTGATATGCACCTGGTAAACTTTACCTTCGCTTTTCCGGCTTAAGTTGTGATATTTTCTCTTTTAAATGTGAATATTTTGAAAACCGTAGGGTCAAGATAAAACGTATGTTACCTACATGAAATACGTTTAGAATTTTAAGTAGAATTCAAAAATTGGATAATATATAGATAGAGTATCCCGATTAAGAAAATATAACTTTCTACGATATCTGGTGCTAAGTGAATTTGTGGACACCCCTGCAAAAAGTATTTCAAATACCCTCATGCTAATATTTTGTGATTTTACCTAGCATGAAAAATAAAAAAACTGACAGGGGTGGGACATTATGGTGAATCACCATAATGTTTTGCAAGTTTTGCATTTAAATTGAGTTCTTAGCCACTATTGAAGATCAAGCTTTTAAAATGAACCCACAAAATATGCTGATTTGAAGTTGTACAAAAATTGTACCTACGGAACATTAAAATTATTAACTTGTAACTGGGTAATGGATCCCTGGATTGGGACGTATAAAGTATATACATCACAGATATCTGGAAGAAAAACTCTTGAATTTTATTTAAATAAGAATAATTAATAATATTATAATTTGTATTTTGTTACAATGTTACTTTTTAAAGATCCTAGAGAACATATCCAAACATTATTTTTTCTTCAAAAATAACATTTAAATCATGTAACGATGATTAAGAAGGTAAATATTTTAATATATTATAATAAAACAAAATGCAATATCGACCTAATAATTGTAACATATATATTTTTGTTTTTCTTACTCTGCTTATACAAAAGGCGAATGACTAAATTTACCACCAATCGTCTTGGCTATTAGAGTTGTTATAGTTTCCGCCAAAATTGCTTCCTCTGTCAATGCCACCACCTGAAATAATATATTTTTATGAAATACAAATCTTTATTTTTTCCAGCTGCAAAATCAATGTACTTTTCGGGGGAAATAATTGGAAATACCTGGGATAACTAGAAGTACCGAACAGAATTCTACAATCACATACTCTTTACATAGAATTTTATCCGGTTTAAAATACTTTTGCGTCTATAAACGAATAATTGAACATATAGTTAAGCAACTGGTTTTTTCGTCTTTTTCATTCATTCATAGGAATAATTGAAAATGCTGGGAAATATTTGGAAGTATTGGAAATACGTTGTCAAAAATGTAAACAAAAGCAATATATGGAACTACTAGTAAATTTTAAGAAGTATTTCCAAAACTGGTAAACGATGTACATTGTTAGGCGAGATATTTGTTGGCTCCACGCCAATTATTTTGAGCATGTAGTGAAGATTCAACATTGTCAGTTTGTCATATTTTGAGAACTGTTTTACCCCGAAAGATAAAATCACGTGATGAAAAATACCAACCGTTGCGATACTTGTATTCAGTGATGCAGATTTTATTGCAAGTGAAGTAACAGATAAACCACTTACTGCTAATTTACCAGACGGTGATGGTTTAACCAAATATCAAGATACTCAAACTACGAACAGAGAAACACGTCACCCATACCTGCTACTCCAAAAAAGGTTAGTACCGACGCCTTCACTACCATCTACATGCTTAAGTCGTAATTTATGAGGAATAAGACTTTGCTCAGAAGAAAATTTTGAAGAATAGAATTTTAAAAATTCCAATATACAAACACTATCAAATCAGTCCCTAAAAGAAAAAAAAAGTTGTTAAAATAGATTTTCCCAGGTCAAGTGAATCAAGTATTGATGTTCAGTTTACCGAATCATCTGACAAACAAATTTTTAAGGCTATAAGACTTATTTACGAGGACACTATTTTGTTTGAAATTTTCAATGCGGGCAAAGTTCTTTCTGTACAAGATGAGGAATATGTGGTGAAATTCGTGTGCAGAAAAGGAAACTATTTCCTGTTGTGAATGATCTCTCACCAATAGGAAAAAGGAGAATATTGCAACTATTTTTGCCATTTTCAAACACAGTCAACATCAGGTGTTTACAAAAGAAACACTCTTGTGCATTTTCAGTTAAAATTGTCTTACCTCCATTTCCGTAGCCATTATTGCCATAGCCACCTCCGCTCGGTCTTCCTCTCTGAGAACTACCAGATTGCTGACGATAATCTCTACTACCGAAGCTGCTGCCGCCGCTGCTTCCACCGTAACGGCTTTTTCCGCCGCCGCCGCCGCCGCCACCACCACCACCACCACCTCTCCTTCCTGTAGTGGGCATGCGACTATCAGTGGCCACACTTTCCATCCATGTCGGGAATTCCTAAAATAGTGTTACGATAATTCACAGCTGGTTAAAAGGATATGCTACACCAGCTGATGTCAACGAAATCATTGTACATTGTACATAAATTTTATTAAATCTGGGATTACTGCTGCCAAAAGAACGTCAGTTAAGGTGAAACAGAAAAATACAATTTTTTTTTTGCACGGTCAAATTCTTCTTAAAATCACCTTTTTAGCGACATAGTCCAATTTGACATTACTTTCGAAATGGCGGCGCTCATTAACACAAAAACAAAATGGCGACCACAAACCGTATGCAACTAGCCAGGGGAAAGTGGTGATAAAATTTGTTAAATTCGGCCCTTACTTTGAAATTGTGATACATCATTTTAAAGGCCGAAGAAATGGCAAGTATCCTGATCTGTTACGTTTAAAAGAATTATTTAATATTTTATGGTGAAAAATTATAAGACTAACTCAACCAAGAAGTCGGATAGTTTTTTTAATAATGTCTTTTTAACTCTTAAATAATGGTATATTTTTATTGTTTGGCAGTTTCTTTAAATATATCGATAGTCAAAAGTTCGACTATTAATAGATCTCCGCCACTACTGGTCAATAATAGAGAACATTGAACACGTCTTAATAATTTTTTTTTAATGTTACATTACCGATTCTTGAATTGAATATGTTTGCCATAAAGTAGTAAATTACTCAGGAAATTTAGTTTTTTAAACATAGTTAGATTAGGATTTTGACGACCTTAAAAATGATGTGTCACAAGGTAGGGGGTGTAATTTACAAAATAGGGGTAGCTGGGAGTGAACGACATGATTTGAGTTTTTTTATTATTATTATTATAGTCTAAGGGTTCGTTTATGATGCACTTGCGATAATACGCTGGCTTCCAATAAGCATTGTAGGTCGAATACGCGGATTATAAAAATATAAAGAATACGGTCCCCTTTAGTGCCACCCGTCACTTCCAGACGTTGACGTTAAGGTCGCTAGATATTCTTGAGCATTATAGCGTGAAATACGCCGCGCAATGAATACCTTTAATAAAGAAAAATTATGAATTTTTAATTGATATGGTAAAACATAAGTGACGTTTGTATAAGGTAAACTTTATCCTCTTCTTCTTTGAGTAAACTAAGCGTAAAAATTGTGTTAGAATTTTGTTTAAACAAAACTATAGGGAAGTGGCTGATCAGGTGGCCAAAAGTTCTGCAGAAGACCTCTATACTGAAGCTAGAAAGTCTTCAGAGACTGGCCCGCTTAGGTATAACAGGGGCAATGAAATCGACCCCTTCTGCAGCGATGAAGCGCCTTCTTGACCTCCCTCCTCTTTACTTGACGATACAGGGAGAATGGGCCTCCACCGCCTTCAGATGATGCTGCCGACCTCCAGAGGAAAGAAGGTAGGTCACGAACTTATACAAGACATAACACATGTGCCGGAGATGAAGATGAGATCCATTAAGCGACGGACCAAAAATGAAAACAAAGTTTACTGGAACAGCAGACAGGGACTCAGTTACAGCAAGAGTTATGGGGAGTATTGGTCCAAAATTCTCAAGAGTTACTTAACCTTAGCAGGAATCAACTAAGAATAACGACGGGAATCCTAACAGGACATATGGCTGTTAAGGATCACCTGAACAAAATGAAGATATACAATGGAGATCTTAGCTGTAGGCTCTGCGGCAAGGATAGGGAAACTGTCCATCATGTTGTCTGTCAATGCGAATCCCTGGATCGTAGACGCTATGCCATATTCGGGAGGGTAAAACTGGAACTGAATGAAATAACCTTTAAATCAGCAGTTGACGTGTATAAACAAATACACGGAACCAAGATAACCGAGTGGATACAATAAAACGAAGGTTTGCACAATAGGCCTACTCATGGCCGCAGTGCTCCGGTTGAGGACGGACCTAAGGAAAAAATAAAACTAGGGAAGTCAACCGTCTCCCCGAAGTCCCGAAGCCCAACGTCCTCGTGACCACCTGAAGTCGCGAGAAAGTACTAACGTGGTACGCCACGTAAACAAACGCTGGGCGTAACGCAAGTAATAAAAAGCCTCTCGGCTTTTAGTACATGCATCGATGCTAGTATCGCCGCTCTTATCATTTATCGCAGCTCCAACATAATCGCACTTTAATAGGTAGAAAATACATAAAATTTTGTTGTCCCAGTTTGGTTTTTATCGTAGTGGTACCAAAACAATGTTAAAAGAATACATGTCATACGAGTGATGTGTAGGTAAGTTTGCTTATTAAAGTAAAAATAAATTTATATGGAAAAAGTTATACAGTTTTAAAAAAATATTCAAGTTCGAATTAAGGATCTGTAATTTCAAATTATAGAATAAATTTTAATTGTGGAAAGCTTAACAACACACCGAGTTGAGTGAAAGTTTGAATATTTTAGTCTAGACTTTAGAAGCAGGCCATAACCCCAAAATACAATTTTGAAATTCAAAATCATCTGGCTCATTTGTCCTCTTGGACCACCTACCTTAAGACATACTGTATATTATTATCCTTACCTGTTTAGCTTCGATGAGCAAATCTAACATCCCATTAGCCAAGTTTCTGTTTCTGTCGTTAAAAAAGGACGTTGCCAAACCGAGATTTCCCATTCTTCCTGTACGACCAATTCGATGAACGTATTCTTCAATGTCAGAGGGCAAATCGAAATTAATAACATGCTTAACGTGTGGAATATCCAGTCCTCGAGCAGCCACAGCTGTAGCAACTAAAATCGGTGTATTGCCAGAACGAAATTGTCTTAAAGCATCTTCTCGTTCACGTTGGGTTCTGTCTCCGTGTATAGACGTTACCGGATAACCTTCTTGGTGCAGAAAGTCTTCCAAAGAATCTGCGCCTTTTTTAGTTTCGACGAATACCAGGGTCAAGCTTTCGGCGGAAGGTTGATGTAAATCGGCGACGTTAAGTAAATCAAGCAGAAAAGATCTTTTGTCATGTTCTTCAACCCAAACTACCTAAAAATTAAATTGAAATTTGCTTTTATGTAGCGATTACAAAAGTTTGCAGCAAAAGACACATTACTTATTACTGATTTCTGGAAAAATTTATTGCTGATAAAGGTTGGGACTTGATCCTACGCTTTCTAATATTGCATTGTAGTTTTTTGCAAACTGTAATATATTTATGTACCTATATAAAATATGGATGACAATTTTTAAAATTTTGATTTTTGTAATTCTTTATATACATTCACAGGCAAAATAATGGATCCTAGCAATATTTAGATCATTTTCATGGTGAATGTTTATTGTAATTAATTATTGTTTTGTATATTGTAGGTAAATTTATCGAATATCTCACACCTTTGAGATTTTAAGAGTTAAGAATATGTCAATAATAAAGAGGTTGAACGTTTTACGTGACAGTACAAGTAAAAAACAGAATTGGGGCAGTACAGCAAGCTTATTTGAGCGAAATAACGATAAGGAGAGTTTCTGATATTGAATGGAACGCAAGAAGACCTGCAACTGTTTCAGGGTGCTCGGAAACCACAATAGTTAAATGTCTTATGCGTGCTAGGGAACACCAAAATTGAGGCATTGATGAATAGAGAAATCTTGTTCACCGACAAGTTTTGTCCGTGATCACCAGATGGCCGTGAAAGAATTTACAGGAGAATTGGTGAACGATTCGACTAAAACCATTTCTCGTATACAGTGTGTCCCGCTTTTCATGAATACACCCTAATATCTCAGTTATTAATAATGAGATTTTCTTGAAATTTTGGTGGTAATTGTATGTTGGAAAAATAAAGTATTTGGCATAGTGAACATTTTTATTTACCATTGGTGTGCGGTGTTGGTGGGGTAAAAAAGGCTTTTTTTTTTGGAAAAGGATATTAGGGCTTATTTTAGATAACTGTTTCTATCAGATTTAGAATATTTTCAAAATCTCAAGAGCTGATTTCAGCAGAAAAAGTCCTGTTTTAATAAAATCTTTATTTGTAGATGTGCTAACAAAATTACGTTATTTTAGATTCTTGTGTTTTCAACATAACTCCTTCTAAAACAATACCCTTTTCAACAATTCTTCTTAAACGTACATTCACCTTTCTTAAAGTTTGGTGAGTAATTTCCTGACACGCTTGCCTAATTCTAATGAAAAGTTTCTCTCTTACGCGGCCGAATAGCATACACTTTATTTTTCAAGTGCCCCCACAGAAAAAAAGTCACAAGGGGTAATATCCGGTGATCTGGGGGGCCATGGTACTAAAGGAGAATTTCTGCCTATCCCCTTCATAGGGAAACTTGCATTTAAAAAGTTCCTAACTATCATAGAATAATGTGCGGGGGCACATCTAACTGAAAGATTAAGTATTGTCTCTGTGCTAAAGGCAATTCCATGGGAAAATCATAAGAATCATTTAGTAAAAAATGTAGAAAATTTTGTCCGGTCAAGTTATCCAGGAAAAAAGGGCCAACAATTCGTTCGTTAAATATGCCACACCACACATTCACTTCTTCACTGTACTGGTTTTTACAATTAATTAACCAATTCGGATTTTTAGCTGCCCAAAACCTACAATTTTGACCAGATACCACACCGTTTGTCGTAAACGTTGCCTCGTCAGTAAACATAATGTTCTTTAGAAAAAGTGTGTCGTTAAAATAGTTACCTTGCAACCATAAGCAAAATTCAAACCGCCGTTCAAAATCACCATTTAACAGAGTATGTAGAAATTTTGGTTTAAATGCCCTAATCCTATTGCGTTTCAAACACCTCTATACTTTGTTTTTCGTTAAATTCAGTATCCTCGCAACTACCATTTGGGTTTTTTCGAAATTCTGCTAAGATACGTTCGTCGTCTGGATAATGTCTTTGATTTGAATTGTACCTCCTTGGTCTTGTCTTGAAAACCGCTCCAGTCCTTGCGAACAATCTGTCGATTTTGGCAACGGTTCATTGAATATTCCAGCAACCTGACGCGTAGATCTTTCATTATTACGAAATAAGCGGATAATTTCTACTTTTTCTCCAATTGTAATAACTACTCTTCGGTTTTGTGCCATCTTGTTAACAGTTAAGTAACACTGCTTCACTTATTGACAATTCGTACGAATTACTTAATGTCAAACAAAAACTTTTTGTTTCAAAGCACTCTTTGCTTAATTTGTTTTAAAACAAAACAGGTCAGCATGCCAACGGTATCTTAGCAAAATTTTGAAAAAACCTAAATCGTAATTAGGGTAATTGAGATTTTGAAAATATGAATTAAGGGGTTTTTGGGGATGCTGATTCTAAATTTGATAGAAACAGTTATCTAAAATAAGCCCTAATATCCTTTTCCAAAAAAAAAAGCCTTTTTTACCCCACCAACACCGCACGGCAACGGTAAATAAAAATGTTCACTATGCCAAATACTTGATTTTTCCAGCATACAATTACCACCAAAATTTCAAGAAAATCTCATTATTAATAACTGAGATATTAGGGTGTATTCATGAAAAGCGGGACACACTGTATACATAAATTTATTGGAGAATAATATACTAACATACCTGTTATATTATAACTATTTGAAATAAACTTACTATTATTATTATAAACAGAATACTTTTTCTTAAAAGAAGTTCTATTAAAGATAAAATAAGTTCAATTTGTTTCTACGAGGTTAGCTGGTTGTACAGCACCTAGAGATGCACTGATATAAATGAAAAAATAACCAGCGGGGTGAAAGAAAAATAAAAAACGAAATAATCTAACTCTAAACTGTGTCATATACATTTTATATTTGGAATAAACATTTTTTTTTAAATTCATTAAATTTTTAAATATAAGGGATGTTAGTCTTGCGGAAATTTTGATTATTTACATTTTCCCCTTATTAAATTGTGAATTTTTTATATAAATCATCAATTTTACCAATAGTAAGTAATAAGTAAAGAGCCCAACGTAAGAAAAAATTTCTATTTATTGTAAACTTCTATATATTTGGAATCTCTGGTTCCAGGTAAGAAAAAAAATAGTCAAAGCTGACATTTCCAATGTCCAATTTTCCAAAAATAACATGAACAAAAATGTTCAGTTACCTTTTCAATAGCCAGTAAATAATAAGGCGAGTTCAAAGGTCAACAATCGAATTAAAAAGTAGGTTTTCGATCTGTTGATTTTTCCACATATACCCTTTAGAAGAAGTTACACCCTTTATATACTATATCCAAAAGAACAATAACGAACTAACCCTCTATAATGCATAACATATCTACAGTCCAAACAGTCGTTCTTTGCCGGTGCGTCATAGACAAACGATCGAGAGACAACGTGATTTACAACACTCCATCTTTATTTAATATAGCCTTAAAAATAAATAAAAACATAATAGAGCGTCTCCGGGGTTGCGCAATAAGTCTCGAATTCAAAATAACGTGCTAGACAGAGACAAGGGATATTTGGAGAATTGTCTATTGATGTCATAATCATCGTTTCGATTTGCCAACTTTAATTTGTTTTTAAACGTTTCTGTGTCTTCATTCAATTTTATCATATAAACTGTTCTTTTCAGAGCCATTTTTATCGTAGTTTCCATGTTGTCGGTAAGTAATGATAAATATTTGATACCTATTATTATTAAGTCCGAACGCTAGCCACAAAAATTTTGACGTTTATTAACTTAGGCTTTGTTTTGCCTTTTTAAACCTCGTAATTTAGATTAGATTCATATGGTTTTAGTCATGAAGAAGTCATGACGCACAGGCAAAGAACGAGCGTTTGGACTGTAAACCTAAAAATCACAAACCTTTTGCGTAATATTTTCGGATGTCGATCCAACTCGACCCACAGCCAAAAATATATAGTTGTCTAGAAAATCACGTGCCAACATCTGAATGGGATGCGGAAAAGTGGCAGAAAACATGAGGGTCTGTCTTTCGCCTGTTTGCGGCATCGATTCCTTTTCTACGACCCTGCGAATCTGCACTTCGAAACCCATGTCCAACATTCTGTCGGCCTCGTCCAAAACGAGATATCGGCAGTAATCGAGGCCGATTCTACCGCGGTCGATCATGTCGAGGAGCCGTCCGGGTGTCGCTACTAAGAGATGACAGCCTCGTTCGAGATCACGCAATTGATCACCAATATGTGCACCACCATACCTGAAATACGTTTAAACATCGCACTGTTCACTTATGCACAGAATATTTAATGTGTTTTTAAAAATATCATAAGTACAGTATTTTTTTTACAAAAACTATTATGAGAGATTTATTACTTTAGGATACACATCCAAAATAGAAAAATCTCAAATTTTTCATAGATAATATGTTTTATTCTAGAAAGGCCAAAATTTCTTCCGATACTAGCCGGTAATAAGTTGTAAAATTTTGTTCCAAGATAAGAAATAAAATTGCCTTCATCGATTTTGTCTTTTAAGTGTCTTACCCCTTTAATAAATATAGAATAATAAGACCTTTAAGATGAAAACCTCAATTCTTTTCACAGTAACATAATTTCCCGTGACCAAGCCATTTACGCATTTAAAAAAATTCCGAATGGCGTCGTAGCTGTCACATATTGACATCTTATCATATTTGATTACAGCGTAAATAGCTTGGTCACGGAAAATTATGTTACTGTGAAAAAAATTGGGGTTTTCAGCTTAAAAGGTATATTTATTTAAGGGGTGAGACACTTAAAAAACAAAATAATAAAGATAAAGGCAATTTAGGAACCCTCGTATTTAAAACAAGTATATGTTTTTGAAATTGGATAGCCAAATGAAATTCACTCGTGTGGTTATTTATGAGGGTTTTCTTAATGGCGTCGTATCTGTCAAATTTGTGAACCTATATATCTTTTGACATTAAATTTAGCTTCCTGGTCGAAAACCATTGAGAAATATGTAATGTGTTTTTTATTATAGTCAGCACGAAAATTGCCAAATCGTCAATCGGGTGAGACATTTAAAAAAATGTCCCTGCACATAGAAGGATCGTGCCACCTTAGATTGCAAGGCCATAATTTAAAAACGACTTAGTCAAGGCAAAACATAATTTTCAGGCTCATGATTTTTTAAGGGCAGTTGGTGAGTATATTCAAAAATATGAAACCCTGGGGCACCGGCGTTACTTGATAGAGTGGTTCACACTACCACTCATAAAGCAATCACAGTATGGAAGTGAGAACCACCAATTTTGCCACAAAGGTTATTCGTTTGCTAAAAAATTAGTTTTTATGATGATATTTTTCACATTTCGTGACCATACTAACTTGGTAACGTAAACAATTAGTCGTACAAAAAATTGCTTAAATGGTAAATTAAAGGTTTTTTAAAGCTTTTTAAATCGAGCAATAACTCTATAATAATAAAATAATCGAAATTTCGTTTTAAGTAAAGTTCTAAATAAGGTGTCCTATCCATTAAGTCCTGCTCGTTCGCAAGTAATTATTGTAAAAGGTAAATTGAGAGCTTGCCTGATAACCGATAGGTCCCTGGTTCGAATGCAGAGCCTGGATGTTTGTTTGTGTACAGGGTGTCCCAAATTCGAGCCTCATCATTGGGATCTCGGAAACTAGAAGAGATACGAGGTCGGTTAAATGGAGGCAAAGTTGCGCGCGATTTGATGCTGATCAAAATGCCACCTTAAAAGTTTAAAAATTTCGAGTGCTTCCGAAGATTTTTGGAAAAAAACGAATATTCGCGATTTCATTTTTATTTGTTTATGACTCTATTTGAATAGATATAACAAAATAAATTTCACATTCTCATTGCTACTTTTTCTGTTCTACAAGATGGTGTTATAAGATTTTCAAACCGACGTTTCGTCTTTGAGCTGCCATCATCAACTTTGTTTTTTTAAATACGGCTCTGGATTTTTTATTACGGATTTTACGAGCTTCTAAGGTCTCAAAACCAGTGATGTATCGCACTTATTCGAAAAATTTATATTAATGGCATTTTCCATAAGAACTCATTTGTATTAATTTTTAATAAATAATATAATTAAAGTGTCAACCCTCAAACCCTAGGCTCTAGGCTATATTTACAGAAATTTTAACAATTTATCAAGGTGGCGGTGCATCGTGCGCGCCGGCCATCTTAGTTCATTTGTTTATGTTTAAATTATCTAATATTTTGACAGCTCACTGTTTACTAATCGTTAACGCGTATTAAACATAAATACCTTTTTCTTCTGAAGAAAAACGAGACATGATAAGGATTTATTATATGTATTTCGAATCGAAATTCAAAAACGGCTTGTGAGCGCTATTTGTTGAAATATCCGGAAAGACGGCAGCCGCATTATAGTTATTTTGCTAATATTGATAATAATTTAGCTCAATACGGAAGTTTTGTTCAACCAAGGGTTGAATATGGAAGACGAATCGATCCAGAAGAGGAACAAATTATCTTAAACACTGTAAGTTGTTGTAAGTAAAATGAGTAATTTTAAATTACTTTTTAAGGCAAATAATAATCCTCGAACTTCAATTAGAGTTTTCTCAGACGAAGTAGTATCACCGCGAATGACAGTTTGGAGAACTTTAAATAATCGTGGATATAAACCTTACAAAATTCATATTAGTCAAACACTGAGACCTGGCGATGCTGATCAGAATTTTGTAACTGGTTGCAAAATAGAATTAATGAAAATGACGACTTCCTAAATAAAACTATATGTACAGATAAATGCAGGTTTTCAACACATGGACTATTTAATAGACATAACAAACACTATTGGTCAATAGAAAACCCAAGGCAGAATCGAGAAGTAAGACCTCAGGGACTGCAATCATTTAATGAATGGGTCGGTATGTGGCACAACCAAATTATCGGCCCGTTTTTTCTTGAAGGAAATTTAACTTCTGGAAGATATGCCGAATTAATAAGGACCAATATATTAGATTCCTTAAGGGAAGAACCGTTGGACGTATTACGTCAACTATGGTGGCAACAAGATGGTGCACCACCTCATAATGGGAGACTCGTTACAAATTTAATAAATGCACTGTTCCCCAATAAATCGATTCGAAACTAAGGACCACTACGTTGGCCAGCTAGGAGCCCAGACCTAAGCCCTCTAGATTATTTTTTATTGGGGATTTCTCCAAAACCGTCTTTATCGAAACACACCACAAATCCTTGAAGTTTTACGTCAAGACCTACAGTTTTATTAAGTTTTCGTTTCTGTCTCTCTCTTAACAAATGAGTTCTTATGGAAAATGCCAATAATATAAATTTTTCGAATAAGTGCGGTACATCATTGGTTTTGAGACCTTAGAAGCTCTTAAAATCCGTAATAAAAAATCCAGGGCCGTATTTAAAAAAACAAAGTTGGTGATGGCAGCTCAAAGACGAAACGTCGGTTTGAAAATCTTAAAACACCATCTTGTAGAACAGGAAAAAGAGCAATGAGAATGTGAAATTTATTTTGTTATATCTATTCAAATACAGTCATAAACAAATAAAAATAAAATCGCGAATATTCAGTTTTTTCCAAAAATCTTCGGAAGCACTAGGAATTTTGAACTTTTAAGGTGGCATTTTGATCAGCATCCAATCGCGCAACTTTGCCTCCTTTTAACCGACCTCGTATCTCTTCTAGTTTTCAAGATCCTAACGATGAGGCTCGAATTTGGGACACCCTGTACAAGTTTTAAGATAATATAAAATAACTGTGTTACTGGCTTGTATGGCTAAAAAGTAAACTGAAAAAAAAAAAAAAATAGTGGCCCAGTGACATTGAACTTATCAAGACTTGGCTCTTAAGACAATGCTTTAAGAAAAATATCCATTGGACTTGACATGAATGAACCTGTCAATAAGTTTTATCAGCTGTGATACATTTTACCACTTTAAACCTTAAGAATATTGTACTTTGAGTTGGTGGAATATATTTTGACAAAATGGTCTGGTTGTTTGGGGAAATGCATGTCTTTATTTTTTATTAATTATCATAAAATATTAAAATTTATTTGTTGCCCAACAACACAAAAAAGAAGTTCCAAACGCGTTAATAATAAAGCTTGTATATTGCGTAAAATGTACTTACACAACACACGGACGAACTCTTGACCTATAGGCAAATTTCTTGCTTTCATCGTAAATCTGGGTGGCCAATTCTCTTGTTGGTGCCAACACAAGTCCAAGGGGGTACTGTTTGCGACGACTCCTTCCATGCTGAATATTCGGGGGCCCATCTGTATACATCTGATTCAAAATGGGTACGAGGAAAGCCGCCGTCTTTCCAGAGCCTGTCTGAGCGCAGGCCATAACATCTCGTCTGGACAAAATTATCGGAATTGCATACTTCTGCACAGGAGTAGGAACATCATATCTAGCAGCTGCAATATTGCTCCGTATGATTTCTGTCAACTGTACTTCCTCAAACTAGAAAAAAATTAAAACCTATAATTAAATAGTATTTAAATTATCAAAAGCAGAAATCAAACAACTCATTTTACTCAAACCATCACAAAAAGGAAGTATGATACTAAAAAACTGTTTTAAATTTTAAAAATCTACTTATGTCTAGAAAGTCCTAGCTAGACTAGCACTTACAGATGTAATGTGACCCGGGATTTTATCCCCGGTTGCTTCAACAGGTATATCTTCATACTTGCTGAAGTTGATGCCTGTATTTCCCGTACCGAACAATTCGAGTTCGATTCGTTCATCTCTTGGTAATGGAACGGTCCAATCGCTATCACTACGCTTGTCTTTGTTTTCGTTCCAACGACCTCCTCCACCACCACTACCGGCGCCGCTACTCGAGTTCTCGGTCCAGCGATCACTTCGCGGTTTCGGTTCTGGTTCTTGCCAACGGTCATTTCGTGGCAAGTCACGATCTCTGAAAATATACTGAAATTAAAAATACACCATTGGCTTGCCTATTTTTTTTTTTAAATTAAATTATCGTTCTTCCTAATTTACTTTTATAGTCCATTGCGGGGAATAGAAACAATACGTATAATAGAAAAACTAAATAAATAAATTAAGTGCCTAATTAGATTATTAACTACAACTAACAACTTTTAATATTAATATTAATATCCTTCAAAAGTTTTTTTTTTCTAGTTAGTTTACTGTTGTCCTCTAAAAATATAATTTTTTAAAATGATTAAAATTTAAAACCTGTTGATAAAAATTAGATCAACTAATTAACTGCAGATCCTTTTACAAAATGAATTCGTTTTTAAATAAGTTAGGTGAGGTGCGGAGCGCCGAGGTTAACTAAAAAATCTCAAGACAGATATGAAATTTCCTACGGAGGTTTTTATACGATTTTATTTACAACCATCAACATTTTGTAACAGTAATTAAATTTACGGTTTCAAAATTTAAAAATTACAGGTTAGTTTTTGAAAAATTTAAATGGTTGCTTCGAGTCATAAACTTCGCGGGTATCACGAGTTGTCAAATTTTGTGTTGAAAAATTAAAGAAAATATGTCCATGCCATATGTCTAGCGATAGTGAAGAAGACATGAATCGCACTCCCCCAGATGTTAGAGAAAAAGCTGGGAAAGCGCAGGAATGTTTAATTCCTGAAAAAAGCCGTAAGCGTTACGAAGTGTTTCAAAATATATGAAGACTGGTGTACAGAGAAACAATTAAGAAAAATAGTCTGACAGTCTGCCTTATTGGCATATTTCGCCGATATGAGCAAAAATAAGAAACCGTATACACTTTGGTCAATGTATAGCATGATAAAATTCATGTTAGCTCTCAGAGATAGAGTTGGCATTTCAAAATTTGTGCAGCTTATTGAATTCATAAAAACGCAAAATAAGGGCTATAAAGCAAGCAAGTCTTACATATCTTCAGGAAAAAATATAGAAGATTTTCTTCAAAAAGTACCGCAAATGTTCAAAATGGCCATCTTTTGATGAAACGCACGATTGCAATTGTCTCACCATTGATTCTCTTACACGTTCAAAAATGTCTGCATTATTTCGTACAGCTTTGCAACTTTCAATAATTCGAATTCTTAAGTCGTTGTCATCTAGTACAGGCGTCTTGTATACAAGAGACTTTAGGTGACCCCATAAATAATAGTCTAGACTCTAGAAAATTCAAGTCGGGACTGCGAGCTAGCCAACCTTGAGGACCTGCGAGTCCAATCCAACAACTAGGAAAAGTGTACAGGTACGTCTTCTAACAGAACGTCAAGTTCTTTAGATAGAAACTGCCTATAGGAGTTTCCACTCAATTGTAAAAAGTATGGTCCAATAAGAGTCAGTAAATAAAATGTTGGGTAAAAAAGTGTTGTTATGTGCTACTGTATGCAGCAACCACCTACTAAAATCAAGCCTTGGCTGAAAATCACGGGGAAGCAGAGCTTACACACGTTGAATATGGTATGGGTATAGTTGATAAAGATGCAAAACCCTTTAAATAGTTGATACACTTGTTTGAAGTTGCACTTCTACCTTCCTCCTACCATCTTCTATCAATTGAAATATAGCCTCTTTTAACTTGGTTACTGTTGCAGGTCTGCCAGGAAGTTTCGTACTACGTTTAAAACTCCCAGTATCACTCAATCTTACATAGAGCTGTCTAAACGTTTTGGCACATGGCAGTACTCTGTTTGGATAACGTTCCTGATAAATTCGCCGAGCTTCTTCGGCATTTCAATTTGCTAGGTGCTAGGCAATAATTGAAATGCATCTGGGCCAAATCAGCGTTAATAAAGTTATTCACTTTTCACTTGTTATTGACAAAACAGGTAAATTCGACATCAAAACTTACTTTTACCTCATATTTTAATTAACTTTGAAATACATGTATTTTTTTTGTACATGCAATAAAGTGGTATTTATTTTTTCTCTCGAAAACGAAGCCAAGATACGAAAATAATCCAGGAAACAAAAAAGTTGTATTATTAGTTGGTAAATCCGAAAAAAGTATCAAAATTAGAAAAAGTCAGCGCGTACATTTTTTTGTTAATAATTTTCGTTAATGTGCTACTTAGGGCTAACTAAGCCCCTTATCATTACGAATAACGAACGGTACCAAATATCAATAAAATCGGGAAAAGGATATTTAAAAAAATTATAAAAAAACGATTTTTTTTTAAACTTTAACAGCCTGTAAATAACGTAAACTTAACGCTGATATGAATAATGATTAAATCATTTATATATAAAAGAAACAAGATTGGTTCCAAAACAGATCCCTGTGGTACTCCACATGATGAGAATGACATCTCTCTGTTAAAATTAACAATCTAAAAACGATTTGTTAGGAGTGAGGCAATCTAGTCATAGCATTTTCCAATGAAGTCATAAAACTGTAATTTTTTAAAAGAATATTGTGGGCTGTGGCTCACACAAACGAAAACCTTGGAGTAGTTGCAAAACACGGCGGCCACAATGTTACGATCATTTAGGCTGCAGTAGATGCTTTTAAAGAACAAGAACATTGCATCCCCCGTGCCCAGAGACTCCTAAAAACCCAAACTGACTTCGGCTCAGCAGATTGTTCTTATATAAATGTGCAATTATACGTCTTTTAACAATCTTTTCAATATTTTTGACATTGTTGGTAATAGAGAGATGGAGCGAAAAATTGAGGGACAGTCCGCGTCGCCTTCTTTATGTATTGGGATCACTAATGCAATCTTCAAACATTCTGGGTAATATCCTGTTATGCACTGAACAAAACAATCTAGTGCATGGTAGGTTTTCTATCATTTTTACTGATATGTTATCTAATCCAGACGCGTTCCCATTCCTGCATCTGATTTCCCGAACAACATCCAACAATTCAAACAAATCCACATCCGACAGCACCAAACATCCCTCAACGCTCAAACGCAAGAAAGAAATGGGATCCTGGTTTTGAGAAACATTCTTTGTTAGTTTCTTTGCTACAGAACAGTAATATTCATTAAAAGCATTTGGATGAATGTCCGAAACATTTAAACTATTCCTTGGCGAGTGACCTCTAAGCTCCTTAATAATATTCCAATTTGCCCTATTTCTATTTGTGATATTGAGTCTCCCGCTAGAGTATACCGGGTGATGCATGGCTTAGTTGAACATAGGAAATTCCATGTAAATTTTGAGGTGGCTAAATATTGGCTCCCCTGTACATTTTAGAGAAAAATTGTATTATAATTCTTTGAAGAGGCTGATATAATATAGCCATGCACTAAGTTTCAGTAAATTTTAATAAGCCAATCCTAACTTATTCAATTACATGTGATGGGGAAAATTACGAAACTTTCATAGTTTAGGTAATAATTGACGAAACGAAAAGTAGCGTCAGTGACAACATTTTCATTGAAGACGCTTTAATTATAGCTAAATATGAACTATTCCATTAAGGAAAAAGTAACTATGATTAAGTGGTATTATACAGGAAACAGTTTAAGAGCAGTGTCTGAAATGTTTTCAGTTCAATTCCCTGATATGCCTATCCCTTCCATTTCATTAACTAAACTGTAAATGCTCAACTCAGAATGTAAATAAAGCTGAAGAAAGGGATAATAGAGATCTTCATATTTTACTGCATGTGGAGGAAAATAAAATGATTAGCTCGAGGATTCTTGGGCAAGCCGTAGGAGAACATCAAACCACAGTGCTGCGCACTTTAAAAAAACATAAGTATTTTCCTTATAAGTATGAAAGACATCCAGAGCTACGGCAAGGTGATGAAAAACGGAGAACGGTATTCTGTTTTGAGGTAATAGAAAGAGCAAATAATAATAGGGATTTTTTGAGAAATACTTGTTTTACTGATGAATGTACATTCACCCTCAACAACGAACCAAATGTAGGGAATTGTAGGACAACACATTATTGAACCATTTTTTATGTAAGGCAACCTTACAGCAGTAACCTATTTGGATTTACTACAAAATCGAATTGAACCCGCACTGTATTTCTGTGGGGTCACTTAAAAAATTTTATTAATGAAAATGAAAAATTTGAAAATCTAGACCAGCTAAAAAACTGTATTTCGTTAGAATATGACAGAACTTGTCAATATCAACTCAGTAATGTTAGAAATGAATTGTATGATCGGTTAGGATATTGTCCGGCTGTTAATGGAGGGTTGTTTGTACATTTAATTAATTAATGTTTTTGTGAAAATCTGTAGTCTTAGGTATGTTATGTTAAATTAAAGGCTTAGTAAGAAAAACATAATGGTGTCTTTTATTTTGGATGTGTGACTGCCGGATTGGTGAAACGAAAATGTGTTTTTAATGTGAAATAATGTCCAGCTTTACATCAATTTTTGGCAATAGAGTCATAGAAATTATTTGCTGGTGTTTGCTGTATTACCTAAACTATGAAAATTTTGTAATTTTGCCATCACATTTAATTGAATAAGTTAGGATTGGCTTACTAAAATTTATTCAAACTTGGCACATGGGTTAATTATATCGGCCTCTTCAAAAAATTATAATACAATGTTTCTCTAAAATGTACAGGGGAGCCAATATTTAGCCACTTCAAAATTTACATGGGATTATCTATGTTCAACTAAGCCATGCATCCCCCAGTATAAATTTCGCCTTTCTTATTACGTGCCTATAAATTTTTTTATATTTGCAAGTGGTGATGAAACGCTAAAATTTGACTATTACCTTTTGTTGACAAACTGTATACTATGCACAGTAGAATATCTTAAGGTTGCCATATTTTGCTAAGTTCATAATATTCTGCTTTTCTTTTTTAAATTCCACTAGTATAACTTTCTAGTTTATCTTTAGTTAACATAAATATATTACCTGTCTTGGGTCCGGCCGCCTGACCGACCCCAATCGTCGCTCCTATCATCACCATTTTGATAATCTCTTCTACCGCGAGTATTGAAACTGGAGAAATCACCGCCGCGGCTGTCGCGACTATCACGACTGTCACGATTATCACGACCACCGACGTTCCTCCCGGAGTAGCCGCGGTTACTGGTACTACCTCTGGATTCGCCCCTATCGCGATCTCTGTCGTATCCACTTGACTCTGATAGAACGCTTCCTCCACCGCTACTTTGTTGCTTATTACGTAGATGCGGAGGCACGTAACGGTCGCTATTGCGGCTCTGCAAGTCCAGACCAGCAAGCTAAATAAAAATAAAAATGTTGAATTTTAGATATCACACAGTGTCCAGGGATGGAGCTGACAAGGGAAAAATCTTTATTATTGGTTTTACTACCGTTTTATGACAAAAATAATGTTTGTTGAAAAAACTAGTTTATCCTATAAAGATCTAAATCAGGTGTTAAATTAAGGAAAAGTGAAAATCCTTCAAAAGAGAAGTATCATTTATTTATTTATTAAACTATTAACTAAAATGGACTTAGTTAAATGTAATAAAGACACAGAAAGAGACCAAGAATGCCCCCGCCTAACTTCAGGTAGGATCATTTTTAATTTTTAATTTAATTTAATTTTCCTTCTACATACATTATAATACAATATTTTTTTCAATTACAATTATACATTACAAGTACAATCACAACACAATATCTGTCACTATCATAATAAGTATATAAATCAATCCAGCCCTCCTGCATCATAAACATCCCACAATATATTTTTTTCTTTATAAGCACCTAGATGTAAAACATCTGTATGTGCTCTATGCTTAGCAGTCTGTCCATTTTAATTTATCACTTTTGACGTGTATTCTAACAATTATGAGGGTGAGCGACCAAAAAAAAAAAATTACATAAAAAAACAAAACCAACAAACCACCACATAAATCAGCTGAAAACCCTTTCAAATTGATGAAGATTCTCATAAATTACATTTTTACTTAATAATTTGAAACTTCTTATTTTGTAACAATCTCTTACTTCCCTAGGCAGTAAAGCAATTTAATTTGCCTATCGTACCTCGTTCTTGTTTGATAAGTGTGATCAACAAAAAGCTTCAAATTCGGTCGGGTGTGTAAATATGATAGCAAATTATGACAATATAAATTGATCGAATGTTAAAAATATCTTTATTAAAAAGTAAATATGAAGGACACAATCTATTTTTTTTTTTATAAATGATTTTTAGTATATATTTTTGTATTATGTTTAATTTGTATAGGCTGTTATTATAAAGTCCACCCAACACCAATATTCCGTATCTTAGAATCGATTCTACAAATGCTTTATAGAGCATTAGAAGAGTCTTCTTATTCAGAAATTTTCTCAATAAGTAAAACTTATGGATTAGTTTACGAATTTTGCTTCAGACATAATCAATATATTTTGTAGATGAAGTTTCTTTATTACAAGGATTGTCTACTACAATGGAATTATATTGTGGCCTATTTGCATTAGTAAGTGAAAAGAAAAAGCTATGTAGTTTGTTTTTGCTAGGTTTAATGTTAGTTTATAGCTTTGCAGCCAGTTCTTTATTGTTGCTAAATTATTTGTGGTTTTATCTTTAACATTGTCCCAGGTACCTCCAGAGACAACAAGCGCCGTATCACCTGCATAGAATACGGTTATACCATCAACCCGCAATTTCAACAATGAGTTAATATATGTTATAAGAAGTACTGGTCTCAAGACCGTTCCTTGTGGAATGCCAATTTTAATTTCTCCTTTGTCACTAAAGACGTTATTTAGCTTGACCATTTGAAGTCGTTCCGGCAAATAACTTTTTAAACAACCGCAAGGCCACTCCTCGTATTCCACATCTTTTAAGTACATTAAGAAGTTCATCATGAGGTACAGTATCAAAAGCCTTGGCAAGGCCTAGAAATACAGCTAAACATTTTTTATTTTGAATTTAAATTATTGAGAACTTCTGTTATTAGTCTATGCATGGCGTCTTCGGTACTACATCCCTCAAGAAATCCAAATTGGTTTGTAGATAGCACATTATTGATCTTAAAAAAGTTAATTAGTCTAACTTTCATACATTTTTCAAAATTTTTTGCAAAGTTGCTGATAAGGCTGATAGGTCGATAATTATTTATGGAGGTCTGGGTACCTGTTTTGTGAATGGGCGTTACTATTGAAGTTTTAAATTCAGGTGGTCATTATTCATTATTTAAAACAAAATGTTCACAAAACAAGTGTATATAATCCAAAAATACATAAATTTGAATAATTTCACAAAACAATCAAAGTAATCTATTTAGAAATAATAAAAGTGCTCCTACAAGACGCAACACATGAATTGAATTAACCGCCAACCTCTCCTTTACTGAAAATGCTTCTGTGGGCGGTATAGCTATGTAGAATAAATTTTATAACTAGAAGTTTGAACATATAACAAATAAACAACTTCAAAATATACTCATCTAAGAGAAAATTCTGTTAAGAATAATATATTATGGCTAAGGTGACCAACCGTCCTGATTTACCCATTCCATTTTAAAATTCTTTATTTCATATTGTTTGACAAATCTACCTTACAACTAATTAATAACTAGCTAGCCTAATTCCTAAAACTAAACTTAACTAATTATTTACATGACTTGGGCGCATATGAGCCGTAAGCATACGGCCCAAAATGCGCCCAAAAAACCTGGCAAGCCAGGCGGCCGTTATTTTGGCCTTTATGGTTGTTCGCGTAGATTTTAGATAATTGTACTATTTCACATACGTTCCGGCAAGTGCCATGACGAGGTGTTGAGGGCGTGTATTTCGCACAGGCGAATAATATAGTTCTCAAACTATCACACTTGATTTTACAATAATTTTCAGGTATGGAAAGCAATGGAAGCACTCTGGGAAAAATTGCAAAAAAACCCAGTCAGATTAGCTATCACAACTCATGTTACATTCGCCTATACCGGATGATTCAGATGCAAGAATTATATCCCACTCGCTGTGGGCGGAGCGAGGCAATAGTTATAGGGGGCGTGTCTATGTCTGGAGCGGTCGGTGTCTGGTAAGTCCGTCCCGCCGCCGTTTCTCGTATCTGTACTGTAGGTATTTTTGCGGATTCCAGGCTGCAAAATCGCCAAACGACCCGACAATGCTGGAAGTTCAGCGAATTTCACAGCCTTTCCTCCGCGTTGTCTGTTTGTTGAGTTTTAAGTTGATTTTTGTTAAGTTAGATTATTTTATGTTCGTCAGTCTTATTTATGTATTGTTTGTTTGTTTTTATATTTTGTTGTTAGCATTATACGTCTGGCGGTGGGATATTATAGATAGGGAGTTTGTAATAAAGTGGTTTGTGTACTGTGTGTCCGTCATTTATTGCGCGTCTATTTGTAATGTCTATTGTTAGTGGTGATGCGTCAAGTTTGTATGTGTAAAATTTGTCTGAGATGTCGTATGTGAGTAATTATATCGTCGATTCCTGCCATATGGTGCAGGTCCGCAACCGTGACGTATCTATTAGATGAGGTCACGCATCGCAGGATCTTATTTTCCAACCTCAGCAACCGTTGTTGCCGAGTGTTGGAAGCACTGCACCATACGGGAGCTCCGTATGTCAGTACTGGTCTGATTATTTGCTTGTAAATTAGTATTTTGTTCGTTAGTGAGAGATGGGAATTTTTGATGATGATTTACCCAGGACGGGTTTAGGTTTTTTGGGTATTGTCTTGGGAGCCGCCCTTGTCCTGATTTTTCACGATTTTAGACAGCCTAAGTGTTAGGCTTAGGGAAGTATTGTGTTTTTGATTGTATTAACTGGTGAAGACATATTTAAATGCCTATTTCTTTAGAGTAAGTTCATCCATTGAACGCTTTAAAATTTAAAACTTGCAAAATTTTATTATAAAAGTAAGTATGGACAGGTTTCGTTAACATTTATTTACACAAATATTTCCTATTTTTAAATTCTGTATAAACGCTCGCACTGTGGGTGATGTAACTTCTTGGGTAACTTTAAAGTCTCTTCGATAGAAAATTTTTGGACGGTCATTTTGTCCTGTTTTTCACTTTTGGAAAGTTGGTCACCTTAATTATGGTATACTCATTTTCTCGACAAGCAGAACTTTTTATAAAGAATCACTTTTGTGTGAGAATATGTACTGCGTGTATTATGTCACCAGCAAAGTATGTAATATGGCAATATATATAAAATATAATTAGGGGTGGGCAAAATAATCGATTTGAGTGAATTTTTAAACCATTAATCGATATATCGAATAATCGATTAATCGAAATAATCGAATATTTTTCATAATTTTGTTGAAATTTAGTGACCATAACTAATTTTAATGTTAGAGAGTTGGTTGGATATTGGTCAGTGAAACAGCTTAGATCAGCGGTCGGCAACCTTTTGGCAGGCAAGGGCCACATAGTGAAAAATTGAAATAATTTGGATAATAGGTATTTGTAATATTAAAAATGCGAAAACATTTTTATTTGAATTTTATTAATACGTAGGAACTATAACAAAAATGAGGAAGAATAATAAAAAAAAACTTAAACGAGAACTTCCAAGTAGATAATATTAACTGTTCTTTTACAAAATTTAGTGTGACATTTGAGGCTGTATTTGAATAGCTATTTGTTGTATGTTAGCTTCTAGGTTTGTAGTTGCAATTCTTAGAATAGCTCTCAAATGCTCATCTGTGAGACGAGAAGCATATTTATTTTTTCTATTTTTTTATTTATAATTATCAATAAAACAGCCACGGGCCGCATAGTAAAGGGCCGCGGGTTGCCGACCGCTGGCTTAGATGATCAAATCTTTCATTGTTTCCGACGTTTCGACCTCTATTAGGTCATCATCAGGAATCTACAATCATATGATTTACTTTGGATAAATGAATAAATAAAAATACAATATCATCGATCAGCATGGCATATACTTACATAAATTTCCTGATTTATTTGATAATTCTCAATAAATGTAGGTACTTGAAGGCCAAACATTTTTAGAAAGATTACAATACAAATCTAAAACTTCACTACATATTTTGGATAAAATTAATAATTTGTAATTTTTTTTATTTTCTTATTATAATTGAAATATTGTATATATTCTACTTCGACAAACTAATATAATTTAATAAGCATAACAATAATCTACATAACAATCACTAAAAGTATATACTTACAGAAAAATAGATCTTGAGTTAAAGTGTTTTGTATAAGTACAGTGTGCATAACCAGAAATGACAATGTTGTAGCTTTCCATACGCAAGTAGTTTTTCTGTATTTTTTGGTTAATGTTACGCTGTTTAGCCGACAGGCAGCAAGCAAGCGTCGAGTAAATTTTGATAGTGTTAGTGGTTTTGATATTAAAAAGTAAACCTAAAGAATGCATATTATTTTTTTTGTGTTATTGTGAAGGATTAATCTTTAATTTTTGGATATACTGCGTGTTGCATATTGTAGTTTGTTAAATTTTCAAGATCTTGTTTTTTGTTTATGCTGTGTGTTTTTTAATTTCCACCCTCTCATTTAATAGACGTTTTCTATAATTTTTTTGTTGTGTTAGGAATTGAGTATTGTTGAATTGGAATTGGTGTTAATACCTGTCTGAGTACTTTGCTAGAGCTGTTTTGTTGGTATTATTTATAAGGTTAATGGGTCTAACACTTCGTATGTATTCTGAAATTCTTGTTTTGAGATATCAGCCAGTTTGCCTATATATACACTCGAAACATCGAAAATAACAATGAATTTGACCATTTAAGCTGTTTCACTGACCGACATGCAACCAACGCTCTAACATTAATACATGTTATAATTTAGTAATTGGGAATTTAGAAAAAGGGTACTTACTACTTTTGATTATATAGAAAAATTAGGTGTATGTCAGCAGTAGGTGAGTACATTAGGTTTCTATGTAAAGTTGATTTCTTAAAACACATTTCAGCCTTCCACTCATGTTTTATATTACTAGAGTATTGATTTGTTCAGGTTTGTCTTATTGTTTGTTTAAATTTGACAAACTTGAGGGAATGCAAACATCAATAATGCTCCACTTAATTAGCACAACATTGATGAAAATGAATTTATGATACTTTTAAAATTTGTATCAGTGTTAATTTCCTGTTTAGATTATTATGTTTTCTAAAAATACTGTTTCCTGTAAAATCTTCAGTGAAATAAATATTTAAAAACAATTTAACATGGATTAAGGAATAAATGACCCAAATATAGGACTTTATAGAATAAAAAATCGTAACAGAAAATACATAGTAAGTAGCAATATAAAGCATCTAAGCAAACTTCATACAATCTATTTTATAATAAACTTAATAATGTGTGGGTAAGTAATTTTTAAGACAACACAAATGTTTATTATTTTGTTTCATTAAAAAATATTTAATTTGCAAGGGGTCAATGATTCTACCATGGTGAGTAAAATAAATCCAAAGTTTCTTTGTAAAGTTATAATGTTTTGTTGCCCATAAGGGCACCTTACCTATCTAAACAAAAAATAATAAATTTTGGCCAGCAAATAAAGGTCAAGTATTTTATTTGTTTTTAAATTATTCACTCTCCAAAAAACCCTTATGGTACTAAAAAGTTTTGATTAATGTGGCAAAATTGTTCTGTTGTAAAGAAATGTAAGAAATAATAGGTAAGTACTTTGGGAGGTGAAGTCTTAAACGCATTAATCATTTTTCTTGATGGCAAATTTAATAACCACAAGTGTTGAAAACAACTTAAAGAAGGCCACAGCCATAAACCAGGAACACACAAAATTTAAAAAAGCAGAATATAAAAGAAACTTCTTCAAGATTACTGCTATATATTAAATATTGATGGCAAACACCTCTTTTATAAAACAAATAGGTACTCTCTGTAGCTCAAGACAAATTTACCCAAAATACAATGCCATATGGGTAATTGCCGCAAAAGTGAGTAATTGTGTGCCCCTTATTGTTTTGATAAATAAAACGTTCACTCTTTAAAATACTAACAATGGTTATGGTGCTTTTAATGATCTATCTCAAAGTCCCAGTAAAGGTTTTGCAATTTTGTGTATGTTAAACCTATTTTCTTGAAATAAATTGACCCCAAAATATCAGGTCCGTGCCTGTCCCAATGAAAGTATGAAGTACTAAACTTGCAGATATATCCAAAGAGGCATTTTTAAAATATCTTAATGTGATTTCTTGTTGCCCAAATAGCCAGGAATTTGTGTACCGCCAAAAAAAACTATAACATTTTATTAAGTTCCTCTAAATTGCCTTTCAAATTTCGTCTTGCTTTTTGTTTATAGCGTCCGTCCGGTGCCGACGCTTTTAAACTGACGAAAGACGCACAAAATTGGAAGAGATAACCGTGATTCGATTTTAAACCTGCCGATTTGTTTTAGTCTCTAGTGTGATGCAAGTTGAAGTACAAGTAGATTAAGTCGGTGCCGGGTTTTAAGACTTTTGAATGCAATAGTACAAGGTGTAACGCGACATTCAGTCAGTCGGGGGTGCTCAGAGGAACTGTTACCAAGGTAAGAATATTTAAATGTTGCAATTAATAATTTATGATTACGATTTTTATTTATTGGTGCCTGTTTTTTGTTAGTGCTAATTAACATGAAAATTGTCAGTTCTGTGGTGTCAGTTCAGTGTACAAAATAAAGTCACGGGACTGACACTTTTATTCAAGTCAGTCAATTTTTTATACAATTGTAAAATCTTTACTATATCTTTATTTATAGGGACACACAATGGGTAAAATTAGTATTGAAGATCAGAAACAGCGAAAAAGGGAGCGAAAACGAGAACGTAGAAGAAAAATACGAGAGGATCCTGTGAAAAGACAAGAGTAGAAAGAAAAGGAAAAATATCTCAGGCAGAAGAAGCAGAAACTAAGATGATATGACCACCAGCAATCAACGTCAAACACACAAAGAGTGTACACCAAAGATTACAGGCTAAGGAAAAAGATTAAAAATGGAAATGTTAAACAATTTGAAGAAAATACCCCGCCACCTTCCGATAATAAAAACCACCAATTAGCTAAGGCATCAAGAGACGATAGACGCAGGATAATTGCCAATAGAAACAAAGTCAAACGCTACAGGGAAACAAAGAAGATAGAGCAAAAAATTTAAGCCTTAGGGAGAGCGCCCACTTCTTTCGCACGACTTCTGTATGCGTCAATGCATATAAAAACATGGTACGCTGCACCTCATATCTCTTTACTTGAAGTGCACGTCTTTGGTGGGTGCTCTGCCTTATGTACACAAGTATAAATGTACAAGAACCGCCTTCAGCGTTTACAAAACCAGAGTGAAAAGAAAATATTTTGATGACATAATGATTACGTCAACTTTATTGGTTACTCCTATTACCCAAGTTAATCAATAAGTGATAAAGAATTGCCAGTATTGCTTCCTTTTAAAAAAAATCTCGGTGCCAAAGCAAACCTAAGATATGTGGATGTGTATAGTGATAATGAGGACAATGATCTCAATAAGGAGTCTTGCTCAAAACTGCCCTCTTTGATTGACGCTGGAGTTTGCCAGAGTGAAATAGATGATGACTGAAATAACAGTTACTTTTCTTAAACTGCTTCATGATAGGAACCAGCAACTTTTCAAATTGGATGAAAATGATAAGAGTTATGTAAATTCTGACCAAATTTTAAAATTACCTCAACCTAGTTTATTGCTAAAAGAAAACAGAGCATTTTATAAATTTCCAGAAATAGTGGACATATATAGTCTGCATAAGTTTAATGGGACCCTTTATTATATTTGAAATTATGAGAGATGCTTGATAAGTTATATTTTTCTTATTCTGTGTTCAATTGAAAAAAAGCATTTTTCATGAATATTATATTATACATATACATACACATACACATCCAGGGCCGAGCCGTGCCGGGGGTGCAAGGGGTGCACAGCACGCGGGCGGCACCCAGTAGGGGCGACAAAATTAAAAAAAAAGTAAAAGCCAAAAGCATTTTTTAATTGAGAGATGAATCAGTTGAATCACCAGAGTTGAATTTCAAAGTTAATTTTTATTTCTATATTCTTGATATAGTATCATCAAAATTAAATGACAGATTTGAACTATTAAACGAATACAACGACTATTTTGGCTTTTTGAATAATTTAGGTTCTTTATCCATAGATAAAGAAGAGTTAATGAAATATTGTATGGATTTACAGGTTAAATTAACAGATTTATCCACTAAACAAATAGATGTAAATGCAACTGATTTGTGCAATGAAGTTGAAATGTTGTCTACCTATAAAAAATTTAAATCGGCCAAGGAGGTCATAGAATATCTTGTGGTTAATGATTTAATTAGTACTTTCCCAAATTCATCTGTAGCCCTACGAATTTTTCTAACGATGCCTGTCACTGTTGCTCATGGCGAGAGATCGTTTTCAAAGCTGAAAATAATTAAAAACTACTTGAGATCTACTATGAGCCAGAACCGACTTACGAATTTGGCTGTGATAAGCATCGAGAAAGAAATCTGCGAGGCATTAGATATAGCGGATTTGATTAGAGAATTTGCGATTAAAAAAGCAAGGAAAGTTGCTTTTGAAATTTAGAATTTATATGTAGGTACATAGTTTAACTCAAGTGTATAACTTCTAAGTTCTGTTCTATGTTAATGATAAGGTGAACTATTATTTCAAATTAGTTTCTTTCAGTTTATATTTTATATGAATAATAAAGTTTATAGTAACATTGTTTTTAGTTTGCAGTTACAGTTACCTATCAAGGAATTTTCGAATTTTCATTTTTACAATAAATACTATTTATGTCTATAGTCTATAGGGGCGGAAAATTATATCTTGCACCCGGGCGGCAAATACCCTAGGCTCGGCCCTGTACACATCACATACAATACCTATATACTTATCTATATATTTGATATTTTTTGTTTGTTGGTTTCTATCTAAAACTGTTTTTAGGCTCTGCATAGGATTGGATAGCTTGTGTTGAAAAAACCTTACACTTTTCCTAATAAAATGTTTTTGGAAAACATTATTTTATTGAGTTGTATCTTTTGTCAGTCCCGTGTCTCAATCTGTCAGTTTTGTGTTATACTGTTTTGAAAAAATCGTAAATAATAAATAAAATGACGTAACTGAACAGGTTATTATATGATGTGTGTTTGTTAAACTTCTGTTGCATCTTTTAGGCACTTAAATATATGTTTTATTTTCAATATTCTTATACAAGACAGAGTTTAAACCAAAATTACTCATTATGGTGGCAATCACCCATATCCAAACAAGATTGAACAACTGCATAATACCCAGTAAGGGCAGCCTCAACACCCTCTCTGAGACCACCATAGCAAAACCGGGCCACTCTTGAGGCAACACGAGCAATATGCACCTCTTAATCCAGTAATCATCTACACTTACCCCTAAAAATCCTATCTTATCCACTATCAACAAGACAATCTTGTCACTTATCCAAAGCTAAAATCACTCGGTGTTCTTTTACTAAAAAGAATACTTACTTAATGTCTTTGATACATTGAGAAGCAAGGTATTATCTGAGAAAAGCCTTTAAAAGCATCAACCACACTTCTTACACTCCTTGTCAAAACTTCAAGAGGATTTTAACTAAATATGATTGTAGAGCCAAGTAAAGAATTGTTGTTTCCTCAAAAACATCAGGCATATTGTTTCTATACCAAATGTAAAAAAGGGGTCGGTGTATAGAGCCCTAAGGTACTTCTTTTTTGATTTACCTTTTTTCGAGCCCTTTCTAAAACCATTTTGGCAGTCAGATATTAGATAGATTATTTCTTTCAAGACATACCACCTATTATATTTTTTCAAAAAAGTTCCTGATATTTGATGATAATGATATGGGTCTAGTTTTTTCCTGATCTAGCTCACCTTAGGCATTGAGCAAAGGAGACTTTCCTTACTACAGGCAACTAAACACTGTCTATCAGCAAATTCCAGAGCTAGATATTAATCAATCTACGTACAAATTTTACTGTTAAACAGGAATGCTATTAGTCAGAGGAGAATTAAAACTATTTTACGTTATGCATTTCTACATCTACTTTTAATATTGAGTTAGAGCAGACCATTCCCTAAAATAGTTTGAACAAATAGTGTAAAAACACCAAGAAAAAAAAATGTAGAAGTGAAGTTATCAAAGTCATCAATTTCCCATGCTTCAATCACTAAATAGTCATTTTTGAATTAACAGAACTTAATATTTTCTTTCCTACCTCTTTAAAATAGAAATCCAGTTAAATGTACTACCTCTAAAATTAAAATCAAGCCTAAAATTGCTATTTCCTTTTTAAAGTAGAGTAAATAGACAGACCCTTTGTTCTTTCAAAAATGACCTTTTAGAGTAAAATCCCAGATAAATTCAGAGCAATTTTAAGATGCCCTCTTTTTATCATCAAATCCGGACCGATCAATAGAAGTTCCCTCGACCTCCATTGGTGAAGGTGCCAATATCCTTTCGGGTTAGGGAGAATATGGTTTGGAACGGGAAAATATAATTGATTTATAAAACACATACCTGCTGTTCTAGACCTGATTCATTTTGATTGGGTGCATTACTCATATTACTATAAATCAGTACTTATATTAGAAGTTGATTCACAAACTTCTAATCAATTTATTTATAACTTTTTTACTTTTACAACCAAAAGCAGAAAAATGAAACGTTCTTCTTTGTTTGAAAGCACATATTGGCATTAGCTTCCTTTGACTGCCACCACCACAAACTAATTTCTCGTCTTCTTCTCTTACAACTGGCCTTATAAGTCTCCACTTGTCTCCAGTAAGGGGCGAAATCGCGAAAGTACGAATAAGCGGAAGCGCGATGCAGCGGAATTGAGGTAAAACAGAAAATAGTTTGCTCGGTGTACACCGCAACACCGCGTACAAGTATATAGGCAACCGTTTATGCGCACGTTGACGTAGAATTATGCCCGCCAAATCTTAAAATTAAGGTTAGATTTATTTTATTTGGAAATTTGGTTGTTGGGTACATTTCAATTTATTGTTCTGTGAATTTCAAGCCTTTTTAATTGAGTTTTAAGTTGGGTGGGATATTTATGTGATATTCTTAATAGTTTACGATCTTTTAAAATGGACACGAGTAAGTAATATATTGTTTCGTAAAGAAAGTGATAATCCAATCAAATAAAAATGTAATAATAATATAAGGTCGCTTTGCAAATCTTTGTGTTTAATCTATGTTTAATCAAAGAGATTACTTATAGGAATATACTAAGTAGGTATGTCATGTCAAAATGTTCTATAAAGTCACTATAAGGAGTCCTTGGAGTATGATCATGTAAGACTGTTTCTCAGTTTTGTAATCTTGCATAATTAATTGAAGCTGCGTTTTAGTTGCCCCAAGTTGCGAATCTTACCACTAGCGTTGTGACTAAAGTGAACTAAAGTCGCGAAAACTAAACCAAAACATAAAATTAAATGGTTTTAATTTTTCTGGTATTAAGGACTTGAAAAAATATTAATATTATTAAACAGAGCAACTGGTTTTTACGAAAGTTAAAAAGGTAACTCCCTCAATAATATATCAAGATTGTTCTCCTAAGTTGAGAACAATTATTTTGGGCCTTCCTGTGAAAATGACCCCTCGTAGTAAATGGGTAACCCGATAATATCTAAAGTGTACAATGCCAAATAAACAACTCACTATAGGTTATGCAAATGGCAATAAAATGTTATTGATAATAAAAAACTTTATACGGTTTCTGTGACAAAACATCTATAGCGGAAATTTTCTAAATTCCTTTGAACGAAGAGAGGTTCCTCCTAAATATATCAATATGATAAGGTTTTATAATACTACAATGGATATTGTTTTTTTATACATATTTATTTGTCATCTCCGCGATCGTTTTATTGGTGGCTTCTGTCTGCCAGTATAATACAAATGTGATTAGGTACCTAATAATTATAAAAAAAAAATATAAATATGAACCTATAGGACATAGGGTTAGAGTACAACAGTAGATGCAGGGTCATTCCTCATAATTAATCAGCTCCTGCTGACTGTCAGAGATAGAAAAGTACTTTTTTAATGAATGTTGTAGGTAAGTATATATTTTCAAACATTCCAAATAATTCTAAATGGAATTACTAAATATTTTGTTTGGGCTTTAAATTCTCTTTTCAAATATACCCCTATTTTAATGTTGTCTATGTTTCCCTTCAGTCATTTTGAAATGCAGTAGCTATATACTTACCCTGACAAATCTGAATAAAACATTTTGAGAACAAATTTGCATCCAAAATGGTATTAATTGTCAAGAAGGACCTTTTTGTTTACTTAAAAGGGAGCATGGCTACCATGGCTACTGAGATATATTTTGTAAAATAAATATATTTGATTATTTTAAACAAAATATTTCAAAAAAGGCTGAAGCAATTAAGTATGTGAACATAGGTACCTACTTTATTTATATTTATATTTTTGAAAAGATAATTATCAATATAAGCCCTATCAAAATATTAAGTAATATACAGGGTGGTCCATTATAAAAGAATATATTATAGAATGGTTGAAAATTCGCATGCACCTTGCTAAATTGTTTAATCAGATTCTAGGGAGGTAGGCCCATTCCTATTATTAAAAAAGTGTTTTGTCTAACAACAGATTAAGCCTCAAACTGTTTAATTATAAGGAAAGACTATGTACATGTGTTTAGTGTACCTTAACACAGCCTTAAAAGAAAAGTTAAATCTGTTGCTTGTTTGGTGTTGATCTATGTCAGTTTTTTCCTGCTAATAGTATTTGATCATCCTAAATTGTAACTTGACTTGTGTAGTAGTTGTTGTAGTAATAAATAATTATCACTATACCACCTAACTAAATTGTCCAGATTGGGTTGTAAATGATTGTCTTTAAGTAAGAATCGAGGGAATAAAATTTTAAACCATCCACATTTATGAGAGACAGGATGAGTTTTTAAAACACTGTAGAGCATCATTTATAAAAAGAAGAAACAAGATTGAACCTATATGTGGCCCTTGAGGAACCCCAGTTCTTAGTGCAAAGTTTACAGAATCCCCATGGCCCACTTCATTTATTTAAACCTTTTTTTTTTTCAGCTGATGAAGAAAGACCTAGAAGAAACAAGAGAGAAACATCCTATAAAGCTAAAGCATTTGAAAAGTTTAAACAATTAAAAGATAAATTACGAAACAAATATGAAGTTGAAGAAATGGAAGATATTTATGAAACTGTGGATGAAAAGGAATATTTGAAAAGGGTTTTAAATCGACAAGATGAAGATTGGATAGTTGATGATGGTAGGCATGAATATTCTATGCATTATATTTCATAAATTTTAACTTGAATTTTAGATGGCAGTGGTTATGTGGAAGATGGAAGAGATATATTTGATGATGATCTTGATTCACAGTCAATATCAATGGCTAGATCTAGACATAAAGGTTCCAAAAAGAAGAAAGCTGTGTCTGATGGTGCTAGCAAAGGAAACATTCAGTATATGCTTTCAAATATGCCTGTTAAAAAAAAGGAGGTAATCAAGTGACACTAAGTTGAACACAGTAGGTTTAAGCAGGTTGTTTAATCCTTTATATTAGCTAAAAAACTTTATTTTTAAATAGTGTAACAAATTTATAATGGATTTATTTGTTATTCTTCCCTTTTTTTTTAGTGTTTCATAATTATTGAAATTCGGGTAGTTTGTGTTTAATAATTATTACTGTGGGGTCTGTGGGTATTTTTTGTAGGAAACTCAGATTGAAGACGATAATATGCTGTCAGAAATTTTGGATCAAATTGATGAAACCCCGTCCTGTAGTTTTAAACAGCCCCAACGATTTGTTCCCCGAAAACAAATTACTAACAAAAAAGCACAGGATTACATGAAGAAATTCTCTCTGCCTGTAAAAAAACGTGGTGCCCCTGATATGCCCAAATATTCTGAAATGGATATTGATTCTAATAGTCCAAAAAGAAGTAAATTAAGTGTTACACTTGATAGTTTGCAAGAAACTGAGGTAGACAAGATGGATATTATGGATAAACCAATTGACAGCAGTGAAGCAAGTAAGTCTTACTGAAATCGATTTGGATCACTAATTCGCGTCACATGTTTAAAACAATGATATCAATCTGGCCTGTAAATATACTTTTTACTTATTGCTAAAGCTTGGCAGGATATCCCATTACTAATGAACCATAGCTATAGGGCATTAGCAATACTAGAGATCAAAATAGGAAGAGCCAAATATGCCTTACTTGGTAAAATATTTAAAAATGTATTTTTGAAAGTTCATCAATAATTTGAGAAGGGTTTCGCAAACTTAAAACTCAAAATAGATTTTATCCTCTAAGAAATAAGTCAAATGATGAAAAATACAAGGTGTTCAAAATGACGTCGGTATTATTGCTAACTTGGTTATTATAAAGATAAAGTCGGGAACTTAGTTAAATGTCTATGTCAACGTCAAAAATTTATTCATGCCAACAATGTAATAGATTTCATACTATCTACCCTAATAATTTGATATCCCTGAATGTTAATTTCGAAATCGTTAATAATATCTTCTGTAAGCCTTGTCTCTGTTAAACACACGAGTAGTGGAGATGCAATTATTACAAAATTATGTATTTCATCAAATTTTGAAGGCAAGCTTTGAGAATTTAATAACATTATGTGGGCACTTCTAAAAAAGAATCCGTTCTTATAGAAGAATCAACAGTTCCGTTCCCAGTTACAGTAATATTCATATTATCATTATTTGTAAAACAACAATTTTTAATTATATCTATAGTACTGCTTCTGGCCATCAACAAACTTTGTAATGCTTTTACTACTCTAAATTTTCCACTATACTTTACACACAAATCATTCCAAAAAAAAAAACTCGAAGAACCTATAATAGCATTAAAATGCAAAAATTGAACATTTTTATTTACAACACAAATACTATCATACATCATTTTATTATGTTCATTAATGAAATTATTAAGAAGTCTGTTATTGTTCCACAATGGCACAGAAAAAAGTATCAAGTTTGTAATCTTACCAGTAGACTGAAGTTTTTGTATTGAATCTTCTTTAATTCGTATACCCTTTAAAATATTTACCGTACCACCTATTACGATCACATAATCCTCTTTTGTAAAGTTCTTGGTAAAGTCCAGAATACTCATTATTATGTCATCAAGTAACGCATTTTGTTTAACTACCGCTGTTACATCAAAGTCTACATTTAAATGCCTGTCTAACATATGTCTAAAATCGGAAGCCAATTTATCTCCCAAAATAAGAATTTTACCTTTTTGTTTTTGTATTGTGTTTTGTTTCGTTTTCAATACAGTTTGATGTGGGAACGCATTTTGACGAACTTTTCTTTTTAGTTCCAATACTTCCTGCCTACTGTTTTCATTATCATTTTCCAGGACCCGAATAGAGTCCAACATCTCATTATTTATTTTCCTTATATCTTCAAGATCTCTCTTCATCTTAACATCTTCCTGTTCACTTGTTGATACTTTTCTCTCTAATATTCTATTAGCCTGCTGTAGCTGCGATATTTCGTCATTTAATTTTTTTAATTTTTCATTTCGTTTCTTAACCCCTGTTTCGGTATTTTCACTTTCTTTTAGTTTTTTATGAAGTTTTTTGTTTTCATTTTTCATATTCTATACTTCATTTTTCAGTTGTTTTACTTCCAAAAGAAACGATTCATTTTCCCTTGATAGGGTCTCTATAGTAGCTTTCATACTTGTGTTTAGTTCAATAAGGTTACAAATTTCGGACTGGGTCCCAATGTCACATCCACTTAGTTCCGTTTGGCTGTCATTCTCGACTGATTTTTGTTTAATTGTTTGATTTTGCTTCTCGATATCGCACATGTTGTTGATCTTCACTATTTGAGGCTTCTTCAGCAAAGGTAACAGATTGTCTTTTAAGTCGATTTATATGTTTAGTCTTATCCTCTACTTCGGTTCTTAGATTCGCTATTATAGAGCGTAGGTCCTTCACAAGGTCATACTGATCACCATCAGTCACCTGTTCACTGCATTGTCTTGAGCAGTATATTAGGCTATCACAGACAATAGCAAAACTGTTATTAGATCTCTTCCAACAGCTCGGGTGGAAAAAACCTTTACATACAAGACAAAACCAGTTCTTGAGCTCCTTATTTTTACAACATTTAAACCGTGACATGTTAAATTAAATTGCGGACCTGTAGTTCTCCAATGATCGTCCAACAAAACAAAGAAAAACTCCTCAAGTTGCCCGGCTATCACTATCAATACAATGGTATGCTTCCTACGAAATTTGTTTATCGTTTAGATATATAAAAAAAGAGTTTGTTTACTTTAAGATGACCCATTCTTTTCACTTGAAAGTGGATTAACTTTAACAATATAATGTATATAAACACGCTATTAACACACGATACAGAGTTCACGATGACACACAACTGGTTCAAATATGAAAGTTTTGTAACAACTCCTCAAAGTTTTTATAGTATATATTGGGCAATTAAAATTGTAGTTAGAATGAAGTTAAAATCTTTATACAAAGCAAAGACCCACAAAAATTATTGCACTAAGACGCCAAAGAAATGCACAAATATAGCATACCAAAATTTTATTTGTATCTTATAACTTAACAGGAACAGCTACTCTTGATTCTATTTCCTCCTCCACAGAGTAGAAACTCCCTTGGAGTAAAAATTAATTAATTTTATTATATTTATTAAGTTTTTATAAAACGTTTGGGGACAACAAATTGAAGAATTTTATTTCATAAATTAATTCCAATTTGACCTATTCACAATATTATGAAACCAAGGTACATTTGATCTGTCTGTCGCGAGTTATGACAGTAAAGGTCGGATTGACATGAGCCTTTGTCTGCATACACTCGAAAATATCGGCAGGTTAGTTAGGTTATTATATTTAGGCGCCAAAACTATCACAGCTCTTCTCTGGAGACTAAACGCTCTTGCAGGGTAGCAGAGTGAATGCTATACAATAGACTATAGACCATCCTCGCGTGGAATATACCAAAGTATGTACTTAGTACAGATTGTAAAAGCTGATGCAGTGCATATGCCTGTCTAGCCAGAGACCGGGCACTATCCACATTTCTAACTTGCTTGAGGTCCCCTCTAGGGAAAGTCATAAGTACAGTGTTGTCCATAATCAATAATAGGATATTTGAGGTAAATTACAGCTGAGCTTCCTACTGTATCTCCTCACACATTTCTGCAAGATCCACCAGGCTCCCTTGAGCCACACAGTGTGGTGTCATCCGCGAGAATCGTACATTCAATGTTATTTAAGGCTTTGGGTAGATCATTTACATAATATAATAAAAATAGGTTGGATCGGGGGACCCAAATTCAATATGAGCAATTTGCTGCCAATGTTTAAAAAACAATTTTAAAGTTAATAATAGTAATAATATCCTTTATTGCGGACAAAATCATAAATATGACAATAACAACATCACAAACTATTACACAATAAAAACACGATTGATGAGGCCTTTACTTGATGAAAATCCATGTTCAAAACACTTAAGGAAAACAATAATTTTCGATTTTCACTATATTTTTAAATATAGTGAAAATCGAAAATTATTGTTTTCCTTAAGTGTTTTATTACACAATACATAATGTAAACATTTAAAGGTTAAAATTTATAAAATATAACACAATATTACTGATCAAGGACATACACTACAAATTAAAAATTGAATTTGAAAGAGTAGTAGGCTTTTTGTATTAAAAAAGCTTTAATTTGTTTCTTAAAACCTTGTCTTAACTTAAAAGTTCTGAGTCTCCTGATAATAACAAAAATGTATTTTGTTTTTTCTTTTGGAATGCCCTATATCTGACTTAACCTTTGATAGAGCATGTAATTTGAAACACAAATTGTCAATAATCATTTCATATAACTAACTCGAAAGCCGGAAATATAGTACTTCCGGTTTAACCAAAAATTGATATTTTTGGGAAGATAATCAAAAAGGAAGACAGAGACACGTAAGCCGTTTTGCTCTTCGACGCACCGTTAGAAAGCTAGAAGCTGTCAAAGTTCAAAAATGTCATTTTTTAAAAGTCCATACCTCGGAAACTATTAAGTTTAGACTTATAATGCACTTATTAAAAAATAATTGTAATTTTATGTACAATCCAAAAATATTGTAAGATATAGGGTGTTCCATTTAAAAAAATATAACTTTTATTAGCATTTACCCAAATAAAAAGAAAATTTTAAAATTCAGCCATTTTCCATTAAATGACCGCGTCGTATAGGGTGCGCCACCCCGTATTTATATTTAAATATTATTTGTTTGTGGTCGCCTGGACTTTTCCCCTAATAGTTACACACTTTATGTTTTTTGTTTAGTTTCTCCTCCAAAGAGCCCTGAAGGTGTTGAGCCAACAGCAGAAGCCGAGGATGATTTCATGATAAACGATGGTTTCGATGAACAATTGGATATGACAAAAATCGAAGAACTTGAGTCGCAATGTAGTGGATCCGAAAGAAGTTACTCGATTTCCGAATTTTCCGAGTTTAGTAATGATTTCGACCGCTCCATGGATCCTTTGGAAAAGTGTCTATCAGAGATGGAAAGTTTGGAAGAATTTTATGCAAATAAGGATAATAAAGAGGTAAAGTTGTTCCAAGCCTAATTTGATGACCATTCCATTATCTAATCTTTTTTTTCAATTTGTACATTGGGTCGTCAACTTTAGTTTGCCGAATAAAATCCCTTGTAATATTGTCAACCGTTTTGAATTTTTAATTTATTTGTTTGCACTTTCTGAAATGATCAGTTACAGTCTCCAATTTAATTACGTTATAAATTCTCGTAAACCCAAGTTGTGTTAATTCATTAATTCTTGTATAAAGCGGATTTTCAGTTTTTCCAGGATTTTCTTTTTTTAAACATGCCTACATATTTAAAATAATGCGTTGACATTGAACATGTAAATCTTTGTTTTTTAATTCAGGGCTTGTTTCGTTTTCAATGGCCGACTCTGGCACCGACTCATTATATTCCTGCGATAATTCACTTTGATCTTCTGTTTCAAATGGTCGCCAAAAAGCCATACTGATATAATAAAATATAGGTACCAAGTAAAAACCTACTTGTCCAAAACCACACAGTTATAGCACAAAATTAAATAATATGTAAATTACAGCAAATCGTTTCAACCAGTCACGCCACTGTCCGATTTACAATATCGTACGCATCAAACATCAACTGATTTCAAAGCTGATAAGTAATAACTCAATTGACCAAACCTTACACTATTTGCTGTTCTTGTCCACAGCATATAAATTTGTATTGATGTCTTGTCTCCGACTCCGACAAAATAGTTCTCTCTTTAAATTGCGGGCGTGCCTCGACGTTCAGTCTCCATGGTGTTATCAGTTCTACAAAGTTTTTATTGTAGAAGGAACATGAGGGTTTGTTTATTTTTTATTTTTTTTTGTTTATCAACAGTGAAAATCCCTTTTTTTGTATAAATAATATTTTTTAAGTACTAAAGCTTGTTCTTTTTTCTTGGACATTCTTGGTCCAAAATACATTTGAAATTTCTAAGTTCTGCAGATCAAATACTGTTCATGGTGGCACTGTTGCCCTGGTGAGTGAGGACGTTTGTGATAATTTTTCCACTGTTGATAAATTTGACAACCTACTTGTGGAGGGCCACTTAAAGCCCGTTAAAAGCTTTTTTATGTCATCAGACTGACTTTGGATAAAGTTTACCATAATAGTTTTTTTATGATATCAGAAGTGATTATTTTTGTCTTAATTTCTTTGGCTGTTAATTTTTTGCAGGTCACCTAACGACTAATGACGCGAGCGCTATTTAGTAACAGACTAAATAACTCCATTATATTAATTTTAGATAATAAAATTAAAACCTCAAACTTTAAATTGGAACAAATTTTGAGCTTGATAAAACCTTAATAATAATGAATATTAGGATTAGGTGTATTTTACTTAAGAGTTTCCCAATAGGAATGCCAGATTTAAATTTTGCAACATTTTCATTCTATGCAAGGTGCAACTGTAAAAATGTGATTGCTGTAGTGGTAGTGTAAACACATTCCGATTTTATCACAGGCAGACTTACATTACCTGAAAGTGTTTACGAACATCCAGGAACTTTCATTCTCATATTCCGAAAAGCAGCGAATTTTAAAACAAAGTTCTTCATAGTTCATATACATTCTTATAAAATTGAATGGAGGCAGGAGCTAAAGCCAATAGATCTAACAGTGCGCCGAGAATTTATTAATTAGATTAGTTCAGGTTGGTGGCAAGTCATTAAGAGCATCTTTAGCAATGAAGCGCATTTTCCCCTTGGTGGATACGGCAATAAGCGGTAATATAGAATTTGGAGCAAGGAATATCTTAGAGCTACGACATACCCCAGAGTCACTGTTTGGTGTTGATTTTGGACTGGCGGAATAATTTTACCCTACTTTTTCCAGGATAAAACCGTCAATGCGGTAACAGGAAATAACTGTAAGCGTATTACTTTTGTGGCCTGATTGAGCGATATCAATCCTGTAAACTTGTGGTTTCAGCAAGACGATGCTACCTATCACATTGCGCACGAAACGATGGAATTGTTGTATGAAAAATTTCTTCGACAGAGTAATTTCACGCAATGGAGACACAACTTGGCCACCGAGTTCGTGTTATCTGACGCCCTGTGATTTTTTCTATGCAGTTTTGCAAAGTCTAGCGCCTGCTCCAACAACAATTAAAGAACTTAAGGACGAAATTCGACGCATTGTTGACGAAATTGAGCAGCAGAGATGGGAAAATATGATCGAAAATTTCAGTCAGTCATGGGAGCATTTATTTGGCATTTTGTTCCAACAACCACACGGATGGATACAGCCATTTATTCATAAACAGGTCTATCATATGACGCCAAAATTATTGGGTGGTTGCGTGCCATGTTACCAAAAAGCCAAAATCTCTTAAACAAACGTTAATATTATTAATTAGTACTTTTACCATTTTTGTTTAATATTAGTGTACTTTATAGTATGGCACAGTCAGCGCTCTTTCTTTCTTCTCTTTAAAATGTACTTATCTTTTTGATTAAAATTGCTTTTTGGTACACTCAGTGCCATCTAGTAATAGTACTGTTGGGTCAAGTTTACTGTGCATTGTCATTTGCATCAAAATTATTACTGGTGAAAAGATTTGCACTCTATTCAAGATTCTGCAAAACATGAGGATGTTGCATGAACAACAATTTTAAAGACCAATGTTTCTCTGACCGTAAAATTTGCAGACACACCCGTTTTGATTTATTTTTAATAAGTAAATCAATATTTTCCGAGTAGAGCCTCTGTAATTATGTTTTGTTCTTATGCACGAAAAAATGGAAACTGTTCTGCCTCAACGAATACAGCTTCTGTGGTTTAAAGTTACCACGATTGATCAAAATATTTTTGGTCAAGAACTTTATCACTTTATAGGTAAAAAAGGGATTTATAAGAGTGTAACCAGTAGATTTCTTAGAAATTCTTATTTCTTACCCTAACATATTACCCCTTTCCTTTAATAACATAGCAGGAGTAAAGGACCAAGTTACAGAAGAATGATAATATAGCAGTCTAAAAACTGTCAGTCATAGGAACCGAATCTATTACATTAGCAAAGTATGGCGCTATAAATATTCAATTTTTTCAATATAATACGAAGCATACCTATATAATTTTCCTGTGTAAGCTTTTTAATTCGAAAATAATAGAGTATTCAGTCCCTTACTTCCCTCATATGCCCAACTTTAATACCAAAAAAACTTCCCCACTTTTGACATGGTGTTATAGCAACGTTGTATTCTAGGCTTTCCGTTTTTTCTGGTGGGATGCTTTTGAGGACCCTTCAAAGCAAAAAGGAACTGTCTTTCTTTTTGGTAAAACCTACTGTCAAGAATCTAAAACCTTTGCTAGTTGCTGTGTGGCTGTAAAAAATATATACAGAAAAATATTTTTGCTTCCCAGAACCCAAGTAAGTACTTTAATATAATATTATTATAGGTGTACATTTCTAGAAGTATTCATTGTTAGCAAATAAAGTATGTGCAAGGGGGCGTAAACTGTAAATTTTGAAACGTAATTTTTACAGTTGGGCCTCCGAGATATTTTGAAATCTCCGTTATACGGGTGACTGATATTTTAGATTAACTATCATTTTAAAGTCAAAGGCAAAATATGCTTTATTGTAAGAAGAACAAAGTCTTGTTTGCAAAGCGGAAACTTAATATAATAGAGTATAAAAATATCAATAAAATAAGAATAAAAGTATAAAGATAAAAAGTACCTGTCAGAAGATAAAATATGAGACTAGCACAAAATAAAATACAGAATAACTGAACATACATAACTATACATTTACATTTACATAATATGCTTTATTGTCAGATCGACAAAGCGGTTTTATCGTAACATAATATAATAATTTGGTAATTATAATTATAATTATTATCCTGGGCATGACAATATATAAAAATATGCCTACCTAATCGAAAAAATTAATAATAATAAAGAGTTACCAGTAATTTTCAATAAATGTAATTTAAATGTTAAAGAAAATTGAGCAATCCAAATTATATGTATGTCTGTATGTATTTTATTAAAACTTGGCCTCCGACGATGTTTACTAAAACAACCATATTCAAGTATATATAACTGTTTATATCTCCGTAGGATAGTCACAAACTAGGATTTCCAATTATTATGCTACTGCCCGCGAGTGGTGCTAATAGAGTCTCTTGCGTAGTATCTATTTGTGTACAGTATAAACTAAATATAAAAATAAAAGTATTAATCATATCGCACCCGAGCGGATTAATCCCTCTTTCTCCACGAACGGAGTATATGCGATATCTTTTAGCGGCTGTTTTGGGGGTTTTTGCTCGTTTTTTTAATGTTTGTTTTTCTCTTTGTTTTTTTAGATCCTTGGTAAAGACCAAGCAGTAACTTTTAAGGATTTGTACATGGAATTTAAATTGATAATAGCCGATCCAATGCAAATAAAGGATTTTAAATGTAAACTTGTTAAAAAGAAGTATGCCTTTGATACATCTATTCCTCAAGAATCTGATTACTTGGAAGTAATATATCCGGTAAGGGATTTTTTTTTATAAAATGTGTTTTTGTTCATAAGCTATACAGGGTGTCCAGTTTTCGACGGTTTTACATTCGCGACACTGAGCTACTTGTTTCAGAAACCAACTGCAAACTTCTCTTTGGGTTTTTATCCTTGTTGCAACGTCCAAATGACGACAGCTTGTTATTGGGAACCCCTTGTTATCTTACACATAACTTATTGAATTGATTATGTGCCCTATACACATACAGGGTGATTGACAGTGGATTAGACGTTTATGGCGAACCATTGAACGGAAGGATCCACAATTTATTTTTTTGCATAAAATCTACGTAGCTGAATTATTTTCGACAATGCGTTGTTGCCGCTTCTACTAGAAAGCAGTAGTAACTTTGTTATTTTAAACGGAACAAACAACTCCTACAATACAAGGATAAAGTGCTCAAGCGAATTTCGCTAGTGACGTCACGGTCCGGCGGCCAGTCGCGGTCAACATGTATTTTGGTATGGCCGGCTTTAGAGCCTGGTTGAAGTGGAATATCAGATTATCCATAAATTCGTAGTTATTCACACAGATCTAATATGATTTCACAACATTATTTGGATTATAATAATTAAATAGTTAAATAAAAAAATTTCAATAACAATTTTTAGAAAACGTGAAGTACGGCGGCGAAATGTTAAAGGGCGAACTGGCAACGTCGCACAAGCTAACACCATGATTGTCGGCATTTTTCCTGGGAATTTGTTTATGTTTTAGTGTAAAAATATAGTACATTATCGGTTTTAAATAGTGGAAATAGTGTCATAAATCATTTTCGACAGAATTGTTGGTGTTTTAGTGTAAAAATAGCCGAAGAATACAGTGCATTAAGGGTTTAAATAGTGCGGCAAATAATTTCCGGTATATTTGTTAAAAAACTTAAAAAGTAGCCAATGACACTTTAGCACAAGGACTGCAATTTATATAAATAAATAAATAAGATCTTTATTCAGAAGGTACAAAGTTGCTAAAGGTATAAACAAAAACAAAATCAATATTGTGCAACTTCTGAAATGGCGAAGTGTGTGTGTGGCCAGCTTTGAAAATGGCGAAGTTCATCCATTTACTGACGTAAAGGTTGTTCTTACACTTAACCTGGCCGGGCACCTGCACTGATATACCCGAGCAATAGCCCAACTGTCCAACAACATTATATAAATATTTAAACTAAAGTCGTGATCCTGCTCACAGTATATCAGTGCACCCGGCCCTTGAACCAAAACTATAAGATTATAATTAAAATTAAAAGTTAATATATCCCAGAAAAGGATAATTATTGTTTCATCTAGAATCTAGCCTATAAATGTATTGTATTGACATGCTATAACATACTATAAGCTAACTATAACTAAATTAGAGGATCTAGAGATCGCCAAGTAAAAAGTTTTTCATTTTATTGTGAAAACTCAGCACAGGAAGTGATTTAAATTTTGCCGGGATAGAGTTATAAATAGCAAGGATCTCTGAACAAATCCAATAAAGAAGTTAGCCAAAGGAACGATTCTACTACAACTACGGTCTTTTGTTCAATTGTAATATACAATCAGTCCACATCCCTACATATTTGTAAGAAGTCACTGACGCAATCATTTGCTGAAAAGTGAAGACTTGTAATAAAAACCGGGCTATGCACCATCATCAAAATTTTGAGATAAACAATATTTTGGATTTATAGAAACCCACAAATATTTTTATATGTTAAATTAAATAAATGCTTTGGCCCTATTAACTTGAAAATTTGAAAAGGATCTTTTAATAGTTTTTAAAAAATTATAAAGTTTAAATTCTGAAAATGGTGCTAAGTGCCGTCATCGAAATTTAAAAAAGAGCTAAGTGTGGTATTTATAATTATGTAATGCGATATTGTAAATTATTAAAACTCCGTTTTTTTTTCATATTCACACTGAAGTTTTAAGATCTACATACCCAGACAATTAATTTAGATCAAAACGAGCAAATAGATGTAAGTACTTTGCCCATTTTCTGTAGTATCTGGGTATTGATATTGTTGAGTAGACGCATAATCAAAAAAATAATATTTTTATTCGAAAAATCTTTATTGTTTAAGTAAACAAACTACAAAACAATTATTTTTACAAAGAAAACATTGATCAATAAAGTCTACCTTAACAAATTTTCATCGAACTCTCTATTTTCGGGCTTTGAAAATGGTTATATATTGCTTTCATATTCGGTTTTCCGATATTTTTTTCTTGTTCTCTGGATGGCTTCCATTGTAAATAAACATACACAAAATGGCACAGTTAAATACGACGAACGATGGCAGCTGACACCTAACATTGGGTCAGGTTGATGAGATGTTACATTTTCTCTGCACTTCTTTTATGGCGTAGAAGCTTGGCCCTTCAACGCAAAGAATACCAAGAAAATTGAAACATTCAAAATGTGGGTCTACCGAAGAATTGTGAAAATTCCATGGACTGTAATGACGTAACAAACACTGACGCCATGAAGAGAATGAACAAGAACAAGTAGATAATAATAACCATTGGGATCCGAAAGTTGCAATACCTTGGATATATCACATGAGGGGAGAAATATGCTATGCTGCAACTGATTATGTAAGGAAAGATCTGCAGAAAGAGAAACGTAGGACTGTGATCAAATCTGCAGTACCACAGGGATCACATTTAGGTCCTATACTGTTCTTGCTCTTTACCAATGATGTAACTGTCAACTTTGAAAAATGTGAATGTCTTTTGTACCCGGATGATCTTAAATTCTTTTACATGGTAAATTCCATGACGGATTGTCAGTTGATTCACTTCGAGATGAACAAGTTGGTCCACTGGTGCGCTGAAAACTGTCTTAACCCTAACGTGCGTACGTCTAAAACCATGAGTTTTATCGTCGAAAAAAACCAATACTTTTCGAATATTTTCTGATTGGGGAGAGTCTACAAACTGTTATCAGGATGAACGATCTGGGAGTTACCTTCGATCGGGAAGTAACCTGCAACGAGTACACTTGTAATATTACCCTTAAGGGTTAAAGAATATTTTTTTTTTGTAGAAACTGTAACCATATCTATGATGTTTCCGCGATAAACTCTCTCTATACTCTGTTTCTTAATGCCAGAGAGTAATACAATGTAAATTTGCAATGACAGGACCCATTAATCAGGGTGGACAACTTAAAGGTTCCATTGTAAATTTCCGGTAAATTACAATGATAGTTTTTAAAAATTCCGTATTTCTGACATACACACCCCGAATCGGCCCTAATTTAGGGTCACCCTAATTTGCATACAAAAGAAAGACAAGTTTGGTGAATAAAATTAAGGTGACAGCGCCGTTACTTCAGGTAGTTCATTAGAATATGAAGTATAATAATAATTATACTTGATTATAATTATAGAGATAGGCAGATAATTGAGATATTAATTATTCTATTAAGTAGTTAAGAACTTATATAGAAGTAAGAATAATATGAAAATAGATAAATAGGATTAAGTATTGATATTTATAAAAAAAATCTACTATGTACAATACAACAACTTAATTTTTAAATTTTAGTCATCATGTTCCGAGTAGACAATAGACAATAGACAAACTTTATTGAAAAGCAATTCAGCTGTACAATTTGACCTTACAAACTATGTTACAAAATATGTAATAAAAAATTAAATTAAAACACAATCTAAAACTAAAACCAAAATTTGCTATCACACACATTTCGTTAAATAGCTCCAATACAAGTCGTCATGGATGTAAGAGTAATGGATTAAACTATATGATATGGGAAGCAGGGAAGCTAAGCAGTTTGCAGCAAAGGCATTGTATTGTCAGTGAATTCGGCAAAGGAATAATTAGCGCTGAGTAGCAAACATTTTTTAATTTTATTACTGAACTGCCTAGTATTTAGTTGTCTTATTCCCAGAGCAATACTGTTGTAAACTGTTTTTCCCAAATGATAGATAGTGTTCTTAGCTAACTCCCTTCGAGACTGAGAAACAGTCAAATTACCTCTGAACCTTGTAGCATAGTTATGAATATTATCTCTTGTCTCGCAATCCAATCCATGTAAGTAAGTTAATGTTTCAAGTGTAAGTAGATCATATAAAGTAAGGATTTTGAGTGACTTAAACAGCGGTTTACAGTGCACAAGTGAGTCGGCCTTACAGATTATTCTCACTGCTCGCTTTTGTAGGAGGAAGAGAGAATGAAGGCGGGTTGTTGAGGCGTACCCCCAAAAAATGATACAGTATCGAAGATTCGACTCAAACAAGGCATGGTACACTTCTAGAGAAATTTTTCTGTCCCTCAATTCCAGGGTTACAGCCCTCAGAGCAAAGAGAGCAGACGCCAAACTCTTTGAAAGTCTATTAAGATGAGTATCCCACTTCAAGCACTGGTCCACCATCAATCCCAGAAACTTGTAATGGGACACCTTTTCCACTATGTGAGTTTTCATCCTCAGTGATAAAGGCCCCTTATTGAGAAAGACCATATATTTGGTTTTTTTTATATTTAATGCTAATTTGTTAGCATCAAACCACTCCTGAATCAGATTTAAATCTTTATTGACTACCCTCTGCAATGTTTCCAAGTCAGTATCGGACCAACACACAGAGGTATCGTCCGCAAACAGAATAAATGAACCACCGGTGTTTAAACATGCTAGATCGTTTATGTAAAGTAAAAACAACAAAGGACCCAGGACTGAGCCCTGAGGAACTCCATCAGTGTTGTCTCAAAATTGAGATCGCACCCTTTCTCCATTCGAGTCCAGTACCTGAGCTAGCTGTTTACGCCCCAGTAAATATGATCTTAACCAATCCTGTGAAATCCCTCTAAATCCATAAAAGGCAAGCTTCTCCAAGAGTATTTCATGGTTTACGCAATCAAATGCTTTTGCAAGATCAAAAAACACCGCCGTAGTGACGCCTCCATCATTAACACCATTATATACGTTATCTAAAAAGCCTAAGATGGCATCCCTCGTACCTTTATTCGTTTGAAGACATTATTTTGTTCAAGGTAGGTATTTCGTTGTTTAGGTAAAACGAGTGTATGATTCTTCTGACGGCAGTCTTTTATCAGTTTTGTTTACCATGACTGTTTGAGGCACCCTGTATAATTACAGGTGTCCTAGTTTTATAGATTTTTTTAAGGCTTACAACTTTTATACCGGAGGCTTTTTTATATTGTGCGTCATTTTCTAAATAATTGACCGGTCCGGGACTTTTTCAACACAGTGTATTAAATAATAATTGGACTACTCCTATGAAATACGGCGAAGGCCACTAGGTTTTATAGTTCCATAATGATTTATTTCGTTCTCACATTAAGCAACAGACTATACAACTCGCTTGTTCGCAGTATCATGGAATATAGTAATATAGTTTGGTCGCCATCATACCAGGTCATGCAAATCATCTAAACCGGTCCAGAACAGATTTGCTAAGTTTTTTCTGTATTACCATAGATTCTCATATAGAAATTATCATATAGTACTAGGATACAGCTAGTTGGAGAATCGACGAAAGAATGCCATGGTGCTCTTTTTGCATAACATTGTTAATGGTAAGGTGGACTGTGCCGAGTTACCTTGCAGTATTTATTTTTGCGTCCCACAGAGATACCCGAAGTAGGCAGCTCTTTCAGGAACCACCTCACCAAGCAAATTTTGGGTTTCAAGGCTGTGTGAGTAGATTAGTGAAAAATTATAACTCCAATTTTCTGGAGTATGACCTATTTCATCGGTCATTCGAAACTTTTAAGAAAATCATTTTAAAATTTTAATGTCTTGTTTTCCTGTCGCATCGTCTCTTTTTTGTTTTTTTTTATGTGTAAGATCTTTGTTTTTGTTTTTTATCGTTTTATCGTTTAAAATTATTATTACCATTTGGAGAGATAAATTTCTCTGTAGAGTAAATAAAAAAATAAATAAATAAATATACTTAGTAATGTATTAGTATTAGTAATACTTAGGTTTTTTTTATAAAATTTTTTTAATAAATTTTATAGTATGCTTGTCAGAAATGCTATTTACAGCATCAATTAATTTTTTAATTTAAGTTTTAACGTGTACCGTGTTTAGTATATTATTATGTAAATTTTTACAGTTTTATATTTTAGAATTGGGTCGACTTTTGGAAATTTTTAAATATTTTGAGTAATGTGATACGTGGTTATTATTATCTTTACTAATCATGGAGCGAATGCACAGAAACTGAACACCCTGTTAGTCGAAAAAACAATAACAAAAACTTTTTTTTTTTATTTAAAAATTAATGATTGTAGGCTATATATCCCCGAATTTGTGTCGAGGAATTTCCCCGAACACCAAAAACTTTTACCAAAATTTTTGGGATACCTACTGCTAATCTTGAGAGATTCTTGATTGATGGAAAAATTAAGGGACCTTGCTGGTTGGACATAACAAGATCACAAGTCAATAAAAATCCGTTAAGTTGGTGCAAGTTTGAAATTGACTGTCTATCACCCAAACTCGTTAGTAAAGTAGAAGAGTCGATACCTCCGCCTCCATTAACAGTATCTGCTCTTAATTTTCGTCACTATATTAACCCTAGTACAAGTCAAAATGAAATTTTAATGATCACTTGTGTGACACAGTCTTCATATGCCGTTGACAAGAAAGCACCGGTACCACCATATAATGATCATTTTTGTGGTAAGTACGTACTACTAATGATACTTTACTTCCTTATTATTTGACTTGATTCTATTTATAGTTCCTATACCGGGTGATGCATAGCTTAGTTGAACATAGGAAATCCCATGTAAATTTTGAGGTGGCTAAATATTGGCTCCCCTGTACATTTTAGAGGAAAACTGTATTATAATTTTTTGAAGAGGCAGATATAATAAACCCATGTGCCAAGTTTGAATAAATTTTAATAAGCCAATCCTAACTTATTCAATTAAATGTGATGGCAAAATTACAAAATTTTCATAGTTTAGATAATACAGCAAACACCAGCAAATAATTTCTATGACGCTATTGTCAAAACTTGACGTAAAGCTGGGCATAACGAATAAAGATTATTTCACATTAAAATACATTTTCGTTTCACCAATCCGGCAATCTGTTTTTCTTACTAAGCCTTTAATTTAACATAACATACCTAAGACTACAGATTTTCACAAAAACATTAATTAATTGAATGTTCAAACAACCCTCCATTAACAGCTAAACAATATCCTGACCGATCATAACATTTATTTCTATCATTACTGAGTTAATATTGAGAAATTATGTCACATTCTAACGAGATACAGCTTTTTTTTCAGCTGGTCTAGATTTTCAAATTTTACATCTTTATAAATAAATTTTTTTAAGTGCCCCTACAGAAGGTAGTCGTTTGGCGAAAGGTCAGAAGACTTGGCTGGCCAAAGGATTAGATGCCGTGGGCCAATAATATTTTTTCGTTAAAAATATTTTGCAAGTATTCCCTAACCATGAGAGAATTATGGGTAGAACAACCACCCATTTGATATCAGATCTCCTGAGTTTCGCGTACAACTTCTTCTAGTGCGGTTTCAATTCGATTTTGTAGTAAGTCCAAATAGGTTGCCTTCCATAAAAAATGGTCCAATAATGTGATGTCCTACAGTTCCTGCCCAAACATTTATTTTTTTTGGATATTGCGTCCGAGTATGAACAAGACGATGTTCAGATGTTCATTTTCTTGGCTCCAATACCGGCAATTTTGAACATTTGGTTCGTTGTTGAGATTGAATGTACATTAATCGGTAAAACAAATATTTCTCAAAAAATCTCTATTATTATTTTCTTTTTCCATTACCTCAAAACAGAATACCATTCTCCGTTCTTCATCACCTTGCCGTAGCTCTTGATGTTTTTCATACATACATTTATGTTTTTTTATAGTGCGCAACACTGTGTTTGATGTTTTCCTACGACTTGCCCAAGAATCCTCGTGCTAATCATTTTGTTTTCCTCCCCCTGCAGTAAAATATCAAGATCTCTATTATTCCTTTCTTTAGCTCTATTGACATTCTGAGTTGAGCATTTACAGTTATTTATTACAGTGCCTTTTGGCTCAAATTTACTAATGATAAGTTTAAATAATGAAATGGAAGGGATAGGCTTATCAGGAAAATGAACTGAAAACATTTCAGATACTGCTTTTAAACTGTTTCCTGTATAATACCACTTAACCATAGTTACTTTTTCCTGAATGGAATAACTTATATTTCGCTATAATTAAAGCGCCTTCAATGAAAATGTTGTCACCGACCCTACTTCTCGTTTTGTCAATGCCACATAATAATTTGCTGGTGTTTGCTGTATTACCTAAATTATGAAAATTTCGTAATTTTGCCATCATATTTAATTGAATAAGTTAGGATTGGCTTATTAAAATTTATTCAAACGTGGCACATGGGTTTATTATATCGGCCTCTTCAAAAAATTACCATACAATTTTTCTCTAAAATGTACAGGGGAGCCAATATTTAACCACCCCAAAATTTACATAAGATTTCCTATGTTCAACTAGGCCATGCATGACCCGGTATATAGAATCATTGATATAAGTAGTGAAAAATAGTCAACACAAAAGTTGTATGGTTTTTAAAGGGAAGAAAAATTACTTATAATATATGCTGAGAACGTTGGTGTTGATGCTGCGATTTCAGCATATCATGCCTTCATTCAATCTAGGATAAGGTATGGTCTCATTTTTTGGGGGAATTCAATAGAAATAGAGAGTTTTAAGACTTCAAAAAAAGTGCATTAGGTTTATCTTTAGAATGGAGAAACGCGAAAGTTGCAAGGGAATATTTAGTAGTAACAAAATTTTAACTCTAATTAGTATGTATATATTAGATTCTTTTATGTTTGTCCATAATAATAAAGACTTATTTCAAGATACTATTAATAACCACCAATATCTTACCCGACATAAGGCCAACCTTTTACCGGAAAAATGTAATTTTAGCTATATACAAAAAAATGTTTCTTACACTATTATAAAAATATACAATAATTTTCCAGAGAGCATAAGTAACCTACCTCATGGCCAAGCCAAAACAATTATAACTAAATTTTTAATTAAAAAGGCATATTATAGTCTAAATGAATTTTATAGTGATTCTGATAGATCTGCTATTCTCTGAACGTTATCTTGGATTGTAAATTACATTTTTGCCTGACTTTCTTCTGTGTATTTTCTTCTCTTGTTAAATCTTGTTAAATCTACCATCACTACTACCTGTGTCTATGTTAGGACGTATGTGTCAGTTATATGTATTTATTTTTTTATATATTATTATAAATTTTAACAGTTATAATGTAACTTTTGTAATCATTGTACTACGACAATTGTTTTATGCCTTTTGGCTTTTTCTTAGAAACAAATAAAACATTATCTATCTATCTATCTATCTATCTATCTATAATGGCAAAATAAAAATTTTTTTTGTATATTGCTGCTTTTCCATGATTTTCAGTTGCGTTAAAATTCCGTTTTCTACCGTTTTTGACTGTAAGATGCAGTGGTTATATTAAAAAGGTCTGTCTTGCCCTATTTCATCCTTTTAAAACAGCTCCATCGATTTTAGGTTAATTTGGATGTCATACTGATATCATCAATAACGCCCAAATATATTATAAAATAATGAACTACTATTTTAAAAACTGAAATAAAAGTCTAACACCAAAGAGTTTTAACTTGGTTTTTAATAACAACAAAAGGCAAATTATAGTAACTGCTGAAAATGTCTCCCTCGTTGTTCGATGCATGAAAGTTGGCACACCTCCTCATGCTCTCTGCATTTTGCAGCTTTTCTGGTGTTATAGTTGCACATTCTTCAGCAATCTTTTGTTTCAGTTCTTGCAAATTATAAACAAAAGATTTGAAACCCCTATTCTTAAGTAAGAGAACACAAAATAGTCGATATTCGTCCAAAGTGACCTAGGAGGAAACGAGGAATTTCAACTTGTATGTGTGTATGCAAACTTATTACCCGTCATCAAAAAACTCGCGGAGAAAAACTAAAATGTCTCGTGTCGTAGTGCTAACAAATTCACTTAAAAGGTTTTCTATACCTCTCGGCATTGACGGTGAAATTATTTTTTTATCTCGCCAATATCATGTTCCTCGTACGTTTATCTTGATATCTTCAATGTGTTTAGCAGTATCAGTTATATTATAATCAAGATTTTGTGAAGAACCTCGACCTGTAGTCAATTATCCATCCAGTATCTTGAATCGGCGAAAATAGCTGCTTATGCGCCTCTTTCCCGGTTGCAATCTGATATTTAGGAAGTCCAAAATAACAAGTAAACTGGGACAAGCTTATCTCGTAAATTGCCGATGATCAGTCTTAACACGTCGGGACCTGCGAGTCTTTAATTTGCAGCATTGAATTGTTCCGAGCGGCTAAGGTGTCAGCAATTTCTGAATATGCCGCCAGGCCAGATCCTCTTTAAAATAAAACGTAGAGACAAAATTTTAATGAAACACTTACTGAATCTTCTATGATTGTTTAAGTCGGACATATATATGTACCTACATCTATAACGTCGTTTTATTTGTGTGCCTCTTCAGATTAACTTCTTTTTGAGTGAATTTGTTTGGGTTGATCCTTGTTCTTGTGGTTTTTTATTCTAGGTTTCGTTTGGCTCTAGCCCAGTTATATCATAATGTTTCTCTATTGTCTAGGTGGTTAGAGCAGCAAATCTGTGTAGTTTATATGTCGAGTGTATATGGATTTGTGTAATCAATTCGTCTAAATGAACTACTCATTACAATTTAAATAAATGGCATACTGAGTGAATGGAAAGTATACGGCTTAGGGTGCCCACCCTGTCGGACACAGTAGAGAAAGATACTTTTTAATTTAAAGATTAACTTTGACAAGTTAAACAGGCAGATATACCCCAAGCGCTTTTTATTTTTTGTGAACAACCCACTCTGTATACTCTAAGTAATTTTTAAACCGTTTATAGCGGTTTGTAACTCCTATATCTACTACTCAGCTGATTTTCCGCCAGCTGGCCAAATCTTGCAAAAACTTGCTCGATGAAGAGTTTATAACGTTTTAGTCAAAATTGAACGCTTTATTCCAATCAATTATAAAATATTATGCCTTATACAGTGCTGGAACTTTGAAACGCATAAAGAAAATTTTTAGTCTATATTTTAAACTAAATATCTCGGAAAATATTAAAGATATTTGGACGCGGTTTGAAGCACATTGAAGCTCATTGTTTGGTCTTAGGGTATATTGATTAGTTTTGGTTTGTATACATTTCGATTTCACAATACAGGGTGGTAAATGAAACAGTGCTAATTTAACAAAATTTCACGGAGGCCCCATATCGTTCCAAAGATATTTTTGCCTTATTTCTCGGTTTTAAAAGAATCACTGGTTCAGAAAAAAACGGCTTTCTGGGTTTTTGAATAAATGTCGTACTTTTACAATAATTAGAGTTTAAGCGAAAAACGACACTTTCGGATTTCATCACCCTGTGTCTGTCTGACAATTGCTCGGAAAAAAGGTTTTTAACTTATTGTTAGTTCCAAATTCTTGGCTTTTTTTCGCGTTTTAAAAAGACTTTATGCAGGGTGAGAAAAGAGTAGACTTTCAATACCCTAATAATAATAATGTTTTTATTTTCCCAGTAACAGCTTCTTTTCGGTTTAATTTGGTGGCAGAAGAGATATTTTAACCTCAATTAATACAATCAAGATTGCCTTGATAATTTTGTTTATTGACATTTAGGTTGTGATGACAGGTAAGTTATTAATTTTATAAGAGTGTGGTGAATCAAATGTTTATAAAATAATAACTTTAATTTAAAATGCGAAGATTTACTAGAGAAGAAAGAGAAAATTCCTTAAAAGCCGTATTACAGTCACGCAACTCGATGCAAGTCCATGCAAGACGCAATGAGAATTGCCCAAAGGCATGCGCAGTCGAAGCTCAGCTGATCCCTTGGTGCAACTAAGTTGCACGAACATTTTATCGGTCTGGCGTGATATTTATTGCATTGCTCGTGCAAGTCTGGGGGAAAAGTAGTTACTTTTGTGTTACCAACAGTATTAATGGTGTATAATGATGCAGCGAGTACTTTTCTCCGCTTTAGTTTATTTATTTTGTTTATTTATTTCATTTCAAACAAAAAATATTTCACAAACAACAGGAAATCACAAAATAAAACAATAACAATAACAAGTTTGAGGTTAGAAGGTTTGTTGCAATTAAAAAAAAGTTGCATGGACTTGCACGCTGTTTTACATTGTGCAACTTTCTTTCATGCAATACTTTGACCTTGCCATTTATTGCTGCAATTAGTTGCGTGACTGTAATACGGCTTTTAGGCTCCTTAACCAAGGTTTCAACCAGCAAGAAATTGGTGATATTTATAATGTGCACCAAAGCCGCATATCCAGGCTTAAAACCAGATTACAAACCACTGGCAACCACAAAGGGTTTTATTACGATTTACCAGGCAAAATCGAACGAAATGTTCTAGACTGTTAAATGATAATTTGAGACGACAAACGGCTATTAGAGTTTGTGACCGAGCGATAAGAAAAACCTTGAACAAAAATAGCTTAAGGTACGCTACGTTTCGGATACCAAAAAAAGTGAATCACCTAGTGTTGGTGAGTTTAAAAGTGTTGCTAATGAAATTGTTAATTGTTGTAGAGCTAGGAGAAGGGCCAAATGTACTAGGTCATTGCAGCCTCATAGAGCTGCCCGGCTTGCGTGAGTACAGCGGTATCGTCACTAGGTTCATGAAGATTGGATGCACTGTATGTTTTCTAATGAGACTAGGTTTAATCTCATTTATTCTGATGGAAGGATTCTAGTGTGACGAGAGCCGAACCAGCAGTATGAAGAGGATAACATGGCTCTCCGGGAAGCCTTTGGCGGTGGAGGCATCACAGTTTGGGCAGGTGTCATGTACAACGGGAAAACCGAATTGTATATTACCCTCCGAACTGTAAATGCTGAAATCTACCGGAATGACATTATCCTTCTAATTATAGTCCCGTTTGCGACAAATTACGTTTAGAATTTTTTATATTGTTGACAATGCTAGACCTCATAGGGCTCATATTGTAACAGAGGTTTTGCGCGTCAATAACATTAATCGAATGGATTGGCCAGCAAAATCTCCTGACCTTAACATAATAGAGCACGTTTGGTCTGGTTTAAAATTGTTGGTGAGATCTCGGGACAACACCCCACAAACTTTTGACGAGTTAACTCGAGCCATTATTGAGGAATGGGAAAATATTTCTCAAGAGTTTATTCGTAATTTAGTAGATAGTATGCCTCGCCGGTGCGCAGATGTAATAATAGTTAGAGGGGGGCCTACAAAATATTGAGCTTAATATTGTTGATTTTTATATAGCATATAGCGTTGTTTATTTTTGATTACTTAAATTAATTTACAAGTATTAGTTTGTATCATAAAAACATCAACTTTAAATTAAAGATGTTTTTTGTTGCAAATAATTTTTAATTCATAGTTGTAAACACTTCCATTAAATTTTGAGAAACATAATTCTATCTCTTGTGCCACCAAATTAAACCGAGAAGAAGCTGTTACTGGGAAAATAAAACATTATTATTATTAGGGTATTGAAAGTATACTTTTTTCTCACCCTGTATAAAGTCTTTAAAAAACGCGAAAAAAAGCCAAGAATTTGGAACTAACAATAAGTTGAAAACCTTTTTTCCGAGCAATTGCCAGACAGATACAGGGTGATGAAATCCGAAAGTGTCGTTTTTCGCTTAAACTCTAATTATTGTAAAAGTACGACATTTATTCAAAAACCCAGAAAGCCGTTTTTTTCAATTGAACCAGTGATTCTTTTAAAACCGAGAAATAAGGCAAAAATATCTTTGGAACGATATGGGGCCTCCGTGAAATTTTGTTAAATTAGCACTGTTTCATTTACCACCCTGTATTGTATCGAAATGTATACAAACCAAAACTAATCAATATACCCTGAGACCAAACAATGAGCTTCAATATGCTTCAAGCCGCGTTCAAATATCCTTAATATTTTCTGAGATATTTAGTTTCAAATATAGACTAACAATTTTCTTTATGTGTTTCAAAAATCCAGCAGTTTATTTTAGTCAACTCCTCTCAATAAACCAACAGACCACTGTCCTTGTCCATTGCAATATCAATCAATACTTTTCTAATAACCTTCAGAGTCCTAGTACCACAAACAAAATCATTAAATTTTTAAAATCTCAACTTATGGCGAATATTAAAAACCCTAAACTTTTATGTCCAATATTTTTTGCCAGCTATACTTTGGAAAATATTCTATCATTTCCATACTTACCATCGAGCCTGTATACTCACTTACACTTTAGACACCGACATTTGAAAATAACAGCAGCAACACTCATCAAAGGTTTAAACGATTGTTCTAATCCAAGGAAACATTATACATAATTACTTTTTTCTACTAGCGTGCCAAAAGGAACTACTTTTCGCACTCATATGCGCGCTGAATCTTGCACCTTTCCGCACTAGTGCTGAAGGTTTTTTTAACACTGACTCGGGATACATTAACATCAATATTCGCATATCTATATCGCAAGATCTCGTAGAAAAAACATTGTACCCATTGTACACAAGTGCCAAAAAGTTTCACTTTTCGCACTTGTTAGGGTTAGGTTATTAGCTATTATTTTTATTATTTTTTCAGTCTTTACTGCACCAGCTCATCAGCCGCTACCACTGAACTTCCACGAATATTTAAAAAACTACAAAGGGACTCGTGTGCAAAAAATGAACTCCGAAAAAGCCGTAATAAATTATTTCATTAACCAATTTAAGAAAATAGATCCGGATTTTATTGTCGGCCACGATTTGCAAGGCTATCAAATTGACGTACTTGCCAATCGTCTTATTCGAAACAATTGTGTCACTTTTAGTCAGTTAAGTAAACTTAAGCGATCAGAACACAAAAAATTGAGCAGGGAGTTGTTTACTGGACGTCTAGTCTGTGACGTAAAGATATCGGCTAAAGAATTAATCAAATCGAGAAGCTATGATTTGGATAGTTTGTGTCAACAAGTACTAAAAATACCCGAAAATCATAGGGTCGAATTGGAACCAGATGAAATACCGAAACTGTATGAAAATTCACCAGATGTGATTAAATTGATATCGTACACGATGCAGGATACATTATACATACTTAAGATTGTCTACGATCTAAATATCGTACCCTTAGCCTTGCAAATAACTAATATAGCGGGAAACATTATGTCCAGGACTCTAATGGGGGGTAGGTCTGAGAGAAACGAGTTTTTATTGCTGCACGCTTTTAATGAAAAAGATTACATTACACCTGATAAGCAGTATACATACAAAAAGGAGAGCGATAACTCGTCGAAAAAGTCAACTTTTGCAGGTAAGAAATGATTAGTAAATTGTACATCTATTAAATTTTAATTGTCATTAATTAATACAGTTATTTACGGTGGCTGGCTTGATGAAATATCTCGAAATCTAAACGTAATTTTAACTAGAAAACACTGCTTATTTTGATTAGTTTTTAAATTATTTGTATTAATCCTACTAACTTTAGTTAATGATTTCCTATACCTATCTTTAACTGTCATACACGGTGTTTGATAAGATCTGGCACGACAAACTAATTCTAAAATTAATAAGGTCAGGTGTACCGAACTTACTAATAAGAGGAATTCACTTATTGTTGACGAAGTACCCCAGGGCTCCCCCGTTGCAGCGGCTTTGTATAATATCTACACCAGCGATATTCCTAAATTCGGTCAATCGTAATTATATACAGGGTGTCCCACTAAAGTCGGCAAGGTACGATATTATGAAAGCCATAAACCTTACGGTTTCGGGGCAATAATTTTATTGACTAAATGCAAAAACCGTGATTCGATATCTATATTTGTTTTTATTTACAAATTACTATTTTCCTTTAAAAATTAATGTTTACCGTTAAACGAAAGGAATGTAAATATTCTGTGGTCATAATTTTTCATTAATTTAATATCAACCAAAGTTATTAAATTAAAACTTCTTTATTGAATCAGAACAACCCCTTGATGTCATTTACCTGGATTTTAATAGGTCTTTCGACCTAGTGCCTCATAAAAGACTACTACAAAAACTAAAATCCTTTGGAGTAAGGGGAATTTACTAAAATGGATCACTGACTTTCTTACCGACAGAACCAGCGTAGTCAAAATAGATAGTGCTACTTCACGTATATTTAGGATCACATCAGGTGTACCACAAGGGTCAGTCCTGGGACCAATCCTCTTTAATCTGTACATATGTGACTTACCAGCAAATGTTTCATTGTTCGCTGATGACACTAAAATTCACACAAATCCTATCACACATTAAGATATGCTAACATCAGACCTAAAGACAGTTGAACAGTGGTGTGAGAAGTGGCTTCTACATCTCAACAATAAAAAATACGCAGTCCTCCACATAGGCAACAATAATCCAAAAAGACGTTGTGCTCTCAAAAACGTGATCATCAAACATGTTACCCACTAAAAATATCTCATCAATGATGATTTAAAATGGACAGTTCATCTTGATAACATCATCAAAAAAGCCAATGCAGTGCCTACATGGTATCAAGAGCCTTTACAAGCCTGCGTCCCTTCTCGAAAAAATTTACAAAACATACATAAGACCAATTTCTAGAATATGTAGCCCCAGTCTGGAACCCCTATTTTGTAAAAGTCATCCATGCCTTAGAACAGACCCCAAGAAGAATCACAAAGCATGCACCCTTATATGTAGTCTGAGCTACGAAGAAAGGCTAAAAAACCTCCACATGGCAGACGAATAATAAGAGAGGACCTAATAGAAACCTACAGAATTCTGCACATTCACTACAAAATCAATTTGAACTTAAAAAGAGAGGCCATAACTGTATCAAAATAGTATATTCGTGTTATCATACAAATAGTATTTATTTAAGTAGAATCTTTCCTTCTTTTCCTTTCGGTGATGGGTGTATTCGCAATATACCATACTGTTTTTTCCGAAATTTTAGTCAAATGTGCCTGTTTCTTCAATACATTCAATTTTACTCAACTTTTCACGTTCTATGAGAATTGTATATACATTTTTTATAATCTCTTTAGAATCTAAAGATAAGTGTCTTCTTCCATTTTCATTTCCGCACTGCGGTTGTACCTGTACCCCCTCCGGCTGTTCTATACTAGATTCACCAATCCACGGACGCCACATATTTGGATAATCAAAGCTGCGTTTTTATTTCACACGAACTAATAAAATGACTGGTTTTGCAACACTGATTTGTCTACTTATTTTTTTCCCATTATTTAATAAGGCTTTGTAAATTAATTACGGCCAAGTACGGTCCCTACCTGGATAATAAAATCATTATCTCTATGATCCTTGAAACCCTTTCAACAAAGAATTTTATGATGGGTGATAACTAAAGGCAGGTAGTCATTCTCTTAAATCTGTGAACGGACCTTACTAGTGTAGCGCGCATTCGATCTCCGGGCTCTGCAAAACGGTTTGCCATCGTTTGGATTTTAGGGGTCCGACATAGCGTTGCTGTCCGACGTCGTGCAAAGTATGAGAGAAGAGTGAAAAATGTATTGGCATCGAAAAATCCCCGTTCGCGACGGTTAAGGCCTGGAAGAGATCAGATATCTCGTAGTGTGGGGAAGGGGAGAGGGCGAGGCTACGCACTCCGTAGTTGGTAGGTCAGGTCACAACTGACAACTTAAGGCCGCACGAAACCAAGGGTTAATAGACCTTGGGGTGAGCAGGCTGGGATGGTTGTCGTGATTGAGAAACGTGGTTTAGAACCCACGTTAAGTTGTTATGCTCCATTCCACAATAATTCGTTGATTTCCCGACCGCAATAAAATTTAAACCCAGTCATAAATAAGTGCCTTTTGAAAGGGTACAGGTCCTGATTACCTACTAATTTCAATAGTTTAGGTTAGCTATTTTCAACAAAACAACAAATATGAAATAATAGGTAAGTATCTTTATTTTAATCATGTACCTAATTAAATAGGTATTAATATTTATACAAAAATACTAATCTAGAATATTATAATATCATCTATGCCTAAACTAATATAGTGACGATAGTGATGGTGAAACAGAGCTAAATATAGAGTAGGTTAAGTTAAATATTGTATTATTATAATATTGTAGATTAGTATTTTTGTATAAATAATAATAGCTATTTAATTACATGATTAAAATAAAGATACTTACCTGTTATTTTATATTTGTGGTTTTGTTGAAAATAGCTAACCTAAACTTTTGAAATTAGTAGGTAATCAGGACCTGTACCCTTTCAAAAGGTCCGGTGCCTACACAATACATATTTGTCAGGCAAGTTATTTATGGTTGGGATTACGACTAAGGGTTGTCATTTAAATTTTATTGCGGTCGAGAAATCAACGAATAATTGTGGAATGAAGCATACTGTAGATGTCTGTAAAAGACAAGATATAAAAAAAAGGCCAGTATAATGATAAAGATAAAAATATTATATGTCACTTAATAAGATAAAATAATAGTAATAACAGTTGTGCCTAATCATGTAGTCAATAAATACATATGAAGACAAAATTAACGACAATTAACATTGAAGAGACAATACAGTTTAAAACTTAGTTGTCTGAGAGAATTGAGAAATGTATAAGACAAGGTTGAGCTGTGGAAAGCTTGACTGATCAAACAACTCTTTGTTTTATTTTTAAACTCGTTGCTAGGCAGATCTTTAATAGCATCTAGAAGTTTGTTAAAAACATGTATTGACAGGCAGCCAGGGCCGTCGCTGCACCTTTCAAGGCATTGCCAGCTTAGAGTTAGGTTGCGTCGGTGTCGCGGGTTGTAATCATAAGTATCTGTGTGTGGGGGTAAGCTTACACGAGAACGTTTCAAGAAACTTCACATTTTAATGAATAAACGAGCAACTTAAATTTGTTTAATTCAATTTAACTGCTTGTACGCATAAGCACAGAATATATAGCTAGTATTTTAGAAATACGTTATGAGCAATAAGATTGAACATTTATTTTTATTTATTGGTACCTATTGTAACCCTCACCGGTCCAAAATAAATATTTAAAAATTGTCACTAAAACTGAGTCAAAACAAGTCACACTTCTAATGATCTGACGACTCCATTAGACTTTCATAGCCCTATTTCTGCTACCGCGTTATTACTAAAATATAAATTACTCTTTAACTGTCAATGTGGAGCTGCAAAGTGTTTATTTATACGCTAAATTTTAAATATTTAATTGCCTAAGAACGTAATTAAGCTTTATTTTTAACATGCCTTTTTATAAAAAAAAAGATGCGCGTTAGGTTTTAAGTTAACATTAAAACTTGCTTTTAGGTGGACTTGTTTTGGAACCAAAGGTTGGATTTTATGACAAACTTTTATTACTTATGGATTTCAATTCATTGTATCCCAGTATAATTCAAGAGTATAATATCTGTTTTACGACAATAAAAGACGAAGTAAATTTAGTCTTGCCAGATAGTAATTTGCCCCCTGGAATTTTACCAGTGGAGATTAGGAAGTTGGTGGAAAGCCGAAAACAAGTCAAAGGACTAATGGCTAATTCAGACATATCACCCGATCTGAGAATGCAGTATCATATCAGACAAATGGCCCTCAAACTGACCGCTAACAGTATGTATGGGTGCTTAGGATTTTATCACTCAAGGTACAATACATTTTTTGCTTCAAACGTTAAAATAATATGCCTACAATTATCTTTTATTAATTCTAGTACTGGGTAAATTTAGATTATTTTTTTTAAAGGTTTTATGCAGGACATTTAGCTGCTCTTGTTACCCAAAAAGGACGGGAAATTCTCATAAATACCAAAGATTTGGTGGAAAAAATGTGCTTAGAAGTTGTTTATGGAGATACTGACAGTATCATGATTAACAGCAATATGTTAGAATATGATCAAGTACTCAAAATCGGGCATAAAATCAAACACGAAGTAAATAAGCTATATAAAATGATTGAACTTGATATCGATGGGATTTTTAAGTACCTTTTGCTATTAAAGAAGAAAAAATATGCCGCAGTAACTATAACCAAAGGAAAAGATGGAAAATTAAAGGAAGAAAAGGAATACAAAGGTCTTGACATAGTTCGAAGGGATTGGTCGCAGTTGGCTAGCGAGGCCGGCAAATTTGTTTTGGAACATATTCTTTGTGATCAATCGCAGGATGATAGAATTAGTAACATCCAAAACTATCTAACAAAATTACAAGAAGACTTAAAAGAAAACAAAGTGCCCATGTCGTTACTTATAATAACAAAGCAGCTGACAAAGGATCCTCAAATGTATACAAATCCAGAGTCTCTTGCACACGTGCAAGTTGCTTATAGGTAAGTGTATTTGTTAAAACTTTAACTCTATTTCGTCAATTTTACTTCACCATCAACAACTTAACAGAGAAGTCATCAGGCTAGTGGCTAAATGTAAAAAGCGTTAATTCACTTATGTTGGGCTACATTCTGGGTGGAACCGTATATCCATTGTGGGTAGAAATAAAAAATACTTGTTATGTTTCGCAGATTTAAAGATTTAAATCAGTTTCCTGACACTCGTGTTTCGGCCCTTTCAGGTCATTTTCGAACGAGTACAAAGACTAAATTTTAATTTGAAGTTGAAAAAATAGTTTATGCTTTCAGTGGAGTCAATGTAATATAAAATAAAACAATGCAGTCTTCCTCCACAGTTAAATTTATATAAATTTGTTATACAGGTTTTAATTTAAATGCCTTATACTACATTCTATAAGCGCTGTTGCCGGATATATATATTTTTTTCTTTAAACGTGTAATAATAGCATACATTCTAGAACGTAATACAGTAGGTAGAAGAAGAAGCCTATTTTGTTATAGTATATACAATCAATTTACTTGCACCTTGCATTGAAATATGAAGCGCAATTCTTATCGACGGCTCCTCGTAAGAGACTGTACTCAACAAATTGTCACGAAATTTATGGGCGGGATTAACAGCCTAGCTCGTTTTGATTGGTTACAGCCGAAGATAATGTGTAAAAAGGGTTGTATATCACATATAGTTGATGCAAAACAAAAACCGATGCACGTCATACCCTTCGAGTGACGTGTTATCGACAGTGTTGCCAGCTTGTAACCAAAAGATCCAAGTGAGGGAATTACACATTCATAAGAACAAGATAAATATACAAAAATGCCCCATAGTTTTTATATTTGTTTACTGCATAATACCTTTTACTATCAACTTTAGTAAATCTAACACGTCTTTTATTTTTATCTTGCCAAGATCGACCAATGGTACCATTCTGAAAAGTCCATGTTTTATCCAAGAAAACGAATTGGTACAAAAATGCTTCTTTTTCTTTAATACATTCTTTCAAAAATACCAGTCGTTTGGAAGCTACACGGGAAAGTTCCATAAGCCCTCGCCTCAGTTCATATTTTTTCCATCCGAAGCCTATTTTTATATATCTAGACCTTAACATACTCTTGAAATTTACTTCTCTGTACTGCTGTCAGTACAATAGGCCATTGTTGTTAAGTTCTTCCTAAAAATAGCTTCTTAAAGAAGCCATTAACTCTTTGCACAGACTATTTAAATGCTTCGGCATTTTTCACATATAGTAAACAACGTAATCAACAGAGATATGTATGTGCACTTTTGTTTCTCTTAATAGAACAGTTTTTTAATGCTATTTATGAAAATATCTTACAGTTGTGTTGCCAACTATCGGCCAATAAAATTCAAATTATATTAATTTTTACAAGCTTCAATAAACAAAATATTTGCTAGAAGTGGGTTCGTCTCAAAGAAGAATACTTTAAGTTTGTAGTACAAAAATTAATTTCCTCGTGTTTTCTTACGGATTTACCATTATCAGCTGATTGATGATGTGAATCGGTTTTTGTTTTGCATCAACTGTAGAAGACTTATTGATGCCCCATAATTTTGCGTGATTTAAATATTAAATATAATTAAGCAATTCTTGTTCTTGGGAAGTTTACGACATGTTTAATTAATCGGATTTTGCTCAGTTGGCATGGTTTACTCTTTACCTTGTTATTACGTGTAATATTGTTTTTATTATTTAACTATGTTGTTGCTGTAGTTCTTGGAAGTGCAGTAGTGTTTTATAAAGGAGATGCCGCCGAAAGCAGAGTTATAGTCTGTTGCTTAATGCGAGAGAGTAATAAATCATTATTGAACTATAAAATCCCGTGGTCTTCGCCGTATTCTATAGGTGTAGTCCAATTATTATTATTTAATTATGTTTATTGTCAGGAGTCCCGAGATCGGGTAGGCAGGGACGTCTTAAGACTTCTTGAGGCCCTGGGCCCATATGCCCTCTGTTGCGCGGAGTATGAAAGTGCGCAAATTTTTTTTTGAAACCACACCCAAATTTCGTTTTAGTCTACTATTACAATATTTTGCATGGAAAAGATATATGTTAAATAATTATTTTCATGTGAAATAAGATATAAAACTTCCATTACAAACTTGTACGTTATTGTGTTTAATTTTTTCCATCGGCTGTCGCATCACCCCGGCTCACTTTTAATAATATTACCAAGTAAGGCGAGGCCCCATTGACGTCGAGGGGCCCGGGCTCATCCGGCCCATGCCTTAAAGCGTCCCTGCGGGTGGGTGTTTCAATACTTATTATTCTAATAAACTACCTGCAGTAACGCCGCTGTCTCCTTACTTTTATTCACCAAACTCGTCTTTCCTCTGTTTGCATATTATGATGACCCTAATTTAGGACGGATTCGGGGTGTGTAGCTCTTAAATATCCAAAATACGGAATTTTAAAAAACTATTTATTGCAATTTTCCTGAAACTAACCTGAAATTTACAATGCAACCTTTAAGATGTCCACCCTGCTTAATGGGTCCTGTCATTGCAAATTCACATTTTATTACTCTCTCGCATTAAGCAACAAAGTATAGTTATTTCAATTTACTTCGGTATACACTTAGTCGCTTATTATTTGGCCACTTGTCTGAGCTGAGCTGACATAAACTGACTAAATTGCCGTTTTATTTGACGAAGTAAGTCAGTTTATCTTAGTCAAATGTCCTCCCCCCGACCACCGCTAAGGTTACTGGTTTTTGAACTGAGTTCGTTCGTTTAAAAATTCGTATGCCTAAGTTTTTCCAATTCAGATCTGATTTTGCAAATATATGGAACACTAAGGCATTCATTTGATTTAGTATTTGCGTAGTTACGGCTAGAAAGATATTTTAAAAACCCGGAAAAAATGGTTCGGCGTTCGTCAATTCTTTTTTTTTACTTCAAATCGGCGCTAAGAAATTACTTTATTTTGTAAATTTCATGTAACATAAAATTTAGTGCTGCATCAACTTTATTTAGATCCAAATCGCGTTGACATAACGCCTCTACTGTTATTTTTACTGGCTGAAGTATTTTTACGATAACTTGTTGTAGCGCCCACCTTCTATCCTCACTTGGGTACTTACGGTTCTAGAACCTCATTCCTTAAAGGCGGCTACAAAAATTCTCAACGAGGTTTACAGTACCAGTGTATTACACCAAATACATATCCAAATTGTTGTTGAATCGAAGAAGTTTATATTTTTCTTTTAAAGGGAGCAATATTTAGTCGTAAATCAAATGAGTTTACTTTTAATTTCTAGCAGTAAAACCACAAAGTCACTATCAGTTTCACTTAATTATTATATTATTAAATTTCAATCGGAGCCAACCAAAAATAAACTTAAATCCACAAACAAATCTCTTCACTTACTTTACTAGCAATCCCACCTATTTATAGGGGAAAATTGATCAAAACAACGCCTGCAAGTGCTCGCAGATGTTTACACAAGTGTTCCAGTTTCTAGAATCCCTTTGTCGGTATCAGAAAAACAAAATATTTCGGCTTTTTTACAAAGGTCATTATCTTAATTTATTTGACAGTTATTAGAAATAGTTGCCGCTGGACGGCAGATGTTCTGCAGGTGTTACTTGTTGACACCAACGCGATCCGTCCCCATTCCGCGATCTAACCAGATAAAACTAGTTTGAGTTAGAGTTTTGACCAATTAGGAATCGTACTAGCGCGTCTTCTCCGAGGTGGGATAGAGATTATTTAAACTTTAGCAGCGCCTAATTTCATCAGTTTCTCGCGCACGGTACCTTGTGCTCGGTCAAATAAATAGTCGGAAATGAAAAGTGAAGTGAAAAATAAATTAAAATTTTATTTAATTTTAATTTATTCTGTTTAAAATATTTTTGTTAGTTTGTGATGTGTTCTGTTAATAAACCCCTTATTGGATTATTTTATTTTATAAACGTGAGTTTTCCAAATATTTTTTAATTCATTTAATTTTCTTGAATTTTTTTATAAAATATTTTAAGAGTTATCTGAATTGTAATACCACTTTTGTTGATAATTAACTTATAAATTTTATTTATTTAATTTATTTGAAAATATTTAAGATATTTTAATTCTTTTCACTTTATTTTAAGTTCTTCTGGTAAAACTTTGAAGTCCAATTTAACTTTAAAATTTTTCAAAAGGTTTCTTATTTTATCTGGGAATTATTTTAATTTTCAATATTTTTTCCCAAAACTTATTTTAAATAAAATATTTTTCAATATTTTTCGTTTCTCGCACTGAATATAATTTTAATAAAATGATCATTTGCTTTAATTTGAAGGATAATAAAAATAAATTCTTTATTTTTAAAACGAACAAAAGTTTTTCCGAGTTTTATTTAGTTATAATATTTTTAAAATGCCGTTCACCACATTGTATTAACTCGCATTCAGAATCCAGCAGCGGTGTCATATTTAGATCGATCATGGTCTTTTTAATAGAATTTTAAAAAATGCTTGAGCGTATCCAGTAGACTGTTCCATCTTGTTTTGCAATCTAATATAAGTAAGCTCTTTGTCTTTATCATTTTTTCGTACTTATTCCTATGAATTCGGAATTTTTGACAATCAGTAAGCTGTCTTCATTATATTCGAAATCAGTATCAGAATCGCTGGTAAATTCTATACCTTCTGGACTAGTGATAAGGGATGCTCCAAAATCAACGGCTTGTTTATAAATTACGTCGATTACCGCCAACTGTATTCCATGTGCAAAACACAACTGCTGCCCATGATCAATAAGCTTGCCTACTTTCACCATGGTGCTGGGCTCCATCGGTAGTAATAGCGACAATATCGTTTGATAGACATAACTTAAAAGCCAAAAGCCGATTTTCTATTATTTCAACACATACAGCGGCCGTCTTTGAATGTTTGTATCGGATTAACTCTAAATTCCAACATTTTCCCTGCTGGCCATGCACTTTAATGTTCAGTTTTTTTATAATGGCTCGTAACGTAGGTTTTTATGGATTTTCGAGATTTTGGAAATTGAAATCCTCTTGCTTCCAACAATTCTCTTAAATCAACAGAGTTGACAAAAATCGAAAATGACAAACTGTCTAAAGCGCTAGTACAGAATCAAAGCTTTCATTTGTTTTCGATACAAAATAGTCGGTGAGTTTTTGTTGTGTAAATGGTATTTCATAAATTATTTCCTCAGAGTTACTCGTTCCGGCACCCTTCTCTTTTTGCAAATTTTCTTTTCCTCTGTTCAAAATGTCTATTTTATTAGTTTTAAAATGCGTATGGAGGCCTTTAGTGAATCCTTCTTTGCTTTATAAAATTGCTTCACAGCATTTACATTTTGCAGTTTCACCACCGCCTTCTCAACAAGAAAATAATACCATTCAGAATTACTGTAATTTCCTTTTTTTATAGGGTCATAGAGAGTAGTGGTTTTTGAGGCAGATGCCACAGTGAAAAAGTGTCATGTCGATTAGTAATGCACTGTTGCCTTATTGCGGTATTAGTCTATCGAAACATGCTGCCAAGTTAGGGGTTTTGAATAGAAATATAATTTACAATACAATTGTTAGTTAGTTTTAAAATACATATTTAAAAAAAAATTGTTTTTTAAGAACTCGTTTATATAATTTATCCGGGGATGTGACGGCTTAATTCCGGGATTTTCGAGATTAATTTTTGGTCGGAATCCCGGAATTGACACCACTAATACGTATGTATAACAATTATGCCATACAAATGGAAAACATGCAGTGCAGATTTGTTAAATTCCTGTCGTTTAAAGTGGACGGAGCTTTTCCTCCTAGAGGAACTGATCATGATGTTCTCCTCAATAGACATCAGATACCCTCCCTGTCTGACCGCAGAAAATATATGTTATGTCAGTTTATATTTAAATTATGTAGGTCACTTATTGAGTGCTCGGATCTCATGCCAACATACCTTTAATATACCTTTTCGCTCAATTAGAGACCCTCTTGTGTTTCACATTCCCATCCCATACTCTAACTTCTTAGTAAAAAGCCAACTCTATCAGTCCATGAGCATTTTTAATGCTACTTGCAATGACATTGATATGAATGGCTGCACCCATGTTCAGTTTATAGCGTTAGTTAAAAACAAAATTATGTAATGTTGTTCGTTTTCCATATAATATATTGTTTATATCACTTTTACTTTGATCGTTATGATCATTATCTTTCAGCCATAGGCTAGGAATTTTATTATACAGGGTGTCTCAAAACTCAGTATCAAGATTTTAGGGGCGTATTTGCCAGGTCAAAATAAGCCTTTTTTTTCCTATAAGCATGTGTCCGCAAACGCTTCGTCACCGATCTACAGAGTGTTAAATTTTCAAAAAATTTTTATTTTTTCCTTCATAGCTCTTTTAGTTTTTGAGATATTAAGATAAAATTTAAAACATAGATTACGCTTTAGGGCTTACATCATCTAGTATACCGAGTGATTGTAAGAATCTACAGGGAGATATTTTTTCAGGGGTCATGCTCCCTTTTCTCCGCATAAACTTTTTTATAGTGCGCTGCTGGCGGATTCTGAAATATGCAGTACATTCTTTGTTTTGTTTATAAACTTTTTTATCTCTTATAATTTTTATGCATCTAAGATCGTTATCGAGAAAAAAATTTAAACAAATTTTTGTAATTCGCCATATTTAATTGAAATTTTTCAATGAAACAATAAAAAAAACAATTAGTGGGCTTTGACTGCTATTTTCATTTTGACGTTTACGCTTATTTTGAAGCATTTGACATTATTTAAAAGTTGGTTTATGCATTTGACATTATTTAAAAGTTGGTTTATAACTTATCGTATATTTTTTGATTTGTTTAACATTAAAATGGAAAATGGACCATATTCATTTGAACATCTGGCTGACATCCATTTCGTTTATGGTCTGGCTAATGGTAACGGGCTTAATGCTCAGAGGTTGTACGCGCTAAGATTTCCTAATCGCCGGCTTCCCAACTACAGAACTTTTATAAATTCCCATCAACACCTTCGGGAATACGGCAGATTTCAGACTCCAATGCACGATACTGGTAGACCAAGACAAGCACGCAACCCAGCAGTTGATGAAGAGATTTTAAATGTTATCGACGAAAACCCTGGTATGAGTACTCGACAAATAGCACGGCATTTGGATGTTTCCCGTTCAACTGTCTGGAGGGTTTTACACGAAAACATGCTATACCCATATCATATTCAGCGCGTCCAAGGTTTGCTTCCTCGAGACTTTCCACAGCGCTTGCAGTTCTCCAGATGGATACTGCGCAAGTGTACTGTGGATCCTGAATTTTTATCTCGTATCCTTTTTACCGACGAGGCTCAATTTACACGCGACGGAGTAGTGAATTACCACAATGTTCATATTTGGGCACTAGAAAATCCACACATGATCAGAGAATCTCGACACCAGGAACAGTTTAGCGTAAACATATGGGCAGGAATAGTAGGAGATACTTTAATTGGTCCTTTTATTTTACCGCGAATTTTAAATGGTGACACATATTTAAACTTCCTACAGAATGAATTGCCTGCATTAATGGAGGATGTGCCTTTACACGGTCGTCAACAAATGTGGTTTATGCACGATTGGGCCCCCCCTCATTTTCGAGTCACCGTCCGCGATTATTTAGACACAGTGTTTCCCAATCGGTGGATTGGCAGAGCAGGTCCAATTGCTTGGCCCCCACGGTCCCCAGATTGCAACTCGCTGGACTTCTTTTTATGGGGGCATGTAAAGAGTCTAGTTTATGATGCAGGACCAGTGCCTTCCATCGAAGTTCTAACTGGACGAATTATGGATGCCTTTCAAACGGTAAGAAATAATCCCGGAATATTAGAACGCGTACGGCAGTCTATGAGAAGAAGAGTAGAGGGTTGTATCGCAGAAAGAGGAGGGCATTTCCAGCATCTTTTATAAAAAGTCAAAGTTGATTAAGTTTCTTATTTTTGAGGTAATGTTTAAATAATCTTATAACAAATAAGTATAGCGTCTTTTGTTTTCATTGTGGTATTTATTCCCCCCTGTTGTTATAAATGTTAATTAAATGTAGCTAATTACAAAAATTTGTTTAAATTTTTTTCTCGATAACGATCTTAGATGCATAAAAATTATAAGTTTATGCGGAGAAAAGGGAGCATGACCCCTGAAAAAATATCTCCCTGTAGATTCTTACAATCACTCGGTATACTAGATGATGTAAGCCCTAAAGCGTAATCTATGTTTTAAATTTTATCTTAATATCTCAAAAACTAAAAGAGCTATGAAGGAAAAAATAAAATTTTTTTGAAAATTTAACACTCTGTAGATCGGTGACGAAGCGTTTGCGGACACATGCTTATAGGAAAAAAAAGGCTTATTTTGACCTGGCAAATACGCCCCTAAAATCTTAATACTGAGTTTTGAGACACCCTGTATTACCTTAGTCCTAGGTTTCTTCTCTGTAGTTAGTAGTATTGCACTATTGTGCTGTGTCTTTAATCTTTTGTTGTGCGTTATATCATAAAATTGTCTTAATAATGGATGTAGATCTGATAGACAATAAAGCTTATATTATTATTATTTTGAAAGTGTCAAATTTTTAATCATATTATATCCGAAATATTACATAATATTATGGTATTTCTGTTGTTGCCGGCGATTATTTTTGTTGCGATTGGTTTGTATTGTATTTAAAAATTACATTGTGTCATTTAAACATTCGGGAGATAATACAGTGTCATTACACGGTAAGTGTAAGTACAGGGTAAATATAAATAGGGGTAAACACGTTCAGAAATAATTTTAATAATGTTGTTCAATCTTAAAAGCGACAAAAAGCAATGATAATTAAAAGAATTAACCATAATATTAAAGTAGATGCCCAAAACACTAACCGTTGGTACTTTCAACCACTTCAAAATGCGCTTGTCTACTGTACTCGTCATAGCAAATCTAATTACATATCATTCATTCATGTTCGTCTTTATTCCTAATATTATACATAGAGTGCTTTCATATGTAAAAAAATAACGAGACAAATGCTATGAGTAAAAATAAAAAGATTTACATACAGAAATAAGTAATAACTTACATTTTAAAATCATTTGTAGCGATATTAATTAAATATATTCCATTATTTTAATAAGTAGTCGCACAAGGGTGACTTAACATTAAACAATGTTTCATCAGCGAGACTGCCACATGAGGGCTGATAATATTCTGAATGGTACTAGCCAGGGAGATGAGAATGCTTAGACAGAAACACATAAATTAAATTCAAATACATTTAATGTTACCTGTCTGCCCAAAACATAACACTGTGATACAGAAAAAAAATAAAATATAATAATCCCTTAAACTAAAATAAGTCCAAATCTCAAGTTTACATGTACTGCCTTTAAAGCAACACTATTGGTAATCAAAAGGCAGAAATCAGTTACATTAAAAAGGAAATGGGTTTTACATTACTTAATCCGATATTACTGACTGAAATTTTAAAGTGCAAGTACTAAAAAGTAATGTTCAAAGTTCCAAAGTTTATATGCACTAGGAGAGAATGTTCACTTTAACAAACAACACTTGATTTACTTAACAATGTCCATTATTTAGCAAATTTTTATTTAATAACATAGGATGATGCAACAAAATACGTTATAGTCTAAGACCTACCTTGAGGCAACTTCTATATTCTTTCTTTTACTAAGGTAACTTGCAAAAACCATTAACTTTTCACGCCTATTTGAAGTCGAACTGCAATGAGAGGTACTAATTTCAGTGACGCATCACCACTTGGACACATACGCTCCCGACACTTTAGAATAGCAAAACATCCAAAAATCCTTTGCATCGAGCAAAGTACTAGACATACTAGACAATAAACAACTAACTTAATCGAGTTTTCAAGGGTAAAACTAATTTCTGAGACGAATTATATCCGTGAATTTTGCATATATTGGATTCACTGGACTTTAAGGGTGCTTTTTAACACAAAGCAGTGCAGAGCTTTCTTGAGTATGGTTTTTATGACACTGTGCTCGTTCCGTAACCAGGTTTCGATATGTTGTTTGCCACAAGAAAATATTTCTTCGTATTTTACTACGCATTCTTTATTTTCGTCTTGATATGATAATAACCTTTCGAATTTCATCCATTGGGGTAGGTAAAGTTAATAATTATGATTTATATTATATAAGAGAAAAACAGCTAATAGTTGCGAAATCGCAACACCATTGGAATGATGATGTAGATTCCAGATAAAGGCGATGTGATACAATTCATAGAAGTTTAGAAAACAACAAACTTAAAATAAGTTCGTGTACAGAGTTGTCCCTTATCCTGCCGTCAGACCCAATCCTTGGACGCGTTTCGCCGTCTACGGCTCATCATCAAGGTTTGTGATTGCCACGTGCTACAACGCTCATCTGCTTCATAGAAGTTAAGTGGAAACGTCGAAGTCGAAACCGCTGCTAAGGTACTCCGTGAAGGTGTAAAATGCTTGACTCCATAAGTATTTCCTATTCCTAACAACATACTTAAATGTTGTTTCGCTTATGTCCCCGATATTACATCTTAACGTCACAATTATTTACAATATTAAAAAGTAAAAATATTTTTATAAACTGTGCTTAAAGTAGCCCGACTTTAAACCCCTTTCTATAATAATTAATTTAACAAATTTCTCTATCGTTTTAGGTACAATAAGGATCATGGAGGGCATTTTAGAGCAGGCGACACTATTTCTTACATTATCTGCGAAGATGGTACTAATAGTAGTGCTACACAACGTGCGTATCACCCAGAAGAGCTAAAATCATTGGAACATCTTAAGATCGATATTAAATATTATTTGGCTAATCAAATTCACCCTGTAATTGCGCGTATATGTGAACCTATTGAAGGGATAGATTCTTACCAGATAGCTCAGTATTTAGGCTTGGATACAGCAACATTTAAAAAACCTGCTTGTAAAAGGCCTAGTCTGGGTGAAAATATAACTAGGCCCGAAGTAAAGTTCCGAAATGTCGACGGATTTACATTTCAATGTTTACAGTGTGGCGTGGATAATATTGTTAAAGGTCCCTTAAATGGATATATCCCGTTTTTGGCGAAATGCACGAATAGCGATTGCACAGCAAGACCAATTGACTATCTTTATCACATACGCAATCAGTTAAGACTCTCCATTCAAGCGTGTATCTCAAAGTATTATCAGAATCGGTTGATTTGTGAAGATCCGTCCTGTCCATATGAAACAACCCGAACTTCAGTGAGATTTAGTGGGAAGTACCCGAAATGTTCATTGTGCAACTCTGGTGTGGTGTATAGAGTATACAATGAATTGGAATTATACACTCAAATTTGCTTTTTTGGGTATATTTGTGATCCTAGCCATTTAATTAAAAGTAAGTACCCATATACAAATTAAATTTATGAATTCCATGTGAGAATTATTTACGTTAATCTTCTAGTGGCTTGTATTGCCCCAGTGGCGGCTCGTCGTATAAAGCAACTGAGGCCGGGCCTCACATGTGAATTAAATATAAAACGTTTTTTAACTAATTTCCAATCATTAAAAGTATCAAAACAATAGAACATTGAATTACCATCAAAGTTCAACATATTATCTTTTAAATTTAGCGCGCACCCCATCCAACATTAATTTTAAAAACTGAAATCGTTGCCCGACCGCATAAAAAGAAAATTGTAATCCCAAAAACTTGAGCTTCCTTTACGTCACAAATCGCTTATAAAACGCTATGCTCTCCAACCCGGCACCTCCACCGCTTTAATTGCGCACAAGAGGAATAATAGCAAAATTATCGTATTATTTTTACAGTAGCTTGCAATGGCTTGCATGTTGCCAAATGTTGATTGAACAAGAACACTTATTGACTTATTTACTTATTATTTAAATGTTTTATTTTTAAAAACATAAAAAAATAAGTTAGAAATGATTGATAAATGTTTTCATTGTTCTATAAGATATTATTAATAAATATGCAATTAAATCCCAATAACAAAAAACAGATAAAAATTCAAGATTACAGGTGGGTGCCTAGTGCCAAAGCTACTGCCTATTTAAAACTTGGCAATGTTTTATTGTTAACAGGCTCATCTATCTTTTCTTCTCGTAGGATCAGGTGTCGGCTTATTAGATTTAATTGATCGAGTTACGACGCGTGCCATTCGTTTGTGATTGTTAACCTATCGTGATTTTAGATTTTCGAGGCGGGTCTGCGGGTTAAAATACTGACACCTAATTAATTTGTTTTCTTGTTGTGTTGGTGCACATACCGACTCCTAGAGTCGGTTGTGGTTGGTGATAGGAGGTAAGGTAAGGCAAGAGCCCTTTACATCAGGTGAGTAAGCCGATTTGCTTTTTATTTTAATAATTAATACAGGATTGCCATTGCCAAGGTCCAAGGTTTCGTTACATACAATTATTTTTTTTTGTGCTTTGTGCCTATTTTAATTAAAATTATGAATCCCTCTCACGATATTGTTTTGTCTTTGCTTGAAACCCCTTTCTCGCGAGGAGACTCGACCAACACCAAAAATAACGGCAGTGTTTAGCGAAAAGAGAGCTTTTCAGGTAACTTGGGACGAAACCTATAAGTGGCTGTGCGGAAGTATTTATAAGGAAAGCTTATATTGTTGGCCTTGTATTTTATTAGGCAGCGTAAAAAACAATTGGAGTTCAGGGGGTGGGTATTCTGATTTAAAAACATTTTCACGGGCGGTAAAATCACACGAAAGTTCCAAAGAACATAATATTAAGAATTCTGTGGCGCTTACGAGAGTAGATAGAGACGAAATAGTAAATAGAGACACAATAGCGGATGCACTGAGAGAAATTGATCCTGACCTTGCAAATTGAATATTTTTCTCGTGAAACCTAGTATTTCAAAATAATTATATTGCTGGTTGAATTCCTAACTATTCATTTTAAGCCAATGACCTTGAAATCGCGAAAATTTTTCGTCTGCGGCGCTATTTTACAGCCTCGCCCCCTTATACATCCACGAGCCGCCACTGTATTGCCCTTGAGAAGTTTACTAGCGGATAGATTTGATCGGGTCGTCCGTGAAAATATTTGTATCATTTGGCGGTCATCAAGTAAATTCGATTCGGATAAAGTTGTCAAAGTATTTGCTAAGTTGATAATAAGATAGTTTTACTCTAAAAGTAACTATTAATAGTGGTTATACGATTTGTATCATAGCATAAATGCATGTTTTAACTCACCCAGTGACTAATTTTCAGGTAATACACATTTTAACCCTTCGTAGTCTTACGCTTTCCGAAATCTGCGGGGGGGGGGGGGGGGCACATACGCCACTGCTAACCTAACTACTTTAATGTTTTTGGATGCTGATTTTAATCATTCTATACTTTATATAGAAAATTTTAAACTTTTATCTTTTTTTACAACTTAAATAGTAAATGAATTAAAAATCGACTAAAACTGTATTATTAAACATATGTGTTTAAGTACGCCCAGTACACACACACAATAATTTCAGGTGAATATTTTTTTTTTGCTACTTTTTTTAATCGTACGAATATTTAGTTTATAAAAAAAGTTGCCGCTGGTGCAAGGGGTTGACCGAGGGAAGAGGGGAGTAACTCAAAATAGGCAACTAAAATTAGGTTCATTTATTTAAATAATATTTTCTAATTTACATTTCGCTATTTAAATAAAATATCAAAGTAACAGTGTAGTAGGTACCCTCTGGTTGATTTTTCTTTTGTACCTTCTTTTTCAAAGTATTAATTGAATACAACAAAATTCCTCAAAGTTTAAAGGCAATAAAAAATAGAATAACATTTAACAAACATCTAAAACCATATACAGTAGAGTCTCAATAACGTGAACAGCCAAATTGGTATTCAGCCTATTCTAAAACGTGAACGCCAAAAATATCTTACTTTTATAACGTGAACAAAGAAAATATTTATACCGTTTTACGGCGGTATAAGCAGCATTCCCGGCAACTTTAGTGCTTTTGCATAAGGCCGCCAATTATATTTTGTTTGTACATGTACATGTTTGGAAGAGATATGAAATTTGCGTCTTATTCAGTGTTTATTCGCCGATCAACACGCAACAAGCACGATGTCTACTAAGAAAGAAAATTATTAACTTTGGAAAAAGAAGCCCAACTATTGTCCGATGTCAGTAGATGTTCCGGAGTTACCTTTTTAGCAAAAAGTATGGAATGGCCAAATCCACAGTGTGTGCAATTAAGAAAAAAAAAAAAAATTCTTCAACAGTTCAAGTTAGTTTATTATGCGATTAACTTTATCCAGTACCATGAACTCCTCGAAAACATGAACACAGTCATTCCTAATTAGTTTACGTTATCGAGACTCTACTGTCTATTTAAAAAAAAAAATAATAATAATAATGAATAAAAATGAAAATAAATAGGGTTTATAAATATGTTTATATTTTTTAAGGAATGCAATATAAAATCTTTGTATTCTCATAGGATTCTAAAAATAAATATCTATTGCCATAAAAATCTATTAAATACTAAAGTAAGATAAGACCCAAAGTAAACACATGTACCTTCTTATTCCAAACCAGAAAAACAACAATAATATATTTTTCTGATGTAGATGGCCAGAATGTGTCTTCCAAAAACTTAGAGATATTGTCCCATTGTGATACAACCATTAAAACAACTGCGAGGGGCAAACACCTTGTATGTTCCACCGAACTTCCCAGTCCTTTATATTATATTTTTCTTTATATCCTAAAATAATATTGCTCTCTGTCTCAATTATTGTCGGTACTAATATTTTTAGTTAAGCATTACTTTTAGAATCGCTTCTATTGCAAATAAGTTACTTTCTTATCAGTCATTTTTTTATTTTGTTCTGTATACTAAGTAGCTGGTTTTAATTTTCTCTTCTTGTTTCCACGACTTGTATTCCTGCACGCTTCAAACGGTAATGTTAATAATTTGTATATAGCATGTTTTTATTCAAGATGTTTTTGTAAAACTTGTTAACTTTTAAGTTCATTTCTTTCTTCAAATATTTGGCAAATTATTCTACATCCCCTTGAAGCAACAACAATTTTGTGGCCACGTTTTTAGTGACGGTTAAGTAACTTGAACCGAATTTCTTTCAGCAAAGAGTACACATTGCATATGATGTTGATGGTTCTTCTCTTGAGGCCCTGAATCCATTTTCGTTCTATTTAAATATATGTATTTAATTGTAATTGTTCCAACAAACCTCGCGAACTAATAGACTTACTCATCTCTTTAAAAAAAGTTATTTCACTCACAGATACTCTACCATAGACGAGGTATAGGATAGTTTGGAACAGAATGCAATTAACAATTATGTTATTATAACATTCAGGCGTCAACATAAAAAAGTGCCAAACAGGCCAATAATCATTTTAAACTCGTCAAATGTAATTCTTGTCAACGAAATGTTAACCAATCACAGTAGACGTCCCCCGTGCATTTTACTGTAAACTATTAGGCTTGTTCCAACCAGCAGTCCGGGATAAGATTTAAATCAAAAATAGAGTCTACCAGATGAATATTGCATGCAGATCTCAGGATGCCTTGTTAAGTCCTACAACTGGTTGATTGTATTTGACAGTTTGAAACTGTCAGGAACTGATGGTTGGAGCAGACCTAGTATTAGATAGTTTTTAAGAGCCGAAATTTTCAGCGCTTAACATTTGCAGTTAGCAGTGAAGTTTGACGTACGGGGCGAGAAATCTAACCAATCAAAGTTAACTCTATACGGACATCAGATAATCGAAAACAGGCAAGCTAACGAGCCAGCACGATCGTATTTGTAATATAGGATATAGAGAATCTAATATACATATGTACGTGACATCGGTTCGATCCCATCATTCCTTACCACAAATTACAACCGTAAGGGTATAAAGTACGTAGCTAACAGCACCCCTTAACGTAGTGGCAAGGGATAGTTTAAACGGCACTTGCACCGTCTAACGTTAACTGCAAACCCCGTGTCAAATAGGTGGCTTAAAAACTCTCCGAGCTTGTGCTAAGGTATAGAGTCGTGCCATGCTATCAGGATATGGATTTTATTTTTAATAGGTTAGATTTCCGTCCGGTACGTCAAATTTGACTGCTAAAGGCAACGATAAGCGCTAATAATTTCGGTGACTTAAATTTACGGATGCTACGAAGATCACCGCGCATCCTCAAAAAAACGTCCTGGATAATATTCACCACTTGATACTTTAGTTATAGATAAAAGTAATTTCGATAATGGCTTGGTCTGACCGTATTGTTCTCATAATTGCAATGGCGGGGGCTTCTGATCACTTACCAGGGAAAATCTATAATAAATTCAACACATTAATATCACACATAAATCGGAATTTATTATATTCTGAAACAAATGTTGAGAACACTGTCGAAAAATGTTATGAATATCTTAATAGTTCTTCTGAATCTGCATTTCCTGATAAACTAACAGACATCAAAAACCCATACAAGACAGGATGGAGAAGGGCAACAAACTATCTTATAGAAATAAACTCGGCTTACTTTACTACGTTAAAAAAATTACTAACAATGGAAAGTTTATTCAATATGCAAACCTAGCAAACATATTTTCAAAAAATAATTTCAACGTCTTCTAATAAAGTGAAACCCACCTGGGAAATTGGCCCTCTCAATCCGACGCCCAATACAAAGTTTCTAGAGATGTATCGTGTTGAGAGACTTGACTGAGAATTTCATATAAATCAATGCAATCTATGCAATAACAACATTCAAAAACAATTTTGGGTATGGCACAGCCAATATAGTTTAGTATGCTTATTTCTCTATAATGCAATATGGATGAGACTTCTGGGGAGCATCTGTAAATGCGGAGACGACTTTTCAAGAAAGAGCCTTACGCTCCCTCCTTGGAATTGACAGAAGAGAGTCCTGGCGGAACCACTTTTAGCTTTTAACAAATGTATATAGGGCCTACCGGTGTAGAAACCGTTGGCCGCCCATATTCTAGTAATATGTTGTTCTGCTGGTGTCACACTTCCCGCTTGGACCTTGGGCCGAATTTTAAATTTTATTATGTGTTAAGTGTTATTTAAGCTGTCAAAGGGCACAGGTATCATAACAATTACCTACGTATAACTACTTTCTTTCACTTAGGCGACAACGTACGAAATAATGAATATTTATTCATATTAGTTGGATCGAAGCGAGAGGCCTGACACCAGCAGAACAATTAGCGAGATGCGATAGGATGGAGCGGGGGAAACTTTCACTTTGCAATACTTCATATTTTTACTCTTCTAACTTATTACTAGGATATGGGCGGCCAACGGATTTCCACACCGGTATCTTTAAAAAATCTATCATCTACAGAAATCAGAAAGATCTACATTACATTCCGAAACGCACTCATACAATACGCTAAACAAAAATAGCTATATTACACCCAACTTTTCATGTTATTGCTGTCGAAGTTTTCAGCATCTACTATATATCTACATATATAAAAAATTAAACTATTAAAAAAAAAGTATTGCTTGCCAGTGTGTTTGAGGGAGTTTTTTTTTTTACTTTTCGTTCACCTAGCAAGATTAGTATAAAGCAATGACCCTGTCTGTATATATTACTTATTTTGTTTACCTACAAAATAATTTATATTTTTTTATGTATCATAAGTTTCACGAATGATACAAACATCATTGCCTCTAACCTCCAAACCAATCAAGTTTCACCTTACTAATTTATGTATCGCCTCTAGATGTATTTGATTTTTCTTTTCACCACGGCTGTTGCTTAAAATGACAAATAATATGTGTAAATTTTAGTTGAAACAGCAGATCGTTTTCTGTTTGACAGAGCCTTTAAATTCCATTTATTGAAAAAACCTGGTGACTGTTTAAAGTAACAGTTAATCTAAGATATCAGTCACCGGTATAACGGTAATTTCAGAAAAGCTTATAAAGCCCATCATTAGTTCCTTCTAATTGCAGCCTCCAGATTTAACTCGGGTCGCTTAGTTTTTTTCCATGTCTCGTTGATTATCAATAAACTATTAAATTACGCCTTTTCACTTTTAAACTTTAATCAACAATTTTTATTACTGAACACGTGATGGAGATGGGCTTTTATTTAACGATCTGTTAATTTTAAGTAAGAGTTAACAGTCGCAACTGTTACTTAACAGTAACAATTTTGTTCATCACAGTTTTATTCACATCTGTATTTCTTCTGAATATCTTTTTACTGTCTGCATTTTTACTTTTTGCCTTATCGAAGGTTATTCAATTAAATTAGGAAGATATCGGAGTGGTTTTACAAAGAAAATATGGCTACGCTACCATTTCTGTAGTTAATTATTAAGGAACATGCAAAAAATGTATACGTACTAGTTTAAGAATGTAGTAAGTATTTCACAATACGTACTAAATTAAGATCGCAATAAACGTCTAATATTCCATCCACCCTAGATAATACGTCTAATTAGAAAATTTTGATTAGAGGAAAATATTTCAATGAATACCACAAAAATAAACAAAAAATTAGCTGAATATAAATGCGGTAACTGGGGCTATGCAGTCTGCTCGCCAACAATAAATTAATAAGTACGTAATATTCTAGAGTCTAGAGCGTTGTGTGCCATTTAACATACTTCGACTGGACGTTAATACTTTCGACCCTATTTAAAACATCTTTTAGATTTTTGTAGAGCTAAATCTTGAAACTAATAAACTGCGTAGTCTTAAGACTACGGTAAAGTCAGTTCACTAGCGTAACCTGAACTAAACTAAGCCAACTGTGTAAAAGATGTTCCGAAAGCATCTGAAATGTTTTTTTTTTATAGAACCTGCCCAAATGGACAATCAACTTATTGAAGGCTACCGACAACTACGAGAAATTTCTGAAAATGCTTTAAACCATTCGGCATTTGCTGTAGTGGATTTGGGTGAACTATTTGCATTCTTGTCAGGACAAAAAGAAAATATGTATGCTCTTAATTCTGCTATAGCGTCAGCTATAGACTATGATGATTATGAACAATATTCCGATAGTGAATGATATACCCATGTTTTAGGTTTATTTTATCTTTTAAATACAACTATTTTAATTAAGTATAGGTACTATTGTCTTTAAATTAACTCTGTAGGATCGTCCTTCATGTATGTTTGTAAAGTAGGTATAGAAATCGTATGGTAATTCTGAAACTGTTGTGATACATATTAAATTAATTGAGTTTTTAAAGTACAGGCAAAGAATTAATGTTAATTAATGTACATGGATGGGACAATTTGTTTGTTTGTTTTATAATTTTTCAGCCAATTTAGAAATTTTGAATTTGGCCCCTTTAGTAGGGTGTTTGAACTAAAAATGTGACCAATATTATTTGTTTTTTTTTTACCAAAAATCATGTTTTATGCAAGAATTGTAATGGAACTTTCTACAGTTTATATTTTGTATAATATTTAATGAAATGATAATGCCAGTTTATTTATTAGTTATTTTAAATAAAAACTTTTAATAATTTTACTCAAGTTCTGGTTAACGTCATCGACCTAAAGACCACTGCCGTTGTCGAGCGATGATGTCCCGGTGCTTAACTTACAGTATTCCAGCTCTACGCCCCGGGCGGCAATAACCCATGCTATGCCACTACTTTAAATTATAGTCCCTAAATATATATAAGAATTGATTGTGTATTGGTTATGAAGTTTAGTCGAAACTTCAGCACAAAAATTCTTTTAAAAACATCACTATATGTTTAAATTGCATCCCCTCCCATAAGTGCTCCCTTGTGTATGGATAGCAAAAGGTTTTATAAAGATATATTTATAGAATGGTTAGGTACACGCTATACCAAAAGTTTGAATCCTGTCGTTTCATAGGGGAACAGTATGCATTTTATTACAAAGTAGCTATGTTTCAAATCTACCTCTTAAGCGATATATACAACGCCATAAAGTGGGTTTATTTTATTCAAACTAATTATGACCTTTATTTGGAATAATTTTCATTCATTATTAGGTGATAGGTATGCATTAATGCCATCATAGCATTACGAACGTTATTTTATGTTAATTTAATTTCTGCATAACTTCCAAATTTAAAATACGTCTAACCCCACTTTTGCTCTGCTCGAGATTAACCACTACAGGGCCTTTACTCTGCTTTTTTTGGTTTTAGATCAAAGAGGATTATTGTAGCTACTCATAGGGCTACGCTACCTTTTCTGTTTCTTGTTTAAAATTCCCTATGGGGCCCTGATTAGTATGGTAGAAATTTGTCAAATGGCCACAGAAAGATACCAAAGATGGATTTATGCAGACCAAATAAAAAAAATTTAAATAAACTATACAAATCGCCCAACAGTTAAGGAAAATTATGATCTTAATTAATTGGTCTACATAAATCCACCATGAGACGACAAACGCGTACAGAGCACGTTTATTTAAATTATTTATTATGTCTTTATTGTAATTAAAGAGAATAAAATTACAAAAGGCGAAGTTGAAAGAAAGCTTCCTCACTTAACCTAATATTATAAACTATGACGTAATAAGTAGTAATCACTAAGGGAACAATAAATGAATGAATAGATAAACTAAAAATAAATGTACTAAATGATGTGCAATAACACGTAGTTTACCTAATTGAAATAATATAAGTAAAAATAAAGTTAACTATAGCTGGCAAGGTAGAGGGCACTGAGGAGCAGCAACATATATATGTGGAACGTGGGAATTACCGCGGGAACTTTGTTGTAAATTAAAGGATACTACTTGATAACTGAATGATCTCTCGAACAGAATGGTTTTGTGCAACGGAGGAGTGATAATAGATTTATGCCGAAGGTACAAGGCATGAGAGTCATATCTAAATATTATTTTTTGATATAAATAATCCGGGTATTTTTTAACGATTATTCTATTAAACATCATTAGGCTATGAAACATTCTCTCTCTCTTGTGTTAAGCCATCCTATTTCTCTCATTGTAGCACTCGCCCCTCTATCATACTTTCTTATTCCACCTCTCATACGTAGATAGCAGTTCTGAACACGTCTTGCATCCCTCTCCAAGAGACAAGGCCGTACAATGCATCACAAAAAGTGATAAAACCATCACATATATAACGATTTTCTGATATCAGGATTTAGAAGGTGTCTTTGGTAGTACCTATATAAGTTTTAAATTGACAAATGCCTTTTTTGTACAGTTATTGACATGCTCGGTAAACCTCGGCAGTGGTTGAACAGGATAAGGTTTGACCACCAAGAACGACGCGAAACATGTTTCTACATTGCTCCTTGCTCTGAGCAGGACCAAACAGAAGTAATTAACTGCCACTTTTAGGTAGGTCAGCTGATAGCCTGTCAATAGCATCAAGAATGTTTTCAGTGCGAAAGGATGAGTACAGCTGGGTATCATCCGCATACATGTGCGCTGTCGTGGCGTATCCCAAATTATCGATAAGTTGAGAGCTGTATAGAGTGAAAATAAGGCGCCCAGTATCGGTCCCTGAGGAACACCACACATGAGACCTCCACACAACCCGATAGTTCCGAGTTGAGTTTTACAGACTATGTCCTTGTAAGGTAACTTTGAATTATATAGTTGACATGCACTATCATTAAAGCCAAGAAACCTCAGGATAGCCAATAACGGCTGATGGTTTAGTCTTTAGTCAAGGCAGTAAGTTCACCGCGATCAGCCGCCTCCAGAACATCATCAGTGGCCTTGAGAGCTGTGGCGCAACTATTTTCTCTACGAAAAACGAACTGGACATCCGGCAATAACCTATGTGCTTGAATATACTCACGAATCTGACCCTCCAACACCCTTTTCAAGACCAACAGGGTAGGTAGTATGCTTATAGGTCTGAGATCCTTTATTATTACTATCAAACATTAATTCATATGTGTAACTTTACAACCATAGAGCAACCTATATTTATTTTTCAAGTGAAGCGCGTCCAATTTCGTGTGAGGCTGTGCGCCCCACATGGAATTTCTCATAGATTCCCACGTGTGCCTCAAAACTGTTATTAAAAAATCGTGCGAGTATTTCTCATAGAAATAAGAGGGGCAACTATTCTATGGTATTTCTATGAATACCACATACTTCAAACTTTAGAGTTTTTAGAGGTTGCCCTACTAAACGGTAGTTGTCCTACTGCAATCTGGTGGGAGTTCAGTGACTGCAATTCACTATCTGCGATCATAGAATAGGAATTATTTCTATGTCTGCGATACGTGTCGCGTCACGTCCAATTATAGTGGGTGTGGGCACACCTTTATCTAAAAAGTTTGACCATTAAAAAAAACATTTATTTTCATTGCAAAAACTAGCCCGAATTAAAGAACCATCTAACACCCAGAGAAAATGAATATGTTTTAGCATCGATTCCATTATATTAGACTTTGTAATATTAAACCATTAGCTGCCATGGTAAAAGCGGCATTTAATTAAGAGTTCCCGCACTTTCGCTACTACGAGAACAACCTATGCATACGCTGTTTTTGAACATTTTAGCAACGTCTTAACAACGATATATTTTACTGTAATCACTAAATAATAATGTAATAAATAAAGTAAAGTAATCGCTTAAAAAAATTTGCAACTATGAAGTACATGGAGTTTAATTGGCTTCATTAAAACTTTAGATTCCGTAGCTGTAACAACCTATTTTAAAAATGCAGTTACCGACAGCAATGTTGGGTTTTAAAATTGGTCGGTTGCGGTTGGCAATATGATAGAATTAAGCATGCGCATTGACGTTTAAAAGAAGTGTCAATTTGTACTTCCGCTCACAAAGTTTTGCTGGACAAGTGCATTCGGATCTAATTTTTGGTTTTAGAATCAAAAGTTAAACATTTGTGTTAATTTTTAAAATAATATAGTGGTTTTTAGCAAATTCTCTAAATAAAATGAGTTGGCAGGATTACGTTGACAAGCAACTTTTAGCTTCCAAATGTGTCACCAAAGCGGCTATCGCTGGACATGATGGAAATGTGTGGGCTAAATCAGACAATTTTGATGTAAGTTTACAATTTATTGAATTAAGTTTACTCTAAAATGGTTCTATACAATGTGTATTCTCATAACTAATACAAAAAAAATCATTTTCTTGTTAATGCCGCTCGATATTGCAAACCGGCGACACGGCGCAGAACAATAGAAGTATGGGTTGGGCCTACATACCTACTACATTATGTTTTCATAGGTGTAATTTTTTGAGCCATTCTCAAGATGTTGTATTTGCAAACGTTTCAAATAAGTATTTCAGTTCCAAATTATTTTAAAACCATGCACAATATAATGTTTGGAAGGGTTGCAGTCATTTTTTCTATTTTTTTTTTAAAGAGGGCCTGACCAGTTGAATCTAAAATGGCGGCGGAACTATGATAATAAAAAAATAAGAGAAAAAAGAAGTCTTTTGTAGGCTGAAACAATTCTGTACATTTGTCAGCAACTTGAGTTTTCAGTTATAAATGGTAGAACTTGCTATAGGAACAAAATTTAATTCATTAGGACATGTTGTACACATTTACTTTAGCCTGGTGGGGGGTGTGTCATTTTTGTAGTCACATCCAAAAAACTTTTAAAGTAAATTTATAGGTCTAAGCGGAATCGCTATACATTCAAATATAGAATAATTACACCTTAGTAGACCAATGTAAAATGCTGTTAGGGTGCTTGAATGAGTCAGTATTTACTACTTCTTCAGATATAAATTCAGCCTACAGCAAGGGATTCAATTTTAAATAGGGGCTGCCACTGTTTTCCAACTGCAGGGCAGGGGTTTGATCCAATGTAAAGTGTATTTATAGTCATTTAAAATTTATTCTATGAATCACTTGTTTCTATGATTAACCTGCAAATTTTGATATTCCTGTTAAAACTGATGACATAGGTGTATTGGTAAATCTAGTAAAACATGTGCTGGAGAATTTCAAATAAGAAAATCTGATATATTTAGGGATGATCTTGTATACCTAATTAAGATACCCAGGTAATTGGGTGAAGTTCAGGATTATTTGTGTTTTTTAGAAACAATATTTATGTTGACTCCTACATTCTGCCATTCAATTCAATATTACCTAAGTTGTTTTGAAATAATGATTATAAGTAGTTAACAAAATTTATATTGCCCTTGTTTTGATTAATGATATCATTCTCTAAAAACATTAATGATATCAGGTTGTTAATGTGATAAAGCAGGAGAGTTTGGTTAAATATGTTACTCTCTGGTATACTCTTGTCTACTAAGAACATACCTACTCTAATTCATTTCTGCAGAATCATGAACCATAACAATATTTCCCTTGGAAGAAGCTATGCTATGGTCTTTTGGAAAAAAGTGTAATTTCATTATTTTTATTTTACCTTTAGTTTAACTATGCTCATATTCACAAAATTGAGAACAAGAAAACCCTCCAGAAAAACATTTATCTTAAAAATAAAACATTGCTGTTAATCATTATAATTTTCTCATGATACCTACAACATGGTGTAGTGGTACCTATTAGAAATAAATTCATTATTAATCCAAATAAAATTAAAGAATAAATTAGAGCAGACTATGTTTGGAAATAATTTATTTTAAATGTATGTGTTTTCAAAATGATGAAATTTAACTTTTTGGTGGACATTGGCTGTTTACCAATTTTTAATTGGCAAGATTTCAAAATCTCGTGTTATGTTACAGGTTTTGTAAATTCTGTATCTTCTATTTTTAACAATCTACTGATGCTCTAGAAAGAACAAATTCTTAAAACATGCCAACAAAAGAAAACATGCCTGCTATTAATTGGATGGAGATAAAAATTTACCCCTATTTATCTTAAGATTAAATACCTACTGTCATATAAACAATATTTTAAGGTCTGAGCCTGGTATTTCAAATATTATTTGAGATTATAAAGAAATAGGTGGGTACCACTCTTCTTTGGTCTTTAGCTAGCTCATTAATTTCAACCAAAATATTGTATTAGGTTAGAGAAGTACTGCTATACATTTTTAAGTGTTATATTGAGAGAAGATGGTAGGAGATATAAAACTTTTAACCATCTAGCATTTCAACCTTATTAATTTTTTTAAATTTATTGTAGCGTTTATAATATATGTACTTATCAAACTTTATAATCTTATATGCCCGGTAATAAAAACTTTCTTTAGGTACTTGTAGAAGGTTAAAAAAATGGTTTTTGAAGTGGTGAAAGTAGAATTTTTATTTATCTATGATGCAACAAAATATAAAAATGCTAGAATTAAAAAGCAATTAAACATATATTCAGTTTATAACGCTACGTTGCTTTTTCATAAATCTTAATTTTTTTGCTGTTACTAAGTAGAATACCAATTTCTTTATTAGTCATCAAGACTATCTATAAAAGTATGCAGGACCTCATGAAGCACTGATATAAAATATGCTGTTATGACTCATAGCTTATCTAGGTACAACAAATTCTAAAAACGGTAACACAAAAATGCTAAAGCATTTGAGGTTTCTAAGCACTGTAAAATAAGGAATAATTATATAGTAATTAGGCTTCTATTTTAGTCAGTTAACAATATTAAGATGTGATTTGTAGTTTAGGCCCAAGTCTTTTGTTCTATATTTTAGTAAAATTTAAAATATTATTGATTTGGCAAGGATATTTTTTTATGATAGAGGGAGAATAATACAAAATATCCTCTGAAAACTTTGCTTTTTAAGCTATTTTCAAAATATTATCCTTATAAATCCTTTATTGTCTACGAATAAATTACTTCTCATTAACGAAAGTATAAAATATACATACATAATGTCAACTTATGCTTTCAAATTTTATTACAGTACATAATAGATTATGATATGAAACTTTATATTTATAGGAAAATACCTTAATTACACAGAGTCTATATCTCTATACTTATATAATCTAATATTTCTTAAAATTAAAAATTTATTTATGATGAAATGTAATAAATTTATTTAATACCTATTTTATTGAAAATAGAATATTCGTGCAAAAGTAACTGATTCAGATAAATAATATTAGGAGCAATTCCACTAAAAAAATATTTAATTTTTAATCTTATCATTAACTTCCTATTACATATTAGCTTTGTATCATTATACAAGTGCTGTAACTGCGCTTATGCCATCATTTATTTTGATATTGTTACACTTATATCAACTTTTATTGGTATATATATAAATATAATGCTGTAAAATTGAAGATAATGTATAAATTAATTAGTTTTTAAAAGAAAATGGCTCTATTTATTTTATCGCTGTTCTACCCATACCAAAATTAAAAATTTTTTGGGCTTAACTCTTAAAGACGTTTTGATGCTATTGTTAAACAAATTTAATAAAATTTGGTCTCTTTACAGATGAAGATAATGAATTGACCGATTTCTGACGATTGTTTATATTTGATTTAATGATTAATTTACTACGTTTATATCGATGGCTTCAAGCTGCTTTGAAAATTAAAGCGGCTTAGAACTCAAGGTTGAGTTCACACGTTTATTTCGGCGACTTGAAATTTGACTTCAGGTCTAATTTTATCCAACTTAACGCGCATGTGCTGATTTTTTAGATAACTTTAATAATATGACAGCAAATAAAATAACTTAAACTTAAACTCAATATGATTTATTATCAAAGAAGACGTTCTCATTGATAAAGCTGAAACAGTGAAGTATCTTAGTGTAAAGAAATACAAATAAAAATAATTACAAGCAACTAAAATCAGAGAAAGATAAAGTTGATGTACCTACATGTCACACATAGTAATTTTTTTTTTCTTTTTTCCCCTTGGAGAGTACCCCACAGATTTTTTAAACAATTTAAGTGACTGTTTTATAAATGCTTCAAGTTACTAGGTAAATGATTATATATTTTTCTACTTTCATATATAATCGATTTTTTTTGTGAGGGTTGAAGATGGTAATGGCAAAGCGAGTGGCAAAGCCAGATTACGATATTGTCGTGTCGTGTAGGAGGAGTACTTATTCAAAAACCTATATCTAATCTTAAATATTAAAGTGACAGTCTCCAAAATAAACAATGATGTCAGTGTCAATGTTCTTTTTTGCAAAGACAATGGTCTGCATAAGCCTCTGGTTTTGGCCCGACCAATATATCTCATTGCGCGTTTCTGCAGAGTAAACAGAACACCAAGCAGATGCTGACTAGAAAACCACCAAAATGCAACTCCATGTCTGGAATAAGATTCTATAAGCACGTGATAAACTGATTTTGCAATATTTGAAATTTGAACCAAGTTCATTGACTATCACTTTGACTGCAAAACATCTCGAAGCCAATTTCCTGCTCCATAGTACAGTTAGAACTAATTACATTTGTTTTTTCGACATTTAAGAGATAATATTGTAGTATCGTTAGCGAAAAGTGTGAACTCTCCCCCAATGTCGATAGACGTCAAATCTTTAGTATATAAAAGAAAAACGTCGGGTTTGGATTCTGAACCTAGGATGAACATCACTCCAATAGCGAACATGTTGCGATGTCACAGTTCCATTCGTCGAAAACGTGGACTCATCAGGGAACATTATAAGTTTATGGAATTCCCTATTACCACCTAAAATCTTACTCCCTACCCACAAACAAAAATCCAACCTTTTGCCATCATCGCCCTCTTCTAATGTGCGGTTATAATGGGGTTTGTAGGGACGTATCTTATTTTGGTTTAAAATTTCTTGAATAGTTAGTACTTTTTTGGACCACCTGTAGTTGCGTACCTCGTTTCCTCAAGAACTGTGGGGTTTTCTCTAACAGACTGCAGTACGAAAGTCTAAAACGGATCCCGTTTCACGAATTCTTAACCAGCCCGCCCATTTGGTTACGGGTACATTGGGAACTTTTCATGAAATTTTTCAATAACGTGTGTATTCAAAATCTCCGTTGCCATAACATTGGATTAAATGTATTCTTTGCTCCGTTGTTTTTAAAGCGAATATTCCGCTCACGTATAAAAAATCCCATAAGGACAGTGGTATTTTCGAAAACTTACAGCGGATATACAAAATCGAAAACACCAAAACGAAAATGCCACTTGTCAGTGTCACTTTGTTGACACATTTCTATTTATTATTTCAAAGTTGACAAAATGAATGTTTTTGGATTCCTGAAATATTCCTTTAAATACCATGCGTGCTTTAAAACTAACCGGATAATTTTTCACTTATACGTGTTTTCTTTACAAATTTCACTCGTCCTTCGGACTGGTGAAATTAAAGAAAACACGCATTTGTAAAAAATTATCGGTAATTTTAAAGCACTCGTGGTATTACACCCGAAAATATTATTGCTATCCAAACTTAATGAAAACGTATATCTTAGAAGAGGTGAAGATTTGAAACAATTCTCTTAAATAGCATTTTGCCAAGAACTTTAGACTAAGGGTATCTACTTTACTCTTGTAAAAAATTCGAACTTTTAACTTTTTGGACACCCTGTATACAATTTGTTTTTTCATCGACAATCGTATTTTTTTGGTTCAGGTTAGTTGCCCTCTTGTCTACTATATCGCCGGACATACTGTATATCAACAGAAATATTCAATTTAAATTATTGGTATCCTATTTTTTATTGTTCCAGGTGTCTAAAGAAGAGTTAGCGAAATTAGTACAAGGATTTGAGAAACAAGACATCCTAACCTCCTCAGGAGTGACGCTTGCTGGCAACCGATATATATATCTTTCAGGCACAGATCGAGTGATAAGGGCTAAATTGGGAAAAGTTGGTGTCCATTGTATGAAAACAACTCAAGGTAAAATATTGTTTTCTATTGCATTTACAATTACGTATTGGTTTTTCCTAATGTATTAAACTTCTTCAAATACATTGCTTTACCCTAGTGGTATACATAAGTTATTTTAGCTACTTATTGATTGTGGAAATGCCGCAATACAATAATTAAGTTTTTTTTTCATTATAGCGGTGGTAGTTTCTTTATATGAGGACCCAATCCAACCACAACAAGCAGCGTCTGTTGTAGAAAAACTAGGAGACTACCTAATTACTTGTGGATACTAAAGGTTTGTGAATATCCTGTATATTATGTAAGGGGTTATTATAGGTAAATAATAAGGGAAGTTGTGAAGAAACTAATAGATTGTAAAAATACCTGTATATACAAGGTGTTTTATTTCAAATATCAAAGTCGCTACTATTTTCTAGTAAAAGTGGCAACACCGCATTGCCGAAAATATTTTAGTTGGGTGTCAATTTATGCAAAGAACCAAATTTTTGGAGCGGCTCATTAACTGGTTTACCACCATAAAGGTCTAATGTTCCATGCCCCGTGAATCGCCCTGTATATATAATTTTTTTTATAGAAACAACTTGCAGCATATTGGTGTTGAGTCTACTTAGCAACTCACACTTTAATATAGAGTGACATAAATAACTTTGGTATACTTTCTGCAAATCTGACTGACTGGTCGGACCCTATTTTATTTTCAAAAAAATAGGTCGCAGTTAATTTAATGGCCCAAGAGCGTCGTTGCAGGCCCGCCTGGTCAGAGACAAGTTTTTGGCACCGTTTATCTCTTCCCAAAAGCAATGAACGCTCATTGGACTGCGGTATAAGGTATAAGCATAAAATAGGCGTCAGTGTATCGGTAGGGCGCTAAAACTACCCAATGAAAGAAAAACTGGAAGGATGGCCTATTTTATTTAGGTTTGATAGCAACCAAAAAGTTGGGGGAAAAGGCATTTTTTTTTTAAATTTATAACTCGATTGCATTCGATCGTAGCAACAAAGGGTTTGTAGGGAATTGGATTACCTGTAAAAAGACACTTTAAAGAAATTTGTAAGTCAATTTAGTTGAGGGACGCTGAAATGCATTTTTTCGCAATTATTTCGTCTCCGCTAAATACTAAATTGCAATTCTAGGTGCAGCTTTTACTTTGACCATTTATGCAATTTATTTATTTTCTGATTACAGGGGGAAAAAGCAAATAAGGTTGTTAACCAAAATTTAAAACCATATAAAATGAATGAAATGAATACTCTAGGTCGTTTCCGCTCACCTTTTAGCAAATAAACAATGACATCTTTGTGCAGTGCATAAAATTATCTCCAAAATGCTACTAAATGTGTTTATTATATGTTATGTAACTTTCTCAATACCAATGTTAGTTGCACATTAGCACATTTTCCTTATCTTTCAATAGTGAAATTAACATTGACAAAAATGTATCAAATATAATAGTCGAGTTAAAGCGATGATCTGGTATTAACTTTTCGTTGATGAACGGCGTCACCAATGACTTAATTAGCCCTTCTTTACGCCATTAGTTCTCAGTTTTCAGACCAGTATTAACCTTGCTGGCGAGGTGTATTTTGTTTAATTTCGTTTGTTGTGAGACTTGGCTAGAAAATGTAAATACTTTTAACGTTCAAGCGCTTCTTCAAACTGAGACGAAATTTTTAAAAGGGCAATTTCAGGATTAACCAAGGGTATAACCTCAGTCCATCGCTTGACCTCTGCTTATTATTGATAATACTTATGAATTTTATTTTACAATTTTGAAGAGTTTTATGCTCTGCAAACAATTATTTATTCACGAAAAGTTGACTGGAAACGAATTATTTCGCGGAAAGTACCGTCTGGCAATGCAACGCAAATAAAATGGTTATTTATTTTTCGCATAAGTGCATCTTATGACATCTTGTCTCACCATTGTCATGGTTACCGTCACCATGTCAACCGATTAGTTAATAAACCACACATAGAATCGTGTTTCCTTTATAAACCTGTTGTGTGACATTTTGGTCATACCTACTAATGACATCAGTTGAGAGGGGACATCAACATAGCTCCTTTCTGCAAAGACTCGCGCGCAGGTTGTCATTTCAAAAACAATTCCTTGTTAAAGCTATCTGAAGGTGAGATGAGGTAAAAATTTAGGCTCCGACATAAGCTTTTATTTATTACAAATTATTGCAAAATAACTGAGTAATCAACAATTTAAAATTTTAAGTTATATAAATAATTTAATAAAAAGTAGCTTAAATCCGAGGTAATATTACTAGACACAGACATGTATATTAATACATATACACTAAGAAAGAGTTGTTCCAAATGGTGCAATCAAAAGAAAAACAGAAACAAAAAAAGGATAGCCAACGATAAGATAATAAGGATCAATAATATAGAACATAACACAAATAAGAATATTAAAAGAATAGAAACAAACTGCAGTCATTGCAGAGCTCTTGTCAGAGCTGGCAGGGTTATGTTGAATAGTTCCATAGTTTGTACGTGTGTAAAGTAAGCGCCACAAATATAACATTGTTTACATTTCTGTCTTCTGTATAGAAACTCCAGCAAAAAATGCCGCCTCTGTGAGGCATACATTGTGGCTTAAAATGTGAGGATTCAGCGAGTACGATTTCGTGCAGACATGAGCCGTCCTCGCATCTATCTCTTTAACGTAGTATAGATAAGAACAGAGCGAAGCCGTATCGGACCTTCGCTACTAGCGATGACAAATACTATCAATAGGTCGAGTTTTAGGTGGTAATTTCAATTTCAACTGATTCAGCCAATGAGAACCGGAAAATGGGCTTTGAAGGCCAATTGAATATCCATAAGAGGTAATTAGATATACCTTTCTTAGCGTTCACGTTGACTCTTAAAGTATTAACCCGGGGGTATTGTCGCTTCCTTTGATACATTTTTTGCTGGAGTTTTTATACAGACATTGAAATGTAAACGATAATGTTATATTTGTGGCGCTTACTTTACATGTGTAAGGTATGGAATCCATAGATAGATAGAATTGATTTGCAATATTACACAAGTGCTTTACATGTCATAAAAAAAATATATATTAAGTTTACATTGAAATAAATAATAATAAAAATTTCTTAGCTATGATGTGCCATTAAAACACGATTCTGTGGTTAAAATATTATAATGTTTACTTACATCAAAACTGTGTAAAATAAATTTCTTAATTACTTACTTCATAACATTACACATTACACTGTTAATGTCAGTAATGTCACACAACAATGTTACCGCACCAAACAGAGTAAAATTGTTAAAATCACATTAGGTCATTAAAGCTAGTATTGAGGTAGTCCTCAACCGAATAAGAGGCCTTTGTAGGAGATAGCTTTTAATTCTTTTAGATAACTGTTTTTCATCAGCTTTTCTAATTCCCAAGGGAAGTAAATTAAAAAATTTTACACAATGGTACTCGGTACCTCTTCTAGTCCTCAAAAGTCTGTGAAAGTCTGAGTATGTTATTGCGATTGTGAGTTAAGTGGTCATGAATATCACCATGTATGGAAAAAATGATAGATTAGCCTTGATATATTTTAGGCATCTTAGTATCTATACTGAGGGAAACGTTAAGACTTTGAGTTCCCTAAAACACTCGCGCATTAATGCTCTATGGCCGTAGTTTGTTCTGTAAGTTCTCTGCAAAAAAGTTTAGGGCGTTTTAGGACTCTGATGGGAATTCTTAAATTTAACTGAGCCAACTTGTATAGGAAAAGTATGCAATTTTTACGTCTTCACTTCCAGAGATTTAATACCGCAAAGCAGAAGTCTAGGGAACATTAAAATAGGGAAAGTTATGCTTAAACAGTAAGTATTTTACAAACCTTCTATTGTACTCCTTCCTGATGTTCACAAAATTTCAACGAGAAAGAAAGCTTGATTACAGTCAATAAATATCCTTATGCAATTAGGTTATATTTGAGATTTTTGTCTACCATGTTGAATTTCTATGCTCAGAATTGCGTTCCCTCAACTGGTGTTGTCAAGGTATGGAGAAATGGAGACCCTGATTGGCTGTACCCTAGCAATAGACGATTAAATGCGTTCCCTGTTTCGAGAATACATGTGCTTAGCAACATCAATGTTTAGCTGTGAAAATAGACTTTTGTGTGAGTGTATTGTGTGTCAGATAGTGGTAAAAGGATTTTCCACTTATATTTTTGAGGAAAATTCGAAATATCATCCCCGATGGGGAAAAAATTTCAAATTTTCTGTTATTAAAATATTTAAAAATATATTTTAAATTGATGCACTTCATATGCGTAATAATTTGTCAAGATTTACCCAAAAAAGGGCGTGGCACCTCAAAAATTTTCGTCTGCGGCGCAAGAACAAGCGCATTCGGCGCAAAATACCGCAACACTTTCGGTGACCCTGGTTACAGCTTCCCATTGTGTTAAAGTCTAGACACGCCACTGGTTTAGCTACTACCCTGGTAGATTCACTGAAACCAGGGTGGAAAAAAAATCATGATTTTTTTTAAAAACTGACAACAAAAACTCAGCAAACACTAACAGAGTGAAAAAAATGTTGCTTTAAAAGCCGTTAAAGACTTAGATCCAAAAAATAGTGGTTCACTACCACTCATAGTCAAGTTTCTTGCCAGATCAGAACCTTTCACTGATTTATGTTTCATGATGATATTCTTCAGAATGTAAAACCCATAGATTGGTGAAAGTCGCAACAAAATATACTCATTATTCAAAAAGAGTTCTTTATAATTAGACAAGTACTTTGTGCTGCTGCTTCTTCCGCATCAGTCAAAAGAATTTTCTCAACATTTGGTTTAGTGGATTCCAAACTCGGAAATCGATTAGGAACGGAAAAGCTGCAAAATTAGTTGTTTTTTTTGTACAAGCACTACAATTAACTAAACTAAACATTATTTAGGTACAGTGGTTTTATTTTTTTTTGATATAATAAACCATTAATTAAAACTGAAAGATTTTATTTTCTCTTAATTATAACTTATCAGAAATTTTGATTTTAATCATGGTTTAAATTGAAAAAAAATCAATTGATTTAATTTAAATCCTTTCACCCCTGACTAAAACCGGATACAATTTGAATTAAGATTTCATTTTATTATATGATTTTTTTTCTTTTCAGCTCTCCATGGCCGCCCCAAGCATTCATGACCTGTGGTGACAAAACTGAATCATAAAAGTTTAAAACTGAAACCATTACTTTATGTTATTCGGACATATTTTAGTGCTGATGTTTTTTTTATTAAATTCCGAACAAATTTTAAAATAGTAGTTCTGGAACATCATTAACCATACGCTACGTTATAACCAAAAATATTTTTAATTACAATAAATATTTTTTTTTACATCGTATGCTGTGGAGATTGCCAATATTTATTTTAGACTGGCTTTTAATAATTATTAATTCATTGTTTTTAATATGCGTTTAAGGTAAATAAGAGTCATTTTTAAAGCTCATATTAAAACTATAATAAGAGCTTTAAAAATATTATATACTTAGCTTTTTTATATTACGCTATATGCTATCTATTGCTGAGTTTACAGTTAGGGGTTTTAATTTAAATTCTCTAGTCCAACTTCTATCTTCCTTTGGTTTTCTCGTATTTGTGTTAAAGTTTACTAAAATAAGCACAAAATTACAGTAAATAATCTTTATTATTTGTAAATTTGATACAAAATAAAGAGGTGGACATAAAATGTTCGTTTTTCTTATGTGTAAGTAAGCTTATCAAGTTTTATTGGTGTAAATTTGTCACTAATAAACTAAATTTTATTCTATGATCTATCCGAGCAAGTATTAATTATCCACTCTGGAACACAATTCCTTTCTAAAAACTATTAACATTACTGCTTTTTTTAAACTATGAGAGTGCCAATAAGGATTGTATGAATAGTTCTCACATCAAATGTAATTATTTTGTAATTGAGTAATATTGAAATAATTTATTGTTTATATATTTTTAACCTTTTTCAGTTAAAACATTTACATGACAGTTTACACCAACGGCATTTAAGTTGGCAATTTCAATATATGTAGCCAAATTGCATCGTAACATTGTTGCATTGCTATTCATGTAATATATAATAAATATTTGAAAATGCTCAGAATATTTTAAGTAATAAAACAATCTTAATTTTTAATTTTGATGGAAAACTGTAGGTTTGTAAATTTTTCACTATAATTTGCGAGGGATATTGTGTATTTAAAATAAACCTAATAAATTTGTATTATTATATCTAGTTTTCATTTATTTTGACATATTTACTGCAGCCGCTGTTGTTATTACTAATATCCTGATATTCGCCATAATAAACAAATTTATTTAGGACAGTGCAATTTGTAAAGGTTTGTTTTTTATAATTTGGCACACTGAAGAAAAATTTAAATGCAAACTTAGTAAGTATGTTTAAATGAAGGTATCTCGTAAATTGATTTTCTCTTAACTTGTTTAAACGTCCATTTATGGCCATTGGTACACTTACAAATTGTGTACAGAATTATAGTTTCTAATTTACAATAAAGTAAATAGAGTTTGAACTTTTACGCGTATAAGATACCATTGAGGTTAAACTACCGTTTCTTTCTGTCAGGTATCTGGTGGAAGTTATCCGATTCCGGACAATTCTTTGAAGCACAGATTTGAATGGACAATTTTTCAAAAATTACTTTACTGCCACGCGCCTTGGGTTCAATAAAGATATGAATCGTTAGCGTAGACTAGACTACTGTATTAGACGGTTTCTCAAATGAAAAGTGCGGATGAAGGTGGTACTATTTTTTGTCGTGCCTGACTGCATAATTGAACTATGTATTGATATTTGTTTCCCATTGATTAATATTAACATATTTAAACCTTTGTTCAATTTTGATTTAAAAAATGATGAATGTTTCTTGACACTTGTGTTTTTGATATAATGGCGATTTTACCAAAGATTAACATAGAATTACAAAAATCGCCATTGTTTCGAAAATGTCATTTAAAACGGAAAAGTGCCAAGAAACATTTCTTAATTAAAATTGAAGCATCTTTTAACCTAAAATCGGTGGCGTCCCTTTAAGTAAAAGCCCGGTCGTGTAATAGCTATTTATCTACTTTCATTTAGTAATATGAATTTTACAGTTCTGTAAATCGTTTTGTAAGGGCATATATTACAGCACTAGTGCTGTAATAGATGCCATTACAGCACTAGTGCTGTAATAGATGCCCTTACAAAACGATTTTTAATAGCAGGTGCATTTTTATTTTTAAAAATGCCTTTTGCCAAATATTTTTATTCATAGATGAAAGTAGATAAAATTTTGTACAATATTCTTGTTGTAAATTCATATAACTACACTCGATGTTTGATTAAACTCGGCTGACGCCTCGTTTAACAACTTTAACATCTCGTGTTGTAATATGAATCTTTCCAACACTTATATCGTAAATATCTATTATGCCATCAGTTACGAAATGCCTAATTTTGTGTAACGCGTGAGATTTTTGCGGAACGAACGAAGTGAGTTTCGCAAAAACTCACAAGTTACACAAACTTTCATTTCGTAACGTATTGCATACAATATTTTTTCTAATTTTGAAGAAAGTAATAAAAAAATAAAATTTAATATAATTGATAAAAATTTGGAAAACATAAATTTAGTTTTTCTAATTTTGACATATAACTGATGGCATAAATAGCTATTGTTGCTGTTACTTCATGTTAGTTGTCAGTTTGACATTTTGTAAAAAAGTCTAGACGGAAGGTTTTTATCGAGATTGATATATTTTTAGTTTTATTTTTAAAAAATGAGTCATTCAAGTTCTGAAGAGCTACCAAGCGATATTGAAGAGGCAGCAGGTAATGCTCTATTATCAGTAATTCCCAAAAAGTCAAAGGCAGTTTATGATTTGGCATACGAAAAATTTGTTACGTGGTGTGATGAGAAGAAAATTAAACATGTTAATGAGAAAGTTTTACTTGCATATTTTGAGGGTAAGAAAGATCTAAAAGTTTCCACATTATGGACACTTTACTCAATGTTAAGGTCTGAACTAAATCTGAAAAGGAATATTGATATTAAAAAATATACAAATTTGGTAGCATATATTAAAAGGCAAGCGGACGGGTACAGTGCTAAAAAGTCAAAAGTTTTTATTAAAAAAGATTTTGCCAAATTTTTATTGGAAGCTGATGACAAAGAATACTTAATGGCTAA